>OW799202.2:20000000-22400000 GCA_941918905.2 Xestia sexstrigata | reverse complement strand
ACAGTTTCGGGTATAACCTTGAGGTTATAAGAATTTTAAGTGAAATAGTAGCTGAAGTCATCACCTGCCTAGCTTTTTCCCAAGTACGTTGGGGTTGGCTTCCAGTCTAACCGGATGCAGCGGAATATCAGTATTTTACGTGCAGCGACTATCTGTCTGACCTCCACAACCCAGTTAATACTGGGTAATACCTTACCCTCGGTAAGAAACTTATTTACGTGTAAGAACTTAGCGGACATTACTTAATCAGCCATCTGAAGATGTAGTTATTTATTTATGACCTTATCCAAAATATGAATATCTTATCACGACCCAACATTACTATAGAAAATGTACTACGATAACCGAACAGACCCATACATCGCTTTGAATTTAAATGATAATAGCTCAATGACTATAATAAATACATACGAAGTATAGAAAGTGGGGGTAAAGGGGTCAGCAGAGCCATAACCAAAGGAAATAATAATCAATTTTGATTGCTTATGGCTACTTGCATCTGTCCCCGCACTATCAAAATGGCCTCTAGTGATGTGTCGTTGGTTAGAATGGGTATCGTTGATACTTCACCATTTTGTTGTATGTTATTGTCGGATGATGTTAAAAGGGAGCAGCTATGGATTAAGTTTAAATGTATTTGTATACAAGGCGGAACATAATACACGCAAGACCTCCTGTGTGGTCTCTCGGACCATGACGTTGAACAAATTTTGCTCTACGAGTTCATAAAAAGGACTTTGTAGAGGAACTGACGCGATCAGCTTGTTTTGTTTTAATTAGCCTATTTGAGTGATCCACTGCTGGGCTTGTCCAGAAAAAGAAAAATCCCGGAAAAAGAGAAGGGCCCCTTTTTTTTTTATCGGATGGGAAATCATCATATGACTCCTCCCGCTCTGGGCGGAGCAGGAGGGAGTGTCAGACTTTTACTGACTAAAACCCAGCCATGTTCTTTCATCGCCCTGTGTGTTGCTTTGTGGAAAGGCCCTTGGGCCAACAAGATCAGATCGTCAGACCTCCTTCGCGGTATTCCTCGAAAGACATGAAAAACTACAAAATGAAAATTATTACGGCCACAAAATACAATCAATTAGCAGCAAAACATAATAAAATAATAAATTGTAAAACCAGCCAGCTTTAAACGATCACCGTCCACAAAGCACACCACATTAAAATTGATTAAAATTAGTTCGATTTACATTTCAAAAAGTAATTACACGACAATAAATCATTAACAACACTCTGAACTAAATGAAAGTACAATCATGAATTACGCACACGAGTTAATTTGTGCTGATAATTTGCACTTATTAGAGCTCATTGAAATCGTGTCAAAATGAATTACTGTCTCATTTAGTTGATTGGTCATTTAATATTTTAATTTTGGTCTTAATCATTATATAAGTAATGCGATTATGTGTTGGCCGAAATCACAGTGATATTTTGCTTAAAATTAAGAATAAGAATAAATTTATTAATTCATTGTTACAAACCTTTCAATAACCTAGTTTAGCATTAGGTTAAAAAAAATGTTTGTAAAAATAGATTCATAAATTTATTATACTATGACAAAATATGTACTATAAGCGACCTACCCAGATGTCCTTTCTTTGGTATTGTTCGTCGTTTCGTTGAGCTCCTTGAGTTATAAGTCGAGCTACATGGTAACTGACTGGACAGGGCCACTCAAATCTGTGTGGTTCTTTCTTCAAAAGACCATCTCAGACACTAATCTGCATAGTCCTCATCTGAATAAAACAAGATTCAAACTCAAACTCAAACTCAAAGCATTTATTTCAATTAGACCGTTACGGCACTTTTGAATGTCAAAAATACAAAAAAGAAAATCAAAGCTACAGTCCCAGTCACAAGGCATAATAACTTGAGAAAGTACTGTAGTTGCCCATTCCCTAGCGTAGATCTCTATGGAGAAGAACGGGCAAGAAACTCCATGGACACTCTTTTAAAATCAAAATATTGTTACAAAATATTGGTTACATCATTAATTTTGAGATTATACATGTGAGAACGATTATGTCTGGACTTCAAAAGAGACTATGACCTCTGAGTTTGTTTCGGCTGTTTCTTCTCAGAGTAGTCAGGTACGAAACACCGGCCCCATCTAGTACTAAAAAAATGACGTTTAAAAGTGTTTGTAAGAACCTACTTGCAAAAATAAACATCGTATCATCATTATGACAAAATCGTAACAAGTAAAATTTTAAGAATAATAGTTAGACAGCAGAGGTCCCCAAACTAGGCTGCGCCTGTATTATGGGGGCCGGAGTTGCGTTTACTTAAAATTTAAACACAAAATTTGTTGATGTGTTTTGACATTATTTAGTACATCATTCTGAACCCCTCCATATAAAAATGTTTCATCGGTAATTTGAGTTGCTTCCTACGAAAGTGATACCTACACGGTCAATATTTGTGGAACTGCAGTTTTTTTTTATTTTAGTTATAGGGAATATGCAAGAAATTCAAAACTTTTTTTATTCCTTAAAAATGCCTTGTATAAAAAAATAAAAAAAATTACCTTCAATAATTGTACAAGAAACACTTATTCTAAGTACTATGTAGCATTACAACTAGGGACAAGAGTGTTTACGATGAGTTCTGGCACCCAATGTAAGATTTAACTTGTGTTTAGGGAGCCAGCGTCCCTATACTTTGAATATGTAACTGTAGTTGTAAGACGAGCACAGTTTATCATCATTTAATTACAATACCATATTTAATGCAACCAAGATAATATGGCCTATTTATGTTCTTATGTATGGGGGTGTATATGAACGTGAGGGATAGATAAATGTGGTGAAAACTAGAGTCTATGTAAGTCTGTATAAAAATGTAATTATAACATATTACTTTACTAACTAACTACATTAGGTTAAGCGATAGATATCCGTAGTAAGTCTTCGGTTTCACATTAACTTATCACGAAACTGAAGACTTACTTAAGCCACTTTGTGACCTTGGTTTTGCATCCGTTTAGACACATGGGAGCAATGGAGCAGAGTTTATTTATTTTATTATATAGATGGTTTGACAGTATACCAAAATGACGCTGAGCAAGGGCCGTTCTACATCCGTGGGTTGAGCATACTTCGAAATGTCTGCGCTTTTTGGTAGCATTTGGAATGATAATGCATGAATAAACAATGATTGTAGCGTGTTTTTGGTGAAACGGAACGCAAATTCGAAACGCATCATCGCCGTTAGTGACGTCAAGATTTATGTGAAGAAAAAAATACATGCATATTCCCTATACTATGGGTGGGGTTCAGAATGATGTAGGTACTGAATACGTGGTAATCATTTGTGCATCGCTGTCCATTCCACTCTGTATAGTGTATATTAGTAAAATTAAAGCCCCTTTTCTCTTTCCTTTGCTGAGCCCTTACAGGGTCCACATTTATGTAGGTACCTAGCTTTAAGCCCTTAGTAACTTCTTATAAACAATTTGGAAGGCAAAATAAATTATTATGAATAATAGGATACATTATGGATTCTGATGCTCGTAGATAATTATAATACGAACAGTGATCAATGACGCTAGGGTGTTTGTTGTGCCACTTCTTCTCCCCAGTCGAAACACTAGGAAGTGGTGAAGAGTGGCCGATTTGGTGGATTCTCCATTGTTCTAACACCGGGCACGCGCGCCCCGGGACTGAGCGGGGGACTGAGCGTCTGAGCGGGGCGAGGATTGCTAGCTTATAACTAAAGGACGTAAACGACAAAATGGTGTTTGTTATTTAATTTAGTTGGAAACGATAATTTGAGAAATTCCTTCTACAATTTTATAGAGTATGTATAGACTCCTCTATGGAGAAAATTAAGAGGCTTTAATCGGTCCCGTTTGCCCATAACAAGTGAATCTCTTTGTAAAAAGAGGTATTTTTGATATTTTTTTCTTTGTTACAAAAGTTACCTAATCATGTATTGAAAACTAACAAAATAAGGTTTTTATTATGAATTATCAGGTCACCAACTTATATTTTCATTCATTTTGTAATTACTGACAAAAATTGAGATCATTGACTCCAAATTTTCCAATGCGTCCTCTTTACGTCGACAATCACCAAAAAGAGTTGATTAATTGGATAAATACATAGATTTGATTTCATTGGACATGGCTACTCTTAATAATGTTGCTCCCTTAACCCATTTCGAAATGACTCCCTCCGGCGCATGGGAATATGATAGTGGAAAAGCATAATTAATGAGCTTTTACTTACTTTACAGATCATATAAATATACAGGAGTTTCTAACGTGTCATATAAGTGGTCTACATTCCAAAACAAACAACCGACCAGTAGTCCAAGCACATTCTTCAAGCTCATATTTCAGCTTTAAAGTAAGCACTCCACAACCGAACCCTTTAAAGTCATACATCATAGTGACGGCTACAGACCTGGAACGGTGCCAGCTGATAGCAATGCTGATTGACTTATTGCCCGAACGTAATAGAGCAACGGATTAGTTTTGTGTGAACCCCGCGTTAAGATGATCATCCACTGCTGTTTAAGATTTGCATGAAGAGGTTTGCTACGTTAGTTCTTGCTGAAAAGCTACAGGCTCAAGCAAGCAGTGTGTTGTAGCAGTGACTGTGGAGAAAAAAAAGTAGTTTAGAGCATGAGTGGGTGCTTTTAGACACTTTTTTCATAATCTTTCAAAATCAAAATATTTTATTTCACGTTGGCCACGGTTCACGGTTCCTATGGAGAAGAATCGGTAGGCCCTTTACATTTAACTCTTTATGTACGAGCGCGGAATGTGACAATTTTATAAACAATGATCGGTACAGATCCGTTCCAATCTGTGTATTTGTGCAAGCAGCCTTTGTTAGCCTTTTTTGCACGAAGAGGTTTTCCATGTTAGCTAAGATCTTCATTAATTAATTTGTTTGTTACTTTTTGGCCATGAGCTACAGGATCAAGTAACAGCTGACATCCAACAGCGACTGCGGGGAACATTAGTGAAACAAGTGGTTGAGAACATGATCGTGACCCAACTTCGTGTAGTGACGACTCACACGAAGGAAACATCGCGAGCGCCAATTGACGCAAATCGCATCGCTCGAAGCCATAAATGAGGCCTTACGCATTTATGCGTAGCGTGTTGTGGGATGCAGTGGGCGATCCTGCCCACATTTTCATAGATATGAAAATGTGGGCAGGGCGGAGCCATGGACACTTGCGTGTATAGCTTAGTCATGAACTGCTGTGGAGTTACAACTTTAGATTACGGTTGGTTTTATACTTCTTGCTTTTTGAAGTTCTGCGGCAGTTCTGCTGTTGTTTTCCTTTGTATTCGCATCGCAAAATTGAGTTAGCGTTGATGAAATTGAAAGTTTTTTCACTAATTAAAGCTAGAGCTAAAAGCCCGGCTGTTATGAATTCCGGAAAAACAAAGTTGTTTTGTTGATGCAGAGTTGGGATTGGTACAACAAATACTGGGTAAAGTGATTAGGCAAACAGGAATTCTAGTAAAATTCTTTGATTTCGAACACAAGTGCTTTGGGAAGCTTCATTGTTTTCCTGAACACTAATGAATGTAACAAAAACCTGAAACTTTGGCCAACATGACAATTGAGTCCATAAATACACAGAATCGTGTGCTTTAATAAACATACTCTTCCAAATAGTTTTTTTTTTTATAAGTTCCACTTTTCCACAATTACAATTCCTGGCTTAAAATATTCTGTCAAAAATACCATTCTTAGCAGTATAATTTAATGCAACTGTTTGTTTCGGTTATGGCCTCACTAGAACATGAAAATTTAGTTTTTTTTGTAGGTTCCCACAGCAAAACAAATAACCGCATTTCCACCCATAGCTGTCCACAATCCTACAATAATGGCAGTACATTATTTTTTAGCTTCCACAATGCTGTCCGTAACCTGGACACGGTCAGCAAACCAGCCTGGCAGTACGCCAAACTTGCACGTCATTTTATCAAGATCTGTTCACGAAGTGTTTTTGGGAGCTTCTGGAACGAATAATAAGCAGGCAGGCCATTGCAGGTGAATATTTATGGTTCTGTTATTGACAATCACTTAGGTACTGCGGTATTCAGAAAAAGTGTTGGTTATAAAATTGATTGGCTTTCATTTGCTTTTTGTTTTTTTTTTTGTTCGAAACGGTACTCTTTAGTTTTATTTAAAAAAATTACCTTACTTAATTGTTTTGTGGTTCAACGAAATTATAATTTTTAACTGTCGAAAATAAAGGAGGACTACACGTATATTTTTTTTGGCTATTATTTACATTCTTGAAAAAGCCACAAGTTAATGTACGCATGGCGACCAATCAAGCGATACTAATAAAATCAGTCTATGCGGATCTTTCTTGTTTCGAAAATTTATGCAAAACGAGTCCATGTTTGTAAGACTAACAGCTTTATTATATTCAAGATATAGGTTATCCAATTGTTATTATTTGTAATAGTGACGAGTATCTGTCAGCTGTCACAGACACATAAACAGTCTTGTATTTTTCGCCTGATAACATTGACAGTACCCGTCACTAAAGTAGTAATCGACTAATTTAAAATAATATTGTTTTTGGCTGTATAGAGTTGAGGCTTTTGCCACCGTTATTTGAAAGTGTGACAGTTTCACTTTTGCACGTTGGACACGACACTTGAGATTGAACCGTTGAACAGAGCGTTGATATTTTTGCTGTGAGAATTACATCGAAGAATATACTTACAATCGTCGTTTTATTTCTAAATTGAGGTTGAGTTCCTAAATGTTATACTGGAAATGTACAGCCTGAAGTGTCGCCGTGTCTTCTAAATAAAGCGATCAGTCGTGCAAATACGCCATTACAGCCTTCACTTTTCACTTATTTTTTTTTTGGAATTCCGGATGGCACTTTCTGCCAACGCGGTCACGCATTCGGGTTCGCCGAACAAAATTACAAGATGGTCGCATATTCACGCAACGACCGCTTTAGATATGACCATATACCTACATAATACAATTTATGTTAAATACTACTTATGGTTCGCCTTACAACGGCTTCAAGATAGTCTTACTGAGTGGGTTGCTTACCTTTGTGCAACTTTGTTCTGAAAGGCAGGGAACATTCAGGTTTAAATCAAATCGTGTGAATAGTTCAAGACGGGTAAATTCGTAAGCCAAAGTGAGTCTCGCTAAAGGCGGATATAAGCCTCTTAGGAACTAGAAGCCAACGTTCATCTTCGTTATAATCTTCAAAATATAGGTCAACTTATGACATGTTGAGACTGCTCTAGATTAAGATTTAAGACGTGTCGAGTTAATTCTGTACTGTGTACGTGGTGTGCCCGAGTGTTTTTAGGATTTTTTTTATAAGGAAGTTCTTAGCAGCGGCTCAAAGTTAGGTAGTGCCTCGGAAAGCACGCTTAGGCTACGCATCCTTGCTCATATCTAGTGGAAACGCAGCCATAGTCGTTGGTCCCGCGCCTGATCTCTCTGCGGTTGTCAGAAAGAGAGTGAGGGAAGAGAAGTGTACGCATGTGTCTGCGCACTAAAATATTTCCTGCATTGCCTTGACGGTTTGAGGACTAATTTGTATTGCAGTATCAAGAAGTAAATAGTATTAACTCATGTCAAAAAAATATTGAAAAATTATAATCAAGACGTTTCTATCAATTCACTCAGTAAGTTGGTCTATTGTCCTGTGCTGTTATATGTACTTTACTGCCTCATTGATCTACTGAGCATGAGGATCTGGGTTTGATTCGTGTTTTCCACTAGGAATTCTCAGTCGCAGCAAAGAGTGACAAAAACAGGCCTTACATGTATTACAATTTTATTCACTTAACAAAATATATTACTATTAGATTATTGAAGTACTACTTCGCTGGAGAAAAAATGACTAAAGCTAGAACTTAGTATTGTATATTCCGGTCAGTGAACCAACACATCTCAACGTTACTACCAAAATAAGGACCCAAATATGAAGGAATCCTCAAAGTCAAACTTTTAGTTGCTAAACCCGAAACACAAACGTTTGCTACAAACAGTAGAACTTTGCCATGTTTGGCACGGCTCTGTGGCTACCGCGGTTGATGGAGAACCCGATAAGTAGACGAAAAGTTTGAACTTTGCACAGATTTGAAATAGAATTGATGCGTTTGTTTGACATTGGCAAGATGAATTTTATGATCCGTGTTTCTGCCGTGCTTTGGAAGAGCAAGATTTTTATCAAGTTACCCGCTGATTACTTACGGAAATGTTCAGAAGACCTTTCAGACTCTTGAAAACCAAAGGATTGCACATGCAAGGACTCAAAACTCTGTTTTTTTTATTGAAATGTAATGTAATGTTGTACAGGTACACCTCGTCCTAATCCTTTTAGGATTGCAAGCGTGATGTTATGTAATTATGATTCTTTGCTTCGTAGCATCATCATTTCTTCCGAAAAACTTCCACTGCTGGACATAGGCCTTCCTCAAGTGTCACATTAACCGGTCCTGTGCGACTCGCATCCAGCGAATTCTCGCAACCTTCACCGGGTCATCAGTCCACCAAGTGGGACCTCCCGCTTCATAGCATAAAGTAAAATAAATCTTGAACATACGAAATTCTTCTAGTTTCTGTTTAAATTACAAGCTAACCAGGACATTGTTTTGGCTGATAACAGAAGTACAAAATGATATTATGATGATTTCTCTTATTGGGACTGCTGTCTAATGTTACTTTTACGAAACCTACATGTTAGAAACAGATGGGTATTTTACAAGAGTCTTGTATCAGGGACATTACCTATTATACCTTTGAGCTTTTTAAGCTCCAAAAATACTACATTTATACATATCTGAATACGTGAAAATGCTGCAAAACAATAAATAATATTAATGTCTCAACTAGCTTTTATGTTTTTTCACAACAATATCCCATTCAGTGACCCAACTCGTGCGATATAAAAGGTCTCTTTGTGGCGTAAAACTAAAAAAAATAAACAATAACTGCGACAAGGAATAACTTTGTGTTGGGAAATGCTTTTAGAAGAAAATAATAGATTACCTAGTGTTTCTAGGGTTGCTTGCGTTACGATTTCTTTCTGTATAAAATAAAATACAGAGCTTAGGTGTTGTGCAGTAGTTTGTTTTTAGTATTTCCAGGGTTTCTGAATACGTATGGAAGACATTTATCCGGGTAAACGGAAAAAGTATTGTTAGCGGGATAAAAGCGTTTTGTACTGTGTTTTTATCACCAAATATTAAATCAATTGGTCATGTTTCTGATGCAGGAAGGAGCTCGCGGTTAAATATTAACAACTGCTCGGGTCGATCTTCAGGTTAAGTCGCGCTTACCTAGCTTGGTCCGTGGATAGGTGACCGACCATTACATACCGAGTTTCCTTCGTGACTCGGAAAGCACGTTAAGCCGTTGGTCCCAGCTGCCAATCTTTGACAGTCTTTACAGGTACTCAAAGGTCCGAAAATCTGATAACATCTTACCAAGGAGTATCGTATTACCCAGTACCGAGTTGTGTTCAGCTGCATCTGGTTAGACTAGAAGCCGACTCCAACGTAGTTGCTAATACAAAAGTACTTTTCTCTTGCAACGAGCGCTTGATTAATTCCTTTGAGCAAATCGAATCCTACCGGTTTTGGAAACTGGAAGTAAAACCAATAGCCCTAAGTAAAGATGCTGTTTAGATCGCATTGTAGAAAAGCCTCTTAGAAAGTCCTTTTGACAAATGAAGTAGTCTTGTAGTGAGGTGCACAAAGCACACAATTTTTTCTGTTTTGTTCCCTTGCACTTATAAACAAACAAAGGAGAGAAATTATCGGGGGGCACGGCAGTGCCCCCGCCAAGTCGAGCGCGAAGCAAACACTGCCGTACCATCCTTTACTGGAGCCATTTCGCCGCATTTTCAGGCCCCTATTTGAGAACCTCTGGATAAGACTAGAATGCAGAAATTTTCGTCATCCAAGAAACTATAATCACATACTTAAAATCCAAAATTTCAAGTCTGTAGGTCATTTAGTTCCGAAGTTAAGCGAAAGCAAAGTTTCGCATTTATGACACTCACTCACTCAGTCACTCATGATCATCAGAATAGAACTAGTAGTTTCCATAAACTCAGAGAGCTGAAATTTGCTACAGAGTTAGGGTTTAATGGCCACATAAAGGGAAAACTATAAAACTAGGATAATCGAAGATCTGGAGTACCTGGTGACCCTGATTAGAAAACACAAGAGCCCAACCAAACTATTAGAGATCGACATACCGCCTTTACAAAAAATATTCAACTTGGTGGGCCGCTTCATTTGATGTCAGTAGTCGAAGGTCTGAAGTATAAACTGTTGCTACTGTACAAGAATCAGAACCGAAAAAAAGAAAAGAAATATTTGTAATAAAAAACTACTCCTAAAAAGAAAAAAACGGTGTTAAATAAGAAAATCTTATAAAATAAATCATCATCAATCAATGGGTAGCGGTTCTGGCGACAGATTGGTGCAATGGTGTCATGGAGCACCTGGTTTTGTACCCTTCAACGGCCAAGTCACACAACATTAACTGTAATAATAAAGAAATCGCAGTAAGGAACCTTAGACTTGGCACGACTTTGTCTAGATTTCATTACTTTTTAGAGATAAACAAGAAGCTCCATCGAGACTTGGCTAGTTTTTTTACAGAATGTTTTTGGTGGGATTACATTTTACTTAAAATTACTTATTGCAACATTGTGGACATGTGGTTTGCGCTGGGATAGGGCTACGTTCGAATGGCTATAACTCTTACAATAAATTGTGTTGAGTTAATATTTCGATATAATTTAATAAGTTGACTTATATACTTTTAATTAAACAAAAAAACTTTATATGCAAGATTCAATTCGCCCCGTGTCACGTGTAAGCTTGATTATAATTCATGTATTTATTTCTATTAAATATTGTGCATTCTTAAAATCGATTGGCCAAATTCATTAAAAATAAGTTGTGAATTCTATTAAAACTTGTTGATATAAGGAAGTTTGAACTAAGTAAAATATTAATAATTGTTATTGCACTATAAATAATGTTGATTTTTACGTGTATTTTTAGAATAATCCTATATTTTATTTGTAATATTATTTTTACTGTTATTTTAAATTCGTAGCTCAATTTTGACTTCCGATACGGTAATGGCGGCAAAATGCCGTTGGTAGTCAGTTGACTAGGTACTGCTGGCAATCTTGCTTATGCCCCTTCGGTGATTCCATGGCAGTTATCTTTGAGCTACGAAGCGAGTTAGTCTAGATTATTACTGTGTAATATCAATAAAGTATTTTGAAGAGGAACAGTTTTTGAATTTTAAATAAACGTCTATCACACGCGTGCAATTCGCCTAAGTTTGGTCAGTGTATTTAGCGTACACAGCTTTTATTGAAAATAGACCAAAAGACGTAAGGTAAGCCAGGTTTTGTAATATAGGTATAGGCAATAAAACAAAGTTCAAGTTTATTATTATTTACGAACAAGATCTGTAGTAAAACTAATTGAAAATCTCACATTATCTATCACGTCTACAATTTCTGAAAATGGTAATATTAAATACTCCGTGTTTTCAAGCTCAACTGAGAGACATCGAGTGTGAAAAATCATTATAAACTTCAATTACAGCACTCTCAGTTGATTAATTAAAATGCGATGTCGGGATCGACGTTACGCTTTGTGTTGGCACACAAAGCGTAACGTCGACACCCGCAGATCAGCGGGAAAACCATCCTTACTGCTACGACATAAAGGTGTTGACAATGTCAAATTCTCACTGATGTGTAGAAGTCTGTCTATACTTCTACTGTATTACCTAGTACCTAGTACCTATATTAAACCTCTTCTAAATTTTAAATTCATTAGGACTGAAACATAACATATGGTAATTTACAATCTCGTCACTCGTGGGATAATGTAGTATTATAAGCGCCCAGTAAGTAAATGTTTAGCTCTCACAATTATAAGACGAAAATGCTCATCATTACCAGCATTATCATCTAACTACGTATAATCACAAAAAGCACAAAAACAATCCCAATCGCACTATGTCTGACCACCAAACAATTAAAACAGCTCCCCGACCAATTTGAACTTCTCCCTAACATTTTGTTACGCTCCCCGCGTTTCGGAATCAACTACGTTTCTACTGCGTTATCGGTTTGTATTAACAAAACAATACCAACTATTACAGTCCGTCCGCTGAAATAGTGCCGCGCAGTGAAAATTATCACGATTACTATAGAATAATAGTACATTGTTCACCGAGAGGAGAATGGATGGAGGAATCGCACTTTCTCTCGAGTGATACATAGTGCTTTATACTACACCTACGAGGAAAATAAAAAACGAAATCTTTACCAATTGAAATTTATATTGAAATTGTTGCAGTTAGTGAAGCTTAATGTAACACTTTTTTCATTAATGTTTGTTTGAGATGTTTGCGACAATGTAGGAGGAATTTCACATGTTCTTTTTTCAAATTGTTTATCCTGCCGCCGCAGGGTCGCACTGCCAGCACCATCCAACACACAGCTAGTGGCCAGTGTCATTTTGCGAACTTGGAGATAAAAACTCACTGTAAAACTTTTTAGCTTTTGATATTTAGGTTACCGGCGCATAGTCTTACCCAAAATTAAAAAAGAAAAACCACGTAAGAAATGGATTTTCATACACTTTTCTCTCCCGCTCAGATGCGTTTTCTCCCCGCATATTTGTTCGATATGCAACGACGTACTTTCTACCGTAAATTTGATAAAGTATCAAGGTACTTTCCAAGCAGGTGTAGTATAAAATAACATTATGTGCAGGCAAAAATCGAAATCAACCGTATTATACTTTACAAAATGAAGAAACTCATAGTGTAAACACCCAATGTTCAATGGCCTGTCAATGATAATTCCGATACATTATTATGTATGTTTTTCATGCCTTATTATCCTGTAGGTATCCCAATCGCACTATGTCTGACCACCAAACAATTAAAACAGCTCCCCGACCAATTTGAACTTCTCCCTTACTGTACCCCTTAAATTTGTGTTCCAAATTATTACCGTAAAGTACAAATTACTCTCTTGCTGATGTCCAGTATATCAGCAAGAAAGTAATTTGTATTTTACGATGCAACAAACAAATTGAAAAGTTACTTGTATTTGAGTGACTTACGCTTTGCCAGCGACTACGTCGACCCTATATTCCACATTCCACACCATCCATTGCTTAAATTATAAAAGGATTCCTCTATGCAAAAATTCAGCTAAACTTATACGGTCACTTCCGTGATTGTTATTAATTTTGAGCTCCACTCACACGCTTGCAACCGTGAAAGCTTAAAACAATGTTTAAAAAATCAGCTTTCTAGACCAACATTGATAAGTCAGTCAGTGAGTGGAACACGAATTTTATTTGGGTGCACTATCTATCTATCATGGGGTTTAGGTTTCCGCACTTAGTCCTTGAAGTGGACCATTGTGCGTGTTTGGGTGCACTAATTAAGCGTATAAACTCTACCAACAACACCGTCTATTAATTAATCCTGGTTAAATAACAGCCAGCAACAGAGATAGCAGCTTCCTCCAAATAGTACCGTATAATAATAATGGCGGATCCAATGCGGTGGAAGATGTGAAAGATTAGCGGAATCTGGAGCGTAAGAACAATGTTCACTATCTAACGCATTTCATTCAAAATTCTGTATAACCTAAGATCTACTCTAGAGCGTAAAAGGGACCAGGCAGGTGTGACCGACCGTATCATCGGTTACCAAAAGTCATCATCATCAATATCCTCTTTATCCTTTTCCCAACTATGTTGGGGTCGGCTTTCAGTCTAACCGGATGCAGCTGAATAACAGTATTTTACAAAGAGCGACTGCCTATAACACGTCAACAGCCCAGTTAGTACTGAGTGATACGATACCCCGTGATAAGACTGGTTGTCAGACCTACCAAAAGTATGATAATCAAACGCAATTCTTTTTTGGTAGGTACAGTTTAGTTCGAAGTCACATTTTTGGTTTGGTTTGATTAATTGTTGGTTCAGTGGCTGAGAGGTCGACAGCAGAAAATCATAGTGTTACAAGTGCGATTGCTGGACTAAACATAAGTAAATATTTGATATAGTTTTCACATGATTGTAAATCAGCCAACGATGCAGTAGATATATCTTGAGCAAACAAAAACTTATTCAAGTCTTCTATTTGATTTTTTTCCAAAAACTTTTAATAATACGTCTGGAAGGTTTATAATACTTCATCAAAAGTTTGATACCCTCCCATTATTCTAAACGCCAAATTAATAATCTCTTTAGTATTATTACTAGAACACTCATAGGAATTAGACGGAAGGGAGCAAAAACTTTGATAGATTGCAGTCATCATCGTTAAGTTCTTTTATTTGTGGAGCAGAAAGAATTTTATTCGAAACGGTATGGATATTAAATGCATTGGCACTGTACTGGGGAGAAAATTAGAATGCCAGCTCGAATGCTTGCAATAAAAACGTTAACTCTGAAGTTAAAGTAAAAAGAGAAGGTATAAGAGAACATAAAAGTATTTTAACTCTTTTTTCGTTAAACTTTTCTTTTTTATAATGTCATATTTTAAAAAAAAAGGCTGATGATGTTGAAAGTTTCTGAAATGGTGACCGCGTAACTGAAAACCTTCCACCAGCTGAGCCAATGACCTTTTGAAAACCATGGGAATTTGCTGTAGGCGAGAAGCACCGAACTGGACGCTTGAGGTAAGCCTACTTTCAGCAGTAGAAGTATTTTAACTGAAATGATAGTGAAATAATGAAGATTTTAGCATAAACAATGTTTTTACTCTTGTTTACTTCATAATATCCTGGTAAAATTTAAATATATATCCGACATTTCAACACAAAAGATTTCTAGCACCAACCAGAATTGTAAGATTTAACTTATTTTACCGCTTAGACCACACCAAAACTCCAAATATATTTAGAACTTAGTCTTAAACCGTGGCTGGACTTCGATAACGGGATCCAGACACCGTTGGTGTCCGGATCCTTAGCTCCGAATCCATGGAAGTTATCTTAGTTCCAGACATCTGGACTGGATCCCTTGAAATACATTCATCTCGGAAGTAATTGGAGATTAGTTCGGCTTCAGCAATAGATTTCTGGTGTTGGAATTGTTAGTTTCCACTTTACGTGAATATGCTTAGTGTCCTGCTTAAATAGGATAGAGCAGTAAGGGTCTTATTCTCTTTTTACTTGTGTACTTATCTACATCGAATACCTAGTGAAATAGTATGTGTATCTTAATCTTATTTACTATGATGTGCAAGTTCTAGGTAATGGACTTGCGTGTATAAGAGGATGCAATGAATAAAGAGGATTATCAAAAAAGATATAAGAAAGAATAAGAAGACCTATCGTTCTAGAAGTCTTGCCTAGGGCACCTGTGGCAACGCTGACGATTAAAGAGAAAGTGTCTGGTAACATAACATCACGGCTGTAACCCCGGAAGGATTTGGCAGAGGTGTACCTAATAGTACACCCTCATTTTGCCAGTTAGGTCTATGTCCCATGTAATAGGGGGCGAGCCTATTGGAATGGAAAACCTAATAAAATCTGCCCGACCCGGGAATTGAACCCAGGACTTCAAGGTCAGCAGTCGTGCTTACGACCACTTGACCAATGCAACGAGTCAAAAAACCATTTGAAAAAACTAGAAATGCTACGTAAATGTCATAGTAGAAATAACTAAGAACTTAAATTAATAAGTGGTCTGTTTGATAGGGTTTTTACAGACGGATGTTAATAGTCAGCAACCAACAATCAATGTCATTAGGTATCCCTTCTTCAGGTTGTGCATAGTCTGAGACAGGACTAATAATGTCTTCGGCAGACATATTATATGATAGCGTATGACTTCACGCACATTCGCGACAAAGCTGTTTTATCAAAGTTTTCCAAATTACTATCTGGAAAACCTGATTCACAAGGCAAAACAATTCTTTCTCAGAATAACAAAACTATTTTGTTTCTACTTAGTATGCGCAAGTATAAGCCCCCATAAGAATAGGCTTGATTGTATACATGTATAGATTTTATTGTGTTACGGCACCATTCAATCAAACACACAGGCTCCCTCAATCATATCAGTGACGTCATCTCCGCTTAGATTTATCATTTGTATACTTACGACCCCTCTCTTCCTTTGCGGATACGCATTACCTTATCGTAAATGAGCGCACGATGTATGTGATGTTTGTATACGAAGAGTTGTGATATAAACAAGAAAGTATCTGATTTAACTTTCGATATTGTTGACAAATTATAGGGCCGAATGTTTGGCTAAAAAATATATCTTTCCTGTTGCATTTGGTTTAAACAACAAACACGTTAGAATCAAATCTGTTACACATGTGAGTAGTCTTTAAATTATTTGCTTAAACTTTACTTGAGAAACGAATTGTCTTTGATCTGTGTTGTGTTACCGCTAGTTTTTCATTTTCATAATAATTGACACTAATTTATACAGCTGCTGAGAGTCTATGTTTTGGTGTAATTAGTATTCAGTTTTGATTGAAGATTTTAGGTTTGTTAAAGTATTCTTTACATGAATTTTGGCAAGTGAGTAATACCATCAATTCTTTTTGCTTAATATTATTTGCATAAATCACTTTTCCTAACAATAAAAATACATTACTCATTATCATTACTCTAGCGAAAATCAATCTGAGAATGGTAAAACTATCATCTTAGACTACCTAGTCTAAGATGATAGTTTTACCATTCTCAGATTGATTTTCGCTTCACAGATTCTAAGCAAAATGGACACATAAAAATATCACAACTAAGCTGCTAAATACAAGATAAATTATGGCCTAGCTGAATAAAAGCCACGACAATTGACTAATAATAAGGTGACAGAAACTAATGGAAAAGTAACATAACGTGTAGTTATAGCAACGATAGTAATTATTGCAATAAGTCAACGTCGCCGCGAGATTAACGACGAGGAATTATGATTGATTATAATGAGGATTGAATCGCTGAGAAAAGAAATTATTTTAGTTGCTTACGTGTCTATGGGAATCCAGGAATATAGTATGAGATTACATAAACTCACGCCTTTTTCCCCATGGACGTAGGCTGAAACTACACACACAGTACCTACGTATAATTTGTTAAAGAATATGGATTTTACGTCATCATTTACCATTTACCATTTACCGTCGACTTTGTAGTCCAACCGGATGTAGCCGAGTACCAATATTCTACATGGAGCGACTGCCTATCTGACCTCCACCAACCAGGTAGTGCTGAAGACTGGGTTGTCAAACTATCACGCCATTACTGACTATGTAACGACTATAGAAAATCTATTATAAATGACAGCCGGGACCACCAGCTTTACGTGCTTTCCGAGGCACGGAGGAATCCACGGAACAACCTAGGTAAGCGCGCTTAACCTGAACATCGATTTCAGCGTCTGTTATATAGCCATGAGTGTTATTATGGAATGGAGGATCCATTACGTAATAACATTTAAACAGGACCGTGTATGTGTGACTGGGTGAAGTGATGAGCCATCGATTAGTCATAATATAAACTATAATAAGTGGCTAGAGGCTAAAGATCCTTTTTTTTCGAACCGGTACTGTCTCACTGTTGGTCGAAAGCTCTGTACTGTTGTAGATGGCAACGTTCGCCTTCCGAATAAACGCTCACGTTTGACCTACAAGACAACTCACCCACTTTTTAGGGAGGTCTTGATGGCGTAACTCATTGACAGGCAAAATATGTGTCGTGTCAATCATCCAGAAATTACTGACATTCTCGTCTTTATGAGGCTCATAATTAACTAAAAATCCAATGATGAGCCTTATTGATGCCAAGAAACAGAGACATTACGCTAAATTAAATGCTTACCAGTTGCTGAACTCCCAAAATAATACTTTAGTATAAATTACTTCTCAGGCTCTTGGGAATCTAAATGTTACATTTAATTTTCCTTCTACATCTCATAATAATTGATTTGACAGGAAGCCATTTCCTACAACATTATGTCAATATCAATTGTCTCTAATTCTTTTTAGAAAGGAAGCTCCATTACTATATACACAGGAGACTTGATCAATTTGAAAATGGAAGGAACACAGACGCACAAACCACGTATTCAGAACATCATTCTGAATTCTGAACACAGACATTTTTCATCGGTATTTAAAAAAACAAACAGCTGACATTTTGTCATGTAGGTATTGAACTTTTGTTAGAAACAGCTGTTTTTTTTCCATGATGATGTTTTCTATGGTGTCTAGAATGATTTACTGACCACGTGGTAACCGTTTGTGTGTACCCTGTATAAGCATCACAAAAACTATTTTAGAATTCATCTCCTACTCCATGTATTTTCTGTTTTTATTATAACCGTCTCCTGTATGTCTGTCTTCTATCCCCAATACGTAGACGGATAACCTGGTGGATTCGAGAAACACATCAACCGGTTAACCAGCAGCAAACGGTTAACAGCAAACGGTTATCAGCTTATTTCATGATGATGATGGTATTCAGTCATTGCAAAAACACCAATGTTCGTTTAAACTTGAGTTTATGAACAAATATTAGAAACTGTATACCGATCAATCAAAGTGCAAAGTAAGACGGTACTGTATTCTAAATTATTGTTTTGTGAGAATTTTTCTTAGTCGTTCAGTCATGACGAAGGGGTCGTGGTCACGGGTGGTCGCCTACAACTGCGGTTGCTGCCTTCGCGATCCTTTCCTACTAGTCGCTATTGGCTGCATGGCGAGCAAATCTGCTACAGGGATCTTCATGACGGTTTTTTTTTTTTCTTTCGGCTGAGAAATCATCAGATGACTTCTTCCGCTCTGGGTGGGGCAGGAGGGAGTGTCAGACTTTTATTGACTAAAACCCATCCATGTTCCTTCATCGACCTTTGTGTTCCGGGGCCACGGTATCTCTTTCGAACAGTACCGCAACCCCGGCAGGCATCGGTCCTTGCGGACCCATTCCTATTGCTGACTCTCTTGCGCGTGGAACACGAACGCGCCGTCGACAAGGCCTGTCGTCATGAGACGGACGGACGGCGAGCTAGCCCATAGCCCACCGTCCACAGGCCCGCGCCTACGGGGCGTCTCCCGCGGCGGCCGGGACGCTGTGAGGTTCTCTCCCTTTCACGTTCTGCCACCTCCTTCTCTAGCATTACTGCTTCGCAGAAGGAGGTGACGGCGTCCCATTCCGTCTCGCTCCGGACCATGGCTTGCACCAGGGACGGACGTGAGAGGTCGCCGCCGCCAATCGTCTTTGTGGTCTTTAGTCAAAGTTTTTGTTTAACAAGGAGTCTTAATATGTTAGAAAATATTTACGGTCGATTTTTAAAACCAGCATTTTTTTACCACATCCGATATGTGGTAAAAAAATTGACCCCAGGCTGTAAATTTCTCTACCCACTTTGTTTTTTTTTTTTTATTTATTTAAATATCTAAAAAATTAATCTATTACAGTTTGGTTTTAGCCACACATCGAAAATCTCTCAGGGCTTATCTGTGGGCTGGCGAGCCGTTCGTTTAAATTTTACAAAATGTTACAACTACAATGATAGGTACAATAAAATTTAATTTTAAATGATGATGATAATAATTTATAGGTACATACATACTTTAGGAGAAGTTTTGTGTAAGGAAACGTTTTGAGTTATATTTATAACTTTTCGATCTCGTTTTGTATAGCGTTTGCAAGTCCTCTGGAAGTTTGTTAATTCGCTAGTATTTTAACCACACATGAACCACTTTCTTATGTCCAAATAAGAGAAGCCTACTTTCACATCTACTTCCTTGCCATTAGATAAGACCGATATCAATAAACTATCGTTTTCTGTTAGTCCAGTATCAATAACTTCACAAACACCAAACAGTATCCCCTTTCGAGCAATAATAGAAATAGTTAACTAAACTATTATTTGGCCGTAGTCAGTCAATTTGGTCTGACGAACTATTTCATCAGTATCGGTTTCCTAACTTTAGTTTGTAAGTTCGGGTCGCGGCGTTTCGGCTACCGTAACAGTCTTTGGGATTTATTGACTGAAGATAGACTGATTTGTGTTTATTGGTATCTACGTGGTCTTCATAATATTATTGATTACCCACGGTTTGTTTGTACTTACTCTTGTGCGATCTAATGTAGAATTATTCTGTTATGTATACGTGTATAAGTAGGTAATTAAAACTGACTAGAAACGTCCTATAAGTTTTTAATTTTTACGGTGGCAGTGGCTAAAACTAAGTGACAACTTAGAAATTACTTCTTAGTTTAATTCAACATCAGACACCAAGTAAAGCCTTAGTAGAACTTACAATGGAATATCACAGATCATTATCCATATAGGAATTAATTTAATTGTTAAAGTTGACGTCAAAACATCCAGCAGCCAGATGCAAAAACACAAAAAAACCATACCACATTCTTTAAGAAGAAAAAAAATACTAAGGAATTCTTTTAACACCATTCGAGAACATTGTACGGAGGACATGTTCGCCTCAAGGGAAATTAATAGATGTATCTGGGGCTCCCAACATGCGTTACAGCCAATAAAAAAATTCTTCCCTGTCTTGACTATGAAAAATGAACGTGGATACAGCAGGATTTGTTTTGACAACCCTGGATGATTTACTTATGAGGATTTTAAGTGTTCTGAAGATCAGTGAACTAAGTGTTTTTAGAACAGATGTTTTTATTTCGTAATCTAACATCACCTTCATCATAACACCACGCCTTTAATTCTTATAGGGTTAGGCAGAGGTGTACCTTACTACACCTACATTTCAGCAGATAAATTTTAGTGCCATGCAATCAGGGGGCGAGACTATTGCCACCAACCGGGGAAAAAAAAAAAAAAATTGTTTGTTATATTTTAAAACGTTTAAAATTGCTTAGAGATTACCACCACTTCTAATAGCAGTAGACACGCTTCAGAAGAATAGCAGTAAGATTAACAGAGTACTGCCATAAGAGTTTGAGGGAGGCCACCTTTGAAATGTCATTTGAGGATCAATAAACGGCTGAAACGCGTATAATTATCTTTCTTAATCATGAGCATTACCATCGGCCCATAAATGTATATAGAAGAACATGAGCCTTTAAGTGACCATTACCATTAACGAGCAGAAGTTATAGCTTCAATATCTGAGTATCTTTTAAGATGAGGAAGTGTTATTATTATCAAATTCCTCTCGCTTTTCCCAATTTTACAAAATTTTATTCATAACTTGCTGGAATACCCGTAATGCACACCTAACCGTTAAGATTGCGTCCACCAATCTATCGAGATGAACGACGAGTCTAATGTTATTTAAACTATCCAAATGGGATGTTTTTGATGGGCAAGATGTTGCACGAATGGACGAGACCAGAGCAATTTCAGAACACTTCGCAGGTTTTCTTTATTCATTATTTGCATTAAGCACTGCTATCTTAAACACTTTGTATCTTTTTTTATTTATTTATTTATTTCTCCATCTTACGACTATCTAGTCAAGTTTTTGGAAGCGTTTTTTATATTAAATAAAAGAGTAGAGTTACGTGTGAGCAGAAGCGCATGCTCCAATGTAATTCTCAATACTGACTCTAGTCGCTACATGTGTGTCTTAACGCTACTTATCTGCTAAGTTAACAAAATGCATGGAAGGTTCCAGAGGGACCACTCTAAACTGCAACGGTGCAATTTACGCTCTCACGGTGATCACGCGCTGTGGTTCAGATTGCATAACTCCTCCCTCCTCAAGAACGAAATTATCAGAATTGTTAAGGTTCTGATCATTTCGCTGACAATTTAACAATTTGATTTTATATCTAAAAACAAGAATGGTTATTGTTTCGTTTCCATCAAAACTTTTCCAAACCCATACAACGTTCACATTTTGTCTCTGGGCTTAGCAGCAGTAACGAGACGCCAAATTTTCGGTTGTCATGCATTGTACGCAAACGTCAAAGCTCAGAGCAAAAAAGCACACTTCTTAACGGACGCCGATCGGAACGCACACGCAACTTCGCTACCGGTTCTATAGCGTTCGAAAATCTAACCGAATCCGCGTGTGATCATCTTCTCATCACATCTATACTTCTGAACCCTGACGCCATCGCCAGCTCATGAACGTTTGAAAGGTGGAAGTTCAACGAGTGTCAGTTTGCAGTCTGAGGTACGTACTTTGCACATATCCTTACTGTTGGCTGCCTAGATCAAAGTGAACATCTTATTTTTATCGTGTAACTCGTCAGACCTCTCATCCAGGTCTTCCCTGTGTAGCTGAAAGCCATCACGGTATTTCGGCGTGGTGCAAATGCTACATCGATTTGGTGCCGAAACCAGGGAACTTCCATTGTGCGCCATCTTTATTTGTGGTATTTCTGGTTAAAACCGTAGCTTAGAATATCTTAACCCATCTATCGTTTTAACTAAAAACTACAGGTACACATAGCAGTCTAAGCTATTCCACAATTTCCATAGAATTACCTACTATCGAATCTATCAATTAACATTAAAACGTTCATGAGCTATCACCATCGAACTAGGGTTTTATAAAATCGTAGTGTAAAATGATTAAATGTCGAGTATCCACATTCATCGTAAATAATTGTGAGATCGAGTTATTATAGTGCAATCACATTTTAATCGGTGCATAATTTATTTCGCTCACAATCACAACTAATCAATTCGTAACTCGATATTTTGTTATTTGCACCCATCATACATCGCAATCACAACTTAATCTCGTTTTATAAATCGTGTTTTACAATACGCAAATCGTAAAATCTTCCATTGAATCATTTCTTTTCACTTTCTCAAATCGTGAGGGTAGGTCGAAATCTCGCTCAACGGTCGAACGGCTCAACGTAGGCACTGTGAATATTTCCGTAACCAAGTGAATGAACAGATTAGCTGGTGGTACGAGTACCGCACAGTATCGAAAAAAGAAAAATTTTACGTATCATACAAACTTGTTTACTTCAACTTACCTACTCGGTAGGCAGTTATATCTGGTAATCGTTATCTATCTTTTATTGTATTCACTTACGGAGTAGTGTCATTAACACATCGGAGCAAAATATATTTTGCAGTGCATTTAGATTGTGCCGGAACTATACGTAACCTACTTGTTCACGTTGCACAAAATTGTTTTTGTTAGTCTTTAAAGGTCGACAATAGTCATCTGGCTGCTACTATCCAGGTACTTAAGTAACTCAACGCGTAATCGAAACTTTATTTTGCCATTTTACGTATCGACCCGATATCGATAGTAAATGCCTACAATGTCACTTCTAAAGAAAAGTAGATCAGGTACTCTGAAGAAGTCTAAGTCAAAATCAATCGACATCCATTATACTACTGAGGATTTACCATCCTTGCGTAGAAAACGAACCATCGCATATAAGCGTTTGACTAAGGCTTTAGAGGTTGGAATGTTAGCAGTTAGTGACCATTCTCAGCGAGACTTGTTTTTATCATACCATCAGGAAGTAAAGAATATTGCGGCTAATTTTGAGGATGCTCATTTTACAATTCAGGAGATTCTTGATGATCCTGAAAATAAAGATAACGAAATTCAGGAGCGTTTCGACGAAATGTATTACAAAGTGTTGTCAATAAATCGCACCTTTTCTAAAGGTGATTCAAATAATTCTCACGGTATTGGCAATGCTTCCTCAAACATTCGGTTACCCAAAATAACACTTCCGACTTTTAGCGGTGACGTCAAGAAATGGCCGGAATATTTCGATACTTTCAACGCTTTAATACACAAATCAACTTCTTTATCTGACACGGAGAAGTTTCACTATCTGTTATCATCTCTTAGCGGCGATGCGTTAACGGTAATCAAATCGTTCCCGATGACTCACGAACACTATCACGACGCGTACCAAGCACTCACCACGCGCTTCACTAATAAACGCGACCTAGCCTTTACGTGTTGGCGAGATATTTTAAATGTCGATTTTAAATTTAACGACGCCCACGAGTTCAGAAAATCTCTTCATTTGTTTGAGGAGAATTTAAGTATTTTAAAAACAGTTAATCTGCCGGTTGGTCAATGGGATTTTATTCTAGTATATCATATTTTATCAAAACTTGACTCGAAATTAAGACGTGACTTTGAAGAGAATCATTCGAATGTCGAACTGCCTACCTACGTACAATTAAAAGCCTTCCTACATTCTAAGTGCGAGGCGTCATTACGCGATACACACTTCATTAAGACAAACAAGTCAAACGAACTTACGCAGAGAAGTTCGACTTCACATTCGCAACCAAAACGGTCCACCCCGGCACACACACTGGTAGCTGCTACCGGTCAAAAGCAAACCGAAAGTCTTTCCGTTCCGTATACCAGTAAATGTTCTTTCTGTAGTGATGTTCATTCCATTGCGGCATGTTCAGAATTTATCAAAAAATCATACGATGAACGAATGCAGATTGCTACTGAGAAGAACTGGTGCTTCAACTGCTTGAAGTCATCCCATCAGTTGAAGGATTGTAGATCGATATTTTCATGTCGCACATGCAAACGGAAACATCATACCTTACTCCATCGCGATACTCCTATCGAATCTCATCCAACCGCATCGTCGTTGGTGTCAAGGTCACCTATGCATACAACTGTTTTGCTGGCGACTGCAATAGTGCAAGTCAAAGATGCTCTCGGTACAATGCAATCGTTCCGTGCCTTATTTGATACCGGAAGTCAAAGTAACTTCATTACTCAATCGGCCCTCTCACGTTTAAACTTACATCTGACCCCAATTAACACAACCGTATGTGGACTCGGCGAAGCACCAGCGTCTATTCTCGGTGACGTGAGGTGTGCAGTAGGTACTAAAGATACAATATTCTTTGATTTGGACCTGCACGTCATTTCGAAAATATGTGGCGATCAACCTATCGCAAAATTAAACACTTCTGGATGGTCACATATCCAATCCTTGCCACTCGCAGACCCCGGATTCGATATTCCGGGATCTATCGATCTATTGCTCGCCGCCGACGTCTTCACCGATTCACTTCTTAACCAACAAATCAAAGGAAAAGTTAACCAACCCACCGCTTTCAACTCCGTCTTTGGGTGGCTCCTGTTAGGCAAAACTCGTTTAGCTTCTAGCACCCTGGTACAGACATCGTTAAACATAGATAACGAGTTGAATTCTCTGGTACAACATTTTTGGGAGCTGGATTCCATACCGAAAGCGTCACTTTTGACTCCGGATGAAACGCTCTGTGAACAGAAATTTGTATCCAGTCATTCTCGTGATTCCTCTGGACGATACGTTGTACATTTGCCCTTTAAAGATGATTCGGAACCCATATTCGCAGGCTCTCGTGAGGTTGCATTGCGACGATTCCACGCTATCGAACGCCGGTTGTCTCGTGACCCCGATTTAAAGGGCCAATACGTAGACTTCATGTCAGACTACATAGAAACCGGACACATGACATTGGTACCAGTAGAGGAAATCAGCATGGGAAAATACTATATACCACATCACTGTGTTCTTCGTCCCGATTCCACCACTACCCGTCTCCGTGTTGTGTTTGACGCCTCTGCCAAAGACGCTATCTCACGTTCCTTAAACGACTCTCAACTTACCGGCCCTAAGTTACAACCAGATATTATAGACATTCTTTTGCGGTTTAGGGAACATAACGTTGTCTTCATGGCTGACGCCCGACAGATGTATCGTCAAATTTTGATCTGGCAGGACCATCGTGACTATCAGCGTATCTTTTGGAGAGCCTCTGCTCACGATAATCTCCAAGAGTACCGTCTGAATACCGTTACGTATGGTGTTTCTTCATCCCCTTTTCTTGCATGCCGTACCTTGAAACAACTTGCTGAAGACGAAGGAGATTCGTATCCCGTTGCAAAGCGGATCATCCTGTCGGATGTTTATATAGATGACGTAGCAACCGGATGTGACTCGCTGGAAACCGCTGAACTGGCAAAAAACCAACTTATCGCTCTATTCAAACTCGGTGGTTTTCATCTTAGAAAATGGGTTAGTAACAAGGCGCAGCTTTTGTTGGATCTTCCAAGTCAGGATTGTCTAACTGGCTCCGTATCTCTCGATAATTCCGAATCCTCAACTTTAAAGGTTCTAGGTCTGAAATGGAATCCGTCACTGGATGCATTCCTTTTCGAAATTAAACCATCCGAGCGTCCATGTACCAAACGTTCCATTCTCAGCGAACTGGCTAGAGTCTTCGACCCATTAGGCTTCTTATCCCCCATCACAATTCAAATCAAATCATATATCCAAAAGCTTTGGATTCTCGGTATTGGATGGGACCAAACGCCGCCTAATGAGATCATTCATACATGGACTGCATACGTGGATCAATTACCACAGTTGTCCCAACTTCGAATCCCTCGTAAAATAACATGCCCTGAAGCAAAATCGTGCGAGCTTCACGGCTTTTGTGACAGCTCCGAGATAGCGTATGGTGCTGTTATTTATTTACGCGTCACTGATAAGGACGGTGCAGCCCATGTCTTCTTGGTCTGTTCAAAAGCTCGTGTAGCACCGCTGAAACGCACATCGTTGCCTAGATTGGAACTCTGCGCGGCAGTTCTCCTCTCCAATCTATACACACTCGTTCGCGACACTTATCTAGCTCGTATCCAACTCGATGCTGTCTACTTATGGTCAGACTCAACCGTTGTCCTCTCCTGGTTACGCTCACACTCATCTCGTTGGACCACATTCGTTGCCAACCGGGTGAGTCAAATCCAAGACCTCACACCTACTGAATGTTGGCATCACGTCTCCTCGGGCGACAATCCTGCTGATGTCTGTTCACGTGGACAATTTCCTAGTGAACTTCTTCACAATTCGCTATGGTGGGCGGGGCCATGTTGGCTTTCACAAAATCATGAGTCATGGCCTTCGAGTTCAGGCAGCATACTTCACGAGGACGACGTTACTATAGAGGCTGAAGAACGTAAAGTGGTTATCTTAGTGACCGATGAAACCGCGACGAATGACCCTCCAATTATCGAAACCTTACTAAATCGTTTTTCCTCGTTATCGAAACTTGTTAATGTTCTCGCTTACATATATCGCTTTATTAACAATTCACGTATCTCAAATCAATCAAATCGTAAGGAGTTCTTAAACAATGTGGAACGTCATCACGCTCTCATGCAAATCGTCAAACACGTACAGGGTCGATCTTTCTCGGAGGAAATTTCCAACTTAAAATCAAAAAGGGTGTTATCGAAACCTTTTCGAAAACTGAACCCGTTTCTAGACGATCAGGGAGTGCTCAGAGTGGGCGGCAGGATTTCTCGATCTGGATTAGAGTACGAACACAGGCATCCTGCCTTCTTACCATCTGATCACCCTTTAACGCTTTCAATCATCAACTTCACTCATCGTACCCACTTGCATCCAGGAATAAACACCACACACTTTTTGCTGCTTCAACAATTTTGGATCATCGCTGCAAAGCGTACCATCCGCCGTTGCCTTTCCAAATGCGTTCAGTGTTTTCGAACAAAACCACAGCCGCTTCAACCCTTCATGAGCGATCTTCCATCTTACCGCGTCAATCAAGTCAAACCGTTCTCGGTGGTAGGTGTCGATCTAGGTGGACCATTTCGCATCAAACTTGGTTCCCATCGTGGCGCTAAGATGGACAAGGCATATCTATGCTTATTTATCTGCCTCGCAACCAAAGCAGTTCACTTGGAGGTTGTGTCGACGCTTTCAACCGATGGGTTTATAGCTGCGCTACGGCGCTTTGTAGGTCGTCGCGGTCGGTGTAACACTATTCATGCGGACTGTGGTACCAACTTTGTAGGCGCTAAAAATCAACTTTCGTCTTTAATGCAACAGGCTTCTAACGAGCAGAAAATCGAATTTAAATTCAATCCACCCGGCGCTCCACATTTCGGTGGTGTCTGGGAAATACAAATCAAAGCAGCAAAATCACATCTATATCGAGTTGTGGGTGATCAAGTCCTAACGTTCGAGGAGTTGACGACTCTGTTCGTTCAAATTGAATCCATCTTAAACTCGAGACCCCTTTACCCGATCAGCTCTGACCCCAACGACCTTTCATGTTTGACACCTGGTCATTTTCTAACCTTAGAGCCTCTAACAGCTGTCCCTGATGAGGATCTATCGCATCTTAATCCAAATCGGCTTCATCGGTGGCAGATGATACAAGCGTTTCAACAGAACTTCTGGTCTCGGTGGAAAACTGAATACTTAAACTCGCTAATGCAACGCGCGAAATGGACTAAACATTCAAAACCGTTGTCGATCGGTTCGATGGTGTTAGTCAAGGACGACAATCGTAGCCCATTGCACTGGAATCTCGCGAGAGTCATAGAACTCCAGGTCGGAGTTGATGGAGTAGCTCGGAGTGCATTAGTAAAAAATGCAAACAATCAAATCATCAATCGACCTCTAGTGAAACTATGTCCTTTGCCAACAGAAGACTAGTTTCAATCGCACCAAATTATAGTTTATTAAATCTTAATTAAGCAAATCGTAGTTTATGATAATCTCAATCTAATAGTGGCGTTTAGCAATCTAAATCGTATCTTTTTTCTCATTATCGTTTCCAATTAGATCTTCTATGTTTTAACCAGAAAATACCATAGGTATTTTGGTGGGCGGGATGTTTCGTTTCCATCAAAACTTTTCCAAACCCATACAACGTTCACATTTTGTCTCTGGGCTTAGCAGCAGTAACGAGACGCCAAATTTTCGGTTGTCATGCATTGTACGCAAACGTCAAAGCTCAGAGCAAAAAAGCACACTTCTTAACGGACGCCGATCGGAACGCACACGCAACTTCGCTACCGGTTCTATAGCGTTCGAAAATCTAACCGAATCCGCGTGTGATCATCTTCTCATCACATCTATACTTCTGAACCCTGACGCCATCGCCAGCTCATAAACGTTTGAAAGGTGGAAGTTCAACGAGTGTCAGTTTGCAGTCTGAGGTACGTACTTTGCACATATCCTTACTGTTGGCTGCCTAGATCAAAGTGAACATCTTATTTTTATCGTGTAACTCGTCAGACCTCTCATCCAGGTCTTCCCTGTGTAGCTGAAAGCCATCACGGTATTTCGGCGTGGTGCAAATGCTACAGTTATAAATCCTAAAGGTAGAATTACTGGAATTACAGTACCTAGCTAATGGTTTTCGTGATAACCGCACTATAATTTTCACTGTATTTCATTTTGCTCATTTTCACCACTTGAGCTAATTCTTTCAGTACGTATACCTTTCATATTCACTGCACTGACACTATTGATGCGTTTTTCAGCCTTCAATTCTGGTAGCATAACGATTGGAATTGTTGGATAATTCAGATTTGTAGGAGAAAATTGGTGTTTTCGTAGATGTATGTGCCCGACGTTAAATGTACAAGCATCGTCCAGAGTAACTATGTATGTTCCTTGTAGAGACTCGTGGCTCACGACACGACGTCATCATAGCATTTTCTGTTTGCTATAATGTTATACACACATCAAAAGTATCTAGGGATCAACATATATTTTTGCAATAACTTTTCTCCTGATTGATATTAATTAAAATTTTCTTTAAGGATTCATCAAATAAAGTGTTTTCGTTTGTCACAGTAACGATAAACCAAGTCACCTTTGCATTAATAAAGAAATTTGCCATTTTCCTAATAAAGGGATTTTTGACATTTGTACCACTAACATTAAAGTTCGAAAAAAAGACTGAAATAACAGTTTTCTTTAAAATTTTATTGGGTAACTTAAACAATTAATAATCCGTGTTTCTACCGCGAACACTAACAACACAAGAACATCGGTTTGGCATACTCAAAATGAGTTCATCCAAATCACGCTGTGGAATGGCCGCCCATGTTCGTTGCAACAACAAAAAAAGGTCTTCTTGCGACTGGATACCCTCCATATTCGGCAGAGCTCTTCTCTGTAGCATATCCCATGCATGCTCAATCGGGTTCAAGTCTGGCGACTGAGCAGGCCAGGGCAGGACATTGATGTTAGCTGCGGCGAGAGTCTGTCTTACAACTCTTGCGGTGTGCGGTCGTGCATTATCATGCATTAACTGAAATAAGGGACCGATTTGCACTTGTAGAGGAACGATGACGTCTGATACAATCGTCTCAGCATAAATTTGAGCGTTGAGGTTGCCTCTGATCCAAATCAACTCAGTTCTTCCGCCGATCCAAATACCCGCCCATACCATGATGGTTCCACCACTATAAGGATGGACTTCCTGGCAGGATTTTAATCGCTGTTGGCGTCCAGGGGTTCTCCAGTGTCGTATACGTCTTGTATCCGGTCTCATACCAAAACGAGACTCATCAGAAAAGCACACGAAACGCCATTGTTCTTCTGCCCAATTTCTGTGTTCAAGAGCCCATTGATATCGAATCCTACGATTGTGCATTGCTATAGGTGGTACCCGTAGCGGTCTTCGGGAATGAAGGTTCACTTCATGCAAGCGGTTTCTGACTGTTTGGTCGCTAATTAAGTTCCCTGAAGAGTGATGAAGCCTCACGGCTACCATCATGGCGGTTATTGTTGGAGCTCTTCGAGTTAAGATTTGAATGTATCGGTCTTGTCTCCGTGTGGTGCAGCGATACCGTCCTCCATGGCGCTCAGCCACGGTACCAGTGCTTCGGTAACGTGTCCAAAGTCGACTGATAACACTCTGACTTGTATTCAGAGCTAAAGCTACAGTACGTTGCCGGGAACCAGCTTCTATCATTCCCACGGCTCTGAGCATTTCTTCCCTGCTTAAATGACGTCGCCGCTCCATAATAACGTTGGTTTTAATCAGTAGTAGGGAAACAGTAGCACTAATAATGTCTTCAATGCGTTGTATGTTTTTATAGGGAAAATATTGACAGCTTATTTTCATCTTTTACTCGAATTTGATTGAGAGTTCCTGATTCAAATTATGAAATGCACCAAAAAGGATCCATATAAATTTATAAAATCATAAATTTATTACAAAGCCACATCTCAATCTCAAGAAATCCGCATAAAAATGCTTGATCCCTAGACATTTTTGATGTGTGTATTTTGAATATAAAATCCAACTTTCACGGCCAATTCGTTGAACTTTCAAATCTTTAATGTCAACTGCGTGCTGCTCGCATGCAGTAGTATTAGAATGGAACTTCATCAGCTGTTCTTCACAAAATGGTTCTTTATGGGTCAACACATCATCATCGGTACATAAGAATTTTTCATCTATTGCAATCTGTGCACAGGCTTTCACGACTGGTATGTAATCTGAGTCTTTCACCAAAAGGTAGGGATATTTAGGAACGACTATTACAGTTTCTTTTAAATCTGTGTTAATCACAGGTAAGGAGTAAAGTTTAAGATAACCATAAGTGCTGTTTTCTATAAGTGGAATCTCTAATATGAACGTGATCTGGTTTTGCTTAATATAAGCTTTAACAGTAATACAATCTTCAAACTTAACTAAATTATTTTCATTAACAGTATATAACAGGTTTTCTGTCTTGGCTATAGATTGTAACATGTGCAATAATTCAGTAGAATTAACAATCGCTCGATGCAGTACAGACACCTTACTAAAGGCTAAGGCTGTTTCAATCTCACTTAAAATCATGTTAATGGTTCTAAAACTAGCTAAAAACATATTAAACATTCCTAAAATATAAGTAGCGTAAATAGAATTTTCTTCTTTAGTAATTAAGTTCTTAACTAATCTCTCAATCCGTTTTAAACGTTCATCCAAAATTAATGTATTGTTGTGTAAGATTTCTGTACTGTTAACAAAACCATCTAACATTTTGGAGACCAAAGTAATTTTTCTATTTATTATTAATTGATTGTTTTTTAAGTGAGAAATAAGGGAATCATATCGGATCGCGTCACTGTGATCTAAATTACCTGTCACGATTTTAATTATAGACCCAAGTGGATCAATTAGTCCTCGCTTGAATCTTGTAGATGGTACCAGTTGCTGGTATTTTTCCATAGTCCTATCCCTTAGGTAATCTGTTTGAGTCCGAATGCCTAAAAACTCATGGCTGTAAGGTTTGTTAACATCTACTAATCTACTGAATTCATCATACTTAATTAGACTTAATTCTAGATTATTACCTAAATTATTTAAATCTAAAAGTTTTATAATTAACCACTTATCTACTTGTTTAAATGCCTGTCCTTTTCTCACGGGAAGGACACCGGGGTTTTTCTCAACCTTTTGAAGTTGAAGGGCCCATGTGATTTGCGCTACTGCCAATAGCGTGAGGGTCCACCTGCGGAGGACGTTTAATATTTTTAAGTGGGACTTTTGTGTTTCTAGGTCCAATTGTAACAGGGATTACATTATGTTCTACATTACCGCTAACAGTTGCTTTTCTATAACGTGGCTTGTCTTTACTTAATCTTTTATTAACCTCTTTAGCATAAATTACGTCACCTATTTCAAACTTTTTACTTGTCTCACCACCCTTGCTATCTCTAATCTTTAGCTTTGCTGATGTCATCTGATCTGATATGTAACTATAGAGACGTTTAGTACGCTTCGCATGATCTTTTAGTAATTGTTGTGTATAGTTTTTCTCGAATGTTGCACTTAATATAGAATTTGAATCAGTATGACCGAAAACAACTTCGAATGGTGTCAAACCTGTCGTTGTATGTATGGTATGATTATAAGCCATTATTGAGTAGGTCATAACGGAGGCTGCATCTGTGCATTTTCGATCGTATTTAGCTAAACGGTATATTTCTATGATAGTTGAATGGAAACGCTCTACTATGCCTGTTGAATTTGGGTTATTAGGTGTACTGATATGTAATTGTATGTTGTACATTATCATTAGTTCCTTCAATAATTCGTTGTTAAATTCACTGCCAGGATCGCAACTAATTTTCTTGGGGGTTCCGTAAATAGAAAAATATTTAATAAGTGCGCGTATTACTTCGGGTGTCGATCTGTTCGATATTTCTATTGCTTGTCCTAATTTACTGAACGCGTCAACTAATGTAAGATAATAAACAGATTCTATAGCAAACATGTCTATCTACTAAACAGCTACCGGTTCACTTAGTGAACCGCTTGTTGAAACTAACAAAGCTACCGGTTGACTAACTGACCCAAAACATTTTATAAATACCCCCGTTAATAAATTAATTAAAAATCGACTAAACGTGCTTTGTTCGTGGATAGGATAGTTTACTTCCCATCTCTATAATATTCCTCAACTCCGTACCAAAAATCATAGCTCTATTCCATCAACAAGTGTCACATTATAGTAACAAATTATTGTCAACAAAGCGCGCCATTTCTTGCGTCATCGTGTTATCGTTAGTCAAGTGGTTCAAGTGTTTACGAGTTACGTATTTGTTATTGTAATATAGTGTTATACCTTTGAATGTTCGTCAGAAGTTGTACTATCGTATTATGATAACACAAATTAGGTTTCGAATCGCAAAGTTGCAGTATTTCGCCTGTGAAAACGCGTAGGTATAAATACCTATAGTGATTGTGAAGTGTGAAGAAATACGTGATTTAGTGATTAAAACGTGTGTGAAAGCTTACAGTGAGTGTTTAATTAGTGTGGTGATTAGATAGTTTAACTATTTACACCAAAAAAACAAGTGGTTTTGTGTTTTTTTTTTTGTTTTTTCGTCCAACCGCGGCTGGCTAAATTAGTATCCAGATGTAAACAAACAGTGAGTATCTAGGTTGTAATGAATGTTTTGATATGATGCTAATAAGATATTAATAAGATTGTGGTCTTGTTGGAAAGGAAATATAATCTAGTTTATTTTGATATAAAAAAATGGTTAAGAAGTTAATAGTTGTTGAGCAAAAATAATATTTTATTAGCAAAATATCCGTTTTTATCACTGTTTTTCAAGTTCTACATTATTATTGAGTATCAAATTATAATTATTTATCTTGAAATTTGGTTAAATAGATAACACATCTATTCAGCTATCCACTGTAAAGTTTATTTAGCTATATCTCTTGTAGTTTGCGATCGTCAAGTGTTTATTAATAATTGCGAATTATTCGCGTTTAGTTCGCGAATTTAACGCGGTTCGATGCAAAAAATTTGCGCGTGACGCTGTCGAGTGGCTATGAATATCTCCTGAAATGGTGCATTTTGTGTTTGAGTTAACTGTAGAAAAGGCTTTATGGGTTTTCTGTCATACTTTGTTTTGCGGCATGCTTCACAATTATTTATTACGGCTGAAATAGTCTCTTGCATGTTATTCCAAAAGTAATTTCTTCTTATCCTAGACATGGTCTCTTTTATACCTCTATGACAAGTTTTTCCTTCATGATGTTGGAAGATGATTTCTTTTTGTTCGTTTTCATCTTCAACAAAAACTACACGCTCTGTACATTCCATGAATTCTACCATCCCCTTTTTAAATAACTGTATTATAATTTTGTTAAATTGTTTCCTATGCTCTATGCTTTCAAAATATATGAAGTATTTAATTTTACATTTAACATATTCTTTTAAAAACTGTTTAATTAATTCATCATTATTTATTGGTAAAAATACTTCAAGAATTTTTTGTTTGTCACGGGAAAGATCTTTAACTTGTATATCATTTTTATGCCAGGTAAAGACTAATATCTGGTTGGGTTTAGTGTCTATTGCTTCTTGTAATATTGGAATACCAATTGATTCCATGTCTTCAGCTGAATGCACCGTGAATGTTTTATCTTCCGCAGGATTAAATGGAATGGGTTCATTTGTATCATATTCGGAACTAGCTGTTACAGTAGCAGACAAATCCGAAATAGAAATGGTTCTAGAGTCGTCACTATCGTTGTCAATTAAATTTTCCATTTTATGAGTAGCTTGGATTTTTTCTGATCTCTGTTCTTTTTCATCTATATTAACTTTCATAGATAACTCGTCTTCATCAGAACCTAATGCATTTAATTTAATACGTGATAGGGCATCAGCATTTGTGTTTTGCTTGCCATTTTTATATTTAATTTCAAAATCATATTCTTGAAGACGAAGTCGCCAACGGGTGAGCTTGCTATTCGGCTCTTTAAGGGAGTAGAGCCAGGCTAAGGGTCTATGATCCGTATAAATGATGAATTTATTACCATAAAGGTATGGCCGGAAGTGTTTTACAGCCCAAATGATCGCTAATAGTTCCCGTTCTATTGTACTGTATCTAGTCTCTGTATCACTTAAGGTTCTACTGGCGTAAGCCACTGGTTTATCGGTACCTATGGTGCCTTGCGATAGTACTGCGCCTAAGGCGTGTGACGAAGCGTCTGTAGTCAAGATATAAGGCTTATCTGGATCGGGATATTGGAGTAAAGGAGCATTAGTAAGAAGCTCTTTACACTTTTGGAACGCATTTATGTACGCTTGATTTATAATAATTTTATTCCTTTTCTTTAAGCAATTAGTTAATGGTTGTGTTACCTTAGCGAAATCCCTAATAAATCTCCTATAATAACCTATCAAGCCTAGAAAACTTTTAATTTCTGTCACGGTTTTTGGTAGTGGGTAGTTAAGGACTGCTTTAACTTTGTCATTATTAGGCTTAAGACCGTCTTTAGTTATAACATGACCTAAGTATAGAACTTCTTTCCGTAGAAATTCGGATTTATCAAGTTGAATTTTGAGGTTATTTGTCTTCAAACGATCAAAAACTGCTCTTAATTTCTGGATGTGTTCGGCAAGTGAATTCGAGAATATTATAATGTCATCCAAATAAACCAGACAATGGATTCCATGTAAGCCTCGTAAGATATTGTCCATTGCTCGCTGGAATGTTGCTGGGGCGGTTTTAAGACCAAACGGCATTCTTAAAAATTCAAAGTGTCCATTTTCTGTGCTGAATGCTGTTTTCTGTCTGTCATTTTCGTTAATTTCTATTTGATGATAACCGCTTGCTAAATCTAATGTAGTGAAGTATGTACTTTTACCTAATTTATCAAATAGATCAGTGATATTAGGAAGTGGATATTTGTCGTCAACTGTAATTTCATTTAGCCGTCTATAGTCAACTACCATTCTATATTTCATTTCTCCAGATGCATCTGTCTTTTTTGGAACTAAATGAACTGGGGCTGACCAAGGTGAATAAGATTCCTGAATTACATTTTCTTTGAGTAACTTCTCGATTTGATTTTTTATTTCTTGCGACTGACTAGGGGGCTGTCTGTATGGCTTGACGTAAATTGGATCTTCATTTTTCGTCCTAATACAGTGTTTGACTTGGTTCGTGAAACTTAATGGAATGCCGTCACAATAGAATATATCTTTATATTCTAAACATAATTTGCTAATGGCTTCACTTTCTTCAGCTGACATGTGATTCAAGCGAAGCTTCTGTAAGTTATCCGTTAATAAGTTCTCTATTTCAATATTTTCGGTTTCTTTTAAGTTATTAACATTGCAATCATTTCTACAATTATCGTACGGTTCTACTTTAAATGGTTTAGTAATGGCTAATGTAATTGGTTTTTCAAGGGTATTTTGAATTACGGTAGTAAAGTAACCATCTTTACATTTAATTAAAGCGCTGGGCATACGCACGCCTTCAGTAAATTCTCTAAAATCTACTAAAGCATCACCGGAATGATAATTTGCAGGGATTTTAACTCTTTGTTCTGATCGGGGTGCTAACTCTAATATATGTTTATTCTTATCGCGCATGATTGGTATTACCGTAGTTTTGGTTTTCAAGATCTCATTTTTTAAATCTATTACTGCTTCCACACTATGTAAAATATCATTACCTAATAAACCATCGAAGCTTGGGTCGACTTCATAGATATGGAATTTGTGAACTTCATTAACATTCAAGGTCGGAAATGCTGGAATCAAAAGTACTTGTTCGTGTTGGCTTGTACCATGAGTACTTCTTACTTCAAATGGGTCGTGATAAATATAATCGTGAAAATAATAATTGGCTTTTCCCGGATTTATAAATGATTTTGTACTACCCGTATCTATCATAAATTTGGCATCTATTTCTGGTATATATATGTACGGCAATTTAAGACATGTATTGCAATTTAGGTGTATTATTTGTCTATTTTTTCCGAGGCCACTAGTTGAAAATCCTCATTATTTTCCGCTAAATTTTCCTGGTTAATTTCTTCCGAATAATTCTCATCTTGACTTTCATTAAGAGGGCTAAAATCGTGATAATATTCATTGTTAAATTGGTAATCGCATGGAAGTTGACTATCATCGTAATGGTCAAGGTTAAGCTCATTTAAATTATATCCTTTAATGTAGGCTTTGGCCGGAGGCGCTGTACGCATTGTGACGTCACTGGATTCAATTTTAGGTTGCTGAATACCGGGTACACGTAAAGGTCTATTGAACGATTGGTTCTGGTTGCTAAATGGTTGTAGAGGTTTATTAAATGGTTGTTGGTTTCCAAATTGCTGAGGGCGCATCCCAAAATGTTGGGGGCGCATCCCAAATTGTTGCGGACGTATCCCAAATTGTTGCGGGCGATAACCAAAGAGTTGACCTTGAAATCCAAATTGCGGAGGTCGCATCCCAAATGGTTGACCTTGGAAGTTTCCAAAATATGATTTGGGTTGTGTGTTTGGTTGCGCAAAAATAGGTTTATTATTAACAGGTGTATTATAATTATTTGTGCCGAATTTAAACGTTGGTGTAGTATTTTTACTGGGGGACGGCAGTAGTGTTTTATTTCGGGCATTATATTGGTCATGGAAGTTGACCTCTTCTAATACGAACGCTAAAGCCTGTTCCAAAGTGGACGGCGCTTTTAATCTCACAATACGCACCATATTTTCCGGTAGATTATATAGGAACACGTTTAAAGAAGTATTATTATAAATGATTATTTTACTTTCACGCATACTACTCGATAATCTTTAATAGATTATCGAGTTATCGAGCTTTTGATATTAAAATACTACGCACTGATTGTACGCGATTGCAAAATTCCAAAAATGATTCACCGTTTTTTATACGCATGGTTTCCATTTCAATAGCTAAACATTCTTCACTTCTAGGGTCTCCAAAATGTTGTATTAATAACTCCTTAAATTCTTCCCATGTAACAATATCCTCGCGCTCACTGATAAGCGCGGCTGCATTCCCCGCTAATCTACTCGTTATAGAATGCATTACATACAAGTTTTGCTCGGCACTTCCCTTGTATTTATTTATGATATATTCGCTCTTACGTATAAAAAGATTTAAATGGCGCTTATCGCCGTCAAAAATAGGAATAATTTTAATCATTTCATTCGGAATTATCGTGATTTTTATGTGATCTTCCATTTTAAACACTATTAATTAGCTTACAGTTATAATATAATCAAAAGTACAAAAGTATAGTGTTCCCTAAAACACTTCTTAATACAAAGTAATAAGTATAATTAACTAGTACAACTTTAAACAATTTATCTGAATAAAATATTTTTTAAATTCATTAACAATATTTCAATAAGTATTTTTTTTTATATATTAACACATTCAATAACCTTTTTTTATCACTAAACTAGCCTTACAGATTTTATGCAAAACCAGATAACGTTATAACGCGAGACGTCTAATCGCAAAATAACACAAAAAAAGGAAATAGGAAAGGAAGGTGAAAATTTGGACTCACCAGCTCGCCTTTCTCATTTTCAGCTCCAACATGACGAATTTGTTTGGTTCGTAGAATCACCACAGCTGCTTTCAGGGCCACCCGAACGCGTTACTCGAAAAAGTTTTATTTCGGAAAATCGCGAAGGACAGCGCAACTCTATTCGGCGATCCTACCGGCTGCGCCAGTCAAGTTTTTGGAAGCGTTTTTTATATTAAATAAAAGAGTAGAGTTACGTGTGAGCAGAAGCGCATGCTCCAATGTAATTCTCAATACTGACTCTAGTCGCTACATGTGTGTCTTAACGCTACTTATCTGCTAAGTTAACAAAATGCATGGAAGGTTGCAGAGGGACCACTCTAAACTGCAACGGTGCAATTTACGCTCTCACGGTGATCACGCGCTGTGGTTCAGATTGCATAACTATCTTTACAGGGTTACCTAATGCAATAGTGTACACAATAACAATATTAAATTTTGTAACTAATCACAAACAATACATTTTTTGTGAACTCACTCAGAGAACAATTGAATATGTCAACGTCTATGAGGTTGAGAGTGCGGAGCGCACGCGTCAGTGGCGCCTCCCCTAACAGATTGGTCCGCGCGCGCGGCACCGCCAGCAAGCGTTGCTGCCGACGTCGCCCCACGTACCTGTCCGGAACACACCAACCTACGTTCCCTAAAATGTCCGCATTATGTATCATCCCTCTAAGTACCTTGAATATGTACGAGGTGAGTGTGAGATCCCTCCTGACCCTCAGTTCGTTATACCCAACCATACCCAAAATAAATAAAGTCTACACGGACACTGTCCTACTTTGTTCAATGTCTTTATTTGTGCATAAAGTTTGAATTAGTAAGACAATTACCAAAATGCTGTTGGTTTTAAAATTAACGGACTTCAATTCATAATGTATCATTTTAAGAATTTGGTAGGACTTGACCATTAGAACTAGTTGAAATTGCAACGACTTTCAACAGTAGTACCATAAGCTTTTCTTTAGAATTATGTCAATTCAGTACATATATGGCTTTTCAGTCACCGTGTGGCGGATATAGTGTCATTTGGTCTGGTTACTCTTTGTAGGAACCTTTAAAACATTCTTCTGCAATTTGTACGTATCCTTGCCAGCTGTTGATCATAAAATAGGTACAACAAAACGCGACTTTAAAGATCTGTACCTCTTTAGGACCTCGACACACATTATAACGGACTGTCCAAAAAGAAAAGTATTATATTTCTACTCTAATAACCCACAAAGTAATAAATTATGACCACTCAAGAAATAAATTCTGCAAGTTGAACAGTTCCTATGAAAAAATATACAAAATACATATCACAGGAACACGCAACACAGCCGTTTCTAAACACACAAACAAAAGCATGATACATAAACTGTGTGTCCTAACTTTTGTTGAATCATTGATATCTTGCATATTGTACACTACTTAATAGTTGGAAAACCACTTATTCAAGCACTCAATTATCAACCTTAACCTTTACGCTATAGAGTTTTATATTGTTAAACAGTAGTCATCAAAGGGGAAGTTATTGAGAGCACCATGCTACATTATATCGCAGTATGCGTGTGGCATATTTTCGGAATCACGTGACTAAAGTTAGGAGCTCGTGGCTAAATAATAACAGCCGCTCGGGTCGATCGTTAGGTTAAGCCGTGCTTGCCTAGGTTGGTCTGTGGATGGGTGACCACCCATTACATACCGGGTTTCGTCCGTGCCTCGGGAAGCACGTTAAGCAGTTGGTCCTGTCATTTGTAAATCTTAGGTAGTCAGACGCCCAAAATGTCTGACAACCAGTTTTACCAAGGGGTAGTATTACCCGGTACTAACTGGGTTGTGGAGGTCAGATAGGCAGTCGCTCCATGTAAAATACTGGTATTCAGCTGCATCCGCTAAAACTGGAAGCTGACCCCAACATAGTTGGGAAAAGGCTAGACAGATGATGACGTGACTAAAGTTAGTGAGGAAAGGGAAACAAGGTGTAGATTATTCAAATATTTTTGGATATTTTTTGTATGTTTTGTGGTGTTTATCGGGTGTTTGATTTTATGCAAAGATATTAAAATATTTACATTTTTTTTTGTAACTTTTTAGGGTTCCATAGTCCTGACAAGGAACCCTTATAGTTTCGTCATGTCCGTCTGTTCGAGGTTTTGCTAAGTGACCGTTAGTACTAGAAAGCTGTAATTTTGTAAGGGTGTGTATATCAATTACGCCGACAAAGTGGTAAAATAAAACTTTTGAAAAAAATATTTTTTTTAGTGTAGCTTTTTCATCTCATGTAGGGGACATGTGATGAATAAACATGTATAATTCGATATTCGGTAACTCTTATTCATCTTCACCACACACCCTGTGAAGATCATTGCTTAAATTTCTCGACGACATGTTAATCCGTTGAAAATCTGACACCAGGTCAGCTAACCAGTCACGATAAAGAAGAAGAATACAACTGTATAACAGACACGACACAGACAGTTGTGATTCGTACTTAAAGACTTATTAAATTGGTAGCCAGTTGCTTAGTAATAAAATTACTCCGACTTTACCTCCTCAACGGCTATGACTAATGTAATTTACCGTTAGTGCTTTCCTACAAGAATATCCTGTTATTGTTAAATTAAGTAACATAGGCAGAGAATCCATTTACCTACCTACTTAAACTAAGAAACATTTTCACATTGTGCATTATGTTTTATTATCGTTTATGTAATGTAATTTACATTACATAACGTAGGTAATGCTTACACAATGTAATTTACAATACATAAACAATTTACACTGACAATCCAAAGTAATGGGCCCCCTAAAGGCACTCTCACACTCATTACGCACTTACCGCGCGTATATATCTGCAACATACCGATAATACATTAATGTAAGTTCAACGTAAACGGAAAACGTCTCATGATCACACCTCGGTATGGTTTAATTGTCAAGGCCTTTGTTTGGCAGACAAAAGCCTCGAATTAAGGGCGGGGACCGAAATGTTTGAGGCGATTGTGCCGTGTGAGTGACGGCGTTTTGAGTGTGACTGTGTGGAGTGCCCAGAGCCCTTAACACGATTATATTGTGCGTGGGTCTAGACTTTAGTCAAAGGCCCGTTTTGTAAAGCTGTTCAGGCGAGGGATTCCAATTTTGACTGTATTTGAATGTGATATATCAGATTTTAAGATTGAAGCTTTTGTACGTCTTAGGGTCTGCGCGACAGGCTATCCGTGACGCACTTTTTAGTCTGTGAAAATAGATCTAAGCAATTATATGAAGTAAAGCATACGACGCACAAAAAGTCCGGCGGCCAAAAAATCCGTGTCATTCTGGCAGACGCTGCGGCGCGGGAAAAAAATAGAACGTTTTGTGCGTTTTTGTGCGCCACAGACTCATCCGCACAAAAAGTCTGTCGTCTGCGCAGGCCCTTACAGTGACTAATTAATTAAAATCATCTGCCTAGCCTATGTTGGGGCTGGCTTCCAGTCTTAACTGGGTGCGGCTGCAGAATACTAGAATTCTACAAAGTTCTGAAGTGACTGCCTATCTGGACCTCCACAACCCAGTAACTTGGTAACACGATGCCCCTTGGTAAGAGTGGTTGTCAGACTTTCGGGCTTCCAAGTAAGTACCTCTAACGACTGTCAAAGACCTAGATATTCTAATAATTAGGCTGAAGCATGAAGGTATCTCAATTGTACAGAGTTGTCATTCATCCACCTATCGACAACGTTCGACCCACTTCTGCAGCTTGTTATTACAAAGCCACAAGTGCCTGATACTGATACTGTTATCCTGCATCATCTCACAACTGGGCAATAGCCTCTCCCCATCGGGACGGTCTGGACAAGACCAGCGACCAGTGGCCCACATTGGCCTTGGATCGAGACAACTGGAAGTCAAGGGAGAAAGAGCCTAGTTTAAAAAGAATAAAACCAAACATATTTACAACACCGTTTTCTTAACACCACTACTAACACTTCTATTACTAAAGACTTTAAACATTAACGTAATCTCAATCCTGAAAACCTTTCGTTAAAACGCCTACATCACTTAGTATCATGACTTACATACCCCGAATTACTCCCCAGAGAAATACCACCATTCCACGATATTTCCCTAAGTCGTAAACCAACAGATAAATGTATATATCGGAACATAGAAACCGATTCAAATCCCAGCGGACGGGAGGGGTTTACAAAATGTTGCCCACCGTTTTGAGTGATTTCGTTCGCAATGAAACGAATACGTTTGCTCCCTTTTTAATTTGACTTTTATTTGAACTGTTCTCAGTTAATATTTGGTGTTTCGAATGATCTTTTATTGGGAGATTTTGCCGGTGTTGTTATTGAAGATTATCCGGGATTTGTTTGGGTATAAAAATGGATGCGAGATGAATAATAATCATTTCATGGAAGACCCGGTTACACGTGCCTATCAGTTACAAAACATTGATTGATTTGTATCGATACCAAAACAACAATAAACGTACTGAACTCCTTGAAACCTTTGGATAGGTTCCAGTAACAACAATACCCAACACCTTAACAATAACCTCAAACCCTATATCTATATATATCATCATTCTCTGGCCGTTATCCCAGTTTATTTGAGTTCGGCACAGCATATATTTATTATCTTCTTCTTCCAAACTTCCTTATTACTCGTTATCTCAGTCACCTCCTTCCCATATCGTTTCTTTGGTCTTACTCTATTCTTATAGCCATCAACATACTAAAAACTAGTCTTATGCCGTAGAAATAAAGCAACTTGTTCTGAAGTCTGAAGTCAAAACACACAAACGAGAAAATTAAACTACTTAACTAAAATGTTGATGTAAATAATTCAAAGTGTTTCTCGTATAAGCATATATATATATATATTAATCAAAGAAGTCAGTCCTTATACAATACACACTTCAACACCTAAGATAGACAGACAGGATTAAAAGCTTTGCATAAACATAACATCACGCCTGTATTCCCTTCAAGGTTAGGCAAAGGTGTACCTAAAAATACACCCATATTTTACCAGTTCTGTGTAATCATGTAATTGGGGGTGAGCATATTGCCATTGACCGGGCACAAATTCAGACTTCGTGGCGACCAATAAGAAATTCCTGATGGAAAATCCCAATCTTTGGCCGATCTGAAATCGAACTCAGAACCTCAAGCTCAACAGTAGTAGACCAACGAGGTGTAGTAGAAATACTAGAAATAATGTGACTTTTGGTATAGTCAAAAGATGAAACACGCTATGGAACAAACATTTGAATAAATCTTTTATAAAGGTTTTGTTTTAATAGGTTTAGCGTTAGTTGGCAAACGTGGCCGAAATTACATAGAACAGAGAGGTTTGGAGGGAGAAAGGGGAGGTCGTTGCCCAGCAGTGGGACACAATATACCAAAAAAAAAAGTTTTGTGTTTGGCCGCAACTCGCCTGATGTGAAGCGACGACGCAGCCTTGGCTAGAACCAAGCTTGTATAGAAGAAACCGATTCACTCGAACTTTGAAGAGATCTAGATTATAATGATCGGGAAACAGAGAAGCCGACAGTGAATTCTACAGACTGGCGGTTCGCACAATCAATCTGGAAGCTTGGCGCTTTATTCGGGTTCGTGGAACTTCAACCAAATAATGGTGGACGCTTCGCCGTGTCTCTGCTCGTCCGGTGATAGAATGGGTACGGGGTAGGATTCACTATATAATCCTAAACATACAAAACAATCTTAAACAAAGAAGTCAGCTGTCAGTCCTTATTCACCGCGATACATATAGGTTTAATACAACTTTGCATACAAATTAATTCGGTACATATATCGGATTACGGCCTACTTTCGTAGGTAAATTTAGCGCAACAACCCTCTAGGGGCGATCAAATTGGACACGGACTTAATTTTCCTACACAACAGACATTTGATTAGAAAAATGTGCTCTGACAAAATTAATTGGGAGCTTTTCAACGGACGTTTTTTTTGGGGAATTGGGGTTCGAATATATAGTTACGCCATTACCTTTATGGGGTCGGTTGTGATAAACGTTTTTACGCTTGATTTTTCACACGGTGTGAGGGGAAATTCGAAGGTATTGTAAGTAACTTCGGAACAGTATTTTGTTTTGATGTCCAAGTTAACTTTAGTAGTCCGTAATGAAATGATATTTAGAAAGCAAATTGGTAACCTGTGCGACTTTTTGTGTTTCTAACCACAATATTCTGCTTTAAAACATACGCTATTTATTTATGCCTATTTCATAAAGGTATACAATTAACGAACCGCCAGATCTAGCAAAATGTAACGACAAAAAAAGAAGTAAAATTGTGTGTCGTGTCGTGGTGCCCCAAGTCAGCCTAGGCAAAACTAGTTTGTCATCAACCACCTCATTAAAATTTGGTGCTCAATTTACTAAATGTGGTGATCAATTGATATTTTAGGTGATAAATGTTAGTGGTTACAAAGTTATTTTTGGTGGTCTTTATATTTTCCCCCTTTCATAAAGCGGCACGGGTATGTAAGCATGACAGAAACCAGGAATTGGTTTATTTTTAGAGTCTTTTTAGAGCCTACAAATAACATCTCACCTGACGACATGGGAAGCACACATTTCGACGAGCATAAAGTTAATATTGTGAAATAATATCAACTGAAAACAAGGAATTGATAGAATTTACTTAAAAAACCGGCCAAGTGCAAGCTGGACTCGCGCACCGAGAGTTCCGTATAAACTCGTAGGTTTTGTTATTAAACTACATTTTCTTTTCCTTCCGATTTTTTCTTTTACATGTGCTTTATGAAATTGCTTCTTGCCAAATTTCATGATACTAGGTCAACGGGAAGTACCCTATATGTTTAGATTTCCTTATAAAATCGCAAAATATGCGACATAAACGGTCATATCTTTTGATCGCGTTGACTTACAAGTTTACACTGCGCAAAGGGGTAGCAGACTTGAGTATTTGATACTATTTTCAGCTTTATTCCTCCACGCGTACCTGAGAAAAAGGTTATAGACAGATGGACAACAAACTGATTATATAAGGGTTTCGTTTTTGCCGACTGAGGTACGAAACCCAAATTACTAATGACTAATAAAATTGATCATTGAATTAGTTTGGTAAGCATTTAAAAGTCCTATTAACCCTTTTCAATATTCTTAAACAACTTTGTTAAAATCAGGAAGCGAATCATGCATTTTTCCTTTTCTTCAAATCTGTGAAATAATTAAACGAAGTTAATTGTCTCGCTGAAATGTCTGACAGAATTAATTGCAAACTTCCTCTTTTTTGCCTTAAATCGACAATAGTTTTTAATCGCGTTCCGTTTTAGGATTTCATCCGGCTGTCAATGACCGACCAACCAACACACTGATTGCGTATAACACTTTCAATCACATTCCGAAGGATTATAAAGGAAATAGTAACATATTTGCTTCATAAAAATTTTGTTTGAAAAATTTTCCACTTGGGAACTTTAATAATTACATAATTTAATGAGTATTGTTATATTATTAAGATTAAAGGCACTGCAATTTTAAGTGTGTCAATTATTCCGCTAATAAACTATACTATGTCTTTAATTTTATGCATACACGCATAAAAAGGGGGGACAAAGACGTTTCTTTATCTTTGTTGTTGTTTGGTGGAAGGTTATGTCCTTCAAGGGTGTCATAATAAGTTTATTATGACGCCTTCGAAGGACATAACCTTCCACCTTTATGATGATGTTCTAAAAAGTTCAGGTAAGATGTAAAAACGTGGATGCAACAAAAAGAGTATGTGAGTATTGTACCTGGTGGTAGGTACCTAGTTTTTTAATGGCATGATGTATTTGACTTTAATTTATTTTATTTTATTGACATTTTGTTTTATTATTATCATAGTGACGTCATGATTGTATTTTGATTATTATTTTAATAACAAGATGCATTTGACTATAATTTTATTTTATTCGATTTTTTATTCTCTATTTAATCTTTTTATTTTCTTCTTTTAAATTATTCACCTAAGAATTTACAAATTTTTAATTAATAATGATTTTTTAAATGCTACAGTCAAATAATACAAATTGTTGTGCCCGACAGGGTCCATGTGAACTTGTTTTTTATTTTGAGATCTTGTAAAACACATGAAGTGATATGCAATAAAGAATTGAATTAAATTGAAAATTGCCTGATGTGTGGAGCGTGCTTGCCTAGAAAAAACCGATTCACTCAAACTTTGAATAGATCCAGATTATAAAGATCAGGGGATCAGGGTTTTTTTTTTCTGTAGTATCTGCCTAACCCTATCAGAAAAAGGCGTGTAACACTGTACATTAAAAATCAAAACCACTCAACTTCAGCTTTATTTGATACTCTCTTCCACTTTGTAACCTCAAAGCTCAGAATCGTTACTCTGAGTCATAACACATCTCATTCATTCCGATTACAATATTTACGTATGGTAATCATGTACGTGTTGGATATCGCGGACTTTATTCCGCGCAATTTATTCTGCGTACAGTCTTGGGGGCGCATTATGTACGTGACGTCTACGTGACGGAGTTGTATGTGTGTTTTGAACTTTGACTGTGTGTCTGTTTGTTTGATCGATGTTACTTTTTTGTTGTTGTTGTGTTTGTGTTCTTGTGATGTAGTAAGATTACAACAGTATAAAAAAAGGGAAATAAATATTTTAGTTAAACAGTGGTTTGTGTAAGAGGATATGATGAGTATTGTTAAAAATGTTTTGTACAATTAAATACTCGTACAGTCACATTTATGCTGTTGTTTAAAATCTCAACCGATCAATGGTCTAAATATAAAAAAAATGTATAAAAACCCTCCGTTTAAAAAAAAATGCTAAATTTCAGGCAGCATAGTAATCCATTAGCTCCCATAAATAATTTATTTCTCAAAAATTTCAGTCCATTATCCCATTATCTAGACAGCGTCGCGTGCCGCTACTAGACCAACAAAATAAGCCGTGGCAATGTTTCGTCATTAACTATGAAGAATGGCCGCTGGTCTCCTGTTCCTTTGCAGCTAAATTCTCATTATGTAGCAAGGAGTCGAGTAAATAAACGCCGCAGTCGCATTATTAAGATTTTTTATTATAAACTTGCATAAAGGGTGAGAGTAGTTTCTTTTTTAGTCTGTACGCGAAGACTCGTCACTCCTTTAAACTTTAGTTTGACACTTTTTTATTCTGAAATCTAATACAAGTAGCATCTTATTTTGAGTAAAATTAATTTCTGAAAGAATTTGTTATTCTTTGTGTGGAGGAGCTCGTGGCTAAATAATAACAGCCGCTCGGGTCGATCGTTAGGTTAAACGGTGCTTGCCTAGGTTGGTCTGTGGATGGGTGACCCCCATTACATAGCGAGTTTCCTCCGTGCCTCGGAAAGCACGTTAAGCCGTTGGTCCCTGCTGTCATTTGTAGATCTTTGACAGTCGTTAGGTAGTCAGTGGCCCAAAAAGTGACAACTAGTCTTACCAAGGGGATTCATTCATTCATTTTTTATTCGTTAACAATTTACATTGTGTTGAATATACATGCAATACATAAAATTATAAGAACTGTGAAATTTAAAATATAGTGCCCAACAGTTACAAATATCATGTCTAAAGAGTTTTAAAATACTATTATACAGTTCTAAAATAATATAATTATAATGTCAAACAATTTAAAAAATACCATGTCAAAACAGTCTTATAAACAATATAATTAAAATGTCTTAAATAATATAGTTCTAAAATAATATAATTATAATGTCAAACACTTCTAAAATACCATGTCAATACAGTCTTAGAACAAAAAAAATATTTTTTGATTCGTATTTCCCGGTACTAACGGGGTTGTGGAGGTCAAATGTAAAATACTGGTATTCAGCTGCATCCGGTAAAACTGGAAGCCGACCCCAACATAGTTGGGAAAAGGCTAGGCAGATGATGATTGTGTGGTGGAGAAATTAAAATCTTATATTATTGTTTTATTTCTGATTGAGCATTTCCCAGCCTCAATAATGACGAAGTTATTGTACAAAGGTTTACCCCTTTTATCTGGCGTCTAAATAGTTAATTATACTTTTAGCGGCTTAGAGATTTTGAACAAGTAAATGGCACTTTTAATTTAACATTACCTTCGAAACTTTAGTCTTTTAAATTAGTTACTTGTGATGTGTAGATACTCAGAACATATTTTTTGCAGCTATTTACACCTTTGTATTTAAATTCAGGGTCAATCAATCCTGGACCTTCGTTTCACCTACCTAGATCACCCTATGAATTTACCTTTATTTAATAGTCCTAAACCAAACTCAAACACGTGAACAAAAGCAATCATATATCTGAAAACAATAGGGTATTGAATAAAATATTCAAAAATCCAATTTTCAGTTTCACTCCACAATTTCAGATCCACAAAGAAAATTCAAGAGCGTTCTTTTATAGAAAGCGTATTTTTTGTGCCGTTTTTATTATATATTGTTCAAACGGTATCCCTCGTTGTCCTCGTACGTTGGTTGAGTTCTGGACTGTTTGAAACAAAACTTTTTTAGATTTTTCTGTGAATCAAGTGACAGGTAGGTGACGCGGAGATATTATAAGATAACCATTGTTTATAGAAACACCGATAGCTACGAAACGCAGACATATTAACTGACAGTTATACGTAAGTAATAGAAAACGGCCTTAAATGTCATGAACATTTAAAAATACTTACGATAGATATACAAAATCGTAAACTTCTTCTAGAGATAACTAATTAGGCCCGAACTCCAACAACGCGGAGACGTGCGAAGCAGAGAGAATAGAAGATACTTAGAAAGGTGTATCCCCGAAGCTGCGCAGTGATGCGTACTGGTTAGACCGGAGCAGAGACGTATTTACAGGCTAATAACGCCCAGTTAAGCGACCGCTACAGACCCCTAACCACAGACCACTCACAGCTAGCCACATACCGCTCACGTCTCTTCGCGTCTCCACTGTGTGCTGTCATCGAGTGCGGAGGCTTGCCTAAAAATATATGAAATATTATCTCCTCTCCTCTCTGCTCACCCGTTTCTACTAAAGAAAAGCGGAACTGAGAAGTACAAAAAAAAAACAAAATTCTATTGGTGGTGTACGACACATCTCTTCTCCACTCGTCTCGTCTTCGGTTCAGTGGAGTTGAGGCCTTACTGCTGGTGAGGCCTTACTCTTAAGAGTATCCTTTTATCAGATCATAACATTATTCAAAAACAGCTACCCCCTAAAGCATTCCCTGTCCCAAAATATCCCTCTTCCAAAATCTCCTTTTTTTTTTTTTCGGATGGGAAATCATCAAATGACTTCTCTCGCTCTGGGCGGAGCAGGAGGGAGTGTCAGACTTTTACTGACTAAAACCTATCCATGTTCCTTCATCGCCCTTTGTGTTCCGGGGCCACCGTATCTCTTTCGAACAGTCCCGCAACCCCGGCAGGCATCGGTCCTTGCGGACCCCTTCCTTTTTGCTGACTCTCTTTTAGGCGCGCGTGGAACACGAACGCGCCGTCGACACGGCCTGTCGTCATGAGACGGACGGACGGCGAGCTAGCCCATAGCCCACCGTTCCAAAATCCCCTTAGGTTTGCTTCCGTCAAATGAATCGTAGATTATTTGCTCCACCACAATATGGCCGTTGTTAGCGTGTCGATGGAAATTGGATTCTGATTCTATATGAACCACAAACGTCAGTTGCATTTTCACAATGGCTGAGGCAGCTGGTAGTTGTGGCTGACACTAAAAATGTGGTCTTGTGAGGGGTGATTAAGGGGCTTTATGGTGAGCTTCGATCGGGTTTATGCAGTGTGTTGGTTAATGGAGGAATATTTTAAGCAAAGATTTTGAAGTGGCTGTTCATCACCTTAACTGGTTTATGAAGACACACTTCACATAATGGATGATGATGAAAAGAATGATATTAAATAAAACGTACCTTATCATTTTAGTAAAAATATTATACCTACGTAAAAGACTTTTATATTTAAAGTACGTATCAGAAATCCATTTACATGGTGTTAATGCTATACACAATTTGCTTTTTCAATTTTATTTACACCAAAAGAGACCATTCATATTAATATTTCAATTTATCCTTCATTTCAAAGAGGAATATTCATACTTTCAATTTGCGTCTACAAAAAAAGAGCTTTCTCGTCTAAATTCATACCAAATTGAATTCTCACATGACGATAACATTTATTATTTCAGCCAATATTACGTAGATACCTATACATTGTATTATTGTTGCTTTGGCCTACCATATTGTTTGCGTTGAGATATTCAAATAATTTATTACATTGTAGAAGGTGGTGGGAGTTGTGAAAATACACCATTTACTTGAAACCTCAAGTACATAGTCTTAATTCGATTAATTGACCTTGCAACTGGAAAAAGATATAACTAAAAATAGATCAAATTTTGCGGTAGAACCACGGTGTGGTCATGACCAGCTTTTTTTTAATTGTAGCCATTAAGGTATTTAATTTTTTTTAAATTATTTATTTAACGTAACATAACATCACACCTTTAATTATTCTTCGAAGGGATAGGCAGTACCGTACTTATTATTATAAGTCTCGTACTTATCACCCTCATTTCGCTAGAAGGTCCTATGTTGGGGACATATTACCTATTATACATGTTCATATACTAAATCAATAGTTCAATGCTAAAAGAGATTTACTGTGAGCATAATAGGATTGAAATCGCGTACATCTGTCGATAAATATAAGGGTGCTCGTTAAAATTCAGCAGGATACCCAAGTTCAAGTAGATTTCAGAAGGTATCAAAAAGTGAGTTTTGTTACTTTACTGTTGAAGTCCGGGCGAAGTTTTAAGCACCGCGGTACGTTTTTCAGACTTTTGATGAAGTCTTTGACGAGAAGGCTATCATTATAAATGTGAGTTCACAGAGTAGTTTCATTCAAACCAGACTCCGGAGCTGTGGTGGTTTGAATAGTGTAGGTAGAAGTACGGTCGAACAAGCTATTTAGTTTACATTTTACAATGTAATTTGTGCGTTAAACAGTAAACCAAATAGCTGGTTCGACCGTACAGGCACTTTAGACGTCAACATATCGTCAAATCAGCCTACAGTATTGTGGACATTGCTGGGATGGGACACAGGTCACTCGAAAGGACATGTCGTGCATACAAAATACACAATAAACTTTTATCTCACAAATATTTAACCAACTTCAAAAAAGGAGGAGGTTCTATGTTCGACTGTATGTATTTTTTTATACATACAAAAAAAACGGAACAAAAGAAATTGACAGATTGTACGTTGTGTGTGACTGCGACATGCAGGTTAGCATAATGCTGTGGTTTTCAGTGGTGACATAAGGGAATGGAGCGTAAAGGTAGACCGCATCAACAAATATGTACACGTTGTCGTTATCTATGAAACCACGGCACACTACAGATGGGCCGAACCACGCTTGTTTGTATGGCAACCCCAGGCGGCTGTAAAGGTCACGGCACAGTATACCGGCACCGCAACTGTACAGCTGCAGCACGGTGTCGCCTCGAATTTAGACTACGGCCAGCCGCCAGCGCGCTAACTACGCGTCGTCTGCGAGGTGCAAGGTCGCGGTCCGCGAGGTGTAAGCATGTTGTCACCGCGAACACAAGTGTTATACATATGGCATTTTTAATCGACGTTGTTTCGCTGGCGACTGGAAGTCGGCGCGCGTATAAAACGGCTGTCGGCATGCAGTCCGCTCGCTTGCAGCGCGCGAGCACGCTGACTGCTCGCCGAGGGCTTTTTCATATTGACATCATGAAATATACATATTATACGACACACGATTTGATCTCTAATTTGAATGGCAAGTTAATTTCTGGGTTGAGAGCGGTGCCGGTATAGTATGCCATGACCTTTAGTGTACTGAACTATATTCATTATGCACTTGGGAGATGCCATAACTATGTTTTTTTAAGTTTTAATGCTAGGACATACCGCAGCATTATATTAAAATGAAGACCAAGAATATTTATTTAGTTTCAATTTCAAGACAAATAATTTTAAACTATGATGTCTGTAACTATTGGTTTAGTGCCCTATGCCAATATTAAACTGCCTTTCTTCTCAGAGTAAAGACTTAGTTACTCATAGCAGATACGAAGTCTCAGTTACTTGTTGGTTCTAGAGTAGAACCAACATTCTAACGTAGCTTCTGGCGGCTCGAAAGTGCTTCAGAAGGAAGAATTGTGTAAAAAGTAAATAAGTAAAGTTGGACCGTAAGTTGAAGTTACGAGCAGTACTTGAAGTTGTAATTTGATTTTTTGAACCGTATAGTTTCTTACCAGTTTTTTTTTAAATAGGAAACCAGCATTGATTGGAACCGTGTTTACCTGACGTCTCTTATTTGCCCACGTAAATTTAAGTGTAAAAAAATATTTTTCGTTAGTCTAGAGGACGCAAGTACTACTGCTAAGCTTGAGGTCATGGGTTCGATTCCCAGGTCGGGCAAAGTGTGATTGGGTTTTCTATTAGGAATTTCTCAGTAGTACCCTGGAGTTTGTATTTATGCCCGGTTGATGGCGTGCTGGAATTTTAAACGTCATTAGTCGAAAGCGGTTTTGTATGGAGTCTACCATCAGTACTGCAGATCGATCTGGCTGTGTTAAACGAGTTGTCTCCCGCTTCTATCGCGGTCGCGACACAGAGAAGCAACTTGTTTTATACTATATTTTTTCCGTGCAGAAATCGGTGAGAACTGTTTTGTTTCAAATAAATTCACCTCTATGAAGTTTAAATAGTTTTCTGATATTGGCCTATATCCATTTTTAAGCGAAAATTTTCGCTGTTTAAATTGTCGATCTCTAAATGAGCACTTTCCAATTCCATTGTTAGCCTTTTTATTTCATCTTTAAGGCTTGAATGGTCGCTGTCATTTTGTGAAGCATTCGGTAAGCTCATTATGTGGCGTCTAGTAACGTTGCTTAAGTTGTTATTTAAAATATTGTTACGTCGTACCCGTACTTACCTACAGTTACGGTAGTAGGTACCTAAAAGTAGGTAGGTAGGTAATAGTAGGTAGGTAGGTAACACTAGTCCCGAATGATGTAGGTACAAATTCGCAAACTACCTACAAAAGAACATCATTGTAATTTCGACTGTACAAGTTGTGGAATTGTCTAGAAGATTCTAGGAAGTCGTGGATATTTCTCGAACGTTCGATCGCCATATAAATAGTCGACGTGTTTGCGGGAGCAGTCAGTCTTATTTTGGCTACAGTAAGAAGCGAATCGAAGTGAACTAGTAAGTGCGATATCTAAGTGAATAGTGATCAGTAGTGTACTTGTGATTAAGTTTTAAGTGTTTTGTGATTATTAAAGTTATTTGTTGTTTCTTCGATAGTAATTAATTTATCCCATACCCAGCTCGTAACAATATTCTCCACTGACTTTGCTCTTGATGTTTTACGGACAGCAATATTTTCATTTTTAAAGTTGTCCGTAGTGACAATAAAGATTTAAAAAGTATCATTCAAATAATATTTTATGCTTTTTTTTGTTGAAATGAAGTACCAACTGTTTTTTAAGCAGCTTGTTTAAAAAGAAAAACTTAAAAGTCACAAATGTAAAAAGTGACTTTTGTGGGCTTTGAACGCGCTACCTCTTCGATTTCTCTTCACTATTGTGCGCGTTGCTTAACCACTGTGCCACGGCGCTACGTTGTTAGCTCGTCGAAATAGTGCAGTACTTTATTTTGCCCCAGTGATTAGCAATCGTCTTACGCTCGCTCGAAGACCATTTAAGGTCTAGTCGCAAAAACTGTAGGTCACGATGAATCACTCTGAGTCACACTGAGTTCACAAGTGTAATAGAACTTTTTGTTGTAGTGATTTTTATTTTGTAATTTATTCACACACCGTTTAATTTGTTTAATTTAATTTTGTTTTCGAGAACGTAACACTCACACGTTTAGCTTTCGATTAGTTTAAGTTGCAATTATATATACTCATGTACCTAATTAATAAATATTTTTTTAACGGAGCTCTCACTGTTTGTATGCGTTCAGAGAGACGCGCGCGCGCGTATATCCGAAAGAAGAAAACCTTAAAGAGAGAAAGCAAATAAATTCATTTGGCCCAGGTTAATAAATACCACAATTCCGACTATCAGTTAGAATATTGCTGAAACCTGTGAACCCTGAGCTAGAACATTTCGCAAAGTGTCTCATTTATATCTGTTTTCCGGGTGGACGCGCTAAATAACGCAGGTAAAGTGGAAAAAACGCCCATTAGGTCTCGAAAGCGCTTTCGACGGCCGATAGGGTTCCATGATACGCGAAAAGGAGAAGGTTCAAGTTAAATGAACTACTAAGACTAGATGATGACAGTGACCCGAAAATCTGACAACCAGTTTTACCAAGAGGTATCTCATATTGCCCAGTACTAAATGGGTTGTGGAGGTCAGATAGGCAGTCGCTCCATCTAAAATACTGGCATTCAGCTGCATCCGGTCGGTAAGACAGGAAGGTGACCGCAACATGGTTGGGAAAAGGCTAGACGATGTTGATTTTAGATGTTAAGATAGTGCTAGCAACATGCAGGGCACAAATCCGTAAGTATGATACTGTCTTCACTTGTCTCAATTTTTCCTGATGTTAAGAAAACTACACTTCTAGAAATATAGTGTGTGGTTTTGGCTGAAGCGTAAGGACTACACTGGCCCGAAAGGAGGAGGAGGTATCTGTTGAAGGCCACCACGTGGCCCCCGGCCACCGTAGGGGCGGGCCCGTGGACGGTGGGCTATGGGCTAGCTCGCCGTCCGTCCGTCTAATGACGACAGGCCGTGTCGACGGCGCGTTCGTGTTCCACGCGCGCCTCAAAGAGAGTCAGCAAAAGGAAGGGGTCCGTAAGGACCGATGCCTGCCGGGGTTGCGGGACTGTTCGAAAGAGATACCGTGGCCCCGGAACACAAAGGGCGATGAAGGAACATGGATGGGTTTTAGTCAGTAAAAGTCTGACACTCCCTCCTGCTCCGCCCAGAGCGGGAGGAGTCATTTGATGATTTCCCAACCGAAAAAAAAAAAAAAAAGGGATCTGTTGAGAGGACGAGTACTAGAGAAGTATGGAAGAAGAAGATAAATTGTGACAACCTCAAATAAATTAGGATAAGGGCAGAAGAATGATGGTAGATATATATAAATATATAAATATAAGTTGCCTTATACTCGTAATATATATAAATATAAGTTGCCTTCGCAGGTTGTGTAAGAAATAGCTACTCTGAGGACATTAACATTCCCAGTGTCTATGCTCCGGATAGATTAAATCACTGATAGATGAAATACTGTTAGAATAAAGTTCTAATCAGCTTGCACTACAAACTGGTTGTTACGTCAGTCACTGCGAGCCGAATAGTGCGAAATTAGTATTTTTGCGATTTACAAAAAATCTATTGATTGGACTAAAAAATAAATAATAAAAGACCTGCTTTATAGTTGGTTCAGTTAGTATAAAAAGTTTCATGATCTTATTTGAAGTATTTTATAATTACCAGCAGTTTATTGTTCAGATTAGAGGTAACTTTTTTTCTATCGAGAAAATTTTATGAAATCGTGTTTTCGCCAAATATAGGACTTAACATTAATCCTCAACTTTACCATATATTTATTTCAAAATTAATGCTGCAGTATTTTAGGCATAACGGAGGATCATGCTAAGCCATTTGAGGTAGTGTAGGTTCTTTTTTTTTTTTTTTTTTTTTCGGATGGGAAATCATCAAATGACTTCTCCCGCTCTGGGCGGAGCAGGAGGGAGTGTCAGACTTTTACTGACTAAAACCCATCCATGTTCCTTCATCGCCCTTTGTGTTCCGGGGCCACGGTATCTCTTTCGAATAGTCCCGCAACCCCGGCAGGCATCGGTCCTTTCGGACCCCTTCCTTTTTGCTGACTCTCTTTGAGGCGCGCGTGGAACACGAACGCGCCGTCGACACGGCCTGTCGTCATGAGACGGACGGACTGTGAGCTAGCCCATAGCCCACCGTCCACAGGCCCGCGCCTACGGTGGCCGGGGGCCACGTGGTGGCCCCCGACGCCCGGGGCGTCTCCCACGGCGGCCGGGACGCTGTGAGGTTCTCTCCCTCTCACGTTCCGCCACCTCCTTCTCTAGCATTACTGCTTCGCAGAAGGAGGTGACGGCGTCCCATTCCGTCTCGCTCCGGACCATGGCTTGCACCAGGGCCGGACGCGAGAGGTCGCCGCCGCCAATCGCCGCTTCGAGGACACGGCGGTGCTCCGCCCACGCGGGGCACACCTCCACCGTGTGCTCCACCGTGTCCTCCGGTCGATCCTCGCAGTGGAAACACCCGGGCGTTTCCTCCCGCCCGATTCGGTGCAGGAACCTCCCGAAAACACCGTGTCCGGTGAGGACCTGCGTCAGGCGGAAGGTGAGGACGCCGTGGCGTCTCTCAAGCCACTCCTCAAAGAGGGGACTTACCGCCACTATTGTGGCGTGCCCTGCACGGGGTAGTGTAGGTCCTTAACTAAAGAGTTAAAACTCAGTGGACCTTCTGCATTGGTTCCGTATCTTGTGGTACTACGTTCCATCGATTTCGTGTTGCGGTTTTGGAATGTAGAGGCTTTTTGGTGCTGTTATGGTTTCCTAAAATGTAACACTGTAAATTATGGTTGTTTATCCACGCTTGTTTTGTTACACGTAGAGAATGTATCTTCATACATTTTATTTTGAATTAAAATGATTTCCAAAAAATTCAATGTTTTTTTATTTCCTCCTATGTTATGCATCATAAAAATTATAGTATCAATATCATGACATCACGCCCGTTATCTCCGAATTGTTTGGCAGAGGTGTACCTACCTGTATACACTCACATTTCGCCAGTTAAGTATTAAGTCCCATGTAATACGGAGCGATCTTATTGAAATCAACCGGGCACAAATCCAGACTCCGTGGCTGCTACTGAGAAATTTCTCATGGTAAAACCCAAAAACACTGCCCGACCCGGAAATCGCACCCAGGTCCTCATGCTCAGTAGTCGCGCTTGCAACCACTCAACCAGTATACGAAGAGCGAGGAATAACTGGAAATATCGGCAAAAGAAGTTTTCAATCACATCACTTGTGAATACAATTGGATAGGTATTCAATGTATTTTTTTTTCCAAACTCTTATTCGCACATTAAATAATAATAAATCATTTATTTCGAGCAACAAGACTCATAGTGTTAGTAACAATATACTTACAAACTAGTGTTATTAATACACTTACAAACAAAACAGTAAACACATTGCTGCAAGGCGACAGGCCCAGCTGAAACCTTGCAGCAGTGGTTCACAAACGCACAATCATGCCTACTTGCAATCGTGGACAGGATGCTGGTGGCGCTGCAACGCACCCTACGGACCAGGGATGCGCACCGTTTCCGCATCACCGTGTAGAAACAGTCTACGTGAGCTTCAGCAAACATCCCTGATGCGCTTCAGTATCGAGGCAGCCCCAGCAGAAGCAACGCGAAGGGCGCTGTATGATTTTTGAGTATAATGACCATTGCTGTTCCAAAACTGATTCTAGCCTCAAAATTTCCCTTATGGTATCTGAAACCTTTTACCGCTAATTTATGGCACTTTTTGCCTTGCCAAAATCGAATTATCTTTCGCTGAAAGCAAATACATGACGCAGGGTTTTGGGGTGAAACACATGTACTTACTTGTGTGTTGTACCCAGTATGGATGAAATGAGAAACAATATGGGTTATGGAATATAAGCCACCCATCAGAAAGATGTTATTATTATTGATATTAGCAAGAAGTCTTTAAAAAAAGATGTATGAGCTAAGAAGTTAGTAGTTAGTTAGTCGTGTGGTATCCGGCAGAGTAGAATAGAACCAACCCAGTACACTCACGGGTGTCGTATAAGGCGACTAATGTCTGAGGCAGAACACCTTGCGCCTACGTAGACCAGAGAATGGGCAGCAGCGTTTTCTGTTAGTCTTTCATCACTGCGATCTCCAATCCGCCTGCCAAGCGTGGAGATTACGGCAAATTCCTCCCATCATGGGTGAGGCTTATGTCCAGCAGTGGACGTTATGAGCTGTTGTAGAGCTAAGAAGATTTTTTCTGAAAACTCGTTTCTTCAAAATTATTTGATAAATTATATGATGAAGCTATTAATCACTAAAATACAATTCATGACAACATTTAAATACCATCGCCGTTGATTATAACGGAAAAAAAATGTCCTTGAAACGTATTTTGTTTTAACATTATAATATGGACAAAGATAAAGTTAATTAGCAAGTTAATTCTTGTCTAAATAAAACAGCAAATTCTGAAGCACAGCGCATTGTCAACAAACAGAAAAAAATCGTCGCACGTAAACAATACTGCAGAAAACATGAATCAACAAAGAGCAAAACAAAAGAATGGGAACCAATCCAATCGACAGCGAAATAAAATCCAAAAAATATATCCAGAAAACTGTACCGAGCAAAAACAATACGTTCTTCTTTACCGATAGGTATCTAGATGTCGAGCGCGGCAGGTGATGCCGAGACATAAACAGGGCTATGAAAAACGCGGTTACAAATATTTGGTATACAATTAGCGAACCACCAGATTTAACAAAATGTAACGACAAAAAAATCACTTGTGATTGCCAAAATTAGTAAATGATCACCAAAATTTATGCCCATTTTATCGTGAAATTAGAACCAAAAATGTCTTTTTTTAATTTAATGACCACCAGAAATTGAACTGTTATAATCTTGCATCCGAGTCTAGGAAGACCCGGTCGACAGAGCCCCGCCAAATGGTTTATAAAAAATAATCCGTGCCGGGGTGCCCCAAGTCGGCCTAGGCAAAACTAGTTTGTCATCAACCACCTCATTAAAATTTGGTGCTCAATTTACTAAATTTGGTGATCAATTGATATTTTAGGTGATAGATGTTAGTGGTCACAAAGCTATTTTTGGTGGTCATTATATTTTTCCCCGAAATATTTTATAGCAGAAAAAAAGGAACTAAGGGAAGGGAGTCATGTAGCCACCAGCCTGTTAGTAAGAGGTCATTACTGCCTTTGAAATTCTTTATACCAGAAACATTATCACTACATACTCATATTAAAACTTAAAACAAAGCCCTCCACCACGTCTGTCTGTTCGCGATAAACTCAAAAACCGCTGAATGGATTGTCATGCAATTTCCTGCAATAAATAGAGCAAGAATTGTTTAGGTACATAATTTTTCAAGGCTTAGTGTAAAGTGGTTAAAATATGACAATAATTGTTGGAAGTGTCGGAAAATGTCAAACCACATGGGAGCTTTCATCGAAAACACTGAGTAATCCCTTTGAGATATAACAAAAACATACATGACGATATGTGTTGAAAACGTGACAAACAACTAAACTACGGTAATATTATAATACAGTAGTGTAACTCGGCCGCATGATAGAAATAAATGCCTACAGCCGCGCGGTACGTAAACATGCGTTAGGGCTGCCCGTCTCCATCATTTCAATTACATTTGCCTACTTTCTGTTTCTATTTAGTTTTGTTATTGTAAATATCCTATTTATATAAAAAAATGAAATACTTTGTATATTGAATAGGAAGTGTTCAATAAAAATGCGTGTTGTTTTTTGATTGGTAGATTTAATTAAAAAAACATGTTACTGTATTCGCTTTATTTATTAATCCAAACATCTTTTTTTTCGTGAGATTTAAGGAAATACTTATCCATTAAAAAGACACATTATGTACCTACTTACTAGTAAGTAAAATTATGTTATAGTCTTACCTTTCAGAGTTTCCAGGTAATTTAAAAAAAACTTATGTCTGGATGCGTTATTGACGAATTCATACAACCAAAAACAGCACAATATTTCCTACTCGTCATATTAACTGATTTTTAGAGAAAAAATCGCGCGGTTATTGTTAAAAAAACAACACACCGTCCGTTCGACACTGCGGTACAGCCGTGACTGTCTGCGCCCCGAGCGCACCCCGAGATCGAGGCGCGTAGGTATAGCTCGCGTTTCGTCCCTTTGTATGAAGTTGGAGTACTGTATTATAATATTACCGTGACCAAACTCACTTTCACATTTATAACGATAGTGCGATTTTAATGCGGGACGAATGTCTATCATACACATGAGGAGATTATATCACGGCTTTCGGACTTTTATCCACTTAGAATACACAAAACCACTGATTTTGTATTAAAGCCAGTCCAATAAGCCGTATGCGCTGTTACAAGTATTTAAGTACCCATTTCTTTGTCTTTATAGATACTATTATCTAGAATAGTGGGTACTGAGTTCCATAAGCCTGAACTTTCAATAGTTTCCGAAAACCCAAGATACAACAATTTATTTTATCACTAGATACAGTCGTTTCTAAGTAAGATAAAATTTAATCGGATACAATTATCTTTTTCAAATTCATTATCGACCGTATTGACTCAACTAACTTCATTTTCTCATTCATTATTTACATCAATTGGTTTTGTACCGATTTCTGTGACCGACTTTTACCCTCTTTCTGTTGGTTATTCATTCAAATCAATTTGCAATTACAGCAATTACTTGATTCAGATGTGTCTAACCCGTCATCATCTGCCTATCCTTTTCCCAACTATGTTGGGGTTGGCTTCCAGTCTAACCGGATGCAGCTGAATACCAGTATTTTACATGAAGCGACTGCCTATCTGACCTCCACAAAACAGTTAGTATTGATATGTCTAACTCGTAAAGTTAGTAAATTAGAAACTTAATCAAGTAATATTGAGCAGTAATTAATTTTAAAGTCGTGAATCACTGCGGCGGTTTGCCCTTTCTTTCTTATTCTAAGCTTGGTATCGTATCACCTTCACCGCGATCGACCTCGGCAGTCCTCTCTGTCTCATTGGCATTTAACTAAAAATACCAATCGCTGCTTTTAAAGCTGCACACAGTAGTTCGTTTGTTCCCGAAAAATTCCCAGGATTTGATTCCGTAAAACTGGCACCTATGGATTGGCGCGACGCGGCGATGGCACTTCTCCGGCACGTTATACCGATCACTCGCAACGCTCTTTTCTGTACACGCTTGTATTTTCAAGCATCTATGAATATAAGTGGTTGGATCGAAAATGTTTCATGCAATATTGAAAGCGATATGCAGGTTTGGGTTTTTGAACGTTTGAAAAGTTAATTTTTACCTTTTATGGCTAAGTTTTTCTCTCTGTTTGTAAGAGCATAACAAAACGCCATGACTGTATTTTTAAAGGTTAGTTAGGTATTTGACCAGCTAGGTTTAAATCCCAGAGGGCGAGGAATTGAAATCAACCCGGCAGAAATCTAAAACTACTACACACTACAACACAATCGAGTCCAAGTCTTCGTCATGCTTATCAGTAGCGCACTAGTTGGTATTCCTAAGAATAGCTGGTACTACTTGGATGAGACAGGCGCAAAACAAAATATAGTGGGAAACTCTAGGGAAGACCTATGTTAGAAAGCAAGAAAATCTTGAGTTACCAGTGTCAAATTAAATAAAATGTAAACTTATTGTAATAGATGAAGTAAACTAGTGTCAGATTGCTAAATGAAAGCTAAAAATATGTATAAAGTAAGTTTGTTAGGCCTAACAAACTTACTTCATATTTAATAGAATTCACCTCTACATATTTATTCAGTGTACTACATACAATAATATTATTCTGGTTACAATATTATCTCAACATCACAAACTATCTGGGGAATTTAATAACCACACAAACAATGTTAGCAGTTCAGCTGATGGCACCGATAGGATTGCGTATAGTGGAAATATTTTGGCCGCCATCTTTATTGAGTTTCTTCAGGATATTGGCAATTAAGGGGCGCGAGTGGGGTGTATTTTTGTGATTCGTCGGAGTAGGCAATGAGAACTAGTTACAAGACTAATATGTGACTCTTTCACCTACGAAATGGCAAAGGTTATACAAAGTAGAATCAACCACCATGCTTGTTTAGCTTACTGCATAAAAAAGTAACCACAATTGTAAAGTTGTCGCGTTTTAGCTTGTCAATAGCAGTCATTGCCCTTTTTAGGGTACCGTAGTCCTGACAAGGAACCCTTATAGTTTCGTCATGTCCGTCTGTCTGTCTGTCTGTCCGAGGTTTTGCTAAGAGACCGCTAGTACTAGAAAGCTGTAATTTTGTAGAGGTGTGTATATCAATAACGCCGACAGTGGTAAAATAAAATTTTGGTAAATATTTTTTTTAGGATAGCTTCCCTATTTGTGAAGTAGGGATGATTTTTTTTTTCGTCGTCTACCCCGTCCTAAGGGGTATTGTTGAATAGGTCTTTTAAAATGACTTAGGAGTTGCTAATACTACGTTTCGATTTAATGCTCCATTTACGAAATACGATTAACTTTAAAGTGCAAATTTTTGTTGCAGTAGGGCGTCCCCCCCCTCTAAAAGCTAAACTGCTGGCTTGAAAAATCTGGAAAAATTCATGATTCTAGTGCATTTCACGAACTTTTTCTCATAAACTATAACGGTTAAAATACTACCGTTTATGTCGCATATTTTGCGAATTCCCAAAAGAATCAGAACCTATAGGATACTTCCTGTTTACCTAGAATCATAAAATTTGGCAAGCAACAATGTCGAACAGCACATGTAAAGAAAATAATCCGAAAACCGTAAATATCTAGTTTAATAACAAAATACTACAAGTTTATACGGAACCCTCGGTGCGCGAGTCAAACTCGCACTTGATCGGTTGTTTTTTTTAGTTAACTTGTCTCTTTCTCAACAGAGTAATCTTTGATTTAAGGATTGCTTTAATTGATACTTCTATTGTCATTTATTTTTATTTTCAACAGAATTGTTGCCTTCAGAAATTTGTTTTACTTAACTTAAACCTAATAATAGATTACTGCTCACCAATAATTGAGCATCGAAGCTTGAATATAATTGGCTCGTAACACGTTGAGTAAGCCACTTATGTATTGATGGTCTCGGTAACGTTAGTGATCCCAAAGGAATCTGTTAATGGCATCCCAATGACATCATTTCAAGTTAATTATTATTCTGTTTTAGATGTGTCCCTAATTCTTGGTTCTGGTTACAGCGTATCGTGTTTACTAGTGTTATTTTGGACTTGATGGATGTTTGTTTACTAGGTTTACTTAAAATACTCCTTTAATCAAAATACTTTTAGGTGTACTTATAGGTGTTTACGAGGTTGACGTGGAAACGCCTGGAAGGACGTCCTAGAACAACATTGTGTGTATCTGAAACTATTATTTTTTGAGCAAACCCATTTAAAGTTTAACGTGGCTGCGTATTTGCGGATCTTATGTATTTATTTATTTTAACTTGTACAAGAGTGGTCCAGGGTTGCAGGACTGTTCGAAAGAGATACCGTGGCCCCGAACACAAAGGGCGATGAAGGAACATGGATGGGTTTTAATCAGTAAAATTCTGACACTCCCTCCTGCTCCACCCAGAGCGGGAGTCATTTGATGATTTCCCAACTGAAAAAAAAATGTACAAGAGTGGAACACAGGCGGACTTAATGCCACAAGGCTTTCTCTACCAGTCATCCTTTGGGTTATTTAGGAAAACATAGGGTACAAAATAATGTCTTAAAAACTTCTTGTTCTTCAGTATTTTTTTTTTATTGAAAGGTGTTTTGGTCAAGAGTTCTTAGCTCCCCTGACTCGATGATACTCGCATGAAAAATGTTACTAGTTATTTTAAACTTATTACTACTTACATAATATTATTTTTTACTCTCAGGACTTTTTTTTTGACGTTTGCATCAAAGTTTACGCTGGTAGAATATAACTTAGTCTAGTACCTCTTAGCAACACTATAGTCATGACGAAAGTCTATAAGGGCCTAAATAGTAATCTACGCAACAATATCAATAATCTTCTGATATCGGTCGTATAAGTGGCGTCATTACAGGAACGAGGTCAAAATGCGGATTAGTGGGCAATATATCATCTTGTGTGGCGCTAATGTTGGTATGGGGTAAGGTGGGCCAAATGTGTACCGTCCTAGGTGTGGGAGATAGTGGTTAATATAAATATAGGTAGCTTAGTATCGCTAATTTATAGTTCGTTCATCGTTCATTTCCTTTTCTCAACTATGTAGGGGTCAGCTTCCAGTCTAACCGGATATAGACGAATATATTACTTTACATGGAGTGACTGTCTATAATGACGTCTACAACCCAGTTACTGGTTAGTATAATCTACGATAACCATAAAATTGGTTAATTTTATAAAAATATTCCCAAACTAAATGAAGTCAATTGACTTGTGACACTGTCGTTTACACTTGTGAGGCAAGTGGTAATCATTATGACACAAATAGACTTTTGGGATGGCAATCCGACTCCAGTGTGAAACACTGTGACACTCGTGGCTCATTTAACTGTCTTGCTGCTGCCATTTTGCACAGTTAGGGGCTATATTAAGAGGCAGTTAATAGAATTAATATAACCAATCAGTCCAATCTGAGACCAGACTCTTATTCTGAAAAACAGTAATTATGATTAAAACAAACTTTTCTTCAACCCTGGGATCAGTAAAAGGTATCTCAAATAATCACAATTATATTAACTACGTGAATGCTTTATATATAGATATTAATATTATATTAAAACAATGCACTTTCAGTAGAGTTGGACGTAAATAAGTTTACATGACAACTCCTGTTTGCTTTAAATAACAGAGCTTAGTGCGAATGGGATGTCTGGACAGGTCCTGGCAGGCCGTGCAAAGATTAATAGATACTGGATAAGAATCAAAAGAACTCACAAACACAAAAATAAGAAGCTATATAATAACTTATGAAAGTACTGTAGTTTCCCATTCCAAAGCGTGTATCTAGAAGAATGGGCAAGAAACTCCATGGACACAGTACGTACCTATATGAAGAGAACTATGAGGAATTAAACATAATTTAATAATTGGTAGAAAACCTAAAAGCTTTTATGCAGTGGTCAAGAGTGTGATGTAGAAAGCAGTTTAAAACTTTAAGGCGAGAGGGTTGTAAAAAGATTTTTTGTGTAAAGACCCTTCGAGGTTCTAAATTATTTTCCTAAAATTTTTAGAAATAGGAGTTTGAGGAAACTCGATATGTATTGAGTGGTCAGTTTACCTATCTACGGACCAACCTAGGCAAGTGTGGATTAACCTGAATATCGACCCAAGTGGCTGTTATTATTTAACCACGAGCTCCTCCCATACCATCAAGTCCCTATCCACATTTAAAAATCCCCGACTCATACCTTATTACAAAGGCAGATCTGAATGGTTGAGGACAAATTAAAGTTTGGTTAGGACAAACGCAAACGCGCGCGTTATCGTCCAACATATTAAAATATACATTTTAATTTACTCTTTTTTTACAAAGCGATTTTAATTTACATGGCTGATGTTTTTTGATGTCCGAGATGAAAGGGGAAAAGGGTTGTTAGTAAATATGTATTTGGGATGTTATGTTGCCATTTCAATAATGAATGAAAAGCTACGTTATAGACCACCACATTTTCACTTAAAAATAAAAATATTCAATAAACTCAGTTCTGTTACTTACAGATGGTTTAACGGTGTTAAAGGCTACGAAGTTTCGTAGTCCCCTTTTGGGTTCATAACCTAAATAAAAGTTTTATTTGCTTGATGGATAAGTTGGTATAGCTTCCAGAAAATCATCATTAACGTCATGATTCTGATTTACTGAGGGTCGGCACAGTATGAAGATAATATCCTTCCATATTTTACTATTACTCGTTATTTCAGTTGTCAATCCCTGTAATAGCCATAGCGACTTTCATACATTCCATCCATCGTTACTTTGGTTTAACCCTTCTTTCATAGCTTTTTAGGGTTATGAAGAACAGGGTTGCTCTTCATACCCCGTGGTAAAGAGAGGATCCTCCGACCAGACAGGTGTTATGTCTGGTGGGCCGCTGGCTGACGGTTGTTGTCGGATTTTTCCTATATAGGCTTATGTCGCGGATAACTCTGCTTGCGCGATGTAGGAATTCAGACGTGTTTCGCAATTAGTTCGTCATCTGTGTCATAGATGGCGTTGTAGTACTTTTTGTTCCATGTAGAGTAGTGCTTTTTGTAGTGCCGCTACAGCTTCTTATGAATAGCCAAAAAGCCGCAAAAGCATCCCACTCCCCACCCAGCCAATCCAAGACAGGCCACCTAAAGTACGAAGTAAGTTATGACAAGAGAGGTGTCTACCACCTCACGACTTCTTGAAGCCCCATGAAAAGGATTCGGATTAATCAATGCCCCACCTGCTGGAGGGTTCCAGGTGTCCGTTTACCTGCACTCTTGACGACCGGAATAGCGCCTCTAACATTTGCAATAAACGTGGCCACCTACTAGGCCCAAACTTTGTAAAATTGAAATAACATCGATACGACAAGAACAAGATAGAATAAACTTAAATATTTTAGCCCCCACAATTTTTTCTAATTACTTCCAATTTCATTATCCACCCAAAGTTCTTATCTCAAATAATCCTTACCCCCTTAATTATACGAGTACAATACAAAAACAAGCAAATAAATTGAAATTTAACCAGACACATCCAGCTATTCCCTTGGCCCCATCCCTTTCAGAATTCACCCTTTGGGATATTGTGTGTACCTGTAAGGACTTAATGTTGTATTATAACGGCTATTAGGCCTTTTGCCCAAGGTTTGGACCCGAGACGCAATTCATTTTGGACCACTAAGTACCACACCTGATTAAGACCCAAGTGTATTGGGGAATTGTTTCTTCTGTAAGGCAAGGTGAATTATTTTGTAATTGTTTGTATGTCAGACGAGTAGTTATCTCGTAAGGTGTCTGGCCTCCTTATTTGGATTAACACGCTTACACGTGTACGTACGCACGACGATAAAATCAAGCTGTACAAAACCAGTTTAAGCGGATCTCTCATTGTACAGGAAATCTATATGTCACCGTAAAATTGTCAATACTGTTACTCTCGTTAGATTGTGAACACGGAACGCACCTCCGCGCTGATTGGTTGAATGTCATGTGCCCCACGCCACTATAATTGATTTCGTGTTGAAAATAACTCACAGCTTTAGAATTAGTTACATGAAATTGTGGTGGAAGTAAAATGAATATATGATTAACCAAAGAAACTAACAGAACGGCCTACTGTAAGACCGACCATTCAGGGACAGGTTCACAATCTTTCGAGAGTTTACAATCTCGCGATATAGTTTATAATCTAACGGTATTTTATCAATTCAATTTTCAATTTTACGGTGACAAATACAAAGTGAGGCCATGTTATACTGAAAATGTATAGCTTGATAGGTCGCCGTGTGTACGTGTCATAAAATAGATAAGTAGTCAACTATAATGGAATGTTCTGGATTTGGCAGGTTCTTGACATATTTATGACGTTAACAGCAGAGGTTGGCTGTTAGTAAAGCTTTGTGAAATACCTGATGATGAAATGTGTTGATCTTGTTATGTTTATTTAAGGCGATTCTTTCCCGACACTGCTGCGACGTGAGATCTGCTTCAATTCTGGATGAGCGGTGTCGTCTAATGCCCAACAGTTAAGATTCGTGTTATGAACAAGAGTTTCACTTTTATCAAATTTATTTCACAAACTCTTAAGTTTACAATATATATATATCCGTTTTCACTAACACTAAGAATCCTCTAATTTAATGTCTGAATAAAATAGTGCGTGGTTTCTTTTTCAAAGCTGAGCGCAAATAATAGGCATTTTAACAGTGTAATAATATTCAGGCATTTATTTCTGTTTTTTTTTTTTTAGTTTTAAACATGATACCAAACATGAGGCATTATTTCACAATACGTAATAAACGTATCAAAGAGAATATTATTACGAAAGCCATGGTCAAGTCCAATCTCATTCCTCATTCCATAGACGATAAAGAAAAACAGAAAATATTATCACTTAAGTGCCACATTCCAACAGCAATAGAATTTACCATCAAAGCTAATCAGAATAAAAAATCTTAAAGCGTTCATAAACAAAATATGAATAAAAACGTCGCGTAAAGGTCTGCGCAGACGGGGGAGTTTTGTCTAAGGACAAAATTCTCCCGGAATATTACTGGTGTAACAACATCGGCCCGAGTGGAGACGTCGTGTGCATCGGCAGGTCAACGCCTTTGAAGAGAGAGAAGATTGCAGCTGGACATAAGGTGTGATGACCTTAAAGCTAGACCACCTACAGCTATACTACCACCACCAACACCACCTACAGCTCACTAACTGTTTGAAACTTTTTTTATTTGCTGTGATACCAGATGTAAGCTATCAAATGTGTAACTTTAAACAGGTGGGGACCTAGTGACCTGTATTACAGGTGTTACTACCTACCACAGGCACCAGCGATACAGAACCAAAAATCGTTGGCTACTGCTTATATGTAAATATTGTTTGTATATTTTGGCTTGTGGTGAGAAATAAACACTTATAATTTATTATTATTATTATTATTATAGCCATACCCTACAATTTTGTCATTGGTGTTCTGACATGTCAGCTTTGTGCTCGGAGTTTTTCGGCCAAAGTTGTTTATGCTAGCCACTTGAGAGCACATGTAAGAGCAGCACACCAAAGCTCTTGACAACCACCCTAGGAAAATCGGCAATCGGCTAGAAGGAATCATTATCATCATGGGCCGCAATTTTTTTTTGCTCGGAGTTTCCTTGCGCCATCGAATCAGAAATGAAGACATCCGCAAGAGAACCAGGGTCAAAGACGTAGCCCGAAGAATTGTCAAACTTAAGTGGCAGTGGGCAGGGCACATTGCTCGCAGAACGGATGGCCGATGGGGCTGAAAAGTTCTGGAGCGGCGACCGCGAACCGGAAGACGTTGCGTTGGAAGACCTCCCATTAGGTGAACCGATGACCTGATGAAGGTTGCGGGAATCCGTTGGATGCGAGTCGCACGGGACCGGTCAATGTGGCGACACTTGGGGGAGCCCTATGTCCAGCAGTGGACGTCTTTCAGCTGAAATGATGAGGATGATGATGATGATGGGCCCTATTTCGGGTCGATTTGTTAAATCCATTTTTAAGGTTCCTTACCTCAAAAGGTAAAAAAGGAACCCTTAAACTCAAACTCAAACTCAAAGCATTTATTTCAATTAGATCATTACGGCACTTTTGAATGTCAAAAATACAAAAAAGAAAATCAAAGCTACAGTCCCAGTCACAAGGCATAATAACTTGAGAAAGTACTGTAGTTGCCCATTCCCTAGCGTAGATCTCTATGGAGAAGAACGGGCAAGAAACTCCATGGACACTCTTTTAAAATCAAAATATTGTTACAAAATCTTGGTTACATCTTTAATTTTGAGATTATACATAATATGTCAGAACGATGTAGAAAGACGTGCACACTAAGAGCGTCCAGAGTAAAAGATTAGATCAACAATTTACGAATAAAGTAATTAAAATGAACCTTGGCAGATAAGCGATGACCAGTCCCAAATGACAGCGCCCGTTCACAAACATGACGCATGTACCGGCGCCATTCAACTCAACCATATTGAAGGGAACTAAATGACCCGACACACCCGCCACCATCAGCGAGACATTTAAGTGAGCATGACATTCTCTCAGCCACCAAGGCATATTCAAGTCAATGAAAGATAAATAAATGTAAATGGTGGCTGAACAGTACAAAGTACTCACACATGTGCTATGCAATTATATAATACTAAGAACTGGAATCTATATAATGCAAGTATATTTTTACAATCTTCTGCAGCTTCCACAATACATTAACATGGGAATCAATTCTTCATCTTCTTCTTTACGTGTCGATGGACTCAAATAATGCCCGACCCAAACAATCAATTGCATTTGATTGTTTAATTTGCCACCCCCCCCCCTATGGTTGTGGAGCAGGACCAGCATTTAGCCAAGCATTTTTATCATCAATGTAATCCCCCAACTTATAATATGCTTGCCTACATAGTGTGCTTTTTATACAAGATTTAAATTTCGTCTCGTTCAGTTGAAGAATGTGGGGAGGTATTTTATTGTAACATTTCAAACAGTACCCCATGAAAGATGAATCTACTTTAGCAAGCCTGAAACCTGGCTGAACTAGTTGGTCCCTATTTCTAGTGTTATAGTGGTGTCTGTCACCTCTTCTACTGAATAAGTGCCGATTTTTCCTAGCGTACATGATGTTTTCATAGATGTATTGACAAGGTACTGTCATGATATTAATTTCCTTAAACAGTTCTCTTAGAGAATCGCGTCTACGTAATTCATAAATGGCTCTGATGGCTCTTTTCTGCAGAATAAATATAGACTCAATGTCTGCAGCCCGTCCCCATAGTAAAATACCGTATGACATAATACTATGAAAATAACTAAAATAGACTAGCTTCGCGGTATCAATATCAGTAAATTGACGGATTTTTCTAACAGCATATGCTGCTGAGCTCAGCCGTCCTGCAAGAGATGTTAAATGAGGACCCCATTGTAACCTTGAATCGAGCGTGATTCCCAAGAAAACCGTTTTATCGACAAATTCTAGTTTCTCTTGATTCAATATTATGTCACACTCACTACTTTTGACATTTGGTAGAGCAAATCTAATGCAATTAGTTTTTTTTCCATTTAGTACTAAATTATTGGCGGTAAACCAATTGTGGACCTGCAGTAGGGCATTATTTACGTCAAGATTAGTGGCACGTCTGTTTATCCTAAATATTAAAGAAGTATCGTCAGCAAACAACACCATATGCGGATGGTTGTTAAATAAATGGGGTAGGTCATTAATATACACTAAAAAGAGGAAGGGACCCAATATCGAACCTTGTGGTACACCCATTTTTACTTTTAAACCCATTGAGTTGACTCCATTTATTTGTACCTGCTGCTGTCTATCATTCAAATACGATTTTATTAAACTGAGCGCAAGTTTACCTAAACCGTAATGCTCAAGTTTCAAGATCAGGGTTTCGTGATTTACACAATCAAATGCCTTCGAAAGGTCACAGAAGATTCCTATGGCATCTTGTGCCTCTTCCCACGCAGTAAATATGTATTTTAATAAAGTGACACCGGCGTCAGTTGTACAACGTCCTTTGGTGAAACCATACTGTTGCTCGTGTAATATTTTATTGGTGTTGAAATGGTTAAGCATTTGATTGAGCATTATCTTTTCAAACACTTTGCTGAAAACGGGCAACACGGATACGAGCCTATAGTTATTGGTGTCCTTACTGTCCCCGGATTTAAAAAGCGGTATTACTTTACTGAATTTCATTAGATCTGGGAAGACCCCTTGATCCACGCACAAATTAAATATTGAGGCTAAATACGGCGCTACAGTCTCAATAATTGAGGTACAAGCTTTGATAGACATACCCCATAGATCTTCCGTTAATTTGATCTTGATTTGCTTAAAACCTTAGACTGTTAAGGGGTTTATATGCTGAAATTTAAATTCATTTGGACAGGCTGAAACGTTCGCTTTCAATAAATCAATAGAGAGCAAGGCAGAGGAATTTAAGGTTTCTGTAGTTTTAAGTGGGATACTGGTAAAGAAATTTACAAATTCTTGAGCAACTTCATTGTTGGAGCTCACAAGGCCACGCGATGTCTTTAGTTTGAAGTCATTACCTTGTTTTTCATTTCTATTTGTTTCATTGTTGATAATTTTCCAAACCGTCTTTATTTTGTTGTCGGCTGATTTAATCTTGTTGCTAATGAATAAGGATTTGGCAATCTTGCAAGTGTTTTTAAAAATTTTCGAGTAAGTAGCAACATATTTATTAAAAGCTTCAGTGTTGATGTAAGGCTTAAGGCCGTACAGCTCAAACAATCGTTCCCTACTTTTCCTAACACCTTGTGTTGCCCAGTCACTGAAAATAAACTTTGGGCCAATAGTTTTAGATTTCTTTTTTAAAGTATTATTAAATTCGGTGTGCACTACCGAAAAGAATTCTTCATAAAATACATTTACATTGATTCTAATATGACCCGGTATACTTAACTTGTTAATTAAATTATTATTAAATTTGTCTAGATTGCTGGGTGTTATTTGCCTAGTTTGTATCTGAATTCTTTGTAATTGTATATTGTACGTGAAAGTAACGGTCTGACCACTATGATCTGAAGGCAGGTAATTTACGATGGATTTATCTAAGTAATCGCAGCAACAAAAAACATTATCGACACATGTAGCAGTATTTGTAGTAATTCGAGTTGGTTCTGAAAACACATTTGACAAATTAAATGATTTAAAGAGACTTAAGAATCTACTGCTATTCACATTATTCTCTATGATATTAACATTAAAGTCACCACAGATAATTATTGGTTTATTACCAGTTACAAGTTTTGCCAAAGCATCTTCCATTACTGACTCAAAGATAGAATAGTTCAGGTAATTAGGGGGTCTGTAAACGCACACTATTTGTTTTTACTACTACTTATTGAATCACTTTATTTTATCTTTATTCTTATCTGTCCGTCCGTTTGTCCGTCCGTCTGTCACAACCGATTTTTTTAGAAACGGGTGGACCTATCAAGTTGAAATTTATACCAGATACTGAGGTCTATTATATAGTTCCTATTAGGTGTATAAAGATCAAGGCAAATTTAGATTTTCGCGAAAACTTGTAAGTACCAAAACTTACCTTAATTTTCATTTTTTTTTTTCGCAATTTTCTCTTTACTTGTGCTGTAATATCTTGTTTTTAACCAAAATTGACAATTCTAGGTCAACCGGAAGTACCCTATAGGTTTTGGATCTAAAACCTATATGGTAGTTCCCGTTGACCTAGAATCACGAAATTTGGCGTGAAGCAATGACTTACAGCACATGTAAGTGCTGTAAGACATTGCTTATCGCCGAAATCAATCAAAAAATCTGAAAACCGTAATTATGTAGTTTAATAACAAAAATAGCGATTTTATTTATTCATTAAAAACTTTATGCACAAGTAAAACAACTGTACAAAGGCGGACTTAATGCCTAGGGCATGTTCTACCAGTCTCCCTTAGGGTGATGCACACAGTAGGTGCAATAATATAAACGTATATATTTATAACATAAACGTCATTTAAAAATAAATACATATATACATACATAAACAAAAATATATATATAAAGTTAAGAGAGATAAACAAGAAAAACTACAACAACTTAGTTCTGAGACGAATCTGCCAACTTCTTGTGAATATGCTCTCGAGCTTTCACTTTGAAAGTGAAACGACTAGTCAACGTCCTGATACTCTGGGGGAGCGCATTCCAAACGAAGACCGCCTGGACAAAGAAAAAAGATTTTGTAAAGCCAGATCGGTGAGAAGGACAGCGTAGAAGACAGTTAATGGAGGAATGAAGATTTTTGTTGTGCGCAGAGCATAAATATTGAAAATGAGAAGTCAGATAAGAATCAGATTTTACTATTACAAACTTATAATATGCGGTTGGTGCAATAGCCGTGTCATGGGATCGAACAGCAAAGTTAAGTTTGTCTTTTAAAAAGTTTGTACGGAACCCTCGGTGCGCGAGTCCGACTAGCTCTTGGCCGGTTTTTATATACGAGCAACAGTGTTTGGTGCATCGTTTGCCAAATTGATCAGGCCGAAAGGAGGGATCATTTACTGTCTCTTCAGCCTCAATAACTCATATTGGGCCTCACGGATGAAAAATCACAATTAAGCTTAAGGTTGAGTTTTAAGTTTATGTTTAACCTTAGAATATTTGTAAAATAAGTATAAGAAATTAAAATTAGAAAATCCGTGGGGCCAGAAATGAGTTATTGGGGCTTAAGAGACATTAAATGACCCTTCCTTTCGGCCCGTTCAATTTAGTAAATGTTGCACTAAACATGGTATAATGTTATCTGGAAGTATCCCGACAGATGCCCATTGATGGACTTCTGTCTTGCGCTTCGGAGAATACAGGTGCGATGTTATGATGTTTACTAACATTTAATAGCCAAAAATGTTCCCACTGCTGTGACACAAGCTTCCTTTTTATGAGGAGGTGTAGACTGTAATCCACCACGCGCGGGCCCAGAGCGGGTTGGCAAATGTCGCATATCTTTGAATGTTTGGTTCCTCTGGATATTTTTCTTCCGATGGCCTCTGATCATCTTTGATGATAGGACTGTGTTAAAAGTAGTAATATAAGAAACCAGTACAAACGCATCCCGCCCACATTAAGACCAACAAAAGTACCTCGTCTGAGCAAGTCTTTACATTATTTTATACTTCGCGAAGCAAACGGAACATGGCGTCGCCGGCGTTAAGTCATTTACTGCCAATTTTATAGCGAGTGCCATTTAAATGCGTTTTTTTTTACAATTCTGCGTCAAATATTAAAAATATGCTCTTCCTGATGGACTTGTTTTATTTCTGGGACTATAAATGATAAAACATAATTCTGTTGCCGACCGAATTAAGATTCAGTCAAAAGAGTCTGGAGACTCTGACAGATAATGTACTGAAGGATAGTTAGGACGATAAACTTTAAAATAAATAAAAAACGTGAAAATGGACCATACAATCATTATACTAGGAGAAATAACGATTTTAAAACACCAAAAATCTGCGAAACATTTTAAGTCCAAACAAGCTTCTTCCGAAACATTGCATTCAATTCGTGCCATGACTGTTTTACCCAGTCACATTCCACACGACCGTCTCCATTTAAATACATTTTAAAAAGCGAGAAGTCACAACTAGAACATGCTTGACATGTAACAAGATTAAGTGTCCCAGCTTCCGTTACCATGGTAACGGAGTGTCTCTGAATATTCAGCGTTTGAGCGTTTGCTGAGAATTAACTGAGCATCAAACCCGTTTGTTAACCCTTAGCGCACCCCTCGTTTTATTACAAAGTGGATTGTATTATTTTAAGAACACGTAAAGGGTTAACTTTTTCGGCTTACCTGTAGAAGATGCACTTAAGATTTTAGCACTTGGTTTCTCTCTTCAACTGCACCTTTTTGGTTTGTAATAAAATTTTATTTGTCTTTGTTTACTGATTTTATTATCTACTTTCACTTTTTGTATTAATTCTGAAGTCTGTCATGTCTAGTCCCAACTGTGGTGCGTAGACGAATAAAGAAGAATGACAGGAAATTAAGCAGTATTTAAACAAAGTCGAAGAAATAGAAGATACCAAGAGTTTCAATATCGGTTTTTTTTTTTTGGAAATACCCATAGGCGGTATTTTATGTAATCATAGTATCAAGCAATTACTTACATATTATTAAAAAAATATACAATTTAAACCTACTCCAAATTTAATGTGTCATTGACATCAAAATATTAAATCCCCCGCCAAATTGATGGCACATTTGACATATTTTGCAGGCCGGTACGAGTGTCGGAAAACAAATGACGTGCGAATTCATGGAACCAGGATGGCGATAAGTGGGCCATATATTGGTTTATGTCGTTTCATTTGCCACACCGTTAGCTCTGCCATCGAGCTGTCGCCGTAATCGGGGTTATGTAATCAGTTTTACAGTTCTGAACCGTTTTGAGTGTTCAAAGTGTAAAGCTTTCCTGTATCGTGATTGGTAAAGTTTGTACTGTTATTTTGTAATGGTGTGCTGTAGTTTCTGCCCATCCCATGCGAAAAACGCGTCAGATTATATTATATGAATACAATTATCAGGAAATAGTTGAATCGTTACTAATGTAGTTTTCGATATTACCAGCGGTTTTATTCAAATTCTTACCGAAAGAACGGAAAAGTTTCCCCAATTTCAATTTACTTCCCGTTGTTTTTTTTTCTAAAGACAGTTTTTTTTAATAGGTAATGGCTTTATTAGAAAGATCACTCGAGTTTACTTGAAAGCTAAGCCAGAACCTCTAAGTAGAAACTCAAAGAAAGATAATCCCGCCATACGAATACCGGCTTATTTGTTTGATAACCTAACACTATCGGGGGATAGTGTATCTACAACCACAGTCTCCATGTCTTTAGAATGATGAATAGTCCTATTAGTCTTGTTCGGCGCCTGACATCGGCGCAACGTGCATACAAGTGCCATCCATAATCTTAAGTGGCCATTAATTCAATCTGTATGCTCATTTTGTTGTGGAATATAATTTATTGTAGTTAGTGATGGGTATAAGTAATCATCTTGGACAGGCAGCCTCTCACGAACCTATTTGAAAAGCTAATAGGTAAATAATATAGAAAAAAAAATAACAAAAATACCGCTTATATCAATAAATATGTTTGATTTTCAGCAGTAATTTTCCCCAGAGCAAACATTTATTTTTTTATATATTTTTTGTTTCTTCTGTCTGGTTGTTTGATTACTAAATAATTTATGCAAATAGTAGAGACTATAAGAGTAGAGGAAGACCAAAGAAACGATGGATGACTGTGTGAAGGATGATATGGCTAGAAAGGAGGTGACTGATGAGATGACGAGTAATAGAGAAGTGTGGAAGAAGACATGCTGCGCCGCCAACCCTAAATAAATTAGGATAACGACAGGCGAATAAAGATGATAAATGATTATTTTATTTTATGCTAATGGACAAAACGACCACTCTTCAAAAACGACGAAGCACGTGGCTCCTCCAAATATCAATATTAATAAATATACATGCACGTCCCATACCCCATCTTATCTATCTATTCACCATTAGAGCAGCATCTCCATGTAAGCACCTAATTAAAATGCCGCGCTCATACAAAAATAACGAGGCATTTCCTTTTAAATGATAATATATTTTTCCGAGCCCGTCTAAGAAAGTCCGAGAGCGCGCAGTTGATGGGAAATAAATATGATTCCATTTCGTTTAGTTCGTGCTACTCCAAGAAAGATGGAATGAAAAACTAGAAGAAAACGGAAATTCTAGACCTGTCCATTGATGAGATTTTAGTTTTTAACGATATTTAATGTTCTTTGAATTTTGTATTAGATTAAAATCGTATTATGGGTAAACCACTTCATCTACGTTTTGTTACGAATGTGAATACTTCAGAAGCAATTTTGAACATATGAAATAAGGAATGAACGTTATTATAAGGCAGTTTGTTATTATAGTTGAGAAAAATTGTTTAAAAGAAATCATGAAAACATACACAATTTGAATGGTGAACATGATTATCATCTACCTGATTTCGAACATTATTTAGTTTTTCTTATCACAAAACGCCTTCGGATTTCTCAATTTTTTATTAATGCAACATTAATCTTTTTAGCAGCACTCAAATAACTTACAATAAATTCTACCATCTCTAGCTTTCAGAAAAAGCACCTCAGGTACAGTAAATACGTAACAAGCTTTTACGACTAAGTATAAAAATGACGTAAAACACAACATGTGCTGTTATTCTTTATGTTGCGCGTAAATGTTACACTGTACTATAACAAGGACTATTGACACGGAAAATATTTAAGGTTACCTTGTCAGGATCAAAAGAGCAGATCGACAAAATTTTCTCACTGCATTATCTCGTCTCTGAATCAAGATGTGAAGTATTTACGCAAAGTCATGTACAGGGTACTGTTTAAACGCGAGTTATTTTACAACATTTCGTGTTTTTACCCCTCGTGGTATGACGCACTTGATACTTTCGTGTAACTTTTTTATTTCGAGAATATAAATTTTTGAAGCATCGTCGAATTAGGAAAAAAATTGTTCGTCGTGTTGAAAAGTTTCAGACATGCAAAGTTCTTTTTTCGAATTTTTGTTTTCAAGCGTTGTTAGTGGATGGAAGTTTTCTTTTTTGTTAATTATGTGGAATTCGGATCGCGGTTTCTTAACAACTTGGAAGTATTCAAAGTTTTAAAAGTAGATCGCTGTAATTACATAATTTATTATGATTCACGTATTATGTAGATATCGTCAGAAAAAATCTACCTATTGGTCAAGCACAGAAAGTCGAGTTTTCCGTTAAATTCACCATAGGGTAGTTATGACCCCTAGAGCCCAAAACAACCTCCAGCTAAAAAGTTTATATATTACATTATGTACACATAATATGTTGATAGGTGGGGCGCCAATCAAAATTTAGCCACACTCTACAGGTCGCAATTATGCACTGATTACTTTCAAACCTGGCCAAAAATCGAAAGGGTCAACACTTAGGTTAAGTTCGTGCATGGGCGAAATTCTTCCATGGCGGGCGGTTTTTCTACAACCATAACTTTTTTCCTTTGGAAAATTTTTGAACTGTTTCAAATTTTTATCATTCCGAGTAAGAATACGGACAACTTTTAAATTCAAACTTTTTTGATGCAACCTCTAACTTGGGGAGGTGATTGAAATTTGCAAAATTTTTGAAAAAAAACAATATATTTCCGAAATGGTAAATATTTTTTATTAAAGCATATTGTTTACTCTACAATTTTCACTTTAAAGTTTAGTGATAAAACTAATAGTTTTCGAAAAAAAAATATAACTGAAAAATTTAGGGCGTTTCCATACTAAACTCATATTGGAGGATTTTAAAATGCATGATAACCAATAAGAATTGGATATCATGCATTTTAAAATCCTCCAATAAAATAAATAAATATGATTTTAATGTTTTGACTTTTAATTGTCAAACGTCAACAAAGTCGTTGCTATGACGACCCAGGCTTTTGGCAACTGACGTATTCATAAAGGTGGTATTTCTAAATAGTATTTAGTCGCAATAAGGAGGCAGTCACGTGACAGGCCTCTTTGGAGGCCTGGACTTGTAGTACCTTCTTCTTAATCTACCCCCTCCTGCGGCTTGCCGAAGGGATTTTTTTAATAGGAGATAGGTCTGTTTAGTCGTTTGTACTTAGGTCCGGTTTATAAATAGACAAAATACAAAAAGAGGCAATATTTGCACTCTGTTGCGACTTTTAAAATATATGATTCCAAGATTCGATTCCCAAGAAAAAAAACAATGTTAGATCTTTTCAGTAACACATTCTTGGCAAATCGGAGGCTAGATTGCCGCCTAGTAACCATCTGACCACGAGCTGGACGCAGCAACAACAAGAAAAAAATGCTTAGAACACGCCACGAGTCTCCACGTTGCGATTTGCGACCACGCAGGACCGGTACTTACTCACGCGGAGGAAACAAACTGAAACATACATGTGTCACTTGACAAAAGTCGCATCGCTTATAGAACTGAACGGGGCGTAAAATCAAAATCAAAATCAAAATCAAAGCATTTATTTCAAGTAAGCCAGTTACAGGCACTTTTGAATTGTCGAAACAAAGATGAAAATTAAATGTAGCTACAGTCCCAGTCACAAGACATAAAAACTGTGAAAGTACTGTAGTTGCCCATTCCCTAGCGTAGATCTCTATGGAGAAGAACGGGCAAGAAACTCCATGGACACTCTTTTAAATCAGAATATTGTTACAAAATCTTGGTTACATCATTCATGTTGAGATGGTATATTATGTGAGAACAATGTAGCAAGATGTGCACGTTAAAAGTGTCCACAGCAAAAACACACAAACAAAAAAAATACAATTCAAAATAATTCATTCAAATAAGCCATGGCAACTAAGAGTACAGCTAAAGACTCACCTCCTATAGTACAGACATAATTCCTTCAGGGAATACTAGCCCGATAACATCTACTTGTATATCCATATACACAACAGGATCACTGACCTCACAACCCCATGACCAATGGAGGCACGCTCGGAATGTGGACAGATCTATTACAGGTATACGTAACGCAGATCTGACGCCGTTCGCGGCTTACATTGTATTAGCGATGTATTGCACCTGACCTGTGACGTGTATGTAGTTAGGTTTACAGGTTTAGGGTTTAATTAATTTTCTGTTAATTAGCTGCTACATTGGATGTATTTTGGCATAAAGGTTTAATAACGGGTTATTTGTAAATGTAGTTCTGAGGGGAGATGTGGTATCCTAGATTTACTATCAGGGAAATTATTTGTTTAGTAGCCTTTAATTTTATACTTAACGTAGTCGACGATAATGATTGATTCTTGAAAAGGATGGTTTAAAATGACAAAACAGGACCGTAACATTAATTTTGAGTTTACTTAAAAACGCAGACCTGATAATTTCATGTTCTTAAAAATACATTATTTAATTATACAGATCACTTTCATTTAAAAACTAGTCATTTCCCCCGATATTATTAAACAATAATAACACCTTACAAACAAAAACACCAGACCATTGATCTAAAAACTTGTTGTTACTTAAAACTAACTTTAGTATGACTAAAACAACTTCAAGTGGCTACTTAAATTTTCAGCTCACGTTTAATTGCCCCATAAAGGCGTAAAGTGCAAGATGGGTATAATATAACTTGATACTTGATGCGATACTGTTAGTGAGTAGCATGTAGGGGTAAATGTCACTGGAATATTGTTGGAAAATTGGTATTATTTGGTAAAGTTAATGTGTTTACTTGGGAATCGGAAGTAGAGAAACTTTAGCGTAGTGGTGACCTAGTGAAAGTGCAGTTTGTGAGTTCCAGGTCTACTGTTAGCCTACATCATCTCACTGCTGGACAAAGACCCGACGTCTATTTCGAGGTCTGCCGCGACGCCTTCTGCCTCCAGAAAGGGACTATTTTTGCCCACAGCTCATTGGGTATGCGGCAGACTTGGCCAGTCCAGTCCCATTTCAACTTAGCGACAATTTGAGCAACGTCAGTAATTTGTGTCCTGGACCGCAGTGTGGTGTTGTGTATACGGTCGGTTAGTTTGTTCTAGGTCTACAATTATGTTAACAATGTCACCATCAGTGTCCTCATAATGCTGAAAGAAAAGATCACGAAGAAACCGTCTTGTCGTAGGACGAAAAATCCGAAGATATATATGACCCTGATCCATCAAACTGTACTGAATTTCCGCGTGGTGGATAATCAGCCATATTTTTGTTTTCACTCCCTCTCACAGAGAATAACTGGGTCTAAGCAGTTGGAAAATAATGGCTGCTTAATTAATACTCAATACTCAAATCTTGATTGCGTTCCACAATGTTGGCTTTGGTGGTAAACATTTGTGGCAATTATGATTATAAACCTGTTCGTAAAAACTTTTAATACTCTTTGGTGATTCTTAGATACCGTTGAAACACATACATACACTGGCTTGATTATACCTCATAGGTGGCATGTTTTTATGCTAAACATCTAAACATGGACATACTAGAAACTCTCATAATTAGTCGCAATGCCTGCGACATAAACGAAGACATTGTTACAGATATTAATTAGCTGTACTATAATAATGAGGTGTCATAATCCTTAGCCTAGTGTAATATAAGATGGTTAATGGCTAGTAAAATTTTATGCAAATGGTTATTAGTGGTTGAGTAATTATGAAAGTGGTGAGTAACAATTTGGCCCTTATTTTCTTAAGGTTCTTCTGTCCTGGCGAGGTAATGGTATAAAAAAAATACTAAAATTGAATTTCTCCACATTATAGATATACAAACCTGGCCCCTTATTCACAACGCTACGATTCGATTTTCGATTCGGAAAGTCGTATGTCTATCTTTTTTTGACATTACGTAATCGAGCGAGATAGACAATACGACTTTCCGAATCGAAAATCGAATCGAAGCGTTGTGAATAGCTATGCTGGAGTCGTGTTCGATTGTAGCATAATCTTCTCATACTCGGAAAATAATATTATCGGATTGAGGGCAGAAAAATAAACATAAAAAAATCAATAATATTTTGATTATACTGTGGCTAAACGATCTGGACGCGTACCGCAAGAGCTGGTCCGACGAGGCACGGGAAAAGAGCACATGGAAGGAGTTGAGGGACGCCTTTGCCCAGCAGGCGACGGTACAGGCTATTTAAAAACAAAAACAGTTTTGTTAATCAGCGGGGTTTTAAACCAATACTAAAAAGGCACCAAGTATGTAGTAAAATGCTTGAAATTTTGTTTTATTCACTAAGCATGAAAGCAGTTGTTTTCGTCTGCATGCTGATTAACATTACGTTCTTTCCACTCTAATTTCTAGATTTTATTCTCCAAACAATAAAATATACTCACTCCAATAAACTATACTCCAAACAATAATATACACAGACCTCCAAAATTTTTACCCAATGGTACATTTAAGCAAGATAATAAACAATTAAGAATCCAAACAGGCCATCCATATAATTTACCGTTGCTTTAGCTGAATTAAAATAGGTAAATTAGCCATTATAAATTTCTTATAACGACTATGCTTTACAATTTGCCCAGTGAATTTCCCCAGTTTGCCCACCCTTAATACTTTAACGGGCCATCGACAATTTCATTAAATGTTACGATTGTTGTCTGTGAATGTAATTATTACATTCAGTTTTTGTTAATGTTTTGGGGTTTAATTATGTTTTTGTTGAGAATCGATTAGTGCCTGACTGTGAGGATGTGTATGATGGAATCGAAAATGTTTTAGATTGATAAAAGGATTTAGACATTTTGGAGAATTTCGAAATGCTTTAAAAGTAATATTCCCACTTGTCTTATTAGTCATGATCTCTCTCGGTCATGAGGTAAGGTAAGGGTTTCGTGTTGGTGCTACACTGCACACTAACTTCCAGCGACGCATCACTGTCAAAGTTAACTTCAGAAGAGTTACCCCTAAAAGGCCCATAAAGGGCCCTTATAAGTTTTCAATACAAAAGTGAATGATGTCAAAAGAACTTACTTCTGGGTAAAAATGCCTCCAAACAAACAAACATCGACAAAAATATCGTAGCAAAATGAAAGCATACATGAGCACGTTTTAAAATGACAGTACACTGTCCATTAAATTAAAAAAAAAAACAAAGCATTTTACAGAGATTGTCGCCAGCATTTTTTTAAACATCAAATTAAAATACATCCGTCGCTTTGCATTTTTATGCAGCAACTGTGATATCGTAAAAATCTCATATTTTTTATGTAACGTTTGCATGTGTGATAAAAGAGAGTTTACTGGGTGTTTTATGAACGTCAAAGAATATTTAACGAAGAATGAGATGATGAATTTAGAATCTGGACTTCCCGGATTGATTAGATTGAGTGACCTCGCAGGTCTTTGCTGTGAATTTGGTGAAGCCTTAGTCCAGCAGTTGTGACGTGCTGAATATAAAAAAAAGAAAACAGCCTTGTTGGTCTAGTGGTTGCAACCACGACTACAGTGTATGTAATGCATGAGATCCTTGTTTCAATTCCCAGGTCAGGCAAAGTGTTATTGGCTTTTTTCATCAGTAGAAGCATGGTAATAGGCTTGCCCCCTATTTATCATGGTCATCCACAGCCCTACTTCACCCACTGCTATATCGCTTGTGTCAAGCTCGACGTTCGGAGTGCCCGCCTCATCCAGTATACTTCCGTTACTTATGACATATACATTACTGGCGAAATGTCTGTCTACTATTAGGGTACACTTCTGCCTATCCTTTCCGGGACAACACGCGTGATTTTATGTGATGTGAAGATTTTATCTAAAAGATATTAAAATTCATTTGCAAGTAAAGTCTCGTTTATAGTAAGTTCTAAAACCGACCGTTGTCGTAATAAATTCCACCTCAAAATTTCACCTATAATGTGAGAGCGCTTCCGAGAATAATAGGAAAACAATAAAGTGCACTTACCATTTTTGTCTGGTCATTTCCACTTTGTTGACCCAGAGAGCTAAAAGGTGAAAATACAGGAATAAATCACAAGAATATTTTGAACAATAGAACAGGTTTTCAGCAAAGAACTTTACTTTACTTCTTTGCTAGTATGTAGTCTTATTTTGGAATATTACGTAGAAATAGACCACCATCAGCTTCTTGTAGCGTTTTCAAAAGCACTTGAACTCGGTTTAAGAGGGGACAGGACCTGCGCAGAATTTGAAAAATAGATTCCCTCTTAATTGGCCAGTTAACTTTCTTACCGGACTGCGGCTAATCCCAAAAGGAGGGTCAAGTTTTTAATAGGAAAGTACGTAATTGACAAAAAAAAAACAGAAGAATAAAACTTAACATTCCTAAACAGACTTCCTTCTACAATTGTACATTCTCATGTCACAGTAAAATATTTCTCAAACCACTTTAGCTGATGCACTAGTGTCGGAAACACTAATGTATTACTCCACTGCGTTTGATTTATTGCATACAGATATGTTAGGTCATGAATGTAGGAACGGGGATGGTTTGAATAATGCAGAAAGAATTATGGAACTAGATGCCTTAGTGGATTCAGCACTGGGAAATAAAGGAAGAAAAATTCATGGTATGAGAGAACAAAAAGGTACAGAAAATGCCTTAGGCATTAAGTTTTCTTTTATACAATTTGTGTGCTTAAAGGGTGGGTTCCCGATGAGTCACACCAAGTCAAGTCACTGTGACTCGTTGGTCCTTTTTTTCAGGTGAGTTTCCAACGTGTCACAGTCAATGTAACAGTGTGACACGTTTGGAAAAAAAATCCCAACGAGTCACAAAAACACATGAACAATCTTGTATTTTTGTGACTCGTTGGGAACCCACCGCTGGAACTGTTAAGTAAATGCAGAGATACAAAATAAAACGTAATGTATGGCTTAATGATTGATGCACTTGCTAAGCGTGGTTCATTAGCAAAGAAGGAGCATATTTTGGGGAAGCTCATTCAATCATAATCCTCTAGTTACTCTGATCCTGATCAAGATGATAAAACTCAGCTCAACTTTTGATGGGCCTGGAACACCAAAAATGGATACTAAATTACTGAAATGAAAAATGGCCCCAACCAGTGAGAAAAAACCGAAAAATCACCGTTTTTTTCCATGCTGCATCCTTTACATCTTTACCGAACCTTATAATAACACAACGCCGTTTAAATTTCCGTTGACGTAGAAGAACTACAACATTTACAAAATTCTCATAATATTCATAACATTAAAATTCCTTTGACTGCACATTCCATGTCGGTGCATCGTTTATTACAATTCTCATTAGCGCAAAAATGTACGCCTTAGTGTTATGAATATACAGGCATTTTTTGTTTGAAATAAAATGGTTGGCAAGTCTCTTGATTGTTTTATGTGGGGATATAAAGAAATGGTCGAGTTTATGACACTTTTGGAATGTTACTTCCTGTTTGAAGTGAGTGCGACTACTCTCTATTAGACAAAGCATATTTTAATGAATTAACAAGTCAAAGTAATAAACGGGGAATATATGTAGTTTAAACTATTGCAAAATTCCTAATTGTAGAAGTTAAGTTTGGTATAACTTTGCTCCTCATTAATATGGGATTTTGACTTAGATAAGGTGAGATAAATTGTGGTCTTTAAACATAAATGTCAAACTGAACTGCAGATCAAGATTTAACTTTTTACAAAATCGAATATAATTCACTGTTTCTGTCAATTCATTTTTTTTCTTTACGGTCCACTTTTATAGGTTTCCTTATAAATATTGATCGCCAACTCCAACGGATTGCAGTTATAATTATGCACTCACTACCTTCTGTAAATTCTCAAACAAACTTGAAATGCAGTAGTGCAAAATAATATTTTCCCGACCTAAATCTGGCCTTTTCCTTACATTACAAACCTAGACTACATTTTCTTTCATAAAAAGCACCTTGTTACACAATGCAGAACGTCCACTTAACATCGTCGTAGACCAAGAAGTCCAGGTACAGTCATGAGCACTAATATGTAGACATGCAGCAACTTAAAAACAAGATTAATTATTCCTATATTGGATTGATTAAATTTTTCACGAACATATGTAAGAAGTTTGGAAGTAATAATATTACGAAATAGCCCTTACCTCAAAGTAGAGCCTCGTTATTTCATGATAAAATCGCTTTTGAATTTTGTTATGACTTTACGTGCTTACCGCAAGCCTGCATCGTTTTCACTGTATGCCCAAAACCCCATCTTATTAAAACATCAACGTCTTATAGTTCGATCATTGTATAAACTCAGGTCACTTAGGCCCGTTTTCTATAAGTTACTTACGTATAATACTGTCAGTTAATATGCCACGTCTCACAGCTATCGGTGTTTCTATAGACAAAGTTATCCTGAAATATCCTATCTGCGTTACCCACCTGTCACTTGATTCATACAAAAACTCAAAAAGAGATTTTCTGTGACGTTTTGTTTCTAACCGTCTGTAAGCAAAATGTCAAACAGACAGAGATAGCAACCTACCGAATGCGAACAGTAAGTTATTGAAAATGGACGTTAAGATTCCACTCTATTAACTATACATTAATGTTAGTTCCTTAGTAGCAATCCGAAATATACTTAATATCTTAGTCATACACTTTCAAGTAAAAACATACTTTCTTTAATAAAAAAGCACCTTGTTACACAATGCACACCGTCCACTTCACTTCGTCGTGGACCAAGTAGTCCAGGTACGTGCTCAGCGCAAGTTTCCATCGCTCTCGCGACTCGCTCTCTACCAGGGTGCAGGGGCACAACTTGTGTTAACTAGTCGACCCTTATTGTTGGAGGATTTAATGTCACGTGAACATGTTATTTTTGACATAAGAGAGAGGCTTTTCTGCCGCTGCAAACACACTAATTACTCATTAGTTTTTTAATTACAAATGTACGATCAAACCTGTTTTGCAAATTTATGTCACTATCACAATGAAATGAGGTTTGCTGTAAGATGTGTACAGTAAAAATAGGGTATAAGGTTTTCCACTAATGGGAATCATTTTTGTAAACCAAGTGAAATATTTACGCATGTCATGCATGTGTGTTCAAAATTACTCTGTAAATTGTACGGAGTGGTAAGGATGTGTATTTTTTTTAAATTAAGATGTTAGTTACTTCACTTTTACACACCATCATTTCAGCCGAAAGACGTCCACCGCTGGACATAGGCCTCCCCCAAGTGTCGCCACATTGACCGGGCACGTGCGACTCGCATCCAAGGGATTCCCGCAACCTTCACCGGGTCATCGGTCCACCTAGTAGGAGGTCTTCCAACGCAACGTCTTCCGGTTCGCGGTCGCCACTCCACAACTTTTACACATGAAGAAAACATAATCAATTGTACCTTAGAGGTCTAATTTTAAAGTTTTTTTTAAATTTCTAAGTTTTAATGAAAAACAGATGGTAAATGCTTGGTCGCTACCAAGCATTTACCATCTATTTTTCATTAAAACTTAAATGAAGAATTTACACGAAACTTATTTCAGATTTATAAATAGCAAAACACTCCACACAACTGCTAAATAATGCGCGATGCAAATTTTCAATACCTTCCACTAATGGAGGTTGGCTGTCGGTCTAAACTTTTGAACTTCGGAACTGCTGAACTTTGTCTGAGGAGATCTGTGTCAGCCAGCGTTTTGTACTTCATCTGCCTTGCAGTATTGTTTGTAAGTTACTACTTGGTAGAGGTCCGGAAATTCAGCTTTGAGGAATTGGTGAATTTGTGATACTGGAGAAATGGAAAGAATCTTAACTAACTGAGTATTTTTCAATGCGTAATTATAAGGTAGAACTTGCTACCGTCTTCTATCTGCATTATTTCAACTTAAAATCCACAAAATAAAATTGCATCGTATTGCGTTTTTGTTCATGCTCAATTAGCTTACTCATTGTTTATATGAAAATTTAACCTACGCAGAAGCCAGTCACATAACCAGACTCCGTGGCTGCTAATAAGAAATTCCTGATTGAAAAACCCAATAACCCTTTGCACGACCTACGAATCGAACCTTTGACCTCACGCTCAGCAGTCGCGCTTGCGACCGACTAGACCAACCAATTCATTAAAAATGTTTGCGAAAAGTTTTGTTTTATTACATGACCTGCTTGTTTGCATCAATATAATAATCACTGAGTAAATCTGATCTGATAATCGTGATCATTACCGCAATTTCCTCTTCAACCATTCAGTTTTCCAATCATATAAAAGCTCTATAGCTCAGGCTGATGATGCCAACCCCGACAAAATAACTCGAAGCAATTTCGAAACCGAAAGAGACATCACATTCTAAAACCACATGTCAGAGTGAGACAGCAAAACTCGCTGTTCGAACACCAAGCGGATATTAGCCTAGTAATTTTGTAGGTCAGGTAATTAAGCGAAAATCCCCTAGTATCATTCTAGGCTGTAGGATAGCTAGCTGCGTTACTAACACGGCGTAGTTCTAGATAATGAGCTTAACCACTTGTGTGAGTATCGGAACTACGTCATGCGTGTTGGGGATTGAGTCATTATGCAGTTTAGTTGGTTGGTTGTCAAAGAGCCAGCTTTTAGAATGATTTTAGTTGGTTTAAAGAAATAAAAGTATTAGAGACATGCACAGGAAATACAGACGATAAAAAGATGTGTTCATCATCATCATCATCATCAGCCTATTAATGTTCCCACTGCTGGGACACAGGCCTCCTCTCTATGAGAGGGAATGGGCTATAATCCACCACGCGGGCCCAGTGCGGATTGGTAGATGTCACATGTCTTAGAATTTTTTGGTTCTAGGACATGCCGGTTTCCTCACGATGTTTTCCAATGTTGGTGTTGTTTCGATGTTGTTGTTTTGTTGTTGTTTGTTGTTGTTTTTTTTTCAATGTTGTAAAAGATGTGTTAGAAATAACAAATGGCTGAAAGACCCGTGGGAGGCCAAAAGGCTCCTATCTCAGCAAAATTCTCCGATATTTAAAGAGTGCTGATATTCTGATAGGGCCCACTGTGACGACACGAATACGTCTAAGGACATAGATAAAACCTACAAGGCACACAAGGCATTTACAGTAATATGTTTTACACTTTGCGCATGTTAGTACCTTTTTAAATGCTTGCAATTGTTTTTTTCTTATTTTGGTTTTATTGTCCTCTACACACATTTATATACAGGGTGTAAACAGACTTTTCACAAAGCCGTTAACCAAGCATTGTGTATGTGTACATCAAATTAAGTAACTTTACGCAAAAAACATTGCTGGAAACATTTTTTTTTGGGTGTTGTGTTGTATTGTTTAAAATCACGACTCAATGCGACGCACTCAAAATATTGTGCTGATGTATGGATTGAATAGTACAGTAGCTGTGGAGGTGTTTAAAGTAAAAAAATACATTAAAACATGGCAATCAACTCGCCTCCTATACCCTACATGGGACTTAAACATAACTGGCAAAATTTGGGTGTACTATTAGGAATATCTCTGCCTAAGCCTTAAAAAAAACCCTCGGGAATTACAGGTGTTGCTACGGTATGTAAATAAAATTCACTGAGAGAGGTTTAGAGTGAACTCGACATAATATTGCTTGTGTATTGCGGGAATCAAAAAATTAAAATAATAATAATAAAAGTAGATTTAATATATTAATATAAAATATAATGTAATAATAAAATCTAATAAAGTTTATAACTTTTTTTTAAGAAATATTTAAAAATGTACATAAATAAATAGGATGTGAGTGAATAAAGAAAATCTAATAATTTAATGTAATAATCAAATCCAACAATGTTATCTTTTTATAAATTTAATTTATGTACTTAGTTTAAATGGCAAGAAATAAAAGGCTTTTTAGATTTTATATTTATATTATTGCGGGAATCATGGGCTGATACTTTAAATCTTCCGACAATGTGTTGGTACGGAAAATACAAAGATTTTAAATGTACTCAGGTAAAAACGAATGCTCACACTAACTCACATTATACTAAAATCCCTTCAAGCATAACAACGTGTAATCACTCCTGCAATGGCCTGCCAGTATAAGCAGATGATTTATACCCTAGGCTTAACCCTTGAAAAATTGCTTACACCCCCAGGTTTAGGGGCGTGATAAAATGTTAATGTTGCTCCATTTATCCTGCCAATGGTACGTTGATATCAATTAAATGTCATGTGGGATTAATCGAGATTTCTAATAAAAAATGTGTTTCGTTTTGTAGTGATTAATGTGAAACTTATTGGATTTTTGAATGTGATATATCGAATGATTAACATAGATAGAACATAGACAGTTTATTTTTTTATTTTTTTGTACGATAACCATAACAACATATTGCAATAAAAAAAAAGTGTTTTTCTCTTTTTTGAAGATGTTACACATCCAAGAGCGAAATACAGAAAGAGATACAGATATCCAATGCATTAATGGGGATTTAACGAAAGCTACTGTTCGAGCAGTGGTGGCCCAGTGGTGGCGGCCCCGACTTACGAACAGTCGTCGGTTCGAACCCAGGCAGGTGCATTACTTTGTGCCATTTATTTCATCACCACTGCTCACAAAACGGTGAAGGAAAACATCGTGAGTAAACCGGCATGTCCTAGAACCAAAAATTCGAAGACATGTGACATCTATCAATCCGCACTGGGCCCGCGTGGTGGATTATAGCCCATTCCCCCTCATAGAGAGGCCTGCTTCCCAGCAGTGGGAACATTAATAGGCTGATGATGATGATGATGATGACTGTTCCTGCTATTGGTTCGGCCACTTACTGAACAAATAAATTAAAAAAACATCGAAAAAGAATAATATGGTAAACAAAATGTTAATCAACAAGTTTTACCACCTAACAACATTAACTACACCCCAAGACCCACAGTCACGTCCAATTAATAAAACTTAACAGCAAATGTAAACGGGCCGAAACCACATAAGTACCTACTAACGTAATTGCATAACCTAATAACTAAAACGTTGGAGTGTTTGGTTGTAATGTAATTAAAATATTCAACAGAGTGCAAGAAGCCCTATCTACTACCACTAAGTAGATAGGAGAAGTTTGGCTTCGTACAACGAGGGAAAACATACGCACACAGACACGCTTCACGTGCAGTGAGTGCAAGTGTACTAGCGGGTCGAGATCGGCGTTGTTGAGATCGCAGTACGAATACATTTGCTATGAACAAGCTATTTGGTGTTCACGATCAGTTAGCTTACTAAAGTCAATCTATCTATAGGCAAATCTATCTGGTTACCTCTAGGCAATGTTATACATAAATATGTGAGTGTGATAAGTAACAAATTATTTCACATCACTCTCGGAGGGACCGCCCAAGGCAAAATGTACCTATCTTTAATTGAAGTAGTTTATCTACCTAAAAGAGTATCCTATACTAGACTATTATATGTCAGATGTAAGCTTAAAACGTTATTGCGCACAAAACAAAAAAAGTAATGGTAAAATAATGGTTTTTTTTACTACATTGCCGAACGAATATTAATTTTATATCGGGTATTGTGAAAAAGAACAAGCTGTAACTTAAAATGTACGTATACTTACGGGATATCTTCCGTGATTGTTGTTTATTTTGAGCTCCCGATATTTCAAAAATTCCCGATAAAAGAATAATTTATTAAAAAAAAAAGTGTTACAAAAATGTACATTTAGGTGCAGTAGTGTTATTTCTGAAACATATAATTAGTGCATAAAAGTAAACTATAACTAAAATATATTTAACAATTGCATAATTAATTGCACAAACGATAATGTGGAATCCAAATGTTTGTTAGCGACCTGCCCGATCTAGGTTTATTTAAACCTGTGTTTCAGGCCATCACTTTACATAGCACAGTGAATGTTATAAAATAAAAGAAATCTATTAACAACTATAAGAATAATCAAATTGGTACAAAAAACATTAAACATTAAAACTAAATTAAGTAAATACTTAGGTACAATTAGATACGAGGGAATAACATAATCAAACCAGGACTTCTAGAAGTTTTTCTGTGTCCGTGTAATTAAGTATCGCTAAATAATCCGATATTACAAAACTACATTTCCTATAACTTAGACTATAGAAGTTTAGTTTCTTGTTGAGTTTATTATACAGAAAAGGTCCTAAAAACACCTATAATCGACTAGCAAAAGCATGTCTAGTTTGGGGCTTTGTGCAAACGAGGTCCTTCCTTCTCTTATCGGAAGGAACTTCGTCATAGGGAAGGGTAGAGTGCTGCTGTAGTATAATGTGTAAAATAAATAATTGCCGTACTGTGAGCACATTACAAGCTCTATAGAGTAGGTGTGTAGGAAATCTAAACGGACGAAAGGTGGCAACCTTTAGAATTGCTATTTCAGCACGTTCTAGAGGGAGAAGAATTGAACTTCCCGCCCCACCAGGATGTTATGCAATAGGTTAGAATAGACTGACATAACGCTAAATAAGCCTGTTTTATTAATTTATAGTCGGCTACATTACGTAAATACTTAAAAACAAATATTAGTTTGCGTACTCGCACATAGTAACTCGATATGTTTACGGAAATTTAGATTTGAGTCAATAGTGACACCAAGATATTTAAAATGGTCAGCTCTTTCTAAAGTAGGGCAAGAACGTGCAGTGTCAGCGTACGTGCTATAGGTGGAAATGAGATGATGATGATGGAATGCGGATGAATGGAAAAATTGTTTGAAGCAGACTAATCTGTCTACCCTCTTTCTTTGTCTTACAATCTTTCACTTGTTCTGTCTTTACTTAAACTATAGTTTACCTTCTGTAACTATCTATTTGATATTAAAGTACTAGCTAGGAAGACCGCGACGAAATTCCACAGAGAGAAAATGACCTGAAAGTTGTAGCAACTCCGTTGAAAAGTTTCGCCACAGGTTTACAAGTAGTGGGTGTAGTGACGAGTTGTACGTTGTGAATAATAAATGGTACAGCCAGCACCTTTCGATTTTTAAATATATTGAACGCGCTGTTTTTGTGGCTTTGGTTAAAAGGTATTGCTGTCGGCGAAATCTCAGGCATACGAAATGTTTTACCTGCGGGATTTTGATTTTCAGAGTGATGTAAGCCGTTATTATGGGTCTTAGATAAATAATGGTGCTGTTTCACAAAAGATGGGGCACTTCACTGGGGGACTGTACACTACAGTAACTGATGGACGCTACAGAAAGTGCCAAACTAGTAGCTCAGTTTTAGGCCCACACAAATTAGACTGCCATTTGCATTGGCACGCAAAGAAGAAGAAGATTGGTCTTAAATAATTTAAAAACAAAACATGGACATAAAAGCGACTTACATGATCAAGCGATTGCGGAGAATAGAAATGAACAACAGTTACTACTCACAGGGCGATACGACGACACTCACCCTACAAAACAATTTTGTCACGTCGTCGGCCGAGGTTGCCGAGATCGTAAGAGTTTTCCAGTGCCCCATAGCCATAACTTTATTTGTGATCTTAATTTAAATTTTATTATTTTTCAGTTTTGTTGTGTCTCCGTTTGTTTTTTTTTCTATTGAATTTTACTTTTATTATTAATGTTAGTTTTGCACATGCGTTTTGCGTTTTGTTTGTACATGCAATGTTAATTTAAGCTTTTAAATTTCAGTTAATTAGACATACATTTTATAGTACAGTGCTTGTGGCACATATAATAATTATGTTAATGGGGGCATGCGGTGTTAACCATTAAGCACTTGTTACAATAACCTAATAATATGGTAGATAATTACTTAAAATAATTCAACAATTATTTTATTTTAAGTAATTATCTACCAAATAATATCCTTTATTGGCCAACGTTGGTTGACCAATAAAAATATAAAAATATTAAATATTATAAAATGGCCACCATCTCCCACCTCTTTCAGACATCTTGATGGATGCTTGCAGTTAGGTTGACGATAAATTCAAGACCTTTGTTTAATGTGTCTCTAATCCTACTAAATTCATTCCCTTCTTAGAACATCTTGGGAAATAGCAAAATATTTCGGCTTTTCGGAGTTCCTTGAAGCAAAGATCCTTTCAAACGTTTATAAATGCTTGACAGACTGTTTGAAATCTTGTACTTGTGAAAGCCGTGACGACGGAACGCGGAGTGAAGTGAATGCTGATATTCCACGCTGTATTTTTAAATAAACTAGGTAGCTTTGATCCGTAGATGCACGAAGATAATGTGTTTTAATTAGATGGTGTTGAAAATTATGTTGCAAACATTGTGTATAATTATGTGTCTGCAGGTGAATGAGGCACGTTAAGCAGTTGGTCCCGGCTGTCATTTATAGATCTTTTCAGTCGTTCCAGGTAGTCAGTGGCCCAAAAAGTCAGACAACAAGTCTTGCCAAGGGGTATTGTATTACACAGTACTAACTGGGTTGTGGAGGTCAGATAGCCAGTCGCTCCATGTAAAATACTGGTATTCAGCTGCATCCGGTTAGATTGGAAGCCGACCCCAACATAGTTGGGAAAATGCTAGGCAGATGACGAGGTGAATGAGTCAGAACGTCGTAGGCGGCGAGGCGTGAAGAGTGCGCTGACGCGGAGCCCCTCAGAGGCATCGCCTTCTTTTTCATGGGGTTTCTCAGAGTATCTGAAAATAAAGGACCGCACGTCACGTCGTTTACATGGTTTCAGTAGAATAGGCCGTCTTGAGGGTTTTGTAACCCATAACGTATGACGGACTGACCCTAATGCCACAATATTTACATTGCTTTATTGCGTATACTCTGTTTGTATGTCAATTGCCTATTTATTATTATTATTTATTTAGTACAATATGTAGCTCTTCGATACCCGCAATTACAGATACAATTAAAATAACAATGTACCGTATCCGTTCGGGTACGGCTGGGGACATACAGGTACACTAAATTACATACGTAATCCTTTTACTCAGTCTTCTCGCAGAACCACAAACATTCCAACATTATCGTCTTCAATTCATCAGCAAACAAGTCCAGTCCAGGGTTGGTATCCACAAGCGCGTGGAGCTATGCGTTACAATAACAAATCGACATGAAATTACAGCAATCGTTTATATGTAATCTTACGGCTTAAGTAACTTATGGGTTAGGCAGAAGTGTATCTAATACTACACCCACATTTATACGCCAGTTATGTTAAAGCCCCATGTAATAGATAGCGAGCCAATTGCAGGCTATCAACCGGGCACAGATTCAGACTCCGTGGCTACTACTGAGAAATCCCTGATGGAAAACCCCAATAACTCTTTGTCCGACCTAGGAAGCTCAGCAGTCGCGCTTCCGAACTCTAGATCAAGTTCGAGGCAGTCGACCAACAATAATAATTTATGTGAAAATTTTTAACCCACTGGCAAACCGGTGTATAATAAATACATTGAAACTTTCCTGCATCTTCAAGTGACTGTCACGTTTTCTTCATAGTGATAGAGTAATTAAAACCTCTCGAATTTGTTTTTCATTAAAATCTTTAAAAGCTGTAGCAATTTTAAACGGAACAGTGAACGAGCGAAATTGTAAGTAATTTTTATTATTATTACGACCTTAGCGACTTGAAATGTGCCTGAATTTTGTGATTGTTGAGGAACTTTGAAAGTTTATTATAAATCCTAAGACTAAGCTTGATTGATAATAATTAGACAGTTGTGAAAAGTTTAATTTGTGACTTTGTTTGTTTATATAACAAATAAATTGCTTTGTTGAAGCAGTGATTGTTTTGTTGTGCTATTAAGTGGCGTGTTGTGCTGTTATGTACCTGTAATTCAACGTGCCAGTAAATATTATAAAGTTAGTCTACTTAGGTAGGTTTTAGGTTATCTAAAAACAGCGAATGGCAATGACGAATAGAGTATCATACACATTGTGTAGACTTAAGTGCCTAGTGTCAATTTTGTTATTCAACAAGTACTTACATAACGTCGAATCGAATGTTATGTGTGTGTCTGAATCCTAAAAATTGTGTGCGTTCTACTAATTCTTTAAGGCGCTTGCGGTGCGAATATCTACGTTTTCTGCACCTCATCTTGGAGGAGGACTTTTGACTTTTGTTCGGACGCGTCCACGGACAAATGCCACACAGTAAAGTGCTACTAAAATAGTTTTATGGTTCCATTCACTAACGCTATTTTTATTTTTTACGATAGATATGTTAGTCTGTAATGTATTCTTCTGTGGGCCAAAGTGGGCCGAAAAATGAATGTTATGTTATGTTACTTTAGTCCTAGTTACCTAAAATCCAACATACTCCAAGTTCGTACATTCAGTCTGGATACTAAACCCCACAATTTTTCAAATAAACAAGAATACGTTATTTCCTCCATGAATTTTCCGATACAGCGAACATTAATTATTCAAGCTATTCAAGCCTTTTGCTAGTAGCTCATCTATAAATAGCTCATGCAAAGCTCATCTTGATAGCCCGAGGCCACGAAGGAAAAAGCACAGCGACGCCATAATAAGCTAAAGATATTATGGGAATAACAACGTGCAATTTTCAACTCTGTTCTTATAAAGGTAAGTTTGGATGTTCTTCAGCAGTTTATCTAATTAAAATGTAATTTGATCGACGTGTGCTGAAAGCAAGTGTAGAGAAAATTTTATTAATTACAGCTAACAGATTTACAGCAGACAGCTAAAGATATTTTTTTAAGTAAGTATGCCATACAAGGAATTTATAAATTAAAAAAAAAAATGCTAAACAAAATTATGTTTTAGAAGAATAGTGCAAAAAAAGTTTGATTGTAAATTTGCTTAACAAACTACCTTCTCGATTTATGCGTTAATCTGAAAAATCATCAAAGTTTTGTGAGTAGAGTATATTATGATAATGACTGCCACGTTGGTCTAGTGGCTACAATTGCGACGGCTGTGCATGAGGTCCTGGGTTCAATTCCCGGGTCAGGCAAATTGTTATTGGGTTTTCCATTAGGAATTTGTCAGTTGATGGCTATGGGCTCGCTCCCTATTACATGGGACTTAAACATAACTTACTGACTTTAACATATGTGGGTGTACTCTTTGGAAGGTACACCTTTGCCCAACCCTTCGGGCAGTACAGGCGCAGTGATGTTATTTTATGTACCTGTTTTATACTATGTATCATTATTTTTTAGCTATGTCTAAGCCCAAAATCATTAAGTTGTTTTAAAGCAACTAAAAGAAAAACAGATCTAGATTTTCAACATAAAACAATTTTCCATAAAACTAAGCGATTAAAACGGAGGCAAAGCTTCGTTGATTTATAATTAACTTCAATTCAACTTTAGACTTAGTAAAATTTGAGGCAACCAAGACTACTCAGCTAATACTTTGGAAGTAAACACGCTTAAAGTAATAAGTTAGTTAAACAATTACTTGAAAATCTGTTCCGTTTTAAAACTCAATGAATAAGAAATTTGATAACATTCTTAGGGGATCTGTGGTTAGAGAAATAGACTTGAATTTATTTGACGGTTTTTTTTTAGACGGGAGTAAATACCCTGGCAGTGTTGGGTCGCTATGGCAGTTTTAGGGACAGGGTCAAAGACATCCTAGAACAACACAAAGTAAGTGTTGTTGTGTATGTTATAACCCATGTATGTACAGCGTTATGGGTTACATTATTAGCTAAATGCAAATATAGTTTTAAGTTTTCTGTAACAGTTTGCTGTTCCTCTTATTAATAAAATAGTTATTCATAGTTACACATGATTTTAATGTTTTTTTTTAGTTTCTTTACTATTTTATTCTATTGGATTTATTAGTTATTGTTGTTTTTGGGTGTTTTGCCTGAAATAAAACACAATTTATTTATTTTATTTTATACTCTACTTGCAATAAACCAACTGGTTTATGTGGGAAATTTTGCTAAATTACGCCAGCTGGCGATGCCTCAGTGAAGACTGAGGCATAAGATCGCAGTATTTTCATGACATTTCTTCTGATGTTCTCTTCCTAATATTGTAAATCTCTTGTAGCTTGTGGCTAATAATAACAGCTGTTCGGATAGATCTTCAGGTTATGCCGCGCTTGCCTAGGTTGGTCCTTGAATGGGTGAACACCCATTACATACCGAGTTTTTTCCGTGCCTCTGAAAGCACGTTAAGCCGTTGTTCAAGGCTGTCATTTGTAGATCTTTGACAGTCATTACAGGTAGTCAGTGGCCTGAAAGTCTGACAACCAGTCTTACCAAGAAGTATCATATTACCCAGTACTTACTAGGTTGTGGAGGTTAGATAGGCAGGCGCTCTATAGCCTCCATGACAAATACTGTTATTCGGCTTTATCCGGTTATATCAGAAGCCGACTTCAACCTTCCTACTCCTCCTACTTCCTACTTCCTACTTCCTACTGATATGACAGGAATATTTACGTATCTTACTTTTTTATTATTATTGACATTTATGATTTTTGTGATTTTTATTGACATTGATTTTGTAAATTATTATTAATTTCTATTGATTATTGTGAATGTGGGGACCATGTGGGTTTCATTTTTATATATTTTTGTTTGTTTTCTTTTTTTTTCCCACTACTGTCTGGCAGTTTGAGTACTATAAGCGACCTACCCAAATGTCCTTTCTTTGGTATTGTTCGTCGTTTCGTTGAGCTCCTTGAGTTATAAGTCGAGCTACACGATAACTGACAAATGCTTGCACTGACTGGACAGGTCCACTCAAATCTGTGTGGTTCTTTCTTCAAAAGACCATCTCAGACACTATTCTGCATAGTCCTCATGTGAATTGAGCAAAATTATGTCTGGACTTCAAAAGAGACTATGACCTCTGAGTTTGTTTCGGCTGTTTCTTCTCAGAGTAGTCAGGTACGAAACACCGGCCCCATCTAGTATAAAAAAAAAAAATGACGTGTAAAAGTGTTTGTAAAAACCTATTTGCAAAATAAACATCATTTATCATTTATCATTTAACATTGTCTGAAAAAAGCTACGCAGCTGATGATGAAATCTCTTAACGTGTGTCCTATAATGGACGTTTTTCAGGGGAATAATGAAACTAATTTAAAATAAGTGATGATGATACATAATAAATAATATTTAAAAAATATTCTAAGAAATACTGGGTCGAAGCTAGACCAACTTTCGCGTTTGGATTCCGCGTAGTTATAACGAGATGTAGCGATAGAGCGTAAAATCTTGAATATACTTGACACGAATCTTGTTACCTAAATATTTCCTCACGAAAATAAATTACGCATCACTTGCTTTACAAGGAAACTTCAATACCTCCCACAATTTATGTTCGTATAACCATAAAGATACCGGAGAATATGATTAAAACACAGCGTTGAGCAGAACAAGCTTACGCGTCCAACTAGGGTTACCATTTTTAAATTTACATAAATACATACTCGCACATAAACTCACGTCTTTTCTCATGCTGGTGGGCTGAAACTACTGACTGCCAGCTACTACGATTCTACTCTTTTCGCCTAATCTTCGTCTTCTTCGTCGTGTCACTGGCACGATAGTTTTTATATTTTCTTAGCCCAGAATTTTGCCACTTCTACCGTGTCATCGGTGGCAGCGCAGAGGTCACTTGGGCAGCATGTTTTTTGAGCTAAGAGGGCAGGATAGGAGGTGGTGCATGGTTTTGTGATACAGCTCCAAAATCACACCCCACTGTTGTTTCATTCAGTCGAGTCAGCTCCACTTAACGAGTTCTAGGCCTATTCCAGATAAAAAGTACTGACAAAAAGCTGTAATCTCTCTATCTTCAATACAAAATTTACATGTCATGAAATAGATGTAATGTAAATCGGCATTTACATTACATCTATTTCATGACATGTAAATTTCATTTCCGTAGCGTAGGCTTTGTACGGCTACAAAGCCTACGCTACGGAGCATAGGGCCAAATCACCGGACATTTCAGGACAAATCCAGACAGATGGTAACCCTACATGCAACAAAATAGCGCTGTAACTCCGTAACGTTACGTAAAGTAATAAATTTAAGCAAATCAGTCAACTGACGCGCATTTACGCGACAAAACGTTAACAACGGTTGCCATTGAGAATGAATGTTTTTAAATTTATTTTACGTACATTTCGAACGCATGCGACAAATTCGCTGTTCTTGTTGAGCAATGAATTGATTAATGAGAAATGTATCGAATTCTGTGTCGAGTGTGTTTGTAATTAAGAACAATAATTGTGTTGTGACTCGTGATCGTATTTGCACATTGTGTTTACGCAACCTTATACACGTGTCGTTTGTATGTTTATCTTTGGTTTATTTGTGATTGCCTTTGTCCGCGGGCTTTACCGGTGTTATGGTTGGGGAGTCTCCCACGGGAACTTATCACGACACTCTTGGTTCAGGTAGCTTTAAATTAGTGAAATATTTTTTGGAAACGGATCAGAACCTGAGATTAACCTACTTTAAAACTTACATAATTTTAGTACAGATTAATCTGTAGCTTCGTTTTCTTCTTTATTCCGACATTCGAAAGTGCCTGTAATGGTCTAATTGAAATAAATGCTTTGAGTTTGATTTTGAATTGGCCCGAGTGGAGACGTCATGTATTGTGCATCGGCAGGTCTACTCCTGTGAAACAAGAAGGGGCGCTGATAGTTTTAAAGCGTGATGACCTTAAAGCTAGGCCACCTACAGTTATACCCTACAATGTCGTCAAAGGTGTTCTGACATGTTTGCGTTGTGCTTGGAGTTTTTCGGCCAAAATTGGATATTCTAGCCACTTAAGAGCACATGAAAGTGCTGCAGACAGAAACTCTCGACAACCACCCTAGAAAGCTATCGAATACAGTCGCTGTAGCCGAAATCAGTTACTACACTACTACAACAGCCCATAACGTCCACTGCTGGACATAAGCCTCTCCCATGATGGGAAGAATTTGCCGTAATCTCCACGCTTGGCAGGCGGATTGAAGATCGCAGTGATGAAATACTAACAGAAAACGCTGCTGCCCATTCTCTGGCCTACGGAGGCGCAAGGTGTTCTGCCTCAGACATTAGTCGCCTTATACGACACCCGTCAGTGTAATGGGTTCTTTCTATTCTACTCTGCCGGATACCACACGGCGAAATCAGTTAGGTGGCATCATATATGAATTTTATAATAACGTTTTCAAAATAAGTGTTTATGCTTTTAACAAATGCGACAACGTTGTGTTTCAATGAAGATTTATGATTGAATAGTTAGCTTTCCTTAGCTCGTGGCTAAATAATAACAGCCGCTCGGGTCGATCTTCAGGTTAAGCCGTGCTTGCCTAGGTTGGTCTGTGGATGGGTGACCACCCTTACTTACTGAGTTTCTTCCGTGCCTCGGAAAGCACGTAAAGCAGTTGGTCCCGGCTGTCATTTGTAGATCTTTGACAGTCGTTATAGGTCAGTGTCAGTGGCCCAAAAAGTCTGACAACCAGTCTTACCAAGGGGTATCGTATTACCCCGTACGAACTGGGTTGTGGAGGTCAGATAGGCAGTCGCTCCATGTAAAATACTGGTATTCAGCTGCAGCCGGTTAGACTGGAAGCCGACCCCAACATAGTTGGGAAAAGGCTAAGCAGATGATGATGATGAGTTAGCTTTCTATAAGCTAACTATGAGGAAATTAAATAAATTTACCATTTTGTCACAACTGGGCTTATCTGATTATCATCATCAAAAACCTATGAACCAACCTTTTTCTTTGAATTAAAAAAAAAACGATTATGTTTGGAATCAAGAAAAATTTGATTTGTGATTTGAGAATGTATTTACACGTTGTTTTACGTTATTGTAGATCTCGTCGATTGTAATGTACTCTGTCCATTTTTGGTTTATTTATGATGATTGATAGTGACATGTGCAAAACAAACTTTTACGCTTTTAGTAAATTCGACAAAACAACGTTGACTTTTAAAAGATCATTTTAATAACCAGTTTTTGATGGATTGGATAAAAATAAAACATTTTTTTTTGGTAACTAAGCATTAGGTAATTTGTGTGATTGATTATATTATTATCAGAGATCGGAACAAAATAAACTCTACGTAGTTTTTCTCGAAAACTTTTAGTAGAATTCATGAAGAATTTTCTTTCTTAGCTTCCATTAATGACTCTTGAAATGACTAAAATGTGTGTGTGTTTGTTTTCATCCGAAATCATGACCAATTGTTGCAATAATATGATCGATCGTAGTAAATAAAGGTAATTTAAGAACTACAAAAGACTTTTATTTAATAGCAAACTCACAACAACTTCTGTAAATACTTCCAATAAATAAAAGTCCACCATTCACTGTTGTTCGCTTGCATTTTCCAACTCACATTAGTCGCAAGCAAAAATGCAAAATCATCGATTCGATTACGTGAACAACCGAAACGAAAGATTGTAATCGAAACTGCGTGACGTGAAAGTAAGATGTTGAGAACACGTGCGTTATATTTAAAGGTGAGCCCAGAGCCTACACGTGCCGACCTTTTGATAGAAATGTAGGTACCTTGACCTGACGTCATTATCTCATGGACAAGAACATCACACCTGTAATTCCCAAAGGGTTGAGCAGAGTTTTGTCTATCGTACTTCCAGATTAGCTAGTTATTATTTAGTTGATTACCATCAACTGGAAATCGAACGAATTATGTGGATCTATAAACGTTTATACATCGAGTCATGAATTGCGTGATCCAGTCTTAACTCGAAATTGATAAACGTTAATTAGCACGTGCATTGACTTAGAAATATTCTCGTCTCAATCTTGCATTTGTATTTGACAGTGGGTGCTGAGTAACTTATAGTAATTTCAACAATATTGGTTTACGTGTAAATTCATTTTAAAACTCACTTCGATTTATTATTTCGCCGTATGTTTTAAAATCCTTGTCACACTTTCAAATCAAATGGCTACGGCTATGAGGGCTATGCTCGGAGTTTCCTTGCGTGATCGAATCAGAAATGAAGACATCCGCAAGAGAACCAGGGTCACCGACGTAGCCCGAAGAATTGCCAAACTTAAGTGGCAGTGGGCAGGGCACATTGCTCGCAGAACGGATGGCCGATGGGGCCGAAAAGTTCTGGAGTGGCGACCGCGAACCGGAAGACGTTGCGTTGGAAGGCCTCCCACTAGGTGGACCGATGACCTGGTGAAGGTTGCGGGAATCCGCTGGATGCGAGTCGCACGGGACCGGTCAATGTGGCGACACTTGGGGGAGGCCTATGTCCAGCAGTGGACGTCTTTCGGCTGAAATGATGATGATGATGATGACTTTCAAATCGAGCTTATTGTGTCTGTCTTGCACAGTTAGAGTTGCCCGGCACGTGTTGTGTTTACAATTCAACTACTAGATCGGTTCCTAGTTGATACCAAAACCGCATCTCCATCAAACCGTGATATAATGAATTTCGACTAGTAGCAGAATATTCACTTGGTACAGATAGTGACATTTAGTGTGGCGGTAACGCAAGCCGGACAAATCTGATTAGCAGTGAGATCAAACCGTACTGTGAATTTAGGAACACTAAAATGGCGCTTGTTGAAGAACATTCGTTTGAATCATAGTTGTTTTTAACTAATTACAAAATCGTTTCATTGTTATTCGTCAGGTTTTTTATTTTCTGTAAACCAAGATTCTGCTGAGTCAGATTTTTGACATTCTTAATAACATAGTTTTATCCTTTTTAGGACAAATCCGCCACACTATTCACAACCACTCCATCGTTCGGATGGCTAGTAGCCACTGCCACGTACTGTTACTGTTGGCCTGTGTCCCCCCACTGCTGGGCAAAGGCCTCTCCCCATGACTTTCAATATTTTTCGATCCAGGGCCAATGTGGACCACTGGTTGTTGATTTTGTCCAACTCGTCCCGCTATCTCCGCGACGCCTTCTAGCTGTGTCAGAGCTCCTGTTTTGGTCCACAGCTCGTCGGGCATACAACAGACATGGCCAGCTCAGTCCCATTTCAGTCCAGTGCCACTTATTTACATTTATATGCAATGCTAGAGGTAGATTGTTCCCAGCCTGTTTTAAATTAAAAAGATGTTATTTCATTCTGCTATAGATATTCGTACATGTTATTCATATCCAAATCGCTATGAGCAACAGTGTAACACCGCACACATTTCCATTGTCAAACCATTCCGTCGCATCAGTACGGTCTGCAGAAATACATTTTGGAACTGAGTAGAATGTTGGATGCCGGTTGTTATAGGATTTTGTGTTACCCGATATTGAAATGTCGGAAATGATTTTGCTAACGATACCGTTTGTAATTATGATCCTGATTTGTAGTGATGGGATAAGCAGAAGGACAAAGAGTCAATAGATGAGTGCAGGGGATGGAAACGTTTTTAATATTAGAGACTTGTTCAAAGGATTTTCATTTGATAAACGGGATCTACCTTACTAATTTAATAAAATAATAATATAAGCCAAGCCGTTGTGAGTTCTTGTCATCGATTTTTGCAATCCTAAGATGGCCGCTGCTCAAGAAAATAAAAGGATGATCATTTAAAAATATCTGTATATAGCTGGGATAATTTTGGATTCGTTGGTGATAAGTTATAGAATCAGGTGGTACTTAGGTATATCCTCCATGATATTAAATGTTAATTATTCGCGCTCGTGTCGTCGAGTCAACGCCTCCTGAGTATGCCTCGTGGAGCGGCAAAACATTGTGTCGAATATAGGTTTGGGTGCATGGCATGCTTATTATTATTTATTCTCAAACATGCTTGGAAATTTGAGCATTATTTTGACAACTTTCTTCGAGATAAATTGAAACTACTGTACTGGCCAGATATATGCGACCAGCGGCCGGCAATAGTTGTATGAAAATCCATATTTGTCGTCTTTAGGGGCCAAATAAATTACTTATGAAACTCATATCTGTCGTGTTATTTAAAAATGGAACGATCTTTTACTCTGAAACATGGCAACCAAGGAGGTAACTTACACACTTGCTGGTGCTTTTGCTTGGTGCTTACTTACTTAAATTTCGAATGGGCTTGTAGATAGAAAGCGGTTTATTGAAAAAAAAAAACGAATGAACTCTTCAACGCGAGAAAAAATATTGTTGTTTGAGTGCATCATTGATTTTGAGAAGTAATTGTATTAATTTCCTCGCATTATTTGTGAAAAGTACTATATAAGCCTTGGCCACAACTAGGCATTGATGGACTTACGTATGTGTGCCTCGGCTTCGCCTCGGCCCACATTCACACATTCATCACGTTCGTCCATCAATGCCTCTGTTGCTGGCTGCTACAGTAATATACTATTCCTTCATGTGCACATTTTTGCAAGCGGGAGGGCTGTGCTGCAACCTGCTTCTAGGCCTGGTTTTTTTTTGCGGAATAGGGTAGATAACAAAAAATAAATCAAATTAGTCCGACAGTTAAATTATCAAAAAATATTTTATCCGTATTTTTTCTTTTGTTACGTAAACCAAAATTGACGAAGATACGACGCTTTTAAAATTCTCAATAATTCACGCCGTGGTATAATTTCTATGGCGTTCTAACATCACGAGCCCCCACTTTCACGTTTTGAAGCGTTTTATCTTTGTCAATATTCATTGATTTACAAAAACAAAAACTACGTGTCCAATATTTTCCAATATTCTAACCGACGGATTATATAGATTTGCTATTTATTGATGGTGGAATGCCTAAAACAAAAAAAATAAAATTTGTAAAACATTTTCGTAGTTTAGTTTAGACAGAAAAGTCTGGCAGACAATTTTATCAATTGTCTGCCAGACTTTTCTGTCTAAACTACCTTTGAATAATATCTTAATCTCAACCAAACTTCAAACCAAACCAGAACTTTAACAGCATCTAACAAGTTAAATGCCAGCAACCTTAACTATGATCTTACCTATAACTATAGCCATAGTTGTAACTATGGGCGCAAGAACTTAGAACTAACTAACGGATTCAGGGTTGAACATACTGTCTTGCTTGAAATGCTGGCAGAGCTTTCACACTGCGATAATATGACACTCAAAAAACCAAGCAGTTATTGTTTTCACGAACTTTGCACCTCATGAACTTAATCTTCCTCCCCTAGACCCCTTTTTTTATTCCAGTCTACCCTGTGAATCGTCACGCTGGGTAAACACCTCCTCTCTTAACATCCCAGGTCTGGCTAATGGTCTGCCAACATTTCTTCTAGTTCTAGTTGTTTGCGAGGCGAACATCGTCTGGGATTGCACAGGATGGAGGAGTTTGGAAGGAGAAAAGGTAAGCATTTGCCCGGTAGAGCGACACTAAACAGGCGAACAAAAAAGAAGTATATTTGCTCTCGATATTCATTCCCTCAACGTTAATTAGGGCTTTAAAATATTGTTTGTAATTTCGTAATTTTTGCCAATAGGTATGTGGGTTAAAACTTTCCTAAAGTAAGGACTAATTACTAAGAATTTACTATCACGTAGCTCCATTCTCCACCAAACCGCACCGTACAGTCTCTCATCCCAATAATGTGGCGAGCTCCCAAGCTAAGTCCTCCAAGTAATATGTATGTAAATCACTTAGACACACGTACAAGTAGCATATAAGTGGACAATGGACAGCCGGTCTAATAATCTCTTTGATGTCATACTCAAAGTTGCACCCACGTACGATGAGAATGTGAGCAAGAAATTATATTCTACTTACTTTGGTGGAGTATGACGTTGTTGAAGATTGCTTCGAGCCATTTGCTGTAATATTCTATTGTGAATGTTTGAAAGTGTAATGTTCTTGCAAACCGTACTTCAATGAAGAGAGTAATTTTAAGTCTATTTTTTAAGATTTCTTTTTATGATGTTTCATCAACCATTTCAAATGTCATTTCAGTCACAATTTGAAAATGTATAGTTACGAACTCAAGTTATTTAAACACCTACGATTTTAACCGACTTCCAAAAAGAGGAGGTTATCAATTCGTCTGTTTTTTTTTTTTTATGTTCAGCCTTTTTTCGCTAATTGTGAACCGATTTCGATGATTCTTTTTTTGTTTGGAAGAAAATAATTCGCGGTGGTCCCGTTTAAATATGGTGAAGATCTGATGGTGATCTTCGGGGATATGCAATGGAACTCTTCAATTAGAGACAGCAAATCGGTCGTGATTGCTGCAATCGCTTTAATGTTTGTTGTTTTCACAAAATCATAACATAACATCACGCCTGTATGCTCTGAGGGGGTATGCAGATGTGTACAGAACATCCACATTTCGACAGTTCGGTCTGTTAGGTTCCATTTTATTGGGGATAAGCCTATTACCATGACATGTATCATTAACAATATGAAATAAATGACGTCGTCGTTGGTCTAGTGGTGGCGACTACTCAGCATGAGGTCCTGGGTTCGATTCCCAGGTCAGGCAATGTGTTATTGGGTTTTTCCATCAGGAATTTCTCAGTAGCAGCCACGGAGTCTGGATTTGCGCCAGCGCTCGCCCCCTATTACATGGGACTTAAACATAATTGGCAAAATGTGGGTGTTGGTCCTATTGGGTACACCTCAGCCCAACTCTTTGGAATTACAGGCGTGATGTTATGTTATGTTAAAATAAATGTATAGCTAATATTTGTATAGGATATTACAACTAAAATTGGTAAAATAAAAAACTTTTTTGCAAAAAATAAAACCGACTTCAAAAACAACAAAGTGAAAAAAAAAAACTTTAGCTTCGGAAGTCGGTGGCAAAGAAACTGAATCAAACAGACAGAAGTCACCGACTTCTGAAGCTAAAGTTATTTTTCACTTTGTTGTGTTTTTGAAGTCGGTTTTATTTTTTGCAAAAAAGCTTTTTTCTTCAATCACAACTTGTTTTCCGAGACGACTTCCAGGAAAATTGCTTCTGAAATTGAATGAAAGAGCTCACGGTTCGAACGACGGACGTCGAATCAATCATTCGTCATAATCAGCGAAGTACTATTAGTTCTCGTTCATCATTCATCACTGGTAATTGACGTGTCAGAGGCAACGCGACTGTCTTATGTAACTTCTTAGGAAGGGGTTTCACATTACCGTGACGACGGATAGTTGTTTTGGCGTTCAAACTGGCCTAGTATCTCAACAAAAAGTCTTAGTCGCCTGCCGCAGTCAACTGGACGTAGGCGCTTCTCAAATGCGTCACAATACCCTGTCTTCCGCTTTCCCGTTAAAACGTTCCCGTTTTAAAGTTGGTTCGATCCATCAACCATCGGTCCGCCGTACAAAATAGACAAAATAATTATGTGAATGCGATTTTCGACTTTTCCATCATGATTTTCGCTGACAGTGTGACACTGCGTCTTTCAAGTTCTAACACCACGTAAGTAAATTTTTGGTATTTCGATTTTTGGTGCAGTTTGCTAGAGATTTGGAAAACGCTTTGTTTCAGATAATTAGAAACAAGCACCGTCTCTATCTCTATTTAAAGTTAACACAAATTATAAAATGGTATTGTACCTAGGTATAATTATACAGTTTTAGCACTCTCTTGTAAAGTTACTATTTTTGACTTACGTGGTGATAGAACTTCAACGACGACTGTCTATTCTGTCTCATTTTCCTACCCCCACTGCATCTTGGGCTTGGACCTATCGGGCATAGCGAACCCGCATTTAATAACCGTGGTGAAGGCTCGAAGCTTATCTGCATAAGAAGAGGCCTTTGCGTCGCATAATTTCAGGCCTGGATAAGCAAAGTCTGCCAGTAATGTAATGTTCACATTGTACACTTATCCCTAACAATTAATCACAGCGTATTTGTCTACTAGATAAGTTTTACAGCACGATTTATCTTCACAGTAAATCACTGGAATGTTTTGTAATAATTTCAAACGGGCGCCGCCAAGATATGTGGGTACAGTCGCTACCAATATGATAACGTAAAATAAATTGGTTTTGTTTTTGTACCTCAGGTTTTTTTTTGTAAATGGAATTCCGATTCCGTTTAATTTATATTGTTTCAATTTATTTTCGGCTGATATTATTTAGTTTTTGTAACAACATCTGTTTGTGTTTTTGTGACTTATTGATTTGGGTTAAGCCTGAATAGAAATTATTTTGTGTTTGTTTAATTCTAGTTAGCAAAACTCGTTTAAAGTGTGACGAAAACGCTACTTTTAATGAGTTTTGTATTATAGACTTCATAATAGCATCATAGATTATTCCTGTATTTTTAAAAACGTTCGCGATTTTCACCTGGTGTCACTCTGTCAAAATATTACAATTAATTTAGCATCATCTTTGACAAGATTTTGACATTTGTTATCGCCGAAAAAAGACTGCGATCACATTTTAAACGTTGTTTTTAATTAAATTATTTCGTTTAAAAAACTTTTTTTATTTAGCCTTCAGGTACCATGAAACACTTAATAATGCACGGCCTGTCGCGTAACAAGGTACAAACACATCTTCCATACTAGGTTTGAGTTCAATAGTCGCACGTAATTTGAGTGAATTTTGCCGGGTATCGCGTTAAAGTATACGGGCGTGTACACATTAGGCAAAAGCCTTAATGTGTATTCACCCTTATCGTGTATGGTTTTCATCAAAAGCGAGATGAATGATGATACTTTGAATGTCCAACAAGCCTTGGGCAATCCCGCTGGCTGTTTCTTTTGCCAGCATTGCTAAGCGACTCTTTTTTTCACAACGAACAAACATTAGATTTTTTAATAAGTATATCTAGGCAGGCAGATGGTGCCACGCTGGTTCAGCAAATTGGCTTACCTACTGCTTGTCGCAAGATCAAATTCAGCACTAAACAAATTAAATTTTTGAGCCTTATCGTCCTACTGTTAATTATAGTTCATGTGAGTCATGCATGATATTTGTCCCTGTGAGGTTTTGAAACCTAAAAACACCTTTGATTAATAACTAATTCTATTATAACACATAATATCACGCCTATTATCCTTGGAGGGATAGGCAGGCGTGAATAGTACACCCACATTTCGCCAGTTATGTTTAAGTCCCATGTATTAGGGGGCGAGCCTATTGACATTAATCGCGCACAAGTCCAGACTCCGTGGCTGCTACTGAGAATACTCACTAACACTTTTCCCGACCGATGCGACCTCTGAACCAACGAGGAACTCAACCATCCATTCTTTACAAATTCATATAAAAATGCCCAAAATAAACTATACATAGAAGATAAATACAAAAAATATGGCAGGGTGCCATATTTTTTGTATTGAACGAGTAAATTGTTACTTAGAGATCTTTATAATATTACATACTTACAAGCTTATTTGGGTAGGTACTTAAATGAACCCTACTCTAACCGACTGTACTTGTAACAGACTCGTGTATTATTCACTTCAATTATGTTCCACTATAATGATTACGTAAAATAAACACATTTACATTATGTACAGTGGTAATAGCGAGATAATGTTCCCCGCAAGCACTTCATTTTCTAATTAAACACTGTTAATAATTTGTTAACACCTACTTGTGTAGGAATTTAACTTAATTAATTAAAACTTATTATTACCGCCGTTATAATTATTGTTTTGGAGTTTTTATGGATAACTTATCAGATAAACAAATATACAACAACAACAACAACAACAGCCCATAACGTCCACTGCTGGACATAAGCCTCTCCCATGATGGGAGGAATTTGCCGTAATCTCCACGCTTGGCAGGCAGATTGGAGATCGCTGTGATGAAAGACTAACAGAAAACGCTGCTGCCCATTCTCTGGTCTACGGAGGCGCAAGGTGTTCTGCCTCAGACATTAGTCGCCCTAGACGACACCCGCGAGTGTAATGGGTTGGTTCTATTCTACTCTGCCGGATACCACACGGCACAAACACGGCGACAAATATACATGCATTTGTATTATATACGCGGGTATCAGAACGGTGTGGTCATAATTTTAATGTATAAAGGGTAACAGTCCATCGAGCTGAACAACTTTCTCTAGGGGACCAACATCCTTACTTAGGTGAAGAAAAACACCGTGAGGAAACCAGCTTGCCTGAGAGATATTTCTTGATGGCATGTAAAGCCTAGTCAGAGGCCCATGAGCGGCATAAAAACTGACACCATGTTAGGCACTCTAACCACACGATAAAGAAAGATGTTAATGACTTACAATTTAGGCACGAACAGTTAATAATCATGTCTCTATAGCGCTCATCGTTGACTATAACGTTCTGACCATCTTCATTTTTTAATCTTCGACGAATAAATATCAAGAAATTGACCGGTTAACCTCGTTCGTGCGATTAGATTATTTTCTCTTGGTGGCAATGTAAAGTCACAAATGTATCCAATATTTCTTTATTAGATTAATCGGAAGCAATTGAGCACAGAAAGCCAATATTCAACGCATTATTGCTGAAATACAGGCTAATTTACTGCGTAGATAATACTGTGCAAATTGGACCTCCAGAGTAGGCCATGTACTCGCCTGCCGCGGTGTCCACATACCTAAAATTATATTCAAACATACATTGCATAAAATTATCAGTCAAATAAAGCAATACTATTAATATTAAAACTGTTTCTCTGTGTTTTGGTTTTCAACCCAAAGCTCTCCTTTAAAAAATCACTCTTCACATTTAGTACCACAGTTACATTTTGAGATAGTGACAAATTGTTTTCATGCACGCCTATTTAAAACTAACGGACACATTTTATTGGAACTATGTGACGTGCACTGCCTGTTCGCCTGATTCAATTTAAGCTAAAAATGAAACAGTCTAGTTATTTATGTAGTGCGATTGTGATGAAATTTATCGTCCTTTTTTGGCTTTATATTTTATAGCACTTATAATTGTGATAGCTCGGCTAATTTGCATGATAACAATATAATTTATAACCCATGTTACTCAATACAGATGTAGCTTTAAAATGGTGAAAGATTTTTTTAAATCGGTTGAGTAGTTCTTGAGTTAAATCGTAACAAACAAACAAACAAAAAATTAAATCTTTCCTCTTTATAGTATTAGTTTAGACTAGCTGTACGCCCGTGACTTCGCCCGTGAGGAAGTCAGAATAGGCTAGTTTCCACCATCAATAAATTGCAAATCTATTTAGTCATAATAATGTACACGTATTTTTTGTTTTTGTAAATCAATGAATATTGACAAAGATAAAACGCATCAAAACTCGAGAGTAGGTGGTCCGTGGCGTCACAACGCACTAAAAATTTTAGCACGGCGTGACGTATTGAGAATTTCAAAAGCGTCGTATCTTCGTCAATTTTGGTTTACGTAACAAAAGAAAAAATACGTGTTAAATATTTTTTGATCTAACTGACGGACTAGTAGTCGTAATTAGATTTTTCCAGGACACAAGCCTATTACAGCTATGTAACGGTGTATCTATGTGCCTGAATTCATCTTAATTTGTTTAGCAAGGCGTGAAAAGATAATAGACATACTGCTTTTCTTTTGTTTTGTTTTGTAGAAACGGGTTTTGTCGACGAAAGAATCGACAAAACCCGTTTCTACGGTAGTCATGCTACGCGGACAGGGCAAAGGCCATCCATTCTCCTACCAAAAGAAAATAAATGTATGGACAAGCTGTTGCCTGTACTTTTACGCGGATCCTGGAGTAATTTCTTCACGCGGCTTGTGTTGATCCAGATCAGTGTTACGTATCTGTTTAAAACACGTAATGATACGTAAATTATCCCATTGTGATATTCTTCTTCTTTTTAAAAGCTCTACTGAAGTTGGTTATAATATGCATGGCTAACGTATCAACATTTTTCGGGATTTTGCGGTTTTTCCTTCTACCCTTCGGGAAATATAAGCGCGATTGTATTTGAAAACTTTTCGACGAGAAACTTTTCAATCACGAAAACGAGCAAACCGAATAACAAACAGTAAGTATACAAATGTTTTACCAATTTTACTAAAAGCTAAAAATTACAAAACGTTTTTCGACGATACTCAATGAGCAGAAACAATTCACTCGAAAACTGGACAACCTTTAGCTTTGGTACAGTTTCAAAGAGTTTTATAAATCGTTTGTGGTTTAATATGATTGAAATAAACATAATTTATAATATAAACAGATTTGTATTGAATGCTAGTCTATCTTTTTCTCGTAAAGTATTTCCAACTAGCAAGCGAATATAGGTCACCAATATTCATATAATGCATGGACGTGCGAATTGAAATGTTACGAACGCAGCATTCCGTAGAATATATGTTCGCATGGAAAACTTGGGAGACAAAATCTAGTATGAGACTAGCCTTCTCTGACTTTACTAACACTGACACAACGCCCGATGGAAAGCGTTGGATGAGGTCTATGATGGAACGAGCGCACCCACAACATCTGAAAATGTCGTTGTTTTCAAGCTGTGTAGTCTGTCTTGAAACTAAGGTAGATACTAACGCTTTCCAGTCAAAACAGCTCCCAATACACAAAACAAAAACACCATTCAATTACCGTACTCTCGCCACACATGGATACGAAGAGCCACAAAAAAAAAAAGAAAAAAACAGCACCAGTAATAATTTTTCATCCTAAGTGGGTACTCGTTTCCAACCGTTTGCCCCCATGATGAATTGAAATGATTCCACGCGACACCATCAAATCGCCTGACAAATGGTCTGCTATAGAAAAAGTTGTATATTTTTAACCCCCAAAAGGCTTTTTAGGTCGTCTTTTGTTTGAATATCAAATTGATTTGGTTGAACGTGACCTGTGTGTATAGAAGTGGTTGTAATATACATAAAATGTTATGGTATGGAGAGAGAGTTATTGAAGTAAAAGATATGGAGGTTAAAGTGTTTTTTTACCGAGTGAAAAATTTATGAAAGTAAAAAAACTGCTTGGCTCAGTTGTTACGGCCCCAATGACGACGAATTGTGGTTCATGGCTTCCAACCCAGACAGGGAGGTATATTGTGTAATTTATTTCAACATTGTTTAGATTTTTAACCTTATCAAATTTACTGTATATACCTACCTTGATTTTAAGTGAATGATGTGGTCTCCTATAATTGGAAGCGCACACTTGTATTTGTCCCTGATCTATGTATATTTGCATGTTATTGTGTAGTTTCTGTTGGAGATCCAATAAATAAATAAACACCATCTGCTGTCAAAACTACGGTCGCGAGGAATCAGACATGTCCTAGAATCAATATTTCAAAGACATGTGACATCTGCCAACAATACTCCCCCTCACAGAAAGGAAACCTGTATCCCAGCAGTGGGAATAATATAGGTAAATAAGTAGATATTATACAAAAAACAATCTTCATTGAGGATGAAATATTTATGATTGTTAAGTTAGGCAGCGCCATTTGGGGTCCGAACGCTTCCTGCCGGAGGCTCTACGCCGGAGTCGTGCGGTCCATGGCCCTTTACGGGGCCCCGGTGTGGGCGCGTTCCTTGAGGCTGCGTGCAGATCACTACCTGAACGCGCCCCAAAAGGTGGTAGCCGTAAGGCTGGCCCGTGGGTACCGCACGATCGCCCGCGAGGCGGCGTGCCTCCTTGCCGGATTGCCGCCATGGGATCTGGAGGCGATAGTCCTCGCGCGCCTGCATGAATGGCACGCGGAGGCGCTTCGCCGGGGGGAAACTCCGCTGCCGCGACAAATTGTCGCTCAGCGGACAAACTTCCGGCGGGATCTCATGGCGACATGGAGAGAGCGACTGTCGCAACCCCGTGCAGGGCACGCCACGATAGTGGCGATAAGTCTCCTCTTTGAGGAGTGGCTAGAGAGACGCCACGGCGTCCTCACCTTCCGCCTGACGCAGGTCCTCACCGGACACGGTGTTTTCGGGAGGTTCCTGCACCGAATCGGGCGGGAGGAAACGCCCGGGTGTTTCCATTGCGAGGATCGACCGGAGGACACGGTGGAGCACACGGTGGAGGTGTGCCCCGCGTGGGCGGAGCACCGCCGTGTCCTCGAAGCGGCGATTGGCGGCGGCGACCTCTCGCGTCCGGCCCTGGTGCAAGCCATGGTCCGGAGCGAGACGGAATGGGACGCCGTCACCTCCTTCTGCGAAGCAGTAATGCTAGAGAAGGAGGTGGCGGAACGTGAGAGGGAGAGAACCTCACAGCGTCCCGGCCGCTGCGGGAGACGCCCCGGGCGTCGGGGGCCACCACGTGGCCCCCGGCCACCGTAGGCGCGGGCCTGTGGACGGTGGGCTATGGGCTAGCTCGCCGTCCGTCCGTCTCATGACGACAGGCCGTGTCGACGGCGCGTTCGTGTTCCACGCGCGCCTCAAAGAGAGTCAGCAAAAGGAAGGGGTCTGCAAGGACCGATGCCTGCCGGGGTTGCGGGACTGTTCGAAAGAGATACCGTGACCCCGGAACACAAAGGGCGATGAAGGAACATGGATGGGTTTTAGTCAGTAAAAGTCTGACACTCCCTCCTGCTCCGCCCAGAGCGGGAGAAGTCATTTGATGATTTCCCATCCGAAAAAAAAAAAAAAAAAAAAAGGCAGCGCCATTTATTTATTTATTTAAAATTTTCATTACGTCCCGCCTAGGTACAATTTTTACCTAGTTCGTCACGAGCCCACACTCCCGAGTTTTGATGCGTTTTATCTTTGTCAATATTCATTGATTTACAAAAACAAAAAATACGTGTCAATTAATTTCCAATACTCTAACTGACGGACTAAATAGATTTGAAATTTGTTGGTACTGTTGTCATGCCTATTAAATGATTTGTTCAGGTCTTTCAATTTATACAAAGACCAAACAAACCAGTTAATTCTACTCAAATCAAAGTTGTGAAAAAAATACTCCGAAACATCTGTTTCAACAACATTTTTAATTAAAACATTCGGAAGGTCATCCAATAAGCAATTGTATGAAAATATTAATTTGATTGATGAATTCATTCGTCGTGTCCTTCGAAAAACTTCGTTCATTATAATTTGTAGGGAAATGATTCAATGAGCGACCAAGGATCATTGATAGGAACAAAGTGTTTTAATACTATTTTGTTGAAGTGATTTTTCATTTTCAGTGAATTTCAATAAACTCGTTTTAAAATATCGTATCATGGAAATATTTTCGAGTTATGTGGTAACACAGTCGGTTTTTATTTATGTTTTGCTCAGAGGTATATAAATGTCTATTTAAGTCGCAAGATAATAAATAGGTTTGTTTTGAGTTAGCTCGTGCCATCGTCGACCTGATCTCTCTGCGGACAGGTCAAGAATGAGTCAAAAATAGGCCCATTCATTATGCGCACTCTCTCTGTGAACTCTCTACCGGCATCTCTTTTATATACCACCCACATTAAACCCGTCTGCCTTTTAAGCAAATGTTAACAGGCATCTTCTGGGTGTGCTCGTTCTATCATAGACCTGAACCATCGCTTTCCATTAGGCGTGGTCGATGTCAAAAGCAGGCCCATAATGTAGTAAAAAAAAGTTGGATTATTGAAAACCTCTAGCAGTTATTTGCAGTAGGTACTTACCTCGTAACTGTCCCGTTGGTCTCGCTTTCGTGTTCACAAGTAAGACTGCTGGGTGCGAGTTCATGAGCTCCATTCCTTGATCGGACAAAGGATTGTTGGCTGTTTCCTTTAGGATTTTCTCAGTAGTAGCTCAGAGTTTGAGCGAAACCTTTGGTCCTGCGAGTAATCTCACTCTGGTTGTGTCAAACTATGAGAGCGAGAGTGCCCTTGCGTCCACACCAGTTCATTATAATATTTCCTGCTTTAGTAGCTGGTCAGAGCTTAGATTAGCCACGATCGGTAGCCATTTTTGTCATTTTTAGTATTTCCACTCTAGAACTTTGCAGTCCCATCCACCACCAGCTGGCATATACAGTCGATTATACACATTAGACATATTTTACGACGATACAGGCTGTTAACCAAACTTAAAGTTTACAACCTAAAACTAGTTGAATATCCAACAATACGTTACGTGTTAGAGCGTACGTCCTTTCGAGCCATTTAGTACTAAAAGTTTAAACATAACAAGTCTGGTCTGGTTTAGTTTCAATTTAAATTCTGAATTTCTATACTGAACAAGTTGCCGCGAAGCAGCGCGGCTGGGTTCCCTTTTGAGTGCTATAATTATGTATAGGATATTATTACAATTGTAAAATGATTAAATACTAGCTATTACCATCCCATATATTCCCGTGGGTGTCGAAAGAGGCGACTAAAGGATTTACCAAAGAATGGGCAGCAGCGTTCTATGTGCTTTTGTAACAACCGTACTGCGATCGCGAACCCACCTGCCAAGCGTGGCGATTATGGCAAATCCCTTTGAGGGAGGCGTATGTCCAGCAGTGGACGTCTTTTGGCTGAAATGATGATGATGAGAATTGCCCGCGTCCTCCGTCTCCGTGGAAATGATTTTAAAAATGTATATGTTGCCGCAAGAGGCTCTATCTGCTAAGATTTAATCTAATTAATAACTCATAAATTCTATTCCATGTTAATATTGATGAACCTGCCATCTCTGCTTGATATTACAATTATTACATTAATTGACAGATGAATTAAGCGCCATCTATTAGCTTAAATAGTACTTAGATAGTTCGTGGTTTCTAATAGTAATTTATTAAACAAAATTCTTTAGCTAGATCCATAGTTAAAATTAAGATAGGCAAGTATTTTATGACAATGGGGATTTGTAATTATCATTGTCCATTTGACACTAAAGATTTGTTTATGAGGCAACACTCCACACTAAGGTGGAAGATGGCGCCGAATACGATTTGATCAATAGCTCAATTTATAATTTGAAACTACAACTAAATCAGTTTCTCTTACTAAATAACAAACTAAAAAGTAACAAGATTATTTTACAGAACAATTTATTAGTGGGTGGTCTTTTAGGTGTTCTTTGTATTAAATCCTTTGATTTGCCGGAAATGGTTTTAAGCAGGATCGAATATTGTTGTAAAAAAGTAATGAAGCGAATAATTAGCTTTAACTAGATAAAACCTTTGCATTTGTATTGTTTAATTATTATAATGATTAATTGTGAATTATTCTAGTATTGTTTGTAAGTTTTAATGAACTTATTATGTAATGAGTAAACTGTACTGAGTGGGGGTCTTCCGCTCACTCAGGACAGACGCTGAGCAATGAACGAAGTGTCTCGTTAGCTTACGATGAGTAAAACAATTGAAGTATGTTATTATGAGTGGTTTTTGAAGTGACCAATATTAAGTTGTGTAAATGAGAAATGTAACACGATTTAAAAGAGTGTATGGAGTTTCTTCGTTCGTTCTTCTCCATATCCACCACATGCGAATGGACGGCTCAACTCTAGAATCTCGAATGTTTATAAGTGCCTGTACCAAATGGTTTAATAGAAATAAACGTTTATTGTTTGAGTCAAGTGTCGTGTATGATTTCACTATCCACCTACCTATCTACCAACAATGAAGAATTGTATAGCAAGGCGATGTGATGATTATAGACTGAAAGACAATGGCGGCGGATGGCGCCAATATTTGGGGAGAGTGTTCCTCTAAGCTTTCCCTGCCGTGATATATTTTATATTTGAATCGGATTTTGTTAACAATATCAAGGGTTTTATTTTTTTTGCATGGATTCCTAAATATAATAGTTTTTCTAAAATAAAGTTAGCTTAAATTACTCCCTATAACATCAGCTATCTGTCAATAATAGTTTTGTCAAAATCGGTCCAACCGTTTTTAGTCGGAGATTAGTTGGAACAAAAAGACAAAATAAATATCAGCTCAGCTGTGATGCTTTTGAAAATAAGGATGCCCATTTACCATTAAAATAATTTAAAAGTCATTCAGTCAAATTAGGTTGAAAATCAGCACTTTTTGTACGTCAATTTACACAAGATAGTTAGTCCCTCAAAACGCTCACTCTTCGACACTTCATATTGTTTTGGCTGGCTAACAAAATAAACAATGTGAAGGCATCCTCTGGGCCGCCCACGAGGTAGATTGACGACTTAGTGAAAATCATCTAATATAAGAAAAAAATCTGGTTAATCGGGTTAATTGTAAATTTTGACAGCTGATTCATCATGACATCATGTCAATGACATTTGATTCATCATTACATCTTTCGACTGAAAAGATGATTTCTTAATGGAAGCCATTTAGATAATAAAAAAATAACTATAAATAAAAAACTCTTTTAAAAGATTTTTTCTATTTGTTTTACCAAAAATATATATTTTCGCAGATCGGAACAGTAATAATATTCTGAGTGCTATTAGTCCCGAACTAAACTAGGCTAATCCTGCATCTTCAGATCCAATACGGAGATTTACATTAATTTACATTAAGTACAAACATCTCACGCTGATAATACCTACTTCGCGTAATCTTAGGATCTGCTAATAGTTTGAGAATGTGTCATGCAGTGTCAATCTGGAAATACAGTACAAATAATTATGTGGTGTTAATAATCTCATGAAAATTATGGCTGTGCTCCTCGAGCTCAAGTTTGTAGATTCCTGACAGACATAATTTGGACTTTTTAGTTTGTCACTATGACTAAACATAGATATCCGAAGACCAGTCAATGAGACATTCTAAGCGATAACGAAGACGTCAATTAAAAAAAATGTATTGGGTTGAATTAAGCTGCCGAGATTTGGAAGAGACTTACACTCAGCATTGGGCGGCCAAGGGTTGAAGAAGAGAGAGAGAAGCTGCTGAAAGCGCTTGCTGTTCATTTAGGGCCATTTATCGGTGTCCCAGTGGTGGCGGCCCCTACTCACGAGAAGTAAGCCGTAAAATGTGGTTTTTACCAGACTCGTTTTGCTTCATCGAAGTCTGGGTCCATAATATTTAGAAATCCTACATATACCTACTACGCAAGCGCGATGACTACTATTGGTCCCTTATCAGTATGAGAAAAGGCGTTTGCCCTGAATTGGGACAGTTACAAGCCAAGCGAACGTTGATCATAATTCTAATCACGTCTCACAAAAGCTCGCGTGACCCACATTCTATTTATACCTCGTCGCCAAAATAAATGCTATTTTTCCGGCCCAATAAATAACTGTATGTTTTTCCAATAAATTAAAAGGGGGAAAATATTTGCCGTGTTAATGGTTGACTATGGAACGGAAACTCGTGTTTGATGGGTCTTGATATTGAGTGTAAGTTATGAGATACGAGCGAGTGATTTAGCTGAAATAGTAAATAATAAAATAATAAAAAAAGGTTTTTTTAATTTTTTTATTCTCATAACTTTTATGTATTTTTATATGACTAGAAAGCAGGTGACTGTTGAGATGATGAGTAATAGAGAAGCATAGAAGAAGAAGACATGCTGCACCGACCCCAAATAAGGGATAAGGGCAGGGAAACGACGATGATTCTCTTATCTCTGTCTCATAAAAAGAAGCTCTGAATTCTAGCTACAGGACTGTAGGCTGACTATACTAAGTCTAAGATGAACGGATTTTTGCGAAACAAATTGAATAGATAGATCTCGCGATAAGAATACTTGAGTTCGTTTCAAGATATTGTTTACTACTTTATGTTGAGTGGTATAAGCTGATTTTAAATTGTCCGTCTATTATAAATAGATACCTATTACAAAACTAATCGTTCAACAATAACACTCAAATATATAAAATCGCGCCTGTGTTCGCCAAAACGAAAATTGTGAAACGTGGGTGTACTTTACACCCACGTTTCACAATTTTCGATTTTCCATCGTCAAAGATCAAAGCTTCAAGGCCGTTTCTATGTTAAATGAAGGACGTAACGTATCCTTGTATGAAAAACAAGACGGATTACGTATGATAATGATTGAGGAGAGATTTCACCTTGTTACTAACAGTACATGTTTTTGATAAAATAATGAGAGAATATGCGTTGTCAGTAGATATTTCAGAAGCTTATTTAATGTTAGAAATTATGATAAACATAAGGATTCTTGGAATTTTAACAGAATGTGAAGTGGGTAGGTACGTCTTTGTTTGTCTTATTTTGTAAATATGGCGTATTACTAATAAATTATTGTGTAGGTAAGTCTAATAAATGATTTTTACTTGTCTTGCAAACCGTGCTTCGTACGGTGCCTTCTACATGCCAAATCAATTAAGAACATTTCTGAATCATACAGTGCAAGTAATATTACATTCTTTAGCAGGTTATGCTATTATTTTTCCTTGATGATGGCGTAAATCGCATCAAAATGCGTAGCATTTATGTTAAAAATATGAGTTTTTCATCAACTCGTCCCACAAGCCTACGGCCCATTTGGGACGAGTTGATGAAAACCAAAATATGTAATATTTTCGTTCTGCAACTCGTCCCACGTATGAAAAAGGTATAATAAGTAAGACATTCACACAAACAGGCACGAAAAAGAACGTTTTATAGAAAAATATATGAAGCATGCTTTAGGTGGTATTCTTACCATAATAACAATATTTTGTGTGAAATACACCGATCAGTACGATAAACTTGGTTACACAAGTCAGGACGAATATATTATTGTAATAAATAATCTTTGATCTCGACACGGTAATAATTATCGAGCTACTGATAATAATTTGTTTACCTACGTCAATCGTAAGTAACAAACGCCAAAATAAACATAATTATGTACCTAGTTATATTTTCAAGTTATATTCCTCTTGATTCCTTTGAAGTTATAGTAGGTAGGTCGAATATTTTCTACTTAATTATTTCTTAGAAAATAACAAGTTTCAATCAATACACTACTCGATGAGACCTGAACCTTTTTATAATTTCGTTGGCTTGCTATTAATTACTCACAGTTATTTAAGTACGGAAAATAAGTTGCTTTTAAAAGTAAAGTCTCTTAGCAATGTGTTGACACTCGCATACGTATAGCTTTTAAATGTAGCACGCACAATCTTTACACCTAAACAATGATTTAAAAATGAAAACATCTTCTTCAAGTATTTTTACAAAAATATACAGTTGACAGCCAAAAACGGTTGTAACGATGGTCTACCCACGATCACTGGGAATATTGCTAAATTTAGATTAACTCAGAATAATGATAGGGCCAATTAGGGATCAGCCCTTATTTAATGTAGACAAATTTAGCACCGAGGATTTAGTCAACCTAAGGGCCGATTTCACGATGTCCGAATAGACACTACTAACCGAATAAATTAAAAAAAGGAACAGAATTTGTTTGAAATTATCTCCACAGTAAGTTAGCGGGAACTTAAACGTAGGTGGTAAAACAGGCTCTAACACTAACAAATAACTTGGAACAGCTAGGCCGTTCCGCAAAGCCTCTGGAAAAATTCTGTGCTTCAGGGCGGATCTAGACTGGTTTGGCTACGTTAGCCAGGATTCAGATACACCACACACAAAAGTCCAAATGAAAGTCTAAATAGAGACAATGAAAACTGCATACACGTTTCTTCTCAAAGTTTTTTTGTAGTCGTATAGTTTAGTTATGCAGGAAATTCATAAAGATAAAATAAACTTCTTCTTTTACGATAAGTGCCCCCAAAATCACTGAGCCTTCTCAAAACCATGATAAATAGACGTTTATCTCTTATAATTTAGGGCTGCGCATATCAAAGCGGTCTCAATTTCTCTCATTGATTGATTACGTCTACCGAGGGGCAGCCCTAGCCGGATTCGCACATTTTTCAAACTGTGACACCCCTGACAATGGCTTTATTGAATGACGGTATCTAAGATTGATAGTTTTGTTAATTTCGTACTTGTAGGTTGAATGTTTTTGAGTTGATAGAAGGATATGCACAGACCTGAGAATGAATTTTCTTTAGACAGACTATCACTGATTTGATCTTGGGGTTCGTAGGATATATAGATACATAAAGTAGTACTCGTACACTTTATTTCACACCATAACATAACCAGATTATTGTCATGAAAATGATGGCACTGCTATGCAACGATTGTAATTTAAGTACGCTGCTTCTTTCGTGTTTTGTGTACAAACAAGTTTTCAGTGCATTTTCACTCAGAGCTTGTTTTATGGCCAGTACAATAGTCTGTCTTGATCAAGTATATAGCCGAAATATATCGAGTTCTAGAAGAAACTAAGCTCGAGGGAGCCCTAGAGCATTTTATTTACTCTTCAAATAATATTTCTCTTGGGAATAAGTTGATATTCAACTTGTAATGCTCGTGTAGTTTTACTTCTTCTTAGCGTTTAGTTATGTTTACTTCAATTAACTTGCTATGCGCTAATTAGTACTTTAATCAACACATGGAGTAGTTCTGTAATCTAGAATTTCTACGTTCAGTCGACGTGTTATTATTTGTTCGTGATTAATCGTATTTCTACGAAATGGCTTCGCATCATTAGCAGCGCTCTCGTGCTCAATAATTTTATTTTATTTGCCAAGGTTGGGACTTAATGAATAAGCCTCAACGTTGGCTAGTTATTTTTTTTATGAAGCTTCAAAATTAATTTTATTTTAAATTCATGTCCATTTTGGCAATTAGGAAATCAATTACCAGAGATTTTAATAATAAATAGAGTTTATTTCTTAAACTTCGAAAAAGTAGGTAAGTAACATGTGGATAATATACCTCCCTTGAATTTAACTGCTTTATTTCGGTTCTTAAAAATTAATTATTCCGGGATTTAATAGAGAGGTTACTATCCACATGTTTTTTACCTCATTGAGTTTGGAAAAATAAAATCTACCTTCTCCGATCTCTGTCAATCACACAGCGATAAACGGTACGATAATTTATTTGCTGGGTAGATACCTTGTGTGATCAATCGTTTCTTATAAATAACGTTCAAGACAAAAAAAAAATCGACTTCAAAAAAAAACAACTACAATGTTTGTAATTTTTGTTTGGGTTGCAAAAGATGAAAATTGAAGACATCCTTGTCTTCAATTTTCATCTTTTGCAACCCGGTCCTTCCTTGAAGTCGATTAACTAGTTACACATAACATCACGCCTGCAATCCCCGAGGGTTTAGGCAGAGGTGTACCTGAAAGTACACTCACATTTCGCCAGTTATTTTTAAGTCCCATGTAATACGGGGAGAGCCTATTGATATTGTTAACTATAGTAAATAGTAGAAAAATCAATACATGAAGAAACACCACAACACAACTCCTAACGTAACCTATAAAACACAATTCACCCGTCTTTTACTATAACTGTTAACAATTTTTACGACCTTCGACTCGATGTAGCGGAAAAATCTTCACATTAATGACCACTCAAGCCTTTTATTGTTCCTATTAGTAAAAAACTGTGTCTTTTCCTCTTCGATTCCGCGATTGCGACACTACAGAATAATTGCTTCCTCGAAAAGTTCAGTTTGGGTGAATGCGAAGTTGAATGGAAGTCGCAAGCGTTTTGTCGCAGTAGTAGTTTACTTGAAAGGCATTTTGTTTTGGAGTCAGTGAAAATGGAAATCGGGCTGTGGGTATGATTTGCACAGAAGAGATAATAACACAAGTATTTATTATCTAGTATTTAATACCTGGTATTTATTACCTAGTATTTGGTACCTGGTATTTATTACTTAGTATATATTGTATATTCAACGTTTGTCACAGAGCTGAAAGTAAAATTATAGCATGTTGGTGAAAACAGTAAATACTCGTAATCTTAATAATTATGCTGGTATGCTTATTATGTTTCCTTGACCCATTTTCAAAGCCAGATGTATCAAAAAGCATAAAGTTCCTCCATACGTCTTGAAAGCCATTAAATCTTTACTACTGGATAACAGACCGGCAATACCGACTGCCATAAAAGCCGACGCAACATCAAAACCACACCTTAACATTTTAGGGACCCCGCAAGCGAACAGGAAAACGGTCGTCCGTCAGTTTTGAAGTGCGTCAGTCACACAGTTGCTACCAAATTGAGTCAAGATTTATTGGAATTGGACTGTCATTGTCTCAAATAGTTTGATCGTAATTTGTTTTTATTGTGTTTTGGCTTGTAAAACTTCAAAAAGTTTAGATATTATGTTTTAGTTTTCTTACAAAAAGTGGTTTGATTTTTGCTTTGAGTAACGTATTTAGAAGTCAATTGAGGGCGACCCATGAGGAATAATCTGTTAAGAATAAATTTTAAACAAAGAAAAAATGTAACTGACTGACTAACTGTATGAATGACTGCCTCGTTGGTCGACTGGTTGCAAGCGCGACTGCTGAGCATGAGGTGCTGGGTTCGATTCCCGGGTCGTGCAAAGTGTTATTGGGTTTTCCCATCAGGAATTTCTCAGAGCAGCCACGGAGTCTGGATTTTTGCCCAGTTGATGGCAATAGGGACGCCCCCTGTTAAATGGGAGTTAAAAACAAAAAGTATCTATGTAGTATTTCAACTATCTGGTGTCCACGTCCAATAATGTCCAGCGATATTTATTTATTATTTATTATTAAAAACAAACTGGCGAAATGTGCGTATACTAAATTATTAGGCTCAACTCTGCCTAACACTTCGGAGATTACAAGCGTGATCTTATGTTATACATTAATAAGGAAGCATGTAAATTGGGATAAGGGCAAAATAATGACGATGATAATGATTCAGAAGTCTAATGAAAATGTCATTATTATATTATTAATTTTATTATTAAATATGATTACACTGTGTAAAACCTAGATCAGGCAGGTCGCTACCTAACATTTGAATTCGACATTTTCGTTACTTGCAACTGTTATATTATATATTGTAGTTATAGTTTACTTTTATGAACTAATTATACAATACTAAAGAAATAACACTGCTGCACCTAAATGTACACTTTTGTAATATTTACTTTTTAAATAAATTATTCTTATTCTTATTCTTACTGTAGATGTTTTTTTGGAGCTTTGTATGTCTCACTTCTAGGCAAAAACTTCCCCATATCCTTCCAGATACTTTTCTCCTAACGACGAATATTAAAAACATTTTTATAACGTTAACAAAAATAGTGTTAGTGATAACGACAATGATGTACAGATCGCCTTAAAACAAAATATATAATATTAAAGACTATCTCTATCTTTAAAATATAACTTGATAATAGAACACGAAGGCAAGTTTAAACATGTTAGGGAAAATTACATAGCTAAGTTTAATTACGGAACCAATTACAACTATAAGCGTCTTCTAAAACGATTTTGTATTCCATACCAATTACGCAGAGGACATATCCTTAATTTAAAATTGTCCACAACTTAATAGTAAAATGTATGGCCTGTCTATTGTTTGAAGATAAAATAATTGCCATTTGACCTTTGTTTGCTTCTGGGAAATTAGATGGGTCCGGGGCTTAGGCCCCCGAGTCGTGGTCGAGGCACCCGTAGCCGACGCCCCCGATTCGATTCATTTGTTTTTTGTGCTATTTCTCTTAGTACAGTCATCAGTACAAAAACAAAAGTTTTCGACCTCGAGAAGCCTGTGGGTGTAGGATCAAAAAAAAAAGTTACAAAATAATAATAAAGTATTTTTCATCGGCAAGTACAAAAAATAAAGTTTTGGACCTCAAGGAGCCTGTGCTAACTTGGTGGGGAGCAAAAAACTTCGAAATTTTCGGACTGTTTGTATTTTTCCTCTGCAAGTACAAGACATAATTCCGAAGTTGACGAAATTTTGAGATCTGGTACCGGGTTTAGATTAAAAAAAAAGTTTTCATACAAAAAACTGGTGGGGAGCCAAAAATTTCGAAATTTTCGGACTGTTTTCGGTTTTTCACTTATAAACATGTATTTCTCAAGAAAACATTGAAGAACAAAGTTGTAGTGCATTCAATTTCCTATTATTGTTATCTATCAAGATTATTTTATATATATTATCAAGATACAGCAGTTTATACTAATAAAAAGGAATTAATATCACAAAACGTAACATACTAAATATAATATAAAACTCACAGGATGACTTTTTTATCCCTTTCCAAAAAAAAATGGGTATAATAGGTGAACGGAGAAGAAGCATATGGCATAATTATTATTTTTTATCGATCTATCAATTGATATCAGAATGTTATTTTTTCGAACTTTATTTTGTCGATCTATCCCGGGTTCGATCCCCGAGAGTGGCAAATGAGTTTTTGACAATCTGTGAATTTCAATTTGTTTCTTTTTAAAAATAAAGGAATGTTTCCTTTGAGTAAAATTTGCTATCTCCAGTATTTAGAGTATTTTCCCTCCAGGTGGCATTGAAAAATGTCATCCTGTATAGTGACTGTAATACGACAATAGTATTGATTTCCCATCCGAAAAAAAGGGATATCATATTACCCAGAACTAACAGGGTTGTGGAGGTCAGATAGGCAGTCGGTCCATGTAAAATACTAATATTCAGCTGCATCCGATTAGACTGGAAGCCAACCCCAACATAGTTGGGAAAAGGCTACGCAGATGATGATGATTTTTGTGCCTGACAGTACATTTGATCAAAAATTGCTTTGAATTATATTTATAGAATCGGGGGCGTCGGCCTCGGGTGCCTCGACCACTGGGGGCCTAAGCCACGGACCCAATTAGATTTGCGTTGTAAGGTCAGTAAATTCTCTACCCTTATTTAGAAGGTAGAAGCGTGAGAAGTTTTTGTTTTACCAGGAAAATACTTCTTCGTGCGGTTATGTGTTAAAAAAACCGGCCAAGAGCGAATCAGACTCGCGCACCGAGGGTTTCGTACAAACTTTTTAAAAGGCAAACTTAACTTTGCTGTTCGATCCCTAGAAACGGCTATTGCTCCAACCGCAAATAATAAGTTTGTATTTTTTTTTTGTTATTAAACTACATATTTATGGTTTTCAGACTTTTCCCTTTACATGTGCTGTAAGACCTTGCTTTTTGCCAAATTTCGTATGCTAGGTCAACGGAAACTACCATGTAGGTATTCGACCCAAAACCTATAGGGTACTTCCGGTTGACCTAGAATTGTAAATTTTGGTTAAAAGCAAGGTCTTATAGCTCAAGTAAATGGAAAAGCCCGAAAATAAAAAATAGTTAAAAATTAAGGTTAATTTTGGTACTTACAAGTTTTCGCGAAAATCTTAATTTGCCCATCTCTTTTTATCGTGTTGACTCAGGACCTTGATTTTTATACACCTAATAGGGATTATAGACTTCAGTATATGGTATAAATCTGAACTTGCTAGGTCTACCCGTTCTTGAGAAAATCAGTGGTGAGAGACGGACAGACAGACGGACAAGAAAGTGATCTTATAAGGGTTCCGTTTTTTTTTCCTTTTGAGGTACGGAACGCTAAAAATATGTTTTTTGGTCACCGCAACTTATAGAAGTTTGTTAAAAAGTCGCATTGGTATGGAGTATCGGACAAAAATGAGTTAATATGATTAATAATGAAAAAAAAAAACTAAATAATTCTCGATGGTCTAGCTAGTGGCTGCAAGCGCGACATACTTAAATTCGATACCCAGGTCTGGTAAAGTTTTGTTAGCCAGAAATTTCTCAGTAAAACGGCGGAGTCTAAATATGAGACCGGTTGATGGCAATAGATTCGCCCCCTGTTATGTGAAACTACTATTGGTACACTTCGGATTAACCCTTTATTTAAAACAGGCATTGTAATATAATTGTAAAAATTTGCTAAAGAAGTACAATTTTTGCTTTAGTTCTTGGTTCCATTAATACCTACAACTTTTAATCTTAAAGCAGAATATAAAAAGATACTAAATACCGTGTTAAATTATTTAGAGCATTGTAGCGGTATCAGACCGTGTCTAATGTTTTTAAGTGTTCATTAAGTTTTTTTACCTGGTCTTAATATTAGATTAGAACTAAGTGCTCAAAACCAGCACTAAGTAACGCTGAGGTAGAATCTTTTTAGGAGAATTTTGTTATTATCTTATCTTAGAGAAGATGTCGAAATACCAAATTATGGTGCTAAAAAATACGGGAATTTCGTCGTGTTTATTACGTGAAAATAAAATCATTTAGTACTATGTTTAAAAAAATATCTGCTGAGTCACTTTTTGACTGTTAGAGTCGGCTTCCAGTCTGACTTAATATCTGCCTTCCACTTTCCTGTTACTAGGCAATGATACAGTGTGGTAAGACTTTCAGGCTTCTCAACTCAGTAATAGACATAAGAGGTAGTGGGCAGCACATTGGTCGCAGAATGGAGGCTGAAAAGTTCTGGAGTGGCGACCGCGAACCGGAAGACGTTGAGTTGGAAGGCCTCACACTAGGTGGGCCGATGACCTGGTGAAGGTTTCGGGGATTCGCTGGATGCGAGTCGCACGGAACAGGGCAATGTGGCGATACTTGGGGGAGGCCTATGTCCAGCAGTGGACGTCTTTCGGCTGAAATGATGATGATCTAACAGCAGGACCAATAGAATCACAACGAGACCTTGGTGATAGCAAAAGTTCTGTGGAGTGAGCATTTTTGCCCTCTCAAACTGACTTAAGTAAGCTAATCTTAGCATTGCATTTAAATATTCAGCGCTGCTGTTATTTAAACAGTGTAAAAAAATACACACAAAATTCTTTTTCAAATGAAAACCAGCTTCAGTTCAACAAAACAAAAATTCTAGTGCTTGAATATGCATGAGACAAGTATTACGCCGTGTGGAGAGAGGGTACAACTGACCGCTCTCGCCTTCCAACGGGGTTATATTTTTGCATTCTACTGCATGTTCCACGGCGGCTGCGTTAAGAGACACTTGGTGGAACAAAGTCTTGATGACATGGAATGACATTCCATTCAATTTCAAATTTCTTTTTTTCGTTATTAAAAAAAAACAGTTCCGAGTTCGATGATCGAGTTTATGGCTTTCGGTTCCAGAACAACCTAAAACTAAGCGTGTATAAATTCTAAGATTGTTTACATAGATAATAATTACACACGAATCTGATAAAAGCTGGTTAAAATACGAAACGATTCGAAAGCATTACCACTTGTCTTGGCTCCTAGTTTGTTTGGCAAGTGTTGACAATACCGTCTCGTGCTCTGTGCAGAAAACAGCCGTGACTGACGTGCACCACATTCATATTCATCCAAACACACAGCTGTAAACAGATATGCAATACATATACAATTCAAGAGCCATGAGTGTGAAACGTTTATTTATTTCAATGAACATCGCAGTGCACATAAACATTTCTCACTGTTAATGTATCTCCCACCCTGCGATATACATCTCCGGGCAGACATTCTGCATGCTGTCAGATGTGTGAAGAAGAAGGCTCACTCATTACAAAGTGAACTGAATGAATAATAATATGAAGTAAAGAAGATAGGAAAGTCGAGTTGGAGTTGCAGCAAAGTACGGAAATCAGTCAGGGCGTCTGTATGTCGGTATATCTGTTTACGTTTTAACGGCTGAACGAATGGCGATGAAATTGAGGTAGATGATTTCACCAGATAAAACACTGTCACAGATACATATATATCAACAAACCTGAGTTATAGTTGGTGCCAGTTAAGATGAGAATTGCCCTTTCCCTAATATCTCTTCGTACGAACCAAAACAAACAAACCATGTATAGTTTTTCATTCCAAAAAATGTTGAGTATCACGATAGATGACGATTCCAGACTTGAACAGGCTTATTTATGGTTTTCAAAGTTAAGAAGTTTAATAATTCTTAACTGGCACCAACTTATAGAAACAAAACTAATAATAAACTAGCTTATGCCAGCGGCTTCACCCGCGTTGAATTCAGTAAATGCCCCACGGAATCGTACTACTGGGACAAAAAGTATCCTGTATTAATCCAGGTAATAAAGTAGTGGTGTGCCAAATAAACCGCATGAGGCTTGCGTGTGGGTTTCGCCCACTTAATCTTACAGAGAGTAGGCGTATGTCCTAGTAGCGGAAACGAAAAAAACAACTCGTTGGTTTTAGTGGTCGCAAATGCGATTGCTCAACAAAGTCCTGGGTTCGATTCTTAGGTCGGTCAAAGTGATGTTGGGTTTTTCCATCAGAAATTTCTAAGAAGCAGCCACGGAATCAGGATTTGTGTCCGTTTGATGGCAATAAATGTAGGTGGGTCAATGACCGCTATTCTCATCTTTACTGGCACCAACCATAGACACAGTGTGCTTTTGGTTAGTAGTATGTAACCAAGGGATCATTTCCAACCTCTACTAGAGTGCAGCTGTGGACAGCTATAACTTTGTTTTGTTTTTTGTCTTATCACTGAAGTTTTATTATTTTAATTTGTAAAATATTCGGTTTTTCGTAATTTGTTACAGATAACTTATTCAACACTTGATTTTCCTCTCATTTCTTTCTAATTTAAGAACTACTAGATCTTCTGCGTCTATCTCCATAGCATTTCCATTGTTTGGCGTCCAGCCACCGTCTCAAGTGGTGGTCTAACTTCCAGATATGCGACTAGGTGCAACAGTACGCTACGGGAACGAGTTTGCCGTCATTAACGAAGGAAACTACTGGAACTGCTGGCCTACCTACGACCACTAAATCAAGCTATTTTGTAGTAGTTGTATGTAAGTTATTGTATCTAGGCACAATCTACACTAATAATATTTAAAAAAAATGCAGAAAATAAAACCGACTTCAAAAAACACGAGAAAGTAAAAAACAATTTTAGCTCCAGAAGTTGGTGACCTTTATTTGATTGATTTAGTTTTTTTGTCACCGACATCAGAAGCTAAAGTTATTTTTGTTTTTTGAATTCAGTTTTATTTTTTACAAAAAAGTTTTTTTATTTTTCAATTTTTTTTTGTTCCCAGAAAAATATTTGCCATGAATTTATTTTACATTGTTAACAATACATGTCATGTTAATAGGCTTATCCCCAATAGATGGAACTTAACATACCTAACTGTCGAAATCTGGGTGAATTGTACATTTCTCAGAGCATACAGGCGTGATAACGTCATGTCGATGTTGTATAAACAATAAACTTCCAAGCGATTGCAGCAATCACGGCAGATATGCCGTCTATTTTTGTAGAGTCATTCAGAGTCAGAGAGTCAAGAGTCAGATCAGCATGATATCTTCATCAAATTTAAATGGGACCACCTCAGGAACATATTCTTTCGAATAAAAATATAATCATCAAAATCGGTTCATAAACGAAGAAGTTATACACGAACACACATAAAATAAAAAGCATACTGTCGATTGAGAAATCTCCTTTTGATGTCGGTTGAATAGAGGACAGATTTGTATGTTTGTAACGAATAAATTCGAGGTTACTAAACCGATTTCAAAAATTCTTTCACCATTAGAATGCTACATTATAGCTGAGTAATAAAGGCTATATATAATATATTAAATAAAAAAATAAAAATATCCATCCGTGCGAAGCCGGGACGAGCCGCTAGTAACTAATTTACTTGGTAGTCAGTAAACTTATAAAATGTTACTGAACAACAAGTCATATAATTATCTTGTGCGTCCCAAATTATAAGTACCTCAGACAAAACGAATTTTATACAAATAAGTATATTCTGACTATGTATTAGACATCAGACGCTCTGACATCATACAACAATTTCCAACAAAATTAACAATTTAATCACAGCACAAGCATTGCAGATAAAGGTTCTTAATGACATTGAGATACAGTAAAGGTGAATTCCCTAAAGTTCAGCACCCTTGTGTCACAGAGTTGTGCATTGAAATTATATTAAATGTGAATAAAAAGCCACTGAAGTGGCAGTATGGGGAATGTAGATTTGGTTGGGAAAATAAAGGGTATTAAATTGCTCTTTCAAGTATAAAATTAAGCTCTTGAAGTTTTTGTATTCCACAAAAATATATTTCTCCGATTTCTACGCTTCGCGCGACTTATTTTTTTTCTGTTAGAGCTCTTTCACAATGAGTATAGGTATGTATCTGTTACGGGTAATACTAGAAGAAGAAGTAAACCTAGATTTACCCGGGTTAACTTAACCTTATACGAGTTTGTTGGGTTTTCGAAAGTAACTATGTTACGGCTAAAAGCCGAAGTACGATTAGACGTAGATCTCGGCGGCTACACTGGTAGAAGATGTTAAAACTTAGGTGTATCCTATTTATAGCTAGGACACACGAAACTGATTGTATTTCATATTTTTTCAAAAGACACTGGACTAATTAAGCTACTCATAAACAATTCTGAACTACGATTACAACCATCACACCAAAATTTCAGTTATATTCCGAATATTAACAATTTATATAAGTATGTAGCGAACGCTAAGAAGATTACGTGCTAGGCTAAGTGCCTCAGTGTTTTGTACAATGGCGTGCAAAATAAATGGCCCACTTTAAGAACAGCTGAATTTCCTGTGCTAATAAAAATATTTCATTGAGAAGTTAATTACCTACGGTTTTAGTTAGCGGTACCATAATAATTAAGAAGGTTGTGGTACCCAGTTGTGTAACAGTGTTTTCTTAAAAGACTTCGTCCTGAATTTCACATCTGAGGAAATTTTAGAAATCTATAGGGTTATACCATGCAGAAACTCACTTTTGAATTGATTTACTCAAAATGTTTCAAAGGTAAAATATTGTTTTTTGTGAAACACAACTTTTTCGGTTTCTATTTTTATAAGACATAAAACACGATACGTATTTCATCGAGTCCACGTAATATCCGGTAACAAAAAAATATACATACTTACTGAGACTTTGAAAATGGAAATTCCATTGAATATGTTAATAAAATCACATAGAACGAAAGTCTGAAATCCGATCATTGCTAAATATGCGTCCTAGCGAACCTTAAATCTATAATATTTAGCATTGAGTATTATTAAGTCTAGACTGCTAACGACTTAGATAAATGTAATACATTAAACAAAATCACCCATTAATTTTGTCTGCCACTCTCTAACATCGTCTTAGGTAAATAGATTAAGTCACACAGTCAAAGACATATAATATGATCTTTAAGAGTCATCAGAATAAGTATAAGCTCCTCGTGAGTAGGCAGGACTTAAAGAGTTCTTATTTAATGTGTATGTCTTAGGGGTTTTACTGAGTGAGCGGATTTTAGGGTGCGGTTACATAGCACGTTTATTTAGAAAGCTAGTGTGTGTCTACTAAAATGTGCCAGAGAGAAAATAAAAATAAAATACTTCAACAAGAGGTTTCCTAACCTAACTTTGAGAGCTGACTGTACTCTAGAAAAAACAGTTGAAATTTATAGAATATTTTGAAAAAAATAACCCTGTCCGATCCGAAAGGGGCAATGTATGAAGATCAAAATAGTTACGAAATGGGACTTTTGTGATGTCGAAATGGGAAAGTTACGAGATGGGCCGGAGCCCATAAAAGTATACTAATGACAGTGGCAAATAAAATAAGAAACTTAAAGTATTCATGAAACACATATATATTAATGAATGGCAAAATGCATGACTTTTGTCCCAAATCACCACCTTTTCCTAAAAATCTAACAAACTTTTAACACGTGACAACACCATTTTTGGTATGTTCGATAGTCAATTGTTTGTTTACGCCCGCCCCTGTGTTGCCGTGTAAAGTTCTCACTAAAATCCGTATTCCTGTAAACCACGTATAAACACTAAGTCAGTACGCATCCTTAGTTTACTCTCCTGTGGTAAATACTTTGCAACGAAATTGCTTTACTTACTGTTTTTAGTGCTGTTAAAAGAATGGCGTAGGAATACTAATGGCCTTGTGGGATTTAAGCTGGGAGGTATTAGAGCAAAGTTTGGGCTTTGAGCGATGCGCGTGTGTGGGATTTGGTAGAAGATCGTACACACAGTTACTGTGCAGATTTGAAGGATTTCTCGGTAAGATATTATGGCAAGCGGCGTAAATCGAAACTGCCGCCATTTTTTTTTTCAATACAGTCAACAATCATTTTACAAACAACAACACCCTACTGCTAATGTCATTCAAGCGCCAAAAGATTCATACGTGCAGGTGCTAACCTAGCGGTGTGACCGCCAAGTCAAAGGTCTCAATTTCGAACCCTTTACACCTCTAATTTTTGGAAATCATGTGCGTATTGGATAATTATCCGTTATATTAGCCGTGTGGTATCCGGCAGAGTAGAATAGAACCAACCCATTACACTCACGGGTGTCGTAAAAGGCGACTAATGTCTGAGGCAGAACATAATGCGCCTCCGTGGACCAGAGAATGGGCAGCAGCGTTTTCTGTTAGTCTTTCATCACTGCGATCTCCAATCCGCCTGCCAAGCGTGGAGATTACGGCAAATTCCTCCCATCATGGGAGAGGCTTATGTCCAGCAGTGGACGTTATGGGCTGTTGTAGTAGTAGTTGTGGTATTGGATAATTATCACTTGCGTCGTTAAAGGAAAACATCGTGAGGAAACCAGCATGCCTGAGAGATATTTCTCGATGGCATGGAATGCCAAGTCAGAGTCATGGCCATGGGCAGCATAAAAACTCTGACACCAGGTTAGGCACTTACCACAACAAAAAGAAGAAGAGCTTATGAAAAGCTATGTTAAGGGATTAATTGTTAGTGGCTGGTTTCAATGTATATAGACACACGCATTCCACTTCAGTAAATGCCTGACAGTCCGTATGCAAACCTGTAACGGATTCACAAGTAGTAGAATGTTTAATGTGAGTTAGTATAGTATGCGCTGTTGAAACAATATCAAATGCAATGATCAAAACTTTCAACCAACAGTAATTTACTTTAATTTAAAAATCCAAACGAACATCTACAGCAATTTTAAAACAAAAAATAACGCAGGACCAAAAAATAAATAAACACGCACCATACTTCTTTAAAGTCCCATTCGCAATCGACTTTGAACCCAAATTAAATTTACATTAGCACGAACACCCCAAAAACTCGTGGCCACAAAAGACAAGAGTCAACCCTCTGTTCGCCGTATAATGGAACATCTGTGTCGTACCTTTCACGTTTTTTTTTACAGAAGGGACCCCCATCAACTCTGTCAACCGCAATGTTTTAGAAAAACAGTGCGAAAGTGTAAGTCATAGGTGCCTACATCGGTACGATGGATGGTAAGGCGTACGTACGTCAGTCAGCAAGCGGCGAGTATATTTATGTTACTGAGAAGGCGAGGAATATTTTTAGAAAGGTTTCGAAAGGATACTGAATATTTAAGGTAGGTAGATTTAAAATTAGACTTCACAGATCAAATCAATTATTTTCGTCTGGACTATTCTGCTTCAGATTTTATAAAACTCAAAAAGGTTTGATAAACTACCTCGATGGTCTAGTGGCCGTAATTGCGACTGCCGGGCATGAGGTCCTGGATTCGATTTCCGGGTCGGGCAAATTGTTATTGAGTTTTTCCTTCAGGAATTTTCTCAGTAGCAGCCACGGAGTCTGCATTTATGCCCGCTTGATGGTAATAGGCTCGGCCCCTATTACATAGGACCTTACCATAACTGGCGAAATGTGAACTGTTCGATACACCTTGCCTAACTCTTCGGGAACTACAGGCGTTAATGTAGCTGTCAAAGTGAACAATGTTATGTCTCACTTAAACTCTTGCGTGGTTTAACGAAACACAGTTATATTTCTATTAGAGCTTGTGCGACACGTCCGCTCGCCTCGACCGCTGTCAACGTAATGCCCAATTGTCGAGCGGGCGGGTCGCAGGAGCACATATTTATTTAATAATTTTACAGTACAGCACAAAGAAGTTTTTTTTGTTGTTTTCGAAAAATTGGTATGCATCATATTGGTACCCACTCCATAAAACAAAATTGTTATAGGTAGCAGGGTAGCATTTTTTTACGTTTTGTGGGTATTGCCGCATACGATACGAAGTATTCGTTTATGGAATGATGATAGAGGAATCCCATTGACATTTTTTTTCTAAATCTATTCATTTTCAAGCTGTGTATCTTATTTAGGTAGGTACTATTTTATTATGAGTGGCGACTACTTAATCTAGCGTTACAATTTTATTTGATGCTTTATTTTTTTTCTTCAGCCTATATTGTCCCACTGCTGGGCAAAGGCCTCACCTCCTCGCCTCTCGGTTTTCTCCGGCCAGTCTATACTTAATATTATTAGAGGAAAGATATTGTATGTATGTAACGAATAAACTTAAAACTACTGGACCGATTTGGAAAATTCTTTCAGCAATGGATAGCTATATTACCCACTGAGTGACAATCCGGTCCATTTGTAATTATAATACTGATCGTTTGTGAGTTTGGATGTAGGGGTAATCTTCAGACCTACTGAAACTGACCCGATTCCGTTTTTTTTTTAACTAACAAGAAGACGAAAGATGCTCAATACTCAATTCTTTATTGCGTAGATACATTTCCATAGAGCAATTTCCCACCATAACTCGAGCGAAGCCGCTGGCAAAAGCTTGTTGTAAATTCTACTAATATTATAAACGCGAAAGTTCGTGAGTGTGGATGTCTGGATGTTTGTTTCTAAATAAATAGTAAATTAGGCACACTGATAGTTTATAACCTGGATTGACACATAGGATACTTGGAATAACATAATAGGCATGACGACAGTATCAAAAAATTGCAAATGTATTTAGTCCGTCAGTTAGAATATTGGAAATTAATGGACACGTATTTTTTGTTTTTGTGAATCAATGAAAATTGACAAAGATAAAACGCATCAAAACTCGGGAGTGGGGGCTCGTGACGTTAGAACTAGCTAAAAATTATACCTAGGCGTGACGTATTGAGAATTTTAAAAGCGTCATATCTTCGTCAATTTTGGTTTAGGTAACCAAAGAAAAAACATGGGTCAAATATTTTTTGATAATCTAACTGACGGACTAAATAGTTTTTTTTTGTCGTCTCGCCTATTATACACTACTTTTATCCCGGTAGTAAGATCCCGTGGGACATTTGCCGAATACACGCAGGCGAAGGCACGAGCATAATCTAGTAATAATATAAGTGTTTGGCCCGCTTACTGTAAAACCCATCTCATACAGCGGTTTGGACTAAGTTTTTGTCGTTAAAGTTTGACATAGCGAAATTTCATTATGACCGTTATAGCAGAGGTTTCTGCATGTAGTTGTTATTAATGTTAGATGGTTTAAATACTCACTATAGACACGTTATACCCTAAGATGGTTTATCTATTTAGTTTGTATTCTACTACACTACAACTACTACAACAGCCCATAACGTCCACTGCTGGACATAAGCCTCTCCCATGATGGGAGGAATTTGCCGTAATCTCCACGCTTGGCAGGTGGATTGGAGATCGCAGTGATGAAAGACTAACAGAAAACGCTGCTGCCCATTCTCTGGTCTACGGAGGCGCAAGGTGTTCTGCCTCAAACATTAGTCGTCTTATACGACACCCGTGAGTGTAATGAGTTGGTTCTATTCTACTCTGCCGGATACCACACGGCTCACTCTGCCGGATCATATTACAGGTGTTTTTTATTCAAAACACCTGTAATATGATAATTTTAGTTGCACTGTGATAAAGCGAAATTGAGTAGGTAGGTACTGATTTTCTTTTTTTTTTCTTTTATATAAAAAAAAACTTCTAGAATATAGAATAGATATAAAATACTAGAGGTAGTAAAGTTAAAAACATCATAACGTGTGCCTATTACTACCCGAACGTTATAGCAGAAGTGTGTCTCCCCCTACACATAAGATATAGGTATGTTTAGGCTATTTATTTTATAAGGAAGGTACGGTGATAAAATATTTCACCTGTACCGGTAAGCCAATCACTCAAATTCTCCCAGCATGACCCTGTTAATAATCGAATTGTACAAGCGTCTCTAACTTAAAACAAGACCAAATTCAAACATAAATTCCGGTTGCTACCAAAGTACCTATCTTTCAGACAAAATCCTTAATAAGCTTACGACACCGACGAAAACAGATGGGGTAGGCTTTGAAGCCCACAAGGCAACTCTTGAAAAACAAGCAGCGGTAATGAAACAAGTTAGAACATTAATTAACGTTTGGGTTTTAATTGAAACGTCCGTAATACGTACTTATATGGGTTGTGACGTAATGTTATCTTTTATTTAAAGGCATTATTTGCATTTAACAATTACATTTAATATGTCAACAGACTTACCAAGGGGTATTGTGTTTTCCAGCAGGTAACTGGGCTGTAGAGGTCAGATAACATGAATAAGGATTAGTTATTTGATTTAGTGTTAATGGTTTTAAATACTGTACTAAATAAATAATAATAAATAAATAACAAGTCAGTCAACATAAAACTAACATAACATCACGCCTATAATACCACAAGTGTTAGGCAGAGGTGCACCTAACAAATACACCGAAATTTCGCCAGTTATGTTTAAGTTCCATGTAAAAGGTGGCGAGCCTATTGCCGTCAACCAGGCATAAATCCAGATTCCGAGGCTACTCAGAAATTCGTAATGGAAAAACCTAATAATATTTGCCCGACCCGGAAATTGAACCTAAGACCTCCTGGTGAGCAATCGCGGTAAAAAACGTGTAAACGTCGTGTAATAATACGTAGAAACGATTTTATAGAATATTTAAAAACAATAATAGTACACACATTCCAATTTGGTGTTCTAACTAAAGTATATGTTTACTTCATGGTTGCGGACAACAACAACAACAACATCAGCCCATAACGTCCACTGCTGGACATAAACCTCTCGCAGGATGGGAGGAATTTGCCGTAATCTCCACGCTTGGCAGGCGGATTGGAGATCGCAGTGATGAAAGACTAACAGAAAACGCCCGCGAAAATAAAATAAACATGCACACTACCTTGGAAGAAATTCTTACCGAAATATTTGTTCTTAACAAAAGCTTGAGACCCTCCGCCATTGTAAGTTTTGTCAGTACAATAAATAACCCGAGAAACTTCACAATATTGCACAATATTGCACATTACATAAGTACGAACTGTAAAAATGTTGGTTTTAAATTCGCTTTGAAATTTTGGTGATGCATTAACCAGTTTATCACCATTTTTCTTTATCCATATTTTTTTTTCCCAGAACGAAGTACTTGACTTGGAGAAAATGTTGACGGCGCGGTTGGCGCAGTGACTGACCGATTGCGATACGCAATCGCGATACAGGAGACATTCCTAGTGTGGGGCAACGTTTAAAAAAAAACTTAATGACGTTATTGATGATATTCTTCAGAAAGGTTTGGTGCGTTGTAGTCTCAATCACCATGCGAGTTTGGCCAACTGTTGTATGGAACATGAACAAAACAAACGGATTATCAAGGGATCGTAGTAGGTGATTTCCGTAGAGTTTTCGCTTAGCCCTCTTAGATTTTATATTTAATTAAATATAAAATGTAAGTAACAAAACGGTAAATTTACCGTTTTGATACTTGTACATATTTTTACTACTATTTTAGAGTTGTAGTTTGTTAGTGTAAATAATACTGTTATCTTGTAAATAAATGTAAAGACTTCCATGTTTTGGTTAAACTATCCGTATCTTGTACTGAGTTCTAAGAACTATTTGTGCATACATATTTTTCAGTAAATCAAATGGATTTCCACAAAATTGAATTTTAAAATTGAAGTCCTCCAAACGATTTGTCTTGACTATATCTGCAGTTTTCCCAGAAGGAGTTAAAGTGACAGAGAAAAATATGTAAATCTAGATAAAAATACAAAATACAAATGCACAGAGAAGCGCAACATTGCAAATTGTGTACACAAAAGCAAAAGTGATTTCTTTAGACAGACGACGATTTTGAAAATGAAAAAACATCATGTGGTTTGGTGAGAATACACTACTTCAGCATATTCTATACATGTCCCAAGCTTGGTAAGTAGCAGCCATTTTGTGTTTCTGTATTTCTAGCGTACAAATTTCGTTGTTGTTGAGTTAGCTTTCGTTACAGACATCGAGTGTGCTTTTGTTTAATCAAATGTTAGTTGAGACGTATTTATTTAATTAAATTCTGCTGATATTCCAGGGAGAGTAAATGTGCAACCCTTGTTTAATATTGGAACCTTTAATTTAGTACATTGAAATACAAGGGGCTAAAGTGACCCATTATATACGAGGTAGTAATATAGGAACCGAGTTATAATGGGATTTTAGCGCCGTGTGTCCCACTGTACTTTTCACTTTGAGTGTGAAAAAAATAGTCAATTTAGTAAAAAAACATTTATTAAATATTACTTAATAAAATAAAAATCACGTCAGATTTTTTTACTTGAAGCTAAATGTGCGCATCACGCAGCAGCAGGTAGCGGCAGCCGGGGGAGAGCACGTCGAGGTACTCGTGGCTCAACAAGTCACGAGTACGAGATTTACTTTACGCCCTAGGGCCTAAAAGGCCCAAGGTACTTTAGGCCCGTTTTGTAGGGCTATATTGGCGTACTTTAAGAGCATGAGAAGTGAAAAGATTACAATATATACCTCATTTATAATACCTAATTTATTAACTTAAGGCCTCTCAAGGCTCTCTTAAGGCTCTAGCCTCATGATGTTATATGACGTTCTTTCATTTGCAGTTCCTAAACTGTCTATCTGAGCCACAGATCTGACCTTCAAAATCACGTAACTGGTAATAGAATACCCCTAACGTCTGTCAAAGATCTAAACATGATAGACGAGTCCAACTGTTTAACGTACTTACTGAGGCACGAATTAGCCACGAGGTCATCACTATTGATATGGATGTAGGTATAAACAAAGATCCAACACACAAACATTTAAATGAAGATATTGAGCACTACAATTTTCTTTCAAGAACTGCCCCGTTGGTTTAGTGGTAGCATGCACGACTACTGAGCATGAGGTCCTGGGTTCGATTCCCGGGTCGGGCTAAGTGTTATTGGGTTTTTCCATGACGAATTTCTCAGTAGCAGCCACGGAGTTTGGATTTGCGCCCGGTTGATGGTAATAGATTCGCCTCCTATTACTGGAGAAATGTGGGTGTACTATTAGATACAACTCTGCCTTACCCTTCCGGGATTACAGGCGTGACGTTATGTTATTATGTTTAGTTTTGAACAAAATCATACGTTTCTTTAGCCATACAAGCACCAAGCCAAAGATAAAGTAACAGGAACAGTTATTTACAAATCACTTCCAGAGCTATACCCAAACCTGAGCGCAGTCAAAGTGAAATTGTTTAGCATTTCCTTGCGTCCGGACCATTGAAGCACCCACTGTAGCCTATATGGGAGCCTGTCTAATAGCGATGTACTATCTAGATACGGAATAATAAATTGTATCAGAACTTTTATACCAGGGAGTTTTGGATAAGTTTAAATTTTAAGGCTATTTATTGGCAGATAGAACAAATGAAAAGGTTGATGAAAAGGTAAATGTTATTGCCGCAATATTCGAATTAGTTTCACCTTTTCATTAAACGTATTTACGAATAAAAGTGTACGTATTGAACGGAATTAAAACATTGAAGTAATTTTAATCAATAGACGGTTCATGGAGTATTGATGGATGGAGAGGCAGAGAGAGACCAGGGAAACGATGGTGTGAGGAATGAAATGAAAGCAAAAGGAGTAAGTAATAGCGTTACACCGACTCCAAGTAACATGGACAGGAAAATTATGAAACGGTTGCTGTTGAAAATAAATGATTGTTTCATGGAACCTCTATTAGTACAGTTAAGAGAAGAAGAGCAATGGTGGTCATATAATGAAATAAGGATGAAGAAGACATGCTGCGCCGACACAAAATAAATCGGGAAATGAGCAGGAGAATATAATGGGTTAGGCAGAAACAACAGAACCACACCTGCTGCAGCACCTACAATATTCACATATTTATTTTACTTAAACAAAAACTGTCACTTACGGGATATCTTCCGTGATTTTCAATTAATTGAAATTTTGACGATGTTGCAAGCGCCACGATCGCGGGATGATGATTGTCATCCCGCGATCATCCTGTCCTGTTGTCCATCCTGTGATGTTCTGATGTTTTGTATGGTGTCGGACGTAAAGAATAGCACCATCCCATATCTTCCCGTGGGTGTCGTAAGAGGCGACTAAGGGACTTGCCAGAGAATGGGCAGCAGCGTTCTCTGTGCTTTTGTAACAACCGTTCTGCGATCGCCAACCCGCCTGCCACTAATCGTGGCGATTATGGCAAAAACCCCCCTTTGGAGAAGGCCCATGTCCAACAGTGGACGTCTTTCGGCTGAAATGATGATGATGATGATGATCATGGTGCGTAAGTGACAGTGTAAGTTTATTTATAAATAGTAAAAGCATAAAGCAGTGATTATTTAACTTGTATATTAGTTTCACTATTTCTATTTTTGAGTGAAACCCAATTGGCATTTCTAAAAATCAACAATTAAGTCAGCGAATGTCCTATACCTTCCCCTCCCTGTATTGCTACTCAAATCTGTATTGAAATTACTAGCTAAAAACACAATTCAATTTCAGAATAATTAAAAGGCTCACAAACCCAAAAAAAAACTAGTTCGCTTCTGAAAATGAACAACATTGTGACAACACTAATAAACACTAGATACAATTTGAACTAAACAGTCTGAGAGACAGGTGTTTTGAGAGCAACAGTGGAACATGGTTTTACTACTTCCATTTTGTTGATAGTTTGTAGTTTTACTGTTGAAATGGTACTAGTAAATGTACGTCTAAAATTTTAAGTAAATCTACCTGGATTTAGTTTTCCCGTTTATCGTTAAAATAATATTTTTGGTCGAATTTTTCTGTTTACTATTAGATGTTGTCTTTTTTAAACTTTCACGATCAGAACACAAGAAACATATGGAAACGGGTATTTATCGCGAATTTTACGTTTAATGTAAGCCCGACGTTTCGACCGAATTGCACCAGCCGGGGTCGCGGGAAGACTGAAGTATTGGAGGTACCGCCACAGCAAAGCGAAGGTGTTTATTCAACTACCCTCACTTGTTCTTCATAAATATTCGTATTCGTTATTGTTATTTAAAATACTGTGTCTACTCTGTATCTTTAACCTAAGTAATATGTGGAAACGTCGTGGATTGTACAATAACCTACTTATACGTGTAACATTTACTGTAACATATATTGTACAATTGTTTGTTTTCCCTAAATAAATAAATGTTAATTAGGGCCGGTTCACACTAGGACAGCACACTACACTAGCAGTGTCCGCATACTGACATGATTTTAATTGACGAGTGGACTTAGTGATCACTGTTGAAATTAGGATACTTCTTGATCTCAATCGCTTCCCGAACCATTCCCCTTAAAATAGTGCTTCTCATTGGCAAGGATTTTTTGGGTTTTGTAACTCCATCCAGTGGTTGGGTCCTGAGTCTGCTACATGTTCCGCTATAGCAGGCTTGTTTATTTGTCGATTTTTGACCACTGCTATGTGTTTCTTGACCCTTTCAGCGATTGTTCGCTTCATTTGGCCTTTAAATTCAATTCATTTATTTAAACAGACATAAAAATATCCATGAAGTAGAACACAAATTCGACAAAACATAAAATAATAATAATTAAATAACATACCTATTCAAAATCAAAATCAGCAAAGTACAATAATAGGTAATTCAAAATAACAAAACTAGGAATTTCATTTATGCATAACTATACTACCCTAAATTACTGATATCTTGTAAAATAATAATATAACAAAATAATTAATTTAATTTAAAATAACAAAGTCAATAAGATTTAATAGATTAATAATTGTCAATAACATAATAAATAAAAATAATCAAGAACAAGAATAACGTAAACACTAATTATTTCCCCCAAGCCCTAAAAATGGGCGCATGTAAGGCTAACCAATGCCGCGTTAATGGCCCGTCTAACCTGTTGGCGACGACGGCGAGGAGAATGTTGACGCTGGCCCTCACTCTGCCCGCTATCGAGGCTGCATACTGGTACAAAACAGTCTACGCGCACATTGGCGAACATCCCCGACGCGCTGCAGAAGCGAAGCAGCCGCAGCAATCAGCGCATTATTATATTGAACTCGGAGGGCTCCGTAGGCTTTTTGTGAAGGCTGCTCGTATAAAATGCAGTGCAGTAGGCTCGAAACAAGGTGACTTGGACTTCCTTGGAGCTACGAGCAAACCTGCAAGCTATTATGTGCGCCCTCACCGACAGCGCCCGCCGTTTCCGTTCAATATCGGCGTCATCCTTCAAGTCAGGCGCCACAATATGGCCTAAGTATTACACGCGCTCCAAGGGCACGCCGGACAACTTGACTGGAAGAACCTCTGTCAGACCTTTGGTCCCAGCTTGGAAGATCATAAGCACACTCTTCGCGACGTTATGTTTGAGGCCATGTGAGTGTGCGTACGCCTCGCATATGCTTATGAGCTCCCTGAGACCACCCACAGACGCACTCAGCAGCACCATGTCGTCCGCATAGCTGATGTTATTAAAACAAACATCATCGATATGGCATCCAACATGGCGGCTGCTGAGCGTAGGTAACCTCAGGCCACCCTGCCTCACCCCGCACTCCAACCTGTACGATTCCGACAGAGTTCCCGCCCATTTTACGTAGTTGACCTGGTTGCCGTTCCAGTGCTGGAAGATGGTAACTATTTCTGGTGCCATTTTATGGTCGCGTAACTTTTGCCACAGCACTTCGTAGGAAACCAGGTCAAAAGCTTTGGAGAAATCAAGGAAACTAGCGTAAACAGCAGTATTGCGGTATGTGTAATATTTCTCAGCATGCTTTAAGCTCAGTATTGCACTCTCAGTGGACAGGGCCTGAACCCAAACTGGTTGTCGTGCAAAGTTACGACCATTGTTTAAGTGAGAATTAAGCATGCTGTCAAATACTTTCGCGATGACTGTAGCTAAGAGATCGGCCTGTAGTTATTTTTATCAGAGATGTCACCTGTTTTGTTCTTGACTATCGGTACAACGACCGTCCTCATCAGCTCCTCTGGCAAATAAGAATGCCTTAGGCAGAAATTGAACAACATCGCAAGAACACGCGGCATTGAAGGCAGATAGTCCCGCCTTGTAGGGTAATCTCTAATCATCGGCAAAGCCGCGCAAAAAGCTAGGGGTTTACTAAATTATTTAAAGAGACTTTCTTATATTGAAATGTAACACGGATTATATTGAGGAGCCCATGGCTAAATAATAACAGCCGCTCGGGTCGATCTTTCGGCTAACCCGTGCTTGCCTAGGTTGGTCTATGGATGGGTAACCACCCATTACATACCGATTTTGCTCCGTGCCTCGGAAAGCACGTTAAGCCGTTGGTTCCGGCTGTCATTTGCAGATCAGTCGTTACAGGTAGCCAATGGCCCAAAAAGTCTGACAACCAGTTTTACCAAGGGCTATCGAGTGGGGGTAATAACACAGTACTAACTGGGTTGTGGAGGTCAGATATGCAGTCGCTCCATGTAAAGTACAGGTATTTAGCCGCATCCGGTTAGACTGGAAGCCGACCCCAACATAGTTGGGAAAAGGCTAAGCAGATAATGATCTCGGTCTATATTCATTTTGATCCTAATCATAAACAGACCTTACCAATGAACGTTATTCAGCTTGAATCAAAGAGGTGCCGTTCATCCCTTCGCCATAGATGTCACTTTATAATTAGCTTGTAACCGATTTAATTAAAACCCTTTTAATGGTGACATCGTTGGCTTTGATTGGGGACTTCACAATATTTTGGTTGATAAATCCCTAAAGGACGAGGGTTCAGTATGGTCACGCTAATTGCATTGGCAGCTGAAAAATACGTTAATTACTTAATGTTGTGTTAAATTTACCTTGCTCTGTTTTCTTGCTAGTGGATGATAGGTTATAATAATTGTGTACATAACCTAGTTCGTAATAATTATGGACTCTGTATTTTTTTTTTTTTTGCTCTAATCTATAAAAAAATATCTTCTACACAAAGATTAATCACCTATTACGTCACTAAAGTTCTATCTCCACGTAAGTCAAAAATAGCAACATTACAGGACAGTGAAAAACTTCATAATTATACCTACGTGTAGGTCACAATATAAAACCGTTTTTAATTTGTTTTCTCTTCAAATTAGATAGAGACTTTGCTCGTTTCTGCTTGGCTGAAGGTTTCAACGCGTTTTCCGATTCTCTCTAGCAATCGGCATCATAACGTCAAAACTGACAAAAAATTACATACAGGGTGTTATAACTTTCGGGGCTGCGGGACTGTTCGAAAGAGATACCGAGGCCCTGGAACACAAAGGGCGATGAAGGAACATGGATGGGTTTTAGCCAGTAAAAGTCTGACACTCCCTCCTGCTCCGCCCAGAGCGGGAGGAGTCACGTGATGATTTCCCATCCGAAAAAAAAAATGGGTGTCACTTAAAACTTCAACGACGATTAACTCCTTTGGGAGAATTATGATAAAAATCCTTCTGGGGCTGTTTTACAAGGAACTGTGCAAAGGTACAAGCTTATAGATACAGTATTTAAGAATAGGTATGACAATTTCATCGTTAGTTATGTACCTAAAACGAGACGAAAAATATGTACACATTATACATATAATGTCACTTACGGGATCTTTAGTGATTGTTCATTGTTTTGAGCTCCCGATATTTCGACGCTGTTGCAATGGGTCGTGGGGCGGTTGGGACCGGGACGATGGTCCCAGATTCCACCTTTATATACTTTAGCTGTTGTTGTTGTTATCGAGAGGTCAAAACAATGAACAAACACGGAAGATATCCAGTAAGGGACAGAATAAGTTTAGTTTTAAAACGTGAAAGCTTAAAACAGTGTGTGTATACATTATGCTTTTAGGGGCTGCGCGGACGACAGACTTTTTGTGCGGATGAGTCTGTGGCGCACAAAATGTCTGCATGGCATACAAAAAGTCCGTCGCGGATTTTACGCAGACTCAACGCACACGACGCACATCTTTGATCCTTCTATTCTAGTGCAGATTGCATACTAAAAGTGTGCGCCGTCTGCGTTAGCGCGCGTTGAAGCAAACGTTGTTTTATTTTCCTGCACTTTTGTGAGGCCCGGGGCGACGCGGCGCGGCGTGATTTGCCAGAATGACACGGATTTTTTGGCCGCCGGACTTTTTGCGCGTCGTATGCGTTACTGCATATAATTGCTTAGGTTCTATTTTCACAGACAAAAATTGCGTCACGGATAGTCTGTCGTCTGCGCAGGCCCCTGTATCTTTTCCCCTAACTAATTATTTACCATCTTTTCTTTTCAAGTCCAGATATAATTAATTATCTTTTAAAAGATATAATTGACCGACTTTAAAAGGACATCATCATCTTGCTTGATTGTGAACCCCAAAACTAATTGGAGTGATTTAATTTAATGACCAACTTCATACAAAAAATGGCTGGAATTGTTTCAATTTGTTTTGGACGGGTTCCTCGGTGAAGAGTTAATTTTTGATAATTCGTTTATTTTTGCTGTCTTCTATTTTTAACTTGGAGAGGGACTTTTAAGACAGATTGTTAATTAAGTCTGGCGTAATATATAAATAAGAAAGGTTCAACGTAATTATTATTTTTTTCTAACAATCTCGTTGGTCGGTAGTGGCTACAAGTACAAACGTGAAGGTTGAGCATGAGGTCCCGGATTCAATTCCCACGTCGGTCAAAGTGTTATTGAGGTTTTCCGTTAGGAATTTCTCAATAGCAGTCCAGAGTCTGGATATGTGCTTGGTTGATAGATTTAGACTTATTGCCCTTTATTACATGAGACTTAAACATAACTGGTGAAATGTGGATGTTTTAATAAGTACACCATATTCATCATTATATGCATAGCCTTTTCCCAACTATGTTGAAATTGGCTAGCAGTATATTATTCAGTATTCAGCTGCCTGAATACTAATGTTTTACATAGAGCGACTGTCTATTTCACCTCAAAAAACTTACAATATTATTTCTTGAAAATTTTCGTGAATTATATTGTCACCCATTCTTCGCTCCATCCACCGCCATATATATTGCCGGAGCGATATATACCCTCATATCTTTTAAAAATCCTCCCAATGGATATGGGTAAAATATTCCAAATCTATAACACAGTATGCGAACGGCTTCGGCGGGTATAAAAACATTATCTTTTTGAACAAACCTTTTCTTTATCTTTTGACGGGAGCGGCATAACTTCTCGACTCTATTTCGTTTACATTTTTCTCTATTGAATTGGTAACGTCTTTTGATAGAAAAATTGAGTGAAAGTCGGTAGGTGTTTTGGGTTCCGTAGAATGTTTTGTTTTGTTTCCTAGTTATTTTTTAATATAGTGTATAGTATTCTCTGAATAGTCCTCATCATCACTACGTAGTATAAAACAAAGTCGCGTCTGTCTGTGTGTCTGTCCCTATGTATGATTAGATCTTTAAAACTCCGCGACGGATTTGGATGCGGGTTTTTTTAATAGATAGAGTGATTCAAGAGGAAGGTTTATATGTGTACTATATCATGCATAATATAGTAGAACAACACTGATAATTTTAAAGGTTTCTAATGTGATGCCATAGCCGGAAAAAAAAACCTCTAAAAAAACAGCAAAAAAAAAAAAAAAAAATGAATTTTGTTTATCTGCTAAGATAAACACATTTTTTTGCGCTTACATTGCAAACACTGGCTGAACCCTACGCGATAGATGAAAAAATCTACTACAGTTTGTACACCTTAATAAGGTCTACAAAAACGTCCGCGATGGTATATGTCTATCTCTTAGGGATAACCCACAATAACCATTTTTTATCCTTTACTTTTTACGAGAAATAGTGGCTTATTTACGAATCGATTTTAAGCAATACAGCATTAATCCTTATCCAATTAAGTATCTTAAATCATCAATTAAGCATTTAATATAGATCAATATGGCCCTTTACAGCATGTAATTTAAATGAATATTTTCCAAGATATTACAGTTTTAAAATTCAGGGACATAGCAGGTGCGGCGGTACTGGCCGGGGGGCTGGCGGAGCGTGTCTGATAACGATGATGTGATAGTGATAGTGATAGTGATAGTGATAGTGATAGTGATAGTGATAGTGAAACTGATACTGATAGTGATACTGATAGTGATACTGATAGTGATACTGATAGTGATACTGATAGTGATACTGATAGTGATTGTGATTGTGATTGTGATTGTGATTGTGAATGTGATTGTGATTGTGTTTCTGATTGTGATTGTGATTGTGATTGTGATTGTGATTGTGATTGTGATTGTGATTGTGATTGTGATTGTGATTGTGATTGTGATTGTGATTGTGATTGTGACTGTGATTGTGATTGTGATTGTGATTGTGATTGTGATTGTGATTGTGATTGTGATTGTGATTGTGATTGTGATTGTGATTGTGATTGTGATTGTGATTGGGATTGTGATTGTGATTGTGATTGTGATTGTGTGCTAGTTCAGTACAAGCGAAATAAAAATTAACAGTTCGAATATTTTGGCATACATTTCACATCGATAGTCGTTAAAAGGGAGAAAAATCAATCAATCAAAGCGTCAATCATTATAAAACAGTTAATTATGAACGTATGTGATTGTTATTTCCCCGTAAGAAACATGCAAACAGTAAGCATGAAGCAAGCATGCAGCAAGCATGCACCAAGCATGAAACAAGCATGCAGCAAGCATTTCGCTAGCTTGCAGCATGCAAGCGAGCAACATGCAGCAGGCATGGTTTCTGTAATGGCTCCGGCGCTGCGGTCCCACGCGAGCTCCCCTGCCCGCCTTGACCCTCCGCGCCTACGCTATTTCTAAATTACACACTAAAAAAAAAAAAGAATGGGTAGGGTAGACAAGACTGCGAGGAGTCGGATTTACAGCGATTCATTTCTGTCACTAAAACCTAACTTATAGAAAATGTTTTAGGACTAACAATGTCTAAATGAAAGTTCGGAATAATACTTATAATGTAATACAATACTTAAAGAACATATGACTGTAAGTCATTTAAAATTAGAAGATTCAATTATCATAGTACTAAAATCATCAAAGTACTAAAGATTGTTTGCTGTAATAAATCATTTTAAGACAGGCCAAATGCCTTAATGACATTATACAATAAACGTTTCTAAATTATATCAAATGTTGCTTATGTCAAGTATCCATTATGTAATGTGTTACATAAAGAAACTAATGATTATAAACACATGTTGTTATGGAAACTCATTTTATGGCAAATAAAAGTTATGCCTAAGTTATGCCTTTGATTACAAGCATTATTAGTATAAATGATAATAGTGCAAGTAAATATTATGACGAGGGAAGATTATTGTAAAAAATAATAGTACAAATCATTTTATGGAAAACAATGTATTACCTTTTACAACACATAAATTCGATAATTAGACCAACTGCAAATAATCAGGTTCAACATAATTGAATCGGGCTTATTTGATTGCTTTAAAAAAGAAAAAAAAAATCTAAACTGGAGAATTGCTTTATCATCTAAGCATATAGGCCAAGCAAAGTCCTATAATTTTGAATCCATCATTGTTTACAGAATACCAAAAATTCGAACAAGAACGATTATTGCGTCCACGTGTAGCGACAAAAAATCATATTAAGTGATAGTGCGCGGGCAGTAATGCACACTCCTCGAGCAGTAAACCAACCAGCTTATTTAAACATCATAAAAAGTTTTGTCCCTGCTCAAACCACAAATCGAAAAAATTCCAAATCAAAAAAGAACAACCAGCATCCAAACTGGCACTTAACAAACCTTCCATTTTTAAAAACAGAATGCAAAAGCAAACTGTAATTTTTTTATTTCTCCATAAACTACAATTCTAAAGGCATCCTTATATTTTGCATACGGCTCCACTTGCCCGGTCTTTGGGATTATGCAAAATTGTTTCGCTTCCATCTGGTGAGTCTGGTTCTAGGGAGGACCTCTTTTCCGGCTACGGATGTTGTTACAGGTGACTGAGGGATTAAACCGGGTATGGAGTAAATCCTTCCTATGGGTGATAGTGAAACCATATCGACTGGGTTGGGATAAAATAGATTTCCGTATTCCGATTACTGTGTACTTTGGATGGCTGTGTGATAGCGATGGTGGCAGTAGCGTCCTGTTTTTAGGCTTCCGTACCCGAAGGGTAACTAACGGAACCCTACTATTAAGCCTCCGCTGTTCGTCCGTCCATCTGTACGACTGTCTGTCAGCGGGTTGTACCTCATGATCCGTAACAGGTAGACAGTCGAAATTTTAACAGAATGTGTTTTTCTGTTGCCGTTATAACAACAAATATTAAAAATTCAAGGGAGCTCTTCTACTACGTTGGTACGGAACCCGCACTAGGCCGGTTTTTTATAACAGGCATTTTCTCTTCATTACTTTTTTTACTCTCAATATAGCTTAATATTTCTTTGTACGTATATGTCTGTCTTTATAATGTTTTAGCTCACGTTATTATTCAAACAGTTTTATATTATTTTCTTCTTAACACACACACACATACTAAATATTAGTTCTCAAATCTGCCAACTGCTTTTCAACACATACTTCTATTTTCATTACACACCGTAAGAACCCTTCACAAAGTTTTACTCATTTAACTTTACACTCAAGGACCCCAAAAGCTGACATTCAAATACAATTGAAATCTATGAGAACTGTCGTAAGCCGTTTTTTGTTTACTTGATAAAGTGCTCCAGTTCGATTACGTATCGTTGGCGACGGCAAAGGGTAGTAAAACTGTACAGAAGCGAAACTCTCATAAGGTTCAGGTCATGTATTGCTTAGCAAATTGACTGAAGTATAAAATTATATAATGTCACGCCTGTAGGTCCCCAATGATGAGACCAGGCATGTGGCAGGCAAGATGAGCCATGTTAGAACTCACACATTTCGCCTGTTATGTTAAATCTCACGTAGTATAAATATTATCATCTTTTGACGTTGCAATTTCTGGTACAGAGGTAAATAATATTTTCTGAGACAAACGCACTGTCAATGTAATATTACCAAATAACTACTCATTTTCGTAGCGTGATAGTTTGTTGAAATACACATCGTGTCATATTTAGATTTATTAATTTTTATTTTATTTATTTATTTGATGTAGATTTTTTTCAGCGTTAGCTGGGTCTGTCCTATTTGAGAATTTCTCATATTCCCATTTTCATTCTATGGCGATGGTTTTTATTTTACGTGTGAATTTTTATCAAAGTGCTTTTACATTTTTTCTTTGGTGATTGTCGTTTATTTTCATTGCTAGGTGCTGCGTAGTTTTCTCAAGGTAAATAAATGTTTTTTGGAAAGGTTTATTTTTAGGATTATTTGCATTGTTTTCTTAAAACCACGGCTACGACTGCAATTCAAGCTATTGTGTTAAGGAGAGGAGTTAGAGAGCAGTGTTGCAACAATAATTGTAATTTTAAATTAGTGAAAGTTTGCCAAGACTGCCAGCCGCCGCGCCGATAAGTACATTAAGTTACATTCATTTTACAATGAGTATGTATTTAAAAAAAAAAGTATTTATGTAGAATATCAACTATCTGGTGTCCACGGCACAAGCCTCCTTGCGTTAGTGTGCCACTCGATAGCGGTGTGTAATGGTCAACGATTTTTTTTTTTTTTAGAGTGGAAGAATACAGGCTAATAAAAAAAAAAAAAGAAGTTTGAGTACTCTTATTTCGTCGCATTAACGTTTTGTAAATGCTTTGGAGGCAGAAGCACATCCAAAGATTATTTCTATTAAATCTTTAGTTTTCAATCAATCAACTCCAACTGAGGTTTAATCCGCAATAAAATACTGAAACTGCAAAATCTTCATTGTATATTTTTAAATAACCCTTCATTTTAACAAATAACATCAAAATTCGCTAAGAACGAAATCTCCCAAAATCACGAGGGAATATTGTCTCAACATTACAATATCATAAATTTAACAGGCGTCCGCGGTTTCTTGTAATTGATCATGAATAATGTATACACCCTCATTCGTTCTCCTGTGCAAGATAAATTGATTCTGATTGTATTAATATTACTTTGGAATTCAGGTAAGTGGCAATGCCAGTGGCCAGGTTCGAGAATTACCTAATGGGCTTGGTGAAAACAGATAATTTGAAGTAAAGATGCATCAAAACAATAAAACAGTGTTAGACTAAAAGATTTAGTTAGGTTAATAAACAGTACAAATTAGCTATTTATTAAACGTAACAAAAAAATAATAAATATAATAAAGAATAGTGCTCAACGTGATACTAGTTAGCAATATTTTTAATTTCGTTAAAGATTACTATAGGTTTCAACATATTCAATTTATTAAATATTATGTAATTACCAAAGACATATTAAAATGTGCAAATATTTATGTATCAAACATGAGATTTTATTAATGTCTGTCGTCACAATTGTCTGTGTAAATTGTTATTTTTTTAACACACACGTGTTAGGTTCAGAAGTAAGGAGACGCAATAGAGCACAGTATTACTAATTTCTTCGTTGTATTTCTCTTAGTCTTAACAATTATTATATTCAAGTTATTACAAAAACCATGTAGAAGTTGCAATGACGGGAATCAGTATATCCCCTCTGACCATTTCCCGCCGCCTAGCCTGACGTTTTTTTTCATCTGACAGTATATTTTGAAAAACGTCAAAACCAGAAACTAGTGACTACGGGTCACACCAACAAAATGTAACTGGCAACATTTTGTTGTAGTAATACTGTGCTCTATTGCGTCTCCTTACTTCTGAACCTAACACGTGTGTGTTAAAAAAATAACAATTGACCAGACTGAGTTTGCTTCAACAAAACACATTTACAATAGAGAGCATTGTCAATCCTAACGTACTTCCTGTTATCATCGCTTTACAACAGTTGCGACCAAACAAAAGCCTGTTAAGTGTTAAAAAAAATCTATAAATGGTAGAATAGACGAGACGACAAAAAAAACTAATAAGTCCGTCAGTTAGGTTATCAAAAAATATTTGACCCGTGTTTTTTCTTTTGTTACGTAAACCAAAATTTACGAAGATATGACGCTTTTAAAATACTCAATACGTCATGCCTAGGTATAATTTTTACCTAGTTCTGACGTCACGAGCCCCCACTCCCAAGTTTAGATGCGTTTTATCTTTGTCAATATTCATTGATTTACACAAACAAAAAATACTTGTTCATTAATTTCCAATACTCTAACTGACGGACTAAACAGATTTGCAATTTTTTGATACTGTCATCATGCCTATTATCTGTAAACCTACACAAGAAGCGAACACTTATAAAAAGTCCCGTAAATCGACATAGTTAGTCAATCCAATACATTTTTGACTTTTCCATCAAAGCTACCGCTGAATAGAATTTTGATTTAACTAGGCTTTGCGGGCCTGAAAGGCCCGCTTTGGCAGAGTCATATTATGATACACGAAACAACGTGACAAGAAAGTTAAAATCCTTAAAATGGACTTTACGGTCATGACCATAAAGTACAATTTAAGAATTTGAATTTTTTAACGTTATTCAAATTATGATTCTGATAAAGCGGCCATTTTAGACCCCTTGTTTTTCTGGCGTAAACGCGATTCACCTAGAGCATTTAAATTTAAACTGTATATTCTTGTAGCGCAAAATGCGCGTGCAATATTGCGAAATCAGCATGCTTGTTCACTGAAAAAAATACTCGCGTATAAAATATTAGACTCGATATACGAGTACTTCACTGGATACATAATGTCGATAAAACTACCCTTCCCATACCTAGCCCTCAATCACTCAAATCATTCGTACAATAGGGGACCGAGACTAGCACTCCACAAAATTGTCAGTATCCGCGCCATTATTTAGAACCGTGTGTCCTCGTCAGTCTGGCCGCAAATTAGCGAGCATTACCATAATTTGGCCAATAGCTTATGCTGAAAATGTCACGGATATAGCTTGCAGTTAGCTGTTGTTAAAGTAAGACGTGTTTTATGAAGCTGGGGAGAGTGCAGAGACAATAAACCATTTCCCATGTCGAAATCATTGACATTACAGTCCTTGTTCCTAGTTCCATTATGACGGCCAACCCCAATAGAGACTGGCCATCGGGAAATCAGACCCGGGAAAATTATTGTGCACAATTAATGTGCATTCTCTTTTTTTTCACTCTCATAGAGATATTTATCGACCTTTTATCTTGCGCTGCATGATCTGACGACTGCGCACTCGATAATCTTATGACTGCATTAGCGACCGAAGCTCGCATAGCTGAATTTTGGGCTAAACATATTTAAAAAAAATCTAAGAGAAAGTAATGCTATGGGCAATTCAATGCAGATATATAAGAACAGCACCAAGCCCATAATCCCTAAGATAAAGGCAGCACGATTGTCTTCGAGTGGGTACTTAACAAGATTCCAAGATGTTACTGCAAATCTTGTAACGGATCAACACCAATCCTTGGGTGATCAAGCCCAGGGCCTCTATGTTCAATTGCTGCACTTACTACTCTGGACCAGCGAGGCAGTACTTAAAACACGTTTCCATACGAGTTGTGTTCAAGTTATTTGCAAATGTGGGTGGCCGCACTTATAAATTGCTATCAACTGGATAATATGCAAGACTCCGGGCTTCTAAAAACCTTTTGTCATCAAACCCTGAGCCTAATGTTCAGCAGTTATACTTGCAACCTCTAGACACCTATACCAAGTGCTTTTTATTTCTAATGATACTCAATGAAGTCACACAGGTTCACATGTCTTTCGCAAAAAAAACACCACGTCGTCCATAACCCTACCCTACCAACCTAATACAAGCTTAAAAAAATAGTTTCCACATAACAGTACTAACTTTTGACCGCAACTTCCGTCTGCGTTTATGATTTTAGTTGAATTAACTCAAGTAAGCCAAGCTTAAATTAGTTTTAAGCCGGATTTTTACTGACGCGCTTTTAAACATTAGAAATTGTTTGAAATCCTATTTTTAGTTTTTATCTCCGGAAAAGGGGTGCTGAAAGTTTTAACTAATAATTAGTTAGCTTAGATATTATTTTGTGCAAAATTAATAAATATTTATGTATGTTGAATTAACTTTCAGAAAGGTCTATCTATAATGTAAGCCCGTTCAAGTGGTCGAATAATTTTCTATACCAATATTACAAATAGGTAAAATTTGTTTGTAGTAGGTATGTAGGTGGTAATCTCCGGAACTAATGATCCATTCAAAAAATATTTTACTTGTAGAAAGCTACATTATTCGTGGGTGCTTAAAATTTTAATTATAGCATGCATTAGCCGAGTTGTCACAAATTTTGCGGAAAAAGTCGCGGGCGAAGTCATAGTTCAAAAAAAAATTTTGTAAAACACAAAAAAGTGAAAAATAACTTTAGCTTCAGAAGTCGGTAACAAAAACATTAAATCAATCAAACAAAAGTCACCGACTTCTGAAGCTAAAGTTATTTTTATAATATAATGTTTTTTTGTTTGTTTTTTTTCGGTTTTATTTTTTGCTAAAACGTTTTTAGTGGTTCACATGTGCTTACCCTTCACAGCGACCGGCGTGATGTTATGTTATGAACTGTGTGTAAACAATAGACATACATGAGATTTCAGCAATCCCAGTCCATTTGCTATCATTTATTGAGGAGTTCCGTTGCCTATCTCCGAAGTTAGAAATAGAAAAATCACCTCAAGTGTGCCTATAAAATTTGAAGAGTTCTCTCTTTTTCTTTAGGATACCATCATCAGATCCTGACTTGACGATCATGGGACCACCTGGGAAGTAAACCCTTACAAACAAAAAAAAAAACCAAGTCGGCCGTCTTCGAGTAATCGGGGAACATTATATAAAAAACAGGTTACGATGAATTGAGAACCTCCTCCTTTTTGAAGTCGGTTAAAAATATATATTTAGTTTGTAGACATGGTCGGTCTAAATTTTCAATTTTGCTCAGTCAACATTTTTAAACCCAATATTAAATTATTCATTGACCCCTTGTCTACAAAAACTACTACTGTCTTGTATACGTACCCACGATCAAGAAAACATTGTAAGTTCAACGCCCTGTCTACATTAATTTCATCTCATTTACGTTCATTCTCATTTTTACTGTTACTTCTTAATACAGGCTATTTCATAGCCTAGCAAGGAGAACAGCACGTCACCCACTTGATTGCCAGTCATTTAATACTACCCACTTTGTAACATCTTATAAATGTACTACAATCTGCTTTTTATATAAATAAAGATTATTATTATTTTAGCGTCTACTGAAAAAAATACATAGAATTTAATACACCTAGAAGAATTTTCAGGACAATTTCAAATCATATTTTTTAAGATGGTATTGCGTTGACAGATACATACCTAGTGATGGATTGCATATCTCTTGTCATTATGTAAATGTCAACTATCATTCAGCAAATGGATTATTCGAAGATAATATAATTTCTGTATTTTTTTATCATCTTCTTCTTCCTTGCGTTTGAGTCATCATGGTGAAAGGATTAGTCGGCTAGACTCCGCGTTACCGAGTGCTAGCTGTCTAGGGTGCGCCGGGCGTTTCGAATCGCAGTACAATTTTTTTTAATGCCGCTCGGGGAGGCTCCTTTCATAGTTTTCATAATGAATAAGTTTATTCATGTCACGTCTTTATCTAAATTATAATTTGTAATAGGATTCAATTCCCAGGTCGAGCAAAATTGTTATTATTGTTACTAACAAGATTTCCTCAGTAGCAGTTTCGGAGTATGAAATTGTGCACTATTACGTAGGACTCAAAAATAACTGGCGGAATGTGGGTGGACTATTTAGAAACACCTCTGCCTAACCCTTTTGAGATAACAAGCATGGTCTATGTATGATTTACTATCGTTTTTCGATATCTTCATCAGGTAAAGTTTAAAAGTACCTAAAGGTACCCTAACATACCAAAATGCAAAATGCCAAAAAAAAATGCCAAATCCAAAATGCCTATGGGATTGAGTCCGCCTCTGTACTTTGTTCTAAATAAATAAAAATGTTATGTCTGTAATTTAAACTGCGCCTATTTTAGACTTAGAGAAGAGACAATTCTCTTGAAGAAACTTTGTTCCAAAGGTTTCCCCTCTTCATTTAAAATTGACTGTCCCGAGAATCAATACAATATCCAGTTAGACTGAATGTCAAGTGAAAAGTTTCGACGTACATCGGATGTGATAGCAAGTTTGTAGCAAACTTCATGTACAGAACAGATTGAAGTGTAAATAGATAGTGAGTAACTGTAGAGGTGCCTCAAGATCTTAGACAGTTTGATAAATGTTTATAAGTACAATGATTATTTTATTATCATCTGCCTAGCAAAAGCTAACCAACTATGTTGCGGTCGGCTTCCAGTCTCACAGTATGCAGCTGAATACCAGTATTTTACAAATAACGACTGCCTATCTGACCTTTACAACCCAGTTAGTACTAGGTAATTCGATACCCCTTGACCCCTTGACCAGCGGCGAGCTAGCCCATAGCCCACCGTCCACAGGCCCAGAATTTCGGGACCTGGCTTGGCGCTTCACTCCCAAACTGGTGAAAAAAAAAAACATGTCCTAGAACCACAAATACACACGCACCCGCTCTGGATACCTGTAGTGGATAACAGCCTACTCACAAGAAAAAAAAAAAATTGTTTGATATAGCTGCCGAAAAGCTTTGTGCAACTAGCATTGTGCATGTTGCCTCTCATTGAGAGGAGGCCCTGTCCCAGCAGTGGGAGCATTATAGGCTGGCTCGACATTTTGACTGGATTCTGTTACCGCAACCATGGAAAAAATGAACTCTAACATCGGTTCACTCACCGGTCTTCTCTTTCTTTTCATGTGGTTAGTGCCTAACCTGTTATCAAAGTTTTTATGGGCCTCTGACTTGGCTTTACGATCTTTTCCTTCACCGAAGCAAGTGATATTTATACAATACGCACATAAATCCGAAAAATCAGAGATGCTTGTCTTGGGTTCGAGCTCGAGACCTATGACTTGGCAGTCCGACACTCACTTCACTAGGCCATCACTGAATTCAACGGTGTAGAACGCAAACTGGAGTATTCCTACGATGAATAGCAACGATAATTGTTTGCCAAAAGAACAATTTGACCCATTATGGCACATTACAGATATTACACCATTAAAAATTCACCCCAGCAGAAACCAATTACAATCATGGTAACCATAAATATTTTTCATGTTATCATAAAAGTAACATACGTAACTTTATTGCACCAAAATAATAATCTACTACTGATTAATTCAAACGACGATTTTTGGACACTTTTCAATATAAGTATCTCATAATGAATCCTCCTTATTTACTCGGTTCCTTACACAATGCCTTCAGATGAGAAATGGGAAATGAAAAATGAGGTTTGCGATTCAACATACTTTTCAAAGTTATTACTTGAGTGGGATGTGAGTTTAATTTTGTCATTCGATATTACTTGAGTTGGGGTTAAGGGTTTTATTAAGACTGCGTATGATTTTACAGAAGAGCTGTTTTTAAAACGTCCATTGTAATCGCCGTCAGTGTAATCGTAAGCATATCGATTGATCTTTTGGGTTATACCGGATGACTTTTTTATCACTTTCCAAAAAAATGGGTATATTTGGTGAATGGAGTAGAAGCTTATGGAATACCTAGTATTTTTTTTTACACAGCTTAGAAAATATTTATCCATCATCAAAAAAATAAATAATAAATATCGAATTTTTAGATAAATATGATGATTTTAATTTCGAACTTTTCGAAAAAAACAGCTAAGTGTGCCATTTTTTCTACTAAAAGATTACACCTATTATACCCATTTTTTTTGGAAAGTGATAAAAAAATCACCTGTATAAATCTATTTAGTACCAAGTAATTATTTTTTTAAACCTTTAAGAAAACCAACTAGGTAACTCACACGCCATGAAAAATAACGCTTTAATAAATCAAATTATCATTGTATCCGTTGGTCCCGGCTGTCATTTGTAGATATTTGACAGTCTTTACATGTGCTTGAAAGTCTGACAACCAGTCTTACCAAAGGGAATCAGATTAATCTGTACTTACTGGATTGTAAGGGTCCGATAGGCAGTCGCTCCATGTGAAATACTGGTATTCAGCTGGTGCGGTTAGACTGAAAACATTTGATCTATTGGTTATTTGGTTATTTGATTATTTGGTTATTGGTCATTTGGTTATTTAAAAGATTCCCTTGAAAGCTACACTTTTTTCCAAATAATTTTCCGCAACTTTCTAATTAAAATATTCTTCATAGTTTTCCTACTAAGAATCGTTGTAATTAAAACCAGGTACAGTACAGTTACGCACAACTATAATGATATATTAGCACAAAAAAGGCCGGTATAACCTGAAATCTCAATTCTGTTTCATGCGAGGTGTAGCGAGATTTGTACTACACAATATCTGTGTTGAACTGTACAGTTCGGTTTGTCACGTTCGAAGTAATCTGGATTCGCCTGAACACGATCTACTAGCTAGTACCTACCTGCTTCGTATCTCTACTTGTATCTATTTCCTTATAAGTGCACCTCGGGTTCGATGGAAGCGTTCTAAGCTGCGTTTTGTAAAGGAAGTATTATTTTTAAACTGCTCTAGAGATTTTAGAAAGTGTGCCTTGGGAAATATCATCACCGTCTTGGATCTATCTATTCAGTGTGGTGGAGGAAAATATTGTGGAAGCTGAAATGATCGGGTTGCTGAAAATATGTCCAGGTTGGCATGATTCTGTACGGACCTATAAAAGTACATCTTTTAGAACCTTATATTCAAAGATACATACCAATTCGCACAGGGTCCTAATGGTAGAATAGGGCTAATTCTCTTCCCTTAAAATATTTTCTGCCATTGTCCTTTTACAGGCCTAAACCCCAGTAGTGGAAATATTTTAGACTGATTATAAAATGTCAAATTAAATTCGCAAGCAGAACTCTATAGATGTGACCTAAACATGCTAGAATTCGATTTCGATTCGAAGTGCAATAATGTAGTACCCTATTCTGAACTAAATACCAGTCTGGGACGAACCTTACAGGCCCATGATGATGGCGGGGCACGGACTTTTCCCCTTCGGGAGAAACCGACCTAGTACTAATATGATTTAGGAAAGGTTTTTTTGGTGGCTGAGAGAAAGTCATGCTCACTCAAATGTCTCGCTGATGGTGGCGTGATCGGGCGCTGTCAGTTGGGACTGGTCATCTCTTAGCTGTCACGGTTCATTTTAATTACTTTATTTTTAATTTGTTGATTTAATCTTTTACTCTGGACGCTCATAATGTGCACGTCTTTCTACATCGTTTTCACATATATCTATAATCCTAACATGAATGATGTAACCAAGATTTTGTAACAATATTTTGATTCTTGCCCGTTCTTCGCCATAGAGATCTACGCTAGGGAATGGGCACTACAGTATTTTCTCAAGTTATTATGTCTTGTGTCTAGGACTGTAGCTTTGTTTTTTATTTTTGTATTTTTGACATTCAAAAGTGCCGTAATGTTCTAATAGGCGAGACGACATAAAAAATCTAATTAGTCCGTCAGTTAGATTATCAAAACATATTTGACCCGTGTTTTTTCTTTTGTTACGTAAACCAAAATTAACGAAGATATGACGCTTTTAAAATTCTCAATACGTCACGCCTAGGTATAAATTTTAGCTAGTTCGGACGTCACGAGCCCCCACTCCCGAGTTTTGATGCGTTTTATCTTTGTCAATATTCATTGATTTACGAAAACAAAAAATACTAGTTCATTAATTTCTAATACTCTAACTGACGGACTAAATAGATTTGCATTTTTTTTAAATTGTCGTCATGCCTATTGAAATAAATGCTTTGAGTTTGAGTTTGAAAAACGAAAATTTTATCAGCCTCGGTTAATTTATGACCATTATAAAAACTGTCCCAAAGTATTGTAGTGCAATAATGAAGGACTCTATTCTGAATTCAATATTATAAAACTGTCCCAATGTATTGTTGTGTAAAAATGTAGTACCCTATTCTGAACTAAATATTATAAAAACTGTCCCATATTACCTTAAAAATAAGATTAATTTTACTAATACCAACAATCTCTTTTTTTTTTTTAATATTTCCGATCCCATCTGCTAAGTTTAGTTCAGAGCGTGAAGTCGGGTATAAAACTCCGTGTAGGATAGCAGGCTCCGGTATGTCACGTGCTAGTAATCTCGACTCGCGTGAACACGCCGCGTCGTTGCGGGCTATCTGATATGTAGGTGTGTGTACGTGTGTGCATGTCGATGAATACTTGGAAAATCGTCTATACGCAAAAAACCTGGTTTGTTTAGGACGATAGGCAACTCGATTGCTGATTGGATAATCTTAAGACAAATATGTAACACACCCACATTTCACCAGTTCATTTTTAGTCTTATGTAATAGAGGGTGAACCTATTGCGACCATCGGGCACAAATCCTGACTCCGTGGCTACTATTAAGCAATTCAATAAAACAATAATTTAAATCATTATGCTAATCTTAGAGTCAATTAGTAATCAGTCATCAATATTCTGATTGGTCAGAATATTGATGACAGATGAAATTTTCCAAGAGTCAATTTAGAATTGTTGTTCTGGGTGGTCAGAACATTACCAACTTAAGAGCTGTGCAGGGAGCTACATACTAGTCTAGCAAAATTCCAGTGTATTCGACATCTTAGTTCTTCTATCTTTATCAGAAGAAGAAGCAAATGGCCCGGTTGAAATGGTTAACCAAAAGGCGTATCCTTGATTTAAGGTTCATGTAAGCCGGTGAATTAAATACCTATGTATTTTATCGTCGATGTTTGCGACGCACGATGTATCTATGATAAGCTGCTTTGTCGCAAAAAATCTAGGATTTTCGCAAATAAACGGTTTTTTCAATTACTCTGCGACGTAAGTATTTACTGTTTCAAAAGCATGAGTGTGTGTATGTTTGAATGAAAGAAAGTGTGTGAGTAGTAGATGTTTTATTGTATTTTGGTGACAACGAGAGTGTTTGTTGGTTATGTGGTTTGACATGTATTTTATTTATTAGTAACAAAAGAAAACAGTTACATGTTAAAGTTTAAAAGTATACACCTAGACGCATACCGGTAACGTATTTCATTTTAAATTCGACCAGGGTTTTTATCGTAAGCCCTTTGCCTCAATCAATATTGCAGTTCACTGCTGGACATAGGGCACTCCCAAGCTGTGCCATAACACCGGGTTCTACGTCTTCCGCAAATACACTTTCCCTGCTACTTTTTTGAGCTCATATATTCATCTAATTTGGGGCGTCTGATGTAAAGCTAAAGCTTCGTGTAGTGAACATTATTATCATTAAAGTTAATGGTTCGTTTGTGCTCTTTGACAGTCGGTTAGCTATTAAAAAGCTTATTACACGTGTTCTATAAATACTACATATTCGTAAAATACAGATTAATTAAACTAGCAGTCTATTCTTCTTTTCGTACAATCAGGAAACCGATTTACTTTCGCCGCAGTTTCGATAATGTTAACACTCTGAATGTTTCTCCCTCAAGAGTTATTGAAATTAGTGTAGGTGGAGAACGTAGTGATAATGGGAATGTTATACACAGAATCTCAACTCAATGTATTTGCAATCGTCGAATGGTTCTGTCTACACTTCGTTGGTGCGAATATTTTGTATGCAACGAGCGTGGTAGTCTAGATTGAATACATGACCTCGCGATTGTTCTGACACCTAATGCCAGAACCACATTTCTATTAAAAAACCCGATGACTACCGAGTAGGAGTAATTTGTATTCCAAAATAAGTGTACCTGCAATAAATTAATGGGAAGATCGAGGGTTTTTTATCGTAGATTCTATCGGGTTTTTTTCGCACAACAAACCAGTAACAATATTCTTTTGTAACTGGTTTGTTAGATGAAAAAAAACAAGACAAAAGGCACAATACGAGGAAACTGTGTTTGAAATTGACAAAATAGATTTGGTGATTAAATGCTCATGAATTCTCCCGGACAAGTCCTATACGAGGCCTTCGTTTTGCAGTGGACTAGCATGTAATAGCATGATAACTTGTTATACTTTGAACCTATCTTATTTACTTACCGTCACCTCAAAATTCTATCCACGCATCCGTGAATGGAAACGAAGACAATTTTCCAACGAACCTATACAATTTTCCCTTTCCGACAAAATCTTAAAATATTAGCATATCCTCCACGAATAAGCAAACGTGTGACCATTTGAGAATCAGACTTTCAAATCCCAACCAGTCCCACCTGAAGCCGCAAGAATATCTTTTTAAGTTCGAAAGGAAACGTAACTGAAAATCGAAGGGTTTTGAGAGCTGATGCTGGTTTTTCGCTTAGTTAAATTTTTGGGGACGGTTTTGGTGTCCTTGTTATTAAATAAAAATGAGTTAATTTTTTTTACATAACTTACCATCACGCCTGAAATCCTTGAAGGTATAGGCAGAAGTGTACCTAAGATTACACCCACATTCCGCCAGTTATGCTAAGTCCCATGTAGTAGGGGTGAGCTTATTGCTATCAACCGGGCACAATCGAACTCAGGACCTCATACTCAGTTTTGTGACCACTGGACCAACAACGCAGTTTTATTTAAATGAACAACAAAACGTGAAATGTTGTCGAAATGATTTTAAGTGATCGAATCATACAAAAGACTGATTAGATATACTTTTGAGGTTCGAATAATAGTTACTAGTCGATATTTAATAATCATGCTGTTTTGGTAAACAAATAATTTTTATCATTAAAAAAAGCGTTCGTAATTATTGTAAGGTCCTGGGTTCGACTCCCAGGTCGGGCAAAGTACTATTGGATTTTACAATCAGAAATTTCTCAGTAGCAGCCACGGAGTCTAGATTCGTGCCCAGATGATGGCAATAGGCTCGCCCCCTATTACGTGGGACCTAAACATAACTGTCTAATGAGGGTTTACTATTGAGTACACCTCTGCCTATGTACCGCAGACCATGAGTGGCTTATTCACGCTAACAAAGAATAGCTCTCGTATTGCAAAAAGGAGGTAAAAATTTAACAATCTTCCTTTACTTTGATCATAACATAGAATCTGACACACACCGTTCAAAAACCCTTTCTTTTTTTACCTAAAGCATCTAAAGGTGAAACCTGAATCTCATGTAACAGAGTAAACTCGTTTTATGAAATATTCCTCCCAGTTCCGGGCTTACATTGTCACATACTAAGCACAAACGTAGCGTAAAATATTATCTTGCTGACTGGAACGCTGTCGGTATTAAACTTTAGTAAGTTTCGAAATACCCTCTCGTATATGCAATTTTAAAGTGCTTATGAGTTAAGTTTAGCTTTTGACATTTTACATTATTTGTGTCACTCTGCTTTGGAGGATAGCAAGTATTTTAGCTATAGGGTGTAAACGGACCCTTCACAAAGCCGTCAAGCAAGAATCCTGTACACTAAACTACTAACTCTACACTCTACGCAAAAATTATTTCTGGAAAATTACTTTTTTCTCTGGGTTGAAAAATCACGTTTTATGGTAGGACTCAATGTAACGCACTCAAAATATTGTGCTTATGGATGTTTGGATAAGTATGGGGGTCATCGGAATATCCAAAGGAACACATTAGAAACCTGTATAAATAAAAAAAATGCATAAAGGTTGGAAATTTGACCCCAATATCTCCGTAACTAGAAGGTCTCGGGTATGATCTAGAACAAAAAATAAATTGCAATGACGGGGAGAACAAGTAAATCTCGTCTTAGTTAAATAACACTCATGCCTGTCATTGCTGAAGGCTTTCTGGTACCACAAACAGATGTCACGGATTTACTTAAGTGAATTAGTATAAAAGTTTTTGGACTACCCCAGAATCATTTTTTTACGGCAGCTACCACACTTTTCACTCTCTTAGTGCATCATCGCATGTTCTGTTACTGCAAACAACTACCTGCGTGAAGTACTACGACGCGACGGGTTGTTACGTAGCTACGGCGTAGCTCCACTGCTACCTGGCTAAGAGGCGTAACTCCACCGCTACGTGGCTACGAGACGTAGCTCTACTGCTACGTGATTCTACGCGAGAAGCCGCTTCGTCACTAGATTTTACCTATCTTTGCAACAAAAACTGGACTAAAAGGATATTTTGGGTAGGCTACAACTATGAATTAATATTATAGACACTAAAATTGTGTAAAACGAGCCTCGCGTCGTTTATTTTCTACTGAAAATAACAAACATTTTTTGAATTTTTTCATTCAAACATTTGTTGCGGTAAGCCAACTTTTGTACATAATAGCAATCCTGAACCAATCCATCAATATTTCCATTTTGTTAATATTTGCTAACCGCAGTGTGGTTTGCTTTATTTTGTTATGCTTGTTGTACTAGACCAATCGGTATTTTATGGCTTTATCATGGTTAGTATTAATATAATATTTGATAGTGAAATAAATTAAGTAAGATAAACTATACCACATTAAAATTGATATTTAGTAACTCAAGTTATCGGTTCAGTAACTATTTAGAATGATAGTTAAAAGTAATTTATTTGTCAATATTAGCTGTAAACGCACTTCTTTTTCTTTCTTTCTTTCTTTATCAAGTGGTTAGTGCCTAACGTGGTGTCAGAGTTTTTATGCCATGGGCCTCACGCACTGACATTTATAATAATTCACAAGGAAATGTTAATTTTGAATACGTTTGTGATTAACATATATTTTAACTATGTTAAGGTCTGCTTCCATTCTAACTGGATGCAGCTGAATACCAGTATTTTACATGAAGTGTCTGCCTATCTGACTTCCGCAACCTAGTTAGTACTGGGTAATAGGGTGTTGTGACTCATCTTGGGAGAGGTCTATGTTCGGCAGTGGACTGTGACATGCTAAGTTGATTGATCACTCTTTGGTAAAACTGGTTGTCAGACTTTCAGGCCACTGACTACCTGTAACACCTGTCAAAGCCTATCACCATCTACAAATGGCAGCCGGAACCAATGGCTTAGCGTGCTTTCTGAGGCACGGAGGAAACTCAGTATGTAATGTGCGGTCACCCAGCCATAGACCAATCAAGTCAAGCGCGGCCTAACCTGAAGATTGAGGCTGTTATTATTTAGCCACGAGCTTCTGGAACAATATCTTACATATTGTAAGTCAGTATCTAAAATGCCCCAATGTTACTGCTTACATAAACAGCATACGTCCTTTTGATACCAAACGTATCGCTGTTTGGTTGATGACGTATCAGCCACGCTTCCATGTGACAGATTTATCGCTAAACATTACGTGAGCACATATTAACAGAACTCATAATACTTCCGTATCTAAAATGCCCCAATGTTACTGCTTACATAACCAGCATACGTCCTTTTGATACCAAACGTGTCACTGTTTGGTTGATGACGTATCAGCCACGCTTCCAGGTGACAAATTTATCGCTGAACATTACGTGAGCACACATTAACAGAACTCATAATACTTTCTTTTGGGATTCCTGGTTTATTCTCATTTGCAACATTTTGAGTGAATAATTTTCTTCGAAGGTGTGAGTACATAATTGTTACGGTTATTTTTATGACAGAGTAGATATAAAGAAGTCATGGTGCCTTTGCCCAGTTGTGGAATGACGCAGGCTAACAGTACGGTTACAAATACACTGAAACGTGGCTTGGCGCCTTGTTAGTCACTTAGCGTGTACGTAACCTAATAGTGAATCACAAGGCTGAAAATGGCACCAACACCCTCAGTCTAGTGCCACAGTAGGCCAGATGCAAAGACAAGTGACATGCAATACCGGTTCATCCTCCTATAAATTACTTTATAGACCTGACAGGCATATCCCTTTAAGCCCTAAAAACATCACCAAATTCCCCTTATACTGGGTCGTATATAGCGTGTACCAGAAATTTGTGGTCATATTTTTGAGTTGCTCTATTTTTCTTTCTCTTGTGGTTAGTGCATAACCTGTTGTCAGAGTTTGTATGCCGCCCATGGCCCTCTGACTTGGCTTTACACGCCATCGAGATATCTCTCAGACATGCAGGTTTCCTCACGATGTTTTCTCTCACCGCAACAAGTGATAATTATAAAATACACACATGAATCCGATAATTCAGATTTGCTTATGTTGCTTGTCTTATGTTCGAACTTGAGACCTATGATTTGACAGTCGTTGCTAGTCGTGCTTTTACTTTTGGAGGTAATACAGATCATCAATCTGATCAACTTTTCTATCTATGAGACAAACGTCTTAATTTCAATGGGCTTGGCAGAGCAGTGCCCAATAGTTCACCTGTTATGTATTACAAGTCTTATGTATTACATAAGACTTGGGCCAGCCTATTGAGAAATGTGGCTACTACTGAGAAATTCCTAATCAAAACGCCCAATATCACTTGGCCCGACCTGGCAATCGAACCCAGGACCTTATGTTCAGCAGTGGTGTTTGCGGCCACGAGACCAACAGGTTCTGCTACACGCTGTATGTGGTCGCATAACCGACCATATTTCACTACCACCAGACAGCAGTTTATCAAGCAGTGGATCGTCGCATAAATCAGTGGGTGGATGCTCTGCGACGCGGCCTGTGGCATGTGGCCTGAAAAATTTAAGCAATTTGGTCGGATGTCCCATTAATTGGGCGGTTAAGTGGTTCAGCTGGATCAGTCTGTTTGGGCACGGTGTGTATTTAGCTGATAATTATTTTGTGAGGTTGGCTTGCAAACTGGGCTGTATTTTAGTCTGTTTAGTTGTTTTTTTTTTCGTGTTTGTTTATGCTTAAACCTTGGTAAAACAACATTTAGAATTTTGTTGGCAACTGGAAAAAAAACGTTGAAAATGTTACTAAATATTTTTTTTTAGAAAAGAATCTTAATTATTTTCTTTATTTAACCATAAATAAAATTAGGTGCTACGTTCCTATATTTTGTTTTAAAGTATGTGTGCTCTCCCGTGTTTACAAAAGTAAAGGATAGGCTTCAATTTTTCAGATAATAATATTGAACAAAACCATAACTTTTGCGTCTAAAAATATCTGTTTCAATATATTTCTTTATCCAAAAGCTGTCAAGTAGCCTCCACCCTCACAGCATGCCCTTTTTCCCCAATTTCAGACCCTTATTGGGCGCTATTATTCAATTCAAAGTGTAAGCATTTTTCGTACATGTAAACATTTATTTCTTAAGCGACAGTGGCCATCTTTTACTCCCGTCTTGACAGGCAATCGATAGGTTGTGTTTAAATTTAAGGTTGAAATAGCGAGTAAATTTCACACGATTCAATTCTGGTTGCAAAATTATGTTTATTTACAGATTTCAGATAAATTTTGACCTTGCCCTATCGTGTTCGTTTGCTTCTGGTTTTTAACCGACTTCCATAAAGAGGAGGTTATCAATTCGTACGTTTTTTTTCTTTTTTGTGTATGTTCAACCTTTGGTGAATTTGGTGAAGATCTGATGGTGATCTTCGGAGATATGCAATGGAACTCTTCAATTATAGACAGCAAATCGGTCGTGATTGCTGCAATCGCTTGGATGTTTGTTGTTTTCACAAAATCATAACATAACATCACGCTTGTATGCTCTGAGGGGGTATGCAAATGTGTACAGTACACCCACATTTCGACAGTTCGGTCTGTTAGGTTCCATTTTATTGCCCCCTATTACATGGGACTTAAACATAACTGGCGAAATGTGGGTGTAGGTCCTACTGGGTACACCTCAGCCCAACTCTTCGAAATTACAGGCGTGATGTTATGTTATGTTAAAATAAATGTATAGCTAATATTTGTGTAAAATATTGCAATAAAAAATGGTAAAAAAAAAACTTTTTTGCAAAAAATAAAAACCGACTTCAAAAACACAACAAAGTGAAAAATAACTTTAGCTTCAGAAGTCGGTGACTTCTGTGTGTTTGATTCAGTTTCTTTGCCACCGAGTTCAGGTGGCCTACCATGACGTCTTAAAGCAGGATCGTTTTAATCTTGTTCCTGTGTGGGAAAGAGATGGCGCTAGACGTCCTCCATAGCTCCCTCTCTTACCTACACTGGAACAAGATTAAAACGATCCTGCTTTAAGACGTCATGGTAGGCCACCTGAAGCTAGTTATTTTTCACTTTTTGGATGTATTCATACTCGTGAACTAGGTTGTCATAAAGACTTTAACCTTTAAATCGGTTGGAAACATCGAAGTCATATTGTTTCAATAAAAAATTACGTATAAAAGAGTATATTTGAATCAATTGACAAAATGAACCAGCATATATTGTATCCATTCGATCAACATTTATCTACGATCAAATACGTTGATTGACTTTTAACAAAGTAAAATCGAAATAACAAACAACAACAAAAAACTAAAAAGACTACACAAACCCATTCAATGATATAAAAGCATAATACATTACAGTAATAAAAAAAGAGCATTTTTTCTACGTTTCCACGACGTACCCTTCCGCAACAAATTAAATTAAGTAACAAAACAAGCGGAGCGTCCATCTAACAATGGATGTCCAACAATAATGGACCCACTGATAAACTATCCTTTCATCTCGGCCTTTCTTCCGGCCTATTGTGGCCTCAATTTGGCAATAAATCGCCTATTTGAGGCTTCGAGTGCGCGCCGTTGATTGGTTTTCTTTACTTCTATTTGATTGGAGTTTTGGAATGCTCCGTTGGTAGTCTTTTGTTTCTTTAGGGTTTGACTTTCAGTTTCTGGAAACTTGGGTTGGTTTGTCGGAAGATCTGCGGCAGATAATCATTTTAGTTCACATTATTTACGAAAACCTACATGTATCTTTATTAGCCGTCACCTGACGGCTAATAGAGATACATATATACTGGGATACAGGTACAATAAAGAGATACTGGGTAGCGATACAGGTATGGAAGAAGAAGACATGTTGTACCCACCAATATAGAGAGTAATAAGAGTTTAGTGACATCCACATTTTTTATGGGAGCCTATTGCCATTAAACCAAATACCATTTATACCGACCTGGGAACTGAACTCAAGATATTCAGCAGTTTGACTGCGGGACTGTTCGAAAGAGATACCGTGGCCCCGAAACACAAAGGGTGATGAAGGAACATGGATGGGTTTCAGTCAGTAAAAGTCTGACACTGCCTGCCTGCTCCACCCAGAGCGGGATGATTCCCCATCCGAAAAAAAAGGAAAACAAAAGTATATTCAACCATTAGCCTAAAATACATTTAAATCACCTAAAACTACAGCTAAATCTTGAGATAGACGAAGCGAGAAAACTACCTTTACTATATTTTCCTTAAAGACACGCATTTTTAATCAAAAAAATGTTAGGGTACTAAAGTGGTGACCCTTTTAACGAAATTGCTGTCTCCGAACAAGGGTCGGCGGCATGCAAAAACCTTTTTGAAATAGTTTTGCAACAAACTTATAACTGTGTGAAATATTTAGTTACCCTACGTAGCAGTTATTTTAGTTTTAAGCTCTTCTACTCGCCGCCTTCATTATAATTAGCTTTAGCATAATCCTGCTTAATGTCGGGAAGTTAGTTAAAAATATTATAGGTAGGTTTGAAATTGAGGGGTCTCTGTTCAGAGTTTGAAAGTCAATTTGTTGATAGCTCTTGATGCTCGTTGAGGGTGGTCATCACTGATTTATGGTAAAGGAAATGAACTTGGACGGACTGAAAGTGATACGAAAGATTTGTCAAAGTCTGGAATTGCTTAACAGTACTTTTCTATATGAGAAGATGTATTTGTCTGACACAGTTAAGATTTATAAGTCCGTTTTTTTCACCCGATATTTGCTTGCGTTTGGCCACAACCCGCCTGATGCGAAGCGATGATGCGGCGTAGGGTGGAACACGTTTGCTTAGAAGAAACCGATTTACTCGAACTTTGAAGAGATCCAAATAATAATTCATTGTTGGCTTCACTATTCCTCGATCGTCGCGAAACATATTTTAATCAACACACATCCTGACACTGATCTACAAATTGCAAAACACGTAAGAAAATTTGAATTTGCGGGCTACCCTGGCGCTTCCACTGTAAAGGTCATGGCACACTATACCTGCACCGCAACGGCACCGCTCCAACTCAGCATTCAAATTTGAGCACAAAATCGTGTGACGTAAAATATATTTCAGAATATCAATATGAAAAAGCCAGCAGCGTGCTTACAGCGCGCCGACTCCGAGTCGCCAGCGACACAACGTCGATTACAAATGCCATAATTATAACAATTACGTCCGCGGTGACAGCAAGCTCGCGGCCGGCGCGCGGACTGCAAGCTTGCACCTCGCGGAAGACGCGTAGTTAGCGCGCTGACGGCTAGTCTAAATTTGAAGCGACGCCTCAGTTGCGATGCCGGTGTAATGTGTGTTTGCGATAAATCAAACAAAGATATTTCCGTTTTATAGGTTTAATAAAAACTTTACAAATTTTACAACTTTTTTAAATATTATGTATTTCCTTACGACGACGGAGCGGTTTTCAAGATGAATGAATGAACTATATTGAATGAACATTGAGTTATTGAGGAAATGTGTCGTAGACAATGTGCCATCACCTTAGAACTATAATAATGCTAGCCGTCATAACACGATGATCTAGAATTAGCACAAGCAATCTAGTCCTCATCATACAGAACATCAAACACCTACAACACAATTACTTACACGTCACAACAGAATATCAGCTCTCCATTATTTGGTCGCAATCTAATCATTTGATGTGACGTCATCACAGCATCTGACGAACAATAGTTGCGTACGGACGGCCAGTGAGTTCTATTGGTGATACTATTCTAGCTCCTTTGTTGTTGCGGTCAATCTGAACGTTTTAGCTTAATTGAACGTCGTTCAGCCTGTTATACTATAATAATTAATTTTGGTTTTGATAGATGGAGTGTTGCTGTATTAATTTTCTGTTTGATTAAATCGTAGTTGGATTTAGATTTACCGTTTTAAAAGTTGAAAGTGACAAACATTGCTGAAAGGTTTTTTTTTAAGAAGTCAGAAAATTGAGCGTTATTTTTATTTTAAGTTTGTTTGTATTAAGCGCTAATACATACGTAAAATAAATGTTAGATTAATACCCTTAACAATACCCTTAGTTAGTTGGCCCTCTCTCTCACATTGGAAAGAAGGTGGATTGCATGAAACAGTGGGAATGTTATAAGCTTATCAGCCTGTAATGTCGCCACTGCTTGTATTGATGAACGCAAAGATGCTGTTGAAACAAAACCCTAATAAATAGAAACCGGCCTAGTCCGAGGTCAACTCGCGTGGAAAGGGTTCCATAAAATTCCAAAATCAAATTTCCCGTAAGTGAAATATTGAGTTTACCACTTTATTTACAAATTGATAGAATTCTTATAGGTTTTCCTGAAATTTACAAGCAATGAACATTTTTTTTAATTTCCTAATTTGTTCCCCAAAAATGACCCATATTAACCTACAAGAATTCTATCAATTTAATTGATAGAATTCTTGTAGGTTTTCCTGTTATCAACGAGAAATGAACTAAATTTGTTTATTTTTTTCTAAATTTTAGGCTCAGTAGTTTCGGAGATCAGGGGAATGGTCAATTTTCGTTTTTGATGAATAAAATCAAAACTATTTATTTTAAAATAATAACAAAAAATATATTTGAGATTCTCATAACGAGTCCTTTTATTTGATATATTATGACACAGTAAGGTTTGCAAAACCTTTTTTTCCTAATTTGTCCCCTGAAAATAAACCCTATTTAAAAAAAATATTTATTTACTTTGCACATCTCTGTTTGGGTCATAGAATTACACCATCGTAACAAAATTTCACCTGATTTGGTCGAGGAGATTCGGAGCGAATAGGCTGTGACAGACAGACAGACGCACGAGTGATAATATAAGGGTACCGTTTTTTTCATGTTTTGTACGGAACTCTAAAAACGATTCATTCGGTGGATTTTACCAAAAAGTATTTTCTCATCCTGTTCATGATTATCATCCGATTGATTTAAATTTAGAAGTGTGTGATGACGCTGGCGATATTTTTGAGAACTGAAAATGGATCTGCGTTCCGGGAGACGTTGAGAAAAAAGTTGAAACACCAATGGTTAGGTTTAGAATGTTAATTCGTTCAGCGACGAGAGTCTGTTCATATCTGCCAAAAGTAGGTGGTTAGTGCAGTAGTAGTTTAGTTTACATTCAAATATAGAACACTTATACACGCTATATGGACTTAGCCACCCATCCATTATCAAAAGCAGTCGTCACTACATTAACTAGTTTAGTTATTATCACAATAATATTACTCAGCTCCACAAAGGGGCTTAATACGACAAATAGAGTCTACCTATGCTCATACGCACATAACAGCCTAGAAACGTTTAAATTTGTTTGTTTTCGTGAGAGGGTGCTTGGGCCAAGCCAAAAACGAAAGTATTTTAAAGTGAGATTTTGAAACTTTTTGCTCCACGCAATTTTATTTGCTCCCTTAAAATACCGAAATTTTATTTGAGCATTCGTTCTGAGTCTAATGAAATGAGAAAATAAACCTTATACAACATTTTATTACACAAATCATATCTTTTATTGCTATAAAAGATTTGATTTGTGTAATAAAATAGAGCTTGCCAGTTCAGTTGGCAGTTCATTATTATTAGAATAGAAAATTTGCGGGAAAGGCAATTGCGTGACCCGCTTGCGCGCATGGACTTTTGCGTGAGTACGTGAGAGCCATTACTATTGTCACACTATCGGTCACCAGGTAGGTAAAAGTGGGTAATAACTTGAATTTTCTCAGTAGCAGCCACGGAGCCTGGATTTGTAGCCGGTTGATGGCAATAGGCTCGTCCCCTACTATATGGAACTTGATGTGAGATACTAATAATGAGCTTTAAGATTCTGTCACATACTAGTACTCACATATCCTGGGCAGCGAGTACATGTGCCCTTAAAGTAATTGGTTTGCTATCGTTACCTTCATTCTATGTATATGAAGCATGCATGTTCGTTCAAAAACACAAAGAACTATTTAAAACAGCAGGGGAAGTAAGCTCTCGAAGTCGGCGTGAATACAGACTTGTGCTAGATGTACTGCCTCGATCAGCGAAATATAATAAAAACTCTGTGGCTATGTGTGTACGTCTCTATAATAAATTACCAAAAATGTTTAAAACATTAAATTGTAAATTATTTAAAATCCAATTATATAAATGGCTCAATAATAATAATTTCTATTGCATTAATGATTTTTTTAATATGAATTCAAAATGTATCTTTAGTAAGTAAGTTTGCATGCTTTAGTATCAAACAAAACATGTCCGATCTAATGTTTTTAATAACACTTTGTATACCATGTTTTATGCAAATAAAATATTTTATCTTATCTTATCTACTTACTAATAATTTGATGGTTTTATTCTAAATCCTAACTTTCTTAATTCTGAAAACTACAGACAACTGACGAAATGTGGGTGGTGTACTATTAGGTAAGTTAATTTCATACCCCCGCTACTCCCTCATCCCTTCAACCACACGAGTACAAACACGACATTCGAGTGACAGCACAATATATTCAGAGCGAACGTGTTGCCATCCCGGTAACCGTTGATAGGTAATGTAACACTTTCTTTACGCGGTACAACATTGGGTAATTAAGATTAACGGTGATCTAGTTGAGTAATTACTCGTGTATGTGCTAGTTTGTCCTTAGTTCTAATGCTTGAAGACAAGACACATTGCCATAACATCACGCCTGTAATCATCGAAGGGTAAGGCAAAGGTACGCCCCATTTGACACACACGTTTTGTTTATGTGTAAGTCCTATTTCCCTTAATAGGGGCGAGTCTATTGCCAGCAACCGGGCACGAAGCCGGTCTCCATGGCCGCTATCTCTTCTTTCTTTTTTTTTCGTGTGGCTGGTGTCTAACCTTTTTTTTTTCGGATGGGAAATCATCAAATGACTTCTCCCGCTCTGGGCGGAGCAGGAGGGAGTGTCAGACTTTTACTGACTAAAACCTATCCATGTTCCTTCATCGCCCTTTGTGTTCCGGGGTCACGGTATCTCTTTCGACCAGTCCCGCAACCCCGGCAGGCATCGGTCCTTGCGAACCCCTTCCTATTGCTGACTCTCTTTGAGGCGCGCGTGGAACACGAACTCGCCGTCGACACGGCCTGTCGTCATGAGACGGACGGACGCACAGTGGATCGTCCCCATACAAGAGGTCGGACATAGAATGAAAAATTAAAAAAGTATTTAATAAAAAAAAAATATATATACAGTTGCATTCCTCTATTGAAGCACAACAAAAAATGTTACTACGCTTTTTTTATTTGACCAGCACTTTAGGAGCTATTCGATGAAAACTGTTATTTTTGTATGGAAACGAACACAAAAATGTCTGTATCTCATGATTCCCTCCTTGTTTCGATTTGCGGTTTTCACTACTGTCTTTTACCTATTTTATGCCACGTTTTCTTCAAGGACACATGGTGCCCGCAGAGCGCCCCTTTCGAGATATTTTGCCTATAGTAACTATCTTTGTTATTGTATTACTGATGGAATGGAGGTACATTAAGTATACTTATTACTGAGAATTAGTCATCACTAAGTAGTTCCTTAAATAACAGGTGCATTTGTGAGTACTTTAATGACTTATTAACGCTTTTGTTGCAATATAACAAAAGCGTTAATGAGTCATTAAGTAACGACTACCAGTACTTGCTTAATCTAATTATTTATTATAATTACTAAGAATTACACATAAGAAGTTAAATGAAGAAAAGGTGCATTAGTGAGTTCTATATGTATATTGAAAAAAAAAATATCGGTAATGAGTTGTGACATCGCATTAACAATAACAAATCAAAAAGAAAAGAAATGTTTTATGATGTTGATGAATAAGAAAATACGTATTTATAATTTTTTTAATTATATATTAGAACACTGTAAAATATATTTAAATCTTTAAATAAATTACACTTAAACCTATAATAATTTATAAATAAAGAGCAAGTGCTTTGTGAGTAGGAACTTCACGAAGCAAAGTATTCTGTTTACTTTCCAGGACATTCAGAACGGTTGAGACATGTTCAGGATTTCCCAGCAAATGCTTCATGATTCTGGCCACATCATTTTTTCCGGCAGACTTAAGTGCACTTTCAACAGTATGTAAAAGCTCATCTGGACGACTGCAACTAGCCATATTTTCATCAACTCGTCTTCTTTTCTGTCTACTGGATAAATCTTCAAAGCGTTTTCGAGGAGATTTAAATGTTGAAGTTGATGCATCTGATTTTGATGGACTGATTACCTCTTCTGTCTCATCTTTAGCTTCTTCAGTGTGAACAATATTTTCCTTAAAGCAATTTGGCCAAATGATATCGGAACTTAACCACTCTCTGTTCTTGTCCATGAACTTGTCCACTGTCCTTCTTGATTGCACCCATTTGGAGTAAACCCGATAGCAAAATCGTCGACACCAGTTCTTTAGATCCGACACATCATTTTCACTTAACTGGACGTTACTATTCGACTTCAATGTATTACATAAATTTTCATAGTCACGAAGATCTTTATGATTACGAAGAGCAACATAAAGATCAAGATAAGTAGAAAACCCACGGAAAGCCATAATGACAACACTTGGTAGAGGTTGAAATTACAACTGAATAATATTTGCAAAACACACTAAAATATATAGGGCAGCAAGTTGCAACTAGTAATGAATTTGATAAGCTAATGATGACATATGAGCCAATCACAATGCAGAGCTTAAGGGCTGTTAACATGGTAATTACAATAACTAATTAGATTAAGCAAGTACTGGTAGTCGTTACTTAATGACTCATTAACGCTTTTGTTATATTGCAACAAAAGCGTTAATAAGTCATTAAAGTACTCACAAATGCACCTGTTATTTAAGGAACTACTTAGTGATGACTAATTCTCAGTAAGTATACTTAATGTACCTCCATTCCATCAGTAATACAATAACAAAGATAGTTACTATAGGCAAAATATCTCGAAAGGGGCGCTCTGCGGGCACCATGTGTCCTTGAAGAAAACGTGGCATAAAATAGGTAAAAGACAGTAGTGAAAACCGCAAATCGAAACAAGGAGGGAATCATGAGATACAGACATTTTTGTGTTCGTTTCCATACAAAAATAACAGTTTTCATCGAATAGCTCCTAAAGTGCTGGTCAAATAAAAAAAGCGTAGTAACATTTTTTGTTGTTCTTCAATAGATGAATGCAACTGTATATTTTTTTTTTTTTAATTAAATACTTTTTTAATTTTTCATTCTATATCCGACCTCTTGTATGGGGACGATCCACTGTGGGACGGCGAGCTAGCCCATAGCCCACCGTCCACAGGCCCGCACCTACGGTGGCCGGGGGCCACGAGGTGGCCCCTGACGCCCGGGGCGTCTCCCGCGGTGGCCGGGACGCTGTGAGGTTCTCTCCCTCTCACGTTCCGCCGCCTCCTTCTCTAGCATTACTGCTTCGCAGAAGGAGGTGACGGCGTCCGAGTCCATCTCGCTCCGGACCATGGCTTGCACCAGGGCCGGACGCGAGAGGTCGCCGCCGCCAATCGCCGCTTCGAGGACACGGCAGTGCTCCGCCCACGCGGGGCACACCTCCCCGTGTGCTCCACCCCGTCCTCCGGTCGATCCTTGCAGTGGAAACACCCGGGCGTTTCCTCCCGCCCGATTCGGTGCAGGAACCTCCCGAAAACACCGTGTCTGGTGAGGACCTGCGTCAGGCGGAAGGTGAGTACGCCGTGGCGTCTCTCAAGCCACTCCTCCAAGAGGGGACTTATCGCCACTATCGTGGCGTGCCCTGCACGGGGTTGCGACAGTCGCTCCCTCCATGTCGCCATGAGATCCCGCTGGAAGTCTGTCCGCTGGGCGACAATTTGTCGCGGCAGCGAAGTTTCCCCCCGGCGTAGCGCCTCCACGCGACATTCATGCAGGCGCGGCTGGTGTCTAACCTTGTGTAAGAGTTTTATGCCGCCCAGAAACTTGGCCTTACATGCCGTTGAGAAACATCTCTCAGGCATGCTGGTTTCTTTACGATGTTTTCCTTCACCCAAGCAAGTGATAATTATACAATGGCTGCTACTGAGAAAATCTGATAGAAAACCCAATAACACTTTGACTAACCTGGGAACCGAACCCAGGACCTCATACTCAGGAGTCGTGCTTGTGACCACTAGACCAACGACCTTGGTTGGTCGTTGGTTTTGTGGTAGCAATACCCGAATAACAATATCTTCAATATTTGAAGACAAGACACATTGTTGTGTGGGTATATTATATCCTATGTACTTGAACCAACAATTCGAAGCCATGAGACATCTACCTACCCGCCCTGGATCCTCGTGGTGAATTGTACAGCTCACTTCCTCTCATAGTGAGGAGGCCTGGGTCCCTGTAACAGAAACAATTTGGACTTATTATGCTAGTTGAGAAATTACATGAGTATGTGCGTAACTTACGCACTGAGTATGTGCGTAACTTACGCACATACTCATGTAATTATTCAATTAATTAGTTCTACCTAATATTTGAATAAAAGACCCATTGGTGTTTGTGTGTGTAAGAATTTGTTAAATTAGTGAAGTGCGTTTTACTGGCATTACTAGTGTGACTTAGTTATGAGGTTGATCATGGTTTTGCAGCCGGATAGATATAATTATTTCGGTAAATAAGCTCTTCAATTAGCTCATTGTTTAATTGATAATTATTTTATTGTATTTCTTTGAAAAGCCTCTGGCTAGTATGATTTTTGCAATAACTAATTAAAATATCGTGAATTCATGATAATATGTTTCTAGTGTGAAAATATCTCTATATAATCCTATGCAATACAGATAAAGAAAAGAAATAAAGAAAGAAAAAGCATTTATTAGCCCGCACGGGACAAAACACCCAAATAAAAATGATTACACTAACACTACAACTAATAAAAATAACCAAAATGTGTTACAACATAGTACAACAACAACAACAAGAACAACAACATAATTCAACAAACAACATAATGATAATAGTATTTCAACATAACAACAACAACAACATAATAGAACATAAACACACAACACAACACACACACAACACAACACACACACAACATAACACACATTTACAACATAATTTCATTTAGTATTTGATGAATGCTTTATTGCCCTCTTATAGAGAGGAGGCCTGTGTCCCAGCAGTGGGAACATTAATAGGCTGATGATGATGATGGTTTGATAAATGAATGAAAACAGTGGAATATTTGTCAGCTAATTTTGTATTTCGTTTGAAGCCGCAATTGGTGATATGAATTATTTTATTATAGGCCTATTTATCGATGTTCAATCGATTGTACAGTGTACCGTTGTACACTGTAAAATCGATTAATTACTGAAACCGGTTGAAATTATTGAACGCTTTTTGCGACGTTGCCAACTTTCAGACTGCAAAACTTGAACGTGAATAACTCACCCTTGGTCGTCTCCCCTACCACTTCCTTGTTCGTCACCATATTAAATGTGTCAACATATCAATACATATTTACGGCGCCATAAAATAATGTCGTAAACAAGTCATAAAACGGTCATTCGGCTCATATTGAGACCGACAGATAGGTTACGGCTAGTCATGTGTAAAGTGATAAATTCTCTTCGGCTTTGGTTATATACCCTCGGTTTTGGTGACGTGGTAAGTTCGGGATATAGGATTAAGTATGAAAGATAGTAGCAGTTTATTAAAGACTTAGATAAAATTGTGATGGTTTTTACAACTTTTCTAGATTATTTCATAATAGGTCGATACTAGAGGAGCTTGTGGCTAAATATTCGTCGATCTTCAGGTTAAACCGCGCTTGCCTAGGTTGGTCACGCGTTACATAGCGAGTTTCCTCCGTGCCTCGGAAAACACGTTAAACCTTTGGTCCTGGCTGTCATTTGTAATTTTTTTTAATTTTGTTTTTTTTTTTTAAATATGACTTCTTTTCGTTTGGGAAAGTAGGTAAAAAAAACAGTTTCTAAAAATATTCAATTTTATTTCTTGTCTCTGTACACCGTGATCTGTTTCGATTTTGCTTTTTTTTTTTCATGTCGCCGCGGTTACCGTGATCAGTGGGTAACACGATAACGAGGGAAACGGATAACGGTATCAGTGGATACAACTCGCCGTGATCCGTGGCTAACGTGATCTGATGCTGTGATCGGTGGAGACAAACCCAATCGTTACAGGTAGGCAGTGGCCCGACAGTCTGATAACCAGTTTTACCAAGGGCTATCGTATTACCTAGTACTTACTGGGTTGTGGAGGTCAACATAATTGTAAAGAAAGAAGTTATATATTTTTTATTTAAGAAACATTATTATATAAGAAAGCATCCTGAAAATATGCAAACATAATTCTATTAATTTACCAGCTTAAAGAATAACGAAATAAAATGTGGAAAGTTTTCATTAATTGTTGAGCTCATAATTCAAATTAATTACGATGAAAAAAAAAACAGAAACAAAGTTTTTACCGTCAGTAATAACTTGAGGGAAAATAATTTATATTTCCATATACCTAGTTCATTCAACAAAGATAACAATATTAAGTATTTTACGGGTAAATGTTTCCAAGAAAATGTGATTTTCGGACAAAATTTTCTGATTTCATGAAAATAAATTATGTTTTTGTATAGCATTAATTGGAGCCGATTATGATTTTATCTAAGGAAGTCCACATTTCAACTCACTTACAAGCACAGTAAAATGATGTTATTTGGAAAAAAATATTTTTACAAACACTTTTACACGTATTTTTTTTACCTAGATGAGGACGGTGTTTTGTAGCTGACCACTCTATGAAGAAACAGCCGAAACAAACTCAGAGGATATGATGTATCACCTCATTTTGAGATCAGTGACGTCACCGATCCAGCGCACTGCTTTTAAAGGGTTTCTTCTACGACCTTTATATTATATGTAAACTGTGTACCTGATAAGTAACCAGGCGGTTATAAAAAAAAATATGTTATACTCCTTAACTTTGACTCTCCGCTGGATGCAAGACGCACGGGACCGGTCAATGTCACTTGGGGGAGGCCTATGTCCAGCAGTGGACGTCTTTCGACTGAAACAATGATGATACCCCCTTAATACTTACTAAATTACCTCATATCATAGTAGTCCCGTACTTATAAAAGACCACCGCATATTATTTCATATCCCACCTAAAACTGCACAGTTTTCCCGAAATAATCTCCTACATATTCACCCAGAAATGGCGTTAATGTCATTCTCTATCCGGCAGGTCTGACTAGAGTATCTAGGTACCTACGACCCAGAGACATTGCAATTCGCGCGCCGTGCGGACCGACGTCATTAAAATTACGTCCAGTTTCTGCAGAGATGTTATTACGCTTTTGTATTATTTTCGCGCGATGTTTTGTTTTTGTGCAGATGCATGTTTGAGGATAAGCACTGTGCTATGTACAGACATCATGCTATCCATCATCATAATCCCACTGCTGGGACACAGGCCTCCTCTCTATGAGAGGGAATGGGCTATAATCCACCACGCGGGCCCAGTGCGAATTGGTAGATGTCACATGTCTTCGAATGTTTTTGGTTCTAGGACATGCCGGTTTCCTCACGATGTTTTCCTTCACCGAGTTTGAGAGCAGTGGTGATGAAATAAATTACACAATGTAATGCGCCTATCTAGGTTCGAACCCACGACTTACTGTTCGTAAGTCGGGACCGCCACCACTGGGCCACCGCTGCTATCAAGCTATTACAATCTGTCAAAGGGGTTTGAATTTAATGACCCAGCTTTAGAACGTTTCGTCTCATACAAAACTTGTTTGTAGTGACATCAGCTATCGACTGATGTATGTTTCATGCATATCTGATCAAATCAAAGTTGTGCTGAAAATGCCATCAGTGAATGGACTATAACTTTGATTTTCGGAAACGTGACACTTTAGAACATTTTGTCTCAACCAAAACTTGTGTGTATTAATATCAGCTATCGATTAATGTAGGTTTTGCACATGGCAGAAACTTTGATTAAAAAAAATGGCGAAAGTTAGGCCGGCCAGGCTTCATACGAAAATCTTCCAAGCCCTTTCTTTATTAGACTTTCATCTTTTTCGCTGAAGTATTAGGTTCAATTTTGATATTTAATTTGAAAGTGACGGCGTCTGAACGCAACGTATCTAGGGCATTAAATTATTAGCAGGCCTTTTGCCCGATGTGATTTCCCTAACTAGTAGGCATTTCCTACTATTGTGCCCCGCCGTTTTCACAACACAATAAAAATCGATATTTTTTTCGAGTGTAAGCCTTGTTTAGGAAAGAAAAGAGATCCACGTGGATGAACAACATTAACTAAATTGAATGTTCTAGAATAATACCTAAAGATTTTCTTTTTCCTATATTTTATTCACTGTTTCTATTTTTGCGTTTAGAATTTTATATATTAAACACTCTTCAAAATTTCTGTCTTCTTAAAAAAGATGGCTAGAACAGATAAAATAAAGTCAGATTGGTATTCGTGACAGGATTGTCGAGAAACAGAAGAAAACGTACCTACTGCTCCAAATCATACATTAACCTTTTAAACGCCACTGTCACATATACATGACAAGCAATCGACAAAATGGTAGATGAAACACTGTTATGCTCTGACGTTCAAAATGTTAAAAACACATACATAGTAATTTGAGTTAGTCACTAAGTTGCAATTTGCAACATAATTTGTTCGCTATTTCCTATTGTATGCAACACAGAATCAACGTTTTAAGCATTTGAATTCCGTCCACCACCTAATTTAACTAACACTGATGTTTGAACGATATTGTGAAAGCTTGTCAGCATAAATACCTAATTTCGATGCATTTGTTTCGATGCAAATCCCAACGGAATTCACGTCAGAGAATGTGGTAATCAGTAATTCGAACATTGTACTTCTACACACATCAAAAGTATCTAGGGATCAACATATATTTTTGCAATAACTTTTCTCCTGATTGATATTAATTAAAATTTTCTTTAAGGATTCATCAAATAAAGTGTTTTCGTTTGTCACAGTAACGATAAACCAAGTCACCTTTGCATTAATAAAGAAATTTGCCATTTTCCTAATAAAGGGATTTTTGACATTTGAACCACTAACATTAAAGTTCGAAAAAAAGACTGAAATAACAGTTTTCTTTAAAATTTTATTGGGTAACTTAAACAATTAATAATCCGTGTTTCTACCGCGAACACTAACAACACAAGAACATCGGTTTGGCATACTCAAAATGAGTTCATCCAAATCACGCTGTGGAATGGCCGCCCATGTTCGTTGCAACAACAAAAAAAGGTCTTCTTGCGACTGGATACCCTCCATATTCGGCAGAGCTCTTCTCTGTAGCATATCCCATGCATGCTCAATCGGGTTCAAGTCTGGCGACTGAGCAGGCCAGGGCAGGACATTGATGTTAGCTGCGGCGAGAGTCTGTCTTACAACTCTTGCGGTGTGCGGTCGTGCATTATCATGCATTAACTGAAATAAGGGACCGATTTGCACTTGTAGAGGAACGATGACGTCTGATACAATCGTCTCAGCATAAATTTGAGCGTTGAGGTTGCCTCTGATCCAAATCAACTCAGTTCTTCCGCCGATCCAAATACCCGCCCATACCATGATGGTTCCACCACTATAAGGATGGACTTCCTGGCAGGATTTTAATCGCTGTTGGCGTCCAGGGGTTCTCCAGTGTCGTATACGTCTTGTATCCGGTCTCATACCAAAACGAGACTCATCAGAAAAGCACACGAAACGCCATTGTTCTTCTGCCCAATTTCTGTGTTCAAGAGCCCATTGATATCGAATCCTACGATTGTGCATTGCTATAGGTGGTACCCGTAGCGGTCTTCGGGAATGAAGGTTCACTTCATGCAAGCGGTTTCTGACTGTTTGGTCGCTAATTAAGTTCCCTGAAGAGTGATGAAGCCTCACGGCTAACATCATGGCGGTTATTGTTGGAGCTCTTCGAGTTAAGATTTGAATGTATCGGTCTTGTCTCCGTGTGGTGCAGCGATACCGTCCTCCATGGCGCTCAGCCACGGTACCAGTGCTTCGGTAACGTGTCCAAAGTCGACTGATAACACTCTGACTTGTATTCAGAGCTAAAGCTACAGTACGTTGCCGGGAACCAGCTTCTATCATTCCCACGGCTCTGAGCATTTCTTCCCTGCTTAAATGACGTCGCCGCTCCATAATAACGTTGGTTTTAATCAGTAGTAGGGAAACAGTAGCACTAATAATGTCTTCAATGCGTTGTATGTTTTTATAGGGAAAATATTGACAGCTTATTTTCATCTTTTACTCGAATTTGATTGAGAGTTCCTGATTCAAATTATGAAATGCACCAAAAAGGATCCATATAAATTTATAAAATCATAAATTTATTACAAAGCCACATCTCAATCTCAAGAAATCCGCATAAAAATGCTTGATCCCTAGACATTTTTGATGTGTGTATTTGAATTGACGTGTTCGTGGTCAAATAAGTAAAACGGTACATTGCCTTGATTACAATAACTTGTTAACTAATTTATGTGTTAGATTGTCAGGAATTATTCCGTTAGGCTTACATCATGTGGACAAAAGATCGGTTTCGTGCAATGAAAACAAGCGATAAACTGTTCTTAGTAAACTACATACTTAGTAAATTAAATTAGTTGAAGTTACATTTTAACACAATAACACGGGGCACAGTAAATCGGGTACAGTTCCTGGACGTGTGAACTCGGCTGCGATCAGACACTGAATGTCGTCCTCGCTGCGAGCTGAAAACTTCACGAATCTGTAGAAGCACGCTGTGGTGTGGGTAAACTGGTCAATAGGTCGCGTGATGTTACTACTGGCGCGCTTGCCATTCATTTCATGTCCGTACTAACCACCGGATAAGACATATTTAAAGGTAGCGGAACATGCGTAGTACGTGCAACGCTCGTATGTAACACGGGATGTTGTGGAAGGACGAAGAATAAGGAGTAGGAACCCCATGTATGTAAAGTTGGCTGTACACTCGACGAAACACTCCGAGGTAGAGTGAATACGAGAATGTACAGCGTAGCGAGAAAGAATTAGGGAGGCTAGACGAACACTACTATATATGTATACAGCTTGTAAAGGACACACCGACGCGAAATATTTAGCATAATTATAATTCCTATCTCAAACTCACCTTAGCAATCATAACACGTGCGTTGTGTATTTCTTCTTTAAGTGTAGATGTATATTGTGTATGAATTTTACACATATTATATTTGAGAAACGATCAAACCAAACTGTTGGTTTGTGTTTCATTTCCAAAGGGTTCCAATTTTGAAAAATTACAAAATTTTAATTTCTTTAGTCTCCAATGTCTGTCCGTTCAATTTTCACAGGAATATATTTTTTTGCAAATATTTGGTAGCTGTGTAACGAATTTTGGTTTACAAAAATAGTGCTATTGTAAGAACGCAGTTTGTCATAATAGTAGATATAACATTGTAACCTGTACCTAAAGACTGCAACTTAACAAGGTTTTATTGAACACGTTTAATGCTTGCCTCGTTATGAACACTTTATTAGCTTTATATCGTCACTAAGTTGTAGCTGGCACCTGGGCTGTAAACGAGCAATATAAGAAAGAACACAGTAAAGCAATATAGGTGTACACAATGTTGCCTGGGTACACGCCCGAGTTGTAGCTTGGGAAATAAAACCATACAGCCTTGAGCCGGAGCCTTGTCTAAAAGCCCTTAAAGAGCAACATACCTATTTCTTTTGCATCGTTTTTATTAAGATTTTATTTTCTTCTTCAGTTCCTTTCGAATCACCGAAAGTTGGCTCTCGATTCGAAATAATAATGTTTCCTAATTATAACTAATTGTTTAGTTCTAAATCAAATAATATTCACATTTAATTTAATATTAAAACGTATATATTTAAAGGGTTTAAACTAGTATTTTACTTTAACTAGAAACCATAACGCCTGAGAATACTAAAATTCAAATGAGTTTATGTTGGCACCAACTTAAATGTATAAAATGTATGTATACTACTGAATAAAAAAAATAATAAAAAAGTTTTCAATAAAACTCGAAGCCTTTGTCTGAAGCTATAACCTTCACTCACTCTACCAATAAAACTATCCAACTGCGACAGTAAACACAGAAACGTGGTTTAACGATAATCTTAGATTCAGCGTACCTATTTTTCAAGTACCCCAAACAATAGACCTAAACCCGTAGTTAAACCACGCTCTGTAACAAAGGGTTAGAATGTTTAAACCTGAACCATTTTCTAAACACCTTTGCAGTTCTAAAACATCTGGTACTTACATAATTCGTCGCGTCGCGGTCGTCTAGTATCTTAGTACCACAAACAAGCTAGGTATAAGGACTGTACCTAGTACACTAGTAGTAAGTGTACCTACCTGTACTGTCGGCCTCGTAAATGCTATACTCTAAAAGCCACTTTTCCACTTTTAACAACACGAGATAACATTAAGTTTGTAGTCCCCAAAGGGATAGGTAGAAAATATACCTATAATACACACCAACATTTCGCCAGTTGTGTTTAAGTCCCATGTAATAGAAGGCGACTTTATTGCCATCAATCGAGCACAAAACTGGACTTCGTAGCTACTAATATGGAAAATCTAATCATCATTGTCATCAATTCAGCCGAAAGACGTCCACTGCTGGATATAGGCCTCCCTCAAGTGTCGCTGTAATTGATAGGTCCCATGCATCCTGCGGATCCCCTCAACCTTCATCAGGTCATTGGTCCACCTTGTGGCCTTCCACCGCAACGTCTTGCAGAAATACCATTTTCAGTAAAGCTTGCGACAACCTAGACCAACCGTAACAATGCAGTGTCGCCAGAATTAATAACAATTTTAACTAAAATAAAACTAACAAAGATGAAAACTGTACAGGTGGACTACCATGACGTCTTAAAGCAGGATCGTTTTAATCTTGTTCCAGTGTGGCTAAGAGACGGAGCTATTGAGGACGTCTAGCGCCATTTCTTTCCCACACTGGAACAAGATTAAAACGATCCTGCTTGAAGACTTCATGGTAGGCCACCAGGCCTGATTATTGAAACTGGACGGTTAAAATAGAATAGAATAATTTATTCAAAAATTATTACAAAATTGTACATTTCAGCCGCACTAGTGTTATTTCTCATACAATAGTAAAATTAGCAATTTTTTTTTATTTTTATTTAATTATTTTAATTGTAAGGGCAGGCAGGAACGCTAAGCAGATCACAAAAAGTAATGGACAGTCTTTAGTCTAAAGTAGTATTTTATTCAGTTGACATCAAGACCCCATCCCAAAAATCCATAGGTAAGTACTCTATAATTATCACACTGACAAAAAAAAACGGCCAAGTGCGTGTCGGGTCACGTGCAGTGTAGGGTTCCGTAGCAGCCCGTTATTACAATACAGAACGAACCCGTTGGTACAGCGCCATCTAGCGGCAGCTTTGTGAAACTTATGATAATTTATTATGTTCTTTTAGTTAAGATTGTTTTTTTAATGCAAGTCTTTACCCGTTATAAGCAAGAAACTACTTTATCTTAGTCACTTTAATAGGATTTATTCTAAGGATTTTGTCAAGTATTTGGTACAAAATTATCCAACACCCAACGACTATTACTGCTTAACTCATAAAGTTATCTCAACCGCTATAGTTTTCCGTTAAATTTCATGAAATGCACTATCAGCAGTTTAGCTTTTAGGGGGGGGGCGGGGACCCTTTGGCCCTACTGGAACAAAATTTGCACTTTAAAGCTTAATATTTCGTAAATGGAACAATAAATCATAGCATTAGCAACCCCTAAGTCATTTTAAAAGACCTATTTAACGATACCCCACACGGTGGGGCAGACGACAAAAAAAAATATTCCCACTTCACATGTAGGGGAGCTACCCTAAAAAAATATTTTCCTAAAGTTTACTTTACCACTTTGTCAGCGTTATTGATATACACACCTCTACAAAATTACAGCTTTCTAGTACTAACGGTCTCTTATCAAAACCTCGGACCTACAGACAGACAGGCAGACAGACGGACTTGCCGAAACTATAAGGGTTCCTTGACAGGACTACGGAATCCTAAAAACCCGTCGTTGTCGTTTATGACCTGACATTCAACTTAGAGTGGTAAAGCAAATTTGAAGTCGACTGTACGTAGAGCACTAGAAGACAACAATGTAATTCACTCTTACAAGTCACCGTGAGAGTTTTCTGACACCAGTCTAACACTATTTTATGTTACGTTATCATTTCGTATTTATATAAGACGACAAAGAATGAGTGTGTTTAAGAAAAGTTAAGGATTTTTATGTCAAAAGAGAGTAGTGTGGAGAACTTGAAATAAAATCTAGCACATAAAATATTAACAGCTACAGGTTTCCCTGACACCAACTACCCGCACAAGTTACAATTGTACAATATTACTAGTAGATACTTACAACATAGTACAAAAAGTACTACAGCGCCATCTACGACATAAATGGTGAATTAACGACAAAATTCTGAATCGCCTTATTTAAAATTTAAGATTATCCGCGACTTAAGAGAATATAGAAAAACCCGACAACAATCTGTCGGGCAGAAATAGTCAACCAAACATAACACTCGACTGGTCAAAGGATCTTCTCTTTTCTAGGGAGTATTGAGGAACTCTACACCCTGTTCCTCATACAAATAGTCAGAACCAATGGCTTAACGTGCTTTTCAAGACACGAAGATGCTCGATATGTGTTGGATATTCACCCATCCACAAACCGACCCCTGCAAACGTAACTTAACCTTCGATCGACTCGTGCGTTTGTTGTTTTTTTAGACACGTTCCGAAATGACTCACCAAAATCCTGTTACGTAAAGTCAGGCCAATACATTCCTCACATTATTTTGAGCGATGAAATTATCGTGCCAGAGGTTTCTCTCGTCTACCCCTACTCTTATTAGTTTGATACAAGTTGAAGGTAGAGGGGAAGCTATATTTAAATTAATTGTTGTTTCCGAGAACTAAACATGCTCACATGCTCGATGTAAATAACTCACGTGGTTGCAATGGAAGCACTCTGGAACTTTCTAGAATTAATTACTTATTTATGTAAAGTTTCATGTTTCTGAGAAACACAGAGTAATTAATAATAATGTTGACGTATTTAACATATTACATGCATATATTTTTTGAGTATGCTCTGAGAAATATAGAGGAAACCAATACTTATATTGATGTAAGTTTGAAATCTCTAATCCGCCTTGAGCTAGCATGGTGAATCATGCACTTTAATTGTATGAACAGTACTAAAAACTGCAGTGACACACAGTGTGACAGTAATTGGCTGACAAGGTCCTCCAAAATTGATGACTAAAATATATGATATAGAGCATGTACAGAACAGGAGGCCAAGCAGGCAATAGCTCAATGTAAAATAAAAGTATTAATCTGATCAGACTGTACATGTCGAAAATCAAACAAAATATAATTGATGCCAAAGTGCCTATTTATTTTAGCATTAAGTGTTTGTGTAAAACTAGACTCAAGTTTTTAAATCTTAACACGTGAGTGCTAAGGTGTGCGCTAAGCTTGTAAACCTGCCGCCAATCTTAATGTGCGGCAGGGCCCTATGGGTCTTGCGACCGATCCGGGCCGCTGGGGTAGAGACACCCAGACGTCCCGGGTGCAGCTGTAAACAAACGGGGTTATGTGCTACCAGACTGCGACTAGGGAAGCCCCCAAGGCCGCAGTCAGAGCCCGTCCGACTGTATGCCTAACCCTGAAGGGGCTCGGCGGGTGTGTCGGGTCAACACCCTCTGGACTTCGTTAACAACCGGCGCCACTTTCAGACTACCTCTTATATACTCATTTCTTACTTTATCCATTCGCGTAACACTGTTAAAAACATAAAACTGTTATTTAAAACATTTAGATTCAAATAAAGTTTTTTTTTAACTCTATTGGTACTTAACTAGAGTGAAATAATTATTTTTTGATGAATCCCTGAATTTAACAAGATTCGTTGTTGTGGTAATCCTTGGATAAAGATGTTTTTTAACATAACATAACATCACACCTGTTATCCCAAAAGGGTTAGACAGAGGTACGTGTACCTAAAAGTACACCCACATTTCACCAGTAATGTTTAAGTTCCATATAATAGGGGGCGAGCCTATTGTCATCAACCGGGCACAAATTCAGCCTCCGTGGCTGTTACTTACAAAATCCTGGTGGAAAAACGCAGTAACACTTTGCTCAACCTGGGAAAAATGTTTTGAAATATATTTAGTTTTCATTTTGCAAAAAACCTATATCAAGGCTTTGGGACAGAATTCACCACCAGCTGCTCGTAAAAATATACACTAGATTAGGTGTGCAGTTACAGAGCAACACGGAAATACAAAACTATACTCGACACGTGTGTCGTCCCTCTACGGTATCCTCGAGAAAAAATGTTGAAAAAGATGTTTTTACTAGGAACAAAATAAATAGCACTATATCATCAAGAAAAGCTGTCGCAATGTGGCAGTTCATTTATGTTCCAATCATGTTCGTAAATAGCTTAATTTTATTTTCCAAGACTGCACAGAAAACGAAGTACAAAATAAAATCACACTGTGCGTCAATAAATACTAGAACCTATAAAAGACTGCACCGACCAATAAAATAGTCTTTGAAAGCAAAACAACTGTAATTGCGCTACAACCCAAACGACTAGTTTCAATAAAAATGTCGTATCGGTATTTGGATGCACTAAAACAGTTAATTACCACTTTTAAAAAGATACCTATTTAACAACAACTGAAACCAGACCCTAACGTGGCGTAGATAAGGTTAAAATTCAAAGTGAAGATTTCTCTATGCTAACATCGCCTGTTAAAGAGAAAATATGTGAACAACCATTAAAAAGTTCTGTTGCTACAATACAGGAACGGATTTCCAGAATTTATAACATAGTAGCTGGTGCCTTGGAGGTCGTTCAGGTTAATTTATTCCTTGCTCAGTGCCAAGCTAAGGGCTTTGTGAACGTATCATATAACTATACGACTGGTAAAAAAGCATTTAAAAAAAGAAAACAATTACAAGCAGCCATATTTTATGTTTTTGAAAGATTCAATCAAGTAGATGCAAATAAGTGGCAGATCTGCTGCAGACACCAGATTCTGTCTGATATTTCAATGCAGTATCTATCAGGGTTTGGTGTTTCAACGAACCTTGACTGGGTTGTGGAGGTCAGATAGACGGTCACTTCTTGTAAAATACTTATACAAGAACTTAGACTCTTATAAGTACAAAGAGGGTAGACAAATGATGGATTCAATATCATCATCTATGTTGTCGATATGTTGGGATCGGCCTCCTGTTTAATCGGATGCAGCTGGTACTAGTAAATAAAATTATAAAATTATTATAAATTTACATGGAGGGACTGTCTATCTGATCTCCACAACCCAGTTATTACAGGGTAATTATAGGTACGATACCCTTTGGTAAGACTGGTTGACAGACTTTCGTGCCACTGACTAGACTGTCAAAGATCTACAGATGACACAACCTAGGCAAGCCCGATGGCTTAACACGCTTCCTGAGGTACGGAGGAAACTCAGTATTCAATGGGTGGTCACCCATCCACAGACCAACCTTGGCAAGCGTGGCTTAACCTGAAGATTGACACCCGTATGTCCCCAGCCGTTCCCGAAGGGGAACGGAGCATTGTTATTTTAATTGTGTTTGTAATTGCGGGTATCTAAAGGTTTATCGAGCGGCTGTATTATTTAGCTACGGATTCAATATCGACAAAACAAAGTATTCTATCCAAAAAAAACAATTTCGTACACACACACACACAGCTAAAAATATGAATATACAAATACAATCCTAATACAGTGCTGCTACAATGTTTGCATCGGATTACATTCGATTCTTGTGGGAGTCAATTTAATATTTTTGTTTTGTTCAATATATTTGTTTGAATTTATTTTAATGTTTTCCAATTTGTTTGAGGTCTGAAATGTTTGCGGTTGTATCAAGGCCGCTTTGAATTGGTTTCTGCGTTTGTGTATTGTCGTTGCTGTTTGTATATTTTTATCTATTCGATTTATAATATCCAATTATCCAGTATCACGTTCTATTTTCTCTTGCACAGTATCTGTAATTCCCGATATTTCGGCGCTATTGCAAGCACCATGATGACGAATAAACAATTAGTAAACATGGTTAATGTCCCGATTTTAGTGTTAATGATAGTGTGAGTTACCATGTCAGTTTAAAAACTTATATAACTTATTTTTTGTCTCTCTTTCAACCCAGTACTCACTCTCATTATAACAACCATACCCAGTGGAATAATAACCATATTATGTGCATGTTTAGTATTAGGATTCATTACCACAGAAATTACTTCAACGGTCTTGATAATCTTACCATCCATTTTAAACTTACTCCTTACTAACAACAACACACTCTCAACAACGTCACTAACTATCTTTCCATCTCTATCTCTTCATACAGAGAGCGCTTGTGCTCTCTTCACTCAACAATTGCCATACATCCAAGAGGAGCTCATGTCGAATGTTTCATTATCAGGCTGCGTCCAGGGTGAGAAACTTACGCGTAGCGCAAAGTATCAAATATTTTATGAAATCTTCGTTTGCGGCCATAGTGCACTGACTATGAACACGCGTTAACGATAGCCTCTGAGGAAAATGAAAAATTTAAGAAGTTGTTTTGAGCGTACCACTGCACTGGTCACCACGACGCGACGGTACCATAAAAAACCAACCATTTTGCTGGTGGCAGCCCATTCACTAAAAGCATCGATATCACCCTAGAGAGCCATACAGTCAGACATGGAGTTTACCGTTGTTATATTTTTAGGTCATCGGCGTCAATGAAAGATTTCGCGTTTACCATATTCAAGAAGAGCAAAGGACCTAAAATAGAACCCTGACTCACGCCTGATAGTGTATGATATGCATGTGAGTTATATGAGCCAAGGCGAACTAATTTCGCTGAATGTCCCGGAGATAGACAGATATCAATGCCCGCTACAATATCTCGCTGTACACTGTGTCACCTTATCGCCCCCGCCACCGCTATCATCCTAGTCACCGCACATTCACTCTGTACGAGGCATCTGTGTCAGTCTGACGCGGAATTGTGCTCTGCACCCTTTATCAATTGCCCTACGTGACTCGCCTTTTACATGCGACGATGCGAATTAACTGAATTGAGATTTATTTTGGCGTTCGTGCTACGTTTGGGTTTTTATTAGTGTCTGTTGTCTCGGGTAAGCAATGTTTAGTAGGTCTTTTTTATTTACTTGAGATCAGATTTATTGTTTTAAGGACGTGTTTTTATTGGTGTGCTGGTTTTTTTTGGTATTGATTTGACTGACTGCACCAGGAGAGAAATGTTATTAAAATGGTCTCTTTTTACATGAACATCATGTCTGTAATCCCCGAAGGATACCGAAGAAAGTGTGTCCCATGTAATTGGGGGTAAACCAATGCCATCAACCGGGCAATAATCTAGACTCAATGGTTGCTACTGAGAATCACCAAATTTTAAAATTTAACAACCCTTTGCCCGACCTTGGAATCGAACCAGCTCAGCAGTCACGCTTGCGGCCTCTACACCAACGTGTTTTTTCTCTTTATTATTACGCACATAAAGTATTTTGTTTTGTCAAAACATAAAAGATCAACATCATAATTATGATAACAGTCTAGAAAAGTTCATCACTGAAAGATATTGTGGATTCAAATTCTTATTCCTTAAATATCCCAAGCAAGCCCAAGAAAGGACAGCAACGTTACAATTAGTATCAACAATAACAAACCTGTCTTTAACAATACCAAACCATTAATTATAACCAAACCCAATCAACTCGACTTCCGCAATAATATTGAGATAAATTCCTCGGAACAAATAATTCAGTATTACACAAGGAATATTGACGAACATTCACAAACAGCGATGAGTAATCAGATAAACTACGACGCACGACGATTAACAGTTCAACTAGCTACTCATACTATATCTTATTGTGTTAATTACCTGTTTAGTTGAAAACTTACAGCTGCTTGTTTGTTGGATTAGGAGGTCGTCTAGGTCGATTATTTTCATGTCTAGATAATAATGTTGATTAGAAACAAGACATTATACTAACACTATTTTATTAGTAGTTAACTGTAAAATACTGTGTACTAGTTTTTGCCTCCGGCTTTGTTTGTAATAATATAATTCAATCAAGATTAGATAGACACGTGAGGCCATCTATTATCTTATAACGTACCTATTGTTGTTTTCCTCGGGAACAGCACTTTTTTCCGGATGAAAGGTTATGCAAAATTTTAGTATGATCGGTTTAGTGGTTAACACAAAAGGCGATGAAGGAACATGGATGGGTTTTAGTCACTAAAAGTCTGACACTCCCTCCTGCTCCGCCCAGAGCGGGAGAAGTCATTTGATGATTTCCCATCCGAAAGCTGATTCAAATCATCGACCATAAAGAATAAACGCGCCCACTGTCACACGGCAGAGTCATAATTGGCAAATTACCTATAAAATATTTTCCGCCCACCTCTCACGATCTACTTCATCGTAACAAACGAGAAGGTTACAATAATAATTCCTGACTTCCAATAATATTCTTTTCTTTAGCCAAAATTCAGAATAACGTAAAAATACAACCTACATCTTGTCCAAGATAATCGTCCTTTATGTATCTTTACGATGTCTATATTTTATGTGTTTATACGACCCAACTTATTGACTGGAAAACTTCTAGAGCGATAAGAAGTAAACAATTAGGCAACCCACTGGCTGGTGTCGCCAAAAAAACTTTACGTTTCACTTCTCTTTATTGCCGAGTGGGATGTGCCTAAACGGCAACGTATCAATTATGGGATCGCGACGCGAGAATACCCAGTATTACGACGGCATAAATTTTATAGGGGTTCCACCCATAAAAATTGGAAATTATCAAACTGTAACGAAATTACCTCAATAAATTATTGCGTTTAGGGCGAACGTTGAAAGTAATGCTGTTGATACACCAGATTGGATTAGCTCGCTTAATTTATCTGAAGTAGAGCGCGGCCAGAATAGTGATTTTGAATTTGGAGAGGAACGCAAGACAACAATTGATGTTGCTTCTTAGTTTGTCTAAGCATGTTATTTGATGGTACGCTGTGTCTTTGGCTGTTACTCACGATTCTAGTGCTATATTTACTATAACTTTATGTTGGAGAAGAATTCAATTGCCAAAAATAAACCTACGTATTTAATTATGATAAAACCACTCTTAACGGCATTGCAGACTTTGTCGGCACAACAGTTCTATGCGCTAGTTCGATAAAGAGAATAAATTCATTTTGACATTCCCTTTACTGCGGCGATTCCACCACAACGTTTAAGTAGGTACTGACGGTTACTCTAGTACGAAAAGGTAAGACCGTAATCGATTTCATCGGAGGTTTGCACTTACGTCAAATGGAATTCGCAATCACCGGTCAGAAGCGAACGGAGATTACGATGGTTGATCGAAGCTGCAAAGAGGGGCCAATGGTCGATTCACCATAACCACAGGATAATAAAATTGCCGGGCAGTCAAACCCAAGACTCAATAGGGAATATGCACGTAATTTTTTCTTCAGTTAAATCAATAAAATACAGTACTATCAACCCAAGAAAAGTATTAAAAGTTAAGTTACTGCTTGTCGCTTAAAAATATTATTAAACTCCTGCAATTTTCTACTACAGTTCAAATATCCGTAGCTGTCGCGGCCATGATGTGACGTCATTTACCACAATCTGCCTTGTTTACATCTATTTTTTGCCCTTAATATAATAATTGTACTAATTGTATGTGCTCTAGTCAAGTAAAAATTGCAATAACAATATTATAATAAAATCTTCAAATAAAAGTTTCTTTTTTGACACATAGACTTTGACGTCACTACCGGCGTTATCGAGGACGACGCGTTTTGAGAGTGCGTTCCGTTTCACCAAAAACATGCTACATAAAACAGTAAATTGTAAAATAAGTGATGTATTAGTAACTTAAACAAGTGTACCACAATGTTTTTATGGGCCAATACAAGGCATTTTTAATAAATAAAAAGAGTTTTGTATTTCATGCATATTCCCTATTCCCATCATTAATACCTCGATAATTGATCTTATTCCTAAGGATCATAAACTGTTAATTATTACAAAACACGAAGTAAGGGGGACATGCCTGCCGGGATTGCGGGACTGTTCGAAAGAGATACCGTGGCCACGGAACACAAAGGGCGATGAAGGAACATGGATGGGTTTTAGTCAGTAAAAGTCTGACACTCCCTCCTGCTCCCCAGAGCAGGAGAAGTAATTTGATGATTTCCCATCCGAAAAAAAAAGGGCTTCATCGCCACGCAGACTGCTTCTTTGAATTATTCCATGTCCAGCATAATATTATTCAAGATACCTCAGAGGTGAAATATTTTTGAGGTTATTTTTTTTTAACAACCTAATAAAAAAACCGAATACATTACTTCAACGCTAGTGGGTCTATAGAATCATGTACTTAATTCAAGATAAGAGTTTGCACATTATTGATGTCTCATAAGTAGCACCAAAAATAAAAAAGTCACAACTCTTCTAACCCGAAAGAGTAAATAACAGTCAAGTACCACTAATATGTCTTCCAAACAGTTGACTTCAAAATCAACTATAGTAAACGGCACACTAACCCTTTCATTTCATTAACGACGGAAGACTAATGTTAGGGCCCTTCAATTAGTCAGTGTTGCCGCAAGACCATTGTATCCCCAACTTAACGATGAACTGCTTCAGTAAAATTCACTCCCTCGACTCCTGTTGTGGTGTCTGTTATAGCGGTATTGATTATTAAGACTTCGGAATGAATTTTGACTGATTCCTGACTGAATTATGTAACGTTTTTATTACACACAATTTCGCATTCAGCTTTTTGTTTTAAAAGCCATGTGTATAGGATTAACGATCAGCAAAAAATGTTGCATTTTATTGGAGTAATAACTGATTGTAATAAAAGTTTAGACTGTGAAACTTTAATAATCTATTTAACCCCTTTTAAGAGTCGTAATGACCCAGCTCGCCGCTCATGCACAAAGTTGTAGGTCCAAATGTGGACAAATACCAATTTGACTTTTTAAATTGATTTGTTTTTACGTTTATTTCGGATATCACAGACAACAGTATAGGAAGCATCGTGAGGCAACTTGAACTTATAAATTAAATCCAAACTCACAAACTTTCGCATTTGTAATATTAGTAAGATATGATTGGAATCGTCACTCACACATTTGAGGTTTTTGAGATATTCTAAAGTTTCTATGTCCGTAATTTACTTTACTATAGCAATTCAGTAAATCATTTCGGAGAACCCGACCTCATTATGCCCATAACTATGTCCATTACACGGTAAAGTCATCGATTATACCTTCCAGCTTCGTCCATCCGAATTTCTAGATGAGTTGTTCAACTTCAATTTTATTTATTGACTTGGTGGTAATTTGTCTCGACCTTCCCGCTTTCATGTCGTTTACGGTAACTCAAGATTACTTTAGAAAGAGCGTTTTGTTCTACTGATGAGTTTTCAAGTTTTCTTCCTCCGTATTAGATGTATTGAATTTTATGTTTGGAGAAGAGAATTGTTTTGTGGGTTAAGTTCGGGATATTGTGTTTCTTACCTCCGGCTTTTGTCTTCAGTCATATGAAACTTGGAAATTTTAATTTGTTTACTGTGTTATTATTGCTTTTGTTCAACCCCGTGTCCTAAAATAACTCATTGATCAAAATAATACGTGATCAAGTTTTCGTCAGCGCATCGCGTCCACGTAACCGAATAAAATGAGCGCGAAAATCGTTTAAATACTAATTTAAACGATTTTCGCGCACATTTTATTTGGTTTTAGGTAATTTTAAGTTACAGTCCTTTTCATGCCACCTTATTTCTCTCCGCATCTTAGATATTTCTCAAAGAGTATTGAAATATTAAATTATATCGCTAGTCCGTACGCAAAGCTAAACCACCATAAAGCAGGCATACCACCAAGTTAAATTACCCTTCAAAGCCATTCCGGTATTTCTCTCAGAATTTCCTGCAACAATATCATAATTATCGAAGGCGTCCGATAGTCACGCCTTCGCAGACAGGTAGAATTGGTTTAATTGTGCAACCGATGGCTATTTGCTAAATAAGTTAGCAGTTTCTGGTCACGTAAAGCATTGCTCGCAGAATGCTGCCACCGCTGTTGAAATTATGTTGTATTTAGGGATTTAGAAGTTGTATTTCGTTGCTGATTTAGTTCGAAGTAACTTTTAGTGGAGAAATAAAAATTAATTGGCAACACGTTTTCTGTGAAATAGTTTGGGTTTTCAAAAACAAATTATCGTGTGTTTTGCAGTTTCTTATTTTCATAATGCAAAAACCGTACTTTAAGTTTAAAAGAAAGCAATTATACCAAATCTTGTCTTAACTATAGTGTTTACCTGTAATGAGAAAGTCTGTGAGGATGGATGGATAGATAGATGTTTGTTACTATTTCACGTAAAAACTACAAAATGGATTTGAATAAGCACACAGACAGTTTATAACCTGGATTAACTTATAGGATACTTTTTATCCCAGGAGTAAGATCCCTTGGGGCAATTACCGAACTCCACGCGGCCGCGGGCGAATGACATAATTTAGTGGAAACACAAAGACTTAAACGTGAAACTAATTACGCAAGTGAACTTTAGTTTCTTTTTACAGTACTTAAAGTTAAAAAAAAACAAGGCTAAGACCAAATCATTAGAACTGTAAAGAGAGAAATTCAATTAGAGTAAATAATTATTAAGTAATATTAGCTTAGAACTAAAGCATTAGTGAACATTCAAAAGTTTAATATTATTTTAATTACATACAAAGACAAAAAAACGTAACAAAAACTAAAATATCCAGGCCGAAATGAAAATAAATTAAACACCAAAAAAATATTAAAGCCAATCTCATAAACAAAGGCCTAACCACAAAAACTCATTTCAAAATCGATTAACAAAGATCAAAGCGCTAACACCCAGTGGATATCGTAATGATTGAGAATGAGATTTTACTCAGAAAAACGATGTTTGGAATTATTGGTCGAGAATTATTCGTGTCTTTGAAGAATTATCGAGGACCATATAGGTCGAGTGAACACAGGATCATGACCGACTTTGGGTAACATTGAGTGCTTCTTGATAAATCTTATTTGTTCGTCTTCATAGTAAGGGATGAATCTCATTAGGTTGACCCATCAATGTCAAGATATTATTCAGATTTTTAATTAAATTGAAAGGTAAGTGGTCTCGTGTATCTCGTTAATGTAAACTTGTAATTAGATCGTCTGAAGATTTTTTTGAATTAATTAGTATTTTTGTTAAGAAAGATTTTTTTAATTTATTTATTAAAAACAAAAAAAAAATGTTTGCAAAAGTTTAACATTTCTTTATTAAAAAGTACATTTAATATGATAATTTTTCACATAATTATAAACCAAGGAATACAATTATTTTAATGATAGTGAAACCATATCAAAATCCCACACGAATTTTCAGGAACAACGCGGCTACACATACCTTAACGCCTGCAATCCCGAAAGAGTTAACACTTTGCCCGATCAGGGAATCGAAACTTGCGACCACTAACTAGACCATATTTAACAATCTCTAAACAGACAGACCTAGAACAACAATATACATTACATAAAGAATTAATACGTATTTTAGCGTGGTTTTAAAGAAAGCACAGCGTCTTTCATCAAGAAATACTAGATAATAAAAATGGCTTCTCAGAACTTAAGGGTTAGTTTTCTATAAACACAAACCTACGTCTTAGTATCACAACGTTCTAAAATAAAGAAATAAAGTGGATCTAAAATAGACCGACAAACCTTTGAACTGGAAGTCTTTCTACCTATATTCGAATTCAAGAGAAAATAAAAGTCATTATTATTGAAGAAATGTTATTACACCTATAAGAGTTTCTCAAAGATAATTAGTTGTTCAAATATTAGTTCGAACTAATATGTGCCATTACCTCTTAATGAATTTTATTGACACACTTTTCTTTAAAATTAAATTGACATTATATCATTTTGTGACATTGACATTTAGTATATTTTATTTAAGACTAATTTTTTTTTTCTGTCTTTACGATGATTATTTAATTTTGTGTTACATTTATTGTGAAATCCAACTGTTCGACACAAATATAAATTTGTTGAAGAATAAATAGATAAATTTATTCTAAGTCCTAAGCTCTAGAGGTACACATCAAGCTGTACATTTTCATTATTCCATGGCCGGAAGAAACTGGATAACCATGACGCAAAACCGCCAAATATGAAGAGATTTGGAAGAGACCTACACTTAGCATTGGGTGGACAAGGGTTGAAGAAGAATAAGAAGATGGCCTCGCTTTGTATAGATTTCCCGTACAATAAGAGATCCGCATAAACTGGTTTTGTATAGCTTGATTTGTCGCCGTGCGTTCATCTAACTGTCACTTGAAGATTGATGGAAAAAGATTTATTTTTTCCGTCAATGGTACATGGATCCTTCAATTCATTAAATTACATTTGATTCAAGATGTTCTAATAATACCAAGTCTTTTGTAAATAAATACTAATAAACATTAAAAGGTATGATTCGGTTTCCCTCATTCATATATTCTACCTTTTATTATTACCTTTTGGAAAACGTTATTTTACCTGAATAAATATTACGTTTCATCATGTTTTATTGCTTGCTTGCGCACGTGATTTCGCTTTCGTAGAATCAATGTCTTTCTGCGAAGAAATCTTTTACCGAATGAAAAATGACTCTTGGAAAATCGCTGGAATAACTTGATATTAAATAATGAACTAGTTTTATGGAAAAAACACGCATAATGGAGCCAAGAATCTCTTATTCATCTCCTCTGCTTACATCGTTCTTTTTTTACCCAAAAAAAAAGTTTCCCAGCAATTACTTTTACGAATTATTTTTTAGTTTTATGTACAGCCAGCTGCAGCAAGCAGCAGTAGTGTTTTTTGGTGCCGCTAAAAATCATCAGAATTATTTCCTTACAGGCTACCCGAAACTGTCAAATTTTTCCAAACAACCTTCAACCTAATGTATTAAAAAATTTTGGGACAAGCCCGCCACACTGTTCCCAAACCACTGTAACTCCTGAAAGCCAGAATCAACAGTGGCGACCACCAGAAAAGCGCCGAGACAATGAAGCTCGGCGAAGTCCCAGAGAATGAATTTAACTGTCTTGGATCCCGCAACGAAATTAATCAGAAAAGTATAGTGGAGGAGTAGGAAAAAACCGTAATTTCCACTTCCCTCCATTTCAGCAGGAGACAGAACGAAACAAGGCCAATAGGCACAAAGGGACGTTTACAACTGGGATAGGCCCAATTGCCTAGCACCACGGATAAATATTAACATTAATGGGTCCTAAGTTGTGAGCTGTTATATTTGATTCCAATAATAGGTATGGCAAAAACGCTTGAACGCACGGAAATTTGTTCTAGTTTCCACAAGGTCTGTATAGTAAATAACTCCGGATGTAAATAACTCCGGATGTACTCCGGATGTACTCCGGATAGTAAATAACTCCGGATGTACTATCCAACATAATGTTGCGTTCATTCTGCCAAAGACTGCACTCCCATAAAATGTGATGTGCTGATTGTTCATATTCGCAGTCAGATGTGGAACATTGACAAAAAGGCGAGTCAACAAGCTTGAAGGAAAATAATTTACTCTTAAAGTTACCATGACCGGTGAGAAATTGGGCAACACAGTGATCAACATCCAACCATGTCCTGGCCAGCCGTTCACGAACGGATGGAAAGAACTGGTGGAGGTGTCGGCCCTTGATGGAATTATCCCACCTACCTTGCCATTCAGACAAAAGTTCCTCCCAGACGTCGGTCTGTGGTTTGAATAATCTAGCAATCTTAACACGGTCACGTAGGGTTAAAAAGTCTGCGTCCGCGGTCTCACGTGCATTATAGTACATTGCAGCCCGTCGCTGCACTTCAAGATCAACTGGAAGTACACCTGCAAGTACCAGTAAGGCTTCAGTACTAACCGTCCTATACGCTTTGCATAAGAATATCAAAGCCAAACGCTGGCTTTGAAGCAATTTACGTCGTGCCGCTCCTATGGTGGCTCTATCGGCCCAGACAGGTGCCCCGTAGCGCATACACCCCAAGTAAGTAGCCCCATAAATGGTCTTTAAAGTTATAAATGACAGACCCCACGTAGATTTTGATATTCTCGTTAAGGCATAAAAGTTCTTTTTAGCTTTTTCACCGACAGCTTTTATATGATCTATGAATGAAAAATTTCTCTCTAAGACCAAACCAAGGTAGCACATGGATTGCTTTCTTTTCACGGGAACGTTATTAAATTTAATACTAGGCCACGATTTAAGATTACCTTTTAAAATTAGTTGATAAGTTTTTTGCGGTGCAAAGGTCAGACGGTTTCGATCGCCCCACTGAGATATTAATCGTAGGCAAGTATCAGCTAAATTCTCGAGACCAGCCCGAGTACTCGACTGAATGAGCAGCAGGCCGTCGTCCGCGTAACCGGTTAATGAACAGCCGGGAGGAAGGGGAATCGCGAGAAAATCATCAAAACCTAAATTCCATACATACGGAGCGATTACCGACCCCTGAGGACATCCCATGATAAGGGGCTTTGACATAGAATAATGACCGAGTTTGAGTTTCGCGGAACCATTTAAAAAGTAAGAATAAACAAGATTATATATGTTTTTATAGCAGCCACGATTCTTCAGTTTAAGTAGTAGCATCGGCCACCATGCGTTATCAAAGGCCCCGGAAATATCTAAAAAGATTCCAACCACGTACTTGTGTTCCGAGTTATTAACAATTTTTCTAACAGAAAGTGCCGCGTCTACGGTAGATTTTCCCACGGTGAAACCGAATTGGTTGTTATGAAACTTTGGCCCGTCTGGCAGCAAACGTGGAACGATAAGGCGCTCCAGGAGTTTTCCTAAAGATGGCAGTAGGGTTATGGGCCTGTACGACTTAGGGTCGTCCGGTGGCTTATCACCACTTTTTGGAATTATTCGTATAAAGCCACGTCGCCATACGCGAGGGAAAACGCCGTCCGCAATACATCGGTTGAAAACAGATAGAATGGCGTCGCCCGCTGTTTTACACGCTTCTATTATCATCCGATTAGATATTTTATCTTCACCTGATGATTTGTTAAGAGGCAGTTTCCTGACAACATTAATGAATTCGTCAATGGATGGAAGATCTGACGCTGGTGATTCAGGTGGTCACCTAATGTATTAGCGAAATAGTTATTTTTCGAAGAAATTTGACAGATTGTAGTAGTTTGATGTGCTGGCCGTGCTGACGTTGTGACGTCACAAGCCCCCACTCCCGAGTTTTGATGCGTTTTATCTTTGTCAATATTCATTGATTTACAAAAACAAAAAATACGTTTCTATTATTTTCCAATACTCTAATTGTAGTAGTTTGATGTGCTGGCCGTGCTGGATGTGCTGGATGTGCTGGATCGTAGTAGCTATAAAACGACCCATAGCTCCAATCTACGCATTATGTACGGTCGAACAAGCTATTTGGTTTACATTTTACAATGTAATTTGTTGGTTAAACTGTAAACCAAATAGCTTGTTCGACCGTACATAATGCGTAGATTGGAGCTATGGGTCGTTTTATACCACGTTAAGAACATAAAAACTGTAATGGCCAGAATAAGTCAATCAAATTAAGTCAAATTTTCTTCTCTTTCTTCGATAGCCTGTCTCACGACTACACCAGCAAAGTGAGACAACCCAAAAATCATCAATTCTAAAAAAAAGAAGTAACGCCTTTCGTTTCGCACTGTCGTAGTGTCGACCTGCCACCTGTCTATACATTGTTGTCATTCCAGAACATTTCTGAACGAAACTTGTTACTTGTTACTTCTAAGCAAACACGTTTGAAATAAAGTTGTTTTAGCAAACTGAAATGTTCTTTCCAGGCAAAGTGTACAATTTATCAGAAAATTCTAAAGGTCAGGAGAATGATGATCAGAAATTTCTTTGCAGCAGGTCCGAGTCTTGTTTAATGGGAATAGTGTAGTATCTATTAGGTGCTCCTATGCTGAACCATTCGGGAAACACAAACATGTTGGTACGTTATTCTTGCAGAAACAAATTAGGGGGATGAAGAATAGGGTGTAAAGTTCTTCATGCCCTATTGAAAAGGGAGAATCCTCTGACCAGACGGGTGCTATGTCTGGGCTACTGCTTGACGGGTTGTTGTCGGGTTTTCCGATACGGTCTTAAGTCGCGGATAACTTTAACTGCGCGATGTACGAATTTAATGCTAGTTCATCATCTTTGTCATAAATGGCGCTGTAGTACTTTTTGTTTTGTAGTGCCGCTAAAAAAACATCAGAATCTTCTTAGACGGCAATTATTTCCTACCTCTCGGAAAATACCTTCTCATTATCTAAAAATAACACAAATTTCTCGTGTACAACAAAGCAGGACTTACCAGTGTATGAAGAGTAATCAAAACGTACAATTGTACTTTATTTAACCGTCTCACTCAATTCCATGCTGTATTTGCGAAGCACGAAATTACACCAATCCAGTATTGGATTATGGAAATTTGAATACGAATATGCAGGTGCCCATAAATTTATAGAAATTTTTTGAATCTACGAATACGATCTTTGTGGGATAATCGACATGGACGACTTGGTCGTTTTTATCTTTTTATTTACATTGAAAATAATATTTTTGATGTCAAAATAAAATAAAAGCAGCTATGTCCTTAGCTGAATTGTGCATTTTGAGGCTTAGTATGATCAGTTCTATTAGTAACTGATTCACAGGATAGAAAACAGCTTGAAGCATTATCCGTGTATGTGATGAAATATTTATGACCTCTAGAGTGTATAGAATTTAATACAAATAATAATATGTTGTCGCATATAAAGGCACAGGCCAAATATCATAAGATAAGGTAATTATACAGGTCTCTTTTTTTATTTCTTTCCTTTCAATAGGGTAGATGACCAAAATCTAATTAGTCCGTCAGATAGATTTCTAAAAAATATTGGACACGTATTTTTTCTTTTGTTACGTAAACCAAAATTGACGAAGATACGACGCTTTTAATAAATTCTCAATACGTCACGCCGTGGTATATTTTTTAGTGCGTTGTGACGTCACGAGCCCCCACTCCCGAGTTTTGATGCGTTTTATCTTTGTCAATATTCATTGATTTACAAAAACAATAAATACTTGTGCATTATTTTCCAATACTCTAACTGCCGGAATAAATAGATTTACAATTTATTGATGGTGGAAACTAGCCTATTATTTGTATGGACCATTGCTGACTGAGGCCAATCTTAAAGCAAACCAAAACCGACTAAAACAAGCATTCCTGCGGTAGCGATTTCATCCGAATCGATTACACACAACATTAACGTTTAAACATACCTGCACTTACACCTGATACCGACGCCTACGTCACCGTCGCTTTAACTTTCCAACCGAAGGGTTCGCGACGCGAGAAAACTTCGTCCCCTGAAAAGGAAGTAAAAAGTTTCTAATGAACAAACTTCCGTACACGTATGTTCCATGGAAATTAGACATTGTTTCTGCATACTTTTTGTATCTTCGTGATCGTTTCGCGTTATAAGAGGTTTGCACTTAGGGTAAATGAAAACCAGTATAAGACAAAGGTTTTTAAATGGCTGTTTAACTGCTTCAACATTTTTTGATTGCTTTTTAGCATAGCATGTGCATTACGGCGAGTCTTGAAATGATCAGATACATCAGTATTTGATCATTTAATTGTTTAGGTTCTTTTCTGTAAAGATACATCACATCAATAACTGATCTTTTAATTGTAAAGGATCTTTTTGTAAAGAATTTAATAATGAGTTCAAAAGTGCCAGGTTTTGATATTATATTTGGACGTTTAAGTTGGTTTACAAATATCAATAACAATTCATATCTAAACATTGAGGAAACCTAGACAGAACTACCACCAGTACCACCAATACAGTGAACAAGCGTGGTGAAAAGTGCTTTTATGAGGAAACTAGCTTACGCCCGCGGTTTCGCCCGCATTTAGTTGTGTAATTGACCCACGGGATCGTACTACCGGGATAAACAGTATTCTATTATGTTAATCCCGGTTATATAATAATATCTGTGTGCCAAAGTTCATCTAAATCCAGTGAGTAGTTTTTGCAGCGTTTGGTCAGCGTGAAAGCATAACAAACATCCAGACATTCAGATATCCATACATCTAAACAAACTGGAGCATTTATAATAATATTAGTAGGATGGCTTAGCCTGCGTAATTATATAATTTTGTAAGTTTTAAAATATAGCGTAAAAATACTGTCATTTTTTTTTTTTTTACAAATTAAGTTTATGGTTTACTAAAACACATAATATCCTCTTCCACAATTACAATTGTTATCCTACTTTATAGGTACATGAGCTGTAACACGCAATACGTTTCCCCCACAATTTCACCTCTCATTTACTACTTTCTTATGTCGACAATTACATTTATAGACATGTCTCTGGTGCGCTATCATGTAACTCGGGAGGCGGTTGCCGCTGTAATTATATGAGTTGCTAGTATGTTTTCCTTACTTTGGTGAATTAACGGGTATATTTTGGGTTGATATATGGTTGTTTACAAGGAAAAATTACCACTCATTGGATACCAAGAAGCAGGGAACGACAACGCGGCAGGCCCAGAAGGAGATGGCGGGATGACCTAAACTCTTTCGCAAAGGATTGGCCTACAATCGCATTAGATCGCGAAATGAGGAAGGATGGAAGGGAGGCCTTTGCCCTGCAGTGGGACAATATAGGTTTATAATAATAATAAGGAAATTATACCCAATGCGGTTTCGGGGGATTTATGTAACAGAAACACCTGATGCATTATTTCATCATCATCATCATCTCGTCGTCGACGTCCACTGCTGGACAGGGGGGGAGGCCTATCCCCCAAGTGTCGCCACATCGACCGGTCCCGTGCGACTTGCATCCAGCGGATCCCCGCATCCGTCATCAGGTCATCGGTCCACCTAGTCCTTCCAACGCAACGTCTTCCGGTTCGCGGTCGCCACTCCAGAACTTTTCGGCCCCATCGGCCATCCGTTCTGCGAGCAATGTGCCCTGCTCACTGCCACTTAAGTTTGCCAATTCTTCGGGCTACGTCGGTAACCTTGGATCTCCTTGATGCATTATTTACTTTGGTGTTTTTAACAGAACTTCACTCCTGCTACCTTTGAAGGGAGAAAGAGGTGTGCGAAACACCTACATCTCACCAGTTTTGTTAACCGTGTAATAGAGAGCGAGCCTTAGTTATCGGGCTAATTATAAATGGACATTCAGATGAGATGAGATGAACGGAGTTAGCAACTTTTTTTTTGTTAAAAAACTATGGTACGAAGAGCTATAAGTACTGTGGCACGTACGAAGTTCACGTTATTTTGCAAAAACCTTCTAACGTTGATTTTATATTTTTGGTGTGGTTTAAATTGAGAAAAGAAGGGAGGGTATTGTTACACCCACATACCAAAAGTGTTGAAGTGTAGTGTGAGTGCTGCCACACTTTTGTACCCTAAAAAAATGTACTTTAGGTAAATACACTAGCTATCAAACATAAAAGCGAAATACTCTCTCAGAATCTCGATGGTGAGCATTCTGAATAACGTAATTCGTCATAGCAAACTTTCGGAGTAACGTACTTCGCGATGACGAACATTCTGAATAGCGTAATTCGTCATAGCGTACTTTCGGAGTAACGTACTTCGCGATAACGAACATTCTGAATAACGTATATCGGAGTTTTAAACTTCGGAATTCCGTAATACAGTCAGGGCAAGAGAATGATGGGGTGTGTATGTGTCATCATCATCATTATCATCAGCCTATAATGTTTCCACTGCTGGGACACGGCCTGTATGTGTATATTCCACCAACTCAAAAACGTTTTCAGCCTTCTATCGGGCTTATATTAATAGTAATCCAAGTACTAAAAATACCATAACGGTATTTGTAAATACCGTTATGGTATTTGTATTACCTGGTACACCGGGTTATAAATGAATTCAGCTCTGTCGAATGTCATCACTGTTATTTAAACTTTAGTGACAACTATAGCTACACACTGCTTAATTGCTGTGCAAAACTTACACACGATTCAGTGCTTCACTTCAGATTTACCATAACATGCATTTAACACCCCTTTTTAAATTCCCAGTCCTACCTGTTATGAAAAGTAATCAAAATTATGAAAAACAGATTCCTTGTTAAGCAGCGTTTTCACTTAGTGTTCTGCGAGCAAACATTCGTTTGCAAGGTAAATGAAAGCGGTCGGACTGAGCAAAAATGTTTGCGCGCGCAGTTAGACGTAGACTGGTACTGTTCAGAAACTGTGTATGTTTTGATAATTGCTGATATAAACTTTCAGAATGGTGAGTGAAAACAGCACACAGCTTCACAGAACTTATGTAAGCTCAGATTAAAAGTAATTTTTAAAAGATATGCAACCGTACAAAATTGTAACAAAACCAGTTCATCATCATCATCATCATCATCATTTCAGCCGAAAGACGTCCACTGCTGGACATAGGCCTCCCCCAAGTGTCGCCACATTGACCGGTCCCGTGCGACTCGCATCCAGCGGATTCCCGCAACCTTTACCAGGCCATCGGTCCATCTAGTGGGAGGCCTTCCAACGCAACGTCTTCCGGTTCGCGGTCGCCTCTCCAGAACTTTTCAGCCCCATCGGCCATCCGTTCTATGAGCAATGTGCCCTGCCCACTACCACTTAAGTTTGGCAATTCTCCGGGCCACGTCGGTAAACCAGTTACTTTTTTATTTTGCTTAAACCGTTCTTATCAAGCTTTAGGCAATGCTTATAGTAACGTATCAAATGTTAACGTAATAGCAGTACATTATCAGTGATAGCTTAATGGTGTTGTCGGATTGCCAAGTCATAGGTCTAAGTGCTCATTTCCGGAGAAGCGTCGCGTTGTGCGTTTTTGCCGTTTACGGAGACGCGGCGCGTGCAGCGGCCGGCGTTATCACACGCCCAAACAAAAACATATGGCAAAGTATGATGTTGTTTACGAAGACGCGGCGCGTGCTTCGGCGCGTTGCCCGCAGCGTCACACGCCGCGTTAAGTCATCATGTCACGTCATGACGGATGTCAAACAGCCATATGCTCTTTGTGTTCTTTTTATCGCGAATAAATAAAAATACCAGTTTAATTCGCATAAGTTTATTGAATAAAAACTTCTGCCAGTGCAACTTACGAATAACATTTATCTAGTGTTTTTTGTGTTTATGACCGCCGTGTTGCCCGCTGCGGTGGACGCCGCATGCACCGCCGCGTCTGACACGGCGTTCTACGCTACATCTCAAGCAAACGCGCGTAAAAACGCTTTTCCGTAAACGCTCTCATACATTGCCAAATGTTTGAATTTTATGCGGCCCGCGCCACCCGACGGGACGCGCGACGCGCCGTGTCTCCGTAAATGAGCCCTAAAAGTTCGAACCCAAGACACACATATCTAAATTTTCGGTTTCATGTGCGTATTATATAATAATCACTTGCTTCGGTGAAGGGAAACATTGTGAGGAAACCAGCATTCCTGAGAGATATTTCTCAACGACATGTAAAGCCAAGTCAGAGGCCCATGGGCGGCATAAAAACTTTGACACCAAGTTAGGCACTAACCATACGATATGGAATGATAACGTTATGTTACTAACAAAAATGATTCATCACAAATATATATTTAATTTTAGATCACCTTCAAGACAGCAACAATTAGTTACAGCCAAAATCAAATACCAACCAAAACCTAATTTTGACAAATTGTCATTTTTTTGTTCACGATTCAATTTCTTTATATGGATGCACTAGCTAATGCCCGTGGTGTTCGCCCGCTTGACAAATTATATACTAAAACCTTGCTCTTGAATCACTCTATCTATTAAAAAAAAACCCGCATCAAAATCCGTTGCGTAGTTTTAATGATCTAAGCATACATAGGGACAGACAGACGCGGCGGGGGACTTTGTTCTATATGTAGTGATGATTGACAGATACCAAAACATCCTATAGTCTTTAAAGTATAAATCAACATAGCAACAATTTTAACACTACTAGTAGCAATCGTCTTCTCCACAATAAGGCTCCAAAAAAACTGTTCGTCCATTCTGAATGCGAATCCGTTAGTCAGGTGATTGGAGATGTATGCCCCTCATTAATACCAACAACTATGTTGTTCTTACTTTCTTTAGTTTTCCCTTCTTGGCAACTATCGTTATCAGGGGTATTGGGGTAACAGTAGTCTTATTTCAGGGTACTTTCTTTGAGGATAAATAAATGGATTCACTTTTATTGTAGAGAGGTCAAGTTAAGAAATGGAAAGGTCGCTTTAACTTTTTATTCTTCAACTTTATGTAGTAGGTAATTTTGACCGTATTTCTTGTAGTTTTATGGTAAAACCAACATCGAAGGGGCGTTCGAGCGCGCGGTTTAAACGTACCGTTGATATGTCGATTTTTTAGAGAAAAACAATTAGGAACTATTTTTAGGTACGACTTTTACATTTTAAATGATGACCTTTACTTTTTTATCAGCCTTTTATTTTAATCTGACATCTGACATACATATATCGCCAAAATATTTTGTTCATTATTCTGGTTGGCACAACTTCGAACAAAAATTAATTATGAAGTTTTTCTTATATATTAGTATGTCAGATTTATGTTACAATTGGCTGTATTTATATACCAATAATTGGTGTATAAATACAGTTAATAGACAGAAACGGGCAGTTAAGGCAGCGCAAAGCGGATTTTACTTATTTAGATAGATCTGAATGGGTAAGATCTGTTTTGTAACTGCATTTTCTTTCTTCAATGTTTAATGCACATAACGTGACAGCCTTTAATTAAGGCTACACTATAAAATGTTAAATTCAACATGAGTTCTTAAACATTTATTTTTGGTGTATGCTTTGTTGGTTGTCTTTATATAAATAAATAAATAAAAATCGGCGACGACTTCACATTAAAAAATATATTATCGATCGGTTTTAAAAAGATTCTTTGATCAGAAATTAAATTAAATCTTAATTTATTAAAAGCCTGATGTTACCCACTGCAGGGCAAAGGAGTCCCGTAGACGTATAGTCATCTCAAAACAGAATAACAAACAAAGAAAAATCCACAACCTTGGCTAAGTTTAGATACTAACTTATGCGTACCCTGTTTAAAGCTATCCTTTCGGGACAAACATCACAATAATGATGTACCTATTTGCAAATGTGTCCACCTTCCCGCCCTTGACCTTCTAAATAAAAAATGGCAAACCTTCCATAGGTAATGAGCCCCTGAACCTTGAATATAAAGTGGGCATTTGGCACAAACACTCAACATCACTCACTGATTGCCAAGTTTGTGGTATAACTTTTGTTTAGGAAAACTTTTGCATATGTACATAAGCACCCTATGACAATGAGGTAAGGTTGAAAGTTAGTTAATATGTTGTTGGGAGGGTTCCGTTTATGGTAAATGCAAAGACATTAGTATCTACTTATTGAGCTGCCTTCGTATAAGTCAGAATATAATAGTGATGGGCACAAAATGACTTATGTTGGCAGATCCTTGGCTTTTGCTCTGTTCCAAAAATACAACGTTATGCCTATAATTGTTGCCTAGATCTTTAATATAATTCTGTGAGTAAACAACGAAAAATTTACCTGAAAAATAGGACATTATATAAATAAAATATCGTAGATAGCGCATAAAAAAAACATCTGATGGACGAATTCGATTTTCTCAAAAACATGAAAGTGTTTTTACCTGTGACTTTGACATTGTAAAAAGGTTTTATAAATAAAGTAAAACATACTCACCTAAAAGAATAAAAAATATCCTACAATCGACACGTCCAGACATCTTAGCACAAATTGAAAAAGGTCTAAGGTAGTGCTATAAATTTATCCGTTGCCCGAGGGTAGTTATAAATAAAAAAGTGGAACAATTACTATACGTGTGTGGGCTATCAATAAGCCGCAGCTGATAATATGAGGTTGTAGGTTTGGCCAGAGGCCAGGCAGAGAAATAGGCTGGGGCACACCGAGAGATGAGCTGGGCCCGTACCGCTGTATAATTGGTACCTATAATAAATAGTACGTATGAAGCCCAAAAATATCTGTCACAATGTTAACTTCCACGGAATTGTACTAGTACTACATTAAATTAATGAGAGCAGCTTCTTAAGAAAGGACAGTTGCGCAGAACTCGATACGTGCGTGTATGTAAAGCCGACATCCTTACATACCGTAAAGATCGTAACCGATGGCGTTCTGTACATCTGCTTACCCCCTTGGTAAAAAGGCGTGACTTTTTGTATGTTCGAGATAAGAGCCTTAGATGGCATAGGATATTAGAAATAACTAGTATTTTCAGCTTCTCAAATATTACGGATGAGACTTCAATTTACATTAAATAGATTCACAAGATACACGAGTAAGAATATATTACTAGAGATCCTAACATTAACTGAACTAATTCAAGCAAAAGCTTTTCAACGAATGAATAGATTTCATCAGCATACAATTAAGAATCCTTCGAAGGCTGGGTGTATAACAATTGTTTAAGGTTTCCACACAATTAAGTCAGTAAATCGAATTATAAAGAATCCTTTGAACAGGCTCCGTGGAAATCTAAGCCATATTGGCCGCAAATATTGTGTTAACTAAAAGTGTTGTCTTTAAAAGTTGGCGAGGCGAGCCAACATTGCCCATTAGGTACGTTGTATATTTTTGAGTAAGCTTAACGAGTTTCTAGTCAAAGAGATTCGGTGAACGCTTCCTCTTTAGACTCTCCAACGTTTATTTATCATGTGTACACAGCAAAGGGGAACGAGTTAATACATTATGAATGTGCAAATTGACTCATCTTAACATTATTTTGACTACGTTAGCTTTGGTGTCAATATACGGCCAACGCGAAGAAGCAACATTTAATATATTTCTAAGAAAATTCGAGTCATTCCTCCAAATTGAGTGTTGTTATTCAACCTTTTCAGTTTTTGCGTCGAGCAAAAAACGACGGTATTTATATTTTTCCTCAACTGGGTATTAAAACCCAATTGTGTCTGAAAATTGAGATGGACAATTAGTTTTCTTAGGATATTTTGGCTGTTTTTACAACGGAAAAAATTCCATTACCTAGAAAACACCAGGTTTTTTAGGTAATGGGATTTTTTAGCTGTGCAGCTACTAGCAATTAGGTAGTCTATAAAAAAAGGCCTTTGCCAAGGAGTGGGACAGAGCAGGTTAGGAAAAAAAAAAACAGCTATTCCATACATTTCGACCGTTTAAGGTGAAAACCCACCGCGGCGCACGGAGAGGCTACGCACGTGTGTTTAGCTTCGCTTTACAAGAAAATGTATGTGATTGTGTCCACAGCAAACCACAGACACGCTATGCACGAATTGACGTCATATAAACATGCGTGGCTTGCTCGAATAAGGCGCTCACATACCTCAACGCTGTCAACGCTATGCACACTGTGTATGTACACGCTTTAAATGAATATTTTATACGGATTATGCCGCGGTTGGCCACGTTCTTGGCGACCACGTTGTCAAACAAATGAATCCATGCAGCTCAAATGCACCGCGTGGCCGTGCACAGCGTGCACGGCGGTGCGTTTGCGCCTTCACAGTTTTATAGGAAACAGCTTTTTTTGTTTAATAACCGACGAAAAATTTATATTTGGGGGGTTCCAAATGTTGTACTGAATGCTTGGTAAACATTTTAGCGTCAGTGTCCGTTCGACCTTGCATAAGTTGTCTACTGCCCAAAATTACAACGAAAATGCCAACATCAACATAATAACACAGTAATGAAAACATAAAAGAAATTCTTCGAATTTTTCTGTAGAAACTCGACTATTATGAGTGATATTAATATTGGCAACGTCCTTAGAGCTATTTGAACATTAAATATTAAATGTTCAACCTACAATGGAGCGAGTAGTGACTAAAAGCGTATTCTGTATTTCCCAGCTAATATAGGCGAGCCACATCTCAAAGATTCATGCCATTAGCAGATTGTGTAAGTACTGAAGTAAACCACGTTTCCGGGATTAAGAAATTGGGGGAGACATTTCCTAATTTGCAATTTAAGTCAAAGTGGTATCTGTTAATTGTGTTTTAGGAGACACGTATAAGGTAAATGTCGACAGGATATCTGAAATGCACAGGGCGAAAATTAACAAGCATATTTACATGAACATTTTAAGCACCCTATGGTTATTTTTTATTTGCATCTTATTGTTTTTACCGAAAATCTGACAACCAGTCTTACCAGGCAGTATCCGTATAAAATACTGGTATTCAGCTGCAACCGGTAAGACAAGAAGCCAACCCCAACAAAAGGAAAAGGCTAAGCAGACGATCTTATTGTTTTTCCATACTTATGTAATTCCTTACTGTTTTAGAGGCGAGTTTAATTATTAAATTAATTAGATCGTACATATACCTGTATACTAAGTTTCATTCAACATATTATAGTATTGACATACCCATTGCACGTATTTAATGTTTTTCCGACCAGAAGGTCCACTTACCAATCCTATTTTGTGATAGTTAACTAAGTAAGGCACCACAAGCATGGAAATGTTGGAAATTGGACAGATCCTCATTATAATGCTCTTTGGCGTGCCTGAGGACATGTGCATTGATGAAGTGATGCGCTCTATGCCATTCCCGAGGGGATAATATTGCAAATGAAATGCACTGTAATTAACCCGACTATTAATAGACTATAAATATTAATTTGTAATTACGGATTTTGATTTTGAAATGGATGCTTTTGAGAGGTATGTTGTACCACTGAAAAGCATCCATTTCAAAAATTGGTAGAATTAAAATCGCGTTCCATTATTATATAGAACTTGCTGTCATTATATTTCAGAGAAATATTAAAGGTAGCAGGAGCAGCGGTGGCCCAGTGGTGACGGCCCTGACTTACGAAAAGTAAGTCATGGGTTCGAACCCAAACAGGTGCATTACTTTGTGTAATTTATTTCATCACCACTGCTCTCAAAACGGTGAAGGAAAATATCGTGAGGAAACCGGCATGTCCTAGAACCAAAAATTCGAAGACATGTGACATCTACTAAACCGCACTGGACCCGCGTGGTGGATTATAGACCATTCCCACTCATTGAAAGGAGACCGTGTCCCAGCAGTGGGAACATTTTAGGCTCATGATGATGATGATTAAAGGTAGAGGGGCTGATCTAGCAATAATTGTCCAATAAACAATAGTATTTATTAACAGTAGCATGGCCATGGCTTTCCTAAAACCAAAGATTCGAAGGCATACAACATCGACTTACACACACACAGGACCCACGCGGTAGATAAAAACATGGCCAGCAAAATTTAAAATTATTTTTATTTGTCACTGCACCCATAATCAGAACAAGTAAAGTGTACCGATGACCTGGTGAAGGTTGCGTGGATTTGCTGGATGCGAGTCGCGCGGGACCGTTCAACGTGGCGACACTTGGGGGAGGCCTATGTCCAGCAGTGGACGTCTTTTGGCTAAAATGATGATGTAACTGCACCTTATTTAAGATTTCAAAGCAATTCCATAAACATTAATTCGAGCACGGCTTTCATCAACAGCTCCAAGCCAACAACCCAGCTAAGCTATCCGTTCAATCAACTCGAATAAACCAAGCAAGGGGCCTGTGTATCTTAACTTCATATTAGGAGACTATCGACTACTAAAGTTTAGGATTACCTAGTCGACTTCGGGATACCTGCAGGTTGCAATTGAATATTCATGGTGTGTTTAGGAATATTGATTAAAGCACTGATACCTTTGTTCTTGTGTAGTTATTTACTTTGGTGGACGGAGAGGGTTCACAAACACACAACTGAATAAATAAATATCGCTGGACATTACACAGCGCCATCTAGTGCCACACAGATTTTTTTGATTCAGGTGAAGTTTGGAATTAGAAATGTCATTGGATTTTTGGACCTCGATTTTGTAAGATTAGGTACTGGGGTACCTAATCTTACAAAATCGAGGTGACAAAATTGTGAGTGACACAATATGTTGGGGTACCAAATTATAATTTTTGCCCAAATTCTGCTTTATATGCTACTTATTATCAGCGATTTGTCCCACTACAGGGCAAACTCCTCTAAAATAACGGTTACAATTTATTGGCTCTATAGTCAACTGATCCCGCTCATTTGGATCCCGCGGGATCCATCAGTTTACAAAATTATTTAAATAGATTGGCCCCGGCCTTAAAAAAAAAATGCCATCGTATTTCAAAGTTGATCATTACATATTATCACGCCATGGCGTGATGTTACGTACCTACAAAAAACAATAAACATCCAAGCGATATACCTGAATCACGTTAGCTGCAATCGGGGGATTGAAATGAAACCAAAGATGGCTACTTAATCTATATTAAAGTAAAAGAATTACATTAACTATAGCCTAAACTAACCTAGCTCCTATTCGAAGTGTGAATATGGAATGACCTTCTTCTTAGTTTCTCGTTATTAGCTAATCGTAGTGTACGTGCAATGTAGTGCTTGTCTTGGATCTTTATTTCCGTACGGTTCCACCTTGAAACCTTGAATGTATCGCGTGCTGTGTCGGTGATTTCCGTATTGCGAGGTCGATCGCTCGATGCCCGCGCGCCACGAAGTGCAGCGTCGGCGTTTAGCTGTTTGTCTTATGCAGCAGCGTGTAAGTCGCGAATCGAGGTCTAGGTCGTAGGTAGCGCTATGCGTTTTTGTTATTTTGGACCCCTGAAACATTGTTTTTTTTTATGGTTGGTGATTACATATAACCATACCGTATCATAATTATAAAGCTTCTAATTGTGTTTTCTAAATTCAAATTAAATCATTCTCCAATTCTAGCCATTAATAAAAACAAAATGACTGCCTGTAGTCTTCAGTTTATTTCGCAGCCGCGGGGTGCTTTTTCGCAACGCGGCATATCTGTTAATTGACCTATTGACCCGACGATAAGGTCAGGCGTCATAATGTTTCGCTGTTATTAGCTGTTTCATAAACGCGGCTAGTGGACACTAGTGGACGTCAGCTTGTGAGTTACCTTGCTTTATGTTATGGGGGTTAAATTCTGTTGGGGGGGGGGAAGAGTGTAACATGTGGTGTTAAATATTTACCAAAAGCTGTAGGTAGTTATGTTTTGAAAATAGAGGTTAGACTTTAGAGTCTTTGGTCTCTGCTCAAAAGTAAATAATAGAAAGTTATAAATATTAAAGGCTTGAAAATATCACTTGGTTAAGATTTTGTTAACCTACTCATCATAAACGAACCGAATTTGGAAGTCGTGGGGAGGCCTTTGCCCAGCAGTGGGATGACACAGGCTAACAGTAACAGTAGGAATACATAGATCAAAGAGTCTGTATGTAAATATTATAGTGACCGTTTCCCTCCCGATGCAAAGTGTTTGTTGAATTTTGTACCTGATTATCCGGGCTTTTTAGAGAATCTGACTTTTTGCTAAATAGATGTTCTGCTATACAGACCATCTGATAGTTAGACGTTTTGCTACATGGACATTTTGCTAATTAGACTTATTGCTCATTACACGTTTCGCGCTGTTGGATATTTTGCTACTTAGACCTTCTGATCAGGAGGGCATTTTTGTAAGGAAAGACATGCTCTGGGATGGGAGAGGAAGCCTGACCAACCGCAGCCAGTCGGGCACAATCAGCCGACTATGCAGCCTAGAGTCAATATAGGAATAGTGGTAAAGTCACGTACAATCCATAGGAATGAGCATTGGTGTCTTGACCTTCGTTTGGTTGGTCTCTTCTAGCATTGGAGAATCATGTTCGTTTCTGATGGCTCAATTTGGGAAAAGGCTAGGCAGATGATGAGTCTATGATGTTTTCATTGCTGAGACACAGGTCTCCTCTCAATGTGATGGAAGTGAGTCGTAATTCACCACGTGAGCCCAGCACAGGACGATGGATGTTTAAAACGTTTACTTCTAGGACATATGGGCTTCTTGATGAAGTTATGTGCACAAACTAAAGTGACTGCCTTTGAACCTACTACATTGTCAAGCATTTCGTAAGACGCGTGGGGTTCCGGAGGATCTAGCTACCCACACAAAAAACCCAAAGAAAAAGAAAGACCACGGACGTAACAAAAAATAACATGGGCTAGAAAATCTTATCTCCAATTTTTCCACGAAACCTTCGAACTGATTCCCAAGAAATCTTTAATATCTATACATCGTTTTCTTGGAAAATAATTATTTAGGATAATAAAATTATTCAGTCACTTGTGAGTTACCATGAGATTCCTTGTAGAAAGTTTAATAGTTCGAAGAATTATGTTCCAGACAAAATCATTATTTTCTTCCAAACTTTTTGGATTCTCAGTAAGTAAATATTTTAATTCGATTTTTGTTATTATTCAGAACTATTCAATAACATATAATTATTATTTAATCAACAGAAATCATTGCGCTAACAAATTGAAGATTATATCTGTAAATTAAAAAATAAATGTAAAAGGTTTACTTTTTTTCTGATTACTCCAGTGAGACTCGTTAAAAAGAGATCACTGGGCAATGAACTTACAACTTTGTAACCCACAGTTAATGAGTCTAGGGAATCTCAGTAACACTAGTAGGTTATTTACCTTTGGTATTACATGTAGACTAGGTGGATCAATGACCTGCTGCCTGGTGAAGGTTGCGCGAATCCGCTGGATGCGAGTCGCACGGGACCGGTCAATGTGGCAACACTTGGGGGAAGCCTATGTCCAGCAGTGGACGTCTTTCGGCTGAAATGATGACGATCATGATGATAACATACTTAGGTGTTCAGTCTAGACGGAATGTGGGAAATCTCGCTCACGCAAAAACTGGCCTGCGGGCCAGATGTCAACTTTTTAAAATGTGTACGGGTAGATTCGCCCAGACCAGTTTAGTAGAACGGGCTAGATGTCTCCTATCAAAAAGTAAAGGGATATTTCGGCAAAATCGCATATTTTTTAATTAAATATCTGATCAATCTGTAAATCATAACAACAATAATGGCAATTATTTTAACACAAAAAAAATACAGGGTAAAGTAACCATCATTTATAAAACTTATAAGTACAGAATTTGCTAGTTTCTTAGAATTTCTTGGTAAAAATAATACTTATATAAACATAACTGCGACTATGGTCTTATTTTTAGACTTTCAGGAAGGTGAAGTGCTGCCGAAAATACAGGTAACAGGAAAACACAACTTTATTCTTTTTCATGTCCTTCTCGTCCAACTGCTCGAGTCAGAGTGTCAGAGGGGGGGAAACTTGCCTTCACGTACACACCAATAGTTTTGGATGGCTATCTAAATTTCAGTGTGTATGTTGTATTTTTCTTTAAACCATCAGCTATGCAATGCACGACGCGTTAATTTTTTAATGCGAACACTGAAATTGTATAACGAATAAAAGAAGGATGTTTTCAACATAACATAATACATCACGCCTGTAATCCCCAAAAGGTAAGGCAGAGGTGTACCTAACAGCACACCCACATTTCGACAGTCATAATTAAGTCCCAAGTAATAGGAGGCGAGCCTATTGCCATCAACCGGGCACAAATCCAGACTGATGACGGATGGAAAAACCCAATAACAATTTGCCCGATCCAGGAATCGAACCCAAGATTATGTTGCTCAGCAGTCGTGATTGCGCCCACTAGACCAACAGGGCAGTTGAGTCCGTTGAGGTTTTCAAGTCAACGCACGTACCTTATACCAATTAATTTTTTTAGTCCACGAATGCTCCAGGGTAGCCCGCGAAATTCAAAATTTCTTACGTTTTTTGCAATTTTCAGGCCAGTGCTAGGTTGTATGCGGCTGTAAGACGTATGTACTCGTAGTTATAGAATTATTATCATCAAAATCATCAATACAACCCTCCAAATTCATAAAGGTGTAGGTAACAAAAAAAAAGCAGAGAAAGTCATTTCTACACCTTTATGAACTTGGAGGGTTGTATTGATGATTTTGATGATTATAATTCTGTAACTACATACGTCTTGCAGCCGCAAATAATATTGCAATCAACATGAACCCTAGTACTGGCCTGCAAATTGCAAAAAACGTAAGAAAATTTGAATTGCGCGGGCTACCCTGGAGCATCCACCTTAATTCAAAATATTTGAAACATATTGCCTAACTATGCTGCTGATTCTGCTAAAAACGAGTGTTTTACATGGAGCGACTAACATTTCTGATCTCTACCATCCAGTAACTGGGTGACAAGATATCCTTTGGAAAGACTGCAACGTTTTGAAATCCATATTGACGAAAATCAACTGATATTGCAGATGTGAGTATTGTTAAAGTAAGTCGAAACCCTCGGAAAAACTGTAATGTATTGAACACACACATACTCGGGTGATAGTATGCTTCAGGTGACAGATCTCAGCGAGAAGCTTAAGTCCATCGATGTGTGGCCGGCTTTGGGTTTTATCTCTGTGGGTCTCTTGGAAGCAAAAAATGTCGACTTGAATTTTGCGGAAGACTTTGGAAACAATTTCAGATTTGTTTTGAGAAAACCCTTCAATGTTGACCGCACACACCCGGTTTTATAAATGGACTTTGGATTGCCATCGTAGTGAAAGGATTAGCTAGTCAGCGTGGGTACTCGCTATCTACCCAGGGTGCGCCGGACGTATGTACTTGGTTCAGTAGATAGGTATGTCGCTTAGTCCACATTCTCGAAAATCAACAAGCCAATGGATGATTTTGAAATGTAAACATTAAAATCGTTTTTTTACACTTCATACACAGGTTGATTATTGAAAATTTTAACTGAATTGCCATGAACTTCTCAATAATTCACCGAAAACTCGCTCCCACCGTTCTCTTAGACAGTCTGTCCACCACTTGTCTCTGGCCTCTGTTGACAGGTCTTATTGTTTACACAACCCTCTCCTAGGACTCTGCTTACTACCTAACTACAAACTTTGATGGGGATACGATCCACCCCCATAAAGGAATGCAATATTACACCGCGGAGACGTTAATGAAGCTTTTTGGTGAGAAACTTTAAGTTAGTATGCAGATTGTGGTAGTTTTGTTTTATGATTGTTGTGTGTTTTGTAGGATAAAAGGAATAATTTAGTGGAATAGAAGTAATGCTAAAAAACCTTGACTATTTCCTTTTGTTATTCAAATCAATTTTATTATGTATGTCGTAAAAATAGTGTATTCAAATACACATTTTTTTTCTTTTTCACTTTTTGTTTGCTAATAGACTTAGAAAATATTTTACGATCACACCTCAAGGTGTGATCGTAAAATATTTTCTTAGTCAATAGCATTTACTTGTATTATCATAACAAGAGCATCGAAAGCATAGAAAGTGCAGTGTGGTACTTGTATTTAGTCTATTATACTACAAGATTTTCCTACAAACATATATAAAACGTTCAAACAAACTGCAGTCTTCTTTAGACTGCTTGGAATCTGAATAACAAGGTACTCCAGTGTTACTGAGTTCAATAAAAAATGTTAATGCAATCCGTTCAAGCCCGCCACACTATTCCCAAACCACTGTAACTCCTGAAAGCCAGAATCAACAGTGGCGACCACCAGAAAAGCGCCGAGACAATGAAGCTCGACGAAGTCCCAGAGAATGAATGTAACTGTCTTGGATCCCGCAACGAAATTAATCAAAAAAGTATAGAGGAGGAGTAGGAAAAAAACCGTAATTACTACTTTCCTCCATATCAGCAGGAGACAGAACGAAACAAGGCCAATATTACAATATTACTACTGGGATAGGCCCAGTTGCCTACCACCACGGATAAATTTTAACATTAATGGGTCCTAAGTTGTGAGCTGTTATATTTGATTCCAATTCGTTCAGTAATACTGCAAGCTCATAAAACTTTCCAGTACGAACAATAAACGTTAACCAAAAAACTACCTTCAGCATCCCCAACTCGATCCGAAGTTAACACCGTTCTGGCTTTTTAAATTAACGAAACTAAACTTTAAACACTGCTTACCCCAAAACCATCTGACCGGGACCATTCGATCGAAAGGTCGATTTCACAGCCGTATTTCAATGGGAAAATATTGTAATGGAATATCCCGGGAAAGCGGTTTGTGGTCGCGATTTTAAGAGTCGTATACGAGAATTATTGGCGGTCTCGTCTACTGATAAAAGAAGTTCGCAGATTGTGTGTTATGTGGAATTGTGGGGGTACGGTCCTGACGCCTTTTTCTTTAAAATGGTTATGTTTTTAGAGGGTGTATCTATAAAAAGTCTAAACTACGTTCAAATATTACAATGGTTTAATGTACTGTATTATATATTTACAAATACTTACAGGTAAAATTCGTTTATTAGTTTGTATGTCTATATCTAAATGTTTGCTGGCATAAAGCTACATTATTTGTGGGTACTATAAAGGAGGAGGAGCTCGTGGCTAAATAATAACAGCCGCTTGGGTCGATCTTTAGGTTAAGCCGTGCTTACCTAGGTTGGTCTGTGGATGGGTGACCACCCTTACATACCGAGTTTCCTCCGTGCCTCGGAAAGCACGTTAAGCTGTTGGTCCCGGCTGTCATTTGTGATAGGCAGTCGCTCCATGTAAAATACTGGTATTCAGCTGCATCCGGTAAGACTGGAAGCCGACCCCAACGTAGTTGGGAAAAGGCTAGGCAGATGATGATGATGATTTGTGGGTACTATAGGCTATAAATAATAATTAGGTATTTATATCATGAATATTAGCCGAGCTATCCAAATTTTTAGTGCCAGTACTCGTACATAAAGATGGTGAATATGCAAAACTAACAAACCAGGTAACCGTCAATATTTCAATACCTACAGGGCCTTATAGGCAAACTGTTTTTTTCAATGATGCAATGGGCATGACGACAGTATCAAAAAGTTGCAAATCTATTTAGTCCGTCAGTTAGAGTATTGGAAATTAATGGACACGTATTTTTTGATTTTGTAAATCAATGAATATTGACAAAGATAAAACGCATCAAAACTCGAGAGTTATACCTAGGCGTGACGTATTGAGAATTTTAAAAGCGTCATAACTTCGTCAATTTTGGTTTACGTAACAAAAGAAAAAACACGGGTTAAATATTTTTTGATAATCTAACTGACGGACTAATTCGTTTTTTTTTGTCGTCTAGCCTATTACAATCGTGCACTATCAATGTCTTTTGCCATAAGAGATTGCAATATCTGATGATAAAAGATGACAGACCGACCCGTAAAAGCACAGTTCATGCTTGCTTCCAAATAATCTAAGAATCGGTTCATAGCTTTCGGTAACTAAAATCATCATATTTCTGCCCTTTTTTTCCTCACGCCGACACGTTTTCTTTTTATTCTCACAAACACATTTTCAGAGTCACAGTAACCAGAATATGTAGCAGTTGGTCCCGACTATCATTTGTAGATCTTTGACAGTTTTTACAAGTAGTCAGTGGCCCAAGAAGTGTGACAACCAGTCTTACCAAGGGGTATCGTATTAGACAGTAATAACCGGGTTGTGGAGGACAGATAGGCAGTCGCTCCATGTAAAATACTGGTATTCAGCTGCATCCGGTTAGACTGGACGCGACCCCAACATAGTTGGGAAAAGGCTAGGCAGATGATGAGAAACCAGAATATTATGTAGATACAAATTTTAATAACTTTGGGAATTCAAATGTATACGAGTCATCGAACTCTGCCCGTCTAAAAATCTCATTACCAACGAGGCAAGATATGAAATATACTTTCCCCACAAAACGTTATACATAACTAGAGTTACAAACTATTCTTATCAGAATTGAAATCTTTTGCCTATAGAGACTAGACCACAGAACACGGAGATGCCGCTGCTAGAATCGGCATTGTCAACACTTCGTGACAGAAGTGGTGCCTTGAATTTTATTAGTACCTTCTACTATCTCTAGACGCTGCCGGCGCTGCGATTCCGGGCTCTGAGGACTGTAGTCCTGTGTCCTGTGTCCTGTGTTGGTGCAAGTTCGAACTTGCACCAACACTCATCATCATCATCAGCCTATTAATGTTCCCACTGCTGGGACGCAGGCCTCCTCTCTATGAGAGGGAATGGGCTATAATCCACCACGCGGGCCCAGTGCGGATTGGTAAACCAACACCACACATTGGCACCAACACTACGTGGTTACTATCTCAACACTTTAAAACTTAGTTTTACACAAGGGCGCGAACATTATTAAAAAATGCGGGTGTCAATGTTATTGCTATTTTTGATATATCTGACTGTCGCAAAACTGAATTGAAGAACAAACTTAGACAAAAGTTACTTGAATTCAGCTACACCGACACTGAAAAAGTGATCGAGATGATTTCCTGATTTTTGCATTTTAGTAATTCAATTTTTTGCATACATACAAGCATACGTTTATATACGGTTATACAGGTTTAATGTATTATATTTGAAACAAACTGACACACGCACGTACACACACATATACACACACTCACACACACACACACACACACATGTAGGTACACATACACAAGCACACATGCGCGCACACACGCACTTATTTGCTCATTCATCCACTTAATATCTGCTACAATCGTCGACAGTCTGAACAACATTATTTAATTTGGGGGCCTGAAGTTCTAAAATACAGGCCTAGGGTTAGTTTAGACTCCTACAAATTACACATTTTGCCAAAATATCTGTGTCTGTTTGCTATTTATATCACGTTAACATGTAATTTATTATTATTGCTAAGAAACCTACTAGATTATAGCGGAGATGATTACCGCGGATTTGTTCACCGATTCTCGATGCAAGTAGCAAGACACCAAAAAGTCTGACACCCATTCATATTGGATTTAGTATTCGTATGTCAAAACCTTTTCGTAATAATAGTAGCATTATTTTACTTTATAACGCACTAGTAAGGAGCACCTTGGAATATTGTTCATCTATTTGGTCCACCTATTATTCAAGTTATACTAATAATGTGGAATCTGTTCAAGCCCGTTTTGTTAGGTATTTGTGTGTGAAGAATGGGATTCGAAAAGCTATACCTGATTACGCTGACAGGTTAAGGCACTTTAAAATGTTTAGCTTAAAAGAAAGACGTAACCATTCTGACTTACTAATACTTCATAAAATTATTAACGGTTCCACAGACGCACATTTGGTAAACTATTTTAACTTTCGGTCTAGCCAACGTAGTAAGCGTCATCATCGTATGTTTGTATTGACTACATCTACATTAAATACCACATTTAATAGCCCCCTAACACGTATGGCAAGGCAATATAATGAAAGGTCCAAACAGACAGATTACCCTGTTGATATTTTCTCCATGAATTTCGCTTCATACAGACGTGTCGTATTTAAACAATGTGATAAATGCATGTCTAAGTAGCTCAAATTGGTTTGTTTTGTAGTGTTCTAGATAAATTTAGTGTTCTACTAGACACACTTTTTATTATTGTTTTCCTTTGTCTCTGTTATTTATATTTCAATGTTATGCATTCCTGTTATTTGCATGATTACTGAAATGCCAATATTAGATGTTGTTTGATTTGCATTGTAAGTGATTGTGCTGTTGGTGTGCTTATTATAAATAAATAAATAAATATTAAGAAGAATTATTACCCGGTGATTACCAGGTCGTGTTAGTCAGAAAAAAAATGAACTGTATCTTAGATTAACGTCTGTAATGTTTTGCATGTTTTCTCAAAGAAATAAATGTAAAATACTGATGACATAGTTTGAAAAGCGCTAGGGAAATAATGAATATACAGGGTGTAAACAGACTCTTCACGAAGCATTCTGTACATCAAACTCTAAAACCCTACGCAAAATTTATCGCTGGGAAATTATTTTTTTATGGGGTGAAACATCACGTTTTACGGTAAAAGTCGATGTAACGCACTCAAAACATTGTGCTGGTGGATGGATTGAATAGTGTGGGGGTCGTGGAGGTGTTTAAAGTAAAGTTCTACACTAAAAACATGTATTTCAAAAACCAAATTTCGAAAAAGTTGTATTTTTGACCCCCAATATCTCCGTAACTAGAAGGTTCTCAGGTATGGTCTAGAAGAAAAAAAATATCGCAATGATGGGGTGAAAAGCTTTTCGGCTTCGTTAAGTCTTTTTACACCCTTTATGCTATTGCTTTTACCAACTTAACTAACAGCTTATTTATTGTTACTGAATAAGGCCTTTTGAATTACCTGTCAAAGAGGATTTATTCGTTAAGATACTTACAACGCCAAATCCTGGAGAAGAAGATTTCTTAATTATAACCGGGCTCATAAAGATAAATATTTACGAGAAACCTTAGAATCTTAAGCCTAAATAACAACGTACAAACAGAATACAAAATAGTTTAAGTACTTCAGCTTAAGTTTAGGTTCCAACAACTTGATTCAGGTCGTCTTATTAGTGAGTTAGTTTCGATAGTTCATCAATATGTCTGGAATCTTGTTTAGTGTTATCTAGTTTCTAGTTGTTTACTGTTAGACACATTATACTATTGAAGTTGGATAGAATATGAGGTTCGCTCACACCAAAAGCCATAATATCGTTCATAGCATTTTTCAAAGTTATACCCTCTAACAAAGACGCAGACAAGAGGGCCTAGATAAAGTGACAAATATGGAAATGACAAAAAAATATTGGATTGACATTAGCTACCGAAAAACTGAAAACGTGGAACCTGTTGAAAGAAATACGAATCGGTTTGAAAGCGACCGCTACTTAAATCAAAATCATTTATTTAATAGATCATGAAATCCCTACAAAAGAGGGTACGCATACATTCAGCGGCCACTGCGGGTAGAACAAGGCTGCACATGACACTAAACATTCTTTATTCTAATGTCGTAGCGATCAATTTTGATTGGCAGACCTTGAAAGGAAGACAGACGGTTGTTAAATGTGAAAGTGAAATGATACTTAGTGGCCGTTCATACAAACAATTTTAAGGTTTCTGAACAATCTGCTTGCCATAATATTGACCAATAGGCACGCCACTGCATTATTGATACCCAAGAATTTCATTACGAAACAACTTGCCAAAATGACGCACAACACGAAATTTTGGCATGTCACGCCCCATACATTTACAGTAACCAAATTCATATCTGTATCTTATATATACCGTAATCCCCAAAAGAGCATGACGCACTGGAAAACCGCAAAAATCTTGTTTAGACAAGTTGAAATCTTCGTATGCGAGAGCGGCGACGGATTAAGCCGTAATAACATGCAAATTAGTCCCTCATTCCTTATTGTAGGGCTTAATATGGCGGATGAAGCGGTGAAAGACGTGTGAGAGGTGTTGGTATGTGTCATGTTCCGGATGAAGAAAATGAAGATGAGGTAAAGTGTGACAAAAATAGGCGTGTGTTTAAATAATACGCTGTATTATGTGGCTGGGGAAGACCAAAGAAACGATGGATGGACTGTGTGAAGGATGATATGGCTAGAAAGGAAGTGACTGCTGAGAGGACGAGTAATAGAGAAGTATGGAAGAAGAAGATATGATGCGCCGACCCCAAATAAATTGGGGTAAGGGCAGGTGAATAATGGTGATGTAAGGTAATGGTAGGTAATGGTATGTATGATAGATATAGGCGTGGGTATATTATGCAGTATTAATAAATGTAGTTTTGTTTTTAGCTTTCATGTAAACCATGCTAAAAACAAAACAGGACAGTATAAGTTTAGTCCAGTATTTTGGAAAAGCAATGTTGGCAACCTTAGCGAGTTGCATCTGCGAGTGGTAATAATATCTAAAAAATAAATAAATTGAAAAGCAATATAAAAAACAAAACCAAAACAGTACACTTACAGTATCTAAAAGCAGGACGTATATTATCAAATGAACACATCCACAAGTCAGATCTATAAAGGCTGGTCTATAGTTTGTCCCCATCCGGTTTTCGTAGAAATCCACCCGACCTTTAAGTGTTCAAAGATTGCGTAGCTAAATTCCAGTAACAATCCAATAGCAACGATATATTTATGTCCAAATAAAACACAACACATCGAGAATATTTGTGCAACTATAGGCACTTTTATGATCTGATTAATTAAAAATAATAACAAATTTTGAATATAAAAACTAATGACAGCTCCAAAGAACCACAACCAACTTCACGCTTTACAAAACCGCTGTCCCCCCACTACTTGCACTACCCAACCATTCATAAATAATTCATGGACTGTAAGTTTTAGTTTTCCAGGTACACATACACTGAGCAACCTGTGGGTTGCCTGTTGTTAACCATTTAATATGAACGCGCGCTGGCACAGTTTGATGTGGTAATCCTTGCTGAGGAGCAATTAAGCACAAATTTGTCTTGAGGAGTTGCTTGTAAACAATTTGGCTTTACTTTAGTAGCTATTAAATTAGGGCAACCCTTGGGTTAGAAGGTTATCGATGGGGTTGGTGGAAATAGGTCAAGAATAGACGGTTATTTAAGTATGTAGTGTCTGATCTGTTCTCAGCAAGCGATTATTGTTACTCCGTTTTTAGTTGACATCATGGCAAGAAGATTAGTTGATCGACATTATTGTTTAGCAACTCTATTGTCGTAAGGGTCAAACTGCAGTGGAATTTCCGAAATAAATTATATTAGCAACCTGCCCTCGCTTGGCGCAGTTTTTACGTCATACATCGAGATTTGTTTTTTTTTTGTAAACGTGCCTTTGGGAATTAAGTATCTAACTAAATACCGGTGAAAATTAAAAAAAAATACAACGGAATCATCAGATGGACATCATTTTCTACAACTATTAGATAGATGATAAAATAAACTGAATGAAAAATTGCGTAGGAACCTAAGGTGCTACTGTAATATCTACCGATAGCTACCGAATCTGAAAATAAACAACAAAATAAAACTCAGAAATAACATTTCAGAAAACTATCACATCGCATCGATGTCCATTAATACATTAAAATACACAATGCGAACTTTACTCTCTTTTAATAAAGCAAGTGATTAATACACAAAAACAACAAATGTAAACATTCTTTATTAAAACTCCAATCTCTTTGTAACGTCACAATACTGGGGTGATATTGATTTTTAAAGTCTGCAACGGAAATTTAAAAACAGATGGTTAAAATGTCAACATACAGATGGTAATAACGACTGTGTAAACTTATTGAATATGCATGAGAAACTATTTTTTGTGTCTGACTTTGCTTGAGTTTATTAGGTACTATTTAAATCCGTACCTTTTTTTTGGTTACCTCTCAAAGCCTGGGACGATAATTCAGAAAAAAAAATTGGTTTTAGCCAAAAGCAAGATAACGCTTCGAATTGAGCTTTGTAGTGGCAAAAAGTAACACTCCACTGCTTTTTGCACCATCCCGCGTTGTCAAAAAGTACATGGTAGGCACCATGCACTTTCAGGATGTGCGTTAAAATGTTAATTTGTACAATGACTGCATTGTTAACAGCATTTTATTCCGGGATTCATCTCTCTGTCTTATTGATGTCGCATCGTTTTCATTTTATTGCAGTCGTTTTCAAAATGTTTGACTACAAAGTGCGTTTCAGTATACATGGTACAGAATATTTATCTGATTTTTTCAGTTGTATAAATAGCTAACCTTTATATCTTTAGGCAGAACACATCACATGATACCACATGCTTTTCCATATTGATCTGTCTAGATCTTACTATTACTTACCACAATGTCTGCGATAAATAATAAAGGCACGCTATTCCCACCTGCCAACATCAATAACATCATCGTAATTAGCGGCCTTGTTCCACCAAATACTGAGTAAAGGCTTACTACCTTTTTGTGTCATTATTTCCTGGTCTGCGTGAGTCTCAACCAGGCATGTGCCCCTGACACCTACCTGCACGCTTTGGTGGAGTGTGCTGGGGTTGGATAAGAACGAGGAGCTTTAGAATTAGAAGCAGGACCTACTTTAAGGGATTTTGGAATGTGTTATTTGATCCTGTCTAAACATAAGTCCAAATTAGCTATTAAGTTATATCACTTAATTGTTAAATTAGTTAAGATTCTAGTTATTATGTACATTCTATTTATTTTGTAAAACTACGAGGCTGGCATTATCGCTTCGTGAATAAAAATTAACAAAAGGAGAGGAGGTTTGAGGAGGTTTGAGGAGCTCGTGGCTAAATAATAACAGCCACTCGGGTCGATCTTTGGGTTAAGCCGTGCTTGCCTAGGTTGGTCTGTGGATGGGTGACCACTCGTTACATGCCGAGTTTCCTCCATGTATCGGAAAGCACGTTAAGCAGTTGGTCCCGGCTGTCATTTGTGATCTTTGACAGTCGTTACAGGTAGTCAGTGGCCCAAAAAGTCTGACAACCAGTCTTACCAAGGGGTATCGTATTACCCAGTACTAACTGGGTTGTGGAGGTCAGATAGGCAGTCGCTCTATGTAAAATACTGGTATTCAGCTGCATCCGGTTAGACTGGAAGCCGACCCCAATAAAAAAAACTTGGGAAAAGGCTAGGCAGATGATGAATAAAGATTAACAAAAAAAAACTACCCGTGCCTAACGCAAATATTCTAGGCAGATGATTGTGCCACATAATTTCTTAGTCACATTTTGCCTAGCTTTTTCCCAACTACATATTTGGTGTCGGCTTCCATTCTAACCGCATGCAGAAGAATTTATTATATTTATTAGTATTTTAAATTAAGTGACTGCCTATCTGATCTCCACAATCCAGTAAGTACTGGGTAATACGATACACCTTAGTAAGTCTTACTAGTCCGTAGTGCCTTTGTAGTCTTGAGAGTCATTACAGGTAGTCAGTGTCCCGAATGCCTGACAACCGACTGGTTCTGACTTTCAAAAATCTTATCAAACTACGTGACACAATGTAACTACGAGTATCCATGTTATTCTGACCAAGCACTATGTCTATTTCTATTTCAACATCCTCCGATACACTTTACACAATTAGGTTCACGATTTCACGAAGCTTTCTGAAAATAACGTATTTATTCTTGTACACTATCTTTCTGAAAAATCAATGGAGCGAGTGAGGGCCGGTATCCGGTATACTTATATATCGGTATATAGGTATCCCGGTATACGGTGTATTTACTTTGTCAAATGCAGTAACAAACTAACCTTTGTGAACTAATGTTAGAACTGAAGCTACTCGTATTTCGTTTGCGAAAAGTCTCGTCTGTTGTGTGTAGTTTAGAATGTTTGACTAGAGAACGTGAACGTAATTTAGTTTGACTGCGTGTTTCAGATTTAGAGTTTTCAGTCGTTTTGAGTATTTAAAAATAGTTTTTATCTGCTACGTAATTATGTTACAATGGCGTTAAGTTATTTTTAGTTCATTGTCTATCAGATAAGTACACAAGGACAGTGTTTAAAAATTGCCTTCAATAAAAGTGTGAACAAAACATTTTTACTTAGGAAACAAAATAATAACATTAATAATGTCACGCCTGTAATACCCGAAGGGTTAGGCAGATGTAGGTATACCTAACAGTACACTCACATTTCTCCAGAAAAAAAAATACAGTGGAATAAACATCAATCGTTGGTTTACCTACTTACATCTAACTCTTATAAAGTAATACCATCCTGTTTTAATACAAAAGCAAAATATCAATTATTATTGTAATTAGAATTCTTACAAAGAATTCCCAAACGAATCATGAACGAAATATCCACAATTTTCAATCATTTTTCAACTCTAAAACATTTTGGCCCTTGAAAACTCGAAGCTGTTCTGTTCTATTCATAACTCTTAAAAGGTCGCCCTTCATAACTCGAATTCGAAAACTCGTGAACAATATTAGAAACCAATAGAATCTTATTAAAAACCGAGGAGGTATGAAATCGGTTGTGACATTCTTATGACTGGGGCCTTGAAATTAGCGATGAATTGAGGAATTGTATTTATAATAAAGGGCTTAGACAAAGTGTAATTCTATTAACAACAGCTATGGTGAAAAAGTTTAAAAATGTACCCACTGGAACGGCAATAAGCTACAGTACGTCTTTTTCCTGAATTATTTTTTGCAATCTCGACATAACTGTATTAGGATACAATAATGTCGAGACTAACCTAACCTAACCTGCTAACCTAACCTTATCAACTTTTTTTTATTCCCAAAAATTCCATCGATTTCGATTTTTTTCGACAGCGATCTCGCCTCGCTCCTGGTAGTAAGAAATGATCGACTATCCTTGTCTAACATGCTGTAACGACTACGTTCGGTATTACCCCGCGTTCGCGATTATCCCACTCTCCCCTAATAGGCAGCACTTACAGTCGGTACAGCTCTACAGTCACTGGCCCGAAAGTCTGACAATCAGTCTTACCAAGAGGTATCGTATTACCTAGTAATAACTGGGTTGTGGAGGTCAAATAGGCAGGCACGCTAATACTGGTATTCAGCTGCATCCGGCTAGACTGGAAGTTGACCCCAACACAGTTGGGAAAAGGCTAGGCAAATGATGATAATTAATAGACCACATTTAGAATGTTGGATTAGTTTGCTGTATTTTTTAAATAAATAGCAGATTGTGAGTTTTATTCTGAGAAAAGAAAGAAAATAATGATGATTGATTGATTGATTGATTGAAACCGCAACAAAAAAGCTCGCTGCCCTCAAGGCCCCAAGCGACTGTAATCGTGACCACGCCCCAAAAATACTTTCGGCTATCAATGAAATGTTTTCCCACCGTCCAATGTTTATACCTTTCGCGCTTTTGTTGCCAAACTTGTGTTTTGATTTTTGGCAAAATAAATTATTATTCCTGTGTGTACATAACGCTAGAGTAATTCCAAATAGGTCTTTGTGTAGCTAAATGTATTTGTTTTTTGTAACAAACATTGCCGTTTGAGGTTATAAGATCGTCTGTGTCTAGGCTAGACTAAAGTATAGAATTTCCGGTTGATTTGTGATGTGAAGAATAACAGTAAACAGCACTTATGGAATATTTATTATTTTCTCTTTAACTTGTTTGTTAAGATGCCTGTTGTTTATATGGTTTTATTCCCGTTCGGTTGACGGGTTTCAGATTGAAGATCGGATATTTGTTAAATACTTCATATTTAACACACACCTGTAAACACACCTGTAACCCCCAAATTAATATAATTATTAATAATAAGTAAATAATAATATAAAATAATTAATATAATAATAATTTTAAGGGTTAACCTTTCATCTGCGTTATGTCAAAACACGAAGCGCGTCGACCCGCGCATGCTCGCGAAATATTTGCACGTAATTTGACACGTTATAGGTACAAAAACACTTGGCGATCGCAAAATACAAAAGTTATCTATATAACATTAACAGTGAATTGCAGAATAGGTAAGGAAACTATTAAACCAAAAACAAGATATACAATTAAAAACTGATACTCATACAATAATGTAGAACTTGAAAAACAGTGATAAAAACGGATATTTTGCTAATAAAATATTAATTTGCTCAAAAACTACTAACTTTTTACCTATTTTTTTTTAATCAAAATAAATTAGATTATATTTCCTTTCCAACAAGACCACAATCTCATTAATATCTCATTAGCATCATATCAAAACATTAATTACCAGATGTAAACAAACAATGAGTATCTAGGTTAGATACTCATTGTTTGTTTACATCTGGTAACTAATTTTACCAGACGCGGTTGGACGAAAAAACAAAAAAGAAACACAAAACCACTTGTTTTTTTGGTGTAGATAGTTGAAAAATCTAATCACCACACTAATTGAACACTATTTGTACGTTTTCACACACGTTTTAATAAAAAAATCACTTATTTCTTCGAATGGACCAAATCTAATGGACCGCGGTCCGTTCAGACATAGACAAAAAATGTTTACGTCCGAACGGACTGGTGTCAAAAAACAAATGAATAAACTTCATCGAGTACGTTCGGGTGCAAAAGTTAATAAAATGTTTATTTATTGCATGACTACGGCGAAGCCAAAACACATTATATAATACAACTAGCTGTTGCCCGCGGCTTCGCCCGCGTAAAGTTCGGTAACCGTCCCACTGGATAAAAGGATAAATAGTGTCCTACGTGTTAATCCAGGTTAAAAACTATCTACATATGTGCCAAATTTCATTATCATCACAACCACCATTATTATCACAATCATTATCACAATCACCATCATTTTCACATTACAATTACCATCACTATCACAATCACCATCATTATGAGAATCTTTATCACAATCTTTATCACAATCACCATCACTATCACCATTACAATAACCATCACCATCACAATCACCGCCACTATCACTATCACAATTACCATCACCATTTCAATCACCATCACCATCACAATCACACCATCATCACCATCGTTGTCACAATCATCATCATCGTTGTCACAATCATCATCACTATCACAATCATCATAATCGTTTGAACAATCATCATCATCATTATCACAATCATCATCATCGTTTTCACAATCATCACAATAAATCAACAATATCCCTGTACAAAAGTCGAATCCAGTCGTAATCAGCACCCCTGATAATTTCGGTATCGACAACCATACTGATTTTTTGACATTTCAACCCCATCGCACCCCAACAGGGGATGATGATGGTATTTCAGGACCGCCACATTAAATCTTAAAATCGTTGTTTTTGTAACACACCCGACCCGATACACCATACAAACAATACCGATGTTGATTTTCAGAATTTGTTACCCCATTTCCCTCTTTAGGGGTTGCATTCTGAAAAAACCTGAAACACAAATGTCAACTCATTTATCGATAGTTATCGATAGGAGTACTCCTGTGAAGTTTCGAATTAAACAGTCTTATCTAATCTTATTTCCCTATACAAACTTTCGACTCCCGTTTCATCCCCTTAGGGGGTACATTTTGAAAAATCCTTTCTTACTGCACCCCTTAACTTCATAAGGAACGTATGTGCCAAATTTGGAATCTCTAGACTCAGCGGTTTAGGCTGTGCATTGATTTTTACACTTTGTCACCCCATTTCCCCCTCTTAGGGGTTGAATTCTGAAAAACCCTGAAACCCGTTTCTACTCATTTATCAAAAGGAGCACTCCTGTGAAGTTTCGAATAAAATAGTCTAACTAATCTTGTTTCCCCATACAAACTTTGGAGCCCCGTTTAACCCCCTAAGGGGGTGAATTTTGAAAAATCCTTTCTTAGTGCACCCTTAGACCATATAAGGAACCTACTTGCCAAATTTGGAATCTGTAGACCCAGCGGTTTGGGCTGTGCGTTGATAGATGAGTCAGTCAGTCAGTCAGTCAGTCAGTCAGTTTCTTCTATATGTATATGACTTTATGGTTCCTTTTGTAAGGCTGCTGTCAAAGGTATAAAGACTGGTAGACGGACAGACCTCTGAAAAGAGTTCCACTTCAGCGGTCCGTATATTAAATGAGACTTCCAAACCAAAGGTCATTGACCAAACAGAATTGCCCCTTACAAACGCCCACAAAGTTAGAAAGTCTTCCTATTCTTAGACTAGAGATCTAAGAACACTTTGTTGTGTTACTACAATGCAAAGAAAACATTTGTATACAAATACATTACAAAGGAAAGCCCTACGATGTTTTGTTTCTATTATTGTTCTCGCAAACGGGATCTGAATAGCGTAAATCATTGTATTTTAGTTTTGTTTATGCAAGTGCTATAACTATTGAATTAGGATTGATATAACTAGATGTTGAAATACATGTATGTATTAAATACATACTACTACTACTACTACTACTACAGCCCATAACGTCCACTGCTGGACATAAGCCTCTCCCATGATGGGAGGAATTTGCCGTAATCTCCACGCTTGGCAGGCGGATTGGAGATCGCAGTGATGAAAGACTAACAGAAAACGCTGCTGCCCATTCTCTGGTGTACGGAGGCGCAAGGAGTTCTGCTTCAGACATTAGTCGCCTTATACGACACCCGTGAGTGTAATGGGTAAATACATACCTACATAGACATAAAATTACCTCTGTAATCACCGATGATTTAGGCAGAATAATTAATAATACTACACCAGCATTACACATACCTTCGCCAGTTATGTTTTTAACTCCCATTTAATAGGGGGCGAGCCTTTGAGCCATCTAGACTCCGAGGCTAAGTTCGACTGCTGTTCGTTCCTGGGTTCGTTTTCCAGGTCGGGCGAAGTGTTATTGTTTTTTCCATCAAGAATTTCTCAGTAGTAGCCACGAAGTTAGTATTTGGTGCCGGTTGATGGCAATAGGCTTGCTCCCTATTACATTAGACCTAAACATAATTTGAGAAAATGTGAGTGTAGTAGTATTGAGTATAGTAGTAGTACTATTAAGTACATCTCTGCCTAACCCTTTTGAGATAACAGGCGTAATGCTATAAATCTGGTCTGTGAAGTCTCAGAACTTTGGCTTTGTTGATGTTCCTTCATCATCATCATCATCATCATCATCATCAGCCTATTAATGTTCCCACTGCTGGGACACAGGCCTCCTCTCTATGAGAGGGAATGGACTATAATCCACCACGCGGGCCCAGTGCGGATTGGTAGATGTCACATGTCTTCGAATATTTTTGGTTCTAGGTTTCCTCACGATGTTTTCCTTCACCGTTTTTGAGAGCAGTAGTGATGAAATAAATTACACAAAGTAATGCGCCTGTCTGGGTTCGAACTCACGACTTACTGTGGCCACCGCTGCTCTCTTTTATTCCTTATAATTCCATAGTTAACACTGTGTCGGTAACATTGTTACGTAAAAAAAATACTGGGTACAACATTTATAAAAATCTCAGTATATGTACTGTTTTTGCTCATTAGCGAGCTCGGTCATAAACCATGATACAGCGGATTTTCGCTTTCACATAATGTAAAAATCGAGCTGTATTTAACTACAAATAAGTATTTCTCTCTTTTATGTTCACTGCCCGTCACGGCTACTGTAAACACTGTTTTTTTCATAATTATGAAGTGTTGTTTGTTATTGATGACTGCCTCGATAAGCGCAACGCAACTGCTGAGTATAAAGTCCTGGGTTCATTGCCCGGGTCGAGCAAAATGTTATTGGGTTTTTCTCAGTAACAGTCCCGGAGTCCGGACTTGGTGCTGGTTGATGGCAATAAACTCGCCCCTATTACGTGGGCCTTAAACATAACTGGAAAAATGTGGGTGTACTATTATGTAAACATCTGCCTAACATTTCGGGAATTACAATTGTACCAGTCTCATCCAGGATATTCCCGCGATGGCAACAATATCGTCTGCCCATCTCGCCACCAGACGACCAACACTTCTCTTTTGATTCCTTGGACGCCACTCGGTCACAGCTTTACTCCACTTGCCATCACCGCATCTTGCTAGGTGTCCTGCCCAACTCCATTTGATTTCCAAAACTCGATTTCCAATACCAAAGAAAAGACTGGAGCTAAGCTTACATGTTAAGCTTCCGGACATAATACAAAACAAACACACCCACACACTAAGGGGTCATTTACGGAGACGCGGGGCGTCGCGCGTCGCGACGGGCAGTGCGGGCCGCTTAAAATTCAAACATTTATGGCAATGTATGAGAGCGTTTACTGAGAAGCGTTTTTACGCGCGTTTGCTTGAGACGCAGCGTCGAACGCCGCGTCGGACGCGGCGGTGCACGCGTCGTCCAACGCGGCGTCCACAGCAGCGGGCAACGCGGCGGGCATAAACACATAAACACTAGAATGTAACAATGTTATTCGTAAGTTGCACTGACAGAAGTATTTATTCAATAAACTTATGCGAAAGACTGGTATTTTTATTTATTCGCGAGAAGAATTGCGACGGGAATTGACGCTTGTTTCGTATTTAGTTAGGTTACTTCATGGCTTTGAGCATAACCCAGGAGTGCTGCAGCGCCTGAGTTTATGTGTACCGGACCGCTATGTGTGGAGGCGACGCCGCCCGCCGCTGCAGACCGTGCCGGTTGCTAGGACCAAGCTCCTCGCTAAAACACCATTGACCCGCGCAATTACGGTTATCAACGATCTTCACTTCAAGATCGCTGTATTTACATGTTATTTGAGTGAATTCGCAAAAATACTGTTGTTTATTTTATGTTATAATGAAGATTAGATTATGCTAAATGTTGTCGTTTTATAATTTAAATATTGTGTTTATAGTTAGGCAACGTAGTACAGAAGCTATGATTTTAAAATATTAGATGTTGATATTTGTACCTAGTTCTAGTTTTATTTTTTAAGGTTTATCATAGTTTTATATTGTAAATAAGTAAATTTAATTTTGAGACCGAGCTATCGCATTAGGAACATTCCTGTAATGATAGTTGTAAGGGAGATTTTAATAAATAAAGAAGAACACAAAAAGCTTATGGCTACGACATACGACATGACGCCGCGGGCAACTCGCCGCAGCACGCGCAATGTCTCCGTAAACAACATCGTACTTTGCCATATGTTTGTGTTTGAGCGTGTGATAACGCGGACTGCTGCACGCGCCGCCTTTCCGTAAACGGAAAAAACGCACAACGAGTCGCGCGACGCGCCGCCCGACACGCCGCGTCTCCAGTTATGAGCACTTACCCGACCCCAAATAAATTGGCCAAATAACAAAAGAATAATGATAATGACAAATATAAATAAACCAGGCCAGTTCAAACGGTAATAACGTTCATCTACCACTACCTATAGAACTGTGGTAATAATGGATAGCAATCAGAAATATTGTTACTACGTAATTTGCTTATCTAAATAAGCTAACTGTAAACCGGTAAACAGGTTGATAGTTAAGTGATCCGTTTCACTGAGCCTTTGGGGGTCGGCGGGGAAGGGGGGGGGAGGTCATTTGAATTTGGACTAATGTGAGCGGAAGTTTGAATGTTCAGGTTAATTTATAAAATGTATGGCCTGGTACAAACAGCTATGCAGGTACTCGTTTATCCTGTGTTTGATTGTTACCTTTTCACGATGATCGGTTCAGTGGTTGACACTAATGAAATTGATAACGAAATTCAATTGTAACAGGGTGTGTAGAAACCTAACGGAGCGGTGTATGGCCGATTTAATCGAGTAAGGTTTGCCACAGACTGCGTGCAGTCAATTAACTATTATTGTGGAAGGGCTTTAAGTGATAAGGCATGTTCAGATTGTTCAGGTTGGCTGGCACGGTATTAGGTGAAACGCCTATACATAAAGCACATTGATAAATTGTATTGGCTATGCATATAGCATTTAGAAGGCTTAATATAATAATAAGCCTAATACATAGTGAAAATAATTCGCTGGTTGACCTTTGTAGACGTGTTGAGTATCAATATTATATCTAAACATGACTTTTGTGAAGTTTGCTAAAAAAATGATTTTCAAAACTCATTTTTCAAGTAATTTTCAGATGTCAACCCCAACAAATATCGTCAAATTATTTTTAGCACCACGTTGGGTAATAAAACCAAGATTCTTCTCAGCCAAAACACAATGAAAAAAAAAAAAACAGCGTATATTCTCCATAACACATTACCTGCCTTATAATGTTTTTCAATATTTTCACTTTATTACGATTCACAAGAGTGGGACAACACGGACTAACTAAAAAAAAAACCACCAGTTTTTATTGTTCCTATTGAGCTCAGCTCATCCCTCCATCTCCATCTGTGTCTGATAGCTCATTGAATCTTATTTTTCTAATGATATCAGTGTGATTCCATTTAACAAGATATATGCGTTATACAGAAAACATCACAAATAATGTACTCGATAATATCTGACTCCAATATCTATTTATAAACAGATCTACAGCAAACTAAGCGTGAGCAATGATGCTGAACATTGCCCTCGCTGTTCTGTACTATTTCATTTCCAACTAGCTTTCCTGTACTTTTACTGGAAGCAAGTCTACTGGAACGATCTGAGTGAATTATTGTCTCGTTGCTGCTTCGGGATTTGTTCAGATTGTGTTAGTCGGAGTCTTTGGAAGATTATGATTTAGTAGGTTGTTTGAACTTCTGCTTCAAAAATCTTCGTGAGTTTTTGTGGACTGGTTGGTCGGTTGCAAGCTTTACGGCTGATCATTAGGTTTTGGGTTCAATCTTAAGTGCAAAGTGTTATTAAGAATCGTTCATGTATTTCTCATTAGCAGCTCGATAACTGGAGTGGTGCTCAATTGATGACAATAGGTTCGTTCTGTATAACATGGGTTTTTAAAATCGGTCCTTGCGGACCGCTTCCTTTTTGCTGACTCTCTTTGAGGCGCGCGTGGAACACGAACGCGCCGTGGACACGGCCTGTCGTCATGAGACGGGCGGACGGCGAGCTAGCCCATAGCCCACCGTCCACAGGCCCGCGCCTACGGTGGCCGGGGGCCACGTGGTGGCCCCCGACGCCCGGGGCGTCTCCCGCGGCGGCCGGGACGTTGTGAGGTTCTCTCCCTCTCACGTTCCGCCACCTCCTTCTCTAGCATTACTGCTTCGCAGAAGGAGGTGACGGCGTCCCATTGCCTCTCGCTCCGGACCATGGCTTGCACCAGGGCCGGACGCGAGAGGTCGCCGCCGCCAATCGCCGCTTCGAGGACACGGCGGTGCTCCGCCCACGCGGGGCACACCTCCACCGAGTGCTCCACCGTGTCCTCCGGTCGATCCTCGCAATGGAAACACCCCCGCGTTTCCTCCCGCCCAATTCGGTGCAGGAACCTATCGAAACAACCGTGTCCGGTGAGGACCTGCGTCAGGCAAAGCAAAAAATAGTAGTTTTAAAATAAGGAAGTACCTTTATTATTATTTTAACACTACTATTTTTTGCTTTGCCAAAAAAATATGACTGTGATTATTTGTGAGTGACGTCTTTAGCAACTTTTATCTCCTTATTACTAACTAATCATACGCCAGCATTCCCACACGTATCTAGAATTAAAGGGTTAAAGTCACACATAAAACTAAGCTTGGCCACTGAAGCGAAGAGACGTGTTCGTTATATAGCCACTCGCACTTTGAACTCGAAAGATTCTTTAAAATAGCCACTCGGCAGTACTTTCCCGCAAGTGGATGGCAATGGCCTCCAATGGCTGACAATGGCCGGCAATGGCCCTGAAGATTGTATAAATAACGCTAGCAGCGTTCGAAGAAAATAATCTTATATTCAACAGATTTCAAAACAAAATGTCAGCAATTTTGTAGTTAAAAGTTTTTACATTCAAACCTGAATCAAAGAGTTTTGTTTTTTTTAGGATCAAGAATGTATCGTGAGAGGAGAGCTATTTGTAACATTGGTTGTTGGTATGTTCAAAAACTGTTGTGTCCAATGTTTTTCTTCTATTTGCATTCTGGTTTTTATTTGCAAGCATAGTCCCTCGATCGAATAAAAGAATTTCATCAAAAAATCTCGTTTGTTTTACTGTACAATGCAAGGAATTTCGAAATAATCTCTGCTCTAGCTATGATCAAAATCTTTAAAACCCTACATAAGCAGATCTTATGAATTAATACATATTTGAAAATCATGACACGATCAAATTAATGTTGCTGTTTTCTGGTGTTTACCACGTTTACCTATTGAAGGATCAGTAAAAATTACATGTAGGATCCTGTCATTATTTTTTAAATATCCTAGAGTGGTAAGAAAAAATATTTTGCGCTGCCCCCCGCCCCGCGCGTGATCAGTTAACGGCTTTGTTGTGTATTAGTGTGAGATAACATCATTTTAGTTTAATACTGACGGACATTTAATTTTTGTTTAATTTTGGAAATGCCGCCAGTGGCTTATAACATACGTAAAGTCAAAATTTAATGATGTCAAATATTAACCTATAATGCCGTTAAACGTCGTTAATCACAAGTAAGTCTAGCATTTTCAATTAACGACGTTATAGCTTAACAAGAGTAAACTTCTATCTTAAAAAAATATAACAATAAAATAGTTAAAGTACCTTTACCGCTTTATGGTGTACAAAATACTGTTAACGGCAATCTAGAGAAGCACCATATAAAAAAATTGTAATAAAAATATGAGTTGATGAACCTTAGCGGCTGTATAGACTCACAAAGTTACATAATGACATTTTTGATTATTTCACACGAGAAAAATATGCACTTAACGGCATTCTTAAAATAATTATTTCCAAAACTATTCAAGGTATTAAAAATTCGGAAACACAGGTCGATAGTTTTTTTTTTTCTCATTAACATAGCATCAAAAGTTAAAAATCGACCAGATGTCGGGTAACGGCATTTTAGTTATACCACGGCAGAATAGGTAGTACTTGCGACCACTACACCAACAAGTCAACCTGTCCTGGTATATATTCTGATCAAATATCATTATAGTTATTTATGCAACTGTTGTATAATGAGGGGTATTAAAACACGAATGTTCGCCTCGTGTGATAATAGTATCACATGAGTGTTTTAATACCTAATTATGTACAGTTGCATACAAGACTTTATCTACATCCATGATATGAATCCTCCATAAAAGGTTCTGAAACCATAGGTTGTTGTAGTGTTGTAAGAAGTCTATGTAAATTCATGGAAAGTTGAATTTCTGAGTATTTAATACAAACAAACCATGTATAGGTAATAATATAATTATTTACATTTTGGATTGTACAATTATTAAAATACTTAAAGCTTACATCACTCAATTTTGTAAACAACAAAGTAATGCAATACTAATATCGAACAAAAATGGCGGGATTCAACTTGAATTCGAATTAACCTATAAGTTTTTTTTTAATTACAGCGCTGTGGTAGTGAATCGCACGTGCTAGACAATGGTGCCGATTCCCTTGTTTACAAACTAAACCAAAATTAAGTTCAGTGCATCTTTTTCTTTCTATTTCATTAAGAAAAGGACAGAAGATAAATTTTAGTTACGTTCTGTCAAATTAATCAGCGCCATACAACTTTTAGACGCGATTAAAAAGTTGACTACTAAAATTACATCAAATTACGTCAGGTGCTGACTAATTTGACAGGATTAAACTAATTTTATCTTCTGTCCTTTTCATAATGAAATAGAAAGAAAAAGATGCATTCAACTTAAATTTAGTTTAGTTTGTGAACAAGGGAATCGGCACCATTGTTCTTTTTTCAAAACGAGTTACTTATTGAAATTTAGTACAACATTATAACACCCGTTTGGGTGTTATAATGATTATTATGACACTGGCTGTTTTAATGTTGGCCATAAGCTAACTGTTTCAGATACTTTTATAGAGGACTAGCTGTTGCCCGCGGCTTCGCCCGCGTAAAGTTCGGTAACCGTCCCATTGGATCATATTAAAGGGATAAATAGTGTCCTACGTGTTAATCCAGGTTATAAACTATCTATGTGCCAAATGTCATAATCATCACAATCACAATCACCATCACAATCACAATCACCATCATCGTTATCACAATCATCATTATCGTTATCACAATCATCATTATCATTATCACGATCACCATCACTGTCACAATCACCATCACTGTCACAATCACCATCACTGTCACAATCACAATCACAATCACTATCACAATCACCATCACTATCACCATTACAATAACCATCACCATCGCTATCACCACCACAATCACCGTCACTATCACTATCACAATCACCATCACATCACCATAACAATCACAATCACCATCATCTTTATCACAATCACCATCATCGTTATCACAATCACCATAACTATCATTACACCATTACAATAACCATCACCTTCGCTATCACCATCGCTATCACCATCGCTATCACCATCGCTATCACCATCGCTATCACCATCACAATCACCGTCACTATCCCTATCACCATCACCATCACTATCACCACCACCATCACTATCACAATTACTATCACGATCACCATATTATCACAATCATTTTCACAATCATTATCACAATCACCATCACAATCACCATCACCGTCATAATCACCATCGCAATCACCATCACAATCACCATCAAAACCACCATCACAATCACCATCACAATCACCATTACTATCACAATCACTATCACCATCACAAGCACTATCACCATCACAATCACCATCAGTATCACAATCATCATCATCGTTATCACAATCATCATCATCGTTGTCACAATCCTCATCATCATTATCACAATCATCACCATCGTTATCACAATCATCATCATCATTATCACAATCATCATCATCGTAATCACAATCATTTTCATCGTAATCACCATCATCACCATCATCATCATTATCACAATCACCATCATCGTTATCACAATCATCACAATAAATCAACAATAACCCTGTATAGAAGTCAAATCCGCCATCTTCTGGATCTCAAAATAAATGCCATTTTCGTAATCTGCACCCCTGATAATCTCGGTATCGACACCTATATTGATTTTTAGACATTTCAACCCCATCGCACCCCAACAGGGAATGAAGGTGTTTCAGGTCCGCAACATTAAATCTTAAAATTGCGATGTTTATTTTCAGACTTTGTTATCCAATTTCCCCCTTTAGGAGTTGAATTCTGAAAAAACCTGAAACAGAAATGTTAACTCATTTATCGATAGGAGTACTCCTGTGAAGTTTCGAATAAAACAGTCTTACCTAATCTTGTTTCCCCATATAAACTTCTGACTCCCGTTTCATCCCCTTAGGGGGTACATTTTGAAAAATCCTTTCTTACTGCACCTCTTAACCTCATAAGGAACGTATTTGCCAAATTTGGAATCTCTAGACTCAGCGGTTTGGGCTGTGCATTGATTTTTAGTCTTTGTCACCCCATTTCCCCCTCTTAGGGGTTGAATTCTGAAAAACCCTGAAATCCGTTTCTACTCATTTATCAAAAGGAGCACTAATGTGAAGTTTCGAATAAAATAGTCTAACTCATCTTGTTTCCCCATACAAACTTTGGAGCCCCGTTTAACCCCCTTAGGGGATGAATTTTGAAAAATCCTTTCTTAGTGCACCCTTAGACCACACAAGGAACCTACTTGTCAAATTTGGAATCTGTAGACCCAGCGGTTTAGGCTGTGCGTTGATAGATGAGTCAGTCAGTTTCTTCTTTTAAATATTAAGATTTATAGCATGGATGTAGATAAACATAATAAAATCACTACTTTAAGTTTAAAAGTAGCTTTGAAATTCTACCACACAAAATTACCATTCCCGATTCAATTACCTCAGCCAACTATTTCTTCTCTCCGCTGCTGCAGTGTACCAACCTGACACGTGTCTCTGATATAATCGTATTAGACGATACACACGGCCATGTTTGACAATACCTATAGACTATACGAACATAATACGATTTATACGGGCACAGTTTCTGCACTAGTTTCGTTTTATGTATGTTTTATTGTTGTTTGCTGTGTCTAGCTGATAATCTTTTTGTTTTGGTTTCTGTGGCCGTGTGGTAGTACTGGTTTTGGAGTATTTGGTAGGCTGTGGATTTATTTGGGTATTTGATTTTTCTATGCCGTTCTTGTTATTTGATTAACTTATAACTACGTTTTTTTTAAATCATTCGGATTTCACTTTCTTATTAATGTTTGAAAACGGCTTCATAAACCGTTGCGTATTTAAAAAAAAAACAATTCTGTCATGAAATTGGTTGTTGCTATTAAGCAATCGTAATGTCATCAATAATCATTTACTACCCTCATAACTAACCCACAACAAATTCAATCATCAAAACACGTACTACCTTCCTTTGATCCTATTACTAATCAATACAGTAGTTGAAAATCCCACGCATCCGTATTCCTTAAGGAATTATTCGGTTTGACGCTTCGCCAATCTCCCTATATATTCCCTGTCCTTTGGAAATAATTTATGACAGACCGCACGTAAGTAAGACATTTTGTGTGGGTTATTTGGGCGAGCGAGTGGATTAAGTGATAGACATTTTACAGAATAAGACGTCTGTTTTTTTTTGGGTTTGGTTTTTCAATAGTTTTTGTTTTTGGATTACATGAAAAGAAAAAGCTACAATACAAAAACTTTGTACCCAATTATTATTTTTTTGGGTGGGAAATCATCAAATGAATCCTCCCGCTCTGGGCAGAGCAGGGGGGAGTGTCAGACTTTTACTGACTAAAACCCATCCATGTTCCTTCATCGCCCTTTGTGTTCCGGGGCCACGGTATCTCTTTCGAACAGTCCCGCGACCCCGGCAGGCATCGGCCAACTCCTTTTACTGACTCTCTTTGAAGCGCGCGTGGAACACGAACGCGTTGTCGAACCACCCATCCACCGTGTAAACTTTGTATCCTTAGAGTAGTAATTAGTGGTGACCAGCAAGCGTAGCAAGAACCTTTTATTTAATCCCAACTATGTTGGAGTTGACTCCCAGTCTGACCTGACGCAGCTAAATACCAGTTTCTTACATGGAGCGACTGCCTATCTGACCTCCACAACCCTGTTAGAACTGGGTAATACTATACCCTTGGTTGTCAGAGGTTTGATCAACGGCTTTACGTGCTTTCCAAGGCAAGGAGGGAACTTTTGTATGTAATGGCCGGTACCCATCCACGAAACAACCTAGGCAAGCGCGGCTTAACCTGCAGATCGATCCAAGTGGTTTTTACTATTTAGCCACGGGTTCGTTTTTTACGTAATACTATAATTTCCACTAGATTAGTGTTGTAGGTATCCGTCCACCAAATAAAAGTCTGATTTCACATAAAACAGTTATATTGCAGAAAAGTAGTTTTAACACAGAACACTAGCAGGAAGGACGTTTACACTTTAGACTAGAGACAGGTAGATAGAAGAACACAAAGCACATAGAAAATTAACTAGCAGGGTGAAATTAGCAAGCGTGAATATAATAATATGTTTACGAGCGGGGCTGCGTTAAGCCAGTGCGAAACAAGCGAGCGCGTGAGTGCCTTGCGCAGCAGCGAACAAAGGACTGACGTAGCAAGCCGGCGCGGCGGCGAGGATTGAGGCGCGCGCGTGTTGCGACGGAGACAGCCGATGATTTCCGATTGTGACTCGGTTCGCTTCTCAGTGTGGCTGCGGTGCCGCTACAGTAGCCCCCTGGCGAGACCGTGACTACGGTCGATAGTGATCTGGGAAGCGTACTCTTCTTCCGCTGCGTGTGCGTCTCTCCTCATTATCGGTTGATGGTGTTGACGAGTCGCTTGGTGTTGTGCTGATTGGGTTTGTGGTAGCGTTATCCCCGTGATCCTCTTGAGTGACATAAGCTGGCTTCAACCGATCTAGCGATATGTTGTTGCTCTTGCCTCGTACCTCGACTTCGAAATACTTTGTTGTTCTTCTCAGTACCTTGTAGGGACCCGCGTACGGTGGCTCCAATGACTTCCGCACGTAGTCCTGCCTCACGAAGACATGGGTACAGTGCTGCATGTCTTTGGGTATGTAGAAAGTGATGTTGTTTCTGTGCCACTTTGCAGGCTTCGGAGACAAGCTAGCCATGTGTTTGGCCAGGCGTGTAGCGAAGCTGGTGATGTCTTCGACGGTATGGTTGTCTGATGGCGACAGGAACTGACCCGGCAAGCGTAGGGGCTCACCGTAAACCAACTCGGCCGAAGAAGCTTGGACATCGTCTTTCCAGGCACTGCGTATGCCGAGCAGGACGATGGGTAAGACCTCTGTCCATTGCGTGTTGTTGTGACACATGATACCTGCTTTGAGCTGTCGATGCATCCTCTCAACCATCCCATTTGATGCGGGATGATAGGCTGTGGTACGGAAGTGGCGTGCGCCGAGCAGGGATGCCAGGGCCTTAAACAAGCCGGACTCGAACTGCCGACCGCGATCAGTGGTGATCTGCGCGGGGCAACCGAACCTCGATATCCACCCGGATACCAAGGCGGCCGCGCAGGTGTCGGCTGTGATGTCTTTGAGTGGTATCGCCTCTGGCCATCGTGTGAACCGGTCAACGATGGTGAGACAATATCTGTAATCAGAAGAACGTATTAGAGGCCCTACGATGTCGAGATGGATGTGGCAGAATCTCGACGAGGTTGGAGGGAAATGGGTAAGAGGAGCGGATGTGTGTCGGGTAACTTTACAGCGCTGGCAGTCAAGACAGCTTCTGCACCACTCTCTACAATCCTTACGAATCCCTGGCCACACAAATCTTTGCGCGACCAGTCGCACGGTAGCTGTACGTCCGGGGTGGCTCAGACCATGAAGAGCGTCAAACACTTGTCTCCGCAGCTCTGGCGTGACGTAGGGTCTTGGTGGTTGCGTAGAAACGTCACAGTAGAGATCGATGTCTGAGCCTGCCGGAGTCATCTTTTTCAGTAGTAGTGACGATCCTTTTTCTAACAGCGTCTGAAGTTCGGGGTCTGACTCTTGAGACTGTGCTAAGGCACTGTAATCAATCGTCGTTGCGACCTCTTCAATACGTGACAAAGCATCGGCTACAACATTTTCAGCACCTGGTATGTAGCGTATGTCTGTAGTAAACTGAGCGATGTAGTCAAAGTACCTGTATTGACGTGGCGAGCAATTCTCCCTTGAGTTCTTGAAGGCGTATGTAAGTGGGCGGTGATCGGTGAAAACGACAAATTCCCGGGCTTCGACCATATGTCGGAAATATTTAATTGCCTCATAAACGGCTAGCAGCTCGCGGTCGTAAGGGCTGTATTTGCGTTGAGCTTGGTTTAATTTCTTGGAGAAGAACGCAAGTGGCTCCCACTGTGTGCCAACACGTTGTTGGAGTACTGCTCCTATAGAGACGTCAGATGCGTCAGTAAGCATAGAGAGCTCTGCCTGTTCCCTTGGGTGTGCAAGAAGCGTAGCGTTTGACAGCGTTCTTTTGCATTCTTCAAATGCTTCCAGCTGGAGCTGCGACATCTGTACCGGGTCTGAGCCCTTGACCTTCTCTCCACCCAACATCGAGTTTAGGGGTGCTTGACTTTTTGCTGCGTTGGGTACGAACCTTCTATAATAGTTTAGCATGCCTAAGAATCTCCGTAACTCCTTCACAGTCTGCGGAACTGGATAGTCCTGTATCGCCTGGACTTTTGTGTTGAGCGGCTTAGTACCGGCTGCTGTTACCTGGTATCCAAGGAAAGTCACCTCAGGCTGGCCCCACACACATTTCGCTGCGTTGATGAGTACGCTGTATTCTTGGAGGCGTGACAGCAGCTGGCGCAGGTGAAGTCGATGCTGGTCTGGAGAAGGAGAATATATTAAAATGTCGTCCAAATATCCGAAGCAGAAGTCATCAAAGCCGGTAAGCACTTCATCCATAAAACGTTGAAATGTTTGTGCTGCGTTTCTGAGGCCAAACGTCATAAAAGGAAACTCATATAATCCGAATGGTGTCGTTATGGCCGTTTTTGGTATGTCCGCTTCGTTTACTGGTATTTGATTGTACGCTTTAATTAAATCAATTTTTGTGAATATAGTGGAGCCAGAAAGCCGCTGTGAGAAGTCCTGGATATGGCGTATGGGGTAGCGGTCGGGCACAGTACGTGCATTTAGTGCACGGTAATCGCCACACGGGCGCCACCCGTCATCCTTCTTCCTCACCAGGTGCAGAGCTGAAGACCACGAGCTTTCGGAGCGCCTTGCAGTTCCGCTGGCTGTCATGTCATCAAACTCTTTCTTCGCGATCTTTAATCTTTCTGGATCCAAGCGCCTTGGTCTGTTTGCAACGGGCGGTCCAGGTGTGGTCTTAATAAAGTGCACCGTGTTATGTTTAGGTTTACTTTGATTTACAGTACCTGCAGGCCGGGTAACCTCTGGGAACTCACGCAGCATCAGGTGAAACTCAGTATCTCCAGTAACAGTTTTGACAGATGCCACATCATCAGGAACCCGCTGCGAGGACGCTGCCACGAAGAGTGAAGTGGTGCCATCTATGAGCCTGTGGTTGCGGCAATCTATAAGCAGATTATAATAACTTAAAAAATCTACACCTATGATTGGCTTAGACACATCTGCGATGGTAAATTTCCAAGTAAATGAACGGCGAAGGCCTAGGTTGAGGTTAAGTTGCACTGGTCCATATGTATTAATAATACTTCCATTAGCTGCTGTTAAACTAAACTTTGTTACATTGCAGGGCGTCTTAATTGCTGACCGAGGGTAAACGCACAAGTCGGAGCCTGTATCGACAAGAAATAGCATTTTAGAATGACGATCAGTTATAAAAAGTCGGCCTGATGCTAATGGGCAGTCGTAGGCCGCTAATTCGGGCTGCCTTTTGAGTTTTCCGACCTCCATGCACAAGGCTGTGTACATTTCTTTGCACGAACACCGAATGTGTAATGATACCAACAATGCGGGTGGTTTTCTGGTGGCTGACGTGGCCCGGATTTGGATCTGCTTCGCCAGTTACCGCTTTTAGAGCGTGAACGAAAACGACCACGTACCTGCCTTTGGTTATCCACTCTAGTAGACAGTGAACTCACTTGCTTAGTTAATTCCGCCATCTGACACGCTATTTCTTTTATAAGGGTAGATGTACCTGCCTCCGCCACGCTCGCTACTTGCATGGGCCCCGCCGGTGCAATGTCATTAACCGTGTCCGCTAGCTCAGCTAATTTGTCCAACGGTAGGTCTGGTTGCGTCGCCACAACTGTTTGTAGGTTGGTCGGCAGCCGATTCGACCACAATGTCCTAAGGAAGTCTTCCGGTACTGACGGCCCTGCTAGATGCTGCAAATGACGTAAAAACTGTGACGGTTTACGGTCACCCAGCTCCTCATGCATTAGTAATTGCTTAACTTTCAATTCCCGCGAGGCCGACAGCCGCCTAATTAGCTCCGTCTTTATTTTTTCATATTTATTCACTGCCGGCGGGTTGATGATTATATCCTTTACCGCGGAGGCGTAGCGGTGCTCCAGCGCCGACACAACCTGGTAATATTTTGTTTGGTCGACGGTAACGTTCGCCAACCCGAACTGACACTCCATTTGCGCGAACCACATTTCCGGGTCATCAGGCCAAAATGGTGGTGGACGTACGCCCACACGCGACGTTTCCGCAGTCAAACAATCTTCATTTCCCATGTCGGTGTCACCAATATGTAGGTATCCGTCCACCAAATAAAAGTCTGATTTCACATAAAACAGTTATATTGCAGAAAAGTAGTTTTAACACAGAACACTAGCAGGAAGGACGTTTACACTTTAGACTAGAGACAGGTAGATAGAAGAACACAAAGCACATAGAAAATTAACTAGCAGGGTGAAATTAGCAAGCGTGAATATAATAATATGTTTACGAGCGGGGCTGCGTTAAGCCAGTGCGAAACAAGCGAGCGCGTGAGTGCCTTGCGCAGCAGCGAACAAAGGACTGACGTAGCAAGCCGGCGCGGCGGCGAGGATTGAGGCGCGCGCGTGTTGCGACGGAGACAGCCGATGATTTCCGATTGTGACTCGGTTCGCTTCTCAGTGTGGCTGCGGTGCCGCTACAGTGTTATAGGATTCATAGCTCTTTCACGAAATTGCTGAGATCTCAAAACTTGGACCAATTAAGTCGTAAACGTAGAAACGTAAGACTAGGCTCCAAGATAATTTGTAGGAATCCGGAATGAAAGAGAGGGACACAAACATATATATTTAGGATTCAGTAGCAGAAAATCTTAAAAAAAACAATTATCTTACACCCTAACAATCATTTAATAACAAAAATTAAATACAAGCTATCAATTCACTTTGAAGGGGCTTTTACATAACTTTAAGGCTAAAATAAATCACCAATCACTTATACTAACAAAATATCACGTACTTACAGAGTTTATCAGCACAAATTATAATCACAAAGCACTCACAAATCGCATCGACGACTACCGTTCCGTACGAAATCCCACGAGCAAATGACCGATACTACGATGGAATTCGCTGCGCCCCCGCCAGGGGGTGCGGCAGGTGGTATCAGGGCTATGCCCTCTGACCGCGGCGGCCATACCTCGGTCCGTTGAGACGGACCCGTCCTTGTGTTGGACCATTGTCCAATGGTTGGTTGGGCGCATGTACATGCGCCCCCGTGTGTGAATGCTGTTTTGTGGACTGTAGGCGCGCTACAGCGCTGTTGCACAGCGCTGCTTGCTTCACAGTGCCCCGGCGGTTCGTCTCCGCCGGGTGAGACCCCCGGTTACCCGAGGGAAGCCCAGCGGGAGACAACCAGCGACAGAGGCACCGACTTACAGCGCACCTACAGTGGATGTGTGTTTCCCGCCCGCCCCACTAACCAGAGCTAGCCGGCAGTGGTACGGGCTGCGACGTGTGTGTGTGGGCGGTATTGTATGTGTAACACCGCCCATGTATGCGTTTACCGCGGGCCCGAGGGCCGCGTCCACGCGTGTGTCTACGTGCTTGTAGAGGAGTGCATGTGTGGCCTTAGCTGCGCGCCCTGCCTATATTAACTTAGAACAAGTCGCGCAGCCGGGTGTGCGTAATGTGTGTAGAGTCATATTGTGCAGGTAAGCTGCGTGTAGCGAGGAACAGTTTACCTGGGTCCAATCCGGTGGTGAAGGCGGCGGAGGGGGGGCGACCATGCATTGCCGGTCGCGGACGCTCCTGAGTCATCCTTGACGGTCTATCCACTGTACAAGGAGAGTAACGCAGCTAGGCCGTCAAGGACGACCAGTTCCACGTCCTGACCCTGCCTGATGGCACTGATTAGGTCCATCAGCAGCTGGATGGCGCGGGCTGTGAACTCCTTCTGGGCTTCTGGGCCGGCGGTTAGGCGATGGTGGTGGTGGATGGTGGCATTGGTGATGCCACGCTCGGCATTGGGTTCTTCCTGTTGTAGGGCCGTGGGCCGCGCTATGCCGGCGCCGGCTGTCGGCCCTACCGTCTTCTTCACCTCGGGCTGCCTTGGAGCCGCAGCCGGGGTCACAGCCCGCTCCAGGGTCGGAGGCAGGTCGCCCGGTTGTTCTCCCTCAGGTGCGGTGGGGGGCGCGGGAACCTTACCCTTGCCCCCACGCTTCCTCTTCTTTCCCCTCCGCCGCTTCGAGGAGGGGGGAGCTTCTCCCCTGTTGGCCGCCACCATCAGCGACATGCCTTGGGCCTCGGTGGTGGCCACTTCTGATGGCTCCTCGGCAACCGTGGTCGGTCGCCGTGAGGCGGTGATGGCGGCGACTGTGCCCGCTCGCCTGTTAGCCCTTATCTCTGCCTGGAAAGAAGGGCACTTAACGTTATTGGCGGGATGCTCGACCCCGCAGTTGGCGCACGTAGCTGGTGCGTCACGTGGGCGGGGGCAGTCCCGCGCTGAGTGCCCCCCTCCGCAGCGGACACAGGCGAGCGGTCGGTGGCAGTGGTGTGATGAGTGCCTCCACTTCTGGCACCGGTGGCACTGGGATGACCGATACTCGGGCGCGCACCGGCTTTTATAGGCATCACCTTATACCTAATAGAAATGAGTTTCCTAAATATATGATAATAAAACGAGACAGCAAATATAATAAGCTATAACATGCGGTTTGCAGTAAACGTTTAGGTTGAAAGCGAAGCTTCGACGACCTCCTGCATAAAATATTCCGAAGATGGTAACACCTCATTGAAATTATAATTAGAAAATAATTGGATTGCCGCGGAACAATAGAAAATCTGATATCGAACAGAATCGGTTAGTACCCGGTAATATTCAATGAAACACTTCCATATCCCGAAGCAATTGGGAAAATTTTTATTAAATTATTATGGGAATCTAATTTCCAGATTATATTTTTAGTTTCTTGAGTGGTGTTACTGAATTTTAGGTAAAAGGTGGGTGATATTGAGAAAACAGGACACTTCATGGAAAAATAAAATAAAACATGGAATTTGAATTATCAATATTCTCAAATATTACGTTATATTCATTCTGAAACGCTACAATTTGAGGTAGGATTCATTAAAAATCTCGGTTTCCCAGAAGTCATTCAACAAGTTCTATAATATAATTCCTTTGAGTCAACCAATTATACCTTTTCTTTTACAGTTTTATATGTGCCGTAAAACCTTGGAAACGTCTTAGTATGCACAACACTAGGATCTTCATCCATACAAAAACTGTCCACATCCATTATTTCTAAATTTCACTTATTCAAGCTAACAAAATTTTGACTTTCGAATTTACGACGCCCAGGAGTCTGGCTTTTATTGTGGATGTAACCTAGATTTACAGTGAGCCAATATTTATGTTTAACATTTGTGCTGTTTGCTGTGTGGGTTTAGTCAAATCCGTTTGAAGCAGTGACAGTTTTATAGATGGGTTTTGGGTAATGGTGGTCACATTTGCTGGCTAATCGTGCGCGACGAATTAGACGGCAAATAGTTTTATTCTAGAATGTTCTTGTCTAGTTTCGTTGTTTTTGTCGGGATCTTTGTTTGTTGGCTCTGACTTAGTGTCCTCGATGGACCTATATTATTATAGTTCTGTTTTGTTCAAAACAGATAGACTTTTTACATTTATGTCGATGGAAACCCCTGAAAATGTCAGTTAGATTAGAACAACTTTTCGAGATTTTAGGTAAGACTTCTACGCTTCTTGTAAATGGTAGGTATGTAATGTTATATAATGGTTCGGGACTTTTACAATACTTTTGTTTTTGTTAAAACCCAAAAAAAATTTTTTTTTGAATTGTTCGTTGAAAACAAAAAAGAAGCCATAGAGCTTTTCGAGGTATTTTGTAATGTTGATTTAATAAAACATATATATCTGTTTAATTTCTGCTATGCAAAGTTTAACATTGTTGTTGAATTATGAAACAAAATTACTTTACAAACTACAACCAAACTAATATTCTAATTTAGATTAAATTAAAACCATAAATTAACCGAACATAATAAAGTGCCACTAGAGCCAATTAAATAGCCCGTTGAATTCTAAATTAGAAGATAAATTGCAAAGATAAATTAAATTTTATTATAAATAGATGCTCGTTGCAAACGTCGTTGATTATATGAGTACAAATTTAAAACCGGTGATAATAAAATCAAACTGCAAAAATACAGCTATATTGTATGCACCAACAAATGTTTATCATACCTATTATCGCAGTGATTTGCTCGAAGCTACGAGCATGTCTGTATGATAAGAATTTATCAAAATAGTACATTTTTTAAAATATTACCTATGTTCAAGTTAGTATTAGCTACCTTTTAAAAGACTCGATGAGCACTCAGACCTCAAATCCCAAACTGTTTCAACCCCAAATGGCACAAACATAGACAGCTACAAAATTGGATGATTGAACTTAAATCCTATGCACCAATAAACATTAAATATCCCAATGGTTTTGTGAACTCAAAATTGCCAGATTATACCAAAATGAGAGCTCAACGCAGTACAAACAGAACGTTCAGAAATTTAATGTATTTGTTGTAGTTCATCCGTAATCCAAGTCACGAGGATCCCGGAAAAGAAAACCCCTCCCACAAACTGTGCGTGTCTTTTAACGCGAAAAAGGGATTACAGTATGATGCCGAGATTCCATTGAGAAATGCGGATCAGAGGGCTGTCATAATATTAACAAACGACGATCACAAATCTATGAGCCAATCGTGGTATAAAGTTTATCGAGAAGCCCGTACTTATTCAACGGTTCATCAAAAAATTTGTTTGTCCCTGTGTCACCCAAAGGTCAACTGGTAGAAAATTTCTACAGCATCAAGTCTGCCTCTCTCTGTGTGGGTGTGCTATAATATTGAATGAAAAATAGTTCACAGATTGTTTAGTTATGTTTTGCTTCTGATCATTTTATTAAAATCATTAAAAGCTCCGGTCAATAATTATGTAGATAAACACTTTGCTTGTAAAAGTAAAGGTTTGCCCTACTATAGTGATAGCTATATACTATATTTTAATAATAATCTGAAACCCATAACACTATGGAATAGTTCATAATATTATTATCCAAAGTCTGTTGTAAAGTGCACACCAAGTGATCGTAACTGAACACACTTACATCATAGCCTGTCCCATCTACTTATTCCTAACAAATAAAAGGTAAAAGTAGACTGAACAATTAAATTTATTGAGGGGAGGTAAGAAATACAGTTATTTATATAAAAAGACCTACCTAACACGCACTCAACGGGAGGTAAGAGGGAGAAAGTTTTAGGTTTACAATATTTGAAGTGAGGGGAAGGCACTCCGAGCTCTGCGTCAGGACAGCTCTGCAGAAGAACAGGCGTCAGAGCAGCTCCGAAAGACAGGCGTCGGAGCAGCTCCTAAGAATAGGCGTTAGTTCAGCTCCGCAGTATAAGAGTAGAGATCCCGGGCGAATCCGTTAGTAATACCCCTGGGAAGTGTAGGGACGCGTCAGAGCGTCGGCGACCCTAACACTTGTTAACTCTTGGTAGTAGTCAACTACACGTATTTTGTTATCAAACGACTTCCAAAAACAGGAGGTTATCAATTCGTCTGAATTAGTGTTTTAGTTCAGCCTTTTTTTCGCCAATTGTGAACCGATTTCGATGATTCTTTTTTATTTGGAAGAAAATTACTTCCCGGTGGTCCCATTTAAATTTGGTGAAGATCTGATGGTGGTCTTCGGAGATATGCAATGGAACTCTTAATTATAGACAGAAAATCGGTCGTGATTGCTGCAATCGCTTGGATGTTTGTTGTTTTCACAAAATCATAACATAACATCACGCCTGTATGCTCTGAGGGGGTATGCAGATGTGTACAGTACACCCACATTTTGACAGTTCGATCTGCTAGGTTCCATTTTATTGGGGATAAGCCTATTACCATGACATGTATTGTTAACAATATGAAATAAATGACTGCCTCGTTGTCCTAGTGGTGGCGACCACTCAGCATGAGGTCCTGGTTCGATTCCCAGGTCGGGCAAATTGTTATTGGGTTTTTCCATCAGGAATTTCACAGTAGCAACCACGGAGTCTAGATTTGCGCTAGCGTTCGCCCCCTATTACATGGGACTTAAACAAAACTGGCGAAATGTGGGTGTAGGTCCTATTGGATACACCTCAGCCCAACTCTTCGGAATTATAGGCGTGAGGTTTGGTTTTTTAATTACAGGCATTATGTTAAAATAAATGTATAGGCTAATATTTTTATAAGATATTACAACTAAAAATGTTAAAATAAAAAACTTAAAATAAAAAAAAACCGACTTCAAAAACTCAAAAACACAACAAAGTGAAAAATAACTTTAGCTTCATAAGTCAGTGGCAAAGAAACTGAATCAAACACACAGAAGTCACCGACTTCTGAAGCTAAAGTTATTTCTCACTTTGTTGTCTTTTTGAAGTCGGTTTTTTTCGATTATGAATTTGATTTTATTGCAAAATTTCTTACTTATGTAATGTTAGCGTAAACCGGAAGAGTGGAAGTACCTAATAAAAGCATTTTTTTACTCAAAAAATACTTCCTATCATTTGATTGTTATGTCAAAAGTTCTCTCTCGGAACCCAGTCGTAAACTGATTCAACTGCCTCTCCGGCTCTGGACATTTGAAATCTCCAAGTTTCTGTTCTGTTCCAATTCCTTTTACGATTTAAGTTGTTGCAGCCAGATTCATCTGACCTGTCAGGTGTAGTCGGCCAAGACGTATAAAACCTCCTTGATAAAAACCGAGAGTGCGATAAAAAAAAAACATAATTTAGAATTCCGTTATTCAGTAGACAAACGTAAATAATTATAAAAACTAGATTTAGACTAGCCAAAACGATATAAACGATTTATAGTGTATACAATCCTAATGTAACCTTCATTGAATAGAAAATCTATAAAAAAAAAAATAAGTAGACATCAGCTTGACACATATTATGTAAAATGATGATAAACTAATAAAAAGTTAAAAGATGATTAATGAAAAGAAATAGCTATTTATTCACCAAAGGGAGTAAGGCATATTACTAATCGAGTGTGCATTTGAGGCCCGACGCGAAGCGGAGGGCCGTGAACCACACGAGTTTAGTTATCTGTAGGTACTTACCCTCGAGTGATACAAAGGGTGTAAAACACCTCTTAACGAAGCCAATAGGCACTTGTTTTCCTCGTCATTGCGATCATTTTTTTGTTCTACACCATACCTGGGAACCTTCTAGTTACGGAGATATTGGGAGTCAAAGTTCCATCTTTTTGACAAGTTTTTTTTTTAATACAAGTTAATAGTATTATACAAGGTAATAGTTTAATTTAAGATTTTTACTTTAAACACCTCCACGACCCCCGTGCTATTCAATCCATCCATCAGCACAATGTTTTGAGTGCGTTACATTGAGTTCTACCACAAAACGTGATTTTTCACCCCAAAAAAAAAAGTCGTTTCCCAGCAATATTTTTTGCGTAAAGTTGCTTACTTTGATGTACGGAATGCTTGGTTGACGGCTTCGTGATGAGGTCTTTTACACCCTGTATACTGCTTTATACTACACTTAAGCACAAAGTAAAAGACAAAATTCCAAAAAAAAGCATTTTATTTAAAAGTTATATTGACATTGTTACAATTGTTAGATGTTTTTAATTTTAGCACGTCAAACAGTTTTCGCGCCAAAAGACGTTATTGAAGGTAAAAACGCCCCGTTTCGCAGGTTCCAACTTACGCGAGTGTTAGAGCGAGAGAGTGTTATAAATCTCTCTTTCTACTGCATAGAGCTATGTATGCTACCTGCTTTAAAAGTGCTAGTGGCCAGTACTTTTTATGGTAAAATTGAATCGTTTGATTGCTAACGTCATCAAGACTTAAAAAAAAAAACAAAACGCGTTAGTAATGGATTACTACCCTGATTTTCAGGGCAGTAATGAAATTCCATACAATATTTAACTAGATATTTGAGAAGTTTTAATGAACAGCTTTCAAGCCTTATAATGGGGTAGTATTGGTACACTTACTAAGCAGGTGTAGTATAAACGTATGTACAAGTGAATTAAAACACGAATTAATAATGAATTAATTAAAATTAAAAATTTCAAAACGTTTAGTTGACACTTCCCGTGACCCTAGGGCTGGCTTTTACCTTGGCCAAAGGCTTAGCATTGCCATACAGCGTGGTAACGCCGCCAGTCTCTTGGGGACATTACCAGTTGACGGTGCTGAGGAGTTTTTTGACGCCATTTTTTAAGTTTTTAGTTAAGTTAGTTAGTTTAGTTTATTTTAATAAATTTGTAAATTGTTACTTTATTAAATAAATGTTAAATCTTAAAAGGAAAAATTAAAAACTTTTATAGTGAATTAAACAGTACCATAAGCCATAATCCAAAAAATGGCCTAGCATGGGCAAACAAATCTTAAAAATTACTGTATCGAATTTATTCACTGAACAGAAAAAAGGCATAATAGAAAAACTCCCCTTCAATTCAAAGTTAAAAAGTTACTTACATGACATAAAATAAAGTACCCAAAAAATATATTGGCTTCACCCAATATTTCTGCACTTACGAGTACCAAATAAAATATGAAACATTATTATAGAACGTTTTGCCCGTTCAAGTAACTCGTAAGTTTTCTTTGCTTCGCCGAACTTTTTGAGTTACTCCTAAGGGCGTTTGAATAGCCCAATAAAGCTGAAGAATTCTGCCAAAAAAGGGAATTCTTAGCTAAGTATATGAACGTAATGGCTTAGGAAACTTAATTTTTGGCTTCGGATTAAACATGTTCAAGTATTTTATGGAGAAGTTTTGGATTTAAGGGGCTATGCGTAATTTGGCTTGAGTTGAAATCGATTGGATTTCATGTTACAAGTATTCATAGAAAGTTAAAGCCTATTTATAGGATTTTGACTCTTCTGTAATTAACTGCAAAGGTCGAAATTAAACCTTCACATATTAAGGTTATTTATTTAAAGTGTGAGTTTCAAGTTGTTATTTAGCACACAGCCATATTTGACAGTTTACTAGGCGACGACGACGATCACAGACGATTTGATTTCTGTTCAATTTATTCTTATCCATTCATTCGTCACGCCATCCAATTCCGCATATAAATTCACTACTTGACCGTAGACGTCTCTCGCTGCACCGCAATACCGCGTCTTCCTCCTTCCGAAATCTCATTGTCCTAGCCGCCTATAAGGTCGTTTGGTCGTCGGTCACGCCATCCACCATCATTATTATCATTATTACCCTCTAGCTTATGCTGGACTAAAGCCTCTCCAATTGAACGCAGCTCGAATATGGCGACTCTCTAACAGTTGCTACCAACCAACTGAGATTGTCGCTTCACCTATGTTAGGGGCACCCCACTTTACTCTTGCCGATTCGCAGTCTCTACTCAAGAACACGTCTAGTCCAACGGTCATCGGTTCAACAGCTAATATGGCCGGCACATTGCCGATTCAACTTGCTTATTCTGTGCTAATTCTAGCTACCATCCGTTCAAACTTAATTATATTTGCTCGGAGAAGTGTAACACAAAAATGTGTAAATTGTTATGAAGGCACGAGTTTCTTTACGTCGTCGTTTTCCTGTATTGTCTGAACAGTGAACACCATTGACAGATTGGGTAAACAAAGTAAACAAATGTTCGATCAATACAGTTTACTTTATATCACATCGAGGTAAATGTACAATGACGTATATTTTGATATCGTGTTTTTGAATGAACAAAAGTAAAATACATTTATCATGAAAAAATTTAAGATAACAATGTGCTATGCACCAAGCCTGCGTGTTGAATTAAACCTTACAGCTTTCATAAAGAGGAGGACTTTGTTCCAGCAGTGGGAACGTCACAAACCGATTGTGTCTTTCAAATAAAAGTTTGATACGGTACCGCAGAACGAAAGCATAAAACATAGCCTGAGGCGCGAAGGTTTTTACTAACCATGGAAACCTGTCACGGAATAGATATGTAGGTACAGAAGGTCGACTCCACACGACTAACGAATACAGGTGAACGCTCACATAGCTGGTGCATATGTACGGCGATCTCATCTCAGTCAGCGAACCCAAGTGGAAAGATATAACTCCAACATCGTGTAACCTTGACGGAGCGGCAGCAGATTGTAGATGTGGAGATTTAGAAACGGCTAGACTGATTTTGACGGGGCTTTTACTAGCATAATAGCTGATCTTTTAAGGAGTTGTACTTAAGCTACTTAATAAAAAAAACCAGCAAAGTGCGATTTGGACTCGCGCATGAAGGGTTCCGTACCACCATACTAGAGGAGCCCCCTTTTATTTTATTATGTGTTGTTATTGCAGCAACAGAAATACATCATCTGTGAAAATTTCAACTGTCTAGCTATCACGGTTCATGAGATACAACCTGGTGACAAACAGACAGACAGACGGACAGTGGAGTCTTAAAGAGTTAGGGTTCCGTGCAAAAAAATGAAAACCCTACAAATTGTTTAAAAAATCCGATATAATCATTTTACGCTGATGAATGTACCGCTAGTTTTATCATGCAGAGAAAGGTCTAGAGTCGAATGCCAGTCACAATACACTTGAACTCACAATACCTGAACCGTGTCTATGTGCATGCCTTCTCCCTTATTGTATGAAGCCGAAATTCTGTACCTATATCCATTTTGTATATATAACCGTTGGTATGCGATACGTGGAATTCCTTCCATAGAGTTTGGTCGACTATGTTAACTGTGTTGGTCTGTTCTCTTTGTGTTATTGTGATAAAGGTACTTCTGTTATGAGCAATAAGTTAAGTGTATAATATCGGTATATTTTTTTTAGTTTGAGCAATGTTTCATTGCAACAGCAAGTTAAAAATTAAACAAAGATCAAAGCGATATGTTATGTTGAACTAATATCTACAAACCAACAAAATGCATGCAAAAATAAATCTGGCCGTTAACATTCACATTATTATAATTGTGACAATATCACCACGCCTTAATGAAACGAAAGAGTTTGGTCAGTTTTCTTTACCTACAAACTGAGTTGTCTTCGTTTTCAAAAACCCTATGCCAGGGTCCACTTTTAGGGCACGCCACAATAGTGGCGGTAAGTCCCCTCTTTGAGGAGTGGCTTGAGCGACGCCACGGCGTCCTCACCTTCCGCCTGACGCAGGTCCTCACCGGACACGGTGTTTTCGGGAGGTTCCTGCACCGAATCGGGCGGGAGGAAACGCCCGGGTGTTTCCACTGCGAGGATCGACCGGAGGACACGGTGGAGCACACGGTGGAGGTGTGCCCCGCGTGGGCGGAGCACCGCCGTGTCCTCGAAGCGGCGATTGGCGGCGGCGACCTCTCGCGTCCGGCCCTGGTGCAAGCCATGGTCCGGAGCGAGACGGAATGGGACGCCGTCACCTCCTTCTGCGAAGCAGTAATGCTAGAGAAGGAGGTGGCGGAACGTGAGAGGGAGAGAACCTCACAGCGTCCCGGCCGCCGCGGGAGACGCCCCGGGCGTCGGGGGCCACCACGTGGCCCCCGGCCACCGTAGGCGCGGGCCTGTGGACGGTGGGCTATGGGCTAGCTCGCCGTCCGTCCGTCTCATGACGACAGGCCGTGTCGACGGCGCGTTCGTGTTCCACGCGCGCCTCAAAGAGAGTCAGCAAAAAGGAAGGGGTCCGAAAGGACCGATGCCTGCCGGGGTTGCGGGACTATTCGAAAGAGATACCGTGGCCCCGGAACACAAAGGGCGATGAAGGAACATGGATGGGTTTTAGTCAGTAAAAGTCTGACACTCCCTCCTGCTCCGCCCAGAGCGGGAGAAGTCATTTGATGATTTCCCATCCGAAAAAAAAAAAAAAAAAAAAAGGGTCCACTTTTTAACTGATTTTCTCTTGTTATTATACATTGATTAATGTCTGTATTAGCTCTCACGTCATCTTTAACGAAGAATAAAATACTCTCTTCTTAAAATTTTAGTTATTTGGAATCATCACCAATTAGAGATACTATTTCAGTACATAATTCTCCTGCCCTTATCCCAAATTATATGGGGTCGACGCAGCATGTTTTTTTTTTCCACACTTCTCTATTACTAGTCAACTCATCAGAAACCTCCTTTATTAATTTATTTAAACTTCATGTACAAGGGTGGTACATAGGCGGACTTAATGCCACAAGGCATTCTCTACCAGTCAACCTTTAGGTCAAATAGGATAGCATTGTGATAGAGTACAACAAAAAAAAATAAAAAAAATACCATTCCTTTCCTTTCTTGCCATATCATTCTTAACACAACCATCCATCGTTTCTTTGGTCTTCCTCTACTCTTATACCCATCCACATTCATACACAAAACTTTCCTCACGACATTTTCCTCGTCACTCCACATCACATGCTCACCTATTACCACACAACTTTTCAGTCACCGGCGCCACTTTCACGCTTCCTCTTATGTACTCATTCACTTTTTATCCATTCCCGTAACCACACATCCCCATCAGCATTCTCATCTCAGCCAATGAGTGTTTAATCTATTACCAACTAATATTAACTTGCTAGCAAATAATACCTCCTTATGCAATTAGCAATATTTGCGCAAGTTCCTCGTATTTTGATAAAGCATAAAATACGGTTCCCTGTATTGGATCAGTGGCTCTCAAATGTTTCTTGCCATGTATTATTGTTTAAAGGAAAGGCTAGTCAGATGATGATGACTTAAATTAAAAACAAACCAAACAAAATTGCTTGTACACCTGTAAGCTTACTTAAAATAATATTCTATCAGCTATAACCGACGTGTCGTGTCGTATAAGGCGACTAATGTCTGAGGCAGAACACCTTGCGCCTCCGTAGACCAGAGAATGGGCAGCAGCGTTTTCTGTTAGTCTTTCATCACTGCGATCTCCAATCCGCCTGCCAAGCGTGGAGATTACGGCAAATTCCTCCCATCATGGGAGAGGCTTATGTCCAGCAGTGGACGTTATGAGCTGTTGTAGTTGTAGTGTAGTAGTATAACCGACGATAACGATGACATAAAAGCTGAAATAAGCATGTATTGGCAAAAACCGACGGCTACCAAAAAACCAATTTCAATAACGTTTAAAGAACAATTCTACGTTGACTAAGCCCTCCGGTACCGATATTCAAAGTCTGTAGGTGCGTACACAACTTTGAGAGCCAGAGCGTTAGGTAAATAAAGGATATATATGAACGTATGTATGATATTGGGCTTGTTGTAGTGTGTATATTAATATTTGCAGATGGGTGGGCTTGTGACGGTTGTGGTGTTAAGGGGTGGAAGAAAATTATAGGGAATAGTCACGTGTTCTTACGATATAAATAGTTAAATGATGTAATGTTCCAGATCTTTGTCAGGACCTGGAAGTCTTTGAATAGACTCCGGACACAGGTTGGAGTTCCATAGATGACTCTGCTCTGGAGTGTAAATGTGGTGCTACTCCAAAAACGATGGGACACTTCGTGCCCTTCCTGTCCTGCTGTTCGCACATCACACGAGCTAATGGACGGCACTGAAAGTGCCGAACTCGTTGGCATTTTTTTAAAACGTTTCCCCACGCCGTTTAATTCTCTTGTATCATGGGAGCATTTACAAACATTTAAAGTCACACACACAAACAGCCAGACCCGGAACAACTATCATACAAATATTTATTCCGTGCGGGGAACGATACCACGACACGCAGCGCAGCAGAAAATTACTCAAACACTGCGCCAACCGTGCTGTCAGAATTGTCATCGACACGCTAAGAAGAAGACGTAATGTTACGCAGATAAACAAATAAGATATTTTATTAAACAGCTATGGTATTGAGATTTGTCGGGTTTATTGAGGAAAACAAATTAGCTTCGATGTTAAGAAAAAGAATGTTCGAACTGGCCGATTGACGATAAATGTCTTTTTCTTCAGAGTCCATTTATTTGATTAAACATACCGCTATATCAGCCAGTTCCAATGTTTCTACAACAGTTATACACACGCCCGTAAGCACGTTATAGTAAAACTCCTCGAGGCTATGGACACAAAATCGGCAAACAGACAGAAGGACAGATACATAACGACGATACTAAAACGCCAAAAGCCAATAGTTAAAAACTAGTTTAAGGACTAAACTTATACTGTCACTTACGGGATATCTTCCGTGACTGTTTATTATTCGTATTAAGGGCTGCACAAAAGCTGGTGACAATGTGAGTGTGTTTTGGCGTGACTTAGTGTCGAGTCCCAGTTTTGCGCGTAGTGAAAGACAAATAAATAGGGTAGACAGATTTGTCTGCACCTATAACAATTTATTTTCCATTAACCCGCATTCTCCAGTCATCCTGCGATCATGGAGCTCGCAAAAGCGCACGAAATATCGGGAGCTCAAACTGATGAACAATCACGGAAGATGTCCCGTAAGTGACAGTATAAGTCTTTTAAACCATGAAAGCTTAAAACAGTGTTAGTTTAAAGAGACATTTCTATCAATCAAACAATTTGGCCTATTGCAGTCCATAGCTGGTATCTCTCCTAAACTGTGCCACAATAATCTGTCCTACATCTTCCGCATTTAGTAGTCTGACTCGACTGACGTAGTTCCATCTAGCTTCACTATAGGCTTACCGAAACACGGTCTCCAGTCCAGGATTCCTCTGTTCCACCGTCTATTGGTCTTTCGACAGACATGGTCAATTCATAGCTTGCTACGAGTATTGCTGAACTAAAGAACTGAAATTACAGACATAGCTTTATGTCTGTATTTTCAGTTCTTTTCGAAATGTTATTTCGAATCCATTTGTTTAGTTGAAAGTAATGCTACTAAGAATGCCGTACACACGGAGGCCACATCAAGGTATACATATCCAGTATATCCTGACCTCGATATGACTAAGCTTCCCGTAGAATCTGAAATCAGCTTAATTTAGTTTGAACTGCTGATTGGTCGTCGTGCGTACGTATGTACGTGTACATCTATGTATGCGAGTGTTTGTCTTCACTTGTTTTTTACCCGACTATGGCGAAGCCAAAAGGAAAGGTTATGAGTTTAGCAGTCGTTGTAAGCACGTTTGTATTTACGTTTGTTCCTCCGTAGCGCCTAAACCATTCATCCGATTTTGATGAATAAGGTGTCAATCGGTTCGTTAATAATGCTCGGGTAATCCTAAACTACATTTTAACCGACTTCAACAATAGGAGGAGTCGATTTTACCTTGTAAACCCCGAATTTAATTAGAGCGTCATTTTTCAGTACTCGGGTTTCTTAGTTGTATCATACCACAAAAAATCTTGAAGTTGGCCTTCTGTAGGTACTATTACGTATATACCGAACTATTTTATTAATCTTTGTAAATCGCCAATAAAATCACCGACAGCGAACGTTTTTACGGCATGAGGGCTAGAAATACGCCTGGAAACGATAATATCGGTATTTATTATAAATATTTCTTGTACAGCCTGCTCTTGTGGTGAAGTTGTTCTTATATTTTATGTACGTTTTAATGTTTGTGTGTTGTTTTTCGTGTCACATAAGATGGATGATCATGTTCTTATAGGTTAGGTTTATTGTCAATTTGACGTATTACCAATATTATTGTCTGGGTTTGTTTTTCAATCTTCAGTTTCTTTCAACGTGCAAGCTAATACTACGGATAAAATAATATGAGTTATCGAAACGAAACGCTGTATTTAACCAAAGTTTTAGGCAAATTTAAACTTTTTGAAAAAATTAATTTGAAAGATTTTCGAATTATTTTCTTTATTCTTTGCTTTATTTTCCTTTACTTATCATCATCATCTGCCTAGCCTTTTCCCAACTATATTGGGGTCGGCTTCCAGTCCAACTGGATGCAGCTGAATAACAGTATTTTATCCAGTTAGTACTGGATAATACGATACTGCTTGGTACCCCTGGTTGTCAGACTTTTTGGGCCACTGACTGCCTGCGGCCTGTAACGACTGTCAAATATCACAAATGACAGCCGGGACCAACTGCTTAACGTGCTTTCCGAGGCACGGAGGAAACTCAGTAGGTAATGTGTGGTCACCCATCCACCGACCAACCTAGGCAAGCATGGCTTAACCTAAAGATCGACCCGAGCGGCTGTTATTATTTAGCCACGAGCTCCTTTCCTTTACTTATAATCACTGTTCAAGATTTCCGAAATGACTTTTTACTCACTGTTACATAACCATAACAAATATCATTTTTATGGTAGAAGAAACTGCTTCGTTGATCTAGTTTATTACTGGGGTTTTTTCCGTCAGAAATTTCTCAGTAGCAGCCACGGAGTTTTGAATTTGTGCCCGGTTGATGCCAAAGGCTCGCCCCAAATTACATGGGGCTTAAAAAACATAACTAGTGAAATGGTGTACTTTTAGCTACACTTCTGGAACCCTTCGAGGATTACAGGCGTGATGTGTGGTGGTGGTGATAGAAGAAACATGGATAAGCTAATATTTCCATCAAATAACCCTAAATTATACCTATATCTTCAGTGACAGGTCAAGAGTCCTTTCCTTATCTACAAATATGAAAGTGACCTTTTCATTCAGTCGACTTAACAATTAGATATTATTAACTCGCCCACAGACAATTATGACTAAAACAGTTCGTTGAGAGTCAGAGAGAGAGAGAATTAAGTTTGAATGAATGAATGAACGATTGATTTATTCACTTAAAATTTCTTAACGCTAGTTACATTGCCCCAAAAAACTGCTTACGCAGTTTAACTGTGAGATCGTTGAGTCTCTCTCACAGTAACTTAATATCAGGGACATTTAAAACCTATATATACATAACACCTACACTAATGAACCACCTCACCACCACACTTACTAATATACTGTTTAATTTTATAATTAACTAGCGGGCGTCACGCGGTTTCACCCACGTAGTTCCCGTTCCCGTGGGAATATACGGATAAAATATAACCTTTGTTACTCGTTGATAATGTAGCTATCCATTGCTGTAAGAATTTTTCAAGTCGGTCTAGTAGTTTTTTTGTTTATCCGTTACATACAAAAATTCAAAAATACAAATCTTTCCTCTTTATAATATTTTAGTATAGAAGTACAGACAGTTCGCCTCGATAGCTTAGCTGTCGCAAGTGCGACTGCTGAGCGTGAGTTCGATTCTCAGGACGGGCAAAGTGTTTTTGGAGGTTTTCGTTTTGAATTTCTTAGAAGCACCTAAAGAGTTTTATATTTGTGCCCGGTTGATGGGAATAGGCTAACCCCCATTACATGGGATTTAAACATAACTGGTGAAATGTGGATGTGTACTATTAGGTACACACCTCTGCCTACATAATTTACATCTATTAAACTGTTTTGTTGAATTCCAGTTTGCAGGAAATAGAAGTTGGTAAGCCATCGTAACATCCATAGTCTCATCTTTTTTTTCAGCTTTGTCTCGGGAATGAATTACATCCTGATTAACTGCAAAAAATGTGTGCGAATTCGGACTTCCAGATTACGCCATGTGTGCGCCAACCACAGGAGTTATATGACCGAAGTCATATCATATATAAATGGCATACAATTATTAGATATCAGTTTAATAAAGCCAATGGTGTCGATTCTGTTGTGCACAAACTAAACTTAATTTAGGCTATTGCTATCTTTCACTAAAAGGCAGTGCGAGAAAAGGACGGCTATAGCTATGAACTAAGTTAGAGATGTCAAACTAGTTTATGCCTTGCGCTTTACCGTGTTTTTAGTCGACATGTTTTTACGTGCACCCTTCATTTGTACGGAAATATTAGTTCCAACTAAATTTGACAACTCTACAAAACACGTCACAACTTACGTCAAATTACGACAAATTACGTCCGTCTCTTTCTCGTTTTATTAGAGAGAAAAAGATAGCAATAGCCTAAATTAAGTTTAGTTTGTGTACAACAGAATCGACACCATTACATGGATATTAAAACTATTTTTTTGTATTTTATTTCAATTTAAATTTCTTCACCTCTAAATAAACACCCGCTTGTTATTAAACTAGGCAATTCGCCTGAAATGCTTATATAGTATAGCATAACGTGCTCAAAACAAACGACCACCTGCTTAATTAGTCAATTAAGAGCGTTAAAAGAAAAATTAAGTAAACGACATTGATTTAAGTACCGTATAACATTATCAGTCCACATTATCCCTCCTGGTAATAGCCTCCTCTTTGCGAGAGGGAGTAGGCTGTAATCCACTAAGCGAGACTGTGTAGGCTGAAGATTTAAGTACGCAGGCAAACAATAATATTAAGTGTGCGATACTGGTAACTTGCAATTTTATTGTGTGCTTTTTATGCTTCAGGGAAATGATATATTAATAGTCTTTTCGGCAAACAAACATCACGCCTGTAATCCCAGAAAGGGTAGGCAGAGGTGTACCTGACAGTACACCCACATTTTTCATCAGTTATGTTAATGTCCCATGTAATAGGGGGCGAGCCTATTGCCATCAATCGGGTACAAATCCAGACTCCAAGGCTACTACTGACACATTCTTGATTAAAAAATTCAATAACGCTTTGCACGACACGGGAATCGAACCCAGGACCTCATGATCAGCAGTCGCGCTTGCAACCACTCGACCAACGAGGCAGTAAACTTGTTAATGTTTATTCAAAAGGCTGATGTAGATAGGTACCTTATCAGTATACTTATCACACTGGACAGGTCCACTCAAATCTGTGTGGTTCTTTCTTTAAAAGACCATCTCAGACACTAATCTGCATAGTCCTCATCTGAATTGAACAAGATTATGTCTGGACTTCAAAAGAGACTATGACCTCGTGAGTTTGTTTCGGCTGTTTCTTCTCAGAGTAGTCAGGTACAAAACTCCGGGCCCATCTAGTTTTAAAAAAATGACATGTTTGTTAGAACCTACTTGCAAAAATAAACATCATTTCATTTCATCATCATTTCATTTCATTTCATCATCATTTGGCCGTGTGGTATCCGGCAGAATAGAATAGAACCAACCCATTACACTCACGGGTGTCGTATAAGGCGACTAATGTCTGAGGCAGAACACCTTGCGCCTCCGTAGACCAGAGAATGGGCAGCAGCGTTTTCTGTTAGTCTTTCATCACTGCGATCTCAAATCCGCCTGCCAAGCGTGGAGATTACGGCAAATTCCTCCCATCATGGGAGAGGCTTATGTCCAGCAGTGGACGTTATGGGCTGTTGTAGTGTAGTGTAGTCATCATCATTTCATTTTATTTCATTTCACTAAGATACATTATATTATTACCTTTTTGCTCTATAGTTGCTTTTCTTCTTTAGACTTACTTTTCTAAGCAGTGATAGCCTAGTGGTGTGACCGTTGGACTAGCAAGTCATAGGTCTCGAGTTCGAACTCAAGACACGCATCTCTGATTTTTCGGATTCATGTGCGTATTGTATAATTATCACTTGCTTCGGTGAAGTAAAACATCATGAGGAAACCAGCATGAGAGATATTTCTTGACGGCATGCAAAGCCAAGTCGCCGATGCCCGTGGGCGGCATAACAACTCTGACACCAGGTTAGGTACTTACCACACGATAAAGAAGAAGACTTACTTTTCTCATTATTAATCATCCAGCTAAACGTGGAGAGCTTTGTCATCTGGCTTGATATTATCATTGAGAATTTTATGAGAATAAACTAACTAGCGGCTAAAAGGTTAGCCGTAAGGTTTAAAACAATTCACACAAACCACAGGAATTTTAACTGGACTAATATGGAACTCCATACTTGTTTGTCTGTTGAGATAACAAGCTAAATATCTCTATTTACCTGCACTAGTCTCAAGATTTATTATTTAATTTTACGACCATTACAGTTTAAGTTTCGAAGCTTGAACTAGTTTACGTCAGACATTGCTATCAAACATACTCCTCCGATTCCGTATATTATGTCTCTTCGTGACGCAACCGGAATATATGTTTACGTATGACCCGGAGTAACGCAAAGATCTTTATTGCCCTGTTTATCGTCGACCCAACCCCGAGAAATGTTTTAGTAAAACTTCCTAGTATCCTTGATTAGATGTCTCGTTAGTTAAGTATTGGTGTCGATTCTGTTGTGCACAAACTAAACTTAACTTAGGCTATTGCTATCTTTTACTAAAAGGCAGTGCGAGAAAAGGACGGCTATAACTATTAACTAAGTTACAGATGTTATACTAGTTTATGCCTTGCGCTTCACCGACACTTGTTTTTAATCGACACGTTTTTATGTGCACCCTTCATTTGTATGGAAATATTAGTTCCAACTAAATTTGACAGCTCTAAATTACGTCGCGCGTCAGTTTCTTTCTCGTTATATTAGAGAGAATAGCAATAGCCTAAATTAAGTTTAGTTTGTGCACAACAGAATCGACACCATTGTGTAGATAGTGAAGTTTATATAGAATTGTCGTTTAGTATTACACTGCATTATTATCATCCACAGCCTAAATTCACCCACTCTTGGGTATAGGCCTCTCTTTTCTTGTGCTGATCTCCGGGAGAAAAACTAGAAAATACACATAGGTCGGTAAAAATTCTAGTCCAGCCCATCATAGTGGTCCAAACCATTGCATCTCTGTGAACTAGAATCACCAGTGGGGATACACAGAAGTTTGAAGAGTGCCAGCGATATTCATCAGAAAAGAACACTTGTGTGAAGGAATAAGAAAAACACGTAATTTCCCAAAAAATTGTAGTGTGTTCGTTGGATGTTAAAAATAGATGTCGTTTTAATTTTACATATTTAGTTACAAAGCTTTGAGGCTCCGCGAAGAAGAAGAAAAAGTATACCTAATTATTTTTCATGCTGAAAATTCAATCCTTATCACTCATCGTTTAATGAAAAACTACCCTGAATAATAATTGTGTCGTGCATCGTTATATGAATGACCGTGACTAATAGATTTTAATTCTCACTTAAAGTATTAAGTACAAGAAATAAGTATGACTAGGTAAAATCTAATAAAGAAAAAAATTAAGTGCCAAAGCTAGACTTTTTACTTTGAGTACTTGCGGAGCTAATCGTTCGACCTTATTATTAAAAGTTCCATTACCTAAAATACATAAAAGTCTAAGCCACGGTCAATTAATTTTAGAGATTACGTCTGGAAGCTGGCTAGCTTTTCTTGGTCTTTGTCTAGCTAATTAATCAGTGTCCAGTTACAGACTAATTTCGCTTTTGACGAATAATTTATCATGAACATACATTAATCTAATCTGAAAACATGATGAGACAAGCAAAATAATTTTGAGAACAAAAATTGAAGAGCATTTTTATTTTACTTTTTTTTTAATTCAGTACTGGCAAAACACGTCAAAATTATCAAGATTTCCTATATTCATTTCTTTCAAAAATGATATACACATGATTTACAGAATCTTCTAGAAGATGAAGCCAATAAGTAAGCATTGTCTTTACAATAGGCAGTTAAGGTCGCTGATAATTTTGTAACTGTCTCGTTGGTCGAGTGATCGCAAGCGCACTTCTGATCATGAGGTCCTGGGTTCAATTCCCTGGTTGGTCAAACTAGTATTATTTTATGAATAACTTGGAGTCCAGATTCCGAGTATAGGATTTCAGCCTAGTTAATGGCAATGTGCTCGGTCTCACCCCTATTACATTGGACGTAAACATAACAGGTGAAATGTGCACATATAAGGTAGGTGTCTGTGTAACACGTCAGTAATTACAGGCGCCATTTTATATTGTGTGGATGCTATCGTATTTGTAAAAGCAGAGTTCTAATGAGCTTCAGAAAAAAGTGTACCTAAAAGCCTTTAACGTCGACGGACGTAAACATTCGAATGAATAGAGAACGTACTTCAAACGCTTTCAGCAAAACAGTTGAACGAACTACTCTGAGTACTCGTCATTAATCAATATTAGCCAGTCATTGGTCGATTGGCATTTCGTTTTTTCAACTGCAGTTCTACTATTGTGTGAAGGGTAATTTTATGAAGAATAAATCTCTTGGTTTAATTTTGGAGTTGAGTATTTCGATGATTATTACACAATTGTAGGTATATCAAAACTTCTTTGTGTTCGGCAAAACAAAACTTCGGTGGAAGCACGCTAAACTACAATTTGAAAAGGTCTCACTCAATAGGTCGGTTTCTCAGTTTTATTGAATTTAAATTGTATAGTAAAGACATTGCAATTCTACGGAAAGAAGTGTTAAAATTAAACAAATACGTATGATACAATTGATTTTATTCGATAATCATATTCCAATTTAGGAGAAAATCGATAACATTCCTAAAAAAAAATCTCGACGCCCTCATAGTACAATAGTATTTACAACCATACAATTACACACACACTTTTAATCCTGTAATGCAGAGTCAGATGGGATTAACTGTCACACTCTCATTTCGTCAATGGCGGCTTGCGGGAGGGTCGAGTGAAGGGAGGCCTTCCCTCTCCGCAGGGTTGCGTGTGCCCCCCTCGCCTCTGCCTCCCTCCCCGGGGAGGTCTGAGCCGTCGATCCGTTCGGAGGCTGGAATTTCTGTTGCCGTAACTCTTGCAAAGGCGGTGAGTTATTAAACTGGCTCACATTCTTTGGCATAGTCGCGTAACCCATCTGTGGGTAACTCACGTTAGGTATTCTAAAACTGTTGCTTCTGCTCCCGAGTTTGCTCGGCAGCATCATGTTGTCCATACTTAAAGTCGGACTCGGGGGAGACTTCGGAACATCCAGCGGTCCCTTAAAGTTTAAACTCGCCAGATGGTCTGAACTCATCATGTGCTTCTTCCTATTCTGTCTCTCAACGTCTACGACTAAACTCGGCGCATGCGTTGGATCCATATGGTAATGTGAATGCTTCCCGGAAATTGTCTCAAAATGTTTCTCGTTAAAACGCTGCTGCTTCCCCCGAGACCTCGACTTATCTCTCTGATAATAAACTCCAGCAAAAATTAGGACATTCAAAATCAGTAGGGAGCACCCTATCGCTATTGTTACACTTAAGGCCGTCGAATAAGCGGCATAGCCGGCCGCTTCTAAATTAGCCAGAGTGTTTTCAGTAGCGTTCAATGTTTGCAGATCTCTTCCTGGCAGAATTGTGGCGCACGTCGCCAGTATCGTATCCACGGTCGTTAGGGCTGTGTCGGTGTACACTGAACCGTTTGTACGTCTGATTGCGTCATTATCGTTGATGTTTCTCGCCAATGGATCCGGTCTGACGATTCCTTCGTAGAGATCCTGCTCGTTGTGGTTTTTGAATAGATTGTGGCGCGCTGCCACATCCTCCATGCCCGCTCTGTGCAGTTCAGGAACTAAGCGCAGCCAAACGGAAAGTTGATGCGCTCTGTAGTGGTTTTTGAGGCGAGGTTTCATACCTGTACAAAGAAATATCAATATGTAGACAAAATATTATTAAGGAGTATTGTATTGGACGTTCTATATTAAATTGCCTCTCGGCTATGAACGTCAGTTGTTGTGGTGAATATTTTTAATTAAATGTATTCAATTTACGCTATACTTCGATATTTGCCCAACTCAAAGCTACCTTAACTACTGTTCTCATTTTTAGACTGTTCCTTAAATATAAATCTGCAAGAATATTCTGTTCCTTTGATAGACATTTTTTTTTTGTAAATATAGATATAATTTGTTGATTTACGACATCATCACAAATTACTTTAGTTACGGTTTGAGTTTTATATCGATTTAGAGCAAAACACTAAACATTTTCTTTAAAAATGTAATAAATAGATTTAGTTCCAAACTTCGATTTTTCTCATCGTATAATTTAGAACACAACGCTTTAAAGCGAAAGTTTTCTAACTGCAATGATTAATTTTATTATTGATGAAAAATATGATTATAGAAGAACGGGCTAAGGAAAAAACAACCTAAGTGCTGTTTTTTAAAGCATGACTATGGAAGAGTACTGTGAATAATAATCAGCGGCTATCATTACAATGTCATCTAAAATATGACAACTAAGAAAACCATAATAAAACTCACCTATTTCCAAATACTTCTGGTGTGTGGAGTCGTATTCTTCCCAATTTATACCTCTGAATTTATTTCTCTCCCTCGACGCGGGAAGCAGCGACTCTTGTCGCGCGTTGTCGTTCGGGTTTCTGTAACGAGAATATTCTTTAATCTTTGCTAAGAATTTGTGAGAGGTCTCAAATACTTTCGTGAAGTTTCCTACACTTTGTTGTTTTTGTTTTTTTTTGCGGTGCTTGTGTTGTTTGATATGGGAATATGTTTTTATTATTATTGTTTTGTCGATTAATAAACATATTTAATCGACAAAACACTTATCAAGGTGCATTCAAAATTAATGTTAAACATACTGTAAATTTTGTGTTACTACTTATGGTTTCTTTATTTACGACTGCTTATCGTTCTACAGAAGTTACTCTTAATATTTACTTTTAAGGTTAACTTGACTTGTACAGAGGAATTTTTGAATAAATAGTGAATGTTATTTAATACGTTATCTAAAATGTTTAAAACATTATACTTGGGATTTCTTGCAAGACAAAAACAAAATGTTTAACATTGTAATGTTTACTTTTATTACATTTGAAATGCAAAACACACGTATTTCACGCATTTGAAATCTTTTGAAACCACAACCTAACGTAATATTTAGTAAAAATATAAACTAAGTTTTGTTTTTTAAGCAAAGCTTTAGTTAGATCCAGTTAGGTATAGCCCAGTGCTGCTAAAAGCCTTACCCAGTTTAAATACCACAGCGGTTTTAGGAAATAAAACAGGTAAAATTTTAAAAGTACCCCGTGTTACCTTAAATCAGGGACTCTTAAAATTCACTGTTACAGTTAGTGCCTCCGTAATGATTATAACCCTCACTAAATAACAGTAATTATTAAACACTCCCAAAAATTAAAGGAATATAAAACACATAATTAAAGGGAGAGCTTATCGTAAAACGACGCACAAATGCACAGGCAAAGACGAACATCAAAGTAATTCAAACCTTAATATCTGAAGCACAAAGTTAATCCTTCTTTGTAAGTTTCCAAAACTTTCAGAAGCTATTAAATAGAAGTTCAGAACAAGACATTTTGGACATCAAGTGGTCCTTATTCCTTTATTGATAAGGCTCACGTTACTAAAGCAATTAGTGATGCTTTGAGCGAACTTATGTTTCACAAATTGTTAGATATTATTAAAGGTGACGTGGATTTGTGCACCTTTGCCTTGGTGTGAAGATATTGCGAAGTTAGAGAGAAAACTTGACTTGACCTATTTTCTAAATTGCATTTTAGAGTTATGACTATATTAAAATTCATGGTTTGCTACGAGCTTAAGAAGAATGGGAATTATGTTGGAATGAGGTAGGTCCCTTTGTCTGCAAGAAGCAATTTCGTGAATATTAAAGCTTGCTGTTCAAAACTTTGTATTGTAACCAAGGCAACCTACGCCATTTAATCTGTATGATTAATCTTTGGCACGTGTTGATCGTTAGTAACTTAAGTTACTATAAGTTAAGTTAGAATCTTACTTATACGATTAAAATCTCTTGGACGAATCTATATTACAGTAATTCAAACTCTATAGTCAAGTTAAAGTGATTACGTCTTGTGTTTAAATAATTACTTACGCAACCATTTTATGCATTAGATAAGAATTTTAACGAAGCAAGTATCGTCAATAAAAGCAAAGCTAATAATAATTCTTCTTTCTTCTTTATTCTAACTTTGACGGTTCTAACTTAAAGCAATTACTAAACTACTATTATAAATAGTATCTTAGAAAATTACTTTTAATCAAGTAACCACTTTGACTTGTTTCATAGATACGGGTGTTAGAATTATAACTTTTAACAATTCTTACTTTAAGCAATAACTAAACTACAGAATAAATCATATCTTAAATAATTAATAAAATTCTACTCAAGTTATCACTTTGACTTGTATATAAGTAGAAACGGGTGTAATTCATATCATTGAAATGAGTAAGTAGTACATTCTCACCCTAAAACTTTTTAGTAAAATTAAATGAATTGGTGTTAAAACTCGCGGATGCGGTTATATCTCAAAACGTTCGAGGTAACCGGTGCAGACAAATGGCTAACGTGGTTTCTGTCAGATAACATCCTGAAGCATCTGTCAGTGTCATGACGTCCGCAGCCGGTCGGTGACCTGCCCGCACTCGTTTGACCGAAGCTTAGAGGAAGGCACACAATTGCTTTGTAAGAAGCAATTAAACTATAGATCCACTAGCTTTGGCGTCTGGCTTCGTTCCGGTTATGGTCAGAAATTATTCCATAGGAACGTAGATACGAGAGCTTATGATTCTCGGGAATAATGTAGCTTCCCATTAGTAAAAGAATTTTCGAAATCGGATCAGCAGTTCCGAAGATTAACCATTATTAACCCCTACATCCCTTTTTTTTTCGGATATTAAATCTTCAAATGACTTCTCCCGCTCTGGGCGGAGCAAGAGGGAGTGTCAGACTTTTACTGACTAAAACCCATCCATGTTCCTTCATCGCCCTTTGTGTTCCGGGGTCACGGTATCTCTTTCGAACAGCCCGCCACCCCGGCAGGAACCCCTACATCCCTAATTTACAAACTTTACCTACATCTTTCAAATATTATAACTATAGATTGTAGGGTATAGTATGCTAAAGTAAGAAGCAAACTGTACTCTTCAAAGGTCCAAGTATTAATATCACACTCACCCAGTCTTTACAAAGTTAGCAAGGAACAGCATGATGGACTCTGACAAAGCGACTTCAGACTTAGTGTAGTTCTGAGGAAAGTGGCCGAAGCCGTCCACCAGTGGAGCTCCCAGGACGTATGGTAACTCCTCGCCGTGGACTGCCCCCATTCTCTGCAACAAAGTAATATATTTAGGCTTGGCGAAGAATGAGCACAAATAAAGGGTGTAAATAGACCCTTAACGAAACTGAAAGGCACTTGTTCTCATCCATCATTGCAATCATTTTCTTGTTCTGGATCATAACTGGGAACCTATTAGTTACGGAGATATTGCAGGCCAAAGTTCCAAATTTTTTCAAAAGTTTTTTTTTTAATAGTACTTTTTTTTTACTTTGCTGTAACTACCTCCATAACCCGTTTACTATTAAATGCGACCATCAGCACAATGTTTTGATAAGGTATATTTATTTGCTCAAAACATGTGTCACATACAATTATAAAAAGTGCAAATAGGATAACATAAATACAGAAAATCGTTCAGACATGTTTTGCCACATACTACGGCGTGCAAATGTTCTGAAAGTCTAAAATTGAGATTTTTAAATATATCGTTTCAGTCAGTAGAATTTAATTTAACGAAAACTACTAAATGGCCAAGGTAAGCATTACAAAAAAAAAATTAATTAATGTCTATTAAAATTAGAAACAAGTAATAAATCTCAAAATTATACTTGTCAAAAAGTAAAAGAATAAAAAAAACATAAATAAAAAAGCAAATTATAAATTTCAAAAATGATACAATATTATGTCAAAAAGAATAAAAATAAAAATCATAATTAAAAAAAGCAAGTAGTAATATAATTATGTCAAAGTAAACAGTCGTGTCATAAATTTAAAACTCAAAAAATGTTACGATAGATCAATAAAAAAAAATATGTCAAAGTCAAAGAACATCATTTAAATAGTCGGCAACATTGAGGCACATTTGAGTGCGTTACATTGAATTTTACCGTAAAACTATTCGCCCAAAAAAATAGTCGTTTTTGAGTACAGTTACTTAGTTTGATGTACAGAATGCTTGGTTGACGGCTTCGTGACGGGTATTGTATTGTATTGTATAACGGGCTGGTGTCCGCAACTCCACGTCAAAGCGCGTATTTTGCGTATGGGCTATAATCCACCACGCGGGCCCAGTGCGGATTGGTAGATGTCACATGTCTTCGAATTTTTGGTTCTAGGACATGCCGGTTTCCTCACGATGTTTTCCTTCACCGTTTTGAGAGCAGTGGTGATGAAATAAATTACACTAAGTAATGCGCCTGTCTGGGTTCGAACCCATGGCTTACTGTTCGTAAGTCGGGGCCACCACCACTGGGCCACCGCTGCTCTCAAAAGGTCTTCGTGAATGGTTCACTTGTATAAGGATTCAAGGTGACATCACAAAATACAACAAAAATTACAGAACTCTCACGTGTAACGATCCTTAGAAACTTTTTTCGCTAGTCCAATAATACATTAATCTCATGGATTAAGAATAAGTCTCTTAAGTTGAGAATTTCGTCCATAGATTCAATTTAACGAATAATGGAATAAGTCAGACTTATTAATCACGCAATCCAATATCAAATCAACCATCTTGGATATTCGTCTGTACTTGGACATTCGCTAAATCCATTAGGGCCTTTTTAAGACTTGTCCGAAGCTAATCTTACCCGTATTCTTCATTTATACTTGTCGCAACATCATTAATTAATTAATTAATCTATTACCTTCAAATAATAATCATTATTTTGTCTAAACGTAACATCACGCCTGCGATCCCAGAAGTATTAGTCAGAAGTGTACCTAATAATACACCCCGATTACGCCAGTTATGTTTAGTCCCACATAACAGTGTTGTTATTAGCTGTATGTATAACATTGCCTGCAGCAAGGTTATGTCGTGTATTGCCTTCGACATGAGCGTGATTGTGGTTAATTGCCTGTTTATGATATGACGAGGTAACCGAATTATCTTGTGTTATGTGGTAATTAGATTGGTTCGTAGTTTGCATTTGTTATTGCGTATTTTAGAGAATTTATACTAAGACAGAATTACGTCCAAGTAGAAGAATCCTATTAACTGTATATTTGACCTCCTTCCTATTCACCGGTTCATTGTCACTTACACATTATTATTAATGAAAAGATATTTTTTTCTTTATTATATAAATTAATAAAATCGTCTATCGAATTTCCAACTGAATTAGAACTAAACTTTATCCGAAGAGGTTTTTTTTTAATATAAAATAAGTATACGGTACGATAATTTCTTTGGTCAACATTCAAATAACAATTTTCAAGAACTAATCTCACGAAATAAGAACTAATTCCCAGCCAAAAACATTTTCACACGAGTTCACAACGCGTTGAACTTTATAAAACCTCGTAGAATCTACCCAAAGATTTTCACTAAGGTTTCAGCTAATAAGAATAAACGAGCGTTTATTTTCGTTACAAGATTTCGGCCTCTCCTAAGAAAGATAATACGTATAACATTAGATATTATCAGACATGTTACATGCGAGAATTACGTAGGGATTGTTGGGAGCCACGTTACATAAGTAGTGACAAGATAATCTATCGGTTGCGAACACCGTTTTCCTCAATCGACCTTAAAAAGTTTCGTAGGAAGATAATCAGGAGATACAATCAACACGCGTGTATACCGATAGGGCTTTGGAGAAACGTGGAGAGGAATATTAACCTTTACGTTTCTTGAGAGGTTTATTTCCTGCTTTTTAGTTTCTGTTTGTGAAATCGAAACCTAGCGTGATTTTATGAGAGCGGTAATGTGTTTTTTTTTTCAATTATTTTTTAATGTGTGTGCACCTACTGTCTGGCGAATACTCTAAAGAAAGACTGAATCTTAAACTTTTCCAATCTTTTTACTCTAAGATGTTTTTCCCTAGGCCCCATCATGGCCCGTTTTGAAAGTAACATCAACTGTAACAAATTCAAAATTTAATGACCAAAAATGTTCAACGATTATTTCTTTTTTAGATGACGTATCACCTATTAGGACTTTGACATCATGTAGACAGTTACAAAGTGATATTACGTTACTGTCATTTTGACGGTTAGACACCTATGATGTATTAGGCCTGCGTAAGCCGGTGAGTTGATGTAGGTCACAATTGCGAACCTAGGCAGTCAATCAAACACGTCAAAACTACATACATCATTAAAGTAATCCCTCATATTTCTAATCATATTAACAGGTGATTTGTGGTCAGTGTTCTAGAAGTTAAAGGAAATAATTACATGTTCTGTAATTATTTTGCGAAACTTTCATCCAGAAAATATAATTTCGCGCTAAAATAAGCAGCCTTAATAAATTCTTCTATTACAGTCACATATCAAAGAAGTAATCCAGATTTTACGGCTTCATTTTAGGCTCAGGCAAAGTAAAGCGTAACCTTAATTACCTTGAAAGTCATTAACTTACATCATTCTACTTTGGTTTTATTTAGAAGGGGCAAACCTAATTATTTCGTAAAACCTAGACAATATTAAATCTAGGTTTAAGTCTCTGAGAACGATGATTCGATGTCTTTGATGTTTGAAAACGTAAATTAATAAAGAAACTAAATAGTTAACGTGAAAGTGACAATAATGTGATTGTCAGAAAATGGTTTATAACAAAAGAAAGAAGAAATTAATATTATAAAAATACTTTAACACCATCCAGTCCCACCATCTATAAGAGCAATAACATGAATGCCAACGAAACAGAAGTCATCGGTGAGCTACGTTATCAATTCGTGATAGAAGAACACCTAAACTGTAATAATTTGAAAACCGTGTGTTACACGGGTTTAAAAAAACTCTTTTTAGAATAAGCGTTGAAAGTAAATTTCACATAATGTGTTTGTCACAAAAATATCGACGAGGTTACGCTAAGAGCGATAAGGATATTCATTACACAAGGATCATTAATTTCCATTAATGATACGGCGAAAAATCGTCGGTCAAAAAGTCCTTGAATAGCCTTAGTGTGTGTGTAAGTATCTTTGATATTGGAAATTCTGTTATGGAACTCAAATAGAGGGCAGGACAAGGGCCTAGAAAGGTGCAGTGATTGCACGTAGAGTAAAGTTCAAGAATTCTACGAACAGAGTTCATAAATAATACTTTTCAAAAAGCTTCCAGAAATAACAAGAAGGTATTTTAATAGCTTAGACACGCTCGAGTGAACCGCAATTTTGTCGCAATTTTTACCGTAGTTAAAATGTAGGCTACAATAATATTTTTACAAGGTTCTTTCTTCTATAGAAAATACGTTTCTACGAAGAGAGTATTTTGTGGCCTTGAACAGAAAATTATCTATTAACAACAAATACAGAATTATTTTTAGGTCGTTCTGGAACCGGAAGCCATAAACTCGATTATCGAACTCAAAACGTTTGGGACTTTTATTTTTAATTGTTATTTTTGAAATAAAAACAATCCCAATCGTTCCGAGTTCGATGATTAAAATTAACCGTGTATATTGGAATACTTGAAGAATTGGAGTAGGTAGTTAAATATTATTTGTATAATTGATCATAAGTAGCGAATCAAAATAAATCATTCAGGAATCAGCAAAATTATAAGTAGCTCAATCATAGGTAGGTAATCATAACAGTCATTGTTTAAAAAAAAAAAATGAATATTTCACGATTTTAATTTTCTTACCTGAGGATAAAATCCATCCTTAGTCTGGTAATCAAAAACATAGAAGAAAGTCTTCGTAGGTCTTCGCGGTCCGTCTTCATCATTTGGAGCTGGTTTGGGTCCTCCACTTAAAAGATCCCCACTTTGAACTAAAGGTGCAACGTATTGAGCATCTGATAACGCGGATACCGTTGCATCTCTTGTGTTTATCGGGTTCTGTGGAAAATTAACTATGTTCAATCTGCATGTACCAAAGGTTAAGATTTATTATGGCTTGTCTTTACTTTTGTCTCAAAGAAAGAAAATAGACTCAGTGTGGTTCGTTAGAAACATCAATCCGTAAATAGACACACACTGCTCCAAACACGTCAGGGGATTATGATTAATCCATGAATATGACCTTGATCGAATATACAAACAATTACAGTCCATATTCTTTGGAACATACGATTCAAAATAGCAACATATCCTTCTCGGGAATTGTTACCTCATTTTAATTTCGCAAGGTCCGTCGAATATTTGAAGAAGTAATCCGAAATCAAATCTAGAGAGATTGAGGTTCAACCATTTGAGATTAAGCTTTAATATTCGTTTGGGATTGTTATTTGAAACCTACAAAGTATAATTCATATTTCTGACAACTAATATCGTTAAGTGATATACGATTGGCTTTTTTGGCGCGAGTTTTGAGAGAACGTCTTCGCGTATTTAATTTATGATCCAGTTTTGTTGAAGTTTCAATGGTGACATACTGTTTGCTCACAACTTGGCAGTGGAATAAGATTTCTTTCTTTCTTTAGCGGCAAAAGTTTTTTCTGACACCTCAATATTTTATTAGTAAAGATTTGCTCTAATTGACAAACAACAATCTTCGAAATCGGCTGACGTGGTTCAGAATTATCGACGAATTGATAACCTCCTCTTTTTGGAAGTCGGTTAAAAATTGTAAATAAAAGAATTCAAAATAACTTAACAAAATAAATAATTTAAATGACAGTTTTATCACTAGAAAGAAAATTAATAACGTTACAAATGAAAGTTAAATTACAGTTTAGCTTAGTTCAAAAACTTCTTCACAAGAAGTCAAAAGTCTAAGTATTTACTTGAGAATCTTCAAAGCAATACTGAATTTCAAAGTTGAAGATGTTGAATGTGAGCTTAGTGATTTCAAATAAATGTTCCAAGTAAACGTGGAGACATGTCTGAAAGGAATCACATGAGGGCCTCAAGAAGTGTGACAACAGTATCTTTACGCTTATAGACAAACAAACCTCTACCGTTTTTTCCCAATCCGTGTATTCGTTCACGATTGTGTAGAAGATCTCGCTCAGGTGATAAGTGTAGGAGTTTCTCACGTACGTTCTGCAAAATAAATACAGCTTTAGTATTGGATTTGAATGTAAGATTTAAGTAAATACAAGGTGTAAACAGTCCCTTCACAAAGCATTTTGTACAATAATTATATATCAAACGAAATAACCCTACGCAAAAATTATTGCGGGAAACGCCTTTTTTTTGGGGGGTGAAAAAATAAATGTTTTACTGTAGGACTCAATGTAACGCACTCAAAGCATCTCAAAACATTGCCGTGGATATATTTAAAGTAAAGTTAGAACATTAAAAACATGTAAAAAAAGAACTTGTCAAAAAAGTTGCAACTTTGTTTGACCCATAAATATTTCCGTAAATAGAAGATTTCTAGGTAAAAAAAAAACAGAATAACCAGTGCCTTTCGAGGTTTTTTTACATTCATCTAAAGGCTTAGTCATACTGATTATGGACCAATTGCAGAACGACTGTGTACAATGGATTCTGATAGATATCTCAGTAAATAAATAAATAAATAATAAAAATTATGAAGATCGTCGCTCCACCTAGCCTGAGGAAGTCCCACGTAGTAAGGACAAATGGAGACAAGTATGTCTTCACTCTAAAACACGTTCCGAATGGTAATCGGTTCTACTGCTATCGGTAGGGCGAATCTAACGATTTAGGTCTTTGTGCGTACCGAAATGACGTAGCGCAGCTTTCGCGCAATGCGGTGCCATTTTGCCGCGCGGGTGAATTCGAACGGTGCCGCGCTCAAGCATGCGGCGTGGCCAGCCGCTTTCGGTCTGTTTCGCAAAAATCGCGTCAGTGTTTGGCATGTGTGAATTTGTGACAGAATGGTCTGTGTGGCGATTAGTGTTGTTAAATTCTTGATTTTACTAAGTTTTATTTAGTATTTAATACTTTTATTTGCTGTGTATCAAAATTATTTAGTGAAGAATAATAAGCTATAATAAGCTTGCCTTTTGGTTTGGATGAGCAAACAACTTAGGTTATTGACTGTTTAAAAATACATAAATTATAATTTTAGAAAATTGATGTGTCATAATATAAAAAAATCACAAATTGACTAAAACGGCGCCGGGTCTTTCATAAATAATACCTGGTCACATAACACTTTGCTCCCAAAAATAGCTCAGTATATCCTTCTTTGAGTACCATAGCAAACAGGATCAAAGAATTAATATCGAATACAAAACTCACACAAGTACTCACCTTAACATTCGATCCCTTTTATCTGGCTCGATCCCATTTTGCACATCATGAGCCGAGAACTTCCATAGCGCTTCACTCGTTACTACTCCGAACAACAAATCGTATTTATTTTGAAACAATCTTCTGCCACTGTCACTCCGTTTCTTATGAATGTTCAAGTTTATATTCATGTTGTTTAAAGGCCCAAAACTTGGGAAATCTCCAGTCGAGTACATCGTGAGGAAGTCTTTTGCGAAGTCTGTCTTTATAACTACTCCGTCAACTGATGGTCCAAATGCAGTTAGAAAGTTAGGAGGCGATATGTCTGCTGATAGTAATTCTTCTATCGATGCTTCTCTAAGGCAGTCCACTATGATCTCGTGGTCTTTGGAGAGGTCGTCTGGTATACTACAATTCATATGTTTGGCTAGCCTCAATGAATAGTACACAGGGTCATCTACAATAGCCCATGAGCTAAGTGCTGACCCGGATAAAAGGATAGCTCGGTGGAATAAACCTGAAAATGAAATTCCGGTTAGAACGTATACAAAAGGTATTATTTCCAAAGGTATTAGATAATACTATATTTTCCTTTCAAGACATGCGCCTAGAATGTATTGTTCATTTTTTTTTTCGACTCAGAATTTGGCGGATTTGTAACTCTTGGATCCCTTTCAGTGTGCCTATGAGAAGGGATCAAACCTTCTACAGAAACTATTGTTACTTGATCGGATTTATTTCTCGTATTTTCATAGCAAGTGTTCTTATAATACTTTTCCGATGTTGTTTGTATTGGGATTAAGCTTCTGTTTGGAAAATTGAAAAAGAGAATTTCTATTTGTAAAGTATTGTTTGTCATCATCAATCGTCACCCAGTTGTCTGAAGACGATCGCCGTCTACGAGGCAGGCCCAAGAAATACTAGCGTGACGATTTGGACTCGTTAATGACTGATTGACCAGAGAAGTAAAAACACCGGGAGAGATGGAAAATAATAGGGGAAGCCTTTGCCCAGCAGTGGGACAGAAGAGGCCAATAAAAAAAGACTTCAAAGTTAATATTCAATTACATTAGCGAATAGAGAAAATATTTAACTGCCCACATCTCTACGTTAAGAATCACATAATGAAATAACGATTGGAGCAAAAAACTTGGTTTTCACGTTAATCGAAGGCAACGAAGCCAAAGAATAACAAATCACAGAAATTGATGATGTAATTGAAAAAGATCCCGATCTACATGTTTTGTGGTTTCGTTCAGAAATCTTTTTATATAAGAACCGATCCAGACAATATCGCAGTTTCCTCTAGAAAAACACTCTTGGTTCCAATACGATTTTTTATAGAGTTTACTGCCAGTGAAGTTTGCAGACTGATAGAAGATTTTGAATATTCATTGCTTCATTAAAGCTTCCAGATTCATAGTGGCCTCTTGAAAATTATATGATCTTACAAAATGTTTCATTCATGAGTTCATTACTCTGATATTATTATTTTTTACCTAGTTGTTAATATTCAGCATAATTATGTCAAAACGTATTTCGGCGTTATGAGACTACTATTTTATAAGTACTTAATGAGCGATATTACACGCTATGCTCAGGTCGGTCGGTATAGTATGGCACAATAGAGTGGCAAAATTTATTGATTATAATAATACTAAATCAAAATCAAAGCATTTATTTCAAGTAGGCCAGGTAGGCACTTTTGAATTGTCGAAACAAAGATGAAAATTAAATGTAGCTACAGTCCCAGTCACAAGACATAAAAACTGTGAAAGTACTGTAGTTGCCCATTCCCTAGCGTAGATCTCTATGGAGAAGAACGGGCAAGAAACTCCATGGACACTCTTTTAAATCAAAATATTGTTACAAAATCTTGGTTACATCATTCATGTTGAGATGGTACATTATGTGAGAACAATGTAGCAAGAAGTGCACGTCAAAAGTGTCCACAGTAAAAACAAAAAAATACAATTAAAAAAAGAAAATAATTCATTCAAATAAGCCATGGCAACTAAGAGATGACCAGTCACAACTGACAGCGCCCGTTCACGAACATGACGCATGGATCAGCACCATTCAACTCAACCATTTTGAAGGGAACTAAATGATCCGACACATGCGCCACCATCAGCGAGACATTAGAGTGAGCATGACATACTTGTAGTAGTACTTCGCCCGCGACTTCGTCCGCGTGGATTTGGAAAAAACAGTGTTTTCAATTATATACAACTGATTAGGCAGCGCATGCAAATAACTCTGTTTTAAGAGGTATTTCTTTCCGCCTGGCTCGACAAAATTTGTGACATCTCGGCTAATATGCTATTTATTAGAAAGGACCAATCGCAGTTGCAACTCGCTAAGGTTGCTTAACTGCTTAACCGGACAATCCTGTGGTGGCCAAAAATTACTTTACCCCAGCCAGGGCTTGCAAACTAAGGATTTACACAGTTAAATGAATAGTCACTAAGGGCACCCTGCACCTGTGGGGTTCGGGCCTCGGCTTAGTGCGTCATTGATAAGAGGGCAGCAAGGGACAGCAGGCTGGGTCGGATCATTATTTGGGGAATTGGTCGTTACATGCTCAGCGTCGCGGGATGGCTCGTCGAGCAAGGGTCGGGCAGTGATGTTACTGGGGGGTCGCGGAGGGCTCCGGTGGCGGGGCCGGATTCGCGGTTTAAATCGGTTCTTGTATCTGTTCTTACACCTTACACCTTAAACCAGTACACTACTACTGGTTTCCCTACAACTTTCTTGAAGAAGGGTGATGGGATCATCGGGTGTGACAAGGGTGAGCCTAGCTCGGCGAATTCTAGATAGATTGGAGAGGACGTAATTGGCTGCTGAGGAAATCAGGGGATTTGGGTGTTTTTCGGCCTTATCGAAAAAACCCTTAGTTAGGCGTTTCATAAATTGAACTATGGTGGGGATTTTGAGGTCAACATGGAGTTGCTCATTCCTAACGTACCATGGGGCTCCCGTGGCCTTTCGTAAGAATTGGTTTTGGAAGGTCTGCATCTTATGGAGGTAATAGGGTTTGGTATGCGCGAAAACGGGACATGCATATGTCATGATGGGCCTAATGCACGCGGTGTTAATACGCAATTTGCACTTGAGTGACAATTTTCTACGTGCATTCAGAACAGAGTGAAGCCTACCGAGAGCAAAGGCGGCACGCGAACGCACCGCCTTAATGTGCTCACTAAAGTTTAGGCGCTGGTCTAAGTTGACTCCCAGGTATTTAGCTCGCTTTTCCAAAGGGATCGGCTTGCCATGGTGATCGGTTTGGGAATGGGGGGGAGACGACGGGGTCTAGAGAAAAGTACCGCCTGGCTCTTGTCGGGATTGACCTCGATTCTCCATTTCCGGAACCAATCGCTTAAGGCGTTTGCGGATTTTTGGAGAATGCGGGTAATGTTGGAATGGCTTCTACCAGAGTAATAGATGGCCCTGTCGTCGGCGAAGAGGGCTAACTGGGTTGTTTTATTTTTAGGGATATCGCTGGTAAATAGCGTGAAGGCTAATGGGGATATCACCGATCCCTGAGGGACTCCTGCGCGAATCGGATGTGGGGTTGAGAGCACACCATCAATGCGATATCGGAATGTGCGGTTTGACAGAAAGTCACAAAGGATGATCAGGCACACCGAGCTGGTATAACTTGTATATCAGCCCGTTGTGCCAGACCTTGTCGAATGCTTTCGCGATATCGAAGAACAAGGCACCATTCACCAGGCCTCGCTTAAGGCGGGCGCTGATGTGCTCTACTATGCGGTGCACTTGTTGGACACAAGAGTGTTGGGATCTAAATCCAAACTGTTCTTTAGGAATTAAACTCTTTGCTTCGGCGTAGTCTTTGAGACGCTTATAAATAAGCCTCGGCTAATATGCATGATATCAATATAGTTTATAGCTTGTGTTACTCGGTAAAGATGTAGCATTCTAATGGTGTAAGAATTTTTAAAATCGGCGAGTAATTTTTGAGTTCAATTGAATATAATATTAGTTTATGTGGGAAAATTGTAGGTTTATGTAGGAAAAACTACTCGGTTTAGCTCAAATTGTGCTAAACCGACCTCAACACGACTCAGGGATGGGTAGACGATGAACGAAGTTCCACGATTAGCATGTGCCGAATTAAAGCTGAATATCCGGACCGAAGCTAATTCTACATAAATTTGCAGTGTGTTATTCAATAGAGCTGAGTCGCACGTTAACCCAAACAAACGGAACAAAGCATTAAAAAGTTATCTTCCACTTCAAAAAATGCAATTTAAAAACAAAGACAATCTCACCCGGCATAACAGTAGGCGATATCATAAGGAAATTGATGCAAGCGGCCCCCGAGCCGTGGCCCATTAGCGTTATGTTGGTTGGATCGCCTCCAAACAAGGCAATGTTCTGTTGAACCCAATGTAAGGCCGCTATCTGATCCATCAAGCCGTAGTTCGCTACCCGGGCTTTTAGGTGCGGTGCTGGATTCGCGTTGAGGAAGCCTGCAAAAATAGACACATTTAAAGCAGCGTGTTTTTGGTTACTGCGTAAGTCTAATGGAACTGTAATTACAGTCTGCTTAAAGTTTTAAGCCGCATGTGCCAGTGTTACTCTGAAGTCGTATGTAGGTTAAACTGTTTCAGTATGTTCAAGTTTCATTGTCTGTACTTTCGTGATAATGTATTCGGTAGGTCCATAAAAGGGTTTAGTGTTGCTAGCTAACTTTTTACCAAACTCCTTCAAAAACGTAGTCATATCGGATTACAAATGTCAGTCGTTCTTTATTATAGACAATAATTATTTCACTTCGTTAACACGTACAAAATTTACAGCATAAAATTCCGTTTCATCTTCTATTAGATTTGTTTTATTCGTAAAAATAAACAGGTACAACATAACCGTGTAGTAGACACAGGCTTCCAATTAATAAACAACAGAAAATGAAAGCATTTTTAATAAACAAAGTCCATGAAAGCGTTACAAACGATGATTGCAGTGCTACGCTTTTACGAAGCGATTGCACGCTAAAATACCTACAAATAAAATATATTCCCAATATATTTTCACGTTGAAACTATCCCCAAGGGGCGGGTTTAATTCAAACAGTGGATACTATTGAAATGAATTGAAATGGAACAAAACACGTCTGTATCTACACAGCGCACAGAAAAAGCAACAAAAATAAAATCACGTTCATTACGCACGAGTGTGCTTTGAAAAACTTTGCTTTGAATATTTTTGCGAACAGAGTATTACATCGGGTACATTTTTGTTTCAGTCTCGTATTAAAATAGAATGTTCAATAAAAATAATATTTTGAGATTTATTTGTTGAGTTCTAAAGTCCTTTTTTACTGGGCTTTTAATTTGCTTTATTGAATGAGAGTACGGAAAATGCGAAATGTATCAGCTGGATTCTGCACAATTTGTTAGTCAACTGAGATGAAATGGATTACGGAGCGATGCTTGAAGGCAACAGCTTGACTTTGTTTTCTATTTATGCAAGTTTGTGATTCAACTATTCTACGATTGTATTTGTGGTTTGTAGAAAATATTTTCCACGGAGCAAAAGATACAAAGAATCATCAAAATGTGGGTCAGGTCGGTCGGTCGGTCTCAGACTCTTGTGCCATACATATTCGTATCAGCTAATAGTTCATGAACCCTACATTTTATACGACGAATTCTCTCAAAAATTTTTTTTTTTTACTCTCAAAGATTGCAAAAGGAAGAAAAATAAAAAAAATCAACAACATTATCTTTTTGTATTCGAATATCGTAAACTAAAAATGATACGACGAAAAAGTAAGCAGAGAAACAATATTCAAACTTAGTAGAACCATTATTTCGGACAACAATAATATCAAAACGTAACTTAAACAACTGACATAATTATCATGCAGCTCAATGGAGAGATACCACAATCTACCCACAGTGAATATACAGTATCAACCACATACAGAAATATTAATCTTTATTTCTATACAACTGGAAGTTGATTGCCAATTGACACAGTAGTAACTGCATCGCTGTAACTGTAAATCAGAGCATTTAAGTTGCAAATTGAATTTGTACGACGATTTCAGATATTGATAACAATTGGGGAATGAGTTGAAATTGGAGTGCATCAAGTAATTATTTTGTTGCAATCGTGTGAAGTAAATTAATTTGGAAATAAAATATTCGTAAAGGTTCAAACTGAATAATTATATTACGAGTACATCACATATATTATCAAAGAGCAAGTTTTAAGGCGCCTCCCCGAGCAAATGACCTTGAACGAGCAGTTTTTTGGAGCCTACTCCTCTTTATCCAAAAGAAATACTAACTAAAAAAAAATACAATAAATTACTACATGTTCTTGACTCCAAAATTGTCGTTTCATTTTTTTTTTTTAAGTAGCTTAATGTTTAATAAATCGCCTCACAACGAAACCACAGAAATGAGAAATCATGATTTATAAAATGCTACTCCTCGTAAAGTAACCATTATTTTGATTTGCTACTTATACTAATGGATAGACAATTTAATAATGAATATAATTGTCGTTTTATTTATTCCAAAAGACGTATATTTGATTTTTTACAGAATAAAAACCACTCATTTCGCACTATTCGGCCTGCAGTGACTGACGTAACAATCACTTTGTAGTGCAAGCTGATTAGAACTTTATTCTAACAGTATTTCAAACGAAGTTTGAACCACCACAAATAGAGTTGCTAATTTTGCTCGGGGAACCGCCTTAAGTTGATGTGATTAAATTCGTTTATTAATTTAAATTCTGCATCAAAGACGACTTGTATTTCATGACGTGGTTACAAAGAAAGTAATGCATATGTTTTGACATTACGGCTCGCTGTTACAAAACTAATAAATATCCCAAGATTGTTCCTTTAGGTACTCCACCTACAGGAACTATCTTGGGAACATTGCTATTGAGTTGATCACTGACATGTAAACATCGAACACGTCGATTATGTAGATAGATACGATTTCTTCAAGCATCGTTGTCGTTATGACCTATAGCCAACAATTAAATTGCGCGGTATTAGAACGGCTAATAAACTGGACTCACTGGAAATAAAACTTGATTATATTTCAACAATTCTACCAACTTCGGGCCGTTGAACTTATAAGAAGTATTTTGCGAAATAAGACTTCGACTTTATGACGTTCACTTAATTCACTTATTTAAATGAAGATGAATCTAAACTTTGTGCTGGACTCTTAAATTGTGTAGACTTAATTTGTTTAAGTGGTTTAAATTTGATTGTTTTACGTGAAATTGTTGACGGTGGAGCAAAAGTGTCGCTTGGGCTCTTACGTCGGTCTTAATTTTCATGGTTTTTGGGAACGAGAAATGAGCAAATGAAGTCATTCTTCATTATCAATCACGACTTGACAGTTGACAGTGACCTTTGCATTGTTATGAAATCAACAGCCGAACAAAAGGTACTAAGAGTTCAACTCATTTCCATTGTTTTGATGACGGTGGTGATTTTTTGAAAACATACATAACATTCCCATCGACAGTTATCCCCGAAGTGTAATGGAGGTTTACCTAAATATGGTACACCGACAATTCGCCAGATTTCAAGTCCCATGTATCGGGCAGCGAGCCTATAGCCATCAACCGTACACAGATCATGGATCCTACTGAGAAATTCTTATTGGAAAAAAACCAATAACACTTTGCGCGACCTACGAATCGAAAACAGGACCTCATGGTCAGCAGTTGCGCTTGCAACCACTAGACCACTAGTAGTAGTAGAATATGATTTGAAAACTTCTCAAAAAATGTTACAGCACAGTTTACTAAAAACGTGAAATCATTATTTTACATGCAGAACTTTTGGTAAACCACATTTCTGCTGTCTTAACTCATAAGTCAGGATGAACTACCCCAAAAATTAATTAGAAGTGCCTTTAATATGAACTGTGGTAATGTCAACTGAGAAAGACGTCTTTAAATTAAAATCATACGAATACTCCAACCCTATTTATAGCAAGACACAGGAACTTTTAAAAGGTTGTAATTACTTATTTCAACGACTTATAAAGTCCATTATGTATAAAGTATCAATAGTCGACTGCTATTCGTTAGTGTCTTAACAGACCACACCTGTGATCATGACAGCAACCACCATCTCACATAACGTAAAACCGTGGTTACTGCTACAATGGTTGCGGTCGTGGCCGCCCTGTGCATTATCATTCTCTTGCTCATATAAACTTATTTAAGTCAGCTCAGTATGTCTTCTTTCTCTCCCTTTCCAACCATATCATCTTTTACACCACTAGTCTATTGTTTATTTGCCAAAGAAGGAAAAAAAATGAATTTGTGAAAAAAAAATTCAATTCAAGGTACTTACCTAGAACACCCAGTCTGAAGTTCAGGGTGACTACGATAAGATCCGTGTAGCTAGCAAGTACTGCCCCGTCGTATGGATGACTGGAACTTGAGGAGTAGCTCTCACCGTGGATATACACCATCACTGGTAATGCTAGCTTCGTTTCGTCCACTGAAACAATAAAATTTATTAATTTACAGTGTCATTGTCAAATCGAAAGCATTCTGTCGATTGTGCACCTCAAGTATGCCGTTGCAAATAATTTGGCAAAATGAAGGACTAAAGATCTTTCTAACACTCATTGAATGCGGTGCTCCTGAACCATTTTTTTTTATTATTGTTCACAAAAATACTTTTTTTTTGTTTTACAATTTACTTGACAAACTTTTTAGTTTGCTTGAGTTCTTTACGTTGTCACATTACAGGACATAGAGCGCATACGAATAGTATACGCTATTGATGCCACGAATAACCTGTCCACCTACTTATTAATTCGACAATACGTACCATCAATACGACATTTAGGATTGAGATGATTTGATAATGATCTTGGCCAACTCTTTATTTTAATTGGTATTAAAAAAAGCGCTCCTTTTTTTCGGATGGGAAGTCATCAAATGACCCCGGGGTCCCTATCTGGGCGGCAAATAATAACAATTGAATGAATCACTAAAATATTTTAACATTTATAGCTTTATACTCAAATCACAAGAGCTCATTCAATTAAGATTAAAACAATGGTGAATAAAAAAGAAAACCAGTATCAGAACAATTAACAAGGCACTACAAAGAGAGTATTATAAAATCTACAAAAAATATAAGTACTAGACCATGGCTCTCTGTCGGTAACTGATTGCCAAAAATTAATATTGTTTTATCAAACAAAGGGTGTGGTTCATTAAATAATTATACATTTTGGTAAGAAAATATTAGTGTGAACTGATGTTTCCGAAGCTTTAATGAAGTCTATAGTGACGTCACTCTTTATGAGGCGTCATGAAAAGGGTTTTATGTAAAACTTTTATGATGATAATAGAAAATGTTTGCGCTAGTTTGAGTTTTTGTTGGTTAGTGGAGTTGGTAAGGTTATTTATTAATATTGATGATTGGGTTTAGCTGTGTCTATTTTTGTGAATGGTTTGGGATTTGGTTTTTGTTTTTGTGAACCCTTGAGGGAAATTTAAAAAGATGGTTTTATACACTGTGTGTTTTGTAGTAGGTCTATGTAGCGTAAACCGAACGTCTCTGATACAATTTTGACCATGAGTTAGCCTTACTTATTAAAGAGTTTCAGGAGAATAAAAAGTGAAATCATACTGGTTTTGTTACCGCTGATTTGCTGCCGACTGTTACTCCAATTTTTGATACTTTTATATGTTGTCTGTAACAAATTCTAAATGATTATGATATTATTTTCCTGAAAATAATAAGAATCGACCACTAGGACCGCTAATAAATCGTGGTGTTATTCTTTGTACACGCAGTGAATACAACACAAATACATCAGAAATATTTCGTTGTGATACGCGAGTTGAGAAAATCACATGATCGTAACAATGGCAGTGAAATGTTTAAGTGTAGGTATTTCCTTTAACATGAACTCGACAATGTTACTAAGGTGACTAAAATTAGATTTATTTGTATGGCCAACAACACCTCCTGCCAACAAGTAACTTAATGAAACATGTCTGGTATCAAAGATATTTTAACCAACTTTTAATACCTTAGGTTTGTTAGGATTTTAGTAAATTCGGTACGCAGTTGTCATCTATTTTATCGGCCAACCGCTTTCTTGTTTGAATCAAGTAACGGTTGGCTGGCAACGCCTGTTTGTACAAGGTTATATAAACGACGGAACGGCCGTCCGCAGTTCACTTGCTCCTGCGACGCCGAAGCGTAAAGACTTTAAAGTGGTTAATGTTACTCTGTGAAGAAATATTGCTATCTGTTCAAGCAAAGCCAGGTTAGTTATATTTGTGTTAATATATTTAAATATGTGAATGCTATAATTTATAATTGCTATTTTTTGTGCTATTTCTGTGCTATTTTTGTGTACCGTGTTTTCTTTTAAAAAACATTATTTAAGCCATGAAACTTATATAAATAACCTGAGATGTAATGTCATTGCTGATGTTAAGTAAATAACCCGTTGAATAATCAGTGTCTTAGTTTACAATAAATACTTGTATGATTATTCAATTCTTTTATTCCATACACTACCCTACATTACCTAAAGTTAATTGTCTAGTGCTAACAATTCAGAAGTGGGATAAACGAGTAAAAGTCAACACAAAGATTACCTACTCGTTTATCCTGCCCACGGATCGTTTGTCGGTTGAATTTTTTTCTTTTTTTATGCTATTAAAATATAACTATCATGGGAATAGAGATTGAATGATCTACGTTTCATCACAAAATAAGTATGTGAGTAAGAATAAGTTTAAATAAAACAAGCAATGACATTATACCTTACTTATTAGTGAACTCGTGCAGTGTTTTTCTTTTTCTCAAATTATCAAACATTGTGTTGGTCAGTGAGTTTTCTAAAATATCATTAATTAGTGTTTGAATGGCATTTAATTGCAATGTGGAAGCATTTAATCGTAATATGGCTTTGCCAAAATTAACACTTCATCATAACACAGCTTTGCCAGGGCTACCCTCTGGAAGCGCTCCATCATAACACAGCTTTGCCAGGGCTACTCTCTGGAAGCACTGCATCATAACACAGCTTTGCCAGGGCTACTCTCTGGAAGCGCTCCGTCATAACACAGCTTTGCCAGAGCCACTCTCTGGAGGCACTTCACCATAACACAACCTAACCAGAATCACCCTCCGAAAACACACCATAATACAGCTTTGCCAGGGCTACCCTCTGGAAGCTATTCATCATAACACAGCCTTCCCAGAACCACTTTCTGGAAGCATTTCATCATAACACGGCTTTGCCAGGGCTACCCTCTGGAAGCGTTACATCATTACTCTGCTTTACCAGGACTAACCTCTGAAAATGTTTTCACTATTGCAACGCTTTATCATTTAAAACTACTTAATTTGTTGTATTCGAATACAAACTCACCAATGTGATATCTAAATACATATTATCATTTAAACGAATAGTTTCAGTTAGTTATCGTAGTGCTTAGGCACGTCAATAATCAGTGCTGCTATCAAGTATAAGGCTTGGGCACGTTAATCATCGGTACTGTGTTCTTCAGGGCATTAACCATCAGTACTGCTATCAAGTATAAAGCTTCGGCACAGTAATTACAGGTGCTGTTATCAAGTCAAATGTAAGGCTTGGGCACGTTAACCATCAAGTATAAGGCTTCGGCACATTAATCACCGGTGCTGTTATCAAGTCAAGTGTAAGGCTTGGGCACGTTAACCATCAAGTATAAGGCTTCGGCTCATTAATCACCGGTGCTGTTATCAAGTCAAGTGTAAGGCTTGGGCACGTTAACCATCAGTGCTGCTATCAAGTTTAAGGCTTGGGCACAAGTGCTGTTATCAAGTATAAGAAACTTGGGCACGGTGCCACTATCAAGTGGGTACGAAGTCATGTCAACCAGAGGGGCGGCTGCAAGCGCAGATCCGGAACAGATGAATTCACCGTATACTTCAAGCGACGAGTCTTTGATTATCTGCCCTCGTAACGGCCAACCTCAAAGATCAAGAACATCGTCGCCCGAACGCTGTCACCAGTCACGCTTGTCGGAACATACATCTAGGCAACGTAGTAAGCCCCGGGAGTCACGGGTACGCCGACGTCGTAGCTCACGAAATTTAAGGTGCGTAGATTATCCTAGTAGCAGTTCAGATGGTCGGTCCTCATCGCGTAAACGACTTGATCAACAAACGCGTCAAACTAATGATATGGTATGCGACAGACGTCCGGGGAGTAAAAGACGACGAGCTAGTAGCAGTTCTGATCATTCAACTAAAGATATACAAAGAAAACGACGTCATTATTCCCCGAATGTTCAGTCGCACAAACATGTTAACACTAATTTAGATAATACTAACAGTATCTTAGATAAGTTTTTAGAAATTCTTAAAGATGTAAAAGGCCGATCTAGCTCTAAACTTTCTCTAAATAATGTCATTCCGGAATTTGACCCAATGACAAAAGACCAGACTATCTTGATGTGGCTTACTAAGGTGGAGGAGTGTGCAGAGATCTATGGTTGGGACGAAAGAGAAACTATCCATTTTGCCCTACCAAAATTAACCGGTGTTGCAAAAATTTGGTACCAGGGTCTCAGCACAGTCCTTTACTCATGGACCGAATGGAAAAGAAAGTTAATAGAAAATTTTCCTTGTCGGGATGATTACGCGGAACTTCTAATAGCAATGCTAGCTAAAAAAGCCCGTTATGGCGAATCATTGGAGCACTACTTCTACGAAAAAACTAATCTACTAAATAGATGCGATATAAAAGGTCGTAAAGCGGTCGATTGTATCCTAAACGGGATTGAAGATCGCGCTGTCAGAGTAGGTGCCCAAGCTGCTCAATTTCGGGAGCCTGAAGAAGTACTGAAGTACATAAAAACGGTTAAAATAGGTTCTATTAGAGATACTGGGGAGAAAAGTCGAAAGCATGACAGGAGAGCTACTGGAGCGACCGATCCCACCAGACGAAATGGTTCTGAATCTAAAAGGTTAGTATGTCATAACTGTAATGAAGAAGGTCACAAAAGTATCCAATGCCAGAAGACAGCATCAACGTGTACTAATTGTAGTAAGTTGGGCCATTTAAGTACTTACTGTAGGTTCAGGAAACAAAAGCCACAAGACAGCAGCCAAAAGAAGACTTTTGAAGAAAAATCGGTGTCTGAACTAACGTCAGGTGAGTCTAACTCTAAATATATTTTCAACATTTTAATTAACAATGCGGAATTAATATGTCACGTTGATTTAGGTAGCCAATGCAGCCTCATTAGGGAAAGCGAAGCTAATAGTTTAAAACTATCTGTTGACACCACAGATTTGCCCTTGATGAGGGCAATAGGTGGAAATTATATTAGTCCATTGGGTAGGTCCAAAGTTTATGTTAACGTTCAAGGTATAGAAGCAAATATTGAAATTCTAATCGTCGAAAATCATGCTCTAAAATATCCTGTGTTATTGGGACACACTTTTACAGAATTACCTGACATAGTTATTACCAAAACGCCTAGTGAAATAATTTTTGAAAAGGTTGGTGTAGATCGTAAACTATTTTTGAGGGTTTTGGAAGTAATTTCTTTAGCACCAGGCGAAATAGTTACTGTTCTAGTAAATTCATGCAATCATTACAATGGGAAGATATATAGATATGTCAATGGTTCCGTAAGAGGTTCCCTCGGTAGTGAATATTATTTATTTCCGGGAGAATACGATCTTAAATCGGGTATAGGTAAAGTAATGGTGTTCAATATGAGCAATTCACGAATAAACTTTGCCAAAAATATATTGTTGACACGTGCCTTTCCTAGTTACGCTATTCGAGAGGTTTCCGTAGTGTCTTTTGATAAATCGGATTTAGAAGAACACTTGCTCGTTGGTCCCACAATTACGAATGAACAAAAAGTTCAATTACAATGCTTACTTAATAGATTTAAAGATTGTTTTTCTTCTAATTTGAAAGAGTTGGGACTCACCTCTGCGGGGGAAATGATAATAGAGTTAGAAAATTCTGAACCGGTAGTTTACAGACCTTATAGAATGTCATTAGCGGAGAGGTCCCTTGTTCGCAATATGGTTAGCGAAATGCTTGACGCAGGCATAGTCCGAGAGTCCTCGTCGCCGTACGTGAGTCCGATCGTACTTGTCAAGAAAAAGACCGGGGAAAAACGACTATGCGTCGATTACCGCGCTTTAAATAAACGAACTAAAAAGGATCATTATCCTCTCCCTAGAGTTGAAGATCAATTAGATCAACTTGCTGGTAGTAAATTATTCATTTCCCTTAATTTGGCATCAGGCTATTATCAAATTCCTATTTCTACATCTTCACAAGATAAAACTGCATTCGTTACCCCTGATGGTCAATATGAATATACTCGGATGCCGTTTGGTTTGGTGAATGCGCCTTCAGTTTTTCAAAGAACAATAAATAAAATACTTTCCGAAGCAAAGATCAAATACGCTCTGGTCTATATGGATGACATCCTCATTCCAGCGCGTACGTTTGAAGAAGGTCTCGTAAGGCTCCAGGAAGTGTTCATTCTTTTACGCAAAGGAAAACTAACGTTAAAACTTTCCAAATGCCATTTCTTCTTTGATAAAATAGATTTCTTAGGTTTTGAAGTCAGCCCTGTGGGTATTAAACCAGGCACTCATAAAATCGAAGCAGTGGCCAAATTTCCGGTTCCGAAAAACCAACACGAAACGAGGCAGTTTATCGGTTTGACCAGTTTTTTTCGTAGATTTGTAAAAGGTTTTGCCGTCATATGTAAACCATTGACGGATCTTTTAAAAAAGGATTGTCAGTGGAAATGGACTAAAGAACAAAATGATTCATTCGATTCTTTGAAGCAAGCTCTTATTTCTCGTCCGATATTGGCTCTTTACGATCCGAAAAGAGAGACTCAGTTACACACTGACGCGTGCAAATACGGCATTGCAGGGATCCTTATGCGAAAAAAAAAATGCGATGAAGGTCTTCTCAAACCTGTCTCTTACTTCAATCGAAAAACTACTCCGGATGAGCAACGAATGCATTCCTTTGAACTAGAAACACTTGCGGTTGTAGCCTCTCTCAGCAGATTCCGTGTTTACCTTCTTGGAATTCCGTTTAAAATATTAACGGACTGCAACGCGCTTCGTACAACACTAATAAAGCGTGATCTAGTTTCACGAATTGCTCGTTGGTGGGTCCAACTTCAAGAGTTTGACTGCGAAATAGAGTATAGGCCGGGTTCAAGTATGATGCACGCAGACGCTTTAAGTAGAAATCCGGTAGACAAGGCGGTTATAGAAGATCATATACTAGACGTTCTATCAACCGAAACTGAAGATTGGATCGCAACGGTCCAATCCACTGACGAAGAGATCTCCCGGATTAAATGCATTTTGGATGATCCGGAATCCGAAAAGGTTTTGGAAATAGTTAAGAATTACAAACTAAAAAACGGTAAGGTGTATCGTCTATTAAATTACAACGGAGCTGATTGTTTTCGATGGGTAGTACCGAAAGGAGTGCGTTGGCAAGTTGTTAAAATGAACCATGATGACATCGGTCATTTTGGTTTTGAAAAAACCCTTACAAGAATTCAACAAACATTTTGGTTTCCGAAGATGAGACGCTTCATAAAAAAATACGTCCGATCATGTTTAGAGTGTGCACACCACAAGGGCACGACAGGGAAACAGCAAGGTGAGTTACACCCAATCCCAAAGGTAGAGATTCCTTTCCATACTATCCATGCTGATCACCTAGGACCGTTCATTCGGAGCAAAAGAGGTAACGTTTATATTCTAGTTATAATAGATGGTTTTACAAAGTTCATTAACATTTCACCGGTGAAGAATACAAAAACATCGACTACAATAAGAGACGAGAACACATAAGTTATTTTGGAACACCCGTTAGGTTAATCACCGATCAAGGTACTTCCTTTACAAGTAATAACTTTCGTTAATTTATAAAATCGTTGGGTATAAAACATATCCTAAACGCAGTTGCCACGCCGAGAGCCAATGGTCAGGTGGAACGATTTAATAGGACAATCGTCGATGCCCTTTCTACCAAAACGCATGGTAAGGATGAAAGGACATGGGACGAATTTGTCCCTGACGTACAGATTGGCCTGAATACTACAGTGCACAAAACCACCGGTAAGAGTCCTTCAGAGGTATTATTTGGCATACGATTAAAAAGTCAGACTGAGAACAGGCTGAGTGAAGTCATCGACGAAGTCATAGAAAATATTTCGTCAGAAGATCTGAGAAAAGAAAGAAGCAAAGCAGGAGAAAAAATCAATAACCAGCAGATAAAAGATAAGGTAAGGTTTGATTCAAAGCGTATTAAAAACAAATCATATGTAGTCGGAGATTTAGTAAGTGTGAGAAGGGAAATTCCGAACACTGGCAAGTCCAAGAAATTAATAATGAAATTTCAAGGACCCTACAGGATCGTTAAAGTTTTGCCCAATGATCGTTATTTAGTAACAGATACCCCCCTCACGCGAAAAAAGGGTTGTCGTAATTACGAAAACATTATTGCCGTAGATAAAATGAAACCATGGCTTAGTTTTAATCAAAACTTTGTTATTTCGGATTCCGAATGCACCGACGTTGCATCGGAATCTGAACAATCGAACGATACAGCATAGGAAATACTGCTTAATTACCTGTTGCAATTTATTATTGTTTAATTAAAATCAACATTATTACAGAATTGATTTTTTTAGTTTAAAATCAAAATTGTATTTTCCGTGCTAAAACATAAACCAAATTTTGTATATAACAAAATCGTTATATTAGTTCTGCATTCAAAAATAGTGTTAGTTATTTTTTTTGTTGTTTAGTTATTAGTATTTGTTTTCACTTTAAACTGTGTTTGTAACTAAATTATATCTGTATAAATATTGTAATATTCTTTGTTATACTAATTTAAGTATATTACTATCAATAATGGAGAATTGCACACATTATTACCATGTTATTTGAACAGAGATGATTAGATTCGATTAATGTATTTATATAATTTTGATGAAAAAAAAACATTGTATCAAAATAAAAGAGCGAAGGGACTTGCTCTAGCAGGATGGCCGAGCTGTTAGGATTTTAGTAAATTCGGTACGCAGTTGTCATCTATTTTATCGGCCAACCGCTTTCTTGTTTGAATCAAGTAACGGTTGGCTGGCAACGCCTGTTTGTACAAGGTTATATAAACGACGGAACGGCCGTCCGCAGTTCACTTGCTCCTGCGACGCCGAAGCGTAAAGACTTTAAAGTGGTTAATGTTACTCTGTGAAGAAATATTGCTATCTGTTCAAGCAAAGCCAGGTCAGTTATATTTGTGTTAATATATTTAAATATGTGAATGCTATAATTTATAATTGCTATTTTTTGTGCTATTTCTGTGCTATTTTTGTGTACCGTGTTTTCTTTTAAAAAACATTATTTAAGCCATGAAACTTATATAAATAACCTGAGATGTAATGTCATTGCTGATATTAAGTAAATAACCCGTTGAATAATCAGTGTCTTAGTTTACAATAAATACTTGTATGATTATTCAATTCTTTTATTCCATACACTACCCTACATTACCTAAAGTTAATTGTCTAGTGCTAACAGGTTATTTCACAAGAAACCGAAAGCTTGTAGGCTTTTTGTTAATGTTACTTGTGACGATGTTGAGAACATTTCTGAAATAGTCTTTAATCTTAAAATACCGGATGTTTTTTTTATTACTTTCCAAAAAAAATGGGTATATTAGGTGAACGGAGTAGAAGCTTATGAAATACCTAGCTTTTTTTTCTTTTTTCCACAGCTTAGAAAAAAGCTGATCCATCATCAAAAAACGCTACAAATTTCAAGTAAACTTTTCATATTAGAACAAAGAAAGAGAAATTTAATAAAAATGTCGAATTTCAAATCAAACGCAATAGGCGTATGATTTGAATTTAGATTTTTTTTTGAGTTTTTTTTTTTTTCAAAAATAAAAGCTAAGTATGCCATTTGCTTCTACTTCGTTCACCTATTATACCCATTTTTTTGGAAAGTGATAAAAAAGTCACCCGTATTAATATCTCTGCGGGCTAACATGACTATGTTTGGATTATTGAGTGTTTTTAAATTAATAATAATGTCTAGGTATTAATAAACTTTCAGCTCGATAAGCATTTAATCAAGACATTATTGTCTATGTTTTTAGTACCTATATAAAAAAAAAAACTTATTCAGATAAGAATACTCACTTTGCAATGGAGCGAAAATGTTTAAATATAGACAATCTTCACTTTGATTCTTAAGATAGGGAATCAGTCTTTTCAAATATTCTAGTCTGCCTTTAGGCATTTTCTCTAAAATGGTCCGTTCATCATCCATGTCTGGTAGCTTCTGCGGGCAAGCAGGACCAGGTCTGTCGGAAACGCGTACTCCATCCCACGGGGAGGGTGTGCGAGTGGGGCTGAACCTAGAACAATAGCGAGATTAGTTATAGATACCATTATAAAGAAAGAAAGAAAAAATCTTCACTTATCGCAAGGACATGAAAAATACTATTACAACTGCTTAAACAACATAGTCCAAGGCAATACTTAAATACTAAACACTAATACAAAAATATAAAAACGAAACAACCTGTATGCGTTGACTAGAACCGGCTTTCTTATGAGCGCCCAACAGCTGGCGACTCATATTCAAAACATTCCGTGCTACTTACTGATAGATGTTTACGCATAAAATATTTTTCATGTACCTACATTTTTACTTATATTTATGTCTAGTATTTTTTAAGCAGTGTTGTTTTAGCGAATGTGAGTACCAATACAAACCATGTCTGGTTTAATGGTACAAAACAAACATAACCTGTACTAAGACTATGATTAAATAAAAAAAAAAAAAAAAAAAAAATGACAAAAGTAGCAGCTTTTAGCTAAATAATACCAGCCGCTGGGGTTGATCTTCGGGCTAAACCGCGATTACCTAGATAAGTACGTGCATGAGTGACCATCCAGTTTCCAGACATGGCGAGTTTCCTCCGTGTCCGGACAGCATGTTAAGCCGTTAGTCCCGGCTGTCAATTGTAGATCTTTGACAGTCATTAAGTAGCCAATGGCCCGAAAGTCTGCCAACACGTCTTACCAAGGGGTATCGTATTAGCTAGTAACACGGTTGTGAAGGTCAGATAGGAGGTCTCTCCATGTAAAATACTGGTATTCAGCCGAATCTGGTTAGACTGAAAGCCAACCCCGACGTATTTGGAAAAACGCTAGGCAGACGATGACCATTACAATAACATTACTGTCAATATTAGTTACTGAATCGTTGCCAATAGAAAGTAGAAATAGTGTTGAACCCAACAGCCAGATGGCATCATTTAAAGACCACTGTGTCTTACACCACCAGACTGTCTGTGTCTTACCAGTGGGTAAGATGAGGAATGATACCAGAACAGACCAGGTGGCCTACCATGACGTCTTAAAGCAGGATTGTTTTAATCTTATTCCAGAGTGAGTAAGAGATGGCGCTAGACGTCCTCTATAGCTCCGTCTCTTTCCCACACCGGAATGACATTAAAACAATCCTGCTTTAAGACATCATGGTAGCTCCCCAGCGGGCCTCAAATGACTGCTTGAGGAGAATCATAAAAGAGCTAATTATGATTTTGTAACACGTTAAAATTCTTAAAATGGTCATAGACGCAGTTATTATTATGAATGGTCACTTGATGACCACTTTATGAATTGTAACGTAATTTATATTATTATCTTGTTATGATTTTACGCCAACGGTCTTTTTGGGCCAAAGCTGGAAAGATTGAATTAGCAATCGGAGGTATTTTGCTGAGAACGCTGGCTATTTTATTGGTTTTTAGGGTTTCGTAGCCAATTTGCAAAAAACGGAACCCTTATGGATTCCTCATGTCTGTCTGTCTGTCCGTCCGTATGTCACAGCCACTTTTTCCCAAAACTATAAGAACTATGCTGTTGATACTTGGTAAGTAGATGTATTCTGTGAACCGCATTAAGATTTTTACACAAAAATAGAAAAAAAAACAATACATTTTGGGGGTTTCCCATACTTAGAACTGAAACTCAATTTTTTTTTTCATCAATCCCATACGTGTGGATCTATGGATAGGTCTTCAAAAATGATATTAAGGTTTCTAACTTCATTTTTTTCTAAACTGAATAGTTTGCGCGAGAGTCACTTCCAAAGTGGTGTGTGCGAGTCCGACTCGCTCTTGGCCGGTTTTTTACTTTAATATCACGGCTTTTACATTATAATAATACCACGATACGACAGTCATAGGCTCCAATCATAATACTCCAGAGACATTGTCAAGAGACCACTTCCATTCATAGTTCATGATGACGTTGATTTATTTTAAAAGTCAACGAATAGCAGAAATTATTTCCTGGGTATTCCTACAGTGCGATATAAACTTAGGTAGGCATTTTTTTCGCGGGCCTGTGGACGGTGGGCTATGGGCAAGCTCGCCGTCCGTCCGTCTCATGACGACAGGCCGTGTCGACGGCGCGTTCGTGTTCCACGCGCGCCTCAAAGAGAGTCAGCAAAAGGAAGGGGTCCGCAAGGACCGATGCCTGCCGGGGTTGCGGGACTGTTCGAAAGAGATACCGTGGCCCCGGAACAAAAAGGGTGATGAAGGAACATGGATGGGTTTTAGTCAGTAAAAGTCTGACACTCCCTCCTGCTCCGCCTAGAGCGAGAGAAGTCATTTGATGATTTCCCAACCGAAAAAAAAAATAGAAGGTAAGCATTTGTTTTCTCATATACAAACATCAAACTAAGTAAGATACAATGAACTTCCTAACTTTTGCTATTAACATGCTTCCACATACAAATATCTGTACTAACTAAAAGTTAACAAAACAATTTGTACCTATCATAAAAGTTAGAACAAGAAACTTCTTTAACGTTTTTATCTGAAGACGTTAAAAGTAAATAATTACATTACGTCTGAACATTTTTGTTTTTGTTCAGTTCTTACCTGTATTTCATACCAAGTTAAAAGTAAGTGCCTCTGTTTTAATATTTTGTAAGCGTTAAGAAATGCTGGAAATGGAGTTTTGGGTTCGATTCCCAAGTTGGACAAGGTCGTATTGAGGGATTTTACTAGGAATTCATTGGTAGCAGACCGGAACCTGGATTTGGATCATGTTAATGACAACAGACACGCCTAAGGACTTATACTATTCTTTGCAAATATTGAATATCCAATCATGACCCATAAATCATTATTATTTTGACATATTTTATGCTTTAAATACATAAATTATATAAATATTATTTGAAAATTTGAAACGTATGCTTTTTATTAAACCTCTGCCTAATCCTTCGGGGAAGACAGGGCCATGAACTCAAACTCAATATCAAAGCATTTATTTGAATTAGACCATTACCGCACTTTTGAATGTCAAAAAAAAAAACAACAAAAAAAAGCTAAGCTCAGTCACAAGGCATAATAACTTGAAAAAGTACTGTACGTAATATGTGACTAAAAGCAAGAACAAATTGAACGTGAAAACAATTTAATGAACATTTTCTTTCTTCATTTAAAATCCCGAAGTAATTGCTTCCCCATTAATGTGACTATCACCATTAACTCCAACCAGTGCTAAAATATAAAACAACCTTGCCTTACTTAGTTTTAAATATAAAAGGACTTTTATCGAAACGTTTTATTCGGACAAGATAAGTATTGTGTTAATTGATTTAAGAAAGAAAAACAGAAGGAAAGACAAATTATTTATTTGTCGCTGAGACATCATGACGTGCATGCAAAGAAACAAATGAAAAAATATACACTGAAAGGTCACACAAAAAATACCAAATATTTATAAAAACAAAGTACTAGTACGTATACTGCTGTGTCGAGGGAACGCCATAATGAGAACAACGGAAAAGAAGAAATGTTGCGAATAAATTTGAATAAGAGCAGAATAATGACTATGATGATGATTGATGATTTTATAAATTATTTAACCAAGATCAAAATTCAATTCAAAAACTAAATCAATCACGAATTGAGTTTCCATGGAATTGAGTCTTCAATCGTTCAATTTAGTATGTTTCAACTCTATTCAGTAAAAGCTTCCCAGCCCATTGCTTACTCAATAAACCACTCCTCTCGCAAGGCGAGCATAAAATTAAATACTTAAAAAGGTCTAAAAATATCTCACCTGTTGGATCCAACCGGCGGTGTGGCGTACGGTACACCCAAAAAAACCTCAAGCGGACTCAAATATCTGTGCTCGTCCATGGCCAAAACTATCCCCTGTAATTTTCCATACTTAGTCTGCACTATCCTACTGCTTATTTTAAACTTAACATTAGATTTAGGGAGTGGATTAGAAGGATTCAAATAGAACTTTTTGTAGTCTTCGTAATTACTGTAAGCGTTATTCTCGTTATTGTAAAATTTAGTATTCAAATGTAGAAAATTTTCACTATTGTAATAGGGGTTCGTATCGAAATTGACATCTGCGTGTGAGGGGTCGTGATCTTCATAATTGTCGTCGGGAGCATCGTTTTGTTTAGTGTTGTAGTATTTTACACCTTTTTCGTTGAAATGCCTGTTCATATTTGTGGTGTTGGAGTTAACTGTGTCGACGGAGAGGCATGTCACGACGAGGATAAAGTAGATGTTGAAGAAGACTACTTGTTGGGTAGGGTTGATGTGCGCACATATCGGGACATGGCTGAACATGCTCGCACCACTGTGTCTGGTCCGCGCGCTATTGCGATTGCTTAACATATTTCGTCATGTTATCATTGTGACGCTGTTGAAGTCGCGATCAACTGGTTTTCGCTCTCCAACTGTTGTAATGACATCTGGAACAAGAAGAAAGGGAACGTTAATGTTAATAATTCAATAGATGACAATTCACCAAGGTCATGCGAGCCACAACCACCGCGAATAAATTGGCATGTTCTAGAATACGCTTCTAACAACCCGCACTGTGCCCTTGAGCTGATTACGTACAAATGCTTCTCATAGAGAGTAAGCCTACCTATTTGTGTCACTCGAAACACTGTCAAACGACACAAAGAAAACTTGTTCAGGTGGGTAGATTCATAGATGACTTCTTGAAGTGTAAATGTGGTGTTGTTCAACAACGATGGGACACTAAATCCTGTCCTGTCTGTCCTCGTGTTTGCACACCACAGGATCTGATGGACGCTACAGAAAATACCAAACTAGTCCCCAAATTTTGGACTGAATCAATTTAGGCTTATGTTCCGTTCAAAGGGATCAATATAGTCTGATTATGTTACGTATGTAACCACAAGATAATCATGGTCTTCGGTGAGTTCGAAGAGTAAATGAAAATCAAAATTACAGTAACATCAGGACTAGTATAATTTTATTCTGCAATCCTAAAATGCTAAATATAATATTTAAAGTTCCACAAACGACTGTAACGTTTTATGAACGTAGTAAAGTTTTATTTTACTGCAGCGAGTTTTTGGCCAGAATTTATTTGATGGAGTTCTCTCATTGCCCTTTTCGCTTAAATGAAATAGCTAGCAACAATTTACTGGACTTTTTTGTGGTTAAACGACCCTGGATGTCTTGGAACGCAATTTGTTGCGTTAAATGACCCAAATTATCAAAGACCAGGTGAATAAAAAGGAAGAGAAGTTCAGGAGAATTTGGGCAAAAAGTTAATTTTATAAAGTGAGTTTCTTATTTCCACGAATCCTCAAAATAAACATAACGTAACATCACGCTTGTTATGTCAGAAAGGTAAGGCAGAGGTGTACCTGCCCGTGTGCATGACCGCTGTGGAAACGGGTTTTGTCGACGAAGAATCGACAAAATGACAGATACTTGACAGAGATGAACAAAAGTAATCTGTCATTTGTCGATTCTTACTTCGAAGAAACCCGTATCTACGGTGGTCATGCTACGCGGGCTATAGTACCTACATCTATTGTTTGCCAGCTAGATTAGGTCTCGTGCAATAGGGCACTAGTCTAAGTTCTTGTGCAGTTTATAAAAAAACACGTTCGAATTTTCTTCAGTTCCATCAAACGTAACCTACATTAAATTATTTCATAACATCATCATGATGTTTTCTCAGAATCCTTAAGGTAAATAACAATGACCGTTAAAAAATAAACACCGAACACACAAAATAACTCCTTCGAAAACAGTTTGCACGATTAGGGAAAATATTCAATATTCTTGTGCATCTGTCACTATCACACAAAAAGTTTTAATTAAGCATATGTGCTTAATTAAATCTTTTTGAGTCCATAATTATAATAATATTTATAAAGGCACTAACAATATTTAATGTAATTAGCCATACAAATTTTTACGATGCCTAGCTCAAGCATCGTGGTTTCGTCCAATTTAACCTAAATTCGATACCAAAATCAATTTATTTGAAATCCGAAGTTGCGATCGGGTATTTTTGTCCGATACGACCGTCCAATGATAGCCCTTGCGGTTAGAACGATCACCGGCCCATTGTATGCCCACAATGTACATGACCGAATTGCCTAGCGATTCATTAAATTGGGCTTTGCTTTTTAACAAGGAAACGTTTTATGAGATATTTTCTTCGGTACAATTATGTACGTCGGACATGAAATGTAGCTTTATTCTTTATAAACGACAAAAATGATAATTAACAAGTTAAATTAAAATTATGTTCACTAAAATCATTTCGATGATTTAATACCCTGTTCTTCATAATACTCCTAAAAAACTCAAATTGAACCGTATTGACCAACCAACCACAGATTCCGAATAAGTTTTTTCCCCAAAACCAATCCGCTAACAGCCTTCCAGTAATTGAGCAGTAAATTCCATTATTACCGATAGTTTTAATCAGAATTAATAACACACTGCGCGTGTTACAAAATCTGATAAATTACGTTCGCTCGAACCTTCATTAGTGATGGTATTATTAATAATCGTGATTATTGGCTTCACCATTTTAATATGCATTTAAAAGTTATTAAATCCAATAAAATATTGTGGTATAAGAGGTAGGTACTTAATATTTATATTGTCATTACATTTATGTAATACTATATTGACAGTGGCATAGTTGTCACAGTACGATTTTATCACCCTGTTTGCATAATTTTATTTTGTTCGTGGTTTTGCATGATGCTTGTTATAATTTTGAGTGTTTCCAGTGAATAATTTATTGAGTTTTAATGTTATGAGTGTTTTAAGTAGTATGTTATGTTTTTATTCTAAATATATTTAAACACAACAAATACACACATATTTATAAACTCACGTCTTTTTGCCATTTTGGCAGAATCTACAAAACGCCATCCGCTACAATCCTTTTTTTTTTTTTTTTTTTTTTCGGATCGGCAATCATCAAATGACTTCTCCCGCTCTGGGCGGAGCAGGAGGGAGTGTCAGACTTTTACTGACTAAAACCCATCCATGTTCCTTCATCGCCGTTTGTGTTCCGGGGTCACGGTATCTCTTTCGAACAGTCCCGCAACCCCGGCAGGCATCGGTCCTTGCGGACCCCTTCCTTTTTGCTGACTCCCTTTAAGGCGCGCGTGGAAACGAACGCGCCGTCGACACGGCCTGTCGTCATGAGACGGACGGACGGCGAGCTAGCCCATAGCCCACCGTCCACAGGCCCGCGATCCGCTACAATCCTTACATACGCCTTGTCCACGGTCATGCACAAACGCCATTTTGCATTGATTATCTATTATTAAGAAGTTAATACTATTCTATACGGAGGGTGGTGTAGGTGTACTATTTAGGTACACCTCTGCCGCACCCTTAGGGGATTACAGGCGTGATGTTATGTAAAAATGAATACTTCCAAATTCACACCCCTTCAACATTGCCAAGTAAGCCTTATAGAACGAAGCTCTTAACTCCAATAAAACCATGTTTTGTTATAAGTTTCAAACTCTCCCATTGACGCGTTGTGGCCTACCTTCAGGTCCTCATTGTTTTGTTGGTGTAACCGCAAAGTTTCCAAACAGTGTACAGAACAGTTCTTGGAAGTATCACCCAAATGGGTCAAGTAAATAGGACTCGGTGATTCGCGTGGGTGCGTGGCAAACTCATGCATAGTTATGATTTTCATTATGCGTAGGTCTAGTTTATTTTGTGTGCAATATTGCGGTATATTCAGTGTAGGAGGCTAAAACAGGAAGATGTTTATGTGGAATGTGTCTATGTGGAAATAAAACTGTGAAGTAGGCAAGATTAATAAACTAAGATTTATTATAATAGAATTGGCTGTAGAGAAGCAAATGTCGTCTCAAAATTCCTTTATTTTTAAATCCCACTATCACCCTGAATCACCCTAATGTTGACTTTCCACTGTAGGTATCAAAAGTTTAGTTTTAAATCGATTTACTGTTCACTTTTGTGTGCTTGAAGATTTTTTATACATAAATATAATATTTTTAGCACACAGTGGAATCAATTCAATCGTCCTAAACTTTTATTTTTCCACCATGCAAAAAAAAAAACTAATGAAATTAATGAAAATGATCCGAGAGCAGCGGTGGCCCAGTGGTGGCGGCCCCGACTTACGAACAGTAAGTCGTGGGTTCGAACCCGGACAGGCGCATTACTTTGTGTAATTTATTTGATCACCACTGCTCTCAAAATGGTGAAGGAAAACATCGTGGGGAAACTGGTATGTCCTAGAACCAAAAATTCGAAGACATGTGACATCTACCAATCCGCACTGGGCCCGCGTGGTGGATTATAATTAGCTCATACGCAAAATACGCGCTTTGGCGTGGAGTTGCGGACACCAGCCCGTTATACAATAATGAAAATGATGAAGTAATCTTCTTCTTTTTAATCGTGTGGTTACTGTCTAACTTGGTGTCAGAGTTTAATGAAGCAATGAAAGTCATATAAGAAAATAGGACGATAGAAACTACAACCCTGAAAATTCGTACCAGAAAATTGATAGGTGGTTGAAACAAACGTTGCATTAACCGGCACTACACATACGATTAACATGTTCATATTCTCACAACTATTATTTTCATCCATATACCCCTCAACAAATAACCTCACATACATTACACTCCCTTCCAAATACACTTTCCCCTTTCGCCCTTTTGGAAACTTTACCATCCTGATAGGCGTATGAATATTTTTTCCACCGGAGAACAATCCAGCGAATGTATTCGCATAAATCACACATAGTTTCTGAATTATGAACGGACAGGCATACCTATCATAATACAGCCAACTGTTTGGAACAAAGTTAAACGAAGGTATAGTCAACGACAAAATTGGTTAGCCACCCTAAGATTGAATGTCACTTGTCATGGACGTCCTAAAAAAGGTCTATTTTTGCAATCGTGTTTGTCACATTGATCTTAAAAATCTGCCTAGCTTTTTCCCCACTCTATTGGGGTCGGCTTCCAGTCCAACCGGATGTAGCTAAACACCAGCATTTTACATGGAGCAACAGCTTCCTATTTGACCTCCACAGCACAGTTAATACTGGGTAGGTACTACGATATCTCTGGATAAGATTGGTTGTCAGACTTTTCGGCCATTGACTATCTGCAACGACCGTAAAGGTCTTCAAATGACAGCCGGGACCAACGACTTATCGTGGTATTCAAGACACGGAGGAAACTCGATAATTATGTATTAGATGTCACGCATCCACAGATCGACCGTGGCAAACGCAGCTTAACCTCGAACATCTGAAGCTATTTATCTTGAAAAGAAAATCTTGCTATATTTATGTTATTATGGTACATTATCGCGCAGTAGCTCAAACTTGGAGTTTTTGTCCAAAGTGTTCAAGTGATCACAAAGTGTACATTTAGTACATTCTAGGTCAGGCTTTTAGTAAGGCCGGCCTGAAGTGTCAAGGCTTGTTTAGTAAGAGGTGAGTTTCAAGCTTGATTAATATATTTAATAGAAGCCAAAGTTTTCAATTCAGGAAGAGTTACAATATTCCTATTCAGAAATAAAAATGTTACTTACATTTTCAAAATAACCTTCTATTTTCTACAGGCTTTTGCCTCAAATGTGAAATCATACCGTAGTACCCTATTGGGAAATGCAGTACATTATTTCTAACTTAGGTGCCTTCCAAACCCACACTTGTTATCGTAGGACACTCCCGAAAATTGAGAATTGTTCCCTTGTGAATTTTATCGTCTTGAAACCACAAGATATCAAAAATCTTTATGCATTATAATTACAAAAAACTCCAGCATAAATCGTATCTTCTTTTTACAAAACTTTTTGGTATAAAAGCTACAAACAGCCACCCTTCTATTAGCATTTATAAAACAACCCGCAAACAACCCCTTTTAATGTTGCAAGGAAAAAATTCAAAACATGTTTATTACGTGAAACAACCGGTCATTTCCCGTTTCGCCCCGCAGAAATGGTAACTTAGAATGGGCGCAATAATTCAAAGTAATATATACGCTGACGCGAAAAAAAGAATCGACGAAAATCCTTCCCTGCCGTTTACCCTTACCGTTGAACGGTACGAAACAATACAGCGAATCTATTCCCAAAACAGGCTATTACAATGCTGCTTTTGTTTACAGAAGACGTATCAAGGGAAAAAGAAAACGTTCGATGGACATCGTTTATTTGGATTGTGTCGCAAATGTGGCTATTGTTGGGGTCTGATGGTAGGTCCCGAAGTAAAGCCATGATTTTGTCGGAAGCGATGCGTTTCACTTGGGTATACTTTCTGGGAGGTTTTGAATCGACTAACTCTGTTTTATTTGTAGACATTACCATATTAAATGCTGCGATCAATCTGGATAACCATCCAGATTGTCAGAGTAACTGCCACTGATAGTAAATAGTTGATGCGACACCAGTTTTTGGTGGGCTTAATGGCAGCAAGACTAAGTGGATTGGTGATAAAATCTACTGAGTGAGACTAAAATCACCTCAGGCCAAGTTGATATATTCGTGCATAACTATGGACTTCAGTCTGAAATAAAGTTTAATTTATTTATTTTTATTTTATTTATAAATTGGTATTGTGCACAAACTAAACTTAATTTAGGTTATTGCTATCTTTTTGTCTCTAATAAAACGAAAAAGAGACAGACGTAATTTAGAGCTGTCAAATTTAATTGGAACTAATATTTCCATACAAATGAAGGGTGCACGTAAAAACATGTCGACTAAAAACACGGTGAAGCACAAGGCATAAACTAGTTTGACATCTCTAACTTAGTTCATAGCTATAGCCGTCCTTTTCTTGCACTGTCTTTTAGTATAAGATAGCAATAGCCTAAATTAAGTTTAGTTTGTGCACAAAAGAATCGACACCATTGACATGCTATTGAGATTACCAGGCTTTATCGGAAACTAAGGTAGCGAAAAATTACTGATCACCTGTCATAACTGAAAAACCTATATAAAAGTCGTAATTATCACTCTCTTGGCCTTATCCCAATTTATTTGGGGTCGGTGCAGCATGTCTTCTTCTTCCATACTTCTCTATTACTCGTCATCTCGTCAGACACCAGCCTCCTAACCATATTATCATTCACACTATAGCAATGCATTGAAAAACTTTAAGAGAATGGTAACGAGAAAATGGTCCATCTAAATGTTTAGTTTGCCATCAAAAACAGATGTAAATCGAAATGGTCACGAAAAACAATACAATCGGTTAAGTTTTTATCTTTGATAGATGAACATGAAAAAACACATTAGTTGTACAAGTACATGTTTCTTCACGGTCCAGAAAACATAGCTAGAATTTTGACCTACATCATTTCTGAAAACAGAAAATACACATAAAATGTACTATAATAATAATCATATTTTTGGATAAAGTTCTGTTGTAATCAGGATTGGTGTTTAAATATATTCGTTAATAATTAACTATAATTAATTATAATTATATAACTAGCCGTGTGGTATCCGGCAGAGTAGAATAGAACCAACCCATTACACTCACGGGTGTCGTATAAGGCGACTAATGTCTGAGGCAGAACACCTTGCGCCTCCGTAGACCAGAGAATGGGCAGCAGCGTTTTCTGTTAGTCTTTCATCACTGCGATCTCCAATCCCCCTGCCAAGCGTGGAGATTACGGCAAATTCCTCCCATCATGGGAGAGGCTTATGTCCAGCAGTGGACGTTATGGGCTGTTGTAGTTGTAGTTGTAGTAATTATAATTATTCGTTAATATAAAACGTTATTTTTGTTAATAATATTCGTTTAAATATACCAGGTAATTGTCCCACAATACTGTACTGCCGGGACAAAAAGTATACTATGTAATAATCCAGGTTATAAACTAGCAGTGTGCCAAATTTTATCTGAATCCATTCAGTAGTTTTTGCGTGAAAGGCTGCCGAACATCCCTATCCAGCATCACAAACTTTCACATTTATTATTTAAATTATACGTTGCTACTGTTTTCATTTAATATTGACCAACACAGGAATCACTTTAAACATACACGTTCTATTACAGGACAACATTTTCTGTGTAAACCTACTAAACAAATGTTTGGTCTAGATCTAATCTGAGTCTGAGCAAACAGTCCCAGGATATACCGCCCAATAACGTATGAGGTTTACGTGTAATTCTGTGCGGAATTAACAGAGATTAGGGCAGTATTAGGCTATTTGCCCAATAAACTCATTTGCCTGACTCAAAGGACCCCCAATAATATTTGGTAAAGCAATTAGGACCATTTTCCGGATATAGGAAATTATGTATTTTATCGGGGTTTCGTTGTATGTGCACAGTTGGTTTATGTCGAGGACCATAATCTTGGGTGAGTGAAAAGGATATTTTAGGACCGTGGATAAAGGTTAATGGGTACCATGTTATAATATTATAAAGATCCGATCATTTTTCGAGTGTGCTCTTGAAGATTGGTTCGGTCTCGGTGACAGCCGTTTTAAAAACCATAATCATCTGCCTACTTTTCCCCAACTATGTTTTGGTCGGCTTCCAGTCTAAGCGGATGCAGATGAATACCAGTATTTTACAAGAAGCGACTGCCTATCTGACCCAGCCGTTTTAAAGACCATTACTTTGTTAAATTCTCCAACATAAATTAAAGTGATTTCACAAAATCAAAAATCAAAATCATAGCATTTATTTCAAGTAAGCCAGTTACAGGCACTTTTGAATTGTCGAAACAAAGATGAAAATTAAATGTAGCTACAGTCCCAGTCACAAGACAAAAACTGTGAAAGTACTGTAGTTGCCCATTCCCTAGCGTAGATCTCTATGGAGAAGAACGAGCAAGAAACTCCATGGACACTCTTTTAAATCAGAATATTGTTACAAAATCTTGGTTACATCATTCATGTTGAGATGGTATATTATGTGAGAACAATGTAGCAAGATGTGCACGTTAAAAGTGTCCACAGCAAAAACCAACAAACAAAAAAAATACAATTCAAAATAATTCATTCAAATAAGCCATGGCAACTAAGAGATGACCAGTCACAACTGACAGCGCCCGTTTACGGACATGACGCATGGATCAGCACCATTCAACTCAACCATTTTGAAGGGAACTAAATGATCCGACACATGCGCCACCATCAGCGAGACATTTGAGTGAGCATGACATACTCTAAACCGCCAGGGCAGATTCTAGTCAAGAAAAGACGTAGGTTTCCAGTGAATGATAGCTTTCTAGTGCATAGTACTCACACAATATGGGCTATGCATTTATATAATACTAAAGAGATTGAATCTATACAATGCAAAGATAGTTGTACAATCTTCAGCAGCTCCAACAATACATTTTAATGCTATCAATTTATGCGCCCCTGTCCTTGTGGAGCAGGACCTGCATTGAGCCAAGCATTTTTATCAGCGATATAATCGCTCAACTACACAGTTTTCTTCGCAGAATTATCTCAAATAAAAGTCACTACTTAAACTTTAAAATAAAAAATCGCGTTTACAAAAGCCTTCCCCTCCTTTATTGTACTCTCTTATTATTAAATTGACTTCAGATTGCCACAATTTATGGAAAGGCAGAACTTTATCATCTTCATAAAAACATTCCATTAGTGTCAACTGGGTAGGATGGGGCGTAATGTCAAATTAGTGTCTGACCTCCGTCGACGTCTATTTTAGACGAATTTTGTAGACGTAAAGTTGGGACGGAAATATCACATTTGGTAACTTTTATGGTGCTTTGCATGCATGTGATATACCATCAAGGTAAATTATTTCGGGTAGATAAACTTAATATTTTTGTGGTTTTATGTAGGACTGAGTAAAATGGAGTCGCTTACGCTAAACAACCAGAAAATAACTATTTGAGATAACCCTCAAAAATAATCGCTGAAAAATTAATAATAATATTTTTTGTTTGTAAATACATACTTATTATACATATAAACATCCATGACTAGGAAACAAACGTCCATGCTCATCACACAAACATAAAAAACACACAAATTAAAAAAACTTTTTATTTTCTGCAGTTCCAAAGCGTTTTATCTTATTCGAAAAATATCGAAAATCATTATTACAACATTATCGTATATTTTGTCGTTGATATTATGATGCGGAGAAATGAGAAAAATGTCGTGAGTAAAGTTTTGAGTATGAATGTAGCTGGGAATAAGAGTAGAGAAAGACCAAAAACCCATGATGGCGACTGCTGAGATGACGAAGGAAGTATGGAGGAAGAAGACATGCTGCGCCAACCCCAAATGAATTGGGGTCAGGGCAAGGGAATGACGATGGTACCTATATTTGGTCTTTGATATCAAAAATCTTATATTTGGTCTTTGATATCCAGTTAGGTAGGTTTAACTTCGAGAAAGAGGTCAATCGTCGAATCCGACTCGGCATGGCATCGTTCGGGAAGCTGCGCGGTATCTTCTCGTCCAACTTACCGCAGTGTCTCAAGACGAATGTCTATGACCAGTGTGTGTTGCCAGTGATTACATGCGGGACCGAAACGTGGTCGCTTATCAGAAGGCTTAAAGTCACCCAAACGGCAATGGAGAGAGCTATGCTCGGAGTTTCTTTGCGTGATCGAATCAGAAATGAAGACATCCGCAAGAGAACCAGGGTCACCGACGTAGCCCGAAGAATTGCCAAACTTAAGTGGCAGTGGGCAGGGCACATTGCTCGCAGAACGGATGGCCGATGGGGCCGAAAAGTTCTGCAGCGGCGACCGCGAACCGGAAGACGTTGCGTTGGAAGACCTGCCACTAGGTGGACCGATGACCCGGTGAAGGTTGCGGGAATCCGTTGGATGCGAGTCGCACGGGACTGGTCAATGTGGCGACACTTGGGGGAGGCCTATGTCCAGCAGTGGACGTCTTTCGGCTAAAATGATGATGATGATGATCAAAAATCTTTAAATACATTGAATATTCTTACGAAAGCTGTGCGCACTCGAGAGCTGAAGGAGTATTTAACATATAAAGGACAAAGTATATAAAATGTAGGTACTTGACACATCCCAATCCGATGCGATCAAAATGCTAAAGAAAGCATTCTTGTCACGCGAGGCGACCTTTTGCGACGCGGGACGAATTCCATTTCAAAAACGTCAATTCAAATCGAACCTTCACGAACACAAATAGGGTCTAAAATTGAATACTTTCACAAGTTCCAGAAAAGGGAGATGTTTAAACGATGTCAAAGGTACAAAAATTGAAGATGAGCATGTTGGAACCGTCCCTTTGAGGGTTTTTCATCAGACTTTACATAATTATGAAACTTGATTTACTAGAGTGAGTACTTAGGTTGAAATTAGGGTACTGAATAAGGGCAAATGATACGGATTACAAGTGCTCGGGGTAATTAAGAAATAAGAAAAAGACTGAAAGCTTTGAAGGAACTCAATCTTTTTTGTGTGATCCCCAAATTATCGTGGAAATCAAAACCATTACTTTGGGTGTTCCCTTTTCCAGATTGTTTTTATATCGCAATGTTTTTTTCGCAACATTTTTCCTTAACCGGATCTTAATGAAGATTCTGGTGCTAATGCTGTATTTCGTGATTTCAATGAAACACCGTATTTTTATTTGTCAATACCCAATACATTCAGTAGTAATGGCCCAGAGGTTGAGGCCTCGCCTCTCATGCACGGGACTGTGGGTTCAAATCCGTTCCTGTACCAATGAGACTTTTTCAATTCATATTCATATCTTTGAGATCGGTGAAGGAATACATCGCGAGGAAACCTGGAATTAATACATGTCTGAAATCGCCTAGCCCGACTTGAACAAGCGTGGTGATCAATGTTTGTGGCTTCTCTGTATGAGAAGAGCCCTCTGCCCAGCAGTGGAACAGAAAAGGTTGGTATTATTATTACCTAATACATTGCATTATTTCACCAGAAAGTCATGCTGGACATAGGCCTGCTCCAAGTGTCGCCACATTGACCGGTCCCGTGCGACTCGGTTCGACTCGCATCCAGCGGATTCCCGCAACCTTCACCAGGTCATCGGTCCACCTAGTGGGAGGCCTTCCAACGCAACGTCTTCCGGTTCGCGGTCGCCACTCCAGAACTTTTCGGCCCCATCGGCCATTCGTTCTGCGAGCAATGTGGCCTTCCCATTGTGACTTAAGCTTGGCAATTCTTTGGGCTACGTCGGTTACGTTGGTTGTCTTGCCTAGCCCTCTCCATTTTCCTTTAGGTGACTTTAAGTTTTCTGATCAGGCTGTAGTTACTGATGATGATGATAATTTTGGTTGAAATTAATACATTGCCGTTGATAAATCTAAGACATTATGAAGAAGATTACGTAAATGCACACACCGTCCATCGTAACACGGAAATTATTCACTCCATCAACTCGAACGTACATTCTTACAAATTTTCAGTTTAGCACAGCAATTTGGCAAAATTCCGGTCGCGTATAGCAATCCCGCTGCTGAATTACTAATGTTAGCTTCGGCGTTTAGGGACCTAACCTAACCTGTTGGTGGCGTGAAAGTTTTATGCTTAGTTTATAGTTGAACAGGTTTTGCACCTGCAAAATTTTAGTAAAAATTGCAGGTGCAAAACCCGTTCAACTAAATACCACCTTATTAGTTGTGTACTTTAGTAAGTACACAACTATATACGTAAATACGCGACGTAAATTGCTTCAAAGCCAGCGTTTGGCTTTGATATTCTTATGCAAAGCGTATAGGACGGTTAGTACTGAAGCCTTACCGGTACTTGCAGGTGTACTTCCAGTTGATCTTGAAGTGCAGCGACGGGCTGCAAGGTACTATAACGCACGTGAGTTCACGGACGCAGACTTTTTAACCCTACGTGACCGTATTAAAATTGCTAGATTATTCAAACCACAGACCGACGTCTGGGAGGAACTTTTGTCTAAATGGCAAGGTGCCATTCAGACAAAAGTTCCTATAATTCCATCAAGAGCCGACACCTCCACCAGTTCTTTCCATCCGTTCGTGAACGGCTGGCCAGGACATGGTTGGAGGTTGATCACTGTGTTGCCCAATTTCTCACCGGTCATGGTAACTTTAAGAGTAAATTATTTTCCTTCAAGCTTGTTGACTCGCCTTTTTGTCAATGTTCCACATCTGACTGCGAATATGAACAATCAGCACATCACATTTTATGGGAGTGCAGTCTTTGGCAGAATGAACGCAACATTATGTTGGATAGTGTACAGGTTACATCCGGAGTTATTTACTATACAGACCTTGTGGAAACTAGAACAAATTTCCGTGCGTTCAAGCGTTTTTGCCATACCTATTATTGGAATCAAATATAACAGCTCACAACTTAGGACCCATTAATGTTAATATTTATCCGTGGTGCTAGGCAACTGGGCCTATCCCAGTTGTAAACGTCCCTTTGTGCCTATCGGCCTTGTTTCGTTCTGTCTCCTGCTGAAATGGAGGGAAGTGGAAATTACGGTTTTTTCCTACTCCTCCACTATACTTTTCTGATTAATTTCGTTGCGGGATCCAAGACAGTTAAATTCATTCTCTGGGACTTCGTCGAGCTTCATTGTGTCGGCGCTTTTCTGGTGGTCGCCCCTGTTGATTCTGGCTTTCAGGAGTTACAGTGGTTTGGGAACAGTGTGGCGGGCTTGTCCCAAAAAAAAAAAAAGTACACAACTATTATGGTGGTATTTAGGGACGGTGTCTTAAATATATTGCTTCAGCCTTTTTTAGGGTTCCGTTGCCCAATGGCAAAAATGAAGCCTTGTCCTGTCGGTTTATCCGTATGTAACAGCCATTTTACTTCGAGACTGTTGGTAAATATTTAAAGTAGGTGTAAATGACTAATGATTATCCTACTTTTGTACAGTCCATATACTGCAGCCCTTTAATTTTAAAATCAGTGGGCAGATGAGACTTTATATTATATAATTTTATGCCAAATTCCTTTTCATTTTCATGGTGGCCTTCGACCCTAACATGTCATATGAGACATTAGACAAAAAAGTTCTACGTAATTATATAGTCGTGGGGGATGTTCTTGAAAAAAGATATCGAGGTTCATAAAACACTTTTTTTCTTTACTGTACAACAACAAAATACAGGTCTTAGCTTATAGGCAAATTTAACCCAGAATTGGGTTCGAAATTGTGCATCAAATTTAAGTCAGTTTGACTGTAAGAGCAAGGCATTTTCGATATTTTGATTGCCTAATACATCAATAAGACCTGAGACGAAAAATAAGCTCAAGAAATTGCAAAGGCTTGTTTTTAGAGAAAAGAACCAGGAATTTTCAAAAATATTTGTGTTATCTCATCATCTCATGTTTATCCAAAAAATAGGACACAAACAACTCAAGATGAATAAGGTCACCAAGAAAAGACTAATCAGTGAAGAAATCCGTCAAAACAAACTTTACTTCAGAATTCTTAACTGAAAATAAAGTAAGTCTACTATTTCATAACATTGAAAAATGGGGTGATGGAATTGATACACATTCATCATCTGCCAAGCTTCCACTATAACCGGATGCCGCTGTATACCAGTATTTTACGTGGAGCGACTGTCTATCTTGTAGTGTGTAAGACTAATGTATACGTATGTCTTATCTGTATTCTACTAGTAAGAATCAATAAATTATGTCATCTAGGAGTAGTAATATACGAGATACCAAAGGAGGCACTTGTTTTACTCATCTTCCCGGACCGACAACCTTACAATCTGACATCCACATCCCATTTAGTACTGGGTAATACGATACCTCTTGGTAAGACTGGTTGTCAGACATTCTGGCCACTGACTACCTGTAACGACTGTCAAAGATCTACAAATGACAGCTCGGACTCTTGGCTTGACGTGCTTTCTGAGTAACGGAGGAAACTGGCTATGTAATAGGTGATTACCCATACACGGACCAAGCTAGGCAAGCGCGACTTAACCTAAAGATCAACCTGAGCGGCTGTTATAATTTAGTCACGAGTTACTTCAAATTGATAACATTTAAAAAGTTCAATTCACAAAAATAATTATTGTTCCCGCATTCACATCCCTTTAAACAGTTTCAGTCTTTTGTAAATATTTGCAAAATGACAAATATCTGTTGTGGATGTTACTGCTTTTCTTTGATTCGAAAAATTAAACCTCATAATATAAATTCCTCTTTTACAAATTGTGGAACTCAATCGGAAGCTTTCAGTTATTCGTAATTATGTACAAAATGTGATACGAAATTTATTAATTGTGGCCGAAGTTTGGTCGATCGCCAAAATATTATATTGGATTGAAGCCAGCATCGAGAGTTACAATCATTGCTTCCGTCAATATTGTTTCTGAGACTACGTTCAGTTTGGAATTCAATGTATCCATTTCTATAGTTAGAACTTTGAATTTCGGCCCCAAACTGTATTCAGAATTCACATCGCCTGTACCATAAAAGCTCGAATCCGAATATCAGTTAAAAACAAATTCGACCTTTCAAATATTCCTAGAAATCGGATTCCCAAATCCAATTTACCAAATACTTCAAGTCACATCTTTATACCACTACTGCAGTTCTGAAAGCCCTTTCACATCGACGGCGACGTTTGACTAAACAAATCTGGTGAAGCCGTAATCCTCAGATTTCTTTTTCCCACTCAAAATTTTACCTCTTATACCGTCTCGATGAGTTGGGACTGAATGCTTGACGGAACGTAAATCAATATCGCACCATAAACATCCAAGTTGGCACAAATAAATGTAATTTCTAGAGGCACCGCTACTGGCACTTCAAAATTTTGCAATAGGTAAACGTTTCTGATTCGGTTATGTCGCTGCAAAATGTTTTAGCGGTGAAGTAGATAAGTCCTGTTGATGTTTGTTTCAAACTGGTTGTTAATGAGGCTTTTTTTTTCTTGAAAATAAATGCATTAAAATTGCGGTGAATTTACTTCGACAGCGTTTTCAGCTTAAGCGGTGATGTTCACATCAGATGTTTTTGTGCAATTAAAGCGGAAAGGTGGACAATAATGTAACAGATTTTAATGAGACTGCAGATGTTGTCAGATCTCTTGCATGAATAAATTCGTGTAAGGAAAGATTTCAAACTTAGTAACGCTCTAAATAGCACCCCACCATCCAAACGACTACACATATAAACAACAGCGAATTTCGTAATAACATAACTAATTAAATTATACAACCAAGAGAAAACAAAGAAAACTATATAAGTAGTGTAATAATTGAGCACAGCCGCTATTTCAAAGCCACGGTATTACACCACCACATGGCTCCAAATAGTGCTAACGCATTTACTTTAATTAATGTTGGAAGTTTCTAGAAAATTCTAAGAATTTCGTCGAGGGAAACAGGCTTGCAGAGTGCCTTATGTAATACTTTGATTAATGTGAAACTCACGACACACAATTTGTAAATTTCTCACTTCAAGAACGTAGGCGTCTAATTAATAATGTACCACGTACTTGAACAAGCTCACTCTATATTTTTACGACTTTATTACATTCAATTTCCATCCTAACCAAAACGTCGGCCGAATTTTGGATTTTTATACAAAGTCCTTGCCAATTAACTTCGGTATCCCAATTACTGGGAAATATCGATATTGTAAAGGTTGTCGATTGGTTGTCAATTTTTGGGCTCTCGACTACACTGACATACGAATTTCTATGGCAACGAGTATGTCAAATATCAGGCTACAGTTCGTTTTGCTTCCCCAAGCGCGCACTGAGAATGAGCCTGGATTTGATTCCCAGGTCTGGTATTGAGTTTTTCAATCAGGAGATTTTTAGTAGTTCGCTGGAGTAAGGATTTGTGCCCGGTTGATGGCTTTAGGCTTACTCCTTATTACGTGGGACCGAAACTTACAAAAATTAAATGAAGGTGCACTATCATATCAGCACATCTCTTCTTTACCTTCGAGGATAGCAGGCGTGATGTTATGTTAGGTTAATTATGTTGCAAATGACCTCGCAGATCAGTCAAATCCATCAAATGTTTTGTAGAAAAGTGGCATCTAAAACTATCTAGTTAAAACTGTAAACTGCAAAGCAGGTATTCCTAGTACTGTCGCGGAGCAAAGCCGATAATCTCGTTAGAACTAAAGTGAAGGTACTTCTGCAAATTCTGCAAATATTAGCTGGGTTGGCGAGATAAACATGTGAATTGCTTGTCTAAAAAAAATATACGTTTTTTTGTTGATATTACCAGTAGAGCGTTTTGCTTTTGTTTTTAATATTAAACGGTCAGCTGGCGTTTTATAGTTTCTTATTAACGTTTTCCACAGTTTTTGTTACTGGTTATTTTTAGTCTTTTGTTATTAAATGTTTTTGTTTCACTTTAAAGGCAAAAATAAAATAACGTATATAAAAAGTTTAATACGACTTTGGCATACTTACAAAAAAACATCTTTTAAAGTTTAAGAGTGTGCTAGCTAAACTTTTCGTCCTTTTCCAAAAAAAAAACAACACACTAAATTCTTTTATAAAGTCCTACCAGAAGGTAATTTCAATCTATGTAGTTACAAAAACAAAAATCCACGACGGCAAAATAACAAAATTGCACCTCCTCACAACCAATAAAGATAATTGCACGGGTATCTTAGTCTGGACCGCGGGTCGTTCGACCATATACAAAAATTGTCTACGACCCAACGGCCCGATGTCAAAAAAAAACAAATTCATAAACTTCTGCAAGTACATTGGGGTGCAAAAGTAAAAAAGTTGAAATAATATCTTCTAAACAACAAAATTGCACCTCCTCACAACCACTAAAGACAAAGACACATCGGGCGAATTCGCTCAATATCTTTCTAACCTACCCAATCATCTGAACTGTGAGTAAACAGTCTCTTGAATGGCCGGTCCATCGGTAGTCTCTGGTTAGTCCATTTCTAGTCTCAAATTGGGGAATACCTCAGTACGCATGGCCCGTCAAATTGTTTTGTGTGGCCCTCAGGTGTTGGTAAACAATGTCTTATTGTTTTCGAAATATATTTAGGGTTGATGAATTCTTTATTGGATGTGGTGGTTTTAACTGATTCGTTGGATTGTTTATTAAATTATTTCTGCCATTTTCTTCATTATAAGTTACGGTCTTTTACCGCATCAGTAATTTTTTTTTGCATTTCATAAATAATTTTGGGAAATCAGGTTCCTGTTTCGAAATACTTTGGTAAATATTATAAATGGCTAACTTTATATCTAAATTAATAATTTGTTTCAGCTCAAAACGTACCAAAACCTTAAATAACTTATTAGTTCCATCCAATCAAATATAATAAATTATGTGTTTGCTTCACATCCATACTACGTGAACCTAGGTTTATTGGTCCAAATATTGGATAAAACATTTGTTCAATTTCAATACGAACACGAACATTCATTCCTATCAAATATTTGTTCCAATCCCACCAGATTTGTACTTCCATTGGAATGTCATCTAAAAGCGCTTGTGTGTCCAAATCCTTTGTATTTGTATACAAAAGCATCGTTTACAGTCGTCTGCTGCTTTAATCTTTGGTTCGTTCACGAATCCGCTTTATGCAATGCAAGTTGTCTATGTTGTATGATATCGGGAGTTTCCGAAACGGGTGTTTCTGAAACGGGGGTTTCCGAAACGGGTGTTTTGTTCGTGATCGACATGTCTGTAGAGTTTGACGCCGATACAGGATGTGTAGACATAAACTTAGTTGCTCTAAGGAACGATAAAGTAGCAATGTATGGGGTGATAGACAGAGGGTAGGGTGAATAACGTTTTAGGTTTCCGTTTGAGGATTTGATTGACAGTATGAACGGTTTTAATCGATATTTGGGTCGTTTGAATGGTGGTGGCCACATTGCCTTTTGGTTTGGTAACAATACTTGTGCAAATGATAGGTACTCTAAAATTGTTTAAGATCAACAAAAACACATCTTTTCATCTCCCTAGCTCATCGTACCGTGCTGCGGCTGCGGAGAACCTTAAGCGGCATAAATATAGTACCTTATTGGTATCGTATATTTTTGATCGCCGTTTGGGGTTGAATCTCTGCCACCGTAGGGTCTGTGTGCTCACAGCCTTTTAAGGAAATCTCAATACGTTTGTGGACTTCCCGTGACCCAAGCGCTGGCTTTTATCTTGGCCATAGGCTAATCAGACTTTACAGTTATCGGCATTGTACTTAGGAGAAGCGGTTTTGACGGCATTTTTTTGTAAGTTACTCTTAGTTATTTTAATTTATTAGGTAACGTAAAATTATGATCCTCGTCATACTAGCTGTTCAGGAGTATTTTCTTTGTCATAATGTTTGTTATTATGTAAAGAGTTGCAGGTTGACAATTTTTATTGGACTTTGTCGTGAAAGATGATATGGCTAAAAAGGACTTAAATACAAAACTGTCGACTGAAGAGATAACTAATGAAGTAAAAAGAAAGTACTTTAGTTTGGTGGCCCAGGACCAACCTAAGTACAACCCAAAAGGATCTCGAGAAACTACAAAGATTTGCCTGCGTAGCAATCACCGGCAACATGAGAACTTCCCCCACTGCTGCCTTACAGGTGATGTTGGGGCTACCTCCCCTACACCTCGTCGTAAGAGAGGAGGCGGCCATAGCGACTTTCAGACTCGAAGTATCCGGCACCCTAAGAAATGATTCCAGAATCAAACACACACGCATCAGAGAAGATGCAATCAAAGAACAGACGATAATGACATCATCCATCGACAGAATCCTGAAGACCCACTGCTTCCAAAAACACTACAACATACAGCTCATAGAGGAGTTGTGTGACTACTCAGGTACAAAAGAGCTAAGGATTTACACTGACGGATCAAAAACCAACGATGGGACAGGCGTCGGAGTGTTCTCCGACGACCTAAACATTAAGATATCCTCACCACTTGGAACTCTCAACTCTGTTTACCAAGCAGAGTGTGTAGGTATTATCCAAGCGGCACACGCTAGAGGCCAGGGAGGTTACGGATACCAATATTTGAATACTCTCCGACAGTGCCTCTGTTCTTCAATCCCTAAAGAGTAATCAGATCATGTCGAGACTAACACTAGAATGCCACAAGGCCCTAGAACGAATCACGGTACTAAATCACAACACGGTAACGCTACAATGGATTAAAGGTCACAGTGGATCACTTGGAAACGATGCGGCTGACGAACTTGCCAGAAGAGGATCCAGCACAAAACCCTACGGACCCGAACCCATTGTGCCAATTCCTTTCAAGCAGCTCAGAAGCTGGTTAAAGGATCACACTCGAATACAAGCAGAGAAATGGTGGACCTGGACACCAGGATGCAGGCAATCCAAGGAAGCTATGCCATCCCTGGATACAAAGCTGACCAGGCGCCTTCTGCGCCTGGACAGAGATAGCCTGCGTCTGGTGGCGGGGACCATCACTGGACACTGTTCACTGAATAAACACTTCCACACCCTAGGTATCACTGACAGTCCCCTGTGCAGAGCATGCATGGAGGCGGAGGAAACGGTGGCGATGTGCTCCTTGAGTGCACAGGTGTTACCAAGATTCGCGAGGAGACCCTGGGAGCACCAAGATCCCTTTTGGATGCCCTGAGGAGACCGGGAAGTCTGATCTGCTTCTGGAGGGAGGTGGGCTGGTTGGAGTAATCGGCCACCATGGCTCACGCACAATGGTCCACTTCAAGGACTAAGTGCGGAAACCTAAGGTTGTAATATCAATTGCTTTTCGACGGATTGTATCTATTTTTTCCCGATCAATTGTTCTTTATACGATAACATAACGACCGTTTTTCTTAACTTCCAAAAAAAGAAGACACTACACGATCCGGTAATGACGTAGTAATAAAGACGGATGGCGGGAGACAAACGGTTACCATGTAAAGGCACATTCAATAAATACCAAACTTATATCCGGGTGATCGACGAGGCAGATTATTTTGATGGGATGAGATTAATAAAATGATAAGTAATCGATATTGTTGTTTTGGGTGAAGTTGTCTCTGCTTGTACTCTGACATTGTAGAGACCACACATTTCGGCCAAGTGTGAGTTGAACTCGCTCACCGAGGGTTCCGTATAAACTTTAGGTACTTTGTTATCAAACTACATATTTACGGTTTTTGGATTTGATCCTTTACATGTGCTGTAAGACATTGCTTCTTATCAAATTTCATGATTCTAGTTCAACGGGAAGGACTCCATAGGTTTTGATTCCCTTGTGAATCACAAAATATGCGACATAAACGGTCATACCTTTTGATCGCGTTGACTTACAAGTTTTTTACTGCTCCAAATGGTAGAAGTATTTGATATTAATTTCAACCTAATACGTCCTCCACGCGTTCCTGAGAAAAAGGGTCTTGCCAGACGGACAGGCAGACGGACAACAAAAAAATCTTATAAGGGTTCCGTTTTGCTGACTGAGAGGGTGGGTGTCGTACACCCTAAAAAAATACAGAGTTTTGAAGAAAAGTTTAACATAATATTGTTAAAAGAAAATAGCTCATTTAGAAATAATTCATAAACAAAATACTTAACGTTTCAGTAATAGCCTCGGGATATTAATTATAATAAATGAAAAGACGTAACTGTACCAGCCATAATAAAAGAGGCTACCTAATTACGATAACTTTCTTATCAAAATATTAGCATAATTATTTACAAAAGAAAAAAGTAACTTTAGGTAACCAAAAAATTCGAGACTCATAATTACCTCTTGAATCCCAATTTCAGACTATTAGCACACCTACCAACTTTTTAATATCTTCCCATCTTTAACGAAAGCAATAACGTAACAAAGGCTCATCTTATTCCAGAGCTTAATTAGTAAACTTGTTTCAACCCAACAATTTTTTACATCGCCTTACTTAATTTCAAATTAAAATTTCGTAACAAAGGCCAAAGAACAAAACCTCTGAAACCGCTAAACAAGAAAAAAGGAAATACAAGAAAAAGTGAGGAAAATGGAAAATTTATTCATCGTCAGCACTTAGATTGGTGTCGCAAAGAAAATGGTGGTACAATCCATTGAGCAAAACGTGGAATTAAAACTTAATGGGATGTGTTAAGATGGCGATGGGAAAAAAACAAAAGTTTAATTAAAGGGAATTAGGTATATATTTACTTTGTTGGAGAAAAAGGTTCTGTGGGGTCGGAGGGCGAGTTCCCTCCGTGCTTTGGAAAGCACATTAAACCGTAGTTCCCCTCTGTCCTTTATAGATCTTTGACAGTCGTTACGAATGGTCAGAAGCCCGACCAGTCTTACCAAGGGGGGAATAATAATTATTTAGACACTTGTATTACTTAGTAGGTGAGTTGTAGAGGTCAGATAGGCAGTTGCTCCATATAGAATAGGAATGACGACAGTATCAAAAATTGCAAATCTATTTAGTCCGTCAGTTAGAGTATTAGAAATTAATGGTCACGTATTTTTTGTTTTTGTAAATCAATGACTATTGACAAAGATAAAACGCATCAAAAGTCGGGAGTGGGGGCTCGTGACGTCAGAACTAGGTAAAAATTATACCTATCCGTGAAGAATTGAGAATTTTAAAAGCGTCATAATCTTCGTCAATTTTGGTTTACGTAACAAAAGAAAAAACACGGGTCAAATATTTTTTGATAATCTAACTGACGGACTAATTAGTTTTTTTTTGTCGTCTCGCCTATTCTGATATACAGCTGCATCCGGTTAGACAGAAAGCCGACTCTAAAATAGTTGGGAAATTGTGGCAGATGAATAAAATAAATGAAGCATAATGGAGCCATGGCCTTCGATAAACGCGCCAAGCAGAAATTGTAATCATCTTGTACTCAACAGTACCAGCCTATACAGAATCTCAACACAATACATAAAGCAGTACTAAGAAAAACCAATAGCCTGAAGACATATCAACCTATTCAATACCTAGCAAAATTCTCAGAACATTATATCGTCAGAATTCTTTGTAAAATACTGTCTAAAAAACTGCTCAAATGCTAAGAATTGAAACGTTTAGTAATGAAAATGTTAGTTTCTATAATGTTGGAACAGTAAAACTGAACGCTGAAGCAAATGCACTTACAATAGACGATAATCAAGATCTCTTCGGGAACGGATTTGTAAGTGAAACTGGAGCCTTATCCGAACTGTTGCCGTTTGATAGGGACGTCTTTGAAGCAGGAAATCTTTTTTAAGTTTAGATAAAGTTTAAATAAGTACGAGCATCATAGTGGTAGATTTTGCGGACTAGTAAAAGGTAGGTAGTACAATTTAAAAATTAATGCGGTCAATTTTATTGTCATTAGAGAAGTTGATTTAGCAAATGAAGAGTTTTAGTGTTTTAGTGTAATTCCCTGCCTGCGTCGGTGTTCCAGAGTTCATATAACCGCCGTTAAAGTCGCAAGTTAATAGGCTACATTTGGGTCAGCTCGTTCCATCGTCGACCTCATCTCTGTCTCAGGACAAGATTGAGTTCAAGAGTAGGCCCATTTAATATAAAAAATGAGATCTCAGTTACATGACTAGTTTCTAAGTAACTCCATAAGAACATTCCTGTAGATGGCGATTTTGGCGCCTGCTACTAATAGCAATTGGGTCTTCGAAATTTTAACTTTATGGCCATTACAAGCTGACTCATTTATGTATTAAAATCTGGCATCTGTTCAGTTTATATTACCATAGCCTTGTAATGTTTTGATTCTTTATGCATTATTGAAACAAAATAATACATCAGTATTTGATCAGATTGACCAAATCGAACTGATTCTAGATTTACTGTTTGTGTAATACTCAGCTACTGCGAGTAAGTAAGTGTGTTATTTACTTCTTACTTGACAAAAGTTGGAAGAGATAACTCGAGAAACTTCCCTAGTGTTACTAGTGCTTCGGACTGCAATAGTGTATTTCTTTTAGTAACGTATTGTTTGTTGTACACAATGTTACTTAAAGATTAGAAAAGAAGACACAAGAGATAAGTTTGTTCCTATATTTACGGTTTCAAAAATACAATGATTTAAATCGGCACAGATTTAGATTGGCCCTACAACGCTAAAAAAATATTAAATTTGTGTTTTTACTGTTTTTTTTTTTTATTTGGGAAAAGCCCGCCACACTGTTTCCAAATCACTGTAACTCCTGAAAGCCAGAATCGACAGTGGCGACCACCAAAAAAGCGCCGAGACAATGAAGCTCGACGAAGTCCCAGGGAATTAACTGTCTTGGATCCCGCAACGAAATTAATCAAAAAAGTATAGAGGAGGAGTAGGAAAAAACCGTAATTTGTACTTCCATCCATATCAGCAGGAGACAGAACGAAACAAGGCCAATAGGCACAAAGGGACTTTTACAACTGGGATAGGCAAAGTTGCCTAGCACCACGGATAAATATTACCATTAATGGGTCCTATGTTGTGAGCTGTTATATTTGATTCCAATAATAGGTATGGCAAAAACGCTTGACCGTTTTGACTGTTTGACAATTTCATTTGAAAAGTGTTTTTCGCTAATAACTTAACACAACATCACGCCTGTAATCCTATCCTAACCTATTGCAATCAACCCTGACAAATTCCTGATGGAAAAATGAAACAACATCTTGCCCGAACTGGGAATCGAACCCAGGACCTCATGCTCAGCAGTCGCGCTTGCAACCACTAGACCAACGAGGCAGTGGCTGTTCTCTGATTTACTAATATATTAAAAATCATATTGTAGGTATCGTTTCACGGGACCGTACACGGTCACTCTTCAGATTCTCAGTACTAAACACTTTTTGACCTCAACATCGTGAGAACAGATCTAACGATTCAAATCTTTGCCAAACACGAAACATTATTTTACACCTAAAATATCTGTTAAAAGCTTGGTAAATTATTTAGCACAACATTTTATAAACCACTCTAACTTTCACTTCAACGGAATAGAATGAATAAACTTTGTTTCGGTCTTCGGGATGCTACACACTTATTCGGGTATGCAAGTATTTTGTTGAACAACAAAGCGAATACGAAAGAAATACTTCCAACATTTTCACATTTCAGTTACCTCGTACCATCGGTAAACTGTGTTCGGTAAACTGTGTTCGGTAAACAGTCGTTGAATCATGTACTTTACAACTCGGCTGCCCAAATCGTGTTAATCTCCGAACATCAATATTATAAGAGATTTTGTTGCCCGATTGTATTGAACCATGCCAAACTGACCTAATCAGCCTTTAAAAATTTAAAAATAATATTTTCTTCGAAACTTTCAAAGCAACTAATCGAAGTTTTTACATTAACAAATCTATGTTTTTTATCAAAGTTAAAACTGATTATCCATTCAGTTGAATAGCGGTCCTTCGAAGCAACTCCGTCAATTCATTGAACCGCTGCATTAGATCGAATGAAAGGCATAATGAATATATATCAGCGCGAGTGCTTTTTTTTATTCTTAAGCTGGCAACGGTTCCCATTGCGGACTTGGAATGTAAAAATAATAGAAGGTATCAGCAATTTAGATTACCGCATTTTTTTTTGTAAAAGTCAAATGAGGGACGCGTATTAATTAACTTATCTTTATTTTTAGACACAAATGAGTGAAGAAATCTGCTTGATTCAATGTACATTATGCATTGGTACGATAACGTATTTTTTTTTCGAGAGTGAGGTCGCGACCTGCAAAATAGACTTTCTTATCTGCAGTAGGGTCCAAAATGTCCATTCATCTACACCTTTGATGATCTGAACAACACTGGTCACTAATACATAACATAATTTACCATCATCATCAATACAATATGTACCATCGATACGAAAAAAAGAGCACATTTATTTCGGCAAAATAAACTTTATTCAATTTATTGTCTTTTATCCAACTCGATTACGGTAGAACAGAATCGTAATCTTTATGAAAACGAGATACAATTACAACTTCTTCAATTGTAAAGCTGTGTGGGCTTTTCAGGGACTTTTTTATCTGCGCTCAACAAAGCGTATAAAAAATTACTTCAGTTTCTCGTTTACTAATATCAAAGAAAACTGTTCTCTGAACTGGTAAAGCAATCTAAGCACGTAATTATACGGTAACTTCTTTGAATTTATTTCAAGAACCCGACAATTTTCTTTCCATATAACGAAAAGGTTAAAAAGTATTCCCAAGTCGCGTGGGTATAACAAAAGCGAGGGAATCAATGTCTCCGAAGGTTGCCAACATCTGTCTTATCTGCACGACCTGACCTTTGCACAGCGCTCCACTATTCACACATATTCACTTCTAGCCAAACTTAGCTCTTCAAATCGAAATACGATCGGATTCTCGAGGGTAAGATATACATTTGTATGCTAAGAGGGTAATACAGACAAAACAGTGGTCGTTCAATAGTGTATGCTGAAATATACAATAGTTTTGTGTTACTCTTTGCGCTTTGCAAAGGTTAAAGCGTGTGGTATTCTGTATTTTTTTCCTCAAAAGATTTTTACGTCGAAAGGGAATAAAATAGGTTTTATTGTTAATGTTTGGTATTTTTATTTTGATGAGTTTTTTGTGTTGGTGTGCTGATTGGAAAGGAAAAAAAATACAATATTGTCGGTTCAAATTCCTCGTAAAAATCAATTGGGAGAAAGCAACTCTCAGAGTTGTTAAAATGAATTGAAAGAAGAAGAATTTCTATGCTAATTTTAGAATGAAAGAAAAAGTCGGCTGTTGTTATAGCCTTCCGTAAATTAAAAATAACAGGTAGTAGTACCCAGTACGAACTGGGTTGTGGAGGTCAGAAAGGCAGTCGCTCCATGTAAAATACTGGTATTCAGCTGCAGCCGGTTAGACTGAAAGCCGACCGCAACATAGTTGGGAAAAGGCTAAGCAGATGATGAGTTGTCATTTAAATAATAAAATGTAGTTAGTTATAAGACTAAAACTTGTGAAAAAAAAATAAAAAAAAAGAAAACCTGTGATTTTTGTAATAAGATATATTCATAAAATTATACCATGATTGGTAACAGAATATTTTCTGGTCCTTTCATCGTACAACTTATTTAGGCATTTGTATATTAGCTTGTGGCTAAATAATATCACTCGCTCGGGTCGATCTTCAGGTTAAGCCGTTCTTGGCTAGGTTGTTCCGTGGATGGGTGACCACCCATTACATAACGAGTTTCCCCGTGCCTCTTGAAGCACGTTAAGCCGTTGGTTCCGGTTGTCAATTGTAGATCTTTGCCAGTCGTTATGTAGTCAGTGGCTCGAAAGTCTGACGTGTTTTACCCTGAAGTAACTGGGTAGTGGAGGTCAAGTGGGCAGTTGCATGGGTATTTTACATGAATTTAAAATACTGGTATTCAGCTGCATCCCGTTAGACTGGAGCCGAATCCAACGTAAAGGCAGATGATGATTATGGTATTACATTCGTAAATTGTTTAGGTTCTACGTTATGACAATTATGAAATATTATTATTACTGCCTTGCTAAAATGGGTTTATAATAATTTTAGAAGGCAAATCCCTGTAGAACTATATAATAGCACCTAAAAATGAAAAGCCTCTCTTTACCTCCAAGTTTTGTGTACATTATTTTGTATTCTATCACCTTAATTGAAAAGCTTTTAAGGTAAAATGGTGTAAATATTTTTTCCGCACGATAAAATACCTAACACACAATAAAAACCACAATAGTTTTTGTTGGAAATAAACGTTCTATCTACAGGATTGTATGTGACAAATAGTTTGACATTTCATTCATCAAAATCTATTCAGGAATAAATCCCTTGCGGAATGAAGTACCGATAGAGATTGAAATATAATATACTGTTCTATACCCAAGTGTGTTCGTGTTTCCGTTCCACACAATTTCATTACATAAAGGTTCTTCATATATTATGAGGCAAATATATTTGCAAATATTGTAAAGCTTTTTGTCGGATGTCTGTAATTTCAAACTATTGTGAAAAGCATGGCAACTGACAACTTCTGAAATGACAAAACTGTTTATAGTTTAATTTATGTAAATTTTCGTAATGTGTAGTGAAAATCCGGAAAATCTGACAGCCAGCCTTACCAAGAGATATGGTGTTCTCCAGTTACTAAGATGTTGCTGCCAGAAAGGCAAAATACCGGTATTCAACTGCATGGGATATAGGGTAGGTAGGGTAGTATAGGTAGTGGTAACCAGTTACCACCGCAATCCAACCCTACCTATTCAATCTGTCCAACATAGTAGAAAAAAGGCTAGGCTGGTGATGTGAACGATCCAAGTTTCTACGTCAATATCTATCTCTTTGAATATAATATGAAAGTAATTGCCATTTATTTCACTTGAAAGCTCATTCCACCAAAAGAGCTTCACATAAAAATTGGCGATAATAAGCCAAACGAAAGACACTTAATATCTGCTATGATGAGCATCGTAACGACGAGGAACATTACATAAATAACCGTAATTGACATTTTAGTGCAGGTCATCAAAACATACATTACATTACGCCTGTAATCTCCGAAGCGTTAGACAGATGAGTACAGAGAGACAGTGACTACCTAATAGTTTACTCACATATTAACAGTTATGTTTAAGTCGCATGTAATTGACCTAATTTCCATAAACGGGGCACAATTCCAGACTCCGTGGCTGTTACTCAGAAACCCAAATCATATTTGGCCCGACATGGCAATCGAACCTCACGTCGAGCATCGAACTAGTGACCACTTGATCAACTTTAGCAGAGGTCATCAAACCAGCAATACAAAAACACCACATAGAAATAAATGGAGCGAAAACGAGAAAAAAAATGGCGTCCTATAATAAGAAGTGAAAGGACCAGAAAAAGCGGTAATTAGGGTTCAGTTGGCAATCAAAAGTGAATCCCTTCAGGACGGAAGGCGAGATCGACGGCAATTTGCAACGTGGTCCTTCGAGACGCATTAGACGAAATGTGTTGTTGACCCATTTCGCTACATCTGGGCCTCCCTTAATCTGTGTCGTGTTTTCTTTCCTTGTCGGGGATTGAGCTGGTGTTGCAATAGTGTGACTGATACGTATAATGTTGAAGTAGGATGTGTTGTAGTATGTTTTCGTACTGATTTATCTTGTGTGAGAAGAAAATGGAGTGGGTAAGCGCAGTGAAGAGAGACATGAACTTTTAGTATGTCAGTTTCATAAAAGTTAGGACTTAGTTACTTGAAATCAAATCGAGATAGATTTTGACACGGCTGAACTGACTTCTCCCGGCCCACCCATCACGTTATTCACATCTGCGGCAAAATCTCTTATGAATCCACTTTGTCAATTGGGGACTATTTTCAACCAATCCTGGAGGACTTGTTGAAAACCCAGTTTGCGCCTCATAAGCATAGTAATAAAAATAAATATTATAAAGAAATTAATTAAAAGGATTATTTTTTTTAACTTGTATCTACTAATATCATCTTAACTAGTTATTATTCCAGTCAGCATTGCCACCATTTATTTCGACATAAATATTTTCGTAAATTTTTCTGCCAGCCATTTGTTCTCACCAGCTTAGATACGTCAGTCGAACTCGGAGTCCGTTTTAGTTTTTCGCTTTGTATCTTTTACCCTCCACTAATCTCGTCACGTTTAAGATACTTTTTATCAGAATAATGAAATACTCATCAACAACTAAAATCATTATTATTCCAGCTAGCTTCGCCACCATCAATAAATTCCAGCATCTATTTTTTTTAACAATAATGTTGCTTTCCGGCTTAGATACGTCAGTCTAACTCGCCATTCGTTTCAGTTTTGCTTTGTATCTGTTGCCCTCCTTTAATCTTATCACATTATAAATACTTTTCGTCTGAATAACGAAATACTCATCAAAAACTATGATCATTAATATTCCAGCCACCATTAATTCCAGTCTCTATATTTTTATCAATAATGTTGCATTTCCACTGGCTTAGATACGTCAGTCCAACTCTCCATCCGTTTCAGTTTCTCGCTTTGTATCTGTTACCCTCCATTTATCTCGACCCGTTTAAGTTACTTTTTATCTGAATAATGAAATACTCATTAAAAACTAAAATCATTATTATTCCAGCCAGCTTCGCCAACATTAATTCCAATATCTATATTTTTATCAATAATGTGGCCTTTCCACCGGCTTAGATACGTCAGTCTTAGTCTCCATCCGTTTCAGTTTCTCGCTTTATATCTGTTACCCTCCATTTATCTCGTCACTTTTAAGATATTTTATCTGAATGTTGGCTCCGGGCTGAGCGGATGGTGCCAGGTTGTTGTTTATTAGTTCGTGGAGAGCTGGCTTTGAATTTAATTTATTTGTGGTAAATAGTTTTTTTTTTTTTTGGATTTCATTTATTTTTCTGGTTATGAGAGAGAGCTATAAGAAATAATAGTAGTAAGTTCGGAAAGAGAAAGGGTAAGCCTTTACCAGCAGTGGGGTACTAAGTAAAAAAATTGGATTAGTACAGGATAATGATGATGGTTAGCGGGAGAACCTATTGGGATTAACCGGACACAAGTTTAATAAAATAATTGTGGCTGTGCCAGTACATCTGAGTTTCTTAGTAAACTATGTAACATTAAATTCAAATGAATGCCTACGCGAAACAAAGAGAGGTGAATACCTGTTGAAAACATTGGATTTGGTTTTCTTAAATCCGTTAACATTTAATTTTTTTTATTAACATCACAAAAGTCTTACATATTTTTTCTCATAAAACAAACACATATTTCTTCTTTATCAAGCCGTCACATTTTATCAAGATAGCAGAATATCTACAACGTTTCACGCCAAGCTTATACTTATTTTAAAAAGCATTTATTTCACTATTTCTTTGTTCGTTGCCAAGAAATCTACTTTGTCATCGTTCTCTTTGTTTCGACGAGAAATCTCTTTAAACGATCATTTTACTAGTTACTGACCTTCGGAAGCCAACGAGGCGCGTAATTCAACTCTGTTCCGAACAAATTGGAATTCGTAATTTTGTCGATTCGATATAATTTTGTATCTTTAAATGTTGTTGGGGACTAAAGACTGAGACGAAAATAAAGGTTGGGTTAAAAGTCAAACAATAGGGGTATAAGAAAAGAGTTGAAACAAATTAGGATTAGAAGAATGTACAAAGTTTTTCTTTCGGATTGTAACAACGTAATTCAATTCGAAATCTAGAAAGATTTTTCTTATATCCAATCTAACTTTTTCTTTCTCACATGATTATACAATACTGACTGACAAATTGTTTCAATTAAAAACTCCTTACTAAGTTACTAACTTTCCCTTTATTTCCACAAAAATAACAACTGACAACAAAATATAGAATCGAACAGCCTTGACTCTCTACCCTGACAGAATTGAGTGAGGCAAAACACAAACGTCAGACCGGATATAGTGACAAAAAAATTCATAAGACAAAAAACTTACGATATAAAACAGGAATGGTTTGTCTGTCACAAATCCGATATCTATCTGTAAGAAACGATGACGATATTGCTATGAAATTCCTTCTCCGTATTATTTTTACGTGCGATTGGTCACAAACGTGAGCAGCAAACAAAACATTGCTAGTATACTGTTGTTTTTTTTTATTCAAGACAGCTTTGAAAATGTTAATGGGTAATTTTTTATGAAGATATTCGAGTTTTTTACGGTTTTTATTATGACTTTCGTGAAGAACTTTATGTTAATTCTTGTTCCGTTTTGTTCGTAAAGATTTGGTGACGAAAGAAGACTTATTCATGAGCTTATTTAGCGACGTAGTTGCAAGTTGATTTCATATTTTAAAGGGACTATGGCACAAACAATTGAGTTTAGCAATATGACTATTACTACTACAAAGACGTCGCTTGGAATGATTCATCGAGATAATAGTGTTTCGAAAATAAAAGAGTACTTATAATGATAAATGACTACATAAGTCATTAACATGATTCAATAGCTTCAATTGTAACTATGTAAAAAAAGCTTAGAAGTTAAATTTGACCCACTTCTCGGTTTCAGATAGAGCTGAATTTTTGCATACATGTTTAGTTTGGATGACAATGCTTATTTACCTAAGCGACGTCATTCAAAATTCAATATGGCGGACTCCCAAAGATGGTGGACTACTTTTTATGCATCCCCATGGTTTTTAGTATCAAATGAAAGGGTTTGCGAGAAGAATACGAGAAATAAAATGACGTCACTCTAAAGCGTGTTATTTGAAACTAAAATATAATTTTTACTTTTACCTCGTTCCAACTATGTTGTCGTCGGCTTTCGGTCTAACCGAAATACCAGATGCAGCAGATTTACAGTGATTTACATAGAGTGACTGCTTCTATAACCCAGTAACCATATAACACGATACCTCTTATCTAGGCAAGGTTGGAAAAATAACTACAAGATTTACATGTATAATTGAAAAAATCCAAAAAAACCCACCACTTAAATTCATTTATGTAATTTATAGCGTAAAAACAACACGTAAGTATGTTAATCGTGCTAATGATCAGTTCTCGTGCATTCAGGCGTGGTTATATAGGCGTATGGCTTTGATTGGTGGAAAACACGCGATGTAGGTAATAATGTGTTATTATAATATTTGACTGCCTCGTTGGTCTAGTGGTCGGAAGCGCGACTGCTGAGCATGGGGTCCTGGGTTCGATTCCCGGGTTGAGCAAAGTGCTATTGGGTTTTCCATCAGAAATTTCTCAGTAGCAACCAAGGAGTCTATGTTCGTGCCCGGTTGATGGCAATAGGCACCGCCCCCTATTACATGGCAGTTAAAACATAACTGACAAAATGTGGGTGTATTATTAGGTACACCTCTGCCTAACCCTATAGGGATTACAGGCGTGATGTTATGTGTACAAGGCAAAAAATTACTTCACACTTTGAAAGTAAATAAAACACTTTCCCGGTCTTAGGAGACTTGAAAATTGAGTACACAATCGTTCACATCTCCATCCTTTACGTAAGTGAAAAATCTTAAAAAAGTATCAACAAAATAACAATATCGTGTCTAAATTCAATGAAAACTCGTCTGTTGTTGCCGTGCGCTCGGTAAACTTTATTTTCTTAGCAGACGGGACTTCAAGTTTGTTATTATGCTGGGCGGAGTTTATTTTGATGTGTTTTATTTAGTTCAGACATGTTTCCGAAACATTTCGAAAAGTAAATCTCCTAAAATAAAATTCCAAGGAGTTTTAACTTGATTTCTGTTTTCTGAGTTTTTTTGTAATTGATTTCGTTAGCTTGCTTTTGAATGTAGAAAGCTTATAAGTATTTCTTTTTCGATTTTAGTACTCTCAAATATTGTTGGGATGGTTCTAACAAATAACTTAGATCACCGGGGTATACCATAATATTTTAGTCTATATTATGTACTTTTGGGAGACTAAAATATTCTCACATTTTCGAAACCACAAAGTCTTTTTGAATTTATTAGCGTTGGATTTGAAATTCGAAGATATTATGCGCAGTGCGCACTGATCCATGCAATCTCAAGGCTGTGTCCTAGCTTACATAGGTTCATAAACTCACAAATTCACGCTTTTTTCTATGGAGGTAGGCAGAAATCCTCAAAATTAAATTCTCTAGTGTCCCGGATGCTGTGAAAACGTTGTAGTCTGACTATCTGTTGCCCGCAACTTCCTTCGTGTGGAAATTTTGTTGTGTATGTGTTGTAATGATTGTTTTTTTTACATGGGTTTCACACTTACATTTTTGATAACATTTACCTAAAATTTAAACATTCGTCCTCTCTAGGTAGCTTCGTGCTCATTTCATGGAGGCTTAGCACACCTTTTACCTTGTAATTCATGTTATTTAAGTTTTTCTGTATTTTTTTATCTCTCTTGATGAGGCCTAGTTTTATTTTTAATTTATTGCTGGAACTAGTTGTAGGTCGTATAGGTAAATCGTATCGACCTTATTATCTTTTCTTTTTATTATGTTTTAGAAATTCATTCTACATAATAATAATAATAATAATAATAATAATCATTTTATTATCAGGCAACTAAGGCCCATAGGTAAAATACACAAAATAATAATTAACAATAATAACAAAATGTAAATCATCTGGAGATGACCGAAGCCAGGTGGTGGAAATTTCAGTCTACGTCTAGAGCAAGAAGTGCTTGATAACAAAAATAATGGTGGCAAGAAGACCTTTCCTACCTCCCAAATATAAGGGAGGTATCCCTCCTCTCAACGTATGAAGATAATATGGCGAACAACCGGTGAGACAACGTGTCGCCAACTCTAACTCCTCCAGAGGTTCGATCCTCTTCCCTCTGAGAGGGCACTCAGCCCTCTGTGACTCCAGCCTGATGGATGTTTAAAGATACTTAGTCCTCCGAGACTCCTGCCTGAGATGTCTGACGTTCCCCGGCTCGCTGAAAAGAAAACTGGCGTCTGATGACCTTTGGCTCCTTATCCCTCTACGGCCTGAGTGACGACCCTCAACCGTCCTCGACGGTTTGAGATTATTGATGTCTTCCGGCTCGCTGAAAAGAAGACAGATGACCGATGACTCTTGGCTTCCCATTTCATCTTCTACATAATTTCGCTTCGTTTGCCGGCTTCACTGGCCTAGTTAGATAGCTCCAGTTCGGATAGGTAGGCCCTATATGAAAGGTGTGTTTCAATAATAATAAATTCTCTTATCTTGACCCCTAGATTATTTATTTTAACCGTACTCTCCTGTACTCTCACTGAAATTTAGGTAGGTGAGTGCTCATTGTGACCTTACAGTTTTCTGGCTCCTACCAGTAAAATGTAACGTCACAGTGTAAGACAAAAAAATTGCCTATTACCTATTCTCAGACCTACCAAATATACACAAAAAATCGGTCAAGCCGTTTCGGAGGAGTTTGATAACAAACACTGTGATACGACATTTTTAGATTATAAAATCTAGACCATTACTGATGTGTTCCTGCAAAACCAATATAATACCTGATAAGTGGGCTAACTGTACCGTGGATACGTTAATTAAGATACGTTAATTAGTAAAAAAACGTGAAATGTTTGTATGACATGAGAGGGATGCGTGTGCAGATCATATTATAATGTCGTTCATGCAAAAATACACCATAATTTAAACAAATTGGACTAGGTGTGGTTTATGTAGCAACGTAGGAGTAGTGTTTGGTTTTTATGAACCCGTATTTCGAAAAGGACAACCAATACATAAAATGTATTCTATGTTCGCAAAAACATCAATTTACTAAGTAATAAGATTGAAAAGTGGTCAACCGTCAGTGAACTCGATAGTACCTAAACGTAAAATCCGAAAATGTCATAGATGTGATACTTACAGATTTTTATTTTTCATTTATTTTCCGATAGTATTACCTAACTCATCATAATCTGTGTAGCCTTTTCCTAACTATATAGAAGTCACCTTCCAGTCTAGTTAGATGCAGCTGAATACCAATATTTTTCATTAAGCGGCTGCTTTTATAACTTCCACAACCCAGTTACTTATACTTTCAATCTGGTAAGAGTGGTTAGTCTGTGAGTCTGACTCACAGACTAACTAGATAGACGGGACGAACGCCAGAGTCCGGACGAAGGCTTAACAAGTTTTCCAAGGCACAGATTATATTACCTAAACTAAGTTTATTTTGATTTTCCCGCGTAAGCTAATATATGTTTTCAAGAAATTACGAAACTCTGCTGACAATGAAACGCTAAAATTAGTATATTTTGCCCTGTCTGTCCTAACGTACTGCTTGCCCGTCTAGGGTGGTGCCACCCAAAATGTATTTATCCGCCTTGAGAGAGCCCAGAGCCCAGTCTTTAAGGTAATGCTCTCTCTTCCACGTAAGTTTCCCACTGTGCAGCTCTATTCCGACTGTAAGGTACTCAAGGTCAGGCAACTTTATGTGCTTCTTTCAACCCTACGCAAACACTCTGCCCGCCCTCCCAAAGGAACCGACTGGCAGGGTTAAGCATAACGTTTTTCCCCACGAACGCCATAGAACTGCCTTTGCCAAACGCCAATTCTACGTTAATAGCATTAATATGTACAACCTCCTAAATAAAAAGTTTAAAATTTATTCGTGCCCTAAATATAAATGCAAAAATTTACTTAGAGATTATCTCCAGACACTAAATTTTGATGACACTGAGGATCTTCTGCTGGGTAATTTACAATGATAAGGTACTTATACATATAAATATAAGTCTAAATCTAACCATAAACAAATGTGTACTGGTTACACACCATTCTTTCTCAGTACACACACCCTACACCTACACACTACATACGCACTCACACATATCCTACACTTACTCACTACACCCACACACACACACACTCGGACCCTACATTTATTCACCTCACCACACTTAAACGTTTTTCATTTTGTTTTTTCTCTACATAGATTAAAATTATCCTGTTTTCTTTAACACCATTTGCTCATTGTTGCAACGTCCTGATTTATTTATTATACCATGGCTTTGTCTTGTTTGTTATGGAAAATGACTGACTCCTAAGACACAGGCACATACACCTAGTTTAGGAGTCAGGGAATTAAAATTATTGTGTCCTAGCTATAAGCCTTATTATGCTCTTAGTTTTTGGTCCTTGTAATATGATGGCTTTTGGTGAAATAAATAAAGAATTATTTATTATTGGTGTAGAATTCTTCTTTTAGAGATAAGGCAGCCATTTATTTTGCTAAATAGTTAATTATGTTTAGGTTCGTACTAACCACGCCCACACACGTACTCACTACGCCCATAACGTCCACTGCTGGCCATAAGCCTCTCCCATGATGGGAGGAATTTGCCGTAATCTCCACGCTTGGCAGGCGGATTGGAGATCGCAGTGATGAAAGACTAACAGAAAACGCTGCTGCCCATTCTCTGGTCTACGGAGGCGCAAGGTGTTCTGCCTCAGACATTAGTCGCCTTATACGATACCCGTGAGTGTAATGGGTTGGTTATATTCTACTCTGCCGGATACCACACGGCTCGGGAGGTTCGTACTCAAACCTGCAAAATCCGCCATCAATAGTTAGTGTATATTCTGTTATAAATGCTTTACAGCATTTTTAGCGAACATGAGCCAAATTGGATTTAGTGAAACCAGAAGAACGATAAATAAGATTGACAGATTTTAGCTATATTTGAAGAGGCTTGTTATTTTACTCAGAAGATATAATCTACCTACGTTAAAACATCAAAACATGAGGAAAGCCGCGTAGACCCAAAATAATGACCAAAAGAAATAGACAACCGTTTGTTAAGTTCCACTGCCGGGAAAGGAAAGGTCTCTCCCATATCGTTCCAGCACGCGTAGCATAACCACCGTAAAAACGGTTTTGTCGACGGAAGAATCGACAAAATGACAGATCAACAAAAGAAATCTGTAATTTTCTCAATTCTTGCTACGCGTGCTGGTAAAGACCCCTACACCATCTCGAGCTAGCCTTCGTTATCACGATACCTTCTTTTTTATTTTTTTCGGATGGGAAATCATCAAATGACTTCTCCCGCTCTGGGCGGAGCAGGAGGGAGTGTCAGACTTTTACTGACTAAAACCCATCCATGTTCCTTCATCGCCCTTTGTGTTCCGGGGCCACAGTATCTCTTTCGAACAGTCCCGCAGCATCATCACGCCATCCTCAGGCCCCCATCGTGTTGAGACAAGTTAGGTTTAAGAATAGAAAATACAGAATAAAAAAAAAGAAAGTCAGCACGCTCACCTATCGATTTGGCTTGAATTACTGTCACGCTGACGGTAAGTCCGCGAACCGGAAGACGTTGCGTTGGAAGGCCTCCCACTAGGTGGACCGATGACCTGGTGAAGGTTGCGGGAATCCGCTCGAGTCGCACGGGACCGGTCAATGTGGCGACACTTGGGGGAGGCCTATGTCCAGCAGTGGACGTCTTTCGGCTGAAATGATGATGATGATGATGATGATGACGGTAAGTCGCGCACGGTCGATCGCGTACGAGTATGCATGGTGTTCTACATAGCACCATACTGCGACGTTGACGTCAGCGGCGCGTATTTGCTTTTGTTTCTTCGCTGACGTACGCGACCAACGGTGTGCGACCTGACGGTCGGTTGTCGCGTGACAGTAATTTAGGCCGTAAAAACACTCTTAATTTATAAACCAAAAAAACCTAGGTGATCCAGATAGACCTTTCAAAAAAACTGAAAGCCGAATCAGAAATGATTTTTTTAGACAATTTTTGCAACTCGATATAATTCCTCGTCACTTCACTCGACAGCTTTCATAAAATATTCGATGGTCGAACACAGTTCTGCAATATTGATTTATAGAATGTATTTTTCAGGATTACGGTATGCCGACCATTTTGTTTTCAGATTATTATTCGACTCTATATTTGTTTTAAGTGTACTCCGAATAAATACTGAAAGTCAAATAAATCAATTTATGTTTCCGAAAGCTAGTTTGTTTCGAATTTTATTGTAAAACAAAAAATGAAAGTTTGACTAGTCTAACTTTTTGAGCTTTAAAATTAAAGTCAATGTGTCAAAAATCATCGTTATGAATACGTGTGCATAATTGTGTGTGTTTTTTTAACATAAAAATAATAAAGAGATACTGTATGACATGTTGTCGAACAAAGCTGTAGCATTTCTGTATATCATTTATTTGGCTACATTCTTCTTCAATCCTATTTGGATTAAACACCACAAGAAGGGTACATCCCAAAATGATAATCATTTCCAAACTAATTTCACAACTATAAACCAGCCTAACATACTTCGTAGCTAATTAACTACATCAGAACTCTTTCCAATTCGATACAAAACCTCCCCACAAAATTTTAATCCCATACTTAGACAAAACTAACAAATTATTCGATAAGCACCAATTCAACTGCCAATACATAATACCTCAGACTTTACTATTATTTGGGACGATATCTAAAAGGGATCTCTCCGAATCTCCTGCCACGCCTTGTCCCATGCAAATCTCGTTCGACTTGCTTGCTTAAGAGATAAAGTCATTCGGATTTCAGGTCTGGGGTATGAGAAGTTAAATATAAAGTGTTATGTGAATAGTTGGGGAGGTTTCTTTGAAATTGGGAGCAAACGTATTAGCTGCATGGATGTGAACGTATTGGCCATTGCGGAAAACGACTCAAAGAGATTGATTCCATTGAACAGTTTGGATGTCAACAGGATCATTCATGTCTGTTGGTAAACATCCATTGTAAAATGTGGTTCAACCTGAACGTCCTTATAGCGTAGTGTGTAGGTACACTACGATAATTGCAGGTTGAATCGACTTAGGAGCATCGACACTAACTTATCGATGCGGAATTGGCTTTATCCGGTCAGGGAAACCTCTATGTCATTGCAATAAAAGCGAAAAACACTTCATTTGAGCCGCATCGGTTTGAAAGTTGCAAATCAGCGCGATTTCAGATATCTTCGAACTAAATGCGACCAAAGTCGCTTAAAAACTCACACAGATGAAACTGAACGTTTTGACACCACAACAAAGTACTATCTAGCCATAAGAGTTATAGTATAATTAGAATTACGGGGCGACATCGTCATTGTTGACCGAGAACCCCTAAACTAAAAAGTGAAAAAAAAAAGAACAAAGTACTGAAAGGTTTGCCAAATACTCTAAACTAAACTAATATAATGTTATGAAATTACTTATATATTCATTAAATACTCATCGTTGTTTTTCTACTACAAAATGGTTGTGGTATAATAAAGTAAGAGCTATTAACAGACTTTGTAATGTAGCGGTTTTATGATGCTTATTATTACACTTTATGTTTACTACCTCGGTCTTATACAAGTATTTTATAGTTATTTCATGAATTTATTATGTATTTTGTTATATTTCTACTATAAAAATATGCATTAAAAGAAAAATATTAGCAATTTTTCAAGGTGGTTTTCAGTTTGTAGCTATTTCATTTAAATATTTGTACATTTTTAACACTTACATAATGGAGTTGGAATTACCATACCGGCCTGCTTTTAGCTAACACCCCGTCAAAAATATAATTATTTAACCAACTGAGGCACAGCACTAAAGGATTTTCCGGATTCTGACTACCCGCTATCTCCTGATTCAATAATGCAGAAATTATTTGTGAGCCCATGATACGAACACCAAAAATCTTGCCAATGTGAATATTTCGTCCAATGAAAACGTGTCATATAAGTCTTGAGAGAGAGAGAAGAGTAACTCAGAATGGGCTTCCAGTGATGCGGACAAAGCTGACACATTTGCTGAGCATCTTAAACATGTTTTTATACCAAATCCAGATCTGGGCTCTTCTAAAATTCACGAAGTCACCCAAATATTGAACCAAACCCACCAACTGGATCCTCCCATTCCTAAGGTCACAAAGGAGGAAGTAAAAATAGCGAATAAGGCGCTAGACCCAAGTAAAGCTCCTGGATACGATCTCATAACTGGCAAAATTCTAAGAGAACTGCCAAAAGAAGGCATCCAATTTCTAACTTTCCTGTACAACGCTATCCTGCAAAGGGGTATGGTTCCGCTTCAATGGAAAGTAGCACAAGTTATAATGGTTGCCAAGCCGGGTAAGAATCCTATTGAGGCGAAATCATATAGACTTATTAGCCTGCTGCCCATACCCTCGAAAATCTTGGAGATACTAATCCTGCGTAGATTGTCCCCAATCATCTCTTCGAATAAACTACTACCAGACCACCAGTTTGGCTTTCGCCGGGGGCACAGTACCATAGAACAAGTGCACAGATTAGTGGAACATATCAACCAAGCTCAAAACAATACAGTACAGCAGCGTTTTTGGACATATCTCAGGCATTTGATCGTGTGTGGCATGACGGACTACTGTTCAAAATAAAGCGGGACCTGGCTATAAACTTCTACAACCTTATAAAGTCCTATCTGAGTGACAGACACTTTTTTGTAAAACATGGTGAAGAGATAACTTCCCTACATACCATCCAAGCTGGAGTACCTCAGGGTAGTGTAATGGGCCCAATGCTGTACCTACTTTTTACAGCCGACCTCCCAACGACTGAGGGCGTAGTCACTGGAACATTTGCTGATGACACAGCAATTCTCTCAGTGGACACTTCACCGGACGTTGCAGCACAAAAACTTCAAACTAGTCTCGATCAAGTATCTAAATGGCTTAAAGACTGGCGAATCAAAGCCAACGAAACTAAGTCATTCCAGGTGACTTTCACTAACAGGAAAGAAACATGTCCCCCTGTCACTCTAAACGGAATTCCTCTCCCGCAAGTGGATAACGCCAGGTATCTTGGAATATATCTAGATAGACGCCTAACTTGGAAGAAGCACATATTTACCAAGAGGTTGGCTATGGGCCAACAGATCCGCACAAGGCTACTAAATAAAAAATCTCAACTCTCACTGGAGAACAAATTATTGCTATACTACTCTGTCAAGAAAGTACCGGGAAAAGATCAATAATACACAAAATGTCTGTTATTCATCAAAATTTATTTTATCACCTTCAAAGTATGCTCCTTTAGAAACGATACACTTGCGCCAACGAATAATCCATTCATCAAAACATTTTTTAAACGCTGCTTCCGGAATTGAGTTCAGTTCTCGCCGCGAATTCTCCTTTATGTCTTCTATCGATCGAAAACGGGTGCCACGAAGTGGTAATTTGAGTTTAGGAAAAAGAAAAAAGTCAGCAGGAGCCATATCTGGTGAATATGGTGGTTGCTGGATGGTATTTGTTGAGTGTTTGGTCAAAAATTCGTTCACAATGATAGCCTTGTGCGAAGGCGCATTGTCGTGGTGCAAAATCCAAGAATTTTCTTTCCACAAATCTGGCCTTTTTCGTCGAATTTGCTCTCTTAAACGCCGCATAACGCTCAAATAATATTCTTTATTTACCGTTAGACCTTCCGGTAAGAATTCAGAGTGCACAACACCGCGATAGTCAAAGAAAACAGTCAACATGACTTTGACTTTTGATCGACTTTGGCGTGGTTTTTTCGGTTTCGGTTCTGTTGGAAGGCGCCACTCCGAAGCTTGTTGACTAGTTTGCATGTCAAACTCGTAAACCCACGTCTCGTCACCAGTAACAATGCGTTTCATGAATGTTGGGTCCGAACTGACTCGTTCTAGCATGTCCTCAGCGACTTTCATGCGATTGAGTTTTTGGAGAAAATTCAGACCTTTTGGGACTAGCCGAGCAGCAACATGTTTCATACCAAAATGATTAGTTAAAATGGTACGGATCGACTCGTGAGATACAAAAAGTTCGGCGGCTATCTCTCTCAGAGTTGAATGGGGATTTTCAGTCACTATTTTCTTCACTTTTGCGATGTTAACTTCAGTTGCAGACGTTGACGGCCTACCAGAGCGAGGCAAATCTTCCATCACATCTCGACCGCTTTTGAACGCTTTGAACCACTCATAAGCACGAGTTTTTGATAAAGTCGATTCACCGTAAGCCTTCTGTAACATTTTCAGTGACTCCGAACACGAAATTCCATTGGCGATGCAAAATTTAAGACAAACTCTTTGTTCGATATTTTTGTCCATTATGAAATTCGCAATACACACTATATATGATATTACTAAAACCAGCACTGTATTTAATATAAATAACAGATGCAACTCAAACTCCGCGCCAAAATGGAAAACAGTTGTGCCAATCTAACAACTACAAAAAAATAAAAATTCGAATTTGGAACCATAAACAACTCATCCATTCCCGATACTTTTTTACTGAATGTATAAATGCATAATAAAGCCTATATGGACGTACGGCCTGCAGTTGTGAGGCTCAGCAGCAAAATCAAATATTGAAATAATTTAAAGGTTCCAGTCAAAAATACTAAGAATGATAACGAAAGCACCTTGGTATGTCTCAAACAACAGACTCCATCACGACATCTGTATCACAACTGTAATGGAAGAAATTTCTGAAAAGACTAAAGCATACAAAGAGCGAATCTCAAATCATCCAAACCAGTTAGCAGTAAATCTGATGAACACCCAAACAGTCGCTAGAAGACTAAAGAGAAAGATTCCTCAAGTTAGGTCTTGAGGAATCTTTCTCTCTCTAGGAGATTACAAGAATAAATGGAGCAGTCACTGGACAGCTTTCGTACAAACCCGTTATCAATATCAAACATATTGCTGAATATCTAGAATGATAGATTGCAATAAAAAATTCGAAAAAAAAAAATTAAGTCATGAGATTGACGCAAAATATCTTTAACATTTTATGGGAAGCTGTTTTATTACTTCCATTCAGGAATTCACTTGAATATCGAACGAGCCAGCAATCCCAGTCTGGGCGCCAATATGAACTCAGCACATCCATGATTTATAATGCTGTTTAGATTTATAAAGTAAATACAAACAGTCAGTTATTATAACTGATTGCTCAATGTGAAAACAACAAAAGTACGACACCCTAAAACAACACATTCATTTTCAACATTATGTGAGCCCCACGCTGGGCGCCAATAAAACTTTGTGAAAATGTAAGTTGTCGTTTTGTTTGACACTCTATTTACTTTAATTAAAATGTAAAATATTACACCTCGGAAGCCTCGTAAGCCCAGTCAGTTAAGTTTTTGATGAAAATTAATTCAATAAGTCTCTAATATTAAATTTCAGTCAGAAACACATTTTTCAATTTAATAAAACTCGTCACGTCAGGGCCATTTTAATAAAACCGTTTTATTATTCTGGCTTATGTGTCAGTCAAAATTAATTATTTATTATTTCGACTATTCAGATTCCAAAAGGCATACCTGAGCGTGCAATAATTATGAGTATTTTTATTTGCCTCAGCCCCTTTGGTATAAAATTCCAGAATTCGCCACGTGACAATCTACCCGCAAATCCATCATCCTTAAACCACTCTCGGTAAAATTAAAAAGAAAGTCACGAAAGGGAAGGTGACAGGCGAAAAGTACCGTCAAACGCACCTGTGAAGAAAAAATATATTAAATGGAGGGTAATCCCTCGGTGAGCCTCTTAAACTGTCACCGTAACGAGTCGCCCGGCGATTATGAGATATGGCACAGATGGTACGCCTGTGTATATTTGAAGAGCTGTTTGCCTGTTTGGATATGAGATGTTGTATGTTTCAATCCTTTTAGGTTAGGTTCGAGGGCTGAAATGTGCTTACACGTGTGGACTGATGTTGACATTTTATTTTGCGTATGTTATTTTTTCCGTTCATGCTAATTTGGCATGTTTCTGATGTGTGGGTAGGGAGTTGTTTGGTTTGTGACATTAGACTGTTGGTTTTTGTAATGGTAATTGGAGTACAAGCGGATTCAAAAGTAATGGGGTAGGTGTTTTTAGGGTTCCGTACCTCAAAAGGTAAAAAAGGAACCCTTATAAGATCACTTTCTTGTCCGTCTGTCCGTCTGTCCGTCCGTCTGTCACCACCAATTTTCTCAGAAATGGGTAGACCTAGCAAGTTGAAATTTATACTAAATACTAAGGTATATAACCCCTATGAGGTGTATAAAATCAAGGACCTGAGTTAACACGATAAAAAGATATGGGCAAATTTAGATTTTCGCGAAAACTTGTAAGTACCAAAATTTAATTTAACTTTCAACTTTTTTTTATTTTTCGGACTTTTCCCATTAGGTACTTGTGCTGTAAGATCTTGCTTTTTATCAAAAACCTAAATGGTAGTTCCCGTTGACCTAGAATCACTAAATTTGGCAAAAAGCAAGGTCTTACAGCACATGTAAAGGAAACAATCTGAAAACCGTAAATATGTAGTTAAATAACAAAAAAAAGCGATTTTAATATTACAAACTTATAATTTGCGGTTGGTGCAATAGCCGTTTTTAGGGATCGAACAGCAAAGTTAAGTTTGTCCTTTAAAAAGTTGGGACGGAACCCTCGATGCGCGGGTTCGACTCGCTCTTGGCCCGGTTTTTTTTTTTAGGAAACATTGCGATATTTATGAGGTAATAAAATTGTGGGTGTACTTCGGTACACCTCTGCCTAACACTTCGGTATACAGGTTTTGTGGTAGAACTCGATGTAACGCACTCAAAACATTGTCCTGACGGATGGATTGAATAGGACGGGGGTCATGGAGGTGTTTAAAGTAAAAATCTTACATTAAAAACTTGTCAAAAAGTTGGACTTTGACCCCCAATATCTCCGTAACTAGAAGGTTCCCAGGTATGGTGTTAAACAAAAAAAATTATCGCAATGACAGAGAGAACAAGTGCCTTTCGGCTTCGTTAAAAGGTTTTTTTACACCCTTAATAATTAAATATTATACATAAACATTTTTATCAGACTAAGTCCATATTTTGTTAGTAACAATGTATACAGTCTAAAAGCGAAATTAAAGACAACGCCAGTTGAGTAATTTATTTTAATGAAATTGGTAACCCAATCAATTCCCACAAACACCTTAACAAATCACAATGAACAATTAGGTCATCCCACAAATCTTAACACACCCAAAAACCTAGAAACAAGACTTTCGGATATCCTACATCTCTCTCGGCTTTTAAGTCATCCCAAGGTAGGGTTAAACATACCCCAATTAATTTTAAGGGCAAGGTAGAACCTCCGATGCGGTATGAGGTACGTTTGGCATTAATTATTCGAAGTAAACCCCAAGATGTCTCGAGCAACTATTATGGGCCCATTTCAAAGCTGTCAGATGGCATCAGGTGATTTATGGTCGAGTATCTGATAGGTAAGTTTGTGTTTGGATAAGTAATTGGTGGGTGATGATGTTTTTGGTTGCTATTGTTATTAGGGTAGGCCTGTAATGGCGGTTAGAGAATTGATATTGTTGTTCAGGATTTGCCCTTGAATTGTTGGTTTCGTCGTGGTGTGTATCTATACTAAATTATTATAAAGAGGTAAAATTTGTTTGTAGGTTTGTCAGGGTGTATGTTACGGGTAATCTTCGAAACTACAGATTCGTTCTGAAAATCATTTCACTTATGGAAAGCTTTATTATTCTTGAGTGTTATACGCCAAATTTAAAACTTTCCCGTGGGCTAATTTCCGTGTATAACGGAAGTGAAGCCGCGAGCAAAAGCTAGTTATCAATATTTGTAATGATTACATCAGTTTGGATTCGAAATATTACCTTTAAAATATAAATTATCACAAATAAATGCCGCATATGATAGGTATAGCACTTTTAGGTTGATATTCTTTCATTATTTCTTAAAAATTAAATCGGATAAAAACTCCTAAAAATTATTCTTAACACAAAAATCACTAATAAATTACAATCTACTGCCGTAAAAGTAGATGATATCCCTTTTTATCAAAAACAAATCTCTTACCAATATTAACACAATACATCATAAATTAACACCTGAATTCGATCACCAGCCATCTGGTCCGACGAAATCGCTCCAGACGCACACAATTGCTCCCAAGATCCATTCAAACGAAGATTCTAGAAGGCACCTACAATGGAGGCTAAATTTCTATTGAAAATTATACGCCGACGGTCTGCCTTCGAATAAGTTAATTAAAATTGTAATAAGAAATGACGCTGAAGAATTTTGCTAGACTGATCGTATTTTATTTTTTTCTTTTCGTTATTAGATTTCCTTGGTTGTTGTCTTGGTAGGAGTTTTTTTACGATACTAATTCTGTTGGGTGCTGATTGTATACAATAAATTGGCTTTATTGCTATGACAATTTCTTTTTTCTTTCTTCGTGCTTATGTTTTCGGTTTGGTCTTTAAACTTTAGAGGTTCTAAAGAGCACATCACTATAAATTTGATTTTATACTTAACATAACTTTGGAGTTAACTTTAAGTATGACTATATTATATAGGAGCAGCAGTGACCCAGTGGTGGCGGCCCCGATTTACAAATATTAAGTCGTGGGTTCGAACCCAGGCTTTACTTGGTGTAATTTATTTCATCACCACTGTTCTCAAAACGGTGAAGGAAAACATGGTAAGGAAACCGGCATGTCCTATAACCGAAAAATTCAAGGACATGTGACATCTACCAACCCGCACTGGACACGCGTGGTGGATACACCCACTACTTCTCATAGAGAGGTGATCGTGTGTCCCCAGCAGTGGGAACATATACGCTGATTATGCATGACTACATTTGTGCCATGTTTCATTTTTTCAGTAACACACGCAACAACAGCCCATAACGTCCACTGCTGGACATAAGCCTCTCCCATGATGGGAGGTTTCAGTACTGCATTTATATTCATAAAATCAATTGGAAATATAACAACTGAGGACATAAAAGTTGCCGTCAAATTAGATAAGAAAAAATTAGAAAAAATGTCCAACCCAGTGCTGCTTAAATTGAATCATCTCATAATGTTACGTTTGATAGTAGTTCAAAGCAGTGTCAAGATGTTTTTTCGGATACTTGATTATTTAAAGAAACCATTACTAGTTTATTGGCCGACACTTAGATTTTGTATTATTGTTCAAGCTTAGATGAATAGAGAGTCGAACTCAGAACGCGATTTGTGTGTGTTTACATAATTAATTGGAAGTCAGGCGAGTATTCGCACCATGCGCCAGTTTGAATACTTCCATATAATACAAGTTAGGTGTCACAATCAGCGCTACCGAATTTTGTCCACCAATCACACGGGATTGACCAGAACTAAATTAAACGAGAAAAAATGTTAGCAAAAACATATTTAATTACTGATTTTGTAAGAGTATCTCTGGCCAAAATCTACTATTGTAGCATAAAATCTGTTATTACCTAGACATTATTATTAATATTTACACTAATAAGATGTTGTGTTAAAATTTTATATTTAAGATGTTCTAATATTTGTATGCCATTCTATGGCAAAACATGTAAGTTCATAGCCCTATTTATAAGACCTTAATGTACCATGTTTTTACAAAAATAAATAATTCTATTCTATTATATTCTATAGCACTTACTCTCTCCATAAATCGTCAACAAACAATGTATTTTTGGCTTTTGTTCTTCGTCACACATAAAATTTTCCGTTTCATCAATTTAAGGATATTTATTGTGAAACATTCTTTAAGTAAGTCTCAAAAATATACTTGAACAATGTGCACAATATGGAACACAATATAACGGAGGAGAGCTGTTCTGGCGGTGCGTAAGTTGCTAACCGTCGTCACCCGTTTGATGTTTACCGCGTATAGAATGATCGAATAAATAAATGTCACACTGATTTTTTTCTTTTCAGCTTCACTCTTTTTATCGTTTTTACATCAAAAATAGTTGTTCCGCCATACTTTATTATACTAATTCACAAAGCCCGAAATCGGAACCAGGAAGAAACGTGTCAGATTTAAGATCAAAAATCAAGGGAATGTTTGTTGAATTTTAATGTTTCTACAAGGAAAATGTTGGGTATTGTAACCCTTTATTGAATTACAACGAAAACGAGATTGCTTAAACGATAAATATAATTATAGGGTAATCTATATAATTATCCGAGTCGCTGGGGAGGCATTTTATGTTGTAAATTATTTGAAAAATATACGGGCTTTATAATAATTGCTAAGGAAGGAGAAAAGGGCGGATCCTCCGACCAGGCCGGTGTTGTGTCTATTCAATTCAATTTTTTATTGCATATCACATGTGTTTTACAAGGTCTTATTATTAAAATTAAGTTCACATGGACCCTGTCGGGCACAACAATTTATAATATTAGACAGTAAGTAGCATTTAAAAAATCATCATTAATTAAAATATGTAAGTTCATTGAAATAAGTAAAAATAATGTCAAAAGTATAAAATAAAAAGATAAAATAAAGAATAAGAAATAAAAAATCGAATAAAATAAAATTTCAGTCAAATAAATCATTGTCACTAAAAAATAATGATCAAAATACAATCATGGCGAAAGCTAATAATCAAAACAAAACGTCAAATAAAATAAAATAAAATTAAAGTCAATCGTATCATGACATTAAATAATACTCCGAATACAGTCATGTTAAAAAGATATTGAATCAATTAGAAAATGTCAATAAAATAAAAAAAACAAAAATAAAAAAGTAAAGGTAGTAAAAGTCAATCCATTTTGAAGTCATCATTAAAAAAATAATTTAATAAATAGTAGCATTTTTTAATTAATAGCTTTCTGACTCGATTTAAAAATATTTTGTTATTCTCTTCCATTCTGATGTCATTAGGAATCTTGTTATTTATTTTTATTGATGTAACGTAAGGGCTAGTGCTGTGTAATTTTAGCTTTGATTGGGGTGTTACGAGCGTGTTTTCGAATCTTGAACGCGGTGCATATCGGCGAGGCTGGTCAGAGACTTTGATTAAGAAGTTTGGATACTGTCTCACGAATTTACAAATTTCTAGGATATAAATCGATGTCAGAGTTAGAATGTCCAGTTTTTTTAAATGTTGTCTACAACTGTCGTCGTTTTCAATATGGACCAATATCCTAACACGTTATTTCTGCGAGATAAACAACTCATTTATGTCAACACTATTTCCCCAAAGGATTATTCCATACTCAATAAGCGTAGTAAGTGGATAGGGCTGTTTTTAAATCTGATGATGTTTTGAGCTGTGTAAAAGCGATCATTATTGACGTCTCAGTAACTCTAATAAAATCAACTTGTATTTCCCTTGTTTATTTAATAATTAACCTCCTTCATTAGAAGGGTTAAGATATAATTTTGTGCAGAAACCTCATCTTCCATGAAGGAATAACTTAACAATTATAAATCAAATCAGGTGAGGTTCGTTAGCGTTGTTATAACTGATGCTCATCGTTCTAGCCTTGCTCTAACAAGGTGGAGATCGCTTTCCTGTATAACGAGATGTGGCTTATATTTTACATGGAGCCCTCGTCATTAGATTATCGGGAAAGGCTTATAAATATCTCACCTGATAGTAATCGCCATTGCACCTGTTCACTTGGATCTTAAAGTTGCTGGTTTTGGGTACAGCAATTAAACTGATAGTAAACGCATTACAACTTACAGGACACAGCTAAATTCCGAATTATGGAACCCGAATAATTACCCTTCAAAAATTGGTTCATGAAATTTTGGCTCCCGACTACTCTGGAAGGTAATGCCAGATTTTATAACATGGATTTTTTTCTAGGAAGGTAACTAATCTTGTCGCCGGTAAATTGGAAAGTCTGGTACAGGACTTTTGGTAGAAGGGACAACGACGCATCATTTTTAACCCAGATAAATTTTTAGTCGGTTATTAAAAAAACATCTGTAAAAACATCTGTTTCCTACAAAAGTGCAATATCTACACGGTCAAAATGTAAGATCACTTTCTTGTCAGTATGTCTGTCTGTCTGTTCGTCCGTCTGTCTGTCCGTCTGTCACCACCGAATTTCTCAGGAACGGCTGCACCTAGCAAGTTGAAATTTATACCAGATACTGAGGTCTATAGTCCCTATTAGGTTTATAAATATCAAGGTCCTGAGCCAACATGATAAAAATATATGGGCAAATTTAGATTTTCGCGAAAACTTGTATCACTTAAACTGTTTTTTTTATTTTTCAGAATTTTTTCTTTACTTTTTTTTAAATAACCGACCAAAAATTTATCTGCATGTACGATAACCGTTTAAGCATTGGTGTTTATTCCACCCTTATAATTTTATAGGACTTGCGAGGGCCATGTCTGCCATGTCTGGTGTAAGCTTCACCCTTCAAAATTGGTGGTGTTGTTATTTTTATTAGTTAAAACTCAAGCCCTTATCTAGATGAGAGGTTGACTTGTGCAGTGCACATTTTACATTGTACTATTCTCCTTCTTCTTTGCATGTCGATGGACTCGAATTACATTCGACCAGTCTGTAGCCACTAGCACGACTCTATAAATATTGCTTGACTTTACGGTAAAACTCAATGTAGCGCACTCAAAACATTGTGGTGATGGATGCTTTTAATAGTAAACGAGTCGTGGAGGTACTACAACAGCCCATAACGTCCACTGCTGGACATAAGCCTCTCCCATGATGGGAGGAATGAGTCGTGGAGGTGTTTAAAGTAAAAATCTTATCATTATAGACCTGTAATAAAAAAAAACGAGAAAAAGTTGGAACTTTGACTCCCTATATATCTTCGTAATTAGAAGCTAGGATCCTAGAAGTAGGTATTGTCCAAAACAAAAAAAAATATCGCAATGACGGGGAGAAAAAATGCCTTCCCGGCGTACGCCACGTTTACTTACCGCATAGCTTAAGTCGTAATAGATAAGATGTGTTCGTAGTTTTATTAGAATAGTATCACATACGCACTATGTATCTATACAGTGTACATACACACACACACACACACACACACACACACACGCACACTCACCACACAAGAGCACGCATGCATTATTTGTAGGTAATGGTTATTTTTTTATTTTTTTTATTTCTGATCCTAAATGATGTGAACATTAGTACCAAAAACGGGTGAAGACACTGACTCCTGTAACACAGGTCTCACCTAGCACAGGAGTCGGGGTTTCAAATGGAAATGTATAACTTTTTTCTTTGCGTCAATAAAAATATTTTATTATTATTATTATTATACAGTGTTTTAACAATTAAAGGGATCATTATTGGTTGTTACGTGAAACACCATGCATTACGACATTTTACTCAACCCTCCCACATCACATGAACATCACACCCCTCTATTGAAAGATCTAGCCATCTGTGGTTTTCGTAGTAGTGCACTAAATATTCTAGTTATTGTTATCTAACCTTGACAAAGCCACCATTGACACAAAATACAATATCTGTACATTCATTTGGTTTCAGTAAAGTGATATTAACTCGCGGATAGTTGCCAAAGAGCGACTTAACACGTCGTTATTAAGTTGGCAACGGTTCTCAGAAAATGTACTTGTATTGACATTTGTTTTAATGAGATTCTTATGTTTACTGAGTGAAATATTATTACAAGCACTAAATAACTATCAGAACAAACAAATTAAAATCTTGCCCCTGAGCATAAAGAGAAAATTAATTAACCACTTGTTGGTAATTTCAAGTTAACCAATTGCGATAAGGTTTTTCACCATCTTGGATGCTCTAAACCAATTTGGAAAGAGCATAATCTACCTAGCCTTTTCCTAAATAACAATGTTGCGGTCCGATTTCAGTCTAACCGGATGCAGCCAATGAAAAAAAAACATTAAAGAAAGCAATGCATGGGCACATGGAGCGGCTTTTTTATTGTACAAATCCGTCACACTATTCCTAAACCACTGTAACTCATGAAAGCCAGAATCAACAGTGGCGTCCAATAGAAAAGCGCCGAGACAATGAAGCTCGACGAAGTCCCAGAGAAACAATTTAACTGGCTTGGATCCCGCAACAAAATTAATCAGAAAAATATAGCAGAGGAGTAGGAAAACCAAGGAGCGGCTGCCTATCTGATCCTCAAAATCCAATTACTAGGTAACACATCACTAGAGAAGAACAACACAGCTAAATTCCAAATTATGGAACCCGAGTAATTACCGTTCAGAAATTGGTCCATGAAATTTTTGCTCCCGACTACTCTGGAAGGTAATGCCAGATTTTATAACATGGTTTTTTTTCTAGGAAGGTAACTAATCTTGTCGCCGGTAAATTGGAAAGTCTGGGAAAGTTACGACACGAACGTAGCACGAGTACGACTTACGATTGGTTACCCAATTGCTTTCTAGACTGGAAATAATATTGGAACAGACAAACGCTATACCAGGACAATATAACTGACGATATTGATAACGGTGTTGTGAAATGCGATATGATCTTGTTGATGTAAGGGCGATATCTTAGATATCTTATATCCCCGAAGGGTTAGGCAGAGGTGTAGGTACCCAAATAGTCCACCTACATTTCACCGTTTACGACAAAGTCCCATGTAATAGGGGGCGAGCCCATTGCCATCAACCAGGCACAAATAGAGACTCCGTGGCTGTTACTGAGGAAATTCTTGATGAAAAAACCCAATAACACTGCCCGATCTGGGAATCAAACCCAAGGATATGGTCCGCAGTCACGCTTAAGACGAGTAGACTAATGAATTTGATAAACCATCTATTATAATAAAAGTTGAGAATAAAAACGTAATGAAAATTGTAGGTACTCTTGCATACAAAAATATTATGGAGTGTTGTATTTAAGTTTTTTTATGAAAATAACTCTATTCACAGCTGTTCGTAGTCATGTTCTCATAATTCCAAAGCAAAACAACGAACAAATCTCATTCAAGTTTCATTAATTAAAAGTTCAGACTTCAACATAAAACTCAGATGAAAAAACCACGTACATTAGGGGTGCATCAAAGGTTGTTTTATTATTTGCAAAAGCACTGTTCTTTGGGGTCGCAAAATTGTCAAGCATGAATAATATGATTATCAAACACTATCATTAATGATAAAAACTGGATATTTACTATGTTTACTATTTATTTTATAAATATTCCGTACTAGACTAGCTTCTGCCAGCGGCTTCACCCGCGTGAAGTTTGATAATTGTCCTATAAAAAGTATTCTATGTTTTAATCTAGGTTATAGACTATCTGTGTTCAAAATTTCATTCAAATTCGTTCAGTAGTTTTTGCGTGAAGGAGTAACAAACATCTTTACATCCATACATCCATATTCACAAACTTTCGTATTTATAATACTACTAGTAGGATTTAGTGTTAATGATAATGTTAGTGAACAGACCATGCCAGATTAAAAAGATTATCCAACAGTTACCATGGATGTACTGATCTGAAACTTAATAAGGCTTTTTCAGATACCGAGTGCAAAATATAGCCCGCGAAACCACAATCTGTGTTTCGAAATAAAATTCATTCCAAATTAAACGCGAAACAGCGAAATAAAAGAACCACAATAATAAAACCGCAGTACTTTTGAAACTTTTCACTCGCCGATACGACTGAACCAATCAGTTTTGAACACAAACGTGTTTCAGAATTGTTTCAAGGATGTTTCAGGCAAACAATGGGGCTTCCTGTATTCAATGGCGTATTTGTTTTTACTGAAACCTTTGGGGCTGTGCAAATGTTTTAGATTTTTTTTTGTTTGAGAATGTGGTATTCTTGAGTGGGTTTATTCAAGGGGTCGTCGCGGATTTGAGGAGCTTAGAATTGGATTAAATACCCATCAGAACTTCGAGGGGTATCGTAAATGTTGCAAATGAATTGTTTTTCCAAATTGCTATCATTAGCTGTGGTAGGAATATTTTTCAGGTCAGTATTAATTATCCAGGCCTTTTTTCACAATTAATCGGTGGATGCATACTCACTGTGACACCTGCCATTTTTTATTGACATCACGAATTAGGTAAATGTAGAACCCTGTTTGGATGACAGACCCTTGTCTGTGGACATACCTGGACTTATTTAGGGCAATGATAGATTAAAGTCTGTGTATAAATAAAACATGCGTGGAAAAATGGAATACTGAATTTATTGCAATTCACAGTATTTTTACGTAAAATTAGACTTGCCGGTCTGTCTGAGAAAAATGAACGAACAGAGAGAACCCAAAAATCTAGAAAAATTGCTAGCCATAAATAATATTTATAGTGTTGCAAGTATTTAATTGTTAAATGTTACTAAAACGAGTAGCTATTTCGGAATCGATTTAAATTGATATAAAAATGATTATTTTATTATTATATGTTGAATTTACTTTAACAGTCTGAAAATACACTGATTTTAGTTAATTTAAAAATTAAACAGAGCTTTCTTAATTTATGATTCAAAGTGAGCTAGCATATAACGGTTACGTATCATATCAGAGTGCTACGCCATAGCACTATCAGCACTAGGCCACAAGATCTGAGCTACGCCACCATTAGCACAGCTAGGTGTAGACTGTGACAAGTTCACACTTTATGCATTTGCAGTACGAAATTACATGTTCATCGTCTTGTAAACTACTCGACTACACAAACATCTAATCATACCATGATTGTAAATTTCAGATCTTAGATTTCATTGCAAAAATTTTGAAAAACTATTAGTCTTGGTATGAAAACTTAAAACAGCCGCCACTTTAGCGTGCTCGGCGCCTTAGTAAATGATGAACGGACATGCCTCGGTCTGCTACAATTTATTGCGAGGCAGCTCAAGTACTTAAATGCCTCGTTTCGAGGCTGCCTTCGGAGAAGTGTTCTCGCCTTGAAACCGTTAGTATCTAGTTTCAGCGGTCCTGTTATTCATAGCACTTTGTTTTTGTATTGTAAGAATATTTTTTACTAAATTGCTGTGTCAAAAGTTTTAAGTCCTAGCTCTTACATTTTGGTTCTATGTACATGATTGTTTGGTACTTTTTTATGCAACGGTAGTCGATCACAGTGGCAAAAAAAAAACCATGCTTTGAAAAAATATATACGCGCCCAGTCTCAGGCAATGCAAATCATCCTAACATCACGCCTTTTTTTTTACGGATGGGTAATCATTAAATGACTTCTCCCGCTCTGGGCGGAGCAGGAGGGAGTGTCAGACTTTTACTGACTAAAACCCATCCATGTTCCTTCATCGCCCTTTGTGTTCCGGGGTCACGGTATCTCTTTCGAACAGTCCCACAACCCCGGAAGACATCGGTCCTTGCGGACCCGTTCCTATTGCTGACTCTCTTTGAGGCACGCGTGGAATGTCCTCGAAGCGGCGATTGGCGGCGGCGACCTCTCGCGTCCGGCCCTGGTGCAAGCCATGGTCCGGAGCGAGACGGAATGGGACGCCGTCACCTCCTTCTGCGAAGCAGTAATGCTAGAGAAGGAGGTGGCGGAACGTGAGAGGGAGAGAACCTCACAGCGTCCCGGCCGCCGCGGGAGACGCCCCGGGCGTCGGGGGCCACCACGTGGCTCCCGGCCACCGTAGGCGCGGGCCTGTGGACGGTGGGCTATGGGCTAGCTCGCCGTCCGTCCGTCTCATGACGACAGGCCGTGTCGACGGCGTGTTCGTGTTCCACGCGCGCCTCAAAGAGAGTCAGCAATAGGAAGGGGTCCGCAAGGACCGATGCCTGCCGGGGTTGCGGGACTGTTCGAAAGAGATACCGTGACCCCGGAACACAAAGGGCGATGAAGGAACATGGATGGGTTTTAGTCAGTAAAAGTCTGACACTCCCTCCTGCTCCGCCCAGAGCGGGAGAAGTCATTTGATGATTTCCCATCCGAAAAAAAAAAAAAAAAAAAAAAAAAAAGGCACGCGTGGAACACGAACGCGCCGTCGACACGGCCTGTCGTCATGAGACGGACGGACGGCGAGCTAGCCCATAGCCCACCGTCCACAGGCCCGCGCTAACATCACGCCTTACATCCCCTAATAGGACATCCACATTTCACGAGTTATATTTAAGTCCCATGTAGCCCCAATAGGCGAGCCTATTGACATCACCCAGGCACAAATCCAGATTCCGTGGATCCTACTGAGTAATTCCTGATGGAAAAACCCAGACACGAACGAGGCAGAAATTTCCTCACTACTTCCGTTAATTACTTTTGTTACAACACAACACAACAAAAAGTTCAGAAACCTTTGTCCTTATGTTTTACTTTACCAAACCCACAATGTGACTTAAGTATTGCTTTTACAAAACTTACACTCGCAACCAACCCGAAAATAGTTGTCATTGATCTATTCTTTTTCAGACAACCCAAATAAACAAAAGATCACGAACTTTACATAAATAGGCATAACATACGACGTTTTGTCACTGGATTTATTAAAACGTTGAATATATTTTCTTTGCCCTTCTCAGGAACCTTTCACGTTCCAGATGTGACCCGTGCCTTTAAGCTGGTATATTTCACCGGGGGTGAGACCCACCCTTACATTTTTAGTGAAACCAACCTCCATTAGATCGCCCCTTGCTATAACATGAGATGGTATTTGACATTTTTGTAAGTATTATTTCTTTTTGGGAGCAAAGTTTTTAGAGCTAGTGATGCGTGATTCTGAGATGGGGTAAAAATAGACGCTTTTATGGGGTCCAGTGAATGGAGGTCGTAATACGTTTTACGTTGAATTAACTTATGTTTGTGTTATTTTTGTTTGTAAAGTATTTGAGTTCAAGCGCGAATATCAAGAAAAAAAGCGTAGTCAACTAATTTTAGAATTGTGACAGCTTGATATCATTGTATTACAACGACAAGACAAATGTGTTTAAATACGTAGCGAAAAACATCATATTTATTAGTGTTGTAGATAAAAAATGGTTTGAACACAGTAAACACCTTATAGACGAAAACAATTGCGAAACTAAAGAGTAATGCCTTGTTACCGTTCCAAAATTATATTTCAGTAATTACTGACATCCACTTGACAACAAAATTAAAAAATACAGAGATACAAAAACTCCTTGTGCTCCCATATTCCGTCTAAGTACTTATATCCTAAGAACGGATCCTAAGTACAAGCTATGCTGGCAGCCCCGCAACATTAAAACCCATTAGCAGTCTTCTTACAACACCCTGGGGAAGTGTTGTGGCTGTGTATTCATTAGGAGACTGTGGCAACACTAAGGCCGATGCCACACAGCTGCTAGAATTTTTGCCTGGTAACACTGACCACGTTCAAAAACTGTCGGTATCAATATTCTCTTTTAGCTCTTGATGTGATGTGGTGATCAGTTTCAGTTTCATCAGCGTAATACACCGGATTAACAGAGAAATTAGTATACAGGGTGTAAAAGACCTCATCACGAAGCCGTCAACCAAGCATTCTGTACATCAAACTAAGTAACTTTACGCTAAAATTATTGCTGGGAAACAACTTTTTTTTTTGGGGTGAAAAATCATGTTTTGTGGTAGAACTCAATGTAACGCACTCAAAACATTATGCTGATTGATGGATTTAATAGTACGCGGGTCGTGGAGGTGTTTAAAGTAAAAATCTTACATTAAAAAGTTGTATTAAAAAAAAAACTTGTTTAACAAAACAAAAAGTTGGAAGTTTGACCCTCAATATCTCCGTAACTAGAAAGTTCCCAGGTATGGTGTAGAACAAAACAATGATCGCAATGACGGGAACAACAGGTGCCTTTCGGCTTCGTTAAGAGGTGTTTTACACCCTTTATAATCCTTCAGAGTGGTGTCCGCAGTTGGCCCGCAATTTGTCGTCAAGTGTCAGTGTGTAGCAGAGGTGTAGTAAGTACCTGATAGTACATCCACGTTACGCCAGGTATATTTAAGTTACATGTAATATGGGGCGAGCCATAGGAACAGTAATCAGTCAATCACAATGATCTAACCGTGATAACAACTGGACTTTAATGAGAGCAGAAAGAAATGTTGCAACAAACGATGTTGCAACATTTCTTTCTTCTCGAATTGATCGGATAAGGAAACACCTCTTCTTTTTCTTAAAATATTATTGGCAAGTGTTAATAGTATAGTCACAAGAATAAATACTTACAACAACAACATCAAACAAAAGGTGTTGAGGGTCGGTGTTGGTTCACTTGTAAGCAAATCCTAACTCTGTGACCTCGACCTTAGCGTGCTTATATTGAGATGATGGAAATTGAAGCGTAATATTTTATGGGGATAATGATTGCAATATTAATGAATGAGAGGGATGTTTTTAGAATGAATGTGGAAGAATATAAAGGGTGTGACTTAGAAGATGATAACTAATATAGAAGTATAGAAGAAGATGGTTTGCTGAGCTGAGCACTGAACAAATGAGGGCTATCGTTTTCGAGCTCACCAGATGGCGCACTGTCGAGTAAGGTCCTGTCAATAATTCTATTTAATACTTTATAGTACCAATAAAAAAGTACTTCATAAAAAAGTTTCTTTTATTACGTATCTATAACAACATAGTGTAAGCTTTAAATACATATTTACAACATTCTTCCTAAAATTAGCAATCAGGAAACATTTAAAAATCATCTACCTCCAAGTACTAACAAATAAGATCCTAAGTCGCTACTTAAAATCTTCAAGTCAAAATTAATCAGGAATGGCTCAATCTAGAACACAATCGTGAGTATTAGTATTAATACGTGATAAAAAAGCACGCAACACGCGAACAGTGTATGACATCTGACATTTTGGAAGACCTTAGTCTACACAAGCGCCTCTAGTGGCAAATTCACACGCGATAGCCCCCATTGTGATAAGGGCAGGGGACAATGATGATAAATTGTTGAGGCTAAATTGCAGTGCATGTGGAGCTAATTGCTGCACTAATGACGTAAATAAAAAAAGAATCATCTGCCCAACTACGTTAGGGTCGGCTTTCAGTCCAACCAGATGCAGCTGAATACCAGTATTATACATGGAGGGCCTGCTTATCTGACCTCCACAACCCAGTTGTTACTGGGTTATACAATATGCCTTGATAAGACTGGTTGTCAGAATATTGCGCCACTGACTACTTGTATTGACTGTCAAAGATCTACAAATGACAGCCTGGAGCAACGGCTTAACGTGCTTTCTGAGGCAGGAAGGAAACTTCTTATGCAATGGCTGGTCTACCATCCACGGGCCAACCTAGACAAGCGCGTCACAAACAAAATAACAAATTAAACTTGGTCTTAGAACAAAGATAATAAGTCTTAAATTAAGTCCTTATAAAAAGAAGCACCCAGTTTTAAAAGAAATAATAATGCACATCAAATACTTATTTTCTCTCTCTTACAACCAAAAACAGCACAAACTTTAAACATAAGATTGGCCTACATAAGGAATAAGGTTCTCAAACTAACCCAAGTTTTAGTAATAAGCTTCAAAGCTAACATAACCGACCTTGGAATTCAACAAACAATAAATATGGCCGTCCCTAGTTCTGTTAGAGTTAATATTTTTATATGAAGCTACCGTGTTAGGATATAATTTTCTCGGTATTTGCAAAGGATTGAAATCATTCGATGAGCCTTGGACATACTTACTTAATGTATTTTTTTACTTTAATTAGGTCACGAAAAAATTTAAAAAGTAAAAAAAAAAGACAAAAGTGTGCTTACACAATTGCACATCCCACATGGAACAAAATACGATATTATATAACAGTATATAGAATATAGTTATAGAAAATGTAACAAAAACCCAAACATCTTTGGGTATTAAAAATTCAGAAGGTAAGTTTTCATGTATATTTTCGTTTGATTGTGTACTACCGGGTTCACTGAAGGTCATCCACTTTTCAACCTTATTCCTTATTATAGCATTAGGGTGAAAAGCGGAAAATCGTCAGTGAATTCGATAGTACATAATTTGTTTACATAATATAATGCGATGTTTTTCTCTATAAATATTTCTAGCTATGTAAAGGCACATTGTAGGTATCCCTATCGTTATTTACTATGAAGCAATAAGGAGGAATTTTTGAAAATTCTTTCTCTACAGGAGATGAATTTTTTTATGGAAGTTAGCCACTTTCAACAATCAGAAATCCTATCAGGCGCTTAGCTTCTTTAGAAAAAAAAAACGATTCAAAATGTTTGCCAAAATTATAACTTTCAATAATGGAAACCAACACGCGAACGTAATAATAATTCAACCTAATATGAATAACTTCCATTCAACATCTAAGATATTACGGATTCATTACAATCGATACATCAAAACAGAATATAATACAATAATTGCCACATAAGCCTTCCTACACAAATAACACCTACATAACATGTAATGAAGGCAATTTAATTTATTGATCGACTTCAAAGGGAGATAAACGTGCTAAAGATTAGTTATGGATAATTCCTAATTATAATAACACTCTATTGTTGTTAAAAGAACGAGCATTGGTATATTATGCTTTCTAATAAAAATAAAATATATCTATGTAGCCGTGTCAACTACCTGGTGTCCACGACACAAGCCTCGTTGCTTAGTGTGGCACTAGATGGCGCTGTGTTTAATGTGCAGCGATATTATTTATTTTTATTTATTTAATGCTCATCTGGAGCAGCAAGCTTCAAGACAAACGTATTAGTACCAAATGGGATAGCTTTGCGGGCTCTCCGTCGACGCCCGACGCCTTGATTGGTGAGGAGCCGATGAGTTCAGGCGATGCAAATACGGTGCAGTGTTTATAAAACGTGTGAACGAGCTCTTTATTAAGCTGTCCACCAAGCATTCTGTATATCAAACTAAGTTACCCTGCGTAAAAATATTGCAAGACTTTTTTTTGCTGAAATCAGTTTTGCCCTGTAAAACTACAGGGCAAAACTAAATGTAACGCACTCAAAACATTTTTGCTGGTAGATGCATTGAATATTAAACGGATCAAGGATATATTTAAAGAAAGTTATAACCTCAGAAAATTGTTTTAAAAAACTACAGTGATGTGGAGCTGGGGAGAACTAGTGGCTTTTGTCTTTGTTAAGGGTCTAATTACTCCCTTTATGTTTACAATGATTTTTACGGAAAAATAGCCTTGAGTTTTTCAAGCCGTTGGACAGACCAATATTTGTACCATATTAGGTATATTGTATTCTCTTTTCCAAATAAAAGCTCGCAATTAGGCGCTTCGCAATTAGGGCTTATATTTTCTTTTAACGTTTTCCTCAACATAACACCCGTTTCTTATCACGAACATGTTTTAGGTACAAAACAGCCTGCAAAATATCTGCCACGTGGATTGATCGTACATACAAGGACGTTACAATATTATTGTATACATAATGATAATATTGATAAAATTACCAGTATCGTTGGTATAGTAACAGGCATAAAAGATGTTTCAGCTTCGTTGCTAGGATCTGAAATCATACGAGTAATACTCCTTAGCCTACATGATTAAGCTACACACGTCTTACAACAACAACTGTAGGCAAAAAAAAACAAAATCTGTTAACAGCGTCAACAGCCGCGTCAACGTCAACAGTCGCGTCGTTGCTTTGGTAACAGGTTCATAACCTGTTACCATCGGGATTTTGGTCCTCATATGAAACAAATTTACTAGATAACAGAGTAGCAGTCATGACTTCAGGGCGGGTGAGCTCCGGGGTTGCGGGACTGTTCGAAAGAGATACCGTGGCCCCGGAACAAAAAGGGCGATGAAGGAACAGGTTTTAGTCAGTAAAATTCTGACACTCCCTCCTGCTCCGCCCAGAGCGGGAGAAGTCATTTTATGATTTCCCATCCGAAATAAAAAAAAAAAAAGGGCGGGTGAGCTTTTGCGGTCTGGAAAGCTGCCGTCAGCACTGACGGGCTGTGGTGTAGCATGAAGTTGCGAAAGTTTGTCTCTTGACGCAAATCACGTCACAAGTTGCTGTGGGCACAGACGGCGATGAAGTAAAAAGTTAAGTCCTTAACTGAGGGCCCAGAACGAGCGCGTGGTGTTTAACGTAAATACGTCGATTTTAAAATTAAACATATAAGATGTCGCTTTGCATCCTGGTCAAATTCAAGGAGGTATCTATGCTATTGATTTTCGACCCGAATCGATAATAATATGGGTATATATTTTTTTTCTTATTTACGGAAATCGGTAAGTGTAAACCACCCGTGTTAAAACGCAGCCTGTCTGTAACTGGCCCTATAACCGCAGCTTCACACACACAAATAAACGCACACAGAGACATGTCGCGCGATGAGTGATTCTTCTATTACTTTCGTGTTATTCTAAAATACTGTCAAATTTAAACAACTTAAAATAGCAGCTTTATTAATTATTTGATCGGGTTTCGTAATTTAAATTGCTTATTTATGTCTTTTGTGACAAGCTGCTGAATTTTGACTAGGATGCAAAACTACACCTTGTATAATATTTTCATAAATTCAAGATTGTGCTTGTTGGAAACAATTTAACTAAAATACTGTAGAAGAATTGTATTTTCGATACCGAGTTACCTCCGTGCCTCGGAAAGCACGTTAAGCCGTTGGTCCCGGCTGTCATTTGTAGATCTTTGACAGTCGTTAGGTAGTCAAAGGCCCAAAAAGTCTGACAACCAGTCTTACCAAGGAGTATCGTATTACCCAGTACTAACTGGGTTGTGGAGGTCAGATAGGCAGCCGCTCCATGTAAAATGCTGGTATTCAGCTGCATCCGATAAAACTGGAAGCCGACCCCAACATAGTTGGGAAAAGGCTAGGCAGATGATGATACTGTAGAAGAATTGTATTTTCGATTAAAAAATGGACGTATTTACGTTACGTTTACATCACGAGCTCGTGCTAGGCTTATTTACAACAAAAAAGCCGCTAAGGTTTATTTATAACGACGTAGTTCTCATGGGTCAGAACAGGGTCTTTAGTATAGCCAATAAAAATTTACGAGAAAGATGCTTCATAACACCCTTCCATGCAAATCCATCAGGCAAGGACGGCAAGCCTCAAGGAACAAATGCCTATAACCACGAGCTTGTATGCCGTTTGCATCCAAATTATCCTTAAAATATTTATCTTATACTGCTTTTGGGCAATATATCAGTTCTATGGGATCTATTCATGACCATTTTGTAATGTTAGTATGGGCAAGCTCTAATACTTTTTGCAGATTATGGAATAAAGCGAGTTATCATCAGGAATAGGAGGATCATTTGTGTGAGAATCGAAAATGTTCCTTTAAAATAAACCAAAGAATCTTTGTACAATATCTGTTCCTTTTTACAAGTTCCTTCAAAGTGAGATAACAATTTTTTTTATTAACTCTTTTAAGAAGCGTTTTCTCAGGAGTTTCTTATTTGGGCTATTTATGTGAGGACGAAGGAGGTCAGTAAAAGTAGGCATAAACAGGTATTTGTGTAAAAGGTAAAACAATGGTTTAGAAATCAACGTGTCGCGAGAGTTGCGTATGCACCCACGTTTTTTCGTCCACTGATGGTGTGCGCAGGGGCGCAGCGCAAGCGGGTGTGTCTGTCTGCCGTTGTCGCGTTTAAGTTCATTTGAATACTGCTTATTTAAGTATTGTGACACTGTAGATTAATGTAATATCGAAAAATTGTGTTGAATGCCAGGAAGTCCGTTGGTTTAAACCGGTTGTTGGCTCATACCCGGTCGCTTATAAATGGTTTTTAGCTTATACACAGTAACTAAAAGTATGATACTATTATTCAAATTGGAGAAGCATTCTAGTTTCTTCTCCAATCTGAACAATATGACTGTCAATTTTCCTTATATCTGGGTAATTAATCCAACTAATATTATTAATGAAAAAGTTTGTGAGTATGTACGGATGTTTGTAACTCTTAACGCAAAAACTAATGACCGGATTTCGATGTTTGGCACACAGATAGTATATAACCAGGATTAACACATAGGATACTTTTTATCCCTGGAGTACAATTACGTGGGACAATTATCGAACTACATCGGGCATAAGCTAGTATCTCCATAATTTTCTCACTAATTGGATGAAATTCGGGGGAAAAATAATTAGTATAAGCCGGTTCAGAAAAGGTCACTCGCAATGATAAACGGTAATGGGATTAAAGCGATTGTAACTCAAAAACTGTTTGGAATGGCCGAAAATAACTTAAATGAAAGTTTTCTGATGTCGGAATTTTGATTTAGTTTAACAAAGTGACCGGATTTTGTATTCAGTAAATTGGGGTTAAATCTCCTTCTTAGCGTGTCGATGGCAATCTTTATTGTGTCGGCCCAGAACTGAGCTACTAGTTTGGCGCTTTCGGAACCGTCCATCCGTTCCTGTAGTGAACAAACACTGTAATTAAGCTTTAATGTCATGTACATTAAAGGTAAATTACAGAACGGTATTATCTTGACCGGGGCCAATAGCAGCATAAACGGTACAAAAGACGAGAGTCACTTGTTCTTGTCGTCATTGCAATTATTTAATTTGTTCTGAACCATTTCTTGGAACCTTCTGGTTAAGGAGATATTGAAGAACAAAGTTCCAAATTTTTACAAAGTTTTTTAAAATACAAGTTTCAAATGTTGATAGTAATTATGTAAATAATACATTATTAAAGCGTTATAATTCCCATTTTAAAATAAATGTTCATTATTAAAATCTTCCTCATAATTATTCAGATGTTCTAGATATTAAAGAGAAACACACTGTAACCTCCCCGTCGCGTATGACTGAAGGAAATAGGTCGTTGCGTTCGTTCGCGAGAGGTTAATAACCTGTCTAGGGGTTGAAATATATGGAAGGTTTGTTTTTTCTTTTTATTTATCTTTATTTTGTATCGGCTTTGCTTGATAGAGGTTCCGCTGTTTTAAATAGAAGTGTTTTATTATTTTGTAAGGTTAAGTTCTATAGAATTGTTTGCTTATGTCGTCGTGTCATGCGTAAGACTTTTTTTTTTATGAAAGTTACAGTTCATTCGGATATTGGCAAAAAAGAAAAATAATTTGGTCATTCTTTTATTCCTACACATATAATGGTAATTGTATATGGAAGACTTGCCCTTTTTATAGCACGAATGCGTAGTGACGTAATGATAAAGTAGGTGGTCAACTTATATTTCAAAACGAAAAGCTTCTCAATTATGATTATTGGATTAAGAAAATAAAATGAGTACATATCTACACAATTCCTAGTCAACGTCAGTTATAAGACGTTCACATGCACCCGACTGTAAGTTAAGATTGCCCAAACATATCGTATGACTGAACTCGATATTGTGTAGCTTAGTATTGCCCCTACTATATAGAATATAGGGTGTAAACGGACCCGTAACGAAGCCGTCAACTAAGCATTCTGTAAATCTGTACATCAAACTAAGTAACTTTGCTGGGAAACGACTTTTTTTTGGGGTGAAAAATCACGTTTTACTCAATGTTTCGCACTCAAAACATTGTGATAATGGATGCATTGAATAGTACGGGGGCTCTACTAAAATATAAAAAAAATAACAAATGAAAAGATAGCACACGTTGAAATTAAACCAATCATAATTCGTCTAAACAATCAAACGACCGTCAACCAATCAGATGGATTGTTTCCAACCAATCGAGCAACGCCACCGGGCCGTTCCGATCGGCCAATTGTTTCCTCATAATTGGGTCTCAGTGGGATTGGAAATTAGACAGAGTTTTACAATTATCACGATAGATAAATCGTGATTGCTTTTGTAAGTTTCAGCAAATTGATTTTAAGATTTAGGTGCGAAGATATTTTACGTTGAAGTTGGCGTAGTCTCTTATTCAGGTAAGTGGACTATCTGTTGGAAAAAAAGGTCTGAAATCAGTTTAAATTGTGAGCCTGGGCTCATAGATTAAATCGAGGATTAAGCGAGATGATCATTATTATAAGATCTTTGAAACTCATTCTTAATCAAGTTGTGATACTTGTTTTCAACAATGTTGTCCAAGATTTGTCAAAAATATATCCTGCGTTTAGTATCGTGTTGTAGATAACATGTATTGATGTTGTTTACGTTACATGTATTGCTAACAATTTGGTCACATTTTTGACAAGAATTCTTCAAGTTTTTCTTTTTTACAAATATTTTGTTTTAAGTGAAACCTTCACGAAACTGGAAGATACACTATGTACACGTAGAATTTAACTTTCATACCTTAGTATACAAGATGGAAAGAACACTGAACGGTTGCCGAGCGAATGAGTCTTGAGCAAAACGTTTTCTCAGCTTAAATTCAGAAATATGACACAAGAGAGATACTTTGATAAATGATCGTTACATTTAACGAAAGCAAAAAATGGTACAGACACTGCGGTATCTCAAAAGTCGGATATCGTCATCTCAGAAGTTTGATTCATGAGGTCGTTGTTGGTTAACCTCTCGGTTTTGAAGTCAAAGACATTGAAACGATAGCTAGTTATCGAATTGTACAGTTAACGAAGATCACATTTTGTTAATTTTCATAAATCTACGTGTAAAATAAAATTTTTAATGCAGATGGTATGTAATTTAAACATGTCCTCGTTAGGTTAATGAGGGGACTAACTTCAAGATTATCTACAAAAATGCGTGCATAATAATACTGTATTTATAGTATATTTAATATATCCTTGTAGTTTACCTTAGTATTAATAAAATTATTTTCAGATGTACACCTACCACTGCTTGTCTCTCCATCACCTAAAGGTTGACTGGTAGAAAATGCCTATGGCATTAAGTCCGCCTCTGTACTTTGTGCTTGAAGTGCTAAATAAATAAATAAATATTACTCATACACACGCCTTTACCCTATGGGGGTGGGCGGAACTCATAGAACTCCACCTACAATTCTGTGACGTTCATATTTTTTGCTAGATAAACAAGACACGCCTTTTGCCCATGGGGGCCACGGAATGAAAGGCGTTTGTTTAAGTATGTTTTTATATTGTGTGTGCTTACATATACCACTGAACGCGCGAATGAACATTAATATTATACTTCCTAAATACCTACACAAACTTCATAACTACAACCATAGCTAAATAACTGTCTACCTGATTATTAGAATCATCCTCATCGATTCTCACCAGTTAACACGAATTTTCACCTAATTTCCTAGCACATAAGGTGGAAAGTTTAAAACACATAATCATCGACACGAGTACCTACAGTCTATTCAAATTCTGGTATCCAATTTATACAGGGAGTAAACAGTACTTTCTTCTGTATGGTCGAACAAGTTATTTGGTTTACAGTTTAACTCAAAAAGTAAGCCAAATAGCTTGTTCGACCGTACATCAAACTATTACTTACAAAAAACATTGCTGGGAAACGGATTTTTTTTTTGGGGGGAAAAATCATTTTTTACGGTAAAACTCATTGTAAAGCATTAAAAACATTGTACTGATAGATGCATTGAATAGTAAAGAGGTCGTGGAGGTGTTTAAAGTAAAGTTTTAACATTAAAACCAAGTATTTAAAAAAAACCTTGTGAAAAATTTATCACAAGGTTTTTTTTAAATTTCCCATATCTCCGTAACTAGGAGGTTCACAGGTATGTTATTTAACACAAAAATTATCACAGTGACGGGGAGAAAAAATGCCTTTCGGTTTTGTTATGGGTATTTTATATATTTTTTATACTTTACTTTTTATTTTTGTTTATACATTATGAAATTACATCACGAAGACAGTATACCTAATAATAACCCGTTTATCAGTCCATAAAATATAACTTCGAATGTCTTTTGTCTGTGATTGAAATCTCGCGTAAATTGAAACTTGGGTCTAATCTGTACGCACCTTTGAAATCGTTCGTTGAACTTACAAGAGTGGGTTGTTCCACTTCTGTATTGTGTGTAACTTTATTAAAGGTATAGCAACCTATAATAACATCACCTATTTGACCTCGGGAAATGTCACATGGTTTTTGCTAAATTAAATACCTCCCTGTTTGAAATTGTTTCTAAAGTATTCATAACCAAACCTAAATATCTTTGAATCTATCTGTCCTTTTTGACCTCTTTATATGTCATTAGGATTTGGTCAATGACGCTCTGTGAGATAGATTTTTTTCTGATTAAACATACCCCGATAAGCTAGGCGGAGGCGAGGCTATTCTGTTATTGCTATTTCGAGGTGAGGCTATTAGTACACTCACATTTCACCAGTTATGTTTTCCCATGTAATAGTGAGCCCATTGTCATTTACAAATCCAAATTCCATGACGCGACTGAGAAAATCCTGTTGGAAAATCACAATAACACTTTGCCCGATCCAAAAGAATCCAGGACCTCTCTCCTTTAAGAAAACGAACAGTTCCTAACTGGAGTCTATATTACCAAATTTATTCAAACAATGTGCATTTAAATATACGAAATACAATACCAATAAATGGAACCTTAACAAATACATAAACATGAACAAAAACCTTTATTACCCTAAAATCATTTATGGCCGGTCATTCCCATTACCATTGTCCGAAGCTAAAATCATTTATTTGTGCAATTAAATGTTGAAATATGCAAACGAGTATCATAAACTTATATCTTCCCTTTTGTATCACATTTGGTACATACAACGACAAGCTACAAAAATCCACTATAAACTGACCTGGTATTGTTTGAGTTTCCGTTCAACGCGAGGTCAGAAAGAAATTAACTTGATACTAGGTTGTCACTAGCGTCTGCCCGCGGCTTCACCCGTGCGTGTGCCAAAAAATATATACCATGTATGTTTCATTATTCTTGACAGTTTTCGAGTTATAGATTCTTAAAAATAGTATAGAAACCGCTCTAGATAAATTCTATCTTTATTTTTACATGGATTTTTACGTTCTTTAACGTTAACTAGAGACATCGTTTAATCTGATTAGCATCAAGAGTAGCAAAAACCCTGTAAAAATAAAGATAGTTTTTTTTACAATTTTCAAGAATCTCGTAAACTCTAGAGAATCACAGAACACACGGGGTATTTTCGGATACCCCTGGGCGTGAGGAATAAATTTTTCTTTATAACGTCACTATTTGGACCACCCAGTATCCGATATTTATAGCCTGTAATGATAACAGACAGATAAACAGAATTTATAAATACAAATTTGAAGGTGTTCCGGGTTCATATAAAAGTTACACAAATCCAGTCGAATATTCATTATGCCGGATATTGAACGAGATTAGATTTTCAATAAAACGGATTAAGTGTGTTGGATTCCATTTTGAAATTTTATTTGATCAACAATTGTTCAGAGGGTGCATTGGGTAGGTAATTTTTGTTTTGTTTGGAGATTTAAATAAAACCGTAGTTTAATGAATAAATGTGTTCTAATGTTTACGTGACTTCAATGTGAAACAACTTCTTTGCGAAGAAAATTGAAGAATTTCAACTTTGAGTTTAACCAAATCGAAAATTATAATTATTCTGTCTTAAGCAGAGAGATCTTGATCTTGAGATCTTTTCATCTTCTTAAATGCTTTACAATCATTATTGCGATGGCCGAAATTCTTACAAAGTCAAACTTTGGTCAATGGGTCGTCTTAGGGTCGGAAATGTTTTTCTTTTTGTAGTTTCAGGTTAACCTTGTCATATAAACAATTAAGGTTCTGAGAAGCATGGCCCTATGACGTGCTGTTTCTGAATTATGGGCATCCTAATTTAATTTAATTAATATAAATCTAAAATTATTCTATATTTCCAAAATAAAAAAATTACGCTTCTTTGAGAAGCTTCAGTTCAATGGCATTTGCGTCCTCAAACCATCTTTAACCAGTTTAAAAAGGCTAAAAAAGGGTATTCTAAACACACCTCATATCGGCACATGCTTACAAGAAGTATTCAGAAAAAATGTGAGAACCATTGGAAGGTACTGACCAATGAGGTGTTAGCACGACGTGTTCCGTACGTGACGGTCGTTGTGGCATGTGAGGCGGATGGCCGGGACTTTTTGCTGGCATAGTGGCGTCCATGTCGAATTGAGAAGTGAAAAGGTTACTGGGGATGTTCTTCTTCGTTTTGAAGTTTGAATTCTAGTTTGAAAATAGGAAACAGGGGCAGTAAGTAACACAGTATTAAGCTTCCACGGTTTATTACTAAACTTACACTGTCACTTACGGGATATTTTCCGTGATCATCAATTATTCTGAGCTCCCGATATTTCGCCGAAGATGCTAGACAGATTTGTCTGCACCTAATAATTTATTTACCATCCACCTGCGTTCTCGAGTCAGTCAACTATGACTTGGCAGTCCGAAGGTTACACCACTAGCCCATCACATCTGGTTATTTAGGAAGGTAAAATCTCGATTACACTTTTTGAGTTAGTTTTTTATAAGCCGATACTGTTGACTCGGCGCCTATTGCGTATCATATCGCCAACATCAACAGGAAAACGTTTGCTTATTAGTTTTGAAGGAGGAAAAATAGTTCTCGAAGTTTCAGGGACTCGTCATTTGAGAGTATTGTTAAGGTAATGCAATAGATAGACCTATTTATATATGTCACCGGAAATTATTGAAATCCGTCATTGTATACAATTCCTAGGAAATGTATGATATATTTTAAAATATGTTATACATTTTTCCTAGGATATCTATATGTTTCCTAAAGAGCGATCGGAAATGTGTTACATTCTTGATGTTCAAGGGGAATATATAAACGCACTTCAAAAATAATGGTTCACACTTTAAATTGTTTAGCTTTAAAAAAAAACCGACTTGGGGCACCCCGACAGCTGTAATGATTGTTTTTTACATGGGTTTTATACTTACATTTTTGTTAATATTAACCTAAAATTTAAGCATTCGTCCTCTCCAGGTACTGGTATTTGCATGATCATTACCTGGAGGCTTTTCTGTAAATTTTTATCTCTCTTGCATCTTTGTTTACGTTTGTAATGTTAGTTAGTGACAGGCCTAGTTTTATTTTTAATTTATTGCAGGAGCTAGTTGTAGGTCGTATAGGTAAATCAAATCGACCACATTATCTTTTCTTTTTATTATATTCTAGAAATTCGTTCTAAATGATTGATTTTCTTACTAGCTCTTCCCTAGTCATTGGATAGATGGCGCTGAACTTGGTAAGTACTGTAAGGAACAAAACTAAACACTGAATTTAACAAAGTGCGAGAAAATTAGGTTATATTCGGAAGCTTAAGCAAACAAAAGTGTCAGTCAACGAGCGTATGTGACGTGACGCAATGTTTTTTTTCCCAAGCGTTTTGGCTTTGGCACCAAGTATCGTAGTCAGTTCAACGCCATCTAGACGAAAAGAGAAAAAAAATAGTTGGAAACAATTTTTTTTTAATCCCTCAAAAAGAAAACCAGTCATTGTAAAATGTCAATCATCTAGAGATGACGGGAGCCAGGTGGTGAAATTTTCAGTCTACTTTTGGTGCTCGTGTTGGCAAGAAGTACTGGTATTGAAGAATCGGTCGGTGGAAGGGCAGATCCCTTCGCATATTAAAAGCTATGCCAGAATAGCACATGAAGCAACGCGTAGTTTTTCATCCTTGACGCGTCCAGAGGGACAATAAACCGGCAAAGTCTAGCCCTGGCGTCACTCTTAAGCCCTGACGCAAGAAAACACAAGCCCGTCAGTAATATTACCATCGTGTTACAGAAAACGTCGTTATCTGCAGCAAGCCTGGGCACTCCGGCGACTGATAGCCCTCAGCCCTCTTTCTACAACCTGCTCCTCCGAGGTCGGCGACTTGGAGGCCTGACTTAATACCTTTCTTCAAGAAACCCCTGGACCTTCAACGTTCTTCGCCCCGGCTTCCCTGGCCTTATATAGTTTTTCAGTAAGGACTCTCCAGCATCCATTAGGTAGGGCCAGATAGGTAAGATATCTAATGTTTTCATTATTAAAAGTGTTTTCTCTTATCTCGTTTCCTTGATTATTTCTTTTAACCATACTCTCCTCCAGACTGAAAGTTAGGTAGGTGAGTGCTCATTGTGACTTTACAGTTTCCTGGGTCCTACCAGGAAAATGTAACGTTACACAGCTTGTAGGTTAGAAGGGTATAGCGGCGTTATTTTTTTTAAACCATTCAGAAAACCTATCAATCAACCTCAAAAAAACAAAAAACTAACCCAAATTCAAATTTCGAATAGTTATAGTGCAAACCATCTTAATAAAAAATCTGATTTCAGTTCTCAAACGTGTTTTATTTATTTTATTCACAGAGAACATTCGTTTTTATACATTTCGGAATTACATACAATTCCTAGGAAATACATCTATGTATTAAAAAATCTTTGAAACATTATTTTACACATTTCCTAGGTAGGCTCGGAATTGTATACATTTCCTAGGAATTGTGTACAATTCCAAGATTTCATACATTTTCGATAACATATACAGAAAAAAATCCCTAAATAGCAGAAAAACTTTTGAAACTAAAGACATTTAAGAATAAACCGGCCAAGTGCGAGTCAGACTCGCGCATGAAGGGTTTCGTACCATCTTATTACAAGGAGCCCCCTTTAATTGTTTTTTTTTTTACTTTTATATTATTTGTTGTTCTAGCGGCAACAGAAATACACATTCTGAGAAAATTTCAACTGTCTACTTATTACGGATCATGAGAAACAGTCCGCTGACAAACGGGTTCGGAACCCTAAAAACTAAACCTGTGGAGTAGGTAAGACATGAAAAACCAATACAAATAAATAGTAACAGCCTTTAATCGTTTGTTTTTCAGTGGGAATGGTCAACGAAATAGCCCAACATGGTTTTAGCATTAGAGGCACATAGATTTTCGTGGAACAAGACTCTCCACTCCGTGTAGACCATTGCTTACAACTTGTAGAAGACACTGTGTGTAGTGTGCCACAAGTTCTAACAGTTCTTAGTAATGTGTAAGCTTTCTGAGGAGTCTTAGTAGAACGGTGAATAACGTATTTGTACATGATGTAGATTCAAATTCGTAATAGCTTTAACACCCTAAGATTGAGTGTAATTTTGCACGTCATAAAACGTTGACATCTTTTTTGTTTTATGACCTCACTGGTCCAGTGGTCATTAACGCTATTGGTGGGCCTTGGGTTCGAGTCTTAGGTTGGGCAAAGTAGCATTTTTTGGTAGCAGCCCGGAATCTGCCCCCTATTATATGAAACATGACTGAAGAAATGTGAGTGTAGGTACTAAAAATAAATAGCTACCTTCAGTTCCACACCCCTGCCTTACCCTTTGGAGAAATACTGGCGTTATGTTATCGATATGATAGACATTTATAACCCAAATAAAGTTTTAATTAAAATACTTACGTTATTACGTGGACGACGTTAATTGGTTAATTGCTGTCTTTTCTTTAATTCTATGTCTCACTTTTGCATAATGTTACTTAAATGCAATAGCTAAATTAAGATTAATACCGTCAGGTTGACCGTCAGAATGTTAAACATCTCCAAAACATGCAGGAATTAAACCTACAACTAACTTCGAACATAAAACCACACAGCATCAATAGTGTCTTCAGTACATAACAGTTACAAGGAATATTATAAACAAGCAAATACCAAGAATACATCTTTGAATACAGCACTCTGCATCTAATCAGAACTCAAACAGGAAACACAAGTCAAAGCTTCCCGTAACTCAGTGAAGTTAACACAATGATAAAACTAGACTCAAACATAGACTTGAGGACAAACATAGATTTAGTGACAGGAGTTTTAAGAAGAAGACAGACAAGACAGATCGTGTTCGAAAGCTAATAATATCACCTCACTCGCATTCTTCATCAAAATTCTCTTTATTTAATATATTCTCTTCCCAAATAAATTGGGATAGGGGAAGCTATCCCAATTTATTTGGGGTCAGCGCGGCATGTCTTCATCTTCCATGCTTCTATATACTCGTCATCTCAGCAGGCATCTTCTTTCTAGCCTTATCTTCACACAGTCCATCAATATTATAGGCATGACGACAGTATAAAAAAATTGCAAATCTATTTAGTCCGTCAGTTAGAGTATTGGAAATTAATGGACACGTATTTTTTGTTTTTGTGAATCTATGAACATTGACAAAGATAAACCGCATCAAAACTCGGGAGTGGGGGCTCGTGACGTCAGAACTAGGTAAAAAATAAAAAATTATACCTAGGCGTGACGTATTGAGAATTTTAAAAGCGTCATATCTTCGTCAAGTTTGGTTTACGTAACAAAAGAAAAAACACGGGTCAAATATTTTTTGATAATCTAACTGACGGACTAATTAGTTTTTTTTTGTCGTCTCGCCTATTATGACTAGTTAACTTAATGAAAATCAGTCAGTCAAATTACATATTTTATTATTATTTACTATAGTGAAACTCTCTGATATTCATGCGTATTATTGTAATTCTGTATTATGGGATATAATTATGCCTATAGGTAATAAGATATTTATTTAAACACAAAAAATGCACTTTTATAAAAAAATAAAAATAAAACACTTGAATAAGCTTATTTTGTCAGTAACTGAGAAACCAAAATTGGAATCTGTGGTGTTCCTTATCTAAAGTAGCCAAATATAATTACATTTTTAATTCAGAGAAATATAAAGAAACACGAAATAACGAGGCTAATCTGATTTTCAATTCATAACTAACGAACCATAAAGACGGTACGGTTACAGTACGGCCGTTATTAAAATAACTGCAAGAATACAACAAACAAACGCATCCAGACAAACTCTCAAATAAAGACGAAACACTTTTACAAGAAAATATGACGTTCCACGAATATCAGTGGTACACGGAAACCCACTCGGTGGCGTCCATTGCTCACGGCTTGTAAGATGTTCCAAATGAGCTTTCAGAGGAACTGGAGAGATATGCCGTGCAATAAGAGTAACATCACATAGTATCATTCACGCTTTGCAGGAAGTATTAAGTGTATGGTTTGTGTTCCGAGAATGCGGGAATAGAATTGCTTGAATATGTGGGTGTTTCAATTTTTTATAAACAGTCAAAGCAGGTCACAAATGAATAACAGCATCTTAACAGATATGTATCAATAAAAGATTGCCTGATAGAAAATACCAATGTAATTAAATGCGCTTCTGTACATTTTTGTGCACAAAGTTAACTAAGATATGTTACGTCTAGGAAAAGAAATGTGGTTCGTCCGGCGGCGAGATGGGCAGACGATATATCTGTCATCGGGGGAAAAACCTGGCTGAGGCTGGCACAGTAACGTGGAGATTGGCACAAGAAAAGAGAGGCCTAAACCCAGCAGTGGGTTAATTTAGGCTGTGGATTATGTTGATTATGTGTTATGAGTCAATGGTATGGTATGGTGGTGTGGTCTGGTGGTTATGGTGGTAATGGTGGTATGGTGGTGGTGGTATGGTGGTGGTGGTATAGTGGTGGTGGTATAGTGGTGGTGGTATAGTGGTGGTGGTATAGTGGTGGTGGTATGGTGGTGGTGGTATGGTGGTGGTGGTATGGTGGTGGTGGTATGGTGGTGGTGGTATAGTGGTGGTGGTATGGTGGTGGTGGTATAGTGGTGGTGGTATAGTGGTGGTGGTATAGTGGTGGTGGTATGGTGGTGGTGGTATGGTGGTGGTGGTATGGTGGTGGTGGTATGGTGGTGGTGGTATAGTGGTGGTGGTATGGTGGTGGTGGTATGGTGGTGGTGGTATGGTGGTGGTGGTATGGTGGTGGTGGTATGGTGGTGGTGGTATAGTGGTGGTGGTATGGTGGTAGTGGTATGGTGGTGGTGGAATAGGTGGTGGTGGTTCTAAATTTTCTTGCAAATAAATCAAATTAAGGTTTAAGACCCTCCACGGACAAGGAATGTAGCATACAAAACGAACTATGTTTTGCATAGTTAATTTTGTCTATAAATTAATTTTACAGTAGGTACCAGGTAGGTACTATTTTAGGTATTAACAATAAAATTCTAAACGTACCTTTCGAGAGAAATAAAAATAAAAAGCTACACGTTCACACTTAAAAGAGTACCGGACGAATTCAGGCCGCAATTTTTTTTTTTTTCATACTACAGGCTAAACCTACAACGTTCATATTTTAAACGCTAGAATTTAGTTTTAGCGAAAGCCTGTGGAAATATATTCGTGTGATTCTTTTTATACGGTTTGGTAGTAGCTTTCACGACCCGCATGCATGTAAGCCTAGTTTTATTTATGTTTGTAGATTTTCTGACTTTTCCTGTGTATGTACGTTATTTTGTTCAGCTCATGTCAGCCACGGTTTCATGATATAATAAACAATAAATTATTATATCAGCTGGCGTTTCTGTGAGTTCTGTGGGAACTTTTCTCATTATGTGTTTTTAAGTACTTGCCTCCTGATTTTAAAAAGGTATTGTAATTATTTTGTTGTTAAATGATATGATAAGTAATTTGATTTGCTGTTGCTCCCTCAATCAATCAATAACTTTTTCGTGTTGATCAGTATATCACAGTCCCACTGATATATTTAGGTAAACATAAACTCTAGCCTATTTTTCATGGGAGTATGTAAAAACTACATAATGTCAAGAGCTATGATCCCTGCATACTTTTTGCTCCATCCACGTTCATACATCTGATAAAATGATGTATATTATGGAAATAGGTTTTAACATTCACTTTTACACGTTATTTTTTTTTAAACTAGATGGCTCCGGTGCTTGGTACCTTACTACTCTGAGAAGAAACAGCCGAAACAAAGTCAGAGGTCATTGTCTCTTTTAAAGTCCAGACATAATCTTGTTCAACTCACATGAGGACTATGCAGATTAGTGTCTGAAATGGACATCTAGTCAGACACATACAACATCACCGAAGTGTTTATCCTTGGGGATTAATCATTTCTAAAACCGTTATGTTTTAGTCAGTAATTAAAACGATTTTTTCCGTGCAAATACATCAAAACTAGGAAAAGCAAATAGGAAACAAACAGATTTTTCTCTGACAAATTGATAAGAGCACCCATTAATCATACAGCATACAGTGACCATATTTCCGTCATGTCAACCAATATTCCACTATCCACCATCAAGAACACATACGTCATCAAAAAGGCAAATAAGGAAAAACACGAACAGTTCTCTCCCATTTCGTTTATATACATACTTCCATACTAATATATAAATATGTAAGTAACTCTATGTCTGTTACCTTTTCACACCTTAACGAATTTGGATGAACAAGGACAGAACACGGGTCGGGTTAAAACAGAATAAATTTCATCCTGGTATTAGGTACGTTCCCTGGACAAATATGTCTACACGCGAACGAAGGCGCGGTCAAAAATACTTTCTGCTTTTCTATTAACAACATTAGGTACAGTACACATTTTCGAGACCAAATCTGCTAGCAAAGCAAGACACTTATGCTTTTCAATGAACAGAAACTTCAAACTACCCAATTTGACCAAATCTAAATAAGTCTCACGACCATTTTTATGGAACACTAATAAAACTAGTGCAGTAAAACATTCCCTTGAATATATTACAGGATTTTATTAAAAACTAACACGTTTTACGATTCTTTAGTAGAGATTTGTCGGGGATAATAAAATGTAAGAGTTTATGTCTCTTGTATACGGCTAGATTTTTCGGGTCAAATAAATTGTTGTGAACGTGCAAGGAGTACGGAATGAATTATGTGGTTTTGGTACTGATAATATAGACGTTACTATGAGGAAAGTTTTAAGTATTTCGTTTTTGCCAAAAAGAGGGGAGAGGAGAAACACGAAATTAGTATGTACAGTGGCCATTGGAGTGGCTGAGAGTTTTGTGAAAAGAATTGAAGCAGGCTGGTAGGAATAATGAATAGCAAGTGATTTTTAAGAATTATGTTAGAAGGAGAGTTAAGTGCTAAGCTGGAAAGATCGAAAAACGTAGACAAAGTAAAGTATCAATTCACAAACATAACGAAATGTCAAGGACATATCAAAATATGGCGATAGAAAGCAATCCAATTACCCCAAGAAAAGAAATCAAAAGGTTTTTTTTGATCCCTTATAAGAAAGAAACCTTAATTTGTAAGAGGCCATCTCTTCAATCGTTAATTTGAGAACGTATTCGATACTTTCGAGGAAGACTAACAAGACGAATGGATGGACTGTGTGACGGATGAAAATGGCAAGAAAGTTCACTCGTCATCTCGACTTCTCTATTACTCGTCATCTCATCAGACACCTGTCTGATGAGTAATAGAGAAGTATGAAAGACATGTTGCGTCGACCCCAAATAAATTGGGGTTAGGGCAGGAGAATGATAATTGAGTACTTTATATAAAATTTTGTTCTAAAAGGTAAAATTCTACCTTCTTCTTCTACTTCGTGTCGATGATTCCCACAGTCATAAACACCAAAAACGGGATATCCACCACGTTCAGTTAACGAAAACATAGAGTTACGTTCCCCAAAAACATTGTTTTTATCAGCCTTTTGCTTTCACGTTTTAAACCGTTCACAGCTCAAAGAGCAAATTGGAAATAAAAGATTTTAAAAATCTGTAATCCAAATTTTAAATTCGATACGGACGTATCCGATTCAAAATTTTGATAACAGTTTGAATGAATTTCGGAGCTCCATTTGAACTTTTCGATATCGCTAATTAATAATATGTTTATAGAACGAAAACCAACCATATCATTCACGCCCCGCGCGCGCAAGGCGACAACACGTATCCCTTAGTTGAGCTAACTACAGGTGTTAAAAGTACATTATATAAGTGTCATAATATATTAATGTGTAGACAGTTGAACGTGTGTTGTGGTGTACGAAACAGTTTTTTCAATCCATGAAGTTTATCATCGTTTCTCTTTAATCCAACCGCAAAAATATCTAAATTAACAACAGCAGCGTGTGAGTCATCGAACGAGCGGTGCGCGTGCGACGCTGACCTTCGTGACGAAGGACACACCTCAAGCGAGCAGTCGGACGCGTTCGGGTAATGCTCGGAAATATTCGTAGCGTTTAGAACACGAAGACCTACGAATCTTGCGGCGAGCCGTGTTTACATAAAACACAAATCTATAGCGGTCATTTCTGCGTATCAAGATTCACAATATGCTCTCCGGTGTTAGACGCACGCCTCCACCAGCCTCGCCTCACTCGGCATCTGAGCCTAACCTGACATTGGGTACCAATAATAATAGTGATAACAATACAAATATAACCCATAGGAGAAAGATACGCAGTGCAGATGACATGACGAGAATGGAGAAAATGATAGAAGATATGAAGGAAATGTTCTCTGAGCTAGTTACCAAACAGAATGTACAAAATGAAAAAATGAATTCGTTACAATTGGCTCTTGAGGATATTCGGTCCCAAAATACTGCGATCAGCTTGCAAAACTCTGAAATACGAAGTCAGAATGAAAAAATCAAAGAGACAATAGATTTCTTATCAGAGAAATATGATGATGCTCTGGTGGAAATTAACGATTTAAGGGCGGAATGTAGCAGTAACAAAAAGGTTATAAAAGCGCTTGAAATCAGGGTAGACTTCCTAGAGAAGCAACAAAAAGCGGCTTCGCTTGAAATTAAAAATCTACCGTCGTCAACCCATGAAACTCGTGACTCCCTTACTGGAACAGTACAGAAATTGGGTCAAATCATCAGTCAACCCGTGAGTACAACAGAAATAAAAAACATTTTCCGTTATAAGAGCAAGTCTGACGCGGTGGGTCCAGTCTTAGTCGAATTCACGTCGGTAAACATTAAAGAACAGTTTCTTAAGTCGACCAAAGACTTTAACAAGCACAACAAGGAAAATCGCCTGAATACATCCCATCTAGTAGAAAACGGACCTAGGCAACCCTTATACGTAAATGAAGTGCTTACGGCTATGACCAGACGCCTATATTATCTCGCCCGAGAACTTACGAAGGAGTTCGGTTACCATCAATGTTGGGTTGCAAACGGCAAGGTGTATATTCGTGAAAAAGACGGAATGTCAAGCCGCCTCATCAAAACTGACGAGGACCTCGCGAAACTCCGTAAGGAAAGATGACTGGACCTGTACCTACCACTGCATGCTACCTATTTCATCACAATTTTGTTAACCCTAGTCCTAACTTATACTATTTCATCAATAATTAAAACTAACAAAGCAAATAATCAATTAAACCACTGTTCAATACAAATAAGTTTGTTACTAACATTAACTATACATACACAATACAATAAACACATCATATATACAATCACGACACCTGCACGCCATATCCATAACGCACACAAACTGAACCGGCCGACATACTATATAAATAATAGCCAACTATATGTACCTACTATCGCACCTGCTCTGCACCAGTATATTGAACGTTATTGTTATGCCATTAAGCAGCGCTCAAACATGAATGTCAAAGTGGAAATTATCAACATTAACATTCGATAACACACAAAACAACCTCAAAAACCTAGATGATGTCTCTGTGTCGGATGCCTCGACTTGTGACCTGGAAAACTGTACTCCACCAAATTTCATACCTAATCAAACACTAAAAATCATTACACAGAACATAAGAAGTATAAATAAAAACATAGCGGGATTTATAACTACACTTGCTCGGACGAAACTTGACTGGGACATAATTGTGTTAACCGAGTGTTGGCTCCCTAACACCCATAATATTCCCGAGTTACCGAACTATAACTATTACCTTACCAACAATAACCATACACAAAATGAGGGTGTAGTCCTATACGTGCATAAAAAACTGCAACTAGTTGCAGAGGAGCCGTCATTCGTAGATGCAAACTGTCTCCAAGTAAAAATCGATAGAAATACTGTTCTCTTAGCGATATATCGTCCGCCAGGTTACAAAGACCTAGATAATTTTCTAAACTGCCTAAATGTCGCCCTAACTAGGTTATCCAAATATAATACTATAATTATTACGGGAGACATAAATATAAATATACATGAACACTGCAAGGATTCCGCTAAACATTCCTACCTAAACTTACTAGCTGCTCATGGCCTTTTACCTGCCCATACAATACCTACGCGACAACAAGCTTGTCTTGACCACGTTATACTAAAAACTAGACTACCTGCTTCTACTTCAGTCGCATACTCTGCCCTAACTGATCATGAGACAGTAATGCTATTCTTGTCAAAACGAATGCCTAAAATAATTACAAAAAAATGTATTCGTTTTAATTATGGTAAGATAGACACAGACATAGAACAACTAGACTTTAGTGAAATATACAAGACCCAAGATCCTCATGTGGCAGGGGAAACAATAACTAGATTAATAAAACACGTGATAGACTCAAACTCCAAATCTGGTAAGACTCCGAACCGTAAACAAATATTAAAGCCATGGATTACTCCTGGTTTACTTCGCTGTATGCGGCATCGTGACACATTGCATAGAAAATTTAAACAGACGCCTAATAATGAGATTTTGAAGATTACTTTTACTAGGTACAGAAACTATTGTAATAAATTACTAAGGAAATTAAAAGTCGAATTTGAAAAAAATGAAATCATTAAAGCAGGAAAAAACACTAAACAGTTATGGTCGGCTATAAATAATATTTCAAACAGGTCCACAAGGAAAGCCAACACATCATCACAATTATTAGCCTCATCAAGTACACCACAAAATTCTGTAAACCATGTCAATGACTTTTTTGCCAAAATAGGTGAAAAACTATCTAAAAATATAAAGAAAGCACAAACAAAAGTTACAAAGGGAAACCTATCTAACGGAACGCAATCCATGGTAATGCTCCCAACAGATGAGGAGGAGGTAGCCGGAATATTAATGTCGCTCCGCAATAACTGTGCCGCGGGATGGGATGGGATATCCGGTGACCTGTTGAAGAAGCATGCGGCCGTGATTGTGCCTCCATTGACATATGTATGTAACCTTGCTCTTTCCACAGGTAAATTTCCTAACGTGTTCAAAAAAGCCATAATTCATCCGATCTACAAGAGTGGGGACAGGAGCCGTGTTGATAACTACAGACCTATATCTGTGCTGACTGCTTTTTCCAAAATACTGGAACGGGTAATGAATAGCAGACTTGTGAGCTACTTGGAAAACAATAATCTTATCGCACCAGCACAGTTTGGGTTTCGCTCAGGTAAATCCACCTCTGACGCGGTCTTTGAGCTAACAGACTATGTGGTCACAAACATGGATAGTGGGGATAAAGTTATGGCCATATTTCTAGATCTTGCTAAGGCTTTCGACACGGTTTCTGTCCCAATTCTTGTACGTAAGTTGGAAAGTTTGGGAATCAGAGGACTTCCACTGGACCTCTTTGAGGACTATTTGAGTGAGCGTACCCAGAGAGTAAAGATAGATGAATTCATCAGTGAGGAACAAATAATTAACTACGGCACGCCTCAAGGTAGTGTCCTCGGACCTTCATTATTCCTCATTTATATCAACGATCTGGGTTTGCTCAATATCCCCAATGGCAAAATTATTAGCTTTGCTGATGACACTGCCCTCTTGTTCAGCGCGAGCTCGTGGGAGGATGTCTATGAGCGTGCTCAACTAGGCTTTAATACGGTTTCTAACTGGTTACGCGACAATCTGTTGACCCTTAATACAACCAAAACCAATTACATAGCGTTCTCCATGAAAAACAGTGGATCCTCCCAAACATTACCTAATACTATTGTAGCTCACTCTTGCACAAACCCACTCACCCGTAGTTGTAGCTGCGAACCACTCACCAAGGCTGAGAATGTAAAATACCTGGGAATAACAATCGACAAAAACCTAAGATTTCAAGATCACATAACCACCCTTAGTAACAGATTACGGAAACTAATATATGTGTTCAAAACGCTGAGACATGTACTCGATAAAAATATTATGAAATTAGTGTACTATACCCTTGTTCAATCTATAATATGCTACTGCATCACCTCTTGGGGTGGAGCTCCAAAAACTACCCTAATAGAAATTGAAAGAACCCAAAGAGCTATACTGAAAGTGTCGTCTTTTCGACCGTATCGCTACCCCACTGAACAGTTATACAAAGAGAACGAAGTCCTGACAGTGCGTCAACTGTTTATATTGCACATTCTGCTGAAACAGCATTCTCTCTTAGTTTATAATCCAACGCTGTCCAGAGGGAAAAGACGATATGACCCAGTGGAGCGCCATCATCTACGTTACAAAACTAGCTTCCCAAGGCGTTTCTTTTGCTATCTGGGTGGCTACTTATACAATAAAACACATAAGGTACTACAAATCTTTAGCCTCACAAAGAACAAATGCAAAAAGAGGCTAACTGACTGGCTACAAAAATTAAACTATAACGATACTGAAAACATCCTTGTAATGACCTAAACACACAATCAAGCACTCTCACACACCCACACACTCACACACTCACACAATCACCCATACGACACATCTACTAACATTCGTCTCGCATACTTATCCTAGATTTCTAAGCCTAATATATAAACTATAAAATGTCGTATGATTCCTTACATTCTGTCAGCGCGCCTATATAGTACATAATTTATGAAATGAAAATGTAAAGGGGTGGGATCCTGGTGTCCTGAAACACAGGCCACGAGCCTAGCTTAGGCACCAGTCTCCCACAATATATACCTACCTGAATTGTGTATCATTGTCGAATCTGACCAATGTAAAATAATTTATGTATATTGTGGTGAGAAATAAAGTTGATTGATTGATTGATTGATTGATTGATTGATATGCAGGCGTACATACGGCATATCTTCCTATGTGCTAATTCTAGTAAAAAAAAACTAAATTGTAGTCCAGGGTATAGTCCTAAAAGGCTTCAATCGAGCCTTGGCAATCTAGGCAATAGAAAATAGTTTTCAATTATGAAATTCAGTAACAACAAATCTATCAATACATTTTAGGGTTCCGTAGTCCTGACAAGGAAACCTTATAGTTTCGTCATGTCCGTCTGTCTGTCTGTCTGTCCGAGGTTTTCTTAGGAGACCGTTAGTACTAGAAAGCTGTAATTTCTGTAATTTTGTAGGGGTATGGACAAAGTGGTAAAAAAAAAATGTGTTTTATTTATGTAGCTAGGTGGGTAGTAGAAGCGGATTATTCCAGACATCCCCACCGACAAATCCCTAACGACCAAATCTTAAGAATTGGGACTATTCTTAAGATTTTGTGACAATATCTCGAGTAATTCCTAACATTATTCTCAACATAACTTTCTCATCAAATGTAACTTCATCTAAACAACACGGCTTTACCCCGCCTTACATACCATCATAACAAGCAAAATTTTCCTCCACACAAACTTATCCCATAGTCCCCTCATCCACTTCTAAAACAAAACACTGTGCATAACGGATGTCATCTAAATCCTTAAAAATATGAAGGATTTGGGCCCCGCTTCGCAAACGAGGAGACTACAGAGTGGTTCCGCTGCTAGAATATTAATAAAGAGACCAGATCTTATTAATATTGATGATGTCACTGGAGGAACATGACAGATTATGTGTAGCGCTTTGTGTCGCTCAATCAGAGGCACAAGTTTCGAGGGGACGTTTTTTTTAATACGGCTTGAATTTGTGATTAGTATTGAGTGGTAGTAAGAGTTGTAAAAATATTTTGTTCTACTCAAAAAACATGTGTGGTTAAGATTTACGCAAATAAAAAAGGCAATAGTTATCTAGTTACAAGTGATTTCCCAAAATCTATCTTCGTAATAAAACAGAGTAAAGAGATACCAATAACGAATTCAAAAGATCTAAGAAAAGAAGTCTTTGGTCCTTTTACTCAGTCTAATAGGAAATAAAATCGAAAGTTAGCCCTATCAAAAATAGGTCTGGTTCAATCTCTTAATTCGTTTCAACATTGCCTTGCCAATACACTAACAGAAAAGCTATTCCATCTAGAATAAATCTCAAACAAATCGAGGTCGCGACTTGACTTGAATAGCTCCAATCAATGAATACTACTACGAAAATTAATGTCAAAGTGCTCTGTACACTCGCATTTAGCGAAGAATCGGTGCCAAGTACATTTTTTGTGACCCGGCTCTCTAATTGCTCCACAAAAAGATATGCACTCAATCGACAATTGTGTTCAGAATTTTGTTTCGAATGTCGCAGTATTTTTGTTACTTAATTCAGAGATTCGGTCCTTCGAGTCGGATTTTTCGTCCTTTCTCTTTATTTGCGTTGCTAACAATACTCCCAAATGATGCTTTGAATTTCGTCTGTCGTGGAATTTAAACAATGTCTCTTTTGTTTTACGGGATTGTGACGAAGATTTATGTGCGCTGCACATGATACATTTGTTAAGGGATTTTCTCTTGGTGATACAGTTAGGACATTATAAAACAGGGTGGTTACTCAGAGGTGGATAATTTCTTGAATTTTCATTTCAAAGGTCAATATAGGAAAACGCCATTTCTAAATGTGTTTAAAAAATAAATGTAAATTTTGCTTTCCACGTCGGTGTTCAGAGAATCCATTATTAAAGATCCCTATAAAGTTAAAAAATTCTAAAGAAACCAAAACACAACCACAAAATGTGTAAAACCAACCGGATAACAAACAATGTTACCCATTCCCAATAGAATAGACTAGCGAAACGGTAAAGCTACTAATTAAGTAGGAAATGAGAAGCACGCGTGCAGACACAATGTGATTAAGTGTACGGAACCGTCTGAGGAGAATTTTGTTGTGAACTTAGTCCTAGTTGGATTGAATAGTGCGGCTTGGAGGTTTCATTGCTTGTGTTCTAGAAGGGAACAGAACAAAGAGTTCTGGTGCTTTGTCTTGCGTGTTAACAGAAGCTGTGTTTATGATACTAGGGTAACGTTCTCCATCTTATGTTATTACTGTATGAATGTAAGAGCTCTGAAGAGATGACTAGCTTGCTTGTTGACGACCCGAATGGCGTAGCGGTAGTGGGGCTGCCTTACGTTCTCAGGGTCCTGGGTTCGAATCCCGGTAGAAGCAAATGTTTGTGTGATGAGCATGGATATTTGTTTCCGAGTCATGGGTGTTTATATGTATAATAAGTATGTATTTACAAACAAAAAAGTATCGTATGTACGAAGTATGACTAGATGGCGCTGTGTGCAATGTCCAGCGATATTTATTTATTTATTTGTTATGCTACCTGTACATTAGTTTACGCTACCGAATTATGATTTCTTCTAAACATAATATCATAACATCAGAACTGTATTTCCCTAAAGGATTAGGGATATAATAATAATTCCAAGACACCAATCTCAAAAAAAAAACTTTATTTTGGGGCCGCAAACCCGATTTATTTTCAATTAATTGCCTAATTTGATTTTTAGTTTCTTTGAAATCGATTAATAGTTGAGTCATTGAGTTGACCAAAGCGTGTGACGTCACAGCGCGCGTGAAAAATCTATGAGAGAACCACGTTTTGACAGCTCATAAAAAGTATGTCAATTGATTGGTGTGTCAACTACTCTAATATGTTTTCCTTAATATTGTAAGTTTAAACTTACATTGTCACTTACTATAATATCTTCCGTGATTATCAATTATTCTGAGCTTTTGATACTTCGACGCTATTGCAAGCGCCATGATTGCGGGATGACTAAAGAATACGTCATTATCAGCGGCCTAGCCTTTTCCCAAGTTTTACTGGGGTCGGCTTCTAGTCTAACCGGATGCAGCTGAATACCAGTATTTTACATGGAGCGACTCAGTATCAGGTCAGTATTTTACTGGCGTACGTGTAGATGGTAAATAAATTGTTAGGTGCAGACAAATCTGTCTACCCTCTTTATTAGTGTTTGTGTAAGTTTAGTTATAAACTTTGAAAGCTTAAAACTTTTTTAAAATTGTAGGTATACCATGAGATAGCTTTGCATTGCCAACTACTATCCCAGTCAGCATTAAGTAAAATAACATAATAATTTTCATAATATCACACCTGTAATCCCCGAAGGGTTGGGCAGAGTTGTAGCTAATAGTATACTCCCATATTTAACCAGTTATGTTGAAGTTCCATGTAATAGGGAGTAGAATTGTAATTTATTAACTCATACTGATGTCCAATGTTTCAGAGTACTACTCTGAAAGTGATAAGTGATAACAATTATTCTCTTTCTATAATAATAAATCTTTTGGATATTGTACATTGTTTTTCTAACAATAAATATTGTGTCACCACATTGTACACTTGTATAACAAACAATTCCAAATAAAATACAGTAAAGCAAATCTTTTGTTGCCATATTCTGTATGCGTGTATCGCACACACTTTTATTCTTTTTCCCTTGCGGAATAAATAAATTACGTGCCAAGAAAAACAGAAACTTGTATATGTTTGAACCTGCTAATGTTTTACAAGTAGAAACTTGGCGAAGGCGTGGAAAATGAGATATTCACTTCGTTGATAGGCATGTAGGGACACATGTAAGCGTGCACGACTGAATGCAAGGTAAGCAGAAATGTATATGTGAGCGTGACGTATGGACGGCGGGCCAGTTACTGCGCACTAGCCCGGTCGGAAGGTTCTCCTTGGGGTAATTTGGAATTAAACTCTTTTAGCAGTGGACATTCGTTTATTTAAATAAAACCCAGAGGCCTTCATAACCAGTTAGCGCAGTGCTCATACAAATAGGGATTGCTATAATCACAGTGCCAGCAGAATCCCTAAAGGCATGAATTTTAATTTTCAAGTGACTTGGAATATTTATTTATTTATTTAAACTTCATGTACAAGGGTGGTACATAGGCGGACTTAATGCCACAAGGCATATCGAGGAATATCGTGGTTCGAGAAGCTCAGAGGTTTTTAAGTCCAGTTTTTAAGGACTATAGCGTGGGTTTGAACCTCGGCAGGTATTTCTTCGGCGTTTTAATTTTAGTACCTGGGTGACCGACCTCTGCTCGGGCGAAAATAGAAAGAACAAATTTCCCCAGATACGAGACCTAAGTGAGATCAAGTTTTATCCCTCGGAAACCCCTATATTATTACAACTTTTATCGAATTCGTTAGAGCCGTTTTTGAGAACGAGAATACAAGTACCTTAAAAATATTGCTCATTTAATAGTTAAGATAAAAAAAAAAAAAAAAACGAAAAAAAAATTTTTTGAAATCATGGTCGTTGTTTTAGATTCGTAACTGATTACATAGTTGATTAAAAACCCTTTCTTATACAGTAACTTAAAGTCATACCAAATCCAATTCTTGTCAAAATCATGTTAAGTCTGATTACACCACATTCATTATTAATCGGAAAAAAGGAAAAGCTAATAATTACTGTGTCGCTGTGGCTATTATTATTATTTTCTGATTAATATAGACCTGAACCTAAACCCTACTCACGGTATTAAAAAATATCCTACACATTCATAACAACATAACGTGTACCTACACTTACTATAAATTAAGTTTAAATTCCTTTAACACCACAACCGAGCCTAACTCAAAACTTGAAGCATCTTCAAAAGCATTTTCTATTATAATACCCTGGAGCTAAACATGTTTGAAAACACACATTTAATTAGAATTTCCAAAGGCATTCACCTCTTAACATCAAAGGATTCAGCAAACACTGTACTCTATGGCGAAAGGGGTTCGAACATGACATAATTTAAAAAGCTTTTTATGGGGTCTGGGGTCAATGGGATGGTGATAGAAATTGCTTGAGGTTTTTTTAAGCTAAAGCAATTTCTATCGGAAAACGATTTAAGTGATATAATTATGTTCTAGGCAGGAAAGGTTGCAAAATAATTCTTTGCAATGTTCTAATAGAACAAAAAAAAATCGTTTACACTATTAGGTAACATTATTTTGCTTTGAACTGCATACGATTAAGTCCAAGTACAGATGTGTGTTAACGTAGATGACGTAAAAAGAGTGTCTAAGAGTCGTAGCAGGTGGAATTTTTTAGTTCCTTTTAACACTATTACACATTATGGGAAGTGGATGTTTACTTTTCTTTAAAATGAGTTTGTGATAAGACATTTCTGTAAAATATTACCTAAACAGAAAAGTGAAACTATTGACCGCTACGTATTTGGAATATTAAAACGATCTTCTATATTTTAGCAGATTCAACAATACCTTTCAAAAAGGCTTCCTTCACTCCATTGTCACAAAAATGGTCCAGGGCTCCGAAATAATGCTTCAAAGCAATCGACTGTAGAGCCGGTGTAAAAGTGTGGAATGGCTTTAAATTGCTGCAAAATTGTTCTGGATTATGAGCAATATTTCCTATTCTTTCAGCTATGTACATTGAACAGTAAAAGGAATTTCAGAAGCTTTATCTTTAGAATTAGTATTTTTTGGTGTTTATTAAAACAACTAGAAACGCATAACGTCTGTTATCCTCAAAGGATTAAGCAAAAGTACACTATAGTATCTAGTGTACTATAGTATACAGGGTGTAAAAGACCTCATCACGAAGCCGTCAACCAAGATTCTGTACATCAAACTAAGTAACTTTACGCAAAAATTATTAATAAAAATTATTACGACTTTTTTTTTTGGGGTGAAAAATCATGTTTTGTGGTAGAACTCAATGTAACGCACTCAAAACATTGTGCTGATGGATGGATTGAATAGTACGGGGTCGTGGAGGTATTAAAAGTAAAAATCTTCCATTAAAAACATGTATTTAAAAAAAAAACTTGTCTAAAATTTGGAACTTTGACCCCTAATATCTCCGTAACTAGAAGGTTCCCCAGGTATGGTGTAGAACAAAAAAATGATCGCAATAACGAGGAGAACAAATACCTTTCGGATTCGTTAAGAGGTGTTTTACACCCTTTATAGTATCTAGTACTACGCAGGGATATTAACAGAAGGTACTCTGTGATAATCCCTATAATCCAATTTGAGCCAACAATTTAATAATGTATGTAAATTAACACATACGAAACGTGGTTAGACACTGATCACGTTACAAGAAACTAACTGATGATCTGGCAATGAAGCTAGCTGCCTAAAGCACTAGTACTTCACTTAGTATTTGAAGCATTTTAGTTTCCTTAATTATTTTTAAGCTTTAAGTTTAAAATAAAATAACTGAAACAAAATGTAAGCAAAAAATATAAAGATAATTATTAGAAATCTGTTTATCTATTTTGTAACAAAAAAACCTAATGATTGGTGCACTAAACATTAATGTGTCTCCAAAGATCCCTCGAGATTCTTATAAGTTTCGTTTTCTCGCAAAATATCCAATACACTGTTGACCCAAATAGGAAATTGTTGGGGAGAAGTCTGGCATAAATTTCGTTTTCTCGCACATTTCAGTCACAAAATAATGGTAATTTATTCGTATTTTTATTTAAAGGGACGTATTTATAAGATTATGCGTAAAGATTCCACGCATTTTCCCCCAATTGCAAATGTTGGGTTTTGACTAATGAAGGGTGTTTTGTAATAAATAATAAACTTTTTCAAGATCAAAACATAAGAACCATGCAATATAATTGAGGAAAATACCAAGGACAAAATCATTGGACGCACCGACAAAGATAACTCTCGTTTTAATTGGAACAAGCAATTCGGAAACAAGTCTTCAAAAGGTAAATAAAAAAAATACACGAAACATTTTCTCAAATAATATCCACCATCCATCAAATACTTACAGACTCGTTACGATTCCACGTTGAAATCATTTACTTTCCCAACAAGAAAAATCCTTTGAGAAATCTTAAAAAACAACACGGCACATTTCTGAAAAGTCTTTTGCAACTGAACGTTTCAAACAATACGTACCTTTCTAAAACCATGTCGGGGTCTCACACATCCATTCAAATGCGATCATCTCGCACGAGACATATCGTCACATCTATGAAAAGGCGAAAAACACTTCCTAAACCTAACTTCACTTTAACTAACACGATCTAAAAACTACTTATTTTGAGTCACAGAACAAAATTTACAACAACGAGGAACTTTGTCTTTTTTTATGATATTGTTTTAAAACAAACACGGTGTCGGATTTTCGAATAACTCGTCGCGCCGTAAGACGTCCGCGCGTGGCCCCAGTCACGAGGCAACTGACAGTATTACCAAATAAGAACCTAATTTTCCCCAGATCTGTGCGTGTAGGTGCCGGTGGGGAACAGTTTGCGTGAAACCTTTGTATTAGTTCGCGAGGCTGTTAAGAGATGGCGTTGAAACAAAGTTTTGTGAATATTTATTATGAACTTTACGATTATCATGGTTTGTCATTCGATGCTGGCGGAAGGAATTCAAATAGGGATTTGGCTTTTGTTTAACTGTCATAATCATGCATGCTGGTTTTTAACATGGTGCTAAGTATTATTCATAATAGTATTTTAAGTATAATGTCGTAAACTAATGTAAGATTATAGCCCATTCCCTCTCATAGAGAGGAGGCCTGTGTCCCAGCAGTGGGAACATTAATAGGCTAATGATGATGATGATGATGAATATAAGATTTTTAGAGAGACCACGGCAATAGCATCAAGTGGAACTTGGATTAATAAAAAAAAACAATATAAATTATTCGAAAATTCTTAAATGGATGTTTAAATAAGCATTTATTAATTAACTTTTTCTCTTTTTTTCATTCCACTGTTGCACAAGGACAACACGAAACAATACGAACCGAAATATGCTAATATTATGCTAAATAATCTCAGAAGATAGAGAAACGGATCCTTTATTTGATTTTTTGTACTAAATAAGATTTAAATGTAATTTGGGGCGAGCCTAAAAAATAAAATGAACGATATAAACTAACATTACTGAATATTTTCTCGAAATATATCCCTCTTAGAGCCGCTGATATTATTGCCATTTTATGGCTGGTGCAAAACATAAGCTGATCTGCGGATGAAAGGACCATTTCGGTGTTTAGTGATGGCGTGAGGACCAATTCATAGGCTTTTGAGAAAAACTGGTTTCAGTTTAAAATTGAAATAACGTAATTCTCGTATGGAGGTAGGCAAAAACTACATAACAGTACAAATGCTACAATCCCGAAATACTCCATTTTCTACTAAGTTGACACATCTGGAGTGTTCATAGAAACATGCACGCCTGTATTAACGCTATAAAAAAATTATATTATATTTTTTAAATACAAATTTATATTCATACAATAAAAAAAAAATGTAATTTTAAGATGGTGATCAATGATGAAGATGAACTGAAGCTATACAAGAAATTTGCTGTTGACTGTAACGGAAGGCGAAATCTTGTTTTGGAAAAACTTGAAAAACATTTGTTACCCGTGGGTAAATCGAATATTTACTTGAACATGGGAACATTATCATAAATTACAAAAAAGTTTGCTGTGACGCAATCACTAACCTTTTCAGTTAAATTTTAATAGCTTCATAAAATTTACATTACATAGAAAACTAAGCCGGAACACCTAATCAAACTAAAACAATCCCTTAGTAAATATCATCTTACGACACACGAGGGAAATTATGAAATGATTTATTCTTAGCTGAGACCGCACTGAGAGTTACGGCGTAGAGTGCTATTGTAGCACAGTTCACGTAGTACACTCAAAGTCGTAGCAATGATAGTTACGAGGCTACTACGCCGTAGCAAGGGTCTACGAGTGTGCTACGTAAGATCTACGCGGTGTTTGTCTGATGGTTGTTTACATTTTGTCGATATGAAGCGATGTTGGAATGTGAGAGATTGTTACGTTCTCCTTAGTGTTTTGATGTTGATTCACTTAAGAGTACTTTTATTTTTGAAGTTGTTATGTTTTGTTGAAATGACAATGTACAGTACATTGTCATTTTTAGTGATCGCTAGTTCAAGTGGCAACTTTAATTGTTAATTTTCAAGGTTCCGTACCCGAAGGGTAACCAACGGAACCCTATTACTAAGTCTCCGCTGTCGGTCCGTCCGTCTGTTAGTCAGCGGGCTGTAAATTATGATCCGTAATAGGTAGATCTAGACTCGCATCACGAAGGCTGGCCCAAGGTGGCACAGGAGAAGAACACCGTTGTAGTGGGACATGAAGGCCAATAAAAAAATATAGGTAGACCATAACATTGTCAAATGCCAAATTTCACAGAATGTGTATTTCTGTTGCTGCTATAATAACAAATACTTAAAGGAGCTCCCCTAGTACGATGGTTCGGAACCCTTCATGCGCGAGTCCGACTCGTACTACACTTGGCCAGTTTTTTTTAATGAACAAGAGGAGTGATGTTATAATCAGATTATGCCTAAACGCTAAAGTCTTATAAACCGCAACGTCTAACATTAGAATTCCGTAAGAGTGGGATATTTTTTGCGCTATGGACACGATTTAGTATCGTTTTTATTTGTTTACAAGAAATATATACGGGTTCTGCCGCATTAAATATCCACGTTTCCTTTTATTTCTTACTTTTCCCTTTTTTCTAAGGTTTTTCGGTTACCTTAATATTTTTAGGGTGTTTGGTTGTAACAAAAAGTGCTTGAATCATACGTTTTTATTATTTAGTTGCGAAGTAATGTGTGCACGTGGCATGTATTGTTTTTTTATAGGTGCGTCCTTGTGAGAATGTGTTTTTGATAACTTCAAATAAAGCGGTTCATTGCAGGTGTGTGGATAGTTAAAATGTTGTTGATCATTATCTGCCTAGCCTTTTCCCAACTATGTTGAAGTTGGTTGTCTGTCTAATCGCATGGCAAGCGATCTTTGATCTTCGCTTCATGCTTTAATACTACTACTAAGAAAATGTTTTAACTAATAACGCATGAGATTTCTATAGTTTGAGTTAATTATTATTATTGTTATTAAACGTTTATTTCAGATTAAATAATCCATATAAAAATTAAAGTTACATGATTAATTAAATAAAAACTCTCTCTCTCTCTTTTTTTCTTTCTTTCTTTAATTAGAATGACTGAATGACTTTTTTTTTTTTCGTTGTTCTCTGTATCAGGATTTAAATAACATGTAAGGATTTAGATTAAGTAGTAGTTTGATTTAGTAGTTTATATACATTAAGGTAGATTTCTTCTTCTTTTTCTATATTGTACGTACAACTTTCGTTTTGCATGCTGAGTTTACCTATAAGTGATTGTACACTATTGTTAAAATGTTTTTGCTTGTTTTTATGCCCATAACTGGTGTAAACAATTGTTGGTAAACCAATAAATAAATAAATAAATAACAAATCACAAAAACTTAAAAGTAAACTAAAATATCATCATTAAATTATCTTATTCATAAATTACACACAATTAATCGAATTACAAAATTAATATGCACACAAAAATGGTTACCTAAATAAAAAAACATTGCCCAACTGGATTCATAACATAACATAACATAATCAGTAATCCCCGAAGGGTTAGGCAGTGGTGTATCTAATATAATAGTACACCCACATTTTACCAGTTATGTTTAAGTCCCATGGGGGTGAGCCTATTGCCATCAATCGGCCACGAATTGAGACTCCGTGGCTGCTACTGGGAAATTCCTGATGGAAAAACCCAAAAACAATTTTCCCGACCCGGGAATCAAACCCAGGACCCCATACTCAGCAATCATGATGACCACCACTAGACCTAAGACGCAATCACATAACAGGATTCATCCCAGTAAATTCACTTCCAATCGCCATCTTAAAACCGTATTTCCATCAAACTTTTGATCAAAGCTGATAAATAAAACCCCACGTGTGCAATAGCAAAGTTTTCAACAATTTTATCTGTTTTATAAATTTAAGGAAACCAATTTATCTCAACAAGTTACAGCGAACGTTCGTTTTCAACGATTTTGTTTGTTTTATTATTTTTCTGTTCAATTCGCTTTTTGTATTCGTGTATTGAACGGATTGGATTTATTCGTTAGCTATGATAATGCTCTTTTGATATTGCTTTTTTAAAATCCTTTCGACTACAAACGAGAGAGATTACGCGTGCATTGGCGTTGTTGCCGTGAGGTATATTTTAGTTTGATATTTTTCGGATTCATGTACGTATCGTAAAATTATCATTTACTTCGATTTAGGACAACAGACCCTGAGAGATATTTCTTGACGTCAGAGACCTATGGGCAGCATAAAAACTCTGACACCAGGTCCTCTGACGCACGATAAAGGTTACTACGTTAAATAATTGTTTTATTCTGTTTAAAAAGGCCTGTTCATTGGAGCACATACTTGATCGCATGTATAATTATTATGCTCTTTGTTTTAGTGGCCCAAAAGTCTGACAACCAGTCTTACCAACGGGTATCGTAATCTTACTTCTTAATAGTCATCATCTCATTATGCACCCTCTGTTTCACAATATTTTCTTTCACATAATATTACACGTCAAAATAGAAAGTAGCAAAGACATTTTGTATAATCTCCTCCAAAATCCTTTCTATTAATTTTACTACGAGTATTAACAAACCCAGAGGTAAACAAAACACATTCAGTGCACTAAGATCTGCCCAATAATCTGAAGCTCGCCAAGTTTTCAGCGACGTAAATCAAAGTTCAACAATAAGATAGAAAGTCTTCGTTTGGGACAAAGCCTCCTAGACCGGGATCCTGAACAAAACCTTATGTTTTGGTGTAAGTTATCAGAGTAAGAGGGTCGTATGTAATTATTTTTGAGGGTTTCATTCATTGTGGTAAAAGTGCGGAGTAACAAATGTTTTCCTTAATTTTTTCAGTAAAGCATATTAACAGTTTTAGTGACAATAGTAACACTAAGGTAAAGTTGCGCTAGCTTACAAGGCTGCCAAGCTTATAACTAGTTACTATACTAGATAGTTAGTATACATCTAAATATAAAGGCTGAAATGCTTGGGAGCTAGTTAAATCTTTGCTTCTACCTATTTGAGATCAAGGCTTTGCCTCAAATCTTGTAATTTAACGCTCCAGGAATGACTGCGTGAGTTTGTATAATGATTTAATTTGTAGAAGAATACGAATAATTATACATTATAATTCAGTATTGTTGTAATTGTGGTCTGAAGAATCAAGTTCCTAAATATTTACTGGGGTAATAGCGAAATAAAAAACTAGTAAACGTTGTACGATGGTTGCTATTCAAAACACAAAGCTACAAGTACAATTTGAACTTAGAATATCTTTTATTGACATTATAAATGCCATTAAAACCTAACAAAAAAGTATACCAACAAGTAGGTTTTACAACATCCGCCCTTAATGGAAATAAAAAGATAAAGTAGTAATGCTAAACACAATAGAAAAGAATTAAACATTACTACCAGACTAAACAGAAATACAAAACTTACACTGACGAAAAATAAATAAATAGAAAATTATTCTACCTATTTATCACTAAACCCATATTAACAACGCACCTAAGATGAGCTATGCGCCTTAAGGGCTTGGTTAAAACATCAGCTGTCATTTTATCCGTAGGTATAAACTTTATATCTATAAGACCCTCAGTAACCTTTTCACGAATAAAATGATATCTCGTATCAATGTGTTTGGTTCTATTGTGGTGGATTGGATTGAGCACAAGTTTCCGTGCACTTTGACTATCGTTGTATAGCAACACCCTGTCAGGAAAAACAGTAATGTCACATACTAACCGTCTGAGGAAAATAGCCTCTTTTGCAGCACTGGTCAAGGATATATACTCAGCTTCTGTAGACGATAAGGCTACCGTCGGCTGCTTCTTACACTCCCAGCTAATAGGTCCACCTGCTAGCGTGAAGTAGTAACCAGCGTGCGATCGACGGTCATGTACACAGTTCGCCCAGTCAGCATCCGTGTATCCACACAGCCGGCTACCGACTTTCCTGTAAGTAATACAGTAATCCATAGTACCTTTTAAATACTGTAACACCCTTTTAGCTGCCAACCAATGCCTCTTATCATAACAGTTATTAAACTGGCTTAAATAGCTTGTGGCATAAGCTATATCGGGTCTCGTATTCACAGCTAGGTACATGAGACATCCTATCATGTTTTGGTAAGGATATTCACCAAGAGATGTTGGATTACCTTTTTCCAACTTGTTATTCTCCAAAGGTGTAGACATCTCCTTGCAATCTCGCATATTAAACCGCTCCAACACTGCCTGGATATAGGTCTTCTGACTGACCACAATTTTATCGTCAACACGGTTAATATTTAACCCTAAACAATACGACAATACACCCAAATCTTTTAGTGAGAAAAACTTTTCCAAGTCATTTTTGACAGCGTCAAATAAACTTTTTTCTTTGTAAAAAACAATTAGATCCTCAACATAGACTGCAAGTATTATGGTTTCATTACCAAACTTTTTCAAGTAAACACATGATTCCGCAGATGTTCGTGCAAAGCCAATATTCGATAGAATTTGATGCAACTTGATATTCCAGGTTCGAGCTGCCTGCTTCAAACCATAAATGGATTTTCTGAGCAAACAGACTTTACCTTCTGCCCCGTGCTCAGCAAATCCCTCGGGCTGTTGCATGTACACCTCCTCCTCTAAGTCCCCATTGAGGAATGCGGTATCAACATCCATGTGTTGGATCTTTAAATCCATTTCTGCCGCCAACGCTAAAAGGGTACGCAGAGATGAATTTCGAACCACAGGGGCAAAAGTCTCGTTATAGTCAGTCCCCCAAACTTGACTAAAACCTTTCGCAACTAGTCGAGCCTTATACTTGACTATTGCACCGTTCGCGTCCCTCTTTATCTTGAACACCCATTTACATGGAATAACATTTTTATTTGGTTTATCCACTAATGTCCAAGTCTGCTTATTCAATAAGGCATTGTACTCATTCTTCATTGCGGACATCCAGTTATCTTTATCATTGCTATTAATAGCTTCACGATAACTTTTCGGTTCATCACACAATAAATCAACACCGTAAGTGCCGTATGTACGTATAATAATCTGGAGGTTTACGTACTCTTTCAGGATACCTTCTCACAGGACAAACACCGTTGGGTTCATGTGAAGGAACCAGGGACAGATCACGTTGTTCACCCGAATGTAGAGACTCCGTGTCACCAACCCCACCAGCTTCATCAGTCGCGTCCACAAAATCGTCAACTTGCTCTACCTCCATGTCTACACCTTCTGAAGTAGGTGAAGAAGTAGAAGCAGATGAGACAGAAATCTGTGGCGATGTGGTATCTGAAGAAGTTTGTGAAAAAAGATTAATGACATTAGGGCTCACGACAACTTCAGGCTGAACAGAATTATCCTTCAATCCTGAAAAATTATTTTCAAATAACGTAATATCTCGTGACTTAATCAACCTCCGAGGGTTTTCCGCGCTACGGAAATAATAACTCCTTGGATCGTCTGAATATCCAACGAAGATATGTTCAGAAGTTTTCATGTCCATCTTCGTTCTCTGGCATGAAGGCACGTGAACTAAAACTCAGCAACCAAACACCCTTAAATGAGACAGGTCGGGTTTACTACCACACCACATTTCATATGGCGTCTTACCATCAAGTGCACGATGAGGTGACCTATTCTTTAAATAAACACTAGTCTCAACAGCGTCCTGCCAAAAAGCTTTTGACAGAGAGTTTTGTGCCAGCAAGGAACGGGCCTTCTCCACAATACTACGATTGCAACGTTCACTTACCCCATTTTGTTGAGGGCTGTATGGTACAGACGTTTCATGTCGAATCCCTTGAGCCTGCAAATAGTCTGCCAGCTCCTTGTTGACATACTCAGTACCATTGTCTGACCGAAGGGTTCGAATCTTATTGCCAGTCTGTCTCTCAACAAGTGCTTGGAATGCACAAAAATACTTCTGAACTTCTGTCTTAGATGACATACAATAAAGTGATATAAAACGTGTATAATCATCTACAAAAATAATAAAATATTTATTACCTTTAAAAGATTCAGTGGTCAGGGGACCACAAACGTCCGTATGGACCAATTCTAATGGTGACGAAGCCTTCTTGTACTTTATCCTTTTGAAAGGCTTCCGAGCCTGCTTACCCTTTACACAAGGTACACATGGTTCTTTGTCAACCTCAGTATACTCAACACCAACAGCTAGACCCTTTTTGAGTAGATCCATACCAATACGGCAGAGATGTCCTAGACGCTTATGCCAAAGCTGAATCTGGGACAAATTAGTGTGAACATTATAAGCTGAAAAACCTTGTGGTTTTACTGTACAATCTAAAGTGTACAATCCACCACAAATAGAACCATGTAAAACAGGATCACTTTTAAAAGAAACATCATTAAAATTATAAAAATTACAGCCATTCGTATCAAAAACAATCGAGAAACCTTTCTCCACTGCCCTTTTGACTGAGAGTAAATTACAATCTAGGCCAGGAACATGTACAACATTAAAAATCTTCTTGATATCGGTTTTTGTGTCAATAGAAACATCTCCTAAACCCACAGCCGGCACACTTTTACCATTAGCTATAGTTATCTTCCCATCACAGGGTTGGTAACTATTAAACCATTTAGCATGTGGAGTCATGTGAGTAGACGCACCAGAGTCGATAATCCACTTCTCAGGCATCTGAACCCTTGGTGCAGACAAAGCCAGTTGCGTGACACCATCCAAAACCAATTCCGTGACACATGCATCCATATTTCCTGAACTAGAAGCAGTAAGTCCCTTATCTTTAGAACAAATTTCTGTAGAGCAGCTCGCCTTTGCCTTTTTCTCCTTCTTTTTGAGAGGACAATTAAGACTCTTGTGCCCTGGCTTCTTACACCGAAAGCAAATAACCTGTTTGTTAGTATGCAACGCAGCCACATCATCTTTAGTCTCCTTCGTCATTTCGCTCAACAACTTAGTCCTCACTAAATCTGTTGTGACTTCAACGCTCCCATTCTCAAGCGCCATTATCATGGGCTCGTAGCGAGACGTTAGACCTCCCAATATAATAGCTGCTAAAGAACTATCTTCTATGGTTTTGCCAATATCGGCCAGGTCTAGTGCTGTTGTAGTTATTGCCGTTAAGTAAGCTTCTAAATCAGAAAAATCAGATAAGGAGTACCTGTATAACTTCCGTTTCAACGACAGTTTACGACCCAAACTTCGATCCTCGTAGGATTTCATAAGAGCATCCCACGCTTCTTTTGCGGTCTTAGCTGGTCGAACAATCGAAATAGCAGCACCATCCACGGTAAGGCATATTTTAGAGAGAGCCTTTTCATCCTTTCGTACATCGTTGGGCGGCTTATTCCCTTCGACTACGCTTACAGTTTCCCACAATCCTTCATGGATTAACAACATTCGCATTTTAAATTTCCACACAGTGTATCCTTCTCTATTACAAAGCATCGGAATAGCATTTAGTGACATACCAGAAACTGCAGACGACATGTTAACTATCTTCAATTTTACCACCAATCTCCTTTTAATTTCGATCGTAGATAAAATGTACAGAGCTTCGTGCTGATAACGTGTTGTAATTGTGGTCTAAAGAATCAAGTTCCTAAATATTTACTGGGGTAATAGCGAAATAAAAAACTAGTAAACGTTGTACGATGGTTGCTATTCAAAACACATAAAGCTACAAGTACAATTTGAACTTAGAGTATATTTTATTGACATTATAAATGCCATTAAAACCTAACAAAAAAGTATACCAACAAGTAGGTTTTACAACAAGTATAAAGTTTTCATCTAAAGGTCAAAGAACTTCAATTCGCCAGTCGCTCATAACTTATACCACCACCGAAACTATTTTAAGTTTTGCACTTACCATATTTACAAAAAAATCCTTACCGTCATACAAATAAGGTCTCATTTAACTGCTTGAACTAACTTTGTGCCCTAAAATATTCTCCTGACAGAGATGTAAGTGTGAACAGATGGAATGACTTTAAGAAGGAAATATCTTTGTTGAAATAAAAGTGACAGCCGAATATATTTCCATGTAGGAATTTCAAGAGATTTAAAATATTTTAGCGGAGCCTACATTCTCGTGTTTGAAGCTAAGTGTTAGTCGGGAATACGTGAAGTGTTTGACTTGGGATTTTATTTAGAACTAGCTGTGCCCGCGGCTTTGCTCACAAGATTATGTACTATGTTGGCAGTTGTGTTAAAAAAAAAAACAAACTTTGGGACGTACAAAGTAATTTAATTTTTGATTTGGCAGACATGGTGTTCTGGAAATATCCCGCGAGAAAGCGCTACCCTGGTCTTGTCAGCCATTCATCATCTTCCTTGCTTCTTCCCGACTATGTGGGGGCGGGCTTTCAATCTTACCGGATCCAGCTATTCAGCTCAGCATTTTACATGGAACAACTGTCTATCTAGTCTCTACAATCCAGCCATCAGGCTATGAAAACTAAACATACTATAACACAGATACTTTTTTTCATAATTTTGATTTAAAATGTGGAAAATACGTGATTTTGATGTTTTCTAGGAACTGTATTCGAAATATAAGGATGAAGCTTTCAGCCACACGGTCTGAAAATTATCAATTTTTATTTTTATTACTATCTGAATTTCTATAAGAGCACAAAATTTAAAAACACAAAGTCTTCACTTTGTGTTTTTAAATTTTGTGCTCTTTATATTCTTATTCTTATTACGACTATTTTTGTTTCATTTGATTCAAAATAAAAAAAAATATAACATTGCCACAAATTTAGATAACATATTTCACAAAGTTATACCAATATTTCAGCCCAAATACTTGTCTACACCGACACCGAAAAACCGATAAAATATTGCTAATTATTACAACCTCTGTGAAAAAGTTACCCAAATAAATTGGAAAACGAATTGTTTTTATCGTAAAACGTGAATCCAAGAGATATACGATCCAATGTCTGCAGTCAATGGGTAATTACAGGCGAAACTCATTTGATTTTTATGGGTGACCACTTTTTTGGCACCCCAGTTTATTGTTGAAGTTATTGCAGAGGTTTTAATACGTGATATCGGGAGTGATGGGTGTGCCGGCTGGATTTACAAGTCAGTGGAAGAAAACTAGTTAAGTGTCGTACAGTTTTTTTTATGATTTGGGTCGCCAAGTACAATGCTTTGCCATGATAATATTGGTGAGAAAATATTGAAAGTGACGATGAATTTATTTTCTTCATTCTTTGATGTAAAGTTTTTTTATATTTTTATTCATAGACATATAGTACTTCAGTCACTACACTTACCAAATTGATTAGTGATTCCAGTAAGTTAATTACTATGATGTCCAGTAGGATTAAGGAAATATTTTATTTTTCTTAACCAGGCCGTAAAATACAAACAATAACTTATTATTTAAATATTTTTTGTCATATTCATGTTTTTGAGAAGAAACGCAGACGCAGTCTCTCTTGCAGACGGGGAAAACTTGAAAAGTGTTAGACAGATTAACAAGGTGCCTTCAGAGTTCTTACGTCATCGATCTACGTATATATGATTAATGCATTGCTTACCGTTGCCAAAAAAATAAAGTGACGGCGAGAATATAAAAAAGAGAGGCCTAAAAGTACTTTCAAACAAAATTGATCCATTACTGTTGAAGTGCGAAACGGAAACGCGTGTGAGCAAAATGTGGTCGGATCACATCTTAATGCAAAAGCACCAATTAATGTTTTCGCTGTAGAAAAATTTGCCGAATCAAAACCTACTTTATTTTTAACGTCACAGAGTTTCAAGTAAAAATATATATTTAAGCGCGAGCTTAGCGTTACGTGCAGTTTGATTTAGACAGTTGAATTTGAACTTTGTTAAGTAGAAGATAAAGTTGATTTTTCAATGGTGTTTGTCGGTAGCGGATAAACATTATGAAAGTGGGGGTAAGAGGCTGCAATACGAAATGCTAAGCTCGTGTTGGTTTGAATTACAGAAGGAACGTATCCAGTGTTGTGTTTGTTTCATATTTCCCATACTCACTGTTTGGTTATACGCCATATTTGATTTGTGACGTCATAAAGCGACTTCGCCTTTGACAGTGATGGACTTTTAAAAGGCGAACGTTACGTTGAGAGCGCCATTTTGTTTTATGTGTCTTTTTGTTTGTGTGTTCGGTTTCACATGTAATTCTTGCATTAATGGTTTTACTGTTGTTTTTATCAAGGACGCGTTGTAGAAATGAATGAATTCTGGAGAAATTGGTGTCACTGGAATATTTCTTTTTTGTGAGCAGCGGTGGCCCAGTGGTGGCGGCCCCGGCTTACGAACAGTAAGTCGTGGGTTCGAACCCAAACGGGCTTATTACTTTGTGTAATTTATTTCATCACCACTGCTCTCAAAACGGTGAAGGAAAACATCGCGAGGAATCAAGACCTAGAACCAAAAATTCGAAGACATGTGACATCTACCAATCCGCACTGGACCCGTGTGAAGGATTATAGCCCATTCCCTCTCATCATGACAGGAAACTGTGTCCCAGCAGTGGGAACATTATAGGTTGATGATGATGATTTATTTTAGGTTGGTAGAAAATTGATAAATGAGAAGATGAGGATTTTTCCAGAAAAAGTACTAGCACTTTACCGTTTTCTACCCTCTGCTGATTGAACAATCACGTAAATCGTAGATGTTGTTGTTTTAGTTATGTGTTGTTGATGATGAGCTTTTTAATCAATTGCAGCCTAATTTATCAAGGCGACACCCAACATCTTCTCATTCAGAAAACTGACTAACTGGATTATTCAATAGATTGTGTTAAGTGTTTGTGTTTATTATACCGTGATCAACATAGCACTTTATAGAAAAAATAATACAAGAATTAAAAAATAAGAGTGATAGTATTATAGTTAATTTCCAACTGATTCCAAGACGTTTTCTTCATCAAAATCCTAGCTCACATTTTTGTGCTAGAGGAGTGAACCCTCTTGCCAAACATTAAGCAGTCCAGCTCAATTTCATTTTAAAGGAACACAACACGATTTTCTTAACCCATAAATACAAACAGTACTAAACATTTGGCAGCTAGCAATAAGATCGGTATCAGGCTGTCAGAGAACCCTAGCTGGCACTTTAAGTGCCGACGTGACTACCATCCGATGCAATACGAATATACCTAGCTAGCTCGGTACGTGAAATAGTGTGCGAGACGCTGACGATGAAAACGGTGGCTGGTGCATCCTTACCTACAGATATTAAAACTTAATAGTATTTTAAGGTATGTTTAGGTATGTTTTAGTTGTTAAATAAAAAATCTTTTTTTTTTCGAGGTTACCCTGAATATTATAAAAGAACTTATAAATTGGTGTTGATTCACAGGTTGGGCGTAGTGGTACTCGGTTTACGCATCAGGAATTTCTCACAAGAAGCCTGGACTCTGATTATGTGCCAAATGGACGGAGAGGACTTCTGAATGGTTGAATGAGAGGGTGTTTAGTCTGAACGGACCGAAATGAATGGACCGCGGTCCGTTCAGACGTAGACAATAAAATATGAGTATGAACCATAATATGTTTGTCCAATTAACAGGTTTTTCACTGAGCCGTAGAGTAGTGCAGTAAAGTAACGTAATGTAAAAGATTTTAATAAGCTGTCCAATCACTGAATTTATATTAAAATGGCTTACATCGTCTTATAAGGAAAGAATTTCACTAATTATTAATATAAACATCATATTTTTAAATATCACGTAAATTCACATCTAATCAAATTAAAACACCTAACTATTTTATTCAGACCTTCAAATCCATGCCTCAAAAGCAAATCGACTCCATCATTAAACATTCATCATATACCAGAACCCAGAACGCTCGATTTCTGGTGAACTAAATAATTAAAATAGTCGAGACAAGTCAAAGAGAAACCTCTTTGGTAAAAATCATAAATATAAAACTGAGCTGGAACGGCCCCGGAGCGAATTAAACTTGTAATTACAGTGATTGCTTTGCGGCACATTCGATGTCTTAAAACGAAGTCCTCTATGGTAGATGTGGTAACAGATTATATTAAAAGTGGATAATAATTTTATAAGACGTGTTGCAGTTTGGAGGTCAGATAAGCAGTCGCTCCATGTCAAATACTGGTATTCAGCTGCATCCGGTTAGACTGGAAGCCGACCCCAACATAGTTGGGAAAAGGCTAGGCAGATGATGATGATGATATGTTGCAGTTTTATAGATATCCAGCTGACTCGATAGACTATAAATGTTTTGTCCCAACATTTTCTAGATGCTAAACTAAGAACCACTCAGGTCTTATGTCGTTAAATTATGGTTAAAGTTCCACGGATTTAAACAACTCTATGCTTCCACATTTACTGTTCAAACCGCCAGTCTGTAGAATTCATCGCCTCTCTGTTCCCTGATCATTGTAATCTTGAACTATTCAAAGTTCGAGTGAATCGGTTTCTTCTAGGCAAACTTGCCACCCTATGCCACATCATCGCGTCAAAAAACGGGCGAGTCCCACTTAAATATTTATTTTTTTCTGTTTTTAGTATTTATTGATATAGACAACAAAAATACATCATCTGTGAAAATTTCAACTGTCTAGCTATTACGGATAAAGTTTGTGACAGACAGACGGACGGACAGTCGAGTCTTAGTAATAGGCTCCTGTTTTTACCCTTTGGGTACAGAACCCTAAAAAATAACCTACCCATCCGCTCCAGGGTCTTGGGAGTAGAATTACGAACCAACTTACCTTCAGTTTACGATTATGTAAAGACATCTAATTAACACTGTTATGTTATAACTATAAGCGTGATTGCTGAGCATGAGGTCCATGTTTCGATTCCCAGGTTGGGCAAAGTGTTATTGGGGTTTTGTATCAGGAATTTAACAGTAGCAACAATGGAGTTTGGATTTTTGCCCGGTTGATGGCAGACTCGGCCTCTAATACAAAATGTGGCTGTATTGCAATAGGTCACTTCTACCAAACCTTTGGGAAACAATTTTTTTTTTTTATGTTAGCCAGTACTGTCCTACTGCTGGGCATCATTTGCTCTTTTCCTGTGCCTCCTTGGACCAACATTATTATATTGATAGCTATACAATATATAAAAAAAAAGTAAAAAGAAAATAAAAGCAAGCAATATTAAAGTTCGTAACTACTATTTAAGTCAGAATAAATAGCTCTCAATTTGAAGTCGTCATAATAATTATTATTAGGTTTGTTGTTATTTTTTTTTTAATTTTTGGTATTTGTTAAAATATCTATTAGTTTATTTTATCTGTATATGTGTATTAGATCAATCTAAATCTAAACTCTCGTTAGCAAAAAGTTTTTTTTAGACATAACTTTGTACCCTATCACTATGTTTTCCTATTTAACCCAAAGGTAGAGAATGCCTTGTGGCATTAAGCCCGCCTATGTACACCTATGTATGTTGTACATGAAGTTAAAATAAATAATATTTATTAAAATAGTCAGATTATGAAAACTCCTCTTAAAACTCTACTTCAGTTTCGCAACAACTGTATGAATCCAATAAAGTACTCAAACTACAATCATAACTTCTATAAACGATCCGAAATCATCCACCTAGCTTGCAATTTTGAAGTTCTGTCGTGAATTGAATCATACGATTTCACATATCTGTTGTATCAGTGTAATTTGCTTACCGTACCTGATTAGTAGAATTTAGCTTCGTCGGATACCCGTTTCCGAATTTGGAACCCTGGAAATTTCCTGTGTTCTCGTTCGCTAGTTTCATTTGTGGTGGAATATGTGCTAGTTCTAGGCTATGTTAACTGTACGTGGGTACTCGTATGTGGGTAGTGGAACCTACCTATAATGCTGTCGTGTACATGGTTGCTTTCAACATATTTTGTCAGTTTTTTTTTAAGAGACAATGTTTCCAGTATTATCAGGAGCTTGTTTCATAAACCAAAATTGCTGTGTTCAGATTTATGGCATATCATACTAGTAAACTTGCCTCGTCGGGCAAATTGTTATTGGGTTTTTCCATCAATAATTTTTCAGTAACAATGCCAGAGTCTGGATTTGTGCCCGGTTGTTGACAATAAGCTCGCCCTTTATTATATGGAACTTATCTAACTGGCGAAATGTGGGTCTATTATACACCTATGCCTAACCCTTCGGGGATTACAGGCGTGATGTTATGATATACTTCTTCCACTTAGTGGTTCACTGTTCACATAGTGGCCGTGGTCATGAAATCCTTCATCGCCCACAACTGCGGCTTTTACGTGACAGATTTAATGGAGTCTGTCCACGTGGTCGATCACCAACCCGGTGATCGACCACGTGTTCCCTTGCCTTTGACTCTACCCTGAATTACCAAACGCTCCATGGAATCATTGTTGCGGGTAACGTGTACAAAGAATCTGAGGATTCGTAATTGCACAAGCGACGACAGTTTTTGTTTAATATTGAATTTGAGTATTGACACGTTAGTCCGATGAGGCTGTCCAGGAAATCCGCCTCCAACACCACATCTCAAGGGCGTCAATCTTTCGTTGTTATGATATACTAGTAATACGACTTACCGAGTACTACGACGACGATTTGACGACCCGAATGGCGCAGCGGTAGTGAGGCTGCCTTACGTTCTTAGGGGTCCCGGGTTCGAATCCCGGTCGGAGCAAATGTTTGTGTGATTAGCATGGGCATTTGTTTCCGAGTCATGGATGTTTATATGTATAATAAGTATGTATTTACAAACAAACAAAAAAGTATCTATGTAGTATATCAAATATCTGGTGTCCACGACACAAGCCTCGTTGCTTAGTGTGGCACTGGATGGCGCTGTGTGTAATGTCCAGCGATATTTATTTTTTTATTTTATTTTAATACTGAATACGCCGTAAGTTGCTTACTCTAATCTTAATGAGCACCAGTAAGAGCTGTCAACTGCCAACTATATTGTATCTATTAAAAACAGAATCCTTCTCCAAAACAGTATGTAATTCTAGTCAAATGAGAACCTATCGCTAATTACTGTAAAAAAGTTACATTACCTTCTCCATCTACTTTACACTTCTTGGTCTCAGCAAGCAGCCTGAGGCGTTGCTCCCCGAAGAAGTATAAAACGGGCGTGTCAAAGATAAATTGGGTTTCGGGATTTACAGAGCTTGACCGTGACGTAATTTAGATTAGCTTGCCGAGTTAAATAGCAACTTGAAATATCGACTCGAAGCAACTCCGCATTGGACAAACAACTTGGCTTTGCAACGTTTCCTTCAGAACTTGGTGCATTCTAGGTTTTAAACGGAATTTGTTTTGTTAAGAGCCGAATGGATCGTTGGCTGTTTATCTTGAACCGGTTTGCTGAGTAAATAGAATTTCGTTGTCACTGTAGTTCGTTTCAAAGTTTCCGATTTATAAGTTGATAGCAGTGGATATACTGTAAGGATAGAATATGTCTGATGTCTATCTTTCTTGGAGAAAGAAGATGACCTGATCGTAGGAGTCATCTCAATGTTTATGAATAAGTCAGGGCTCGGTAACTTTTCTTTTATTGTTCATGTAAAATATGTCTTTGGCAAGTGCACCTTTGGGGGATTTAAGGCGTGGTGTTATATGTATAAATGTCTTTGGTTGATGACATTACTTTCTCTGCAATCAAAACAAAAGTTAACTGAAAGCTGATATGACATTTTAAACTCAATTTAATTTATCTACTCATCATTATCAGTGGCGGCCTGGTTCCTCCCACTTTAAATTTATAATTAAACTGCAAATTAATGGATTCGGCTAACTTATTCTTTAGTCATTCAGAAACAGGATGATAACTAACCACTTCTCCAAAACACATACTACCACCAAAGGCGTACAAACCGCAAAAATCAAAACACTAGCTTTTAGTAACATAAATAAAACATCACACAAAGCCTGAAAGGAAACACATCAACCCATTGACATACACAACAATACCGAAGTATCCCATACAACAGCAATTATAAGCGATCTATCAAAAAGTATCGTTTGTAAGGGCTCTCTAGAACGAATCACTGTTCACTCATGCTCTCAAAAAGGTCGAGGACTTGTGGACATTTTGGGTCTTTTCCTTTGTTAGTAGTACGTACGTTAAAATCCTTTTCCGATTCCACTTTAATGAAGGGTGAGAAGTAACTATGGAGGTTTTATTTTGGAAACTGTTTGAGAAGTGTGTATTGGCGGGACCAACACCTTAACGTGCTTATAGATCTTCATTTATCATTCTGCCATTTATACAACATTATTTTTAGTATATGTGAAACCTGAATATAGTTTGTTTAGAATAAGCAACTGAATCGATACCAATATTTTTTACACCATGTTATATGTTGTTCCAAAAATATTTAAAAAGGGATACAAGTTGGCCACCGAGCGAAACTAAGTACCTATCCGCTATCGTACACGCACAACTGACAGGTCATCGCGGCACTAGGCGCGTGCGCACAGCGCGTGCGGCGCGGTGGGGCGCTCGCCGCGTGGTGACCTCGTCTTGACAGTCGATAAAGGTAGCCAGTAACCCGAAAGTCTGACAACCAGTCTTACCAAGGGGTATCGTATTACCCATTACTAGTTAGTAATTGGTTGGCCCAGTTGGGTTGTGGAGGTCAGATAGGCAGTCGCTTCATGTAAAATACTGGTATCCTGCTGAATCCGATAAGGCTGGAAGCCGACCCTAACATTGTTGGGAAAAGGCTAGGCAGATGATGAAATGACGTAAACTTTTGAGAAGCGTTTTCAGCCAAATACATTTCGACCAGAATCGTCATCGTTGGTAGTATGCCAGTTTGTCTAGCTCTTTCTTTTGTTTTTTTAAGACAAGTGACGAGGTTGAATATACGTGAATTTAAGTTATAAATGATATCAGAATTTGCTTTGAGCCGCATGTACCGTTTTGCGTTTCCTACGCAGAAAGGTACGCAAAGGAGAAATAAATTTTCTCTTCAACATGAGAAAATGTTATGCAGATGGAATAAAAATATTGCGTGTTTATTCTCTTGCATTTGAGTCAAACGAGATGGATGGGCTTGTCTTTGACGGAGATGAAAGTTACTTGTGCTACTGTTTTTATTCAGTTGTTTCTATTTTCGAAAGAGATACCGTGGCCCCGGAACGCAAAGGGCGATGAAGGAACATGAATGGGTTTTAGTCAGCAAAAGTCTGACACTCCCTCCTGCTCCGCCCAGAGCGGGAGAAGTTATTTGATGATTACGCATCCGAAAAAAAAGGAGTTACATTAATAGGACATGTTATGAGCACATAACATATACTATTTTTAAACCACGACAAAAGGCTGTGTTATATTATTATGTGAGTAAACAAAAATGCATTGCCATTCAACGTGGCAGTGCTGCTATCAATCGTTGGGCATTGGAAAATGTATTCTAACGCCTAATATTTTAATTGTTATTTTGGTTTCTTATCTAAGTATAACTAATTAGTAAGTCAATTTGGGACAAAGACTACGTCTAACGTAGTAATTTGACACGTAATTAATTTCAAATTCATAAAGTCCCAAAACTTTGACCTATTCAGAAGACAATAAAACTGTAACTACAAACATAAAAACTAATACTTATGACATACGACCTAAAAGGTTCATACCCAAAACCCAACTTTAATAACTATACCACAGGAACCCATAAAAGCTAACTGCCCAAAATGTAACTCATCAAAATATATTCACGACATTATTTTCTTAGGAGCTTTATACACAGTATATTAACACCATATGTTGCGGACCCCTTTCCATCTAGCGTTCGAGCCTCCTCTGACCTCTGCACTCGTCATCACTTATACGTAATATTCTGGTCACAAATATCCAAGAACACAACCCCTGAAAATATACTCTAAAACTTTTAACCCAAGGTTCGTTTTCGAATGCAGATTAGAACGGTGCTAAATCGACAAGTCATAGTGGACATACATACAATGGAAAACAAACTTTCGACATACGAAATAAGAATCAATTTATTTTGGAGTTGTCATATCAGCATGTAACACACGTAATTTTAGTTTAGCGTTTTCTGTTTTCAGTTGTATGACAAGGTGTTTAAGGTTGGGTTTTGATTGAGGTAGAATATGGGCTGAAAGAAAATCTAAATTTAGATGTAGGTCATTGCATAGAGGGCTCACTAATTGTTGGGCGTGCGTTAAGAAGCACTCTCAAGGCTTTTAAGTAAAGACGTAACAACGTTGTAAATATTGTAGTTAGTGGTGTGTTTAATGTAAACTTTGGAAGAGAAAAGTTTCTGGGTGTTTAGTTGCAGCGGTATTCTTGTTTGAGTAATGTTTTGTGATGTTGTGGGGAAATGGAACATGAGGAAATGTTTCCGTATTGTTTTTGGATAAGTTTTGAATTGTTCGTATTGAAAGCCAGTATTCAAACGTTTGAATATTATTTAATGTATGTGTTCTAATAATATTATGTATGCAAAGTAAAAGGTTTTCTTACATGTAGGAAAACTACCAGGTGTAACAGTGTTGTAATACATAGTTAGTAAGTAAGTATATTATTCGCATATCATGCATGTGTCCCTGTATCGTATTGTTTACTAACACTTTGTTTTTAAGACTATGTTACCAACCCTATATGAGCCTTCGGTCGAAATAAATAAATTTGATGTTAATTAGTTTGAAAAAAAAAATCGTAAACATAAATTAATTGAAAAAATGCGTAGTTGCAACCGTCAACTTTAAATTCAAACAAAATAGTTTTCTTAATTAAGGCGGTTCCCCGAGCAAAATTAGCAACTCTATTTGTGGTGGTTCAAACTTCGTTTGAAATACTGTTAGAATAAAGTTCTAATCAGCTTGCACTACAAAGTGATTGTTACGTCAGTCACTGCAGGCCGAATAGTGCGAAATGAGTGGTTTTTATTCTTTCTAAAATCAAATTTACGTCTTTTGGAAAAAATAAAACGACAATTATTATGTTCATTATTAAATTGTCTATCCATTAGTATAAGTAGCAAACCAAAATAATGGTTACTTTACGAGGAGTAGCATTTTATAAATTATTATTTCTCATTTCTGTGGTTTCGTTGTGAGGGGATTTATTAAATATTAAGCTACTTAAAACAATTTTGGAGTCAAGAATATGTAGTAATTTAATATATTTTTTATTAGTTGGTATTTCTTTTGGATACAGAGGAGTAGGCTCCAAAAAATTGCTCGGTCAAGGTCAATTGCTCGGGGAGGCGCCTTAAATGAAATGATGTTTATTTTCGCAGGTAGGTTTTTACAAACACTTTTACACGTAATTTTTTTTTAAACTAGATGGGGCCGGTGTTTCGTACCTGACTACTCTGAGAAGAAACAGCCGAAACAAACTCAGATGTCATAGTGTCTTTTTGAAGTCCAGACATAATCTTGTTCAATTCACATGACGAATATGCAGATTAGTGTCTGAGATGGTCTTTTGAAGAAAGAACCAAACAGATTTATTTGAGTGGACCTGTCCAGTCAGTGCAAACATTTGTCAGTTATCTTGTAGCTCGATTTATAACTCAAGGAGCTCAACGAAACGACGAACAATACCAAAGAAAGGACATTTGTGGACGCTTATAGTACTCAAACTGCCAGACAGACAGTCGTGGGGAAAAAAATAAAATAAAATATGTGACCCACATGGTCCTTTTTTTTTTTTTTTTTTTCGGATGGGAAATCATCAAATGACTTCTCCCGCTCTGGGCGGAGCAGGAGGCAGTGTCAGACTTTTACTGACTAAAACCCATCCATGTTCCTTCATCGCCCTTGGTGTTCCGGGGCCACGGTATCTCTTTCGAACAGTCCCGCAACCCCGCCCCCCCCCACATGGTCCTCACGTTCACAATAATTAAATAAAATTCACAATAATTTACAAAACGAATGTGAATAAAAAAAAAAAAAATTAAATGTCACAATAATAATAAAAAAATTAAAATACTTAACAAAATAAGTATTCATGTCAAATCAATACATGTCACCTAAAATAATATAAAATAAAGTAAAAAATAATAAAATACTGAACTAAGTATTCATGTCAAATCATTCAATGACAGTGTGTAAAGTGTATAAAATATTAAGTTTACAACAGACACAGAAAAAACTCATAAAAATCCATTACATCCTAAAAAACGAATGTCCTTCAACAAACGCCTATTTCCAAATTACAAAAGAGGCCGAAATAAACTGGAAGAGTCTGTGCAAATAAAACGCAACTCCGCCTCGGTTTCGACATAAAAAAGTTTTCAACCAAAATTGAATTAACTGTGAGAACAATTGAAAATGGCCGCCAGTACGAATTAAACGAACGTGGAAATTAAACTTTAAGTTTTAATCGTTCCTGTGTTATTTTCCATTTTTTAATTCTGAAGGGGATTATTGGATTAAAAGTTTGGCATGTTCGGGACGTGCGCTGACTGGAGATTGCCCATTGGGTATCTGTAATTGCTGGCTGGATGATGTCATGGTTTTTAATTTCGGTATGGACCAAATTGGATGGTTTTGGATCTTAATTTATATTTTAATTATGATGTTTGCATGTAAGTTAATGGTGCCGATAGATTTGAGTCCTAAAAAGAATAGTGCTTTAATTTCCTTAGTAGTAGTTTAAAAAATAGGAACTTGTTGTTAGCAACAAAAATGTAAAAAATATTATACTTATAATAATATAGAAATAAAGATATCTTGACTTGGGCACACGAGGTTGTTGACATATGGAATGTCAGCGTGGTTATTATTGTGCTGAAAGTATTTACGGCCAATGGCCTGATGGCCAAAAGCCTCGGCGAACATCTTTTGAGGCTTTCGCTTAGAATTTGAATCAAGGTCCTGATTCAAAACGCAGTCTCGGTAAGGCTTGCATTGTGAGGTTTCATTTTCTGGAGCCCCGCGACCACCGGTAACTTGGACCTACCTCCCAACACAGTGGAACACTTTTTTAATTTCTACTGTATTTTTTTGAGAAATTAAATAAAAAATTAAGAAATATGTTACTACTCATGTAAAATAAACGGAATAATAATGAACAGAAATGTAAAATCTAAATTATCACGCTCAATATTTTGTTAAAGCATCACAAACTTTAGTTTGCTTCCCTGTAGCAAGACTATAATGAAATTGGCAATTCACAGCGTTGGCTAACAATTTACTCGTATTTATTGAAAATTTTACAGGAATTTATAATTTGTGAAGAGTTTTATGAAAAAAATGAATTTACATAAAAAATGGTACTGGAATTGAATTAATGATTTGGTAGACTCTTCCCTTTTTCCTTCGTCTGTGATTATTTTGTACTTCAACATACACATTTAGGTTGAATAAAGATATTATGATTTGTGTCAATAGAAGTATAATTAAAGCCAGAAATTATGCAGTTTTAAATAGCAGATACTTCATGGTAGAAGCAGTTATAATAGGTACTTAAAATCATTCGACATCTATCAAACAATTCGACACCAACACCATTATTAAAAATTTAATGGTATTATACTTTTAAGATCTTTACATGACATAATAACGATTAATAATACAGTAACAGTCAAGAACCATTAATAATACAGTAACAGTCAAGAAAAGTTTCCATGATTTTTCCAATTTTACGTCCCGCATCGAAACATCGAACATGTTCGAAACGCAAACTGTTCACTTTGAGCATTCATAAAGTTTTACGAGTAACTCAGAGACTTTGAAGTTTCACTAAAAGTTTATTTTAAATAAAAAACAAGCTTGTTAGTAATCTCCGTTTTAAACGATAGAGGTGGGAGTAAAATTGACGCGTTTGAGAATGAAACCAAGACTAAAAGTTTCATCAGTAAAAAATATCAATTCTACATTAAAACTTATAGTTTCAAAAAAATCACAAACCATTTTAGCTATTACTGAAAATTTCCCGAAGGAAAAACTTTGAAACTAAAGTGAAAATTGCACTCAAATTAAAATACCTTTTCTAAAAAGCACTCTCACGTAATTTATATTGCAATACCTTTTTTTTTGCACCGACTTGCAAAAGATAAATTGGTTGAATTTACAGTCGATGACTAGACAAATACCTAGCCGTCTCTGCTACCCGTCCACGTCAGGTTTAGGGTTTCCATCTTAGGATCTTAGGACCATGGATTTCAATTACTGGAGCCAATTTTCTACAGGCTCAGCGTATGGTTAAGTTTTCTACTTAGGTTGCAAGGTGTGAGATTAGAGCTATTTTTTTTAAATTAGTTTTTGCCCACAACCTTCGTTCTCTTGAAATTATTATAAAAAATTGTTCATCATTAATTTGCCTTTTCCCAACTATGTTGGGGTCGGCTTCCAGTTTTTACCGGATGCAACTGAGTACCAGTATTTTACATGACGCGACTGCCTGTCTGACCTCCACAACCCAGTTAGTACCGGGTAATACGATACCCCTTGATAAGACTGGTTGTCAGACTTTTTGTGCCTCTGACTAACTAACGACTGTCAAAGATCTACACATGACAGCCGGGACCAACGGCTTAACGTGCTTTCCGAGGCACGAAGGAAACTCGGTATGTAATGGGTGGTCACCCATCCACAGACCAACCTAGGCAAGCACGGCTGAACCTAACGCAATCGTTAAGTTCAGCTAGAAAATAAATTGCTAGGAGCAGACAAATCTGTCTACCCTCTTCCTTTATGTTTTTCCATCCACCTGCATCTCCAGTCAACCCGCGATCATGGTGCTTGCAACAGCGTCGAAACACATCGGGAACTCAAAACAATTAACAATCACAGAAGATACTCCGTAAGTGACAATATTACTTTAAGGTTATAATTATTTTTAATCATAATAACTATGGCTTTCCATAGTCATCTGAACGTCATTCGTCATACAAAAATTCTAAGGATGCTAAAGGAGGAATGAAATATTTGTATGGTACGAGTATCTTACCCTCTTTACTCTACGAACCTTTTAACCCGTGAAAACCCCTCACATTTGCATATACAATAGAGCCCATATTGCACTAATCCTGCGCCAGTTCTTGGACAAAGTTCTAACTTTTGTTCTTAACACCCGAACTTGGAGGCAACTTACGGTATAATATTCGCGAATGGCAACCGAGAAATGGGTCAACGACTGCAAAAACTGCAGCCGCATAGAATTTTGATTTTTTAATATGTGACGGTATGATATTATGTACGGTCTTTGTCTGTTTAAAGAAACAAAGTTTTCAGGACATAGAATAGTAACGTGCACTCTCATGCAAAGAGGAACATTTTAAGATGCAGGAAGAATCGTTAAGTTAAATGTTAGACTTTACACGTACAAATTATATTTTGGGCCTCGAATAAAGTGACTAAAGATATGGTGCCACAATTACTACATATTGGCCAACAGCATTGGAGATCCGGTGATCGATGTAACAACAAAAAAGGTGACAAATAAAATTACTGAATTGTCCTTCTTTTCAAAAATGGTGGGGAGCAGTGGCCAATAATTTTTTCGAGAATTCTTATCTAAAGATAGATACACATCCAAAGATATGCACTACCGTAGACCGCAGTGACAAAATCGCGCAAACGCAATCATTATCCGTTGCAACATAAGCCATTTCTGAGTAACTCGATAAAAACGGCAATATTCGGCGAAATAACATCTACAAAAGCGTTCTCATATTACCTTAACCCTTTTGTGTAGGGAATAAAGGGCATAAAACACCACATGGCTTAACGAAGCCAAAAGACACTTGTTCTCCTCGTCATTGCAATCATTTTTTTGTTCTACACCATACCTGGGAACCTTCTAGTTACGGAGATATTGGGGGTCAAAGTTCCAACTTTTTGGCAAGTTTTTTTTTTAAATACAAGTTTTTAATGTAAAATTTTTACTTTAAATAACTCCACGACCCCCGTACTATTTAATCTATCTATCAGCACAATATGTTGAGTGCGTTACATTGAGTCCTATCACAAAACATGATTTTTCACCCCCAAAAAAAAAGTCGTTTCCCAGCAATAAAATTTGCGTAAAGTTTCTTAGTTTGATGTACAGAATGCTTGGTTGACGGCTTTGTGATGAGGTCTTTTACAGCCTGTATAAAAACATTAGCGACCCGGATCAGCTAACAAAACTAGTTCGAACTATAAACTACTACAAATTTGACTAGCTACAATACAGGTTATGTTTCTTTTCCTTATAACAATTTACCACTTTATAGAAGTTGCGGGCAAGCTAGTGATTAATAAAACTGAGAATTTTCCAATTTCCTATCACTCGGTGTCCGTAGTCTGACCTCTATTCACTTAAATAGGTGCCGTCGAAAACCTGAGCCAAATTGATAACGTCGATTTTTGCCAGCGTATCGTCCGGACCAATTTTCTCAGAAAAAAACTGCATCGCTCTCTAATAAATGCGAGATTTATTCAACCGCATAAAATCTATTGGAAAATAGAATTTAATTTTAACAGAACTAGATTCAACGCAATCAGTCGGTTGGTAGAAAGATTATTTTATCTCATTAGGTTTTGCATCAGGGTTTTTATCTATTTTCTTTTCTTCTGTGTTTGGTTATTTTTTACGCCTCTGTGTGAGCTTGTTCTTTATTTGCAGACGGCATTTTATGCCGAGTGTTAGTGAATAAATAATAACATGGGACTTTGATCAAAATTAACAATAATTATGAAGTTGACTATATAAAATTTCGCCAACGCGTTCGAGGTACAAAGACGTGTTGTTAAATTATTTGCATTAGATTTCGGTAACCAAAGTTGTTTACAGCGCCTTCACTGCATATAAAGAGGGCTTTGTTCTGCATTGGGACAGTAAAAGGCTGGTATTTTTTTAATTACAAACAAGAATTAATGAATGCAACCCAGAAATTATATTGATTCCTACAGTTTATTTTATGTTATAGTTCTAGAAATTATTCTTCATTGTCTTGCCTTTATCCCAATTTATTCGGTGTAGGCGCAGTGTCTTCTTCTTCCATACCTCTCTATTTGTCAACAGACACAGGGGGTGTCTGTTCTTGCCATACCATCTTTCACACATTCCATTCAGTTTTATAATTGATTCGTATATTGAAATCACACTAACAGACAAGAATACTAACGGAGTTTGCGTTTCATAATACGTTAGATTTGGTTAGTACGAGTTCAACGTACTACGTAAATGCTAGGTGAAAATTTTACTTTCATTTTGCGAACACGTCCCTTCGTACGTGCCTCGCAAAAACTACTGGATCCGAATTTAATGGGATTTCCGACGTAGCACCTCGTTGAAATCTTTGAAAACTGAATAGCAGAGGGTTAGCTTTGAAGTGCCGAGTTTTGGCTTGCGATGAGATTAAAACGAGAGGAATCCTGTTATTTGGTTGAATGGATCATGAGACTCATGAGTACAGGGTATTTTCTACGAATTTGAACTATGCTTTATTAATAAATGTACTAGCTGTTGCTTGTGATCTTCGTCCGCGTGTAATTATAATGAAAATATTATTTCCCAATATGTATCGGATTTTGTTAACAGTTTCAAAGGTTTGAATCTTTTTGCACGGAACCCTAATCTTTTTTCTAAAATTAAAGCAGCTATGTTACTTCTAATAATACCTAGTATCTGTCAATAAAGTCCTATCAATATCGGTCCAGCCGTTTCACAGATTAGCCGGAACAAACAGACAGACAGAAAAACAAAAATAAAAAATGTTTCTCTCTGCCTTTCGAAATTCCCATTGAAGCATATGTAGTTGGTAACTTGTAGTAGTTCAAGTCCAAACCCACCCAATTGAACATCGAACCACAAACCAAACATCCGCCAGACAGACACAAAGTTTCAAATGTCATAGCAATTGAAGTGATCGTGCAGCTCCTGCCAATAGAACGTAAAGTTATTGAAGCACGATTCCACGTTAAATGTGCATGTCAGCAGATTATGGAAGTCCTAAGTCTGAGCTTGAACGTGACCGCCTTCGTGTCACCGGTCACATAGTTAGTTCTGAACCACAGAACAACTACTTGCAGTGGTTCATCGTTATTGTTAAACTGTACAAGGCTCTTTTGGCGCGTGGCTTAAACCAACTTATATCGCCGCCATCTTTTTTATACACTCAGGAATTACATTCAGTCAAAAAAGTATCGGGAATGGATGATTTGTTCATGGTTCCAATTTTTTTTTGTTTTTTTTTTTGTTGTTAGATTAGCACAACTGTTTTCCATTTTGGCGCGGAGTTTGAGCTACATCTGTTAATTAGATTAAATACAGTACTGATTTTAGTTATATCATATCTAGTGTGTATTGCGAATTTCTTAATGGACAAAAAGTTTGTCTTAAATTTTGCATCGCCAATGGAATTTCGAGTTCGGAGTCTCTGAAAATGTTACAGAAGGCTTACAGTGAATCGACTTTATCAAAAACACGCGCTTATGAGTGGTACAAAGCGTTCAAAAGCAGTCAAGGTGTGATGGAAGATTTGCCTCGTTCTGGTAGGCCATCAACGTCTGCAACTGAAGTTAACATCGCAAAAGTGAAGGAAATAGTGACTGACAATCTTGCCGGAAGGTCAAACGGTAAATAAAAAATATTATTCGGACGTTATGCAGCGTTTAAGAGAGCAAATTAGATAAAAGGGCCAGATTTGTGGAAAGAAAATTCTTGGATTTTGCACCACGATAATGCGCCTTCGCACAGTTGTGAACGATTTTTTGACCAAAACTCAATAAATACCATCGAGCAACCACCTTATTCACCAGATATGGCTCCAGCCGGATTCTTTATTTTTCCTAAACTCAAATTACCACTTCGTGGCACCCGTTTTCATTCACTAGAAGACATAAAGGAGAATTCGCGGCGAGAACTGAACTCAATTCTGGAATAAGCATTTAAAAGATATTTTTATGATTGGATTATTAGTTGGCGTAAGTGTGTCGGTTCTGAAGGAGCATACTTTGAAGGTGATAAAATAAATTTGGATAAATAACTAATATTTTGTGTTTTATTGATCTTTTCCCGGTACTTTCTTGACAGAGTAGTATGTGGCGTCCCATTAGGGAAAGAATTTTCGGAATGAGATCAGTAGTTCCGAAGATAAACTCCAAACTTTACCTACCTCTTAATGTTTTAGGATAGCACGTATGGATCGGAGAAAATGAATATGAATGTTGATGTATAGAGAGGGAGTGGTAAGCCAAAGAATAAATGGATGAATAGCGTGAGGTGATATGATATGAAAATGAAAGGAGTAAATGATCCCGTGACGACTGACAGGAAAAAATGGAAGAAGGAAACGAGAGAATGGGACGAGGGCAGACAGATAAAAACAGATCTGATACCTAATAGTATCTGCATAAAACCAAAGTATGTAGGTATCCAGACTATAAGTTTTTAACTGACATGGCCACTCACATTATTATCACTGAAAACAACACAGTTACAATAAACATGGTAAATGTCACGTTTTCAGAGTTAGTAATATTTATCAGACTAATTACGACTGGTCAAATTTGCACAAGTATGCGTTGACCTACTGTAAGAGCTTTGAACGACTGTGGTTCCACTTAAAGTGACACTTTGACAACTTCGTACCCACTTTGATATTGCATATTGGTTTTATATAAAGCGCAGTTCATCAAGACACCCGGTAATAAGTGATAGTAAAATTGTTTTGAAGAACTAAAACAGCTGTGAACACCAAAAGCTGGTCTCCGGTGGGTCCGGCGAAGTATAATTTGGTATTTCCATCAGGAATTTCTCAATAACAGCCACGGAGTTAGCATAGATCTAGGTACACCTCTTCCTAACCCTTAGGGGATTACAGGCGTAATGATATGTAGGTAGATGTACAGAATTATTATTATTTGTTACAATAATTCTGTACCACAGGACAAAATAGACAGAACAATAATTCTGTCAGGGCAAAGGTTCTTTGTAACGAAAAGTAAATATTGGGCTCAAAAAATAATATTTATAAGCTCTAATCAACCGCATTTTAGAACATTAAAACCATTCTAACTTAATTGGTAGCAAGGAATTGTTTTAACAAATTTACAAAAACTGAACCAATTCCTCATCTTCCTGAAATTGAAACACATGCACCTTCATCGTTTAATACCTGTCCATCGGGACAGCTGTCACATTTGCACTTTGTACTGTCACGATTACAACGCATTCAACTGTTGTAGCATCTCTTTCCATGTCAGGGGGACAGCCTGCTTCTTGTATGTTTTTGGGGTGACTGTGGTGTACTGATTTTTGATTGTACCCAAGGTTGCAATTAAAATCGAAAAGATGGCTACCTTGAACATACGTGCTTCGTTCTGTTGATAGTCATGTATGCATGTTTATAACAACAATAAAATTAATCAATCTGTTTCACTATTCAATTAAATTGTATTTGTGTGTCGTTTATTTATTTTTATCTAGCTTGTTGTAGCAATTAATATAATTAAATTTCTCACACAATCAATGTAACAACGTTTCGTGTAACTAATTGTAACGATAAGTCAATTTATTTTGTAATACTAGCTTTTCCCCCGCGAGTTTGTCCGCAAAAAATGTAATAACTCGGCTAATATGTATGATACAAAAATAATTTATAGCCCAAACACCCACAAATAATGACATACTCGTATCTATCAGCAAAAAAAAAACAGAGATACATTCAAAAATATCTTTGTATTATAATACTAGCTGCGCCCCGCGGTTTCACCCGCGTAGGTGGAATAAAAAATTCACCTACGAATATAAATAGCCGTTCAAAATATATCGTTCAAATAGCCTACGACCTATTCTCAGACCTACCAAATATACACAAAAAAAATCATAAAAATCGGAAATATAGTTTATGTAATCCGGTTGATCTGAAACAGTGTAGTATGCCTGCACAGAGTTATTTTAAAACAGTTTCAATAAATTTTGTGCAATTAGTGATAGAATGAATATTATAAAATAATAATACCAGCCTATTAGTGTCCCACTGCTGGGCAAAGGCCTCTTCTCATACAGAGAAGGCACGAGCATTGATCATCACGCTTACTCAAAACAGGTTGGCGATTTCAGACTTATATTAATTATAAAGTCCAGGTTTCCTCACGACTTTTTCCTTCACCGATGTCTGTGATGTCCAAGATTAACTTAGAAAGTACATAAAAAATCAAAATCAAAATCAAAACCTCAACCTCATGCATGAGAGGCGAGGCCTTAACCTGTAGGACATTTCGATTTTTTTTTTACACAAAATTTGTAAATCCAAGTTAGAGCCTACAGTTTCGAGATAAGCAAAAAATCAAACCAAAATTAGCTTTAATGCACACAAAAACTGAAAAAAAAAATTACCTATTTAATCCAACTGTGGGCAGCCACAACAAGGCTTTAATCCCTAAAGCTGCCTACAGATTAGTCGCGGCCACTGGACTAACTAAATAATTTATACTTCATTAACGTTCCAATGGCTTGCGACTTTTGCTTAAGCACTTGTAACTTTGGTTTCGCAATTAGGTTAATATTTTCAAAAATAAAAAAAGTTTTGAAATTAAAAGTTTTAAGTTTGTTCATAGTTTTATGTTTTGTTCAATTGTTTTATAAAAGTATGATGAGGTATGGTATAACATTTAGAAATTAAACTGAAATGTCAAGCACACGATGTCGTCCTTTGATGTTTGAAAAATTTAACTACGCGAAATAAGACAGAATGTGAATAATATCTGAATTTTTTACAATAAACTTAAAAAAAGTGAGTACCTAATATTTTTACAAAACTTTAGCACCTGGTGTCAAAATTGGCTATCGTGACGGCCAATTTGCAAACCAATGCGAACGTATGCATACATTTATAGTACACACTACTCATCCCACACATTTTGTTATTAAAAAAAATAAGTAAGGTCTTTTTTTTTCGGATGGGAAATCATCAAATGGCTTCTCCCGCTCTGGGCGGGGCAGGAGGGAGTGTCAGACTTTTACTGACTAAAACCCATCCATGTTCCTTCATCGCCCTTTTTGTTCCGGGGCCACGGTATCTCTTTCGAACAGTCCCGCAACCCCGGCAGGCATCGGTCCTTGCGGACCCCTTCCTTTTGCTGACTCTCTTTGAGGCGCGCGTGGAACATGAACGCGCCGTCGACACGGCCTGTCGTCATGAGACGGACGGACGGCGAGCTAGCCCATAGCCCACCGTCCACAGGCCCACGCCTACGGTGGCCGGGGGCCACGTGGTGGCCTTCGACGCCCGGGGCGTCTCCCGCGGCGGCCGGGACGCTGTGAGGTTCTCTCCCTCTCACGTTCCGCCACCTCCTTCTCTAGCATTACTGCTTCGCAGAAGGAGGTGACGTCGGCCCATTCCGTTTCGCTCCGGACCATGGATGCACCAGGGCCGGACGCGAGAGGTCGCCGCCGCCAATCGCCGCTTCGAAGACACGGCGGTGCTCCGCCCACGCGGGGCACACCTCCACCGTGTGCTCCGCCGTGTCCCTCGGTCGATCCTCGCAATGGAAACAGGAAGTAGGAACGTAGAAACGAAGAAGTCGTAGGAACCTCCCGAAACAACCGTGTCCGGTGAGGACCTGCGTCAGGCGGAAGGTAAGGACGCCGTGGCGTCTCTCAAGCCACTCTTCAAAGAGGGGACTTACCGCCACTAATGTGGCGTGCCCTAAGGTCTGGCGGACCTCAGATCTTCTGGGATAAAAATATTCTAAAAATATACCTAACCATACCTTAACAAAAATAAGAGTTTAGTCATAGATCAAAAATACACAATGCACGTTTCGGTATTTGCTCCCAAAACAGAAACCATTTTTTATTTATGAGAATACAAGGGTCTGACGAATGCTTACTAAACCGATACAATAATCGTCACGCTATTTACATAAACATCAAAACAAACACCTCCCACACCTCCATTCAAAGTTTTCCCTCATTTCCCTTCCATTTTCATTACAAATGTAACTTTCTAAATTTTTCCTTGAAACTGGCCTTCGCTTTCAGACAGAAATTACCAGTTTCCTTTGAAAAAAAAAGGCATTATTCTGACGCAAATCCGCAACATTAAACAATGCTGGACAAAGGATAGCTTCCGTGGAGTGTTCCCTTAAAGCATGGGAGATTTATGGTACTTTTAAAGTTCGCTTTTTCGGTCCTAAAAGCGGTGTTTGTGCGCTTGTTTGACTATGAATGGTAATGTATTCTGGTTTTTATTGTATTAAATGATAGATTTATTTTGAGAAACAATATTCTGAACTTTATACAATAACGTTCTAAAGGAAAGGCGAAAGTGCCACGGTAGCCCGCGAAATTATCTTACGTTTTTTGCAATTAGCAAGTTTAGTGTCAGGTTGTATGTTGATTAAAATATGATTAGTGGCTGTAAAAATATGGCATAACAAAGTTATAATTATTAAAAACTACCCCTTTTATCTCATCGAATGACTATTTCATGAAAAAGGCATTCAATGGGATTAACGGCCATTTTCAATAACTTACTGACAGGTATCGGTAGGTTGCTATCTCTGTTTGATATTTTTTAAAGAAACAAAACGTCACAGAAAAGCTTTCTATGATTTTTCTATGAATCAAGTGACACGTAGACGACGCGGAAAAGATATTCCAAGCCAACTTTGTTTATAGAAACACCGATAACTACGAGAGTAGGCATATTAACTGACAGTTATACGTAAGTAAGTTACAGAAAACAGCCTTAAATGAACTTAGAGGAGTCCTGACACTGACAGGAAAATTGTACAAAACGTAAGAATATTTAAATTTGGCAGGCTATCTTGTCGCTTCCTCCTTAGTTTTTTTTTTTCGTTACAGTAACAACATAATCCAATAAAATAAAAACTACAGCGACACTATAAATCTTTAAACAATTAATTATTTCACTGATTTACCGCCACATAATGGATAATGGATTTGACCCTTTCGATCCGCCCCGGGCCCGCCATGCGGTTACTAGGACCCACTGAATTATAAAAATAGGTAGAATTTAGATGTGTGCGTAAAAACTTGATATAAGAATATTATTGTGTTTTTGAAACGAAACTAAATTGAAAAGAAATTGTTTTAGTAGCCTTTCGGATTTGATTAAAATAATAGTACAAAAGGGCTGAACTAATGCATTATTCTTGTTTAAGAGGGAAGTCAGGGTAGCCCACAAAATTTAAATTTTCCTGGGTTTTTTAGAATTTGCAGGTCTGTGTCAGGATGTATGTGAAACCAAATATGATTCGCCACACACGTAATTGTATGTTCCAGAATTATATTCATTAAAAATCATCAATATATTTCCTCATTACATCACAAACATCACGCTTATAATGCCCGAAGCGTTAGGCAAAGGTGTGCCTATTAGTGCACCCACATTTCACCAGTTATGTTTAAGTCCCATAGTGGGCGAGCCTATTGCAATCAACTGGGCAGAAATATAGACTCCGTGACTGCTACCGAGGAATTCCGGATGGAAAAAACCCAATAACACTTTGCCCGACCTGGGAATCGAACCCAGGACATCAGCATCATCAGTCGCGCTTGCGACTCCTAGACCAGCGAGGCAGTTAACTGTTCTTAAATGGTTTTGTAGAAAAAAAAAACTTGGGGAGATGGAACGGAAAAATACCGTATTATTGTCTACGCCGATAGCGCCATCTGTCAGAAGTTTCTTAAACTTTTTTATCACCGCACTCTATCGGATAATACAAGTACTATAGTATGAACTGGAGCACACAGCAAACGGGTGGAACCATTTTCAAGTCCTTCATTGAGTTTCCCGACTTTGTTCGTTGGTGGCGTTATTTTAAGGTATATATCGGGATAATAAGTTTGCCGTTATACTTTTACATTAGGCGTTTGCGAGGAATAATAAATGCATAATGACCCACTATCGTTTTTCCTAGCGACTGTAGGGTTTTTGGAGGTTAGATAGTCGCTCCATGTAAAATACTGATATTCAGGTTCACCTGAAACTCAACCCGAACACATTTGGGAGTAGGCCGATGAATAATTTATTTTTTATGCCTATGACCCAACTTCGCGGCGGTCGACCTCGTCGGCGATCTCAAAAATGTCGTGTGACGATCTGATCATCTTCGCGGGGTAAACGTGGAAGAAATTGCACAGAACAAAGCGATTTGGAGAGAGAAAGGGGAGGTCTTTGCCCAGCAGTGAGACACAAATGTAGGCTATAAAAAACTTGACCCAACTGAACTAATAAGCATTAAAATGATTGACATTAAGTGTCGTTAAGTTTAAAAAAAAAACCACCGGTCTTCATCGACTTTTAAAACAGAGTATTTTTAGCTTGAAAAAACTACTTTCCCTAGTACGTTGTAATTACTTTATATAACCCTACAAAGACTTAAATTACCATACTTTTTCTACAAGTTATAATTTGCGTGAGTGTAAAGATTGTAGATTTTATTTGGCGAGAGTAATCACTTCCTTATATTCGTTTAAAAATAATACGAATATAAGCTTAGTTTGTGGTTGGAGAAACTTGTGGGGCTGATTATTATGTACAGTTGGTTACGAAATTACTTTGTAATTTCAATTAAACTGAACAATTTCATTGCGAACCATTTCTACTGCGCGGTTTTTCTCGCAAAACCGAGAGATGCATGGCTAGACTCTATTTTATGTCCAACATCCATTTACGTCGCTGTCCACAAAACAGTGAGTTGCATTTCAATCGCCCAAACCGCATGCGTCGAAACGACTTTTTTTTTTAAATGGGCAACTGCCCAGTTTAAAAAAAAAGTCGTCGTTTCGATTTACCTGTTTTGTCTGTGGGATTTAGTAGTTATAAACCAGATTTTGGCATAAGTTTGCTTGAAAAAAAAACAACATTCTAGCAAGTAGTTATTAGTAGTAGTTATTAGTAGTAGTTATTAGTAGTAGTTATCAGTAGTAGTTATTAGTAGTAGTTATTAGTAGTAGTTATTAGTAGTAGTTATTAGTAGTAGTTATCAGTAGTAGTTATTAGTAGTAGTTATTAGTAGTAGTTATTCTACAACTTGATGTTTTTACTGATGGTTTTTGAAAACACATACAAACAAACGCATGAATTGCATTTTTTCACTATTTGTATTTGGTGGGTGCAGCAATTAGTCTTCTTATTATCTTATTCCAGACATTCTTTTCAGTCGTCAACTCAATATTTGCAATCTATCTAGCCATAAAATTTTTCATACATAAGATGAGATACTAGAGAAATAAAAACAGGAAGGAGGCGTATGTTTACGGATGTAAGATCGTTTTAATTTCGGATAACTAATCTAAAATCAATCTACGAAAACTTGCTTAGTTTGATCTTCCAATATAACCACTGACAGGGCTGATTGTCTGATCATTACAATAACAATATTGTCACTAAACAACAGCAAAATTAAGGGAAATTTTGCCCCTCACTGAAAACATCCGTACTTACCTATTACATCGCCCAAAGGACTTCCGACATGAAATATTAATAAGAGAACATTAAAGGAACAGTTACCATTAATACCTACAATCAAAATACACAATTCCCCGGCCAGTTAGCTCCAAAAACTGGAACTCCACAATCGAAACCCTTTGAAACTCGACTATAAAGCGGATTTTACTAATCTGTGTCAATTTGCTTAAGTCAATGAATATAAGATTAATTGGGTACGTATCTCGACGATCGGGGGCCTCTTTTGAATAATTAATAGGGAGGTAAGGCTCTCCCTTTCTAACAAATAACTCTGTCTCGTTTCTTGACTTTAATTGGATAAAGAACAGGTAGTCCGTTCTTAATACACGTAAATGTAAGGGGCTGTTAATTCTTGTTGGGCAGATGGAAATTTGGTCTGTCCTTTTGTAGTGTTTTTTTGGTCTTTACGCCTTCTTGCTGTTTAATGGGCGCGGAAATTCTAATTAATGTTAATTGGAATGGTGCTTCGTGGGTTTTGGGTTTCGGAATGACTGATGTACCTAGGTAGGTATATTATTTACTAATTCTTCAACAACTGTACCAAATTTTTATTACTCAAAACACAATGTAAACGTCGTAACCCAGGGAGATATAGAGGCTTTAAAAACGTAATAATAATTTTAAAACTAATGCATTGATTAGCAAAATATTCCCATGACGCGTTTTGCCCATTTTAGGTAATTTGCTTTGCACTGCAGTTTTGTATTCTCCTTGACACCTCACACCGTTTTCGTTTGCTGCTGTTTTAAAGAGTGATTGATCAGTTGGAATTTCGACCGAATTCAAAATTTAAGCTAAATCACATTTTGTAAACGGAACACTTTTTGAGTTTCTTCTTTTACCTTAGCTAAACATATCATTCGGAAACATCAAACGGAAAACCTTTTATGAAAACTAACTATTGGATATCGAAATCTATTCTACGTACGCATAAATATGTTAAGATTCGGACCCCGCCTTGGACCCTAATATTTTATTTACGCCATGTGAATGTCTAATACTAACTATCAGTCAATATTTTCTATTTGAATATGTAAAATTTTCTCGTATAGAAAAACTAGAACGTCATCATTTGCCTAGCCTTTTCCCAACTACGAGTATGTTGGGGTCAGCTTCCAGTCTAACCGGATGCAGCTGAATACCAGAATAAAAGAACTAGAATAAATAACTGAAATTTCGGAAATAATATGAAAAAAGAAAGACTACCTCGTTGATCGAGTGGTTGCAGGCGCAACTGGTGAGAATAAGGTTCTGCGTTCGATTCCCGGTTCGTTCGGGCAAAGTGTTATTTGGTTTTTCTGTCAGGAATTTCCCAGTAGCAGCCACGGAGTCTGCATTTGTGCCTGGTTGATGACGATAGGCTCACCCCTATTACATGGGACTTAAACGTCACTGGCGAAATGTGGGTGTGACTATTAAGTACAAATCTGCCTTACTACCATCAATACAGGTGTGATGTTATGAAATATGAAATTAAACACACAGCCTTAACGGTTAGGCTTAGAATTAAATCTATAAATAAAAGTTTTTTTTTCCAATAATTGAAGTGAGCTTTATGGGGGTTAAAAATTATATAAAGGGTTAAAATTAAAATCAAAATCAAAGCATTTATTTTAAGTAGGCCAAATTCAGGCACTTATGAACTGTCGAAACAAATACAACAATTTAATGTAGCTACAATCCCAGTCACAATGCATAAATCTGTGAAAGTACTGTAGTTGCCCATTCCCTAGCGTAGATTTCTATGGAGAAGAACGGGCAAGAAACTCCATGGTTACATAGGAGGATAGATTCAATCTCTAGTATTACATAATCGCATAGCCCATATTGTGTGAGTACTATGTAAAGCTATCATTCACTGGAATCCTACGTCTTTTCTTTTCTTGACTTGAATGTGCCCTGGCAGTTGAGATTATGTCATGCTCACTCTAATGTCTCGCTGATGGTGGCGCGTGTGTCGGATCATTTAGTTCCCTACAAAATGGTTGAGTAGAATGGTGCTGATCCATGCGTCATGTTCGTAAACGGGCGCTGTCAGTTGCGACTGGTCATCTCTTAGTTGCTGTGGCTTATTTTAATGTTTATTTTTGAATTGTATTTTTTGATTTTACTGTGGACCTTTTAACGTGCACATCTTGCTACATTGTTCTCACATAATATACCATCTCAACATGAATGATGTAACCAAGATTTTGTAACAATATTTTGATTTAAAAGAGTGTCCATAGAGTTTCTTGCCCGTTCTTCTCCATAGAGATCTACGCTAGGGAATGGGCAACTACAGTACTTTCACAGTTATTATGTCTTGTGACTGGGACTGTAGCCACATTTAATTTTCATCTTTGTTTCGACAATTCAAAAGTGCTTGCAACTGGCCTACTTGAAATGAATGCTTTGATTTTGATTTTGATGATTTTGATAGCTAAGAAAAATCTTATTTATTTATTTAACAATTTATGTACACACTAAATATAAAGAAAAGTAGAAAGGAACAGAAAATAGTACAAAGGTGATGCTTATTTCTAAAGAAATCTCTTCCAGCATACCTGCGAAAGGAGATACTAAAAAAGAGATGTAGACATAGTGTGTTAATAAAAAGAAAAGAAAATGGAATACATAAAACAGATATCTATTTTATATATAATATACAATACATAAATACCTACTCATAAATACAAAGAAAAACATATAACAATACTATAAATTCAATGCAATAACTAATAATAAATACTTATGCAATTATGAAGAAATGGATAGGTAATGTTCTTTTACTCTTTTCTTGAAAACTGCAACAGTTTGGCAGTCCCTAATGTCAGGCGAAGGAGTAGGAGTAGAATCTTCCTTTTATGCAATGAAAATTTCCATATGGCGCATGACCTGGTCTATTAAAATTAGCCTGTGATACCGAAGACATCTCTAAAACTGTTTCAAATTGCACAAAAAGATCATGCATCACTTTGTTAGCTCTTACAAAACTAACATTTTATTGTATCTACCCGTCTTGCGGCAGACGTAGACATGTTAATTTTAGTGTACCTCAGCTTCGCTCCTTTGATCCGAGCCCGACTCAAAGGACTGCCTTCAAACCCATAATATTTGTGTTGAGTACTAGGATCAAAGAAATTATGAAGATGTGGCTTGGTGAGACAGAACCGCACAGTTAAATTTTCATTACTGCATTGTAGCCAAGCTTTTAATTTATTCATTACCCATTCATTTGTTAGAGATTGTTATTTTGAAAGCAATCGATCGAGCTGTGTACGAGTATGTACTGTATGTGCTTGTAATTTTACACCGAATACTTTTATTGAACTGGTCTAAAACCTGTTATTATTCGACATTTTCATATCATCATCATCATCATTTCAGCCGAAAGACGTCCACTGCTGGACATAGGCCTCCCCCGAGTGTCGCCACATTGAACAGTCCCGTGCGACTTGCATCCACTGAATTCCCGTAACCTTAACCAGGTCATCGGTCTACTATATACGGTGGGAGACTTTCCAATAACAAAGTATCTGTAAGGGTATTTTAAGTTGTATTTATAACAAACGCAAACTAAAATAAACTGTATTTTTTTAAGTTCTTACATGTTCTACCAAATTCTACGATCCAAGGCAACCAGTTTTGCATAACGTGTAACTTAGCTTCCCTCACAAAACACGTTTAGAGTATGAACCAGCAAAAACAGTTGTCTCGTCAGCATTGAACTAAATTAAGAGAGATCTCCTCCGGGAGACCAGTACAAGCACAGCTAATATCTTTTGTATTAAAATTTTAAATTACAGGAGATAGCGGTGGAATGAATTATGAATTATTTTCAGAAGATATATTTGTAATTTGTTGCAAGTACTAGAGCTACGTCACTATGAAACTTAGAAGTTTTCGTCATAGCATTTAAACTAGCAAAATTATCAGCTTAGTATCGTTCTCACTGCTGGAAAAAAGGCCGCCTCTCTATAAGAATTGGTCGTACCCCATCAATGTTTTTTTTTTTTTTAAATAAGTACACAAAACTGGTTGTAATTGGTTATATTTCCCCTTTCTATGTGTATTGGGAGTGACGAAATATTACAACAATAATATTGGGAGTATAGTTGCCTCGTTGGTCGAGTAGTTTCAAGCGCGACCGCTGAGCATGAGGTCCTCGGTTCGATTCCAGGGTCGGACAAAGTGCTATTGGGTTTTTCCATCAGAAATTTCTCGGAAGCAGCCATGGAGTCTGGATTAATGTCCAGTTGATGGCAATAGTCTTGCCCCCTATAATATGATACAATAACAAATAATACCCTGATACAATTTTGCAACAATGAATGTTATAATACAATGATTCAATGTTACAGTTGTCATATACAACATGGCTTTGCCAGTTACATGCATGGCGGTCTCTTCACTCAAACGGCAACCAGAAAATAAAAATCGCAATTTTACATCCCGCTATCTCTCATCCCTCGTTCCTCACCCCACATTATAAGGTAAAGTCTTCCTTTGACTGCGGGTCACTCCCAAGGGTCAACCTCAATGTTTTATGATAATCGCCTTGTTTAATTTATGTAGGCTGGTCATAATTGACGTAAACTAATTACGAGGTACATGTGATGAAATTTTGCTGTATTCCTTAAGGGCATGGAGCACACGTTGAATTCAAATTCCAGGTAGTGTAGTAGTAGCCGCTTTGTGTTCTCTAGTTATCTGTGAAGGTAGTTTTTGTTGGTGTCAGCATTTTTGGCAGAAAATTATACATCTTTGCAGTTTTAGAGATTTGGTGTTTTGGAGATTTCAAATTTCAAGAAACAAGGGTCGTTCTAAAGCTCGTCGGATCAACAATATCGCGGGAATCACCTGGATAAGGGACGCACAGAACCAAGAAGTATGACGGAAGAAAAAGGAGGCCTATACCCAACAGTGGGTGATTTGATGATATAATGATGATAAAATATCTGAGAGTGCTTTGTACTGAATAATACTATAAGGTCAAAGCTATAAGATAAACCTTGCCATATAAATGATTTTTAACAGATTTTCTATCCTAGATGCACACACAACAGTGCCAACAAACAATGCCATGACTGATATAGACAGTGTAAACACCACATTGAACAAAAAAACATCAGCTCAAACAACTACAAACAAAAATAGCCCCTACTACCACAACACTAACTATATTTTACAATCTCAACTCCACCCTACTGCGGAACTTTTCCAACCTCTTTAAAATAAAAATAATAATATAACAATCAAGAACCACTGTTCCCCCATCATGGCCAAGAGTGCTCATAACGGAAACTTACATAAATTGTCCGATCACAAACAAAAGTTGGTGTTAAAACTCGCCAAAGTGTGATTGTGGATCTGTGGCTAAGTACTAGGAGTACACAGGGGAAAAGGACGTGGGATATGTTGGATTAACTTGAGCTGCAGTTTAGTCTCTTAAGAAAAAATGCTGTTGTTTGATGCTGTGCCTGTTTAGATTGTCGTTCAAACACTGTTTTTAGCTTTCACGGTTCATAACTAAAAGAAAAAAAAAAATAAAAAAAATCGCGCCATCTAGTGCCACACTAAGCAACGGGGCTTGTGTCGTGGACACCAGATAGTTGATATACTACATAGATACTTTCTGTTTTGTAAATACATACTCATCACACAAACATTTGCTTCTACCGGAAAAAATTGGTAGGAGCAGACAAATCTGTCTACCCTCTTTCTTTGTTTTCTTTTATTTTTCCATCCACCCGCATTCTCCAGTTAACCCGCGACCATGGCGCTTGCAACAGCGTTGAAATATCATTAGCTCATAAATAAACAAAAATCACGGAAGATATCCCGTAAGTGACATTTCAAGTATAGATTGTACTTGTAACAGCGCACTGAGCAATGATCTGTAGAACAAAATAAAGAGCCGATAACAACTTTATTATCTCATCATCATCTGCCTAGCCTTTTTCCAAATATGTTGGGGTCGTCTTCTCGTCTAACCGGATGCAACTGAATACCAGTATTTTACATGGAACGACTGCTTAGCTGACCTCCACAACCCAATTAGTACTGGGTAATACGATACCCCTTGTTAAGACTGGTTACGACTGTCAAAGGCCTACAAGTGACAGAAGGAACCAACGGCTTAACGTGCTTACAAAGGCACAGAGGGTTAGTATGTAATGGGCAGTCACCCATCCACGGACCAACCTAGGCAAGCGGCTGCTTAACCTGAAGATCGACCCGAGCGGCTGTTATTATTATATGGTAAGATTGGCTGCAGCTTCAGATAAAATATAGACGAAATTCATCCAAAAGAAGGAGACCAAAAGTAGGTGGCAGTCTTTGGTCTGGTTTGGTGATTTAGAACACTTTTGTCAGTGCAAATACGCCTACGTATCTTACTATGTCTTGTCTCTAGTACTCGTATGTAGGTATTCGATGTCAAAAATATAATTATCTTCTTAGAACTTGAAATTACACATCATCTATTGACCTCTAGTCAGCCGTACAAATTGCCGAACAAGCTCGCATTTCCCCACGACCATAGAGAATACTACGGTAACCATCCGTCCCGTTTTGAAAGTTCGCAACTTAACTTTAATCCTGACTAACGTAATTGCTAAAGTTTGAATACAAAACCTTGTTCACGGTAACGCGATTTAGTGTCAGACATTTCGTAATTGATGTAGTGGCTTCGCCCTTTTGCGTTGAGGTCGTGCTGTAGACATCATGATAGGAGCGTCTGTTGAGTGTCTAAGATGGGAGAACTTTTTAGCAAAGTCTTTTCGGGAATCATTAAAGCTCGTATAATGCTGAGATCTCCGTTTTCCTGCTTACTGACCTTCCGCTCATTTGAAATTGCTCACACCAGTTCGGTCAGATGGTGAAAATGACTCCAGCCACCGAAATTTGACAGGTAATCTACAAAAAATCCGGTCCGGTTGATTTGGCCGAACCTTGTAACGATGCTTGAGGTAGCTGCGTGCTGCGGGTGGGGGTAGAGGGGTGGGGACGGTCATTGGAGCTCAGTCATTATCCTTCTGACACCCGACCAGCGTCACCGCGCCGCTGCCTCAGGCAACATCTCAGTTAAACTGTAGGCGTGGAGTTAGTACTCTTAGTAGGAAAGAATTGGGTAAGAGATTTACCGGCCCAGGCAAAACACATAAGTGGGAGGCCTGTATCCAGCAGTGGGTGATTCCGCGCTGTAAGGATGATGTTGACATACAATCATGCAAAATTTTCAGGGTTTTAAAAGTGAGTGCCATTTCAGATGAAAATATAAATAATAAAATTAATTTAATTCGCAACTGTTTACTGATTCTCCTTATTATTATTTTCATAAAACTGTAAATTACAAAACACAATAACCACAAAATGAATTTCATCATTATTTAAATGAAGCTAATTTTCACTCAATAATTAGCCATAATGAATTTAAGGAATCCAATAAGGAATTTTTTGAATATACCACCTAGATTTTCAACAACTAATAAACACATCAAAAAACTGGCCTATACATAAATATTATGTACAATTAATCTATACTAATGTTATAAAGAGGTAAAGTTTGCTTGTTTTTTTGTAGGTTCGTATGTAGGGGGTAATCTTCCGGGGCTGCAGGACTGTTTGAAAGAGATACCGTGGCCCCGGAACACAAAGGGCGATGAAGGAACATGGATGGGTTTTAGTCAGTAAAAGTGTGACACTCCCTCCTGCCCCGCCCAGAGCGGGAGGACTCATTTGATGATATCCCATCCGAAAAATAAAAAAGGGGTTATCTTCGAAACTTTCACTAATGGGAAGTGACATCATCTCCGAGTTTTAAAGGTTGCATTTAAAAAAAACATCATCTGCGTAGCCTTTTCCCAACTATGTTGCAGTCGGCTTCCAGTCTAACCGGATTAAGCTGAACCATACCAGTGTTTAAATGGAGCGACTGCCAATTAGACCTCACAACCCAGTTAGTACTGGGTAATACGATACCCTTGGGTAAGACTGGTTGTCAGACTTTTTGGGCCACTGACCTACCTGTAACGACTGTCAAAGATCTACAAATGACAGCCGGGACCAACTGCTTAACGTGCTTTCCGAGGCACGGAGGAAACTCGGTATGTAATGGGAGGTCACCCATGCGAAGACCAACCTAGACAAGCATGGCTTAACCTAAAGATCGACCCAAGCGGCTGTTATTATTTTGCCACGAGCTCCTCTTACATTTAATAAAAAAATGTAGTGTGTTAATTTCCGTACATAACGGGAGCGAAACCACGGAGCTAGTTGTTAATAATTTGCTGACAAATGGTCAAATGCCTGTTAGTCGAAGCTAGTAATTAAATAGTTATCCAGACTTGGTTTCAATTAAGGCTTAGAACAAGACAGTGTAGTCTAATTGAGGATCAAGTTCCAAGATACACATTTGGGCGTGGTTGAAGAGAACTCATGGTTGTATTGTGTTGTGGTGTAATTTAGGAAATTATTCTAGTTCAGGAAGTATTCGTTTCTCTTCTGAACAGTTGAGCGGTTCTCTAACCAATAGTAATCTTCCTTACTAATGTTATAAATGCGGAAGTAAGTTTATTTGGTACCTTTTCACGCCTAAACCACTGAACCGATTATTCAGAAATTTTGCATATACGTTGTCAGGTGTACAGAAACGAGCATAGGGTACCTCTCATTCCTAAAAAATATCCTGTCCCGAAGAAAACAACATTAACGTTCATAAGATAATAGATAGCACCACGTGTCTTTCGAATCATGATCGAATTATATTATTACAAGCAGACAGACAATCAATTCAGATTGTCAAATTCTAAATTACCGTGAGCAAATCCGCGAGCAAAAGCTAGAAATATATATTAATCAATTACTTACGATTGATTGATTTATTTGATAAAAATCTAAAAATAAATCTAAATATAAATACTTACTACGGTAAATGTATTTGATACATCATCTCATTAGTGCTTTTACTAACCATTGTTTTGCAAATAAACATTCGAAGTTAATGAAGGCACAACTACTTAAAATTATTTTTACTGTTTTGTACATTTCCTTTATATTCCTAGAGATTTACAAAACCTCACAAACCTTCGTACGAAATCATACAGCCAAATCAAATTTATTCGTAAATGTAGGTTATAAAATACAGATGTTATAATAAGATGGTCAGTTCGCTACATTTTACCCGAGAGCATACAATTAATAATAAACTTAATGATGTCGAAACAACCAAATAAACGTTCAAAATGAAAATATTAATAAAACGCAATTTCTTCTCTTTGTACCTCTCGCATTCGGATGTGAAATCAGCTTGTGCAGTGGAATCATTGTTTCAGCGATATATTGTGCATTGAAATCAGGGAATAAAATTAACATCTCATTACGGCAATCAGTGTTGAATTTATTTCGTGAAAAGCCGTTTTTCGTAAATACGATTATAATAATAATCATTTTAACAACAACAAGTTACAAGGTAATATGTCATATAGCTTAAATAGATTTTCAACTTTATCGCTAAAGCATTAGGTTCAAGGTTGATTAGGAATATTTGACGGTTCCGGGTAGCTTGATGTGCTTGGCGTCTGTACTAAGGTTTTTGGTTTGTGATAGATAAAAAGCTACAAAATCTTTCTGTAAAAGACATGCAGAAGGCATGTGTTTTAATTTGTTTTGGCATTATTTATTATTTATATTTTTAGCGATTTATGTACAATAGAAAGAGTTTATTTTACACACCCAGAAAAACATATACATACTCGTATCGAGACAAATGAAAATCTGCTTCGTATTTGTCCAGAGACTTTTATCAGAATAACTTAATATAATACAGTGTTCATAATTATATTAGTTAAAGCTGATAGAACGTAAGTGACGTTCACTTAGACCCTAGGAGTACTTGATCTAAAAGGTCTCAGGATTTTCGCAAGTTCAAACCACACCCAATTCCCATCATTACCACATCAGCAAACCCCAACACTTCACGGCCACTATTAAGCAAGCCAAACATAAAACACTGCCAATTGTCCGCGCCAAATTAGTACCTAACGTTTTTCCACATATCGTCCGTATATTTTGCTATTTTTGGCAACGTATACCAATTTCTGGGGGTAAACGCACCCGAGGGATGACCGATAAAAAATTACGACACCGCGGGGAGTCGGAGTTTTTAAGAGAATTCAATCGACACCGCATAGTAGCTAGTCTTTTTTTTAAAGCGACGGACGCATGCACAATTTGTGGAAACTGGGAAGCTGGACCGGAATTTTGAATAGCTCAGTTGGTTTTACTACACTCCGACGTATAGTTTTAGAGTGAATTTCCTAGCATTTTTTTTTCAGAGTGAATTTTTTGGTGTCTATGAAATAGTTTACTGTGTTTGCGATGTATCACGTCAAATATTTCTGTTGCTTTTTTTCTATACCACAATATTCAGCGATGCTTCAAAAACATTGCTGCATGAATAAAATTGTGTTGTGATACACCGCGAACAAATATAGCTGATACATACGATTTCGGAGTGAGTTTCATAGTTTTAACTAATACGAATGGTGTGCTCAACCCGGTACGGACAAGGTAAGATTTTGCCGAACCGGCTGTGGACACCGGACACTGACTGATTTTTCAGTAAAGCCGCACGTTCCGCAATCAATCAGGTCTAGTTTTACAAACCTAGTTTTCTTCAAAATAAACACTCAAAGAAAACTTCAGAAATCTTTTGAAAATTTATAACTTCACAGCGCAAAAAAGAGAAATTAACCAAAAAGCAAACAACGAATACTTCTTCAGATTTTAAAACGATATATTTTTATTCGAACAGTTGATGATACGTTTGCGGACGCAGCATCTGTTACCATCGATTATGCGGATTCAATCCCGCGCCGATTTTATCCTTTCTTTATTTTATTTAGTTACGATATTTTGGTTCCGTGACTTTTTTCGCGCCTGTTATGTGCTGCCGTTTTATGGCCATTTTCTATAACTTACTAACGTATAACTGTTAGTTAAAATGCCTATGTCTAGTAGCTAATCGGTGTTTCTATATACAAAGTAAGCCTGGAATATCCTATCCGCGTCACCTACCTGTCACTCGGAGAACTGTGTTTCGTAGAAAAAACAAAGAAAGCTTTTCCGAGACGTTTTGTTTCTAACGGTCCGTAAGCTAAATGTCAAACAGCAACCTTCCGTTACCTGTTATTAAGTTATTGAAAATGGCCATTAGAGGAAAACCCTGTCATTTGTTTCATTGATAGGATTAAATACCTACTGTTTTATGAAGTTCGTAAAATAAAACAAAATGAAAGTAGGCAGGACTCTTAGTCAGATCACGGGTAAGAGTTAGATGAAACTGAAGTTGCTCGGGGAACTATGGCACAGAAGCTTTATGGGCTGTTCTATACTCGGCTATTCTTAAAGCAAGGCTGCTAATTATAATTACCTGTAGTTACCCGCAATTACCTACAGACCCAATTAAAAAAAACAATGTTCAGTTCCCTTTCGGGAACGGCTGAGGACACACTGGTTATAATCAATCCTACACTTCACTATTCATTCTATAATAACCTACTTGCAGTAGAAGTGGAATCCACTACAATTTCATTCTACTTCAAAAGATTGGCGCTTGTTGTTTCTAATTCATCAGACAATGCTTATAATATACAGTTAGGCCTTTTTACTAGTGTGCATGCGATATTGTAGTCTTAGATTATTTTCAAGATTACTGATTAATACGGTGTTTTAAAATATTGTGCCCTACTCTCACCAGCTAAAATCTCAAAACTTCCCTAGAAAACACACACCGCCAAAAATGCTCAATTTTATTTTGAAATTATTCCGCGAAAGCGAACCATTCCGTACAGTGTTTTGTGTTTTATGGTAATCATAACTCCTGGGAACAATACAGGCCGAATATTCGGTGCCGGGAGAGCCGTAGTAAATCATTTTGGGAACAAAGTGTGTCCGCTAGTACGGTGATTTGTCAAAGGACTTGCAACGGACTGTCTGTAAGGAGACGTCTGGGGAGGCAGTTAGATAGTGTAGGACTTCACCGTAGCGGAATTTTGTAGGAGAAAATATGCATAGTAGGAATGGAAAAACAATTCGATTGAGTTCGAATTGCATTCGAACGTTCGAACGATATATCGGAATTGTGCGTCTGGATTCGACTTTTCATAGAATCTTTGTGACGATTTTTGTGAAATACATTTTGAAGTTTTACAATTACTTGTCTTATTAAAATGTTTTGTGCTCTTTAGTCACAAACAAAAAATCAGTCCTGTTCTGCAGTCATTTTATTTCATAGTTATATGGCTTCGTTTATAAACCCTGTCAGAACTACTCAAGTTACGTTTTCTATAGCATTTAAGTATTTATAAAATTTAGTATAACTTCATCCTACTGAGAAGCGTTAATGTATTCGTAATATAATTGATAGTTTCTTAACCAATCAACGATAAATTTCCTTAACAGAACATAAAATAATGACAATCAAAACAAAATTCACATGGTTCGATCTGTATGAATTAGTGAGAAAGTAAAGTACATAATTATGTACCATAACCAAACAATATCCAAAGTAACATGCAAGTTACTTAAAGACAATAATATCGATAGACAAAAGCTTGGTAAATACAATGACGTGTCCATGCCTAAGACAGTAATTCGTCAAAGGAGTTGCGAATACGGAAAAACGTATTATACACGTGTGCCAAGTCAAGGAATGACTTCGGAGATGGAATCACGTACGGCATGCCGACGTGTATGCAAGACAGTCAGTAATTGTGCTAGTTGTGTTGTTTGGCACACGTGTATTTCTGTAGCCTTTTCCATCATGTTGATGGTAATAGGCTCGGTCCCTATTACTACATGGAACTAAAACATAACTGGGGCAACGTGTATGTAATACAAGTACTTTTTTTCTTCATCTTCTGGTGCCTCTCCGGTTACTGAAGGTCAAACATCAAGTCAGAATATTTCTGCTTGTCTTTTGCGCGGTGGAACAGCTTAGCAGCACTCCTGATTCCGGGCAATACAAATACACCAATGCCTTAAAAAACCTTTCGGAGATTCCGAGACCTAAGGGGAAATCGCTTGGGTAGCCCGTGAAATAATCAAATTCTTACGTTTTTGTAATTTGCAGGTCAGTGAAACCATCATTTAATGGGGTTAAAATGAACTTAGAGGGTTGTATTGATGATTTTGATGATTACGATTCTGTAACTACATACGTGTTACTTGCGCAAATGACATTTTCATCAACATACAACCTGACACTGACCTGTAAATTACTATATTTTATTGAAATAGTTTTTTTTTTTTATAACGCCTTCAAGTTTTTGCGTTGCAACATCGCCTTTTCGTGTTCCCAATTAATAACGTGACTAATTATATATATAATATCATCTGGGAGTCATATCGAACTAGGTTAAGTGTCATGGGCTCTCAACTACACACATCAAAAGTATCTAGGGATCAACATATATTTTTGCAATAACTTTTCTCCTGATTGATATTAATTAAAATTTTCTTTAAGGATTCATCAAATAAAGTGTTTTCGTTTGTCACAGTAACGATAAACCAAGTCACCTTTGCATTAATAAAGAAATTTGCCATTTTCCTAATAAAGGGATTTTTGACATTTGAACCACTAACATTAAAGTTCGAAAAAAAGACTGAAATAACAGTTTTCTTTAAAATTTTATTGGGTAACTTAAACAATTAATAATCCGTGTTTCTACCGCGAACACTAACAACACAAGAACATCGGTTTGGCATACTCAAAATGAGTTCATCCAAATCACGCTGTGGAATGGCCGCCCATGTTCGTTGCAACAACAAAAAAAGGTCTTCTTGCGACTGGATACCCTCCATATTCGGCAGAGCTCTTCTCTGTAGCATATCCCATGCATGCTCAATCGGGTTCAAGTCTGGCGACTGAGCAGGCCAGGGCAGGACATTGATGTTAGCTGCGGCGAGAGTCTGTCTTACAACTCTTGCGGTGTGCGGTCGTGCATTATCATGCATTAACTGAAATAAGGGACCGATTTGCACTTGTAGAGGAACGATGACGTCTGATACAATCGTCTCAGCATAAATTTGAGCGTTGAGGTTGCCTCTGATCCAAATCAACTCAGTTCTTCCGCCGATCCAAATACCCGCCCATACCATGATGGTTCCACCACTATAAGGATGGACTTCCTGGCAGGATTTTAATCGCTGTTGGCGTCCAGGGGTTCTCCAGTGTCGTATACGTCTTGTATCCGGTCTCATACCAAAACGAGACTCATCAGAAAAGCACACGAAACGCCATTGTTCTTCTGCCCAATTTCTGTGTTCAAGAGCCCATTGATATCGAATCCTACGATTGTGCATTGCTATAGGTGGTACCCGTAGCGGTCTTCGGGAATGAAGGTTCACTTCATGCAAGCGGTTTCTGACTGTTTGGTCGCTAATTAAGTTCCCTGAAGAGTGATGAAGCCTCACGGCTAACATCATGGCGGTTATTGTTGGAGCTCTTCGAGTTAAGATTTGAATGTATCGGTCTTGTCTCCGTGTGGTGCAGCGATACCGTCCTCCATGGCGCTCAGCCACGGTACCAGTGCTTCGGTAACGTGTCCAAAGTCGACTGATAACACTCTGACTTGTATTCAGAGCTAAAGCTACAGTACGTTGCCGGGAACCAGCTTCTATCATTCCCACGGCTCTGAGCATTTCTTCCCTGCTTAAATGACGTCGCCGCTCCATAATAACGTTGGTTTTAATCAGTAGTAGGGAAACAGTAGCACTAATAATGTCTTCAATGCGTTGTATGTTTTTATAGGGAAAATATTGACAGCTTATTTTCATCTTTTACTCGAATTTGATTGAGAGTTCCTGATTCAAATTATGAAATGCACCAAAAAGGATCCATATAAATTTATAAAATCATAAATTTATTACAAAGCCACATCTCAATCTCAAGAAATCCGCATAAAAATGCTTGATCCCTAGACATTTTTGATGTGTGTATAAGAAAATTTGAATTTTGCGGGCTACCCTGGAGCTTCCACCTTAAGTTGAGATTGCTGTGATGTTGTCTTCTTTGTATGTTGAAATACAGCTACTACGTGTGACAATGTTTTGAATTAAAATATCTTTGTACGGACACGTTCTTGGGAGAACGTAGACGTGACCTTTACGTGAAAGAAATACGTGTAAACCCAGTTTTAGGTATAAAAAAGATTAATTAATTTAACAGTATTTTATGTACGGTCGAACAAGCTATTTGGTTTACTTTTTACAATGTAATTTATGGGTTAAACTGTAAACCAAATAGCTTGTTCGACCGTAAGCACTAAATATAAAAAAAAAGTAAAAATGAACAGAAAATAGTACAAAGGTGATGCTTATTTCTAAAGAAAGCATACCTACGAAAGGAGATACTAAAAAAGAGATGTAGACATAGTGTGTAAAATAAAAAAAGAAAATGGAAGAAGAAGAGGAATGGTGGAGAAGATAAGTCTTCATTCGCGTGTCACAGCATGTCTTTCCTAGGTATTGAGTCGTTAAATAACTTCTAGTTTATTAGTCAGTTCTTAATGTCATTCACCTATAGATTACACGATTACACGTCTATGGTATTTTTTTAATACAATTTATAATGTTATAAGTTTACTTTAAATACCTCCACGACCTCTGTATTATTGAATGCATCCATCAATCAGCACAATGTTTTGAGTGCGCCACATTGAGTCCTAAAACGTGATTTTTCCCCCCCAAAAGAAATGTCGTTTCCCAGCAATAATTTTTGCGTAGAGGTACTTAGTTTGATGTAACAGAACGCTTGGTTGACGGCTTTGTGAAGAGTCCGTTTACACATTGTAAGTACACACATCAAAAGTATCTAGGGATCAACATATATTTTTGCAATAACTTTTCTCCTGATTGATATTAATTAAAATTTTCTTTAAGGATTCATCAAATAAAGTGTTTTCGTTTGTCACAGTAACGATAAACCAAGTCACCTTTGCATTAATAAAGAAATTTGCCATTTTCCTAATAAAGGGATTTTTGACATTTGAACCACTAACATTAAAGTTCGAAAAAAAGACTGAAATAACAGTTTTCTTTAAAATTTTATTGGGTAACTTAAACAATTAATAATCCGTGTTTCTACCGCGAACACTAACAACACAAGAACATCGGTTTGGCATACTCAAAATGACTTCATCCAAATCACGCTGTGGAATGGCCGCCCATGTTCGTTGCAACAACAAAAAAAGGTCTTCTTGCGACTGGATACCCTCCATATTCGGCAGAGCTCTTCTCTGTAGCATATCCCATGCATGCTCAATCGGGTTCAAGTCTGGCGACTGAGCAGGCCAGGGCAGGACATTGATGTTAGCTGCGGCGAGAGTCTGTCTTACAACTCTTGCGGTGTGCGGTCGTGCATTATCATGCATTAACAGAAATAAGGGACCGATTTGCACTTGTAGAGGAACGATGACGTCTGATACAATCGTCTCAGCATAAATTTGAGCGTTGAGGTTGCCTCTGATCCAAATCAACTCAGTTCTTCCGCCGATCCAAATACCCGCCCATACCATGATGGTTCCACCACTATAAGGATGGACTTCCTGGCAGGATTTTAATCGCTGTTGGCGTCCAGGGGTTCTCCAGTGTCGTATACGTCTTGTATCCGGTCTCATACCAAAACGAGACTCATCAGAAAAGCACACGAAACGCCATTGTTCTTCTGCCCAATTTCTGTGTTCAAGAGCCCATTGATATCGAATCCTACGATTGTGCATTGCTATAGGTGGTACCCGTAGCGGTCTTCGGGAATGAAGGTTCACTTCATGCAAGCGGTTTCTGACTGTTTGGTCGCTAATTAAGTTCCCTGAAGAGTGATGAAGCCTCACGGCTAACATCATGGCGGTTATTGTTGGAGCTCTTCGAGTTAAGATTTGAATGTATCGGTCTTGTCTCCGTGTGGTGCAGCGATACCGTCCTCCATGGCGCTCAGCCACGGTACCAGTGCTTCGGTAACGTGTCCAAAGTCGACTGATAACACTCTGACTTGTATTCAGAGCTAAAGCTACAGTACGTTGCCGGGAACCAGCTTCTATCATTCCCACGGCTCTGAGCATTTCTTCCCTGCTTAAATGACGTCGCCGCTCCATAATAACGTTGGTTTTAATCAGTAGTAGGGAAACAGTAGCACTAATAATGTCTTCAATGCGTTGTATGTTTTTATAGGGAAAATATTGACAGCTTATTTTCATCTTTTACTCGAATTTGATTGAGAGTTCCTGATTCAAATTATGAAATGCACCAAAAAGGATCCATATAAATTTATAAAATCATAAATTTATTACAAAGCCACATCTCAATCTCAAGAAATCCGCATAAAAATGCTTGATCCCTAGACATTTTTGATGTGTGTATTATAGTCTCAAAAATATGCTGAAAACAATCGACGATCATAAATTGACTTGAAGGATCATTACAATCAATTATCAGATCTAGAAATCAAACAGCAGGCAGCAATTTTCACTAACGTCAAATACCTTCCGTCAGCTTGTTCAGCAATTAATTAATTACTGTGGTTACCCTAATGTGTTTGTGGTAATACAGTGACTCGAAGGCAAATACGATGTTACATACAGCAATTACATAATAACATGAGAAACAAGTTCGGTTTTGTTCCTGTACAGGATGTAGGGGCTGATTGTGGGTTGATTATATTTTGATTTTCGTAGAGGGAGATTTGATTTCATGTGATGCGGAGCAATGAGGAAAATGGCATGAGAAAAGTTTTGAGCATGAATGTGGATGGGTATGAGAGTAGAGGAAGAGCAAGGAAACGATAGATGTACTGTTTGAAGGATGGTATGGCAAGAAAGGAGGTGTCTGATGAGATGACGAGTAATAGAGAAGTATGGAAGAAGATGACATGCTGCACCGACCCCAAATTAATTGAGAAAAGGGCAAGAGAATTATGATATTGTTGAGGAAGATTATTATGTGAATTTATAGCAAGAATGTACGTAAAGCTGATGAAAAGCGATCAAACTGACGTCAATCTACTAAATTAACATTCGCATTCAAAAACACTCACTGGCACAACACACCGCAACCACTAAATATCGAGTAATTCTGACCAGTGATGGGCGTAGTAAAATTCAGACAGGAGGAAACTTGCAAAACCAAAAAAGGTAGCCAACGCGATACCCTCCATGTGTTCAGTGAACGTCTTATGAAATTATTTTAACGCAACGTGATCAAACTAAAGCAGAAACTAAACTTACAACTGAAAACAAAGTGATAATTATGACTTTCCCAACCATTTTTAACTGATAAAAAATAAAACAAACGCTTAGCAGACCCTCGAAATTGCATCGAACCCAACCAGAACACAGATCAAATCGCTTGACCCATATAAATTTGATCGAAGACCCTTATATTTTTTTTGTTATGTTGATGACAAAATGGACGCCAATGCAATTTTTTTTTTTTCGGAAAATGCGAACCCATTAAAGTGACATTTTAAATCGATTCAATAATAAATCAAAACGTAAAGTTACCCTAAAGGTAACCAACGGGACCCTATTACTAAGCCTCCGCTGTCCGTCCGTCCGTCTGTCTGTCAGCGGGCTGTATTTCATGATCCGTACACAGACATCCGTAGTCAGTTGAAATTTTCACAGAATGTGGTCTGTTGTCGGTATAACAAAAAATAATAAAATAAATTCAATATTAAAGGACCTTCCTCTACTACGATGGTACGGAATCCTTCACGCGCGAGTCCGTCTCGTACTTGGACGATACATATTATTATTTTTTTGTATAAGAAGATATATGGGACAGAATACTGATAAAATTTGACACTTTGCCCGAGCCGAAAACCGAACCGAAGACCTCATATTTAGCGGGAGCGCTTGCCACCACTACACACACGAGGCAGTAACATTCAATAGCTGATGTAAAGCTTTAAAGTGGAACCACATTTCGAAACTACGTGCTTAAACTTTTCAGTTCAAAAACAAGCGTAAACGTTACAAATTAAAAACCATCGGGGAAACCATGAAACGGTCAAAATTAAACCCGTTATCAGGGTCAACCGGTGTGAAACTTTGCCAACATAAATTCAGAAACTTAAACGATCGAATAAAATTTTATTGTTGCCTATCTTGTCCGGGTTGACCGGGGCAATTAGCCATTGTTATGCCCGGGTTTATGGACAAATACCCGGGTACGTGGCACTTCGGGCAGGCCTCTATGATTTATTGGCCTACGTGGCCTCGGTCGGCCATTGTTCGATATTTCCGAGATATTTGAGTTTGATATTCCGATTTAGATCGGATCGTGATGTTCAGGAGGTTATTTGTGGGTTATTTGTCACGTGGCTAGTGAATTGTGTGATTTATATTGTTGGTTCCTTGTTGCCTTGTTTTGGTCCAGGTGGAGATATAAGTTTTGTAGCTTGGAAATTGTCTACTTTGATAATGGTGTCGATTCTGTTGTGCACAAACTAAACTTTATTTAGACTATTGCTATCTTTTACTAAAAGGCAGTGTGAGAAAAGGACGGCTATAGCTATGAATTAAGTTAGAGATGTCAAACTAGTTTATGCCTTGCGCTTCACCGTGTTTTTAGTCGACATATTTTTACTTGCACTCTTCATTTGTATGGAAATATTAGTGCCTACTAATTTGACAGCTCTAAATTACGTTCGTCTCTTTCTCGTTTTATTAGACAGAAAAAGATAGCAATAGCCTTTATTAAGTTTAGTTTGTGCCCAACAGAATCAACACCAATGAATATGAAATTACTATCAAACAAGCTAATAAAGTTGATATAAATGTAACCTATTTCTTGTACATGTCAATGAAATTATATAATAATGATATCACCGTGTAAAACCTAGGTTTACCGCAACTAGTTCAAGCATCAGGTTTTAATCAATAGCCTGCATATATCTTCAACTATATAGTCATCAGCTGGTCAGCTTCCAGTCTAGCGAAAGTACCAGTATTTTACATAGAGCGTCTGCCTATCTGACCTCCTCAACCCATTACCCGGGTATCATGATACCCCCTTTGAAAGGCTGGTTGCTTGTGTCTGTCGACTTAGAGCGTCATTAAAAACTTAACAGTATCTATTCCAGCGCTAGATAAAACAAAAGACATACACTTACTACTATTAATAACTATGGAGTTTCTTGCCCGTTCTTCTCCATAGAGATCTACGCTAGGGAATGGGCAACTACAGTACTTTCATAGTTTTTATGTCTTGTGACTGGGACTGTAGCTACATTTAATTTTCATCTTTGTTTAGACAATTCAAAAGTGCCTGTAACTGGCCTACTTGAAATAAATGCTTTGATTTTGATTGATTGATCATCCTAAAATATTCCCACTGCTGCGACACAGGCACTCTATGAGAAGGAAGTACCTACCTACATTAACCAAAATGTTACTGTTAGCCTGCGTTATACCACAGCTGAGTAAAAGCCTCTCCCTATTACCTCCAGGTGTTCAGATCCAGGGCCAGTTAGGACATTTAAATTATTATAACACATTTAAAAAACATGACTGAAACCACACCTGCAGATAAAATCAGGAGCAGATCCTTCAAAGACGACAGGACACCTCTGCGGACGACAGGCGAATGATAAGTTACTTTTATTAACGAATTTGTCATGGGAGCCATCTATCACAACCCATAACGATCTAACAACGAACTTATATCGTTAAATTCAGATTGATTTGGGAATCTGGGCCTTTGAGATTTTATGCCAAGAGGTTTCAAGGTTATTGTGTTTTTAGTGTTTAGTGTGATTTGGTTAGGTAATCGGGAACCTATTTTGTAGTACCGTAATTAAATAAAGAGAGAAAGCGCAGGAAATTATACTTTGAAGGATATGGGGGAGTCTTTTACCCAACAGTGGAACAGCAACGTTAATATTTTGCTGTACACATGGCAGATTTTGAAGTAAATTCAATGCGTTTTGCTTCGTCAAAATCTCGTCATAACACTTTTATATTTCGTAAAAGCTTTTAACACATCGAAGGCTGATCGATATATGTTAAATATCTTTTACTGAAGAATTAATAAAGTGATTTGGCACATTTTCCATAATTATTTAGACTGTTTGTCTAACTAAAACTTCCGATGAAAGTCATCTGACGATAGAAAAGTCGAGCATAAGACTAAGGACTTCAATTATCTCAGCACCAAAACGTCGAGATTTCTTAGAATAAAAACTCAAGTAGCTTCAGTTTTTTTTTCCATACTGACATAATTGTACACTGATTTTTATAAGCAGACCCTGCTTGCAATCAAATCAAATCAAATCAAATCATTTATTCGCATAGAATGTAGGTATTTGTACAATAAAGTTGTTAGAAAATATAGTGAGCCGGGTACATTCTGCCTGAGTTTTGGCATGCAAAATTTAACAAATAATTCCAGTATCAATAAATTATCAAGCACAAAGTATCAAATAATGTCAGTATCAATAAATTATCAAGCACAAAGTATCAAATAATGTCAGTAGAAATAAATTATTAAGCACAAAGTATCAAATAATGTCAATAATATTAAATTGCTGGAATGTCAAACACAGGATCAAAATAGAAAAATAAAACAAATAATCACACCAATAATAGAATTCTGCATCAAAAAATTATTAAAAGAATAATATGAGTATTATGAAATAGAAAATGATTACAACAGTTACAAATAAATTAATTTAACAAAGTATCCCAAGTAATGTAAAAAACTATAGGATTATTGAACTGTCACACATAGGGTCATTCAAAAAATCACTTATTGAATAATAACATTTCTCTAACAAAAACGCTTTGAGTTTATTTTTAAATTGTTGAAGAGTGTCATTTTTTATGCCGTCTGGTAGTTTATTAAATATTATTGGACCCATTGCAATTCCCTTGCAATTCCCTTATGGCGTAGCATGGTTTGCGGGTACACCGCATATAATTAGGTCATCCCATAACGTCTTAAGGGTGCTGTAAGGAGGAGTAGGCTTATCAGGGATTTATTTCAGGTGAATTGTTACCTTAATTTGACCTGGGGATATTATAAATGATGGTAATTATAACCTGTGGGGAAATAAAATTGTGTTTTTATTTTTTTATGACTTTTTATTAAAGACTACTCAAAATGTAGTGTGTGTTTCTGGCTTACTAATTGCATAAATAGGCTGTACATTTGACGACAGGTCGGAGACAAGACTTTGAATTTGATCTGATCTATTGTGGTACGGAGTTTCCATAGAATAAAAGCAGCAAGCATTCGCTGGTTTTAATGTGATGTACGGCCTAATATGTGATCAAAAGTTTAAGCCTTTATTTTTTTGTTATCTACTAACACAGCTTTATTTATTAAGTTATTCGACAGACATTTATCAATATGTATCAACAAAATATAATTTCACAGTTTTTTTTTTCAGAATTAATTTTAACAGCGATGGCGGTTGATAACAGAGCTTAGTGCTATTGATTTAATTAAGTTACAGGCGCAATATTTGGCAGGTAAGCATTTCAGTAGATTTTACATGTTAGCAAGGCGACTTCGTGAACTACAAAATCTCAAACCAATATAGTAATATTTTAAACTTGAATCTGAATTTAACAGTGCAACAAAGAAACTATCACAAAAGCAGTTTGACAATATTGTTTTACGTATATCTTTAGAGAAACAACAAACTACTAAAGCTTATACGTCACTATATCAGTGCACGTTATGATACGAGTATCTATGTAGATATTTTACTTCGCCGGCTCCCCAACGTATGGAGTAGCGCCCGTCCAAGTAATCTTTGCATCCTGCCACCTGTAAATTAATTCAAAACATTTGTAAATAAATAATATAGCACAAATATTTATTATCGTATACTATACTAAATATATTATTGTATAATCTGTGGCAACAATATTGCATAACAATAATAATTATTGTTATGCAATATATTAATTATTATTATAATTATTTAAAGCAGTCATTGTGCCGATAGTCGTGTCGGCCTCGACCAATATGAGGTTCTCGCTTGGCAGTTGGATCAAGGGCTTGATTCAGAAAGCAAGTGGCCTACCATGACGTCTTAAAGCAGGATCGTTTTAATCTTGTTCCAGTGTGGGAAAGAGATGGCGCTAGACGTCCTCTATAGCTCCGTCTCTTACCCACACTGGAAAAAAATTAAAACGATCTTGCTTTAAGACGACATGGTAGGCCACCAGGACTTCTAGACACGGCGCGTATCGTTAGGAGGTTCCTCTCTCAAGCGCCCTGACTACCGGTAGCTCGGACCCTGTTCCCGATGCTGGTGGTGATTTTATATTTTTAAATGTTGTTTTATAGTGTTGTTAATTGTAGTATTTATAAATGTAAATAATATGTGAGAAAAATGAATAAAGAGATTATATGTAATCAGCTCATAACGGTCTCACTGGTGAGTCATAGGCTTCCTCTCTGGAAAGAGAATAGACCATAATCAATGCGAGTGTAAGTTAGTGGATGTCAGATGATTTTGAACTTTAGGTTCTAGGACATACCAGTTTCCTCACTATGTTTGATTGGTTATGAAAGCAAGATAAGTTGGGGCGGCTACTAGGTACTCATCTTTAACAGTCTATCAAAGACATTCAAAGTCAAAATCATTACGTAGAAATTAGTAATGAAATACTCGTTAATACTTTATAGTCACAAGTCGTTTTGTCCAGTGTCATACACTCTCTCTTTAGCGGCATACACGAGTGCTACCTGACAAGTCAGGTAGCACTCGTGTGTCAAAATCGAAAATGTTTGGGGACAAATTGTATGAAAATATTCCCAATTTCTATAAATATTTTAAATCTATTTGCAGTCTATTTTGCTCAATAGTAAATAAAATTGCAAATGATCACCCTATACAGCAAGTATTTTCAGATGAATTGATGCAATCACAGTTGATTTTTTCATACACCAGAGATTCTCACCAGGCTGTATGTCTACCAACTGTTACAGGTGCAGAAAGGAAGGGGAGCTTTATATTATTTTATTTTGCCTAAAGCCATACGTACGGTCGAACAAGCTATTTGGTTTACAGTTTAACCCACAAACTACATTGTAAAGTGTAAACCAAATAGCTTGTTCGACCGTACATTGAGTGGAAACTGAGGACTAATTTTACTTAAGACCCACATTGTCAAACAAATGAATGCACGCAGCTAAAATGTGCCGCGTGGCCGTGCACAGTGTGCACCGCGGTGGGTTTGTGCCTTAAAGTCCACACTTATTCAGGCAAAATATAATCTATTATTCATAAATAATAAATAAAATAAATATTTTATTAGTCTAATCAGCTCTCAGGTAATATCTCAACACTAAACCTCTCCTTTGTACTCAAGTAGATCTACTCATAAATGTCAAACACTTATACTGTCGAGCACAAACATAAACATGACGGTTCTCGCAGAGAACGCGCATATAAAGGCCATAAAGTAAATCTAGACTTGGAGAGTACTTTACGAAGTCATCAGAATATAGATAAGATAGATTTTTAATGAAAACAAACCAGTAGTATAGTTTTTAAAGAACTTTGCCTCACGGAATTTCTCCTGTATTGTGGGTGCGTTCACGAACATTTAAACTCGCATACATACATAAACAGCCAGGCCCGGAACATCTATCTATAGGTCATACAAATATTTGTTCCGTGCAGCGATCAAACCCGCGACACACAGCATTTGGGCATAATGATATTTTGGCACTAGGCAATTGGTACATTTTGACACTAGGACTATGTTGCCCATTGATTTTTTGTCTTTGTGACATTAATTTAGTATCCGGCGTCATGCAATCAATCGCTCAGCCACTGTGCCAACCGTGTCGTCAAAAATGTACATTGCACATTCATAAGATTTCTCTGTATAATACCATGCCCTTATCTAACTATTAAGGGGACTACAGGAGCTAAACGCCAGTTTTATAATCCAAAAAAGCATATGATTCACTGCAATAAACAAAATCAGAAAAATATATGTAATTCTTCAGGATATATGCTAGTATGATAGTGTTTTGAAAATATAATACAACAAATTTTACTCGATAAAAAAATCACGAACTTATCTCTAAAAATGTCTTTTAACGAGTAAAAACCATAATAAAATACACGCACTCATTCTGATTTTTTGTCAAATAATTCTACAAGCAACATATTAGCATCAAAGTGTTTAAATTTTTCAGTCCAATCAATAGATTTTTTGTTAATCAAAAAAAACAACTCATTTCGCACTATTTGGCCCGCAGTGACTGACGTAACAACCACTTTGTAGTGCAAGCTGATTAGAACTTTATTCTTATAGTATTTCAAATGAAAGTTGAACCACCACAAATGGAGTTGCTAATTTAGCTCCTGTAGTCGCCTTAAGCTTGTAGTCTTAGACACAGCTGCCATTAATTTCTAACAAAACGTATTTTAGCTTATATAATATGATGATGGTGTATCTATTTATGAATAAAGGTTTTAAGGGACAGCCCTCCGCAAACTGACAGGGTTGCATTCAATTTCTTATTTTGACTTTCAGTTTTTTTACTTACGAAATGTGAAAAACTAAAATTTGGAACACCTCTGCCTTACCGTTGGGTGATTACAGGCGTGATGTTATGAAATGACTATAACACGACAAATTGACGCAGATAGTCAAATTCACAAGTGATCTAGCCATGCACTCTATATTAACAGTAGGTACTTATAAATAGTAAAGTAGCTATTATCATTTATCATACTTGGTATGTATCAATTTCTCAAGCGGCGTAGCGCTTATGTCGTCACTACGCAGAGTTCCAACTACGTCATCATGAGCCCGAGTGTCCACATTCAGCAAAACGCTGCAACCGCCACAAGTGTAGTAGTGGATATCGAACCTTGAAACAAGTTACACAAAATTGAGTTTAGGTTGTAGGGAAGTGGAAACCTTTGAAATATTTAAAGAGTAATTGTGAAAGGTTTTTACGTAAACGAGGCAATCTGTTTGTGAGTGTATCGAATTTAAGGTTTTGTTGTGGTATAATGATGATTTGAATGAAGAGAGAAAGTAATGAGTTTTAGTAATAAAGTTTTCATTGGTACCTTCGCTCAGCGTGGTAATTCCTGAGTAGTTCACGATTGGTGTTGAAGAGCACTCCGTAGTGTCCAGAGCAGCTGGTCACCTGAATGAAAAATTAAGCATTGTAGAAACAACCGAATAGACATTAACCTAATAATAAATCTTTTATAATAAATCTTTATTCAAAAACTTGAGAAGGTAAAATACAATATGAATCTAAAAACTAACTATGTAGGTATAATAATGTATGATGCCTGTACTAGGATAATCCTGTATCACAGGCTGCAGGAGCTCTAACAAAATGCTATATGTAGGGCTGTAGTTATTTTTTTGTTTAATATTTAACATGAGTGACAAAATTATTTTGATTAACTTAAACTCTAATAACTTAGAACTAAACACGTAATTGCTACACGAAAATTTGCGTCAGCAGAATTTATTATAGGTTGCAAAACACATTCGAGGCGCTCTTGTTATATTCGATATTTGCACCTAGCGACTAATGTGCTTACAACAAATAAAATCGATGATAAGTATGTCAGCGCAGTGGTTTGTTGTATTGCTATGTTATTTCAGCAATATGCTTCAAACGCGGAAGTCTGTCCTAGAGTATGTGACGCTCTACGCGCCCTCGTAGTCGATGGAGTTGATGTACCTATATTCTGCTAATTTCTTAGCTGGGCACTCAACATCTCCCGTTTTGTGGTTGTTTGGCTTTTTAAAACGCGAGCACGTCGCACATTTAGGGGTGTCCGCTTTCTTCGGGCACTCAGACATCGAGTGTCCTGCTTCTCCGCAGTGACCACACGTGGAGTTTACCTCTCTGCATGATTTAGCTGCATGACCAAATTGTTGGCATTTGTAGCATCTGGTAACCAAGGTGAAGTCTAACAGGGCAGGAGGTCCAATTTATAAAAATTCTTGCTTGAGATATTATAGCTCTACGTATCTTGGCTGGAACTTCGATAACAAAGTTACAGGTCGATGCATCTTTCTTCCCAGATTTGTGGCTAAATTTAACTTCGGCCAAAAAGGTCTCCAGTGACATCCCTGGAAACTTATCGGCGATGTTCTGCTCGTACATGAACCTGAAGACGTCAGCATCAGCCAAAGAAGTCGGCACTCCTACAACCGTGATCCGTGGTTTGCGCTTGATGGGCTCGTCGGCTGTGAGTCCTGATGTAGACATCTGGACTGCGTGCTTGAGTTTATCAGCATCCAGTTTGGTCTCGGTGCTGATAATGACACCTCCATTTTTGGTTTTCCACACACCACGTACATGGAGCTTCATTTTGTCAGGGCGTATGATGTTTTGCACGAGGTTTTTTGTCTCGTCACTCGACTTCAATTTATCATTTGGATAAACTGCTACGGAACTTAAATTGTTTGGACGAACGAAATCCTTGGATCCTTTCTTCACCATATCGGAAAATGAAGCGGTTCCCACAGCACCAGAGTCCTTTATCGTCTGTTTGAGCTCCGAAATTTGTTCTGTGAGGCTGCGTTTTTCTTTCAGGTCATCGATTATGTTGAGGGCTTGACGGGATTTTTGCTTCAGAGCCTGATACAGCACTGCCATTTGAGTGGTCTCAGATTCTACTTTACGGCATAGGTTGGTAACCTTCAATTTCTGCTCCGAGTTGAGTTTGCCATCTGTTGCAATCGAGCAAACCTCATTTAACTTCAGCTGAACAGATGACATCCATTTTTGGATGTCGGGCGTGGATACAAAATCCATGGTGAAGTTAGACTGGTGGCTTTTCACTGGCGAGGCATTGGGTTGCACTCGACCACTTGAATTACCGGGGCTGTTATCCATTTTTCAACCAATTCACTATTTTTATGTTTCCATAATTTAGTAAACTACACACTTAGCAAAATACTAAAGAAGGTCACTATTATTGCATTAAATAAATACTGCTAACGAGCACGTCTGTATACTGCGAACGGCCGCAATCAATTTTCCAGCGAAGCCAATAGCGAACCGAAGAAAAAATATGCAAATGATTGGAGATAAAATGAATTCTGAGCTCAAGTCGTTGTTTCCTATAGATAAATAGGTAAACTTGACTTACCAGTGTTATAGAATATGTAAAAAAAACTGTCCGATCCGAAAGGGACTCAGTACATCTTAGAAAAAAAATCAGCTGTCTCCTTTATAAGTGCAATACACTGTCAAAATGTATGGAAAATTTCGATGTGTGAGTTAGAATGAAGTACTGAGTATACCCTTAATCGGATAGGGTTTTTTTTTTACTTTTTGTATAGTACTAGAGTTGTACTATTGAAGTTATTATTCGTAAAAATAATGCGTTTCAGGTTTCCTCTACAAAGTGAGCTACACATTGGCTAAAAGCAACGATACTAACCCAAATAGGCAAAGCTGGGGTCTTCAACCTGGATCCTGGATACTGCTTATTGATGTTATTCTTGGAGTTCTCTTCACCACCATACCACACCAGTAGACCGACGGGACTACGAGCCAGGATTCCGAACTGTGGCATGGCCTGGAAACAAACACAGCTGGTTACTAGAAATACATGAAGGTGCCTACATTTTATAAGTGGCCTAGTTTTTAAACGTTGGGGCATTATAAAATTATTCACTTCAAAACGATGTTTGGAGAAAATTTTGAGTAGCCCATTGACAGAATAATTTTAGCAGCTACTCAAAGTATAATTATTTAATCAATGTCCTGTAGTACCAGACTCCTCTTTAAAAGATGAAAGTCAGTTTAAAAACTCCTCGTTTTTTTTATCTAAAATCATTGCGAGAAAGTTTGAGATATAACTTTTCCTGTTATTTTGTTCAGCATGAAAAATAGCCAAGAAACAGAAAACTTACATAATGATCTTCATCGCCGACATACAGTACTCCATTATGAAGATACGGAGTAGCCCGACCAGTGAGCAGAAGCGTCACTACATTGATGGAACCTTCCACGTGAGCGGACACCAGGTGGGTTAGCTTCCCGTCCAGGTCTTTCTTGATGCTGAAAATAGTACAATAAAGTATTTCTTTAGGCACTGGTCAGTTACCGCTCCACTTCATCTCATTCATAATCATCATCAATTTAGCCAAAAGACGTCCACTGCTGGAGATAAGCCTCCCCCAAGTGTCGCCACATTGACCGGTCCCGTGCGACTCGCATCCAGCGGATTTCCGCAACCTTCATTAGGTCTTCATTAGGTGGGAGGCCTTCTACCGCTGCGCACTTCAGGTCATCAAAATAGAACATTAAAGTATTTCTTTAGGCACAGGTCAGATTACCACTCCACTACTTTTTAATTCTATATAGTTCATTTGCCGTAGGTTATAAATGATTCAAAAAGCTATATTTCTTTATTGTTTTGCTATTACTATTGTTTCACGGAAAATTGGTCACAGATGTTCGTCAATCTATTTACTGAAGTAAAACTTAATATAACATTACGACTAAATAATAGGAGGTAAGCCTAAACCATCAACCCAGCAGTAATCATAGAGTGGAAGCCCCAAGTTTATTTTAGCATAGATGGCAAAAAGAATATCACGCATTTAATAACCAACGGCTTAGGCAGGGGTGTTCGCAATAGTACAGCCACATGACATTTCGCCAGTTATGTTATTCTATTAATAAGGGGGCGATCCTAACCTTTATCTCCATACAAGGGTTGTGGGCGCTATTGCGAAAAATATATATTTCGAGCAAAATAAGAAACGTCTTACTTATCCAATCCTCTTGACAATACACATGCGTACAGCAACAGCAAAGCTCCAATACCATCTTCGGTTTGAAACTGTCAAACACAAAGTAATATTACGCACATGACTTAAAATGTCTTTATATGCATTCTTCTAATAAAATAACACTTACCAAATATAAATACCGCTTCAAAAATATTTGGAGATCCTCCAAAGTCGTGAATTCGAAAATGTGCAGCTTGCAAGAGAATTTAATTTATGAAAACTTCTGAAAATAAACTGAAGCTGAAAACATTTTTAAAGGTTTATTTTAAACATTGACATTTTGAGCAGTGCCTTTGAAACGTTATCTGCATAAAGTGAAATTAATTGTAGACTCGGTTAAATCGCCTTTGACTGCTAATTTGTTGATACTCGGTTTATTAAATTCTTGCAATCATTTATCTTTACTTGAAATAACTAATTGGCTTATGGCTGTTATTCTTTTAAAATCATTGAAGAGGTTACTAATTGGTAGATATTCAATTTTTTGTTGCAGAAAGTAATGTTATTAATAGTGAAAAGTAAACACACAAATTATGAGACATGATAATTAATACGAGTTTTAAACTTTACCAAACTAGTACAAAAATAGATAAATGATAGTCCTTAGATGGCTGGTGGCCGTTTTCACAAACACTAAGCATCACATAACTGAATTGCAACTTTAGAAGCGTTGTATCCAACAGAGCTGCTTTATTTAGTATGTTCCAAAACAACATCAGGCATTACGGGTGTGTTTTTTTAATTCAAGAGCTTTCTCTTTAGTTATGATTAATGATGTTTATTTTGCAAGTAGGTTTTTACAACACTTTTTACACATCATTATTTATAACTAGATGGGGCCGGTGTTTCGTACCTGACTACTCTGAGAAGAAACAACCGAAACAAACTCAGAGGTCATAGTATCTTTTGAAGTCCAGACATCAATCTTGCTCAATTCACATGAGGACCACGCAGATTAGTGTCTGAAATGGTCTTTTGAAGAAAGAACCACACAGATTTGAGTGGACCTGTCCAGTCAGTGTTGCAGTTGTTTCATTTTTTCAAGCATTTGTCAGTTATCGTGTAGCGCGACTTATAACTCAAGGAGCTCTTAAGTTATAAGTCGCGCTACAGGATAACTCAAGGAGCTCAAGCAGCGGTGGCCCAGTGGTGGTGGCCCTGACTTACGAACAGTAAGTCGTGGGTTCGAACGCAGAAAGGCGCATTACTTTGCGTAATTTATTTCATCACCACTGCTCTCAAAAACGGTAAAGGAAAACATTGTGAGGAAACCGGCATGTCCTAGAACCAAAAATTCGAAGACATGTGACATCTACCAATCCGCACTGGGCCCGCGTTGTGGATTAAAGCCCATAGGCAAAATACGCGCTTTGAAGTAGAGTTGCGGACACCAGCCCGTTATACAATATACAATATATATACAACTCAAGGAGCTCAACGAAACGACGAACAATACCAAAGGAAGGACATTTGGGTAGGTCGCTCATAGCACTCAAACTGCCAGACACTTAAGTACTTATCTAAAAGAAATTAATAAATATAATACCTTCTCGGTAACCCCATCCTGAAAATACGCCGAGCTATGCTGCACGTAGTTGGTATCACTGGGCAGCGCAACCAAAGCCTTCGGTTCCACGGTAGCTTGGCCAGTGTTGCCACCGCCACCACAACGCCAGATCACCTCGCTGCAGGCACGCCAGAGTGCTTCCTCTTGTCGCTCTTCTGATGGTCGAAGGTACCTGGATAGTACGCAAATAATCTTCTTGGGTCGCAACACTTGACTACAAAGGTATGGTTGGTAAGATACGCATCTCTGATTCTTCAGATTCATGTGCGTATTGTATTATTATCACGTGCTGGCAAGAAAAACATCGTGAGGAAACCAGCATGGCTTTCTTTTTTTTTTCGGATGGGAAATCATCGAATGACTTCTCCCGCTCTGGGCGGAGCAGAAGGGAGTGTCAGACTTTTACTGACAAAAACCCATCCATGTTCCTTCATCGCCCTTTGTGTTCCGGGGTCACGGTATCTCTTTCGAACAGTCCCGCAACCCCGGCAGGCATGGGTCCTTGCGGACCCCTTCCTATTGCTGACTCTCTTTGAGGCGCGCGTGAAACACGAACACGCCGTCGACACGGCCTGTCGTCATGAGACGGATGGACGGCGAGCTAGCCCATAGCCCACCGTCCACAGGCCCGCGAAACCAGCATGCCTAAAAGCCAAGTTAGAGGCATAAAAAACTCGGACACAAGGCTAGGCACAAAATAAAAAAGGAGTTAAAATTGCATACGTCTATGGTGACGATGTGACTTTGAAAGTGTGTCTATTACATAGATGGATGCATAGGTTTAAGTGGTTGCAAAGAAGAATAACACTGTTAATCTGTATTTATTGACCAATTTTCAAGGACCGTGCTATCAGTATGATAGCACGGTTGTTGGTAAATTACAGAAAATAACCAAAATTTTAGTGGTTATCGTAAGCCGTTACACAACTGAGATTTAAATCATTAGATTCGCTTAAAAAAAAAAAAGATGGATGTTTTGTGTGAGGAATGCTATGAAAGAGAAAGGAGTAATGATGCCGTGACGTCTGGCAGGGGAGAATGGGAGAAGAAAACGTGTTGCACCGACCCCAATTAGAATGGAACAAGGACATAAAGACGATGAGATTGGCTTCAAAAATGTTCACCTATTTGTTTTGTTTATATTTGGATACCATTGCCTTGATCACTCATAATAAAAATACTATGGATCGTTCCATGTGGGATGTGATCACTCTTCTTTGAGGAAACTGTACTTTTTTGTATGTTGAGAGCACATTTATTGATTTCAATCTTTGTCACACAAAAATAAAAAGAGAAAATACTACGCCATTAGCGAAAATACGAAATGTTTTTACACAATTTATTTAATGTCCACAATTTTTCACGAATCTTTTTATAATCATTTATAAGCTATCATAAAAGTTATGATAAAGTAAAATGATTAATCATTACAGATTTATTTCAGGATGAGAGGAGACGATAAATTTCTCAATAGATCTTTTAGCGATTACAATAAATTATAAAACGAGTATTGCTAGTGTAATCCGAGTTTGATAACAAATTATTTCGAAGTGTTTCGTAATTATTTAAAACGGAATATTGTTTTGTTATTCTCCTGAAATAATATAGGAGCGTTTAATCTCTTTATAATTTGTAGTTTATTTATTTTTTTGTCTTATCTTTTATTTATTTCACCACCACTGATCTCGAAACGTTGAAATGAAATAATTCATAAAGAAATAGCATGTCGTAGAACAATAATTCGAAGACATGTCATCTACCAATCCGAACTGGGGCCGCGTGGTGGATTCCACAGCACTTCCAGCACAGATTATACTAAAGACAAGACAGCAGCCCACGTGCTTCTACAATGCCCAGGGGTTGCAACATACAGGGCAAAGTACTTCGGTAACCCAGGTACTTTCCGCGAGATTGTCAACAACACTTTCTCGGGGAGCTAGGGTGGATCGAATAAATTTCCCACCCGTACGCAAAATACGCGCTTTGACGTGGAGTTGCGGACACCAGCCCGCTATACAATACAATACAATATACTGAAGGCAGATTATGTATACCTACCTATTTTGTTTATAAAAAACCAGTAATAGCTTGTCCGTTTTTTCTAAGCCCAATGTGTAATAAAAATCCTCAGTGCACAAATTGTGAAAAATTACTTAATCTTTCTCTGATATCCGTTAAGCAGCGCTAACAGGCTTTGGCACATTAATTGCCAACTGTTTGTAGCACATTAAAAGACCAAAGCTGAGCATGTTATTGTTTCGCATTATACGACTTAAAATTCAGGAGTCTTCCTAAAATCATTCTTAGATCCTCAAAACAACAGACAATTACAATTAAATATCCTTCGCCATCATGCACAGTGTACTTGAAATATACAGCGATGGGGAGACCATAAAATCGACCATTTGAACTAAAATATTGTCCGGCGATGCATAGTGTAGATTTATGCCGAAACACGTGGCGTTCTCGAGAATTATGATCGGCATTTTGAAGCTATGCTGTATGCCTTTGCGCATGGAATTTTAGGGTTAAAATGAGGAACGATAATTTAAGGTTGATTATTTAGTTGAAAACAAGAGGTGACTGCTGAAATGGTAAGTAATAGAGAAGTATGGAAATAAATTTGTTTAAGGCAGGAAATAAAGACGATAATAATGATGATATTTTGTTTAAACAATTTTGTTAGATATCAACAGTATAATGCATACACGTATTTTGAACTAGCTAACCCGACAGACGTTTTTTTAATTATTTTCTAGAATTTTCCGCTTTTCTGGACAACTTTAAACGCTTCATGCCTGAAAATACTATTACGATACAAAAATGTTAGTTAAAAAGTGAGTGGCATCACTCACTTTCCTTACTCACTCACCTTATCAACGAATTGCATTTTGAATGAACTCTATATACTAGACATAAGCAATAATTTTACTTTATCACTACAGCCTACGTTATTAAAATAATAAAATGTCGCGCAATAATAAAAAAAATAGCATAGCCAAAATTATGCCACTGAACATTTTTAATCAATTTTCAATAAGCAATAATGTAACTACACAAAATTAATTAAACTAAAATTTAACGCAAAATAAATGAATACGATCAGTCGCTCAATTGGTTGTTTAAATTCAACTACCTAACTACGTTTACAATAAATTATAATCCATACCAATTACTATTTAATAATATTGCCAATTAATACATACGGTTTAAATGTTTGTTCGTTAAAATTTAAAGCTCACAATGACTCAACCGTTTGTTAGTGGTAAATGTAAATCAATAGGCTGCCCAATTAAATTAATAATAAATTGGATACTGTGGCAATCTCACATTTTATTCAATGGATTCACTTTACGTACATACAGTTGATATTATTTTCTTAGTGGAAATGCAATTATTTGAGGAGCTCATGGCTAAATAATAACAGCCGCCTGTGGATGGGTGACCACCTATTACATACCGAGTTTCCTCCGTGCCTCGGAAAGCACGTTAAGCAGTTGGTCCCGGTTGTCATTTGTGATCTTTGACAGTCGTTACAGGTAGTCAGTGGCCCAAAAAGTCTGACAACCAGTCTTACCAAGGGATATCGTATTACCCAGTACTAACTGGGTTGTGGAGGTCAGATAGGCAATCGCTCTATGTAAAATACTAGTATTCAGCTGCATCCGGTTAGACTGGAAGCCGACCCCAATGAAACTTGGGAAAAGGCTAGGCAGATGATGATGATGAAATGCAACTATTTAGTTGTGTGCTGTTCTATCTAGACTTGATAAATATAGTGGATTGTTTCGAGTAAAAAACTAAATATACCCACAGGAAAATGTTATGCAACGATATCAAGTTTTATTCCACAAAAACTGAGACTAACCTAAGACTGCATGATTGGTGTTCCACAGGGCTTGGTTCTGGTCCCTCTCTTGTGTAACATCGGATACGACTGGGATTTGCGTGTGACCTCCTACCGGGAGTGAGCCTGACGTGTTATTCGGACGACACGTTGGTCACGGCTCGGTGGAGCTCATACAATAAAGTAACGTTACTGGCTGCGGTTGCGGTCTTACAGGTTACCGCATACGACGCCTGGAGGTGGTCCTCAACGAGCCGGAGATCATTGCTTTCCATGGTCCCCGGCGGCCGCCGCTGTGGTCACACATAATTGCGGTACGAGGGGTTCAGATCGCAGTCGAGTCAACCATGAAGGACCTAGGATTGACAGCCACTGGGATTTCAGGCCCCACTTTCAGCGGCTGGTCCCTAAGTTAATAGACGCGGTGGGCGCGCTGTCAAAGCCACTTCCCAATTTGGGGGGCCCAATGTGGTCGGCAAGGCAGAGTCCTGGGATGTAGTGACGTCTTTCTGCGAAACTGTGAAGCTGCGGAAAGGAAGAGGGAGATGAGGATGTCCCGCCCATCCCGCAACGTGGAGAGCAGCGGTGGCCAAGTGGTGGCGGCCCCGACTTACGAACAGTAAGTCGTGGGTTCGAACCCAGACAGGCGCATTACTTTGTGTAATTTATTTTATCACCACTGCTCTCAAAAACGGTGAAGGAAAACATCGTGAGGAAACCGGCTGTCCTAGAACCAAAAATTCGAAGAGATGTGACATCTACCAATCCGCACTGGGCCCGCGTGGTGGATTATAGCCCATACGCAAAATACGCGCTTGACGTGGAGTTGCGGACACTAGCCCGTTATACAATAATCCCGCAACGTGGGCGTCGGTTTGCGTGCGTATATGTACTGTCAAACAAGAAAATACCTAATAAATCTAGAAAAAAATATTCTCGTAAAACCAACACTTTTTTCGCACATTAAATTGGCACAGCCTACCAAAGATCTGCAGAAGTATAAATCTTCGATATCGAATAAGACGTAAATATTTTTATATCTCGGTCGTCAAAATAACCGCTTTTTCAGTACAGATTTCAGCGTAGTTCCAGGCGGCATCGTTTGTTATAACCAAGGCATGAGTATGAAAGGAAACGCCTGTAATTTTTATAGTAACGCCTCTGGGTTAGAACAATGTTGGCGGTACATTTTTATGTGATAGATGATATTGTTTTGTTGCTTTTTTATTATTAAAATTAATGTTATCGGGAGTATTGGGTTCTCGTGCGCTTGTGTGATTATTATTTTGGAACTGGATTTTGCTTGTAACATGACATGGTGACGGATTGATCAGTTTCCAGGGGCTTTGAGGTTATAATTTAAAACGGTTATAATATAACCGCATATCGCATATTGTGAGTGCTATGTGCTAGTGTCTCGCTGATGGTGGCGCGTGTGTCGGATCATTTAGTTCCCTTCAAAATCGTTGAGTTGAATGGTGCTGATACATGTGTCATGTTCGTGAACGAGCGCTATCAGTTGGGACTGGTCAGCTCTTGGTTGCCACGGCTTATTTGAATTGATAATTTCATTTTTGAATTGATTTTTTTTTATGTTTTTACTATGGACACTTTTAACGTGCACATCTTGCTACATTGCTCTCACATAATGTACCATCTCATTATGAATGATGTAATCAAGGTTTTGTAAAACAATTCTGATTTAAAAGAGTGTCCATGGAGTTTTTTGCCCGTTCTTCTCCATAGAGATCTACGCTAGGGAGTGGGCAACTACAGTACTTTCACAGTTTTTATGTCTTGTGACTGGGACTGTAACTACATTTAATTTTCATATTGTTTCGACAGTTCAAAAATGCCTGTATCTGGCCTACTTGAAATAAATGCTTTGATTTTGATTTTGAATAAAAGAGGAATTATTTCAGGCGTTTGTTTTTTTTTTAATGAGCAGTGAAAGTAATGAACTAAAAGACTAATTTAAAATAAGATCTAATCTTAGTTAAAAATAAACCGCACAATATAACTAAAGCTTTTATCAGATATTCACTTCTGATTGGGAACGTGAATATAACAAAATTTTCAGGGGCAACAACGTAACGGTAGCCTTATAACAACGACAGTAAAGATCCCTGTGATTTGACGGTGATACAGGATCAAGGGTGAACAGTAAAACTATTACTGTATTTCTTAAACCACTATCATTCTACTTACGTGTCTGGTGGCACATCGCACTTGTTATCTTTAGTCTGTGGCCTGGAATCGAACAGTAGCCACTTGATCACGTGAGCCTGAAGAGCGGACAGCAAAGACCTGTTCATAGACATAAACAATGTTACATTTAAAATTTAAATTACTTACGGGATAATATCCGTGATTTTCTTTCTTTCTTTTCTTTTTTTTTCTTTACTTTAAGTGTAGTGAAAAACCGTGAAAGTCTAAAACAGTGCCTAAACAATGTTGTATTAAAATTTATCAAACTTCATCTTAATCGAGCAGCTTGTGGCCAAGTAATAACAGCCACACAGGTCGATCTTCAAGGTTAAGCAGCGCTTGCCAAGTTCTGTCTGTGGATGGGTGACTCGGACCATCCATTTATACCGAGTTTTTTCCATGCCTCGGAAAGCACGACGGGCTTGAAGGGCGCGCATTTTTAGGAGGTTTCTATTTCTGGAGCCTTGGCCGCGGTAGCTTGGACCCTATTCCTGATACTGGTGGGGTACCTTTTTTGAATTCAATTACTTAAAAACATAATTAACTTTAGGTAGGTATGTCTCAAAATTAATAAACGAAATACCTAATAATAAAATTGTACCTGGCTCCATTTCTTGGGGCAGCAAGTCCATAGCCGAGGGGCTGGTCAGGCGGTCTCATCAACAACGGTGTACGGATCCATTCTCCTCGAGGTGGACACGAAGCTGAGCTGAAGCACGTGACGCGCAGTTCCTGCGAAGAAGATGCACAGAGTTACGATGATCATAATGCATTTATTAGCGATGCATTTGAGATAAATCAATGTTGCCTAGTTATATTAAAAATAAAATACAAGTTTTCTCGTACCTTTAATCGAAACAAACTTTATGAAATGAAGCACGCATATTACCGTGTCAAGAATTAAAACCATGTTTAAGCAAATAATGATACAACGCTAGCAGAGCATACTAAAAATAAATGTTGGCTTCATCAACACAGACCAGAGGCCGCAGAAATAAAGACACTCTGTCAGTGATATCGATGAGAGAAACGTCAAATGTATTAGCCAAAGAGAGTTTTAATAATAATATCAAAAAAGCTTTGAAGTTGATTACCACCAGGTCTAGACACTCAGAACATCTACAATAATATACTCACGGTTGCTAACTCGTCGGTAATCGGTTTCCCACCGACCACAGCTGGTCTAGCTCCATTCAATAACTTGTTCCTGGCATAGAGAACGCGCTCTGAAAAGGATTTATAGTTTCATTCCTTTGCTTTCGATTTTGTCTGTGGTATTCGGGATTAATCGGAATTGAAAAATTTTGTAGCTGAAAAATGTTTACAGCAATTGGTGTTACAAAAAATAGATTTAAATCTATCATCGGATATAATACAATATAATAATCGAGAAGAATCTGTTACTTAATGACAAACTTAGATAAAAAGTATTAAAGGAACATCATGAATTAATAAATGGTTTGACTCAAAACTTTTATTTTACTGGAATCTTATTTTTGACCCATGATCATCTGGTAGCCTTTTGCCATCAACTAAAACCAGGTTTGGGCCAGCTTCCGCTCTAACTGAATGCATCTGACAACCCATATTTTGCAAGGAGCAATGCCTATTTGAACTCCACAGCCCAGTTAATGATTGTCAGACTTTCACACTTCTGTTGGTTCACCGGCTGTCAAAGATCTACAAATAACAGTCGCGTCGTCACAATGTTCATTCGAAGGCACGGAACCTATTTTTTATTCATTGCCTTGAAAATGTCCAATATTCTTCCAGTATCACATTACGTAAACTATCATGTAATCCAGGATAATAACAATTTAGCGAATATCACTAGCAATATTCGTAATTTTCAAAGGTATTCAAGAATCGCCTTTTCTTCCCATACCTGTCCAACAAATCCTTACTTTCTCATATAAATGGACCCCCTTTGGATCCTGTTAGCTGAACCATTGTTAGGATCACAATACATTCCAATTACGAAGGTTTCTTACCAGATTTTCTTGCTGTCTCCGTTACTTGGAACGAGTTTAGGAAAAAAAGAGAAAATAAAATGGACGGTAGCATCTTATGATTTCATATTTTTGCAATGGTTTTTGGGAGATTGTTTTATTTTCATATTCGGTTGTTCTAAACAATGACATTGCATTATTTTCCGAAATAATATTCAGCATTACTTTCCTTTTTGTCGTCTTCTTCAATTACCAATACACCAGACAGATTACATCCTTCGAGTTTTACAAAAAAAAATATGGCCATTAGGGCTAGATAGAAATTTCAAGAATTTGGATTACCCGCAGAAAAATGTCACAATAGGTTTCCGCAAGGTAATGCCTGAGCCCATCAATTACCGAGTAGAATGATAAGACGAATTTATTTTTAGGAATAACAAATAAATGAAAAAAATATCTTCAGGAATTTACATAGTTACAGTCCCCAAACGTTTTTCCGTATCAAAGGACCAAAATTGGATCCAATCGAATTTAGAGTACCTCAATTTGTCTTCATTTATTTTGATCTTGACCTGAGAGAAGTCTTCAAGTGACTGTAAATAAATTGGATATAGGGATTTAAATTATTCTGAGCAGCGTTCGCTTGTACTCTTATACGTAGGTATTTTGTGTTTTTAAGCGAATTTTCTAGGGATATTGATGAAAATTGACTAAAGGAGCACAGAGATAAAAATATGGGGAATTATGTAATACTTTTATTGGTACAAATATAGTTTTAGTACCAAAATAGGTATGAATTAATAAAACAATTATTGATAAGTATATTGCTTCGATTTAGGAGATGATAAATAGTCTTTTGACTATACTTAGCGGCAGGATTGGTGTACGATTTAATGACCTTAACTATTCAGTAGCCGTTTACTACACAAGACTAAGAAAAACTTGACGTAATACAGAATGCAAAATAATTCACCCAAACGTTTTTTTCATGACTGCAAAAATCAGAGGTCCCTGTTTGTAATCGTAGCTTGGCAAGTCATTGTTTACAAATACCGCACCTTCAGATTTATTCATGACGTCCGTGGGAAGATTTGCAAGCGAAGCGTTTTTAAAGAATGAGAGTGCACTTTTTAACAATCTTAACCGTGGTTATATGTACAAAAACAATTTTTGTTGTAATAAAATTACTTAAAAAGTATTAATCTCAGACACAATGGCTTAAGAAGGATTTGAAAATTGGCACTTGTCTGTTGGAATAAATTTCTTAACGCTAAATAAAAATACTACGTTATTAAATATAATTATTCTGAACATTATTAAAAACATAAACAAAAATCCCCACCATAATACTCCTCCTGGAAAGTACCAAGCACGCCCTTCCTTCGCACACCATCTTGAGTCTGGTAGCGGAAATACAGATAGTGCTGTGAGGCACTCATGGGTTCTCCGGTGTCCAGTAGCAACAGATCTTGACAAGTTGAAGTCCACTCCCGAATAACGAGGGCAACAAGCCGGCTCTTCAAGTCCAATGAAATTGGACGCAAACTTTTGGAACTGAGTAACGTTAGTTGAACACTTGAAACGGGGGTAAATTGTTTTCCTTGTTGAATTGGTTGAAGTTTAGCGAAGTTAGAATATAATGAACAACATTTTGTTCATGTTCAAAATTGAGCTCTTCGTAAACTATTGAACCTACTTTCAAATGATTGACTGCAATTATTCACTGATTAATGAGAATTTGATTGGAGTATTCAATATTGGTATTTATTTAAATGTATCGGAAACGGTTGATTAGTTTTGAACGAAGTAAGCTGATTGGTCAATTTACCATGACATAATTTGATTCACTGAGTTGTAAAACTATTGTGTTTACAAAATATTGAAAATAAAAGTTTTTCTGTCGTGTTGTTTAGGGTTACAAATTACTTTTAAAAGACTTGCGAATAAAAACTGGAACTCTTTTATACCAATTATTTTTAACGAGTACGTAAGTTGAAGTATTTAATACTTAATCGGACCAATTAGTGAAGAAGCTGTTTTTTTAGGATCACTAGTCCCTTTCAGTTTTTTCGAGAGAATTTTTTGGGTTAAATCCAAAAAAAAAAAATATGACGTTAGGAAGTGGAAACCGGTACCGATACCACACAAGGCAAAGAAAACAGTACTATTGAATGCAGAAAGGTATTCACTTTGGTATATAGTGTGAAATAGCTGAAGTAATTGTATTCGTGCCACACGCTCGTTCAAGGTTAAGCAGACATAAGCCATATATTGGCTATTGAAGGCTGCAATAGTGTGGAAGTACAGGTAGATGCAGAAGTCGTAAAGTTGCAAGTTTCTTTGTTTTATAACGATGAAGTTGTAGGTGGTGACATGATGGATGACTATGCATTTGTTTGTGATGAGTTATGAGAAACAAGTTATGATTTAAATGTTTACAAAGGCAAGAGCAGAGGTGTCAAAAAAAATGAACAAAGTTTAGATGTTAAATTGTACTTGCCGAATTAAAAACTAAATAATATGATTGATTTTCTCGGGAAATATTCTAGAGAAAATAAAGGTGTACGACATTGAATAGACATAGATGAGTGACTGTCAGCCAATAGAGTTTGTAATGTTAAAAGATGTGCAGATGACAATGAAATGGTCAGTCTATAAGTATCGATTGTTTCATTTGAGATGAAGTGAAAAAAGTAATGACACAAATAATTTAAATAATTATGGTTCAGCCAATAGACGCAAATAAGGAAGAACGTGTTTCACCCTTATATTTCCTTGCACCGTTATTAAAGATTTTAAATTACATTTCAATCAGAGGCATGGCAGACATACGACTTGCAAATGATTGCAGATTGAAGCTAATAATTGTAGACGGTAATGATAGAGAACTTATGGCATGTGCGTAGTTATAATGAATCGTTTTGTTCGAATTGTAAGACAGACGAAGCTTTTCCTAAAATAAGTTTAATGAAATTTTTGACAGTACCGAATTAAGTAACACACTACGGTAAATAAAGAAATACAAAGAACATAGTAAAAGTAACTTTTACTATGCGATGTGTTGTATGTGCCCTTACAAGGTAAGTTTGATTAAATACTTTAAGCTTATTTTTCTTGAACTTAAAGTTTGTGGTTGTCTTGGGAACATTTTCTTTCATATAAATATGTTTTGTAATAATGTGGATTTACCTTCAAATGAAGCCACAACACCTTCCCGATTGGTTCGAAGCATTGTTCCGAAATGCTACAATAACAGAAAAATATTAAATTGCAATTAATTTTGCAGTCTATTAAACTATAAAAGTCCTTTATTTTAAAACAATAATTTGATGGGTAAAAGATAAACGAAAATTAAAAATCGAAAATTTCGAGCTTTAAAGAAAGTATTATGTTTTCAGTAAAGTAGAAAAGCTTTACACGTATATTGAAATGAATATTTCCACAAAAACCTATCAAGATTTGGGCACCCAATTTAAAATCATTGCCCGTCATCATGTCACCCAATCAAATTGAACAAAACAACAATAAAAGCCACAATCTGAAACCACAAAACTCACCGTGGCAAACGAAAACCTGTCTTAACACAACAGCACAAAGTTCACAAGTGAAATAGAATGATGCAGAAATAATGCACGTCAAACCAGCGTAGGTGATTGTTTGGAAATGGTTGCATTTGCTTCACGCCGTTCCCATGCACATTATAATGTAGATAAGCAGGGGTTGTACCTACGTGTTAACTAAAACAATAAGTCAGTGGATGAGGCAGTTTCGCAAAGAAAAGCACAACAGAAAAGTGAAATATTTCTGCCGGTAACCAATCTTGATAAGGTTTTAGAAACTGCAGTTGTGATAAGAAATCTTTGTAACATGTAAAATTTAAGAAAATAAAAACAATGTTCCTAAAGGAATAGTATTAAAAGAAAGCAAAGCCAGCAAAATACTAAAATAATAACAATGACAACTATGTATGGAACCAAAGGAATCATTATGGCTATTTGATGACAAGGAAATGATAGTTATATGGGGGAACAGGTTGGTCATGAAAATATTATTTAAATTTTCTTTTCAATGCAACAAGCAAGGTAGTTATCAATTATACTTACTGTTACAAAAGTGAATTATAATGTGATGGTATTGAGAATATGAAACTTTGCAGAAACAATCAGGTGTGGTAAATGTTACAGCAAAAATGAATGAATCATATCAAGGGTAAGTAATTTTTGGAACGAAGTTCCTTAACGCGGCTTACGGGTGTAGTGCGATTTAGTAGAAATCGTCACGTAACGAAATGCAGCATGCCGTGTGTGTGTAGTAGGCTCGATACACGTACGCATGCATGTGCGTGTAACTTTGTTCCTTACGGGGATCCCCCGACCGAACAGTTTATTTTTATTTCAATAATGTCTTCCTACATCAAAACCTAATTATTTTTTCGACGAAGAACTGACTAGAAAGAAAAACGGGTTCTATAAATCACAGAAGATTAAGAAAGATCGTAAGAAAAAATAAATCAAAGTTATCCGTGTTCAGCCAACAGTGGTTTTGAGTTAGAACTTAAAGTTTTAAAACCTATCACATAATACGTAAATCCTAGACCAAACTCTATATTTTGTAGGAACATCACTATTATCGGTTGCCACCGTGCCACCTATCGACCTTATAGGAAATTAATATTTTATTTTTGGCGCCAATATCGAGCGTGTGTTCGTGTAACCGAGCCATAATATGCCGCGGCCATATTTTAAAATGGCGTCGGGAACGATTTTAAAAAATACCGTTTTGTTCGATAGGATTTTAGAATTGTTTTCTATGTTGGTTTACGTTGTTTCATTCTTTGCTTGTCAGTTTTTTGTATGTGAGTTTTTAGGATTCTAAAAAACTTTTGGTGTTAAATCTTTTTCAGTTTTAGGAGTGAAGGTTTTTGAGATTTAAAGTTTATTCAAGCCTTATTTTACTATCAACTTTTGTTTTACAACCAATAGATTCCTTAAAGTGGGAACCTAGATACTTTTCACGTTCGTTATTTTTTGTAAATTGAACAATTTCTTACCATGCTCACTTATTTAATTAAATTGAGGACATTCCCAATTAAAATTGATTTGCTTTATTATTTCTTTCTTTATTGCAAAACGTTTAGTACTTTTAACAACTAATTTTTACAAGTTTTAACTCTCGTACCTTTTCGTTCTTTCTTTTTGTTTGGTCCGTCTTGCATGTTGATCACACCAAGAAGCACTGAGCTAAGCAGCAATTAGCTAACTAAGCCGATGTCTTCACTGCCGAAAATGTATCAAAACTTGGTTGCTTACAAGTGCATGAATGAAAGCGGACATTAGTCCTCGTGTACGGAACTGGAATCAGACTGACGACTTGCCTTATTTATATAAAAAAAGTGATGAAGTATGGATTTCCATTTTATTACTTATTATAACAAAATCACTTTTCATGTGAGTGTAAACAAACTTCACACAGTTTCCAGTATGTTCATTTATCAAGTACTTAAACCGCAAAATGCAGGGGCAGTTCGTTAGAAACTTAAAAATACATTTTTAGTACATTTACAAGAAGTGTTTGAATTCGGTACAACTTTTTGCACCTTTGACGAACCAAAATTATTTTATAAACCCAAACGCACAAAAACAGGACGCTTAAAGATGCGTGCTGTGTATGTATCTGTATGTCTGTATGTGGCAACATAGCTCTCAAACAGATGAACCGATTTTAATTTCGCTTTTTTGTTTGAACAGCGACTTAATCGAAATTATTATTAGCTATGATTGGGTATTTTAAATTAAAGTTTTTATTATTTTATCGCTGGTTTCTTACTTCTCACTCCAAACCTCTACAAAGTGTGCTGTTATGCATTCATCAAACTAATAGAGAAGATAAGCATAAGCTTGCAGGTTTGAGTCTAAAGATCTTGAGTTCTGTGCTATGTTTGAGTTTATTTGTCTTTTAGTTTATACTGGTGGTCTTTGGACCACCAGTATAAACAAAAAACCCTGTAAATATCTATTTTTTAATGACGCACTATTTGTAGTGCGTCATGCGTTTTTTGTAACTCTTTATTTTGAGATTAAAAAAAGAATATTATTAACGTTAAAGAACGTGAAACCCGTGTCATACTAAAGATTGAATTTATATAAAGCGATTCCCAAACAATTCTCAAGGATCTGTGACTCGAAAACTATCACGAATCGCGGAACATACACGGGGTATTTTCGGATATCCCGGGACGTGAGGAATATTTTTTTGTATGACGTTATTATAATTTGGACCACCCCTTTATTTTGTGTGTTGCTTGATATTTAGTGTGACGTATTAGTCGCCGTAGTCATCATCATTACTCTCTCTCTCTCTCTCTTTTTACAATAAACTTCCGAGCCAAAATCAATCACTAAGCCTAAATAAATTCAAATCATTTTTACAAAATGGAAGCTGTTTCTGAAAGCCTACTATCATGTTAATCACTATCTCGAAGATAAAAAGGCTTAGGATTAAGCTGCTCCAATGAAATTTGCTCTGTGAATGTCGAAATTTCGGACTTCGCTTGTTTATTATTAATTCCTTTCATAAATACACTCTGACATTGAATGATTTGACATGAATACTTATTTCATTATTTTTATTTTTTACTTTATTTTTTATTATTTTATGTGACATTTACTGATTTGACATGAATACTTATTTTATTAAGTATTTTACTTTTTTTATTATCATTGTGACATTTAATGGTTTTTATTATTTTTATTTACATTTATTTTGAAAAGTACTTGTTATTAATTTTATTTGATTATTGTGAATGTGAGTCACATTTTATTTTTTTGTTTGTTTTTTTTTCTACAACTGTCTGGCAGTTTGAGTACTAACACTAACCTACCCAAATGTCCTTTCTTTGGTATTGTTCGTCGTTTCGTTGAGCTCTTTGAGTTATAAGTCGAGCTACACGATAACTGACAAATGCTTGCACTGACTGGACAGGTCCACTCAAATCTGTGTGGTTCTTTCTTCAAAAGACCATCTCAGACACTAATCTGCATAGTCCTCATGTGAATTGAGCAAGATTATGACTGGACTTCAAAAGAGACTATGTATGACCTCTGAGTTTGTTTCGGCAGTTTCTTCTCAGAGTAGTCAGGTACGAAACACCGGCCTCATCTAGTTTTAAAAAAAATACGTGTAAAAGTGCTTGTAAAAACCTACTTGCAAAATAAACAGCATTTATCATTTATCATTTGCCCGTATTCCAATTTATTATAGCACAACATGTCTTCTCCTTGTATACTTCTCAATCAGCTGCCATCTAGTCACTCAGCTCTTTCTAGCCATATCGCACACCACACAGTCCATCCATCGTTCTCGACAAGATGGTTTTACCGTTGTAAAGTCATATTATCGAGAACGATGGATGGACTGTTTGATGACTGTCGATGACTTAATAGTCATCGTTATATTTAATTATTTTAAGACAACTATAGTTACAGTGATAGTTACGATAATATTGTGGGCTTTCTCTTTTATCCTGTGTTAAACATAGAATAGGCCTGTGTCCTGGTAAAATCTAATTAGTCCGTCAGTTAGATTATCAAAAAATATCTGACACGTATTTTTTCTTTTGTTACGTAAATCAAAATTGACGAAGATACGACGCTTTTAAAATTCTTAATACGTCACGCCGCGCTATAATTTTTAGTGTGTTGTGACGTCACGAGCCCTTACTCTCGAGTTTTGATGCTTGTTGATGATGTTTTATCTTTGTCAATATTCATTGATTTACAAAAACAAAAAATACGTGTCCATTACTTTCCAATACTGGACTAAATAGATTTGTAATTTATTGATGGTGGAAATTAGCCTATTCTTAAGCATTTTCGTAATCCTTTCTCAGCTAGGTAAGTACAATTAGCTATCTTTGGATTGTAGATTTTCTGACATTAGCGTACCCTGGCCCTCTCCTGGGCAAAGGTCTCCCTCCACTCTTTTCATTTCTAGCGAACGCGCACGTCATACTTCCTGTCCTGACGGAACCTGTCCGTCCTGATAATAATTAAGAAAAATAAAGCAGATCACCCAGATTGGGCTATTTTCAAAAGTGCAATAACTATAACCTTATTATTTGGATTGAGCATAACATAACAAATATATTTTTTGTTACAGTCGTAAGTCAATTCACCGACTCTTTACTTTTAAAAATAGCCCAAAAATATATGGGGGCTGGGGAATCTCCTTTCTAATTGCGTTTTAAAAAACAAAATTAGCATAAATATCCAAGTATCAAAACCAAGAATCCAAATTAAAGCAATCTTAGTGAACTGCTAAACGGTGGTAACCACGAAGGTGTTCCGAAGGTTACCTGCAGTGAATTCTCGGAAACACAACATACATAACATAGTACCATGGAATATTTAATGAAATACAGTTTTTTATATCTTCTAGTGTTGTTTTTACTCATATAAATCTGAGTCACTGTTTTGGAAAAAATATATTAGAAATTGTGTTATGTTTTGCTGGACTGTAACTTTTTTTTCAATAATTACTGCATAGTACTAGTATGTGCACGTTGAGTGGTATCAGCGTAAATTTAATCATTGATTTCTTTATTTTTACAAAAATATGACGTTACGTTGCACTATATTTTCATATTTACGTTATAGAGATCTTGAAAACACGTTTGTGATAGACGGACAAAAACGTGAGCTAAAAGTTTCATTTTTTCCCTTTTATATCATTACCCTGAAAACAAACCAAACTAATACTTTACCTTCATAATCTCCTTCTCGATCTGGTGAGAGAAGACGCAGCCTCTTATCAATAACTCCACCTTTCTTCTCACTCTCTTTCTTCTGCGCTTTGATAGTATCATAGTCCATATCATTCCGACTTTTAGGCGTTCTATTATACACTAGATATTTTGTTAGTGGATCCATTTTGCGATATTTAACACTGGGTTTTTATTTTTTCTGTTCGAGTAACTATTTTTCACAGTTTCATTTTGTAGGGTTCTGAATATTTTATTACAAACTATTAAATCTTTAAAGCTTTGATTTTGTTGTAAAATCAGTTTGTTTGTTTTCATGCAAACATATAACCTGTTTTATTTGGGGAAAATAAATGTTTATAGTTTTAGTAGGCTTTACTAAACGTTTTAGTTTCGAAAACTGTTTTACAATAAAATCCGTTTATGTGCTTGTATACTCCTGCTTTTAATATTTCCAAGTTTATGATTGAAATTAAAATAAATCTACATTGCTGCATAAAAAGGATTTTCAAAAATTACACTTGGAGACAAAAAAGAGAAGGTATTATTCGAAAAATTCCTGTGTTAAATTAAATCCTAAATTACTAGATTAATTGGCTTTTAATTACTCGTGTGAAACAAAGTATAATTCAAGTGGTTGTGAACAACAAATAAATAAAAAATTGGAGACAAAATACCCTAACATAGTAATTTGGGAATTTTTCAGACACGTTACCTAAAAAAAAATCCCCTAAAAAAAATCTACCACCAATAAAACCCAAATAAAATCAGCTAAATCCTGCAACACAGCCCGATCCCCGAGACAGAGTAATTCTCGTCGCGTCAAGCAATGCTTATGCAAATCACAATTTACATCAACCGGATGAGTGGGCCTTGGCGTCGCTTATCGTGTCACGTGACGACTGCCTAATCTGTTTGTCGTTAAGACGTTTCAGAGTTTCAAAGTTGATGTGGTGCATGCTGCAATGAAAGTTGGCTGAATTGTTGAATGATTTTCTTTTATGTCTAATATAGATGTTTCCTGACTAAGAAAATATGATTCTGTTTATTCCATCAGTTATATTTTCTAAAAATATTGGATACGGTTTTTTTTGTTTTATAAAACTAATAAAAATTGACGAAGATGAAACGCGTCAAAGATCATGAGTGGGGGCTTCTGACGTCACATTCTGGTAAACAATGTAATCAAATGTGACGTTACACGAGTTTTCGACGCACTGTTTCGTCTTCATTTTTTGTTTCCGTGAAAAAAATAATCCAACATTTTTTTTTAATCTATCTGTAAGACTAATTAGTTACTGTTTTTGTAAACTACCCTATTGTACTTCTTTGTGAAGGGGAATGGCTAGAGGAACCGTGTGAGGTCCATCTGCTATAAAAAAAGCGTTTTCAACAACTCGAAATAAAATATACCCGTGACCTTCCTAAGGTTTTTTTCTTTTGTCTTTTAGAGCCCGTTCATCAATTCCGCCGCTGTGGTTTGCCAACTTCAAAACAGATCATCTTTATTTAATTAGTTAGACATTTTCTAATCCATAACCAACTTATTCTGGCAGTAAAATTATTACGCGATGCAACACGTTGCAACTTAATCCAATTTTACTAACTTTAAACCCAACGTAGTTATACCAAACATTGTTTTAATTACTGCCTTAAAACTAATTGGGGCGTCGTTTACCGCTCAGAACCTAAGCGTGATTTAATGTGTATGTTATACGTATGTGGCTACACTTTCACTGGATGAACTAAATATGATGGGAGACCTAAATGCACAGTTGGGTACTTTTATAATATGGCACTGCGGTTTTATTAGTGAAAACTGTTTAATAAAGTTGCAAAATGAGTCCTGGAATAAAGGCCGTATTTCCCTACCTAACCCATTTTTGCCATTTGCCGAAAATCCCCACTAGGACACGAGTTGCCGTGGCTACCCTGGAAGTCTTTAAATAGACTCCGGAGACACGTTGGCCGAAGCAAGGAATACTTGTTTAGGTGGAGATTCATAGATGACTCTGCCGTGGAGTGTGAATGTGGTGTTGCACCACAAACGATGGAACACGTGATATTGGTCCTGCCTGTTCTGTTATTTGCACATCGCAGGAACTGATGGACGCTACTGAAAGTACCATACTCGTCACCAAATTTTGGCCCAACTCAATTTGAATTGTCATCGACACGCCAAGAAGAAGAAGGCCGTGTATCGGCAAAGGTAGTGTTGGACGCCCTAGCTAGAGGGACATCTTAAAAGGTGACTGGGTCAAACTGGAAGCAGAAGGCAGAGGATGAGAGGACACAATTTTTCTGGCGCAGCTTGGTAGAGACCTATGTTCAACTGTGGACTGCGAAAGGATTGGTGCGAAGGTTGAAGAGCGCTTGATAAAGTATTGATATTTTGTTTAATCACACTAAAGGAGAACGTTAAGCTTAACAGATAAAGTGCATTCTGAGGACAATGCAATTTTTTTTTAACGTTTGTTGCTTGCCTGAATAGGAAAAATAAGAATTTTATTTTTATTCTCCCCTGTGATGTCTGATAGGTGAGAATGGAAGAAAAAATTGTGTTTGGTCATCACTCACCAAGTAGCATAGGACTAGGGCAGCAAAATGATGAATGACTTAAACCTGCACAGTATCATCAGAAATAGACTAAATAACCCGAAAAACATTTTTAGTCCGCAACCGTACCTAACATTGCAGTGTTTTGTAGATATGTATAGGAATTATAATAGGTTGATTTTGTATGTAAAGTGAACACCTGCATCGCTCGCTTATCGCTGCTAGGCTTTTGACAGTGATGGCTTTGTAGTGCGACCTAATGCAAATGATACTTTCAAACAATAGCAGGGAAATCACAATAGCGTCAATGGTAATAGAGATATTATGTCGGATCATTTAGTTCCCTTCAAAATGGTTGAGTTGAATGGTGCTGATCCATGCGTCATGTCCGTGAACGGGCGCTGTCAGTTGTGACTGGTCATCTCTTAGTTGCCATGGCTTATTTGAATGAATTATTTTGAATTGTATTTTTTTTGTTTGTGTGTTTTTGCTGTGGACACTTTTAACGTGCACATCTCGCTACATTGTTCTCACATAATATACCATCTCAACATGAATGATGTAACCAAGATTTTGTAACAATATTCTGATTTAAAAGAGTGTCCATGGAGTTTCTTGCCCGTTCTTCTCCATAGAGATCTACGCTAGGGAATGGGCAACTACAGTACTTTCACAGTTTTTATGTCTTGTGACTGGGACTGTAGCTACATTTAATTTTCATCTTTGTTTCGACAATTCAAAAGTGCCTGTAACTGGCTTACTTGAAATAAATGCTTTGATTTTGATTTTTGATTTTATATTGAGGTCAATGTGTTGTGATTAATCCTGATTATAAACTAAAGAATAGGTCACTACGGTATGGACACCGGACTAATATTTATCTGTCAGTGTCCAGTGTCTACCGCTGGCAACGATGGACACTGAACAGTGCGGTCCGTGCCGGTTTGACAGAACCTTAAGAGGTGGTTGTTGACGCTCTTGTTTTGTGTGTTGTTGTGGAGCGGGCTCGCTGGCGGGATGTCGACTGGAGAGTGTACGATGGTCACAGTAGGAGCGAATAATAACGCTTATTCTTCAGAGTTTCCTTGTATTTATTTCTTGATGTTGCTTCTTACACTGCTGGGTTTGGAATGCCTGACCACAGAAAATGCCCCTTTTTTATAGGCAGCTCTGACCAATCACAGCCCTTCAGTTTTGCACACGGCACTAATGACCCACCCATCGACCAATCAGAGCGCAGGTAGCTTTTGTATGATAAATTTAACATGCTGTTTTTCTGTGGTAAAACACCCCTTACAATATTTCCTTATGTTTCTATCTTAATTTATAAAGTCTTAAAAACCTTATTTTACACCTTAAAATATGCATAATAAATAACATAGAATCTAGTTAATAGCTCTAGAAAAATACCATGAGGAATGCACAACACTTCAACATAGAATATACTTACTAGCTCTAGAAAAATACCACGAGAAATGCACAACTCTTCAACATAGAATCTACTTACTAACTCTAGAAAAATACCATGACTAAACACTTTAACATAGAATCTACTAGTTTGGGAAAAATACCATGGGGAATGCACAACACTTCAACATAGAATCTACTTACTAACTAGAAAAATACCATGACTAAACACTTTAACATAGAATCTACTTATTAGTTCTGGCAAAAATACCACGATGAGGACAGAAAATACCACGATGAAAGACAGATTAATCAAACTAATTAGACATTAAAATATTTAAATAATTAATTACATATCGTCGCTAACATTCTCCCCCACGGTGCGCAGCACTTCATCCTCTGGAGGCGACGATGCCGCAGGAACCAGCACGATGATCCGTCGAGTTGGGCGACGAAGTATTCCTCCTGATGTCCGCACGTCCAGCACTCTGGTCCTTCCGTCTGGTCCAGGATATGTCTTGACAACTTCTCCGCGAGGCCATGAATTTCGTGGCAATGTGGCGTCCACTATTAGCACGATATCTCCTTCTCTCGGGTCTTTGGTTTCTTTGCCCTCAAGTTTCCTCGGCATTAAGAGTGGCAGGTACTCTTTGATCCATCTTTTCCAAAAGTGGTCTGCGAGTCTTTGGGCGGTTCTCCAATTCGCCTTCCCGATCAGCTCTGTGTCGTTGAGTTCTCCCGGTGCCATTGCTCCGCACGATCTCCCCAGTAGGAAATGGTTCGGTGTCAGACCTTCTTCGTCTTCTGGATCCATGCTGACCGAGGTGAGAGGTCTGGAATTGACGATGTGTTCGACCTCGGTCATCAGCGTATGGAGCACTTCTTCGGGTGGGTTTCTTTCATTGAGAACCACTGCCAACGCCGTCTTAACTGTTCGCACAAGTCTCTCCCAGGCGCCTCCCATGTTTGGAGTCCCTGGAGGGATAAACTTCCACTTGATGCCCTTTTCTTGTGCGGCCTCTTCCAGCTCCTTTTTTGCTCCAACAAAGTTGGTCCCGTTATCGCTGAATATAGTTTTTGGGGTTCCTCTTCTGGCTGCCATCCGTCGAAGTGCCATAATCATCGAGCTAGTACTAAGAGAGGGCACTAACTCTAGATGTACGGCTCTGGTGGTGAGACATGTAAATAATACCCCCCAGCGCTTCTCAGTTCTTCTCCCGATAGTGACTTGCATCGGCCCGAAGTAGTCTACGGCCGTGCAAGAGAATGGGAACTGATGATGCTGTAGTCTCTCGCTCGGTAAGTCTCCCGTCGGGGGTATCTCTGGTAAGCTCTTCTTTGTCTTGCACCATTGACAGCTGTGTGCGACTGCCTTCAGAGTTGCTCTTAAGCCCAGGATCCAATACTTTTGTCGAATCTCGTTCATTACTGTAGCAGTGTTTCCGTGAAGGAACTTCTTGTGGTAATGTTGTATAATGAGACGCGTTATCTTATGTTTTCCATCTAGGATGATGGGATTCATCTTTCTTTCGTTTTTGTCGTGGAATTTCATTGTCCTGCTTCTTAGCTTGATAATTCCGTCGTCTCCTATATAAACGTCAATCTTCTTGAGCCGGCTTGCGCTTTCTAAGGGTTTTTCTGACTTCAAATTCTTTATATCTGACGCGAAACTATCGTTCTGGCTCATCTTCATTAATAACTCTTCGGCCTTCTTTAAGTGATCTTCTTCCAGGGGAAGGTACTGCCGCTTGTTATTGTTTTTGTTGGCTGATTGAATTGAGTTTCGTGTGTCTTTCTTCTGGGTTTTTCTTTGAGGTTTCCAGGACTCGTCCTTCCGGCGCGTGGCGGTGGTGGTTGCTTTACGGGCCTTCAATAAATGGTATGTAAAGGCAATCACTCTGGCTGTAGTGCGTAGTAGTCGCTCCCAGCTTGAGAACCTCTCTGGATCCAGAAAAACGTCTTCTGCAGCTTTTATTGCCATCACCTTTTGCTTGTTCTTCTCTTCTGGCATGATACCCTCTGGTTTGAAGTCGTGGAACGGCCATTCTTCTTCTGGTTGACGGAGAAATGACGGACCTTTGAACCACCTGGCGTTGTGGCCGAATTCGATTGGAGTTCCCCTCGTGGCGTCGTCTGCTGGATTTTCTTTAGTCGGTACCCATCTCCAGTCTTCTGGCTTGGACTTCTCTTCGATTTCTGCTAGTCGGTTGGCCACAAAAGTTTTGAACTTTCTTGGTTCCGCCTTTATCCACTGCAGTACTGTGCTAGAGTCGGTCCAGTAGATCTTCTTTGATATTTCGAGCTCCGACTCTTCTTCGACCGTGGCAGCTAGTCTGCTGCCAAGCAATGCCGCTTGTAACTCTAGCCTCGGGATTGATACTGGTTTCGTTGGCGTCACTCTTGCTTTGCCGGCGATCATGGAGATATGGACTTTTCCTCCAGGCTCGACTGTCCTCCAGTAGACTACTGCTGCGTAGGCTTCTTCACTTGCGTCAGTAAACGTGTGCAGCTGTCCTTTCCTGCCGCGGGGTGAGATGCACCTTGGAATCTTCAATCTTGCTAACGCCGATACTTTTTATAAGTAGTTCATCCATGCTTCTTTTTGTGGTTCGTTAATTACTTCGTCCCAGTCTATTTTCGTTCGCCAAATGTCTTGAATTAACTTCTTTCCTTGTATTAAGACTGGTGTTGCAAAACCCATGGGATCAAAGGTAGACATCACTGCCCTCGTGACTTCTCTTTTCGTTGGAGTTCTTCTACCATCTTGCAGGTCTTTTGACGTGTTGCGCAGTCCAACATTGAAGGCTAGTGTATCTTCTTTTACCAGCCATCTCAGCCCCAGAGTCTTCTCTTCCTTCGTCAGTTGCAGGGAATCTTCTTTATTGGTGTCTCCTACTTCTGACAGTACCCCCGAATTGTTACTGGCCCAACCCTTCAGATGAAAGTTTGCTCTTGCGTGAATATCTTTAACTTCTTTTGATATCTTCATTGCTTCCGCTGTAGACGCGAAGCTCTGTAGATAGTCGTCCATGTAATGGTTTCTCTTTATTGCCTTTACTGCTTCGGGATGAGATTTCTTGAATTCCTCTGCGTTCTTGTTCATTACATATATTACTGTTGCTGGTGATGACGCTGCTCCAAAGATGATTGACGACATTCTATACTCTTCAGGCTTGCCTGATCTTCGGCTTCCACGCCACAGGAACCTGAGACTATCTCGGTCATCTTCTCTGACCTTGACTCGAAGAAACATATCTTGGATGTCAGCCATGACAGCCACCGGTCCTTCCCTGAAGCGAAGCAGCACGCCAAATAGTGACTGCAATAGGTCAGGGCCTGAGAGCAAGGCGTCGTTGAGGCTCTTCCCTTCAAACTTGGCAGCTGCGTCGAACACTATTCTCAGCTTCTTCTTAACTGGATGCACAACGGCGAAATGGGGTAAGTAGAATACTCTTCCTTTGTTTGCAGTTTCGGGAGCTTTCTCTGCATATCCCTTTTCGATCAGACTCTGGATCTGAATCTCGTAGTGCACTTTAGCTTCTTGGTCTTTATCCAATTTCTTTTCGATGTTGACCAGGCGTCGGATTGCTTGATTGTAGTTGTTAGGTAGGGTTTCATCTTCTTTCTTCCACAGGAGTCCTGTTTCATATTGACCGCTTGACAGTTTCTTCGTAGTTTTCTCGAGGGTTTCTAGTACTCTTCTATCGCTGTCATTGGTTGGTGACCGATTTTGAATCCCAAGAGATTCCAACTGAAAGTGTTCTCGGACGATTTCTTCTAAGCTTTCTTCGTCAGTGGTCGATCTGCCATAGTGAATGAGGTTTACTAAGGCAGTTGCCCCTGTTTCGCATCCGTGTAGCACCCACCCTAGGTTGGTGAGTGAGGCTACAGGTTCGGATGGTTTGCCCTTCTTCAGTCTTCTTGTTACTATCAGTCCCCAGTTGTCTTGGCCTATCAGCAGCTTGGGCCTTTCGGTGACGTAGAGGAGTTGACTTTCGATTGCCCTTAGATGTTGACAATTCTGCACGGTGTCCTTATTTATGCGTTGTTCAGACAGCTTCAGGTCGTCGATGGTTCTTGCAACGATAGTTCTTTTTTCTCTTCTATGAGCCCCTTTTATCTTGAACTCGATCTTCTGTGAACTATCTTTTCTTAACACCTTCCCGCCGACTGTTTCGATTGTGAGTTTTTCTTGCTTCCCTTCGATTCCGATCTTCTCAGCAACTGATGCGTCTAAGAGTGTGACTGTTGACCCCTCGTCCAACAATGCTAGTACGCGAACTTGGCCTTTTGGACCATAAAGGTCCACTGGGATGATCTTCAGGTATGCTTTCTCTTCTCCTTTTGCGTTGTGGATTGAGGCGACCTTCTCTTCGGACGAGCTTCCCTGGTCTTCTTTGTTCGTTTCTTTTTCTACTGGTACTGGCGGTTTGTCGGAGTGCAAGATGGTATGATGCCATCTCTTGCACTGCTTGCACACTGGAGCTTTACAGTTGATTCTAGAGTGTTTGAATCGAAGGCACTTGAAGCATATCTTTGCCTTCTTGATCATATCCCACTTATCATTTATGTTAGCTTCTTTGAACTTCTTGCATTCTATTGCGAAATGCTCTCCTTCACAGAACGGACATGACTTCTTATATTTTTCTTGTGACGCTTCTTGTACCGTATGTATAGGTCTTCTTATTGCCTTCTTTTGCTCCGAGGACACTTCAGGTGGAGCAAAGTCCCCACACATGTCGGCTTCTGTTTCTAGAAACGCTTCAACGAGTAGTAGCTCTTGAATTTCTTTATCTCTTCTGCTTCTGTGGTAAGCAAACCAACGAAATTTCATGGATGTTGGCATCTTGTCGACTATGATTCTCAGTGTTTCAGGAGAACTGAGGTACTGTGGTTTCTTCAAGGCCTTGATTGTCTCGACGGCGTTCTTCACTTTGCTTGCAAATACGCAAATGTCGCTTGGGTTCTCGCCGACTTTCGACAGGTTCTTCATTTTTTCTAGTTCTGCTAATGCCAGCGCTCCAGGTCTTCCAAATCTTGCTTCCAGTCCCTTGATTACTTCGCGTGGGTCTTCAGCGGTGAACAGCAGGCTTTGAACGGCTTCTCTAGCTTTTCCTTGGATTGCAATTCTAAGGCGCGCTAGGTTCTGATTGTTACTGAAGGAAGCGGCCGTATCTTCGTATGATCTCTTGAAAGCTAACCATTCTTCACAGGACCCGTTGAAGTGAGGGAGTTCAAGATGCTTCGATGAAACGTTGTCACGTGACTTTTCAGATAACTTAAGTATGACTGAAGCCAACTCCTGGATGTCGCTCTTCTTTTCCTCTGTCTCAATCAGCCTCCGATCCTTAGGTCTGTCCCCGGATTGGATGAACCACTGCTCAAATTCTCGAGTTTGTTCGTACAGCTCTTCTCCAGCACTTTCTTCTTCTTCATCTGCGGCAAGAAGCTCTAGTTCAGCTTGAGCGACTTTTGATCGTGCTTCTGCCAGTTCCAATTCCCTTAGTGCTATTGTCATTCTTGCTTGCGCTTCTGCTCTCTTCCTATGCGACGAGCGAACAGAATGTGTGTCTAGATCGCGGGTCGTCTTCTTAGGGTGAGGCCGCTGCAGACTCTTTTCTCTGGACGTTGGTGTACTTCCATCGTTCAGACGCGTTTTCACTGCGACACTTCTTTCTTGAATCTGCGGCGATGGATGACTCTCTTCTTGGCTAACGGGAATCGACGCTTCGATAGTGCGGGTCGGGGGGGTGGTACGAGTCACTTCCTCCGGTGTTGATTCCTCTCCAGTAGTGTCCTTGGGATGAAGTACAGGTTGCTGACGTCCATGTATGTTGCTCGGCGGCGATCTTCTTGTAAGTGTCGATCGATTTGGAATCACCGTGTTCGTAGTCGTCGCACTTGTAGATTCACTCGGCGTATTCATACTCCAATCCGTCGTACCGGTACTCGTTGTATCCGTGGTTGCGTTACTTTCACTCGTAGTTGTAGCCTTCGACTGCAACGATCTTGATCTCGTGTTCGCAGGCATCTTCCCAGTTTTCTTGAACCCAATCCGGCTTCCGAAGGACCAATGTTGACGCTCTTGTTTTGTGTGTTGTTGTGGAGCGGGCTCGCTGGCGGGATGTCGACTGGAGAGTGTACGATGGTCACAGTAGGAGCGAATAATAACGCTTATTCTTCAGAGTTTCCTTGTATTTATTTCTTGATGTTGCTTCTTACACTGCTGGGTTTGGAATGCCTGACCACAGAAAATGCCCCTTTTTTATAGGCAGCTCTGACCAATCACAGCCCTTCAGTTTTGCACACGGCACTAATGACCCACCCATCGACCAATCAGAGCGCAGGTAGCTTTTGTATGATAAATTTAACATGCTGTTTTTCTGTGGTAAAACACCCCTTACAATATTTCCTTATGTTTCTATCTTAATTTATAAAGTCTTAAAAACCTTATTTTACACCTTAAAATATGCATAATAAATAACATAGAATCTAGTTAATAGCTCTAGAAAAATACCATGAGGAATGCACAACACTTCAACATAGAATATACTTACTAGCTCTAGAAAAATACCACGAGAAATGCACAACTCTTCAACATAGAATCTACTTACTAACTCTAGAAAAATACCATGACTAAACACTTTAACATAGAATCTACTAGTTTGGGAAAAATACCATGGGGAATGCACAACACTTCAACATAGAATCTACTTACTAACTAGAAAAATACCATGACTAAACACTTTAACATAGAATCTACTTATTAGTTCTGGCAAAAATACCACGATGAGGACAGAAAATACCACGATGAAAGACAGATTAATCAAACTAATTAGACATTAAAATATTTAAATAATTAATTACATATCGTCGCTAACAGTGGTTTTACACAGAAATGGTTAATTACATAATGATAAATTCGTGAATATTCGATAACAAAGTATAAGTTAGTTTTAAGCATTGCGTTTTCTATATTTTGTAGATTAGTTAAGGTATCATAAAGATTAACTAGCTACTCAAGTATCAAAACTCGTTTAGCGGTGTAGACGTTTAAAATTAGAATGATTTGTAATTGGTTTACACCGCAAAGTATGCCTTCAGTTTTGCACACATAGGTTATGTCTTGCTTGTGTGCGTAGTTAAATATCCTAACTAACATTATAAATAAGAAAGTAAGTTTGTTTGTTTGTTTTTGTCTAAACCACTGAACCGGTCGTCGTGAAATTTTGTATTATACGTTGTCAGGTGTAACGAAACGGACTTAGAGTACCTTTCTTTCCGAAAAAAGGTACTGTTTCCAAGGAAAACAACAATAACGTTTATATGATAATAGATGGCACCACGTCTTTCAAATCATGATTGAATTATATTGTAACAAGCAAAGTACAACCCGAATTGATTGTCAAATTCTTAATAAACGCAAGCGAATCCACGGACAAAAGCTAGTCCCGTATACAGGAGTTTTTTTTTTCAATTTATTTTATAACTGACGTTTATATTTGTCAGTTTTTTATTAAAATAATTTTGCATTCATTAACAACGTTTTACTGATAACTTAAAAGCTTCCGAGAACGTTTTACATTACCTTCAATTTGAAAATAATTCGTGGAAGCTTTTAGCAACTGTTTTTATCGTATAATAAATTTTGGAAACACTTTGAAACAAATTTTGTTTTCTTTCCCATAAAATAGGTACACATTTTTTAAATATAGAAAATATTTTTTTAGTTAAAAAAGCGGTTTTTGACTGTTACCAGCGACCATCTTGTATTAAATTTTTAATATATTTTTTTTTAAATATTTTTTTTAATACGCACAATATAATTTATTTTATCACCAGCCTCCAAAAGGCAAGAGCCCTTTCATTCCAATTAATCATTTTAAAAAACTAATTCATGTATTAAAAATACGAGTTAAAACATGAGTGTCGCAGGCAACAGTGCTATTCTTTTATTTATTTACTATGTTTCTTTTTGTTGGAAAAATGTTAAAAAATTATAATTATGAAACCAACTATCGCCTGCAACGCTCTTGTTTCCTTTTTTAAACATAATGCTTGCAAGACTCAATCTTTAGAAAAATACACATAGCAAAAAAAAATGTCTTCCTAGGAACTACTAAGTGACCTATAAAAAAAGATTTGTTAAATCTCCTGGTTTTATCAAAAGTTTTTGGACAATCAAGTTAGGTGAAAGACAGGCTGATCAAAGTTTTTTCACCCCTACAAAATAAAGATGTTTGTTTATTAAAAGTGCAAAATACACGCCAGGTTCTTTTGAATAGAAAGAGAGAACCGACACTGGAATAGTATATATACCTGATGCCTACAATATTTTATTCATAAAGCTTTTATTAACTCCACTTTAAATAAATGAGTTTCTAGGAAGTATGAGTAAATTTAATCACGATTAAAGTCTTTTGTTACTCTATTTCCGCAAACCGGAACTTTCTTGTCTCGCTCTCGTATCAACTGTCCCTTTCTACCATGCTGCAGCCATCGACCACATTGTAAAAAATAAAAATAAAACAAATAACAGACGACTTGGCGAATTTGATTCTTATCTAAAGGATTGGGCTCAAAAAAGCTCAAATGTATTGAGGACATGCAAAAACGGGAGGCAGGTCTACAGTGGGACACAAGAGATTCATAATGATCATAATAAAGACATACAACAAAAGACTCACCACTTTCGCTCAAAAGCAGATTAGATGGTTTTTTCATATCAGTGTCCACTGCCGTTTGTACGGCCATTGTTTCCAAAGCTTTTTAATCCACGGGAATATTTTTTCAATGTTTTTTCACACTGCTGTGGTAAACTCAACACTCGACTACCGTGTGTGGCGTTCAGACACGATTAGGCCAAATAGCCATAATAATGTGAAGGAGCAAATTTCTAAGAAATTTTAGACATGTGACAAAAGAAAAGTTTGGTCGTCGCCTTTTTATTGTGAGAATTAAAACTATAAAAGATGAAGTTGCTTGATTGTATGCTGTTTAAGGTTTTGAAGTAATTTAGAAACATAGTCAGCTTTGGTAGCAGAAATTTCTTTTATGAGGTTTATGTGAGTATGGTATATAACGCTGAAGGACATTTGATTGGGAAGTTTACGGCTGAAACCAGCCTGGTGTCGCTGTTTCAGGATATTTTGTTACAGTAGAGGTGGTAAATTATTCCTAAATTAATATTATATGGATCTAATTAATAAAACGTATACCTCATAGTATAATTGGTGTCAAAGAATCTTGAGCTACCGACGGTGGAACTGTTATGATTTTATAAAAAAGAAATGGCAAACTGCAAAGAAAATCTACAGACGTGCCTTAGGTCTTCCTAATTTTGCAAATCTTGGAAAACTATAAATATACACAAGGAATAGGGATAAAAAGGCATTTTAACACTGCAATTATAATCAAACATAGGTCGTATGACAGTAGACATAAGGTTTCAGATTGTCTTCAATAGAGTTGACTAATTAGGATGAAGACTTCATACAATGTAAAATTATTATCGGGTTCGTTACACAATTTATTGACCGAAGATTGTGTGAAATTGAGATGAATTATTCCAGCTATGATTGAACTTATCAGTCATGGTAATGACTACTTTGGCTACGAAGCATTTAAAAGTGAACATTTACTTGGAATATCATTGTTTTTTGACATTAACAGCTCCAAAACAAAATGTTGTGCATTGTTCAGACACAAGCTAAGCAATGGTCGGAAGTTTTTATAATTTTTTATCTGTATTTTTTATTTTGCGTACAGTAAGAAGAAATGATTCAATATCATCTGCCTTGCCTTTTCCCAACTATGTCAAGGTTGGCTTCCAATCTAACTGGACACTGCGGAATATAAATACCAGCTTAACGTGATTTCTAAAAAGCGGAGGGCTTTCGGTATGCAACGGATAGTCCTCGATATACAGACCAGCCTCGGCGAATTTGCTTAACTTTGACGATCAACCCGTCTGGATTTTAATGCTTATTCAAAAAACTACGGTGAAATTTTCTACAAAAATTATCTTTAGCCAAAAGTTTAACCAGAATCTACTAGATTTTTTACATTCTACAAATTGAGTCTTGCAAGCGCTGTACTGAATCTACAAATCTCACCTTTATCTTTAGAAAGTTTCACAATTTTCGTAATAGTTGCTGGCTTTCCTGTTTTTTCTTTATTATCTTCTTTCTTTTCTTGTGTTAAAGCTTTAACATTTTTCCAACGGTTTGCTAGATTTTTATTCATTTTTGCATTACGTCACTGCTTTTGGTTTTATATTTTTACTTTCGCGATCGTATAAAAGGGTACTGTCTTGAGTCGTGGTTAGATTGAATGTGTTTTTGCTACTTGAAAGTGTTGAGCGGTTTTCGTGTTTTATAGATGGGCTGATTGGTTTTGATACTTTTTTTTTTTTTTGGGTGCTATTAAGTTGTTATAAAATTATAATACTCATTGTTTGTCTTACATTTTGACAGCTCACTTTGTAAATACGTATGTCTCGAATAATAGAATATTTACTTTTGATCCACACTTTAATCCTAAGATCATTAAATCGGCCAAGTGCGTGTCGGGCCACGCGCAGTGTAGACCCTACACTGCGCGTGGCCCGACACCGTAGTACCCCGTTATATTTTAGATTTATTTTTCAATGCAAGTCTTCACCGTTATAAACAAGCAACTACTCCATCTTAGTCACTTTAAAGGATTTATTCTAAGGATTTTGTATTTGGTACAAAATTATCCAACACCCAAGTTCAACGACTGTTACTGCTAAGCTAATAAAGTTATCTTAATCGCTATAGTTTTCCTTTATAGTTCATAAAATGTACTATTATTATGATTTTTTCCAGATTTTTTAATCCAGCAGTTTAGCTTTTAGCCCCACTGGAAAAAAAATGTGCACTTTAAAGTTTAATATTTCGTAAATGGAGCTTAAATTGAAAAATAGTATTAGCAACCCAAAAGTCATTTTAAAAGCCCTATTCTACGATACCTCACACAATAGGGCAGATGCCAAAAAAAATTGACGAAACTATAAGGGTTCCTTGTAAGGACTACGGAACCCTAAAAATATGTGCTTGTATTTTTAAGAGCTTAGAAAATTATATATTTATTGTTTTTAACGTGCAAACATTTATTAATTACATTTTTGTTCACCCCTTAGATTAATTAGACTTTGTTTCGTTTTGTAAAACGAAGAATTATTATCTTTTTAATTACATAGATTAACAAGAATTTGTTTTGTTTTTTAAAATGAAGCTCCATTTAATTTTATAAAATGCAGACTAATCCACTAACGCTTTTCTCAGCTTAGCTAAAAGCAGCCACACACCTTTAAATTCTAAAGCTGCTTTACAGATTGCGCTCCTCACGTTCCATTAGCCAAAGTATCAAGAATATTCAATCCCATTATAAATCGATTTAAGTGCCATACAAAAGGATGTATTGTTGCACTCTAAGGTCATAGAAGAACCCATTATAGCCGACAAATTGTATGCATAGGGACATTCAGAAAACTATTATGTTTCACACAATGATTCTTGGTACTTTGAAAATGATTCGTGAAATTTTGAAATAAATCGACGAGGATGAGTTGCGGAAATCGTTTTGGTTGAAGTATGTACGTGGTTTGTGTGAGAAAACAATGGTTGTATTGGTGGTAAGCGAGCAATATTCCTAGAAATATGTGAAATTGATTTTAGTGTCACTGATCATGGTAACAAATTATAAAAAAAAAAATATCCAGAAATGATTTATAAGTTTATAAAATCTTTTAAAACTTGATACAATGATCTATTTCGTTGCTGCTATTTTTTTAAACTATTCTTAAAAAAAAAATGGAATCGTCTTCTTTATCGTGTGGTTAGTTAGTGCCTAACCTGGTTTCAGAGTTTTTATACCGCCCATAGTCCTCTGGCTTGCCGTTGATAAGAAAAACATCTCTCAGGCATGCTCTAGTCATAATTATTAGACGATGGTGATTATTATTTATATTTTGGAATGTTAAGTAGACATGTCTACTAAACATCTCCTAGATCTTATAAATATCTACATATAGATTTGTCTAGGCGCAACCTCTAAACTGTTCTCCAAATGATGAGGAAATCGCAGCATAAAAATGGCATCAGTTCACAAAACATAAAAAAAAAACACGAAATAGGCGAACAATGGCAAAGCGTTTTCACCATCAGTCGTTATCTGAACAGCCGGCCAGAAACGAGTGGTATCGATACTTCCTTATTGTATGATACTCTTGATACACATCTCGATTTCAATAAAAGAAATAAGAATGATAAAAAATAATAACAATTCTGTCATTTGTAGATCTTTGACAGTCGTTACAGGTAGTCAGTGACCCGAAAGTCTAACAACCAGTCTTACCAAGAGGTACCGTATTATCAGTACTAACTGGGTTGTGGAGGTCAGATAGGCATTCGCTCCATGTAAAATACTGGTATTCAGCCACATCCGGTTCATTCTGGATTTATCATCGTCATTATCAGTCTAGCCTTTTTCAACTATGATACTCCAACAGAGCTGGTAAAGGCTAGGTCAGTGTAACTGAATGCAGATAAATCCTAGAATTTTACATGCAGCGATATAACCTCTGCAACCCCGTAACTGGTAATAGTTGCCAGACTCTCAATCACAAATCCAGACTCCAAGGTTGCTAGTGAGAAATTCCAGATGGAAAATCCCAATAACACTTTGCTTGACTTGGGAATCAAACCCAGAACCTCATGACCAGCAGTCGCGCTTAAGACCAATATACAAACGAGGCAGTTTTTTTACTGAAATATCTGTGAAAGTGCAGTGACAATCATGTCCACAGCCAACCAGCTATTACCTATCCGTACGGATTCGGCTGAACCGTCAACCCGGAGACCTTCCTCAAGGAAGAGTTTTGGCCGATGGGTCTCATGTATCGGCGATTCCGCTGAAGGCTACGCGACACCACGCAGCGCAACATGACGCCGTCTCTTCGTGTTCAATAGTTTAATCAAGTTTTTGTGGTTTCTATAAATATGTATGTTAGTCTGTAAGTTATTTATAGGGTGTAAAACACATCTTAACGAAGCTGAAAGGCATTTGTTCTCCCCGTCATTGCGACCTTTCTTTTTTTCTACACCATACCTGGGAACCTTCTAGTTACGGAGATATTGGGTATTAAAGTTCCAACTTTTTGACAAGTTTCTTTTTAAATACTAGTTTTTAATGTAAGATTTTTACTTTAAACATCTCCACGACCCCCGTACTCTTCAATCCATCCATCAGCACAATGTTTTGAGTGCATTACATTGAGTTCTAACACAAAACATAATTTTTCACCCCACAAAAAAAAAGTTGTTTCCCAGCAACATTTTTTGCGTAAAGTTACTTAGTTTGATGTACAGAATGCTTGGTTGACGGCTTCGTGATGTGGTCTTTTACACCCTGTATGATATGGGTCTTTTGTTACCTGAACTAAATTATATATTATTATTATCATTGTTGTAATCTACCTGGACATAAATCCGTCTATATCCATACACACCCTTGCATACAAAAGAAAACTTAATAACCACTCATTCAAAGCTTACAATAGTTCAAAAGCCGCGTACTTGGCCCAGATTGCTCATGCGTCAGTAAACTTGGCTATGGGCTAAGTAAGTGACGGGGCTATTTTCTTACAAGTTCCGTGGCATTGACCTCAAATACTCATTAGGGGTTTCAAGGCTGACGTGGGCAAGTCATGCCCGATTGGATTCTTATAATGATCTGCTTGGTGCTACAATTCGACTGTTGATCATGTCGTTTTAGGGTCGACACCCGGGTCGGGCAAATTTATATTAGGTTTATCCATCAGGAAAGTTTCAATAGCAGCCACGGAGTTTGGATCTGTGCGGTGCGGTTGATGGCCATAGGCTCGCCCCCATGTGGGTGTACCTAGGTACGCCTCTGCCTCACCGTTTGGAGATTACCAGCATGATGATGAGCGTAGATTGACAAAAAATATTGTGAATTTTATTGAAACTTTATGCTAATTTTCTTGTTAAAAAACTACAAAATATGTCGGTGATTGCAAAGCGTTGACTACGTTTGCTTTATGTTTCCAAATACTTTGGTTTTAGACGAAAGTCGGCTCGAATTGATCTGGGCTCGGCGCATGTTTAATTTTGATGCAGTCCAACAAACAGTCCTAAAAAAAGAACACCCAACAAAATAAAATATCTACCTCACGTTCTCAATAAAGCTATAATTACACTGCAAATCCAACACGGTCGTGTAATACTTCACAGCAGCTAATAAACTGTGCATTATGTGAACGAAATAAGTTCGACTCGGGCGGATAAATGCGCAGCCTCAATCAACGTCTGGAGCTCATTCTCGGGTATTTGTTATCACAGTTACCTGCAATAGAATAAAGGCGTGGAGATGTTTCTTCGTGTCGTTCTTTTTCGTAAATTTGTACAATTTTGGCCGTAAATTTTTTTTATATATCATCACTACATATTATAAAACAAAGTCGCCCGCGTCTGTCTGACCCTATGTATGCTTAGATCTTTGAAACTACGCAACGGATTTTGATATTTTTTTAATAAATAGAGTGATTCAAGAGGAAGGTTTTAGTATATAATTTGTGGGCGGGCGAAGCCGCGGGCATCAGCTAGTTAATAATAAGTAGTAATAAATATCGCTGGACATTATACGCACCACCATCTAGTGCCACTCTAAGCAACGAGGCTTGTGTCGTCGATAGTTGTTGTAGTTGATATACCACTCGTAAATAGATACTTTTTTACATTAAAATGTTTTGGGATTTCCTTATGTCTTGTGAATAAACTGCGCCCAGAATGATACAATTATAAAATTACGCCTTTTTGCTATGGGGTAGGCAGAAACTGCTACGATCCTTACATGCTCCATCTGCTTCATTGACGTTCAAACATCTAAAAAAATATATGAAATAAAATCTATCTAAAATAATAATGGTTGCTTAGGATAGATATAATACTCTTTATTATGTACACCATGTGACACCATACAAATTACAGATATTACAAAATAGTACTCAGAAATAGAGTGGCACAATGGGCGGTATTAGACTGCTAGAACCGATGTTTTCAAGACAGGGAGGAGGAGAGTGGTGTTTCTTGTCAGAAATGCAAAGTTCCCTACTTATCTGATACTTCTTTCTGGTCTCAGGCTAGGTAACATCCAAACTTGACACTGCATCAAATGTTACAATTCCCCCTCAGTACAGGAGATCTGCCACTTAAGTTTGGCCATTCTTTGGGCTACGTCGGTAACCTTGGTTGACTTGCGGTTGTCTTCGTTTCCGACTTGATCACGCAAGGAAACTCCGAGCATAGCGGAACGGAAAACATTGCGTTGGAAGGCCTCCCACTAGGTGGACCGATAACCTGGTGAAGGTTGTGAGGATCCGCTGGATGCGAGTCGCATGGGACCGGTCAATGTGGCGTCACTTGGGGGATGCCTATGTCCAACAGTGGACGTCTTTCGGCTGAAATGATGATGATGACAGGAGATCTCTAAAGAGATTTGGCAAATTACCGGACATACCGGACAGTTCACTACTTGAGCCAGCTGCCATCGAGTAACTTCATCATCATCTGCCTAGCCTTTTCCCAACTATGTTGGGGTCGGCTTCCAGTCTTACCAGATGCAGCTGAATACCAATATTTTACATGGAGCTACTGCCTATCTGACCTCCATAACCCAGTTAGAACTGATTAATACGACGATACCCCTTGGTAAGACCTGGTTGTCAGACTTTTTGGGCCACTGACTACCTGTAATGACTGTCAAAGATCTACAAATGACAGCCGAGACGAACGACTTAACGTGTTTTCCGAGACACGGAGGAAACTCGATATGTAATGGCTGGTCACCCATCCACGGGACAACCCCGGCAAGCGTAGCTTAACCTGATGGATTGACCCGTGCGGCTGTAATTACTTAGCCACGAGCTCCTTATCGAGCAACTTAACTACTGCTTATTAATTGATGGAAATTCTCCAGACCAAGTCTTCTGAGTAAAGGAAGCATAACTGAGGTTAAAGTAATTATTATAATCCTTCAACCACTTCCTCAACACTTCAAAGTTTGATGGCCTATAATCATTTTAGTTTTTAAACTGCACTAAGCACTAAATACATTAGGACCGTTCAAAAACCACCTGTAGTTAGTCCATAAATTCGGTCCATTAATTATTTTCATAATAATTGCAATACACATTACACCTGTTCTCTTTCAGTACAGGATTGGGTAATAAAACGAGCTGGTGAACTAGTATTGCAAATATTTGCTTGCACACCTGCTTTGGAACAAAAATTGTGTGGAGAGGTTCTCGTGTACTAATTTTATTTCATCGTAAAAAAAAGTATGATTTACATTAATAACAAACTCTATAATACTCGTCGTAATCAAAATAAATGTACATGTCAAAAAGCGTTACATTGCGTTCACATCGCTGTCAACAGTAAAAGTGCCCAAAAGGCTGGCAGCATTGCCGTGTTAAATCGCAATGCTGATTCTTTGGCCAAAAAAAGGCTCGCCCTCTGGTCACGTGAACAGTCGACCATTCTTCGTGTCTTGATAACTTTAGTTCTATCGTCTATATGATGTCGTGTGAGAGGAATTTATATTAAATCAATCACCTACAGATAATAATACCAAACACCTAGCTTTTCAAGCACATCAGAAAATGGCAAACAGAAAAAAACTGGCGAAATGTGGATGTACTAGAAGGTATACCTCTGCCTAACCCTTCAAGGATTACAGGCGTGATGGTATGTTATTTTATTACCAACGAAAACTGGCACATAAAAATCCCTGTTGTTCCCACCATATTCACTGTTTATGTTTAAGTCCCATGTATTATGGAGCGAGCGCATTGCCATTACCGGACATAAATCATAATCATCAAATGGCTACTGCTGATAAATTTCTGATGAAAAAACCCAATAACAATTTGCTCGACTCGGGAATCTAATCCAGGACCTCTTGCTCAGCAGTCGCGATTAGAAGTCGCGGTTTGTTGGCCATTAGGCCAACGAGGCAGTCTCTGATTGTGATGATTCTGGGTACCTGCTATATTATTACGATGAAAGACTTGATAATTTGAATCTGGAAAAGTTTTTTACCACCACTGCGTCAAACACAATACAAAATTCAGTATTTTCAGATTGAACCCATAAAATCGTCAAAACAAATTACCTATCTCTATCGTTACCCAGTCCCGTAGCCCATAAACTACTGGTGCGCTGCATTGCATTGATTCACTGCCCGCACCACGGTTGAATAGCAAACTATTTTTGTATTGGTTAAATAAAACTGGGGGAAACGTGTGCTAGTTTAGAGGTGTGGTGGGTTAGAGATACTTTCTGCTGGATATGTTTTAGAAAGAAGAGGAGGAGCTCGTGGCAAAATAATAACAGCCGCTCGTGTCGATCTTTAGGTTAAGCCGTGCTTGCCTAGGTTGGTCTGTGGATGGGTGACCACCCATTACATACCGAGTTTCCTCCGTGCCGAGGTAAAATCACGCTAAGCCGTTGGTCCCGGCTGCCATCTTTGGCAGTCGTGACACGTAGTCAGTAGCCCAAAAAGCTTGTCAACCAGTCTTACCAAGGGGTATCGTATTACCCAGTACTAACTGGGTTGTGGAGATCAGATAGGCGGTCACTGTAAAGGCGGTCACTGTAAAATACTGGTACCTATTCAGCTGCATCCACTTAGACTGGAAGCCAACCCCAACATAGTTGGGAAAAGGCAGATGATGACTGAATTTAGAATAAACTAACTGATGGACGTGAAAGAAAACTATTATCAGTATGTGGGCTGCCCCCAGCAAGGTGGACCTTAAAAATACAGCTGGGACAGGTTGTGGATGTAAAAAACGGTGAACCAGGGTTTGTGACTCGACTTCGGGGTCAACTTTGACGATCAGTGAACTGCTATAGGGTTGAATTCCGAATGGCAAAAGGTCTTAAACTACACTATGCTTTGATATGCTTATGCAAAGCGTATAAGACGGGTAGCACTTACCTAGTGTACTTTTAGTCGATTTTGAAATGCAGCGACATGCTGCAATGAACTGCGTGCTAAAATCTCTAGATCAACCATTGTCTTCATAGTCTCGGCGCTTTTCTGGTGGGTGCCACAGTTGATTCTGGCTTTCAGGAGTACAGTGGTTTCCTGCTGGAGGCTCTACGCGGGAGTCGTGCGGTCCATGGCCCTTTACGGGGCCCCGGTGAGGGCGCGTTCCTTGAGGCGGCGAGCCGCCAACTACCTGAACGCGCCCTAAAAGGTGGTAGCCGTAAGGCTGACCCGTGGTTACCGCACGATCTTACGCGAGGCAGCGAGCCTCCTTGCTGGATTGCCGCCATGGGTTCTAGAGGCAATAGTCCTCGCGTACCTACATGAATGGCGCGTGGAGGCGCTACGCCAGGGGGAAACTCCGCTGCCGTGGCAAATTATCTATGGTCCGAGACCGAATGGGACGCCGTCACCTCCTTCTGCGAAGCAGTCATGCTAGCGAAAGAGGCGGCGGAACGTGAGAGGGAGAGAAGCTCACGTCCCGGCCGCCACGGGCGTCGGGGGCCACGTGTTGATTCCCGGCCTAGCTCGTCGTCCATTCGTCTCATGACGACAGGCCGTGTCGACGGCGCGTTCGTGTTCCACGCGTGCCTCAAAGAGAGTCAGCAAAAAGGAAGGGACCCCTTCCTTTTTGCTGACTCTCTCAAGGGCCGATGCCTGCCGGGGCTGCGGGACTGTTCGAAAGAGATACCGTGGCCCCGGAACACAAAAGGCGATGAAGGAACATGAATGGGTTGTAGTCAGTAAAAGTCTGACACTCCCTCCAAAAAAAGGAGTACAGTGGTTTGGGAATAGTGTGGCAGGCTTGTCCCAAAAAACACTATTTGGCAGTCCTTTGATGCGTAATAAGTTCCTAACACGCAACCAGCATACCAGCATGAGTAGATATTTACTTCTGCTTAACCCAAATCAAAAAGATGTAAATATAATATAAAGTCTATGTTACGTAATGTTTTAAAATACGATCAAAGATTTTACAGCTTCTGAGAAACGATAAATCCTCATCTGATCCAACCCTATAATATGGACACTGGTATGTCTCAGTAATTGGATAGCTGAGGTTAGTTTAACATTTTGTCCGTGTCAAGCTTTATATTTAGCCAAACAAATTCTGCACAGGAATTACCAAAAACCTAACCAATACACAGATTACGCCTTTTCTTCTTTCCAGCATTTAGTATTAACTAGGAAATGTCAAAGAGTGGGCGTTTTGGGGGACTTTTCTCTTGTAAACTTTGACGTTAAAAAGTGCTGATAGCCTGAAGTGCTGCAACCTTATTTGAATGACTTTTGATTTTGATTATTAGCCATAAAGGGCAATATTTTAAAAGGACAGATAGAATCAACACGAGAATACTAGATGTAAGTTTCTCTTATTGCTCAGTTTCTTTGCAGATCTGCAAATCATTCGAAACTATTTTTTTTTGTTGTTCCACAAACGATGGAGCACTTAATACTGTGTCTTGCGTGTCTTGTTGTTTGTTCATTATGGCTTATGTAGTACTGGGCCGACATAATTTAGTTTGTCATCGACACTCTAAGAAGAAGTTGATCAGCAGATCAGTGGCAAACGTCAAAGTCAAAATGTTTTTTCAAAATCAAAATATTTTGTTTCACCTAGGCCTAGAGGGCACTTATTAGACGTCAAAAAAAGTGTACGGTTCGGGTTGGTCGTTTCCTATGGAGAAGAACCTGTAAGAAACTTCATGGTATTATCAAATTTTAACTACTGAAAATTGATTTTTAGTTATTTAATGGCACATAAGTACGTTAAAATTTACATGGAAATAGAATTGATTCTAGTTGCCCATCATAAAATCGTTTAAAGCCAAACACCAAACTAAATCAGACCACACCAACCCGCCAAGAACTTTATTTCATTTCTCTGATACTACCCCAAAATATCATCCTAGAAACGCCATCTCCAAGGAACCATTACAGTTTAACATCCCTCGACCAAATACCATCCTTCTCCATAAAATTCCTTCTGTTCAACATAAATCATCCAGCCGTTCAATATCCGTGTCCATTTCGATTTTCAAGGCACCAGCGCTGATGCGACACTATAATGAAATATGGTGGACAATTCACACTTACTTTATTGGATATCCTTGCTGTAACGGCGGGAGGATAGCAAGGTTAGCGAAGATTTTAGATTTTATTCTTCGAAGTTTATTTTTGTGTGTTGTAGTGTATTAGCTGGTGTTTAATTTGGGATCGTGGATTTTAGTGAACGCGCAGTTCTGCTCTCAAATTTCTTCGTAGATGGTTTTTTTTTTGTGCTAAGGACACTTCTATTCAAAACAGTCGTGCTTAAACCCAAAGGACCAAGTACAGGCCGAGAGTGCAGTTGCTTGAATCGCGCCGCAACGTCAACTTCAAGGCTATCGTGGTGCGAGTACCTACTTGCTACCTGCACCTCGTCATGGCAGAGGACTTTTGGCCGCAAGGTGTAATGTTCCGTCGCTTCCGCGGACAAGTGCCACACGATCGCACAAAGACAGTGCTCAAGTGAAGTGTGTTTTACTAACATAGTTTTAAGTTTATACACTAACACACTTTGTACTATTATGATATATATGTTAGTCTGTAAGGTATTTATCTATAGGCCAAAGTAGCCTGAAAATAAAAGATTTATTATTATTATTATTATTATTAAACATAACATTTTGATACCTTAGCTTTGTTAATCTTATCACCTTGTCCAATATAACATGAGGTGGATGCAAAACGTCTGTTTTTTCTATTCTCCCTGTCAGCCGTCACTCTATCATTCACACTTTTTCACCATCATTATCATCATCTTTTGGCCTGGTCCTATTCTATTTGGGGTCGGCGCAACACGTTTTTTTTTTCTATTCTCTCCTGTCAGACGTCATGGCATCATATACTCCTTTCTCTTTCATATCAGTCTTCACACAATCCATCCATATTATTTTTGGCCTTCTCCATCCGTAAACATTCATGTCCATCACTCTTTTAGTAACATGCGTTACATCCCTCCTCATAACATGTCCATACCAAGACAAACGACTTTCTTTAAAATTTTCTGTAACAGAAGCCACTTTCAAACTTCCTTTCATAATATTATCCCGCCTACAATCAACCCATGACTTCTTTTGTCTTCCTCTCCCTCTCCATCCATCAACAATTTCAATTATTTTATTCATCAAGTATAGTAAGTGAAAGTTCAAAATTAATAATGGTCGTTACAATGTGACGACATCGTTCAAACCAAAATTAACCCTTTTGTTCCATTCTCTAATTACGTATCGCGCATGTAAAGTTACAAGGCATATTTTCAGCTAAGTACACACACTGTGTGTTTCACATAAGTTTCCATTTAGTTAGGAACTTATAAAGTTGAAAGGTTACACAGTTATATTAGGAGCATGTAATCTCTCCATTACCGGCCTTCTGAAACTTAAACTCCATCAAAGTTGGAGAATATTAATAACCCTTTCGTAGTGAATCATTTTCAGTACCTATAGTTACATCACTATTAAGGGTAGTAGCACACCGAGATATTGAACATTCTGATTCATTAGTATTGTAAGAAAGAGAGCAGAACAATGAGTGCAGCGATCACTTTTGTAAGTATAAACAGACAAACATTATAAAATGTTGCTTATGCATTACAATAAGTTGTAGGTTCCCGGTTCCGAAAGCCCCCCGACCCGTTTCTCGGGTCGCGGGGTTTTTTTTTTTCTTGTGGTCCCAAAAAACCACTCAAAATATTTAGGGGGAATCTGGGACCGCGGTCCTGGTCCCAAAAGCCCCTGGACCCCTTAAAAAATAGTCTGGCGCATTCAATTATTCCTGTATAAAAATCTGGCACAATGGGCAACTCTGGGATTGCAAAGCAACTGTCACGAAAGTCAGTCAGTTTTTCTCTCAAATACCACGCACTAGTTTTGTGACGAGATAGATTCCAGCAAAAATCAGACTCAAATAAATCTGTTATCTAAGACAGCTTTTAAAATCTAAGATAAAAATCTGCCACCCATTTTTTTATCAGTCTACTCGGTCCCACTGCTGGGCAAAGGTCTCCCCATGGCTTTCCAATTTTATTTAATTGTCTTCTCCGACCAATCCGTTAAGAATGAGTCCAGATCGTCACGCCAATGTTTCTTGGGCCTGTCTCGGTTACGACGGCCGTCTTTGCCCGTAGTAGTAGGTACAATACTATCAAGCTGATTAAATCAAAATTCCCCACGTATTCAGAGTTCAATCACTACTCCTACCACTTCTACCTACTCCAGTCACATCTCGAAAGAGTGTTTAAAAAGTACCTCGTATGCGTCACCCTTAACGTAAGCACAGTGACTGAACGCGTACATCGAAGTGCACTCACGGCCAGTTTTCAATTCTCTCTATTTTGGCCATAATATAATGTTTAACACTGTTGAACTACTCGTGAGACTGAGGCAGCCTATTTATATTCTGTTTAAACCATAATTTGGTCAGATAAAAGTTAATGTAATGAGCGCGACATAACAACAAGCTTGTTTTCTGCGAAGGGTTAGGTAGAAGTGTTCCTAATAGTACACACATATTTCACCAGTTATGGTGGTATGGTGAGCCATTTCCATCAACCAGGTACAAATCTAGACTAGGGGCTGCTACTGAGATATTCCCGAAGGAAATACTCAATATTTTTTCTCCCAACCAGGGAATTGAATCGTGCTCAGCAGTTATAGCACTTATGCGACCACTAAACCAACGAGGCAACTACGAAGATTTTACCTTCTGAAAAGATATCTTTAGGAAGGTACTCGAAGCTAACTGTATAGCTTATTTACATAATTCGAGATTTGCCTCGTTTAATGTACCTAATTTTCAAGATTTTGGAGCCTGAGATTGCAGGTACCCCTGCAAATTAAACCACCAGACAAAATAAGTATTAGAGTCCCTAAACACTTTTGGGAGCCATATTTTGAAAACTTACAAAGTAATTTACAGTTTGATTATATACTTAAACAATAAATGAACTTAAATCACACACAAAAGCACCCTAAATCTGCTACTAAAATTTCTAATTTAAGCTCTATAAAAACTTTTACCATAATATACTATTTTAATGCGTGGAACCGAAACAAAACTTAGTATAAAAAAACTGACATGTAGCATTAAACTCAATGTCTAGCTTTTTAGCTTTTACAAAAGTCCTTTTTAGCTTTCCAAAGGTTTTTGAATAAAATTCTGAAGTTAGGGTGAAGTCTACATAAGTTTGGGATTATATTTTATTGCTTAAAATTTTTGGAATTGAAATATACGGATGAAAAATTGTTCCGCGCACGCTTCACTTTTTGAACCACTGTATGACTCCATCGCCTATTTCTTGCATTCGTTTTTAATTTGTACCTTAGTCAAGTGACCGATCGGTTGCTTTTAATCATATTACACACATCACATAGTGCTCATACTATGTATTTGCTCTTTTTTTTGTATATATATTTTTTTAATTCTGTGTGCTTAATGAACTGACGTCAAATATACATTTTTCTTTCTTTTTTTATTAATTAATCACAACCTCTAACTTACATGATATAATTATTAGGTTCAGACTATAGTCTTAACGACCAGGGTCAATTTTTTCCGCTGTTTCTAGGAAAAAGAAAGAATGCTTTGTCCTAGAAACAACGGAAGAAATTGGTAATTATGTATAATCATTTTTTTATTTATTTAATTATTTTTCAACTTGTTTTTGTTTTTTTTTTTAATTAGCCTGTTCTATCCTACTGCTGGGCAAAGGCCTCGCCCATTTCTTTGCATCCTTCCCAGTGTTTTGCCTCCTCTGGCCAATCAGACAGGAACAAGTCCAAATCGTCACGCCAGTGTTTTTTGGGCCTGCCTCGGTGACGACGACCGTCTTCAGGCACCCAGTGTGTGACGGTTCTGGCCCATCTGTTCTGACCCATTCTGGAAATGTGACCCGCCCAGTCCCATTTTAACCTCGCAGACTTATCGCCAAGATCGGCGATGCCTGTCTTGGAGCGCAACTTGCAACTTGTTGTAAACCATTATTTATTTTATGGAAAAACCTAGATCTATCCTTCTTTTAGTTAGTTGAACCGCCCAATATAAATTACCTCATGTTTCCAAATCGCATTAGACCGTTGTAACTCTAATATAAATAAATTAAAAATCTCAGTGCGTTCAGTGATTCGTTTAGTCGTATTGCTTTGACTTTGGGACGGAGCGTGTCACCTTTTAATTTTAATACAAAGTCAATTACGGTTCTTGTATACGAATGTAATGTTAAATTGTTTGGAAATAATGGTTTGCGTTGAATTCAATGACAATAGAGAATTAAGATACAAAAAGGAATGTTCTTCACAATGTATTTATTAGGTACGATTTGATTTCACTTAGAAAACTGCTATTGAGTTTACATAATATAGAATTACGGCTGTAAGCTCTGAAGGGTTAGAGAGAGTAGTACTTACCTAGTAGAATCACAGTTTCCGTTTGAATTTCCAACAAGGAAGTCATTTATAAAGGTATTAATTTATGTGTCGTTTAGAATAGGTGAAGACATGATATGATAAGATAATGTTGTATTACCCAGTTGTCGAGATAAGATAAACAGTAAAATACGGAAATTTAGCTGCATTCCAGTCTTACCGGATGCAGCTAAAATTCGGCTGTTTTTGACTACTTCGAATCATTTATAGATTTGTGTGTAACGCTGCTTTGAGCAGTTTTGCTTAAAATTGCAGGAGAGTTGTAATACACGAGTTGTAATACACATGTACAAAATTGTCAAGAGTTTTACGTATCTCGGTCACATTATCACGAGTGACGGAGATATTGAGAGGGAGCGCAGGGCTTTGCCCGTGAGGAGCAATATGCTTGCCCGCAGGTTCACTCTTTGTACCACAGAAGTCAAAAGAACCCTTTTTAAGGCGTTCTGTCAATCGTTCTACACGAGCGGCCTGTGGGTGTCATACAGTGTGTACAGCATACTGCATCCTGCGCAGCCAATTTAATAACGCCTTCAGGATGCTGTTGGGACTGCCATGGTGCTGTAGTGCGTCGGGCTTCGGGAATGTTCGCGGATGCTCGCACAGATGACTTCCACGGTATCATGCAAAAGAAAGCGGTTTCCTTACTGCAGTGCCTACATGGGAGTGACAACAGCATCTTGAAGATGATTGCTGCTAGACCGGACTGCCCCTTCCCGAGACACTGATTGGAGACTGTCATAGGTCTACATAAATAATTATGTTGTAAACACTGTACCAATTCTAACCTAATTATTTAAGCAACATTGTCACTAACACTAAAATACTAACAAAACTTTGGACTGTAGTCTGAAAATGAAGTTCAATTTTAATTTTATAATTTTTGATTTAAGTACATTGTTTCAACTGATAATAATTAAGTTTATAAACTCACGCCTTTTTGCCATGGGGTTATGCAGAAACTATAGAACGCCACCTGCCTCGATATTTATGGTAAATGTACGGTCGAACAAGCCATTTGGCTGACTGTAAACCAAATAGCTTGTTCGACCGTACACTCGAGCCGAGACACACCGAGGCAGGGCAAGTGACAGAGTATATACAAGGTGTAATGTAAACGCAAGAACAAAAGTTGTTCAGTTTCATGGTCTTAGTCACCACACAAGAGGTCTTGTATTTTTTCTATGACACCCTGTATGGTAACGCTCGTCTAGACTGGGTTCGTATTGGTTTGTTGCGAGACGTCTCGGGCGAGACATAGAGAGAGCTATCGGTTGAGAATAAACAGCCACTAAGGAGGAGTGTTTTTAGCAACATCGCCACGTTTGATTTAAAGTGCAAATAAGGCTGATTTGAAATTGTATGTGCTACCGTGCACCTGGGAAATAATTGTTTGTTTTTATGTTGTGTAGTTTATATTCCACCGAAATGTGACAGTAATGAATATATGCGATTGTTTAATATTTTGGAAACTGTATGTGTAAATTATGAGAATGTATCAGTGTTGGGTGATTTTAATATGCCATCTACATCAGTGGAAGTGCAAAGTTACTTGGAATATGTAAATGCTTTCTGTGGATTTCATCAGGTAAATAATGTTTGTAATATAAATAATCGTACTTTGGACTTAGTATTGACTACGTTTTTGCCGAATGAGGTGGGGGTAGAACTGTCGGGTGAACCGTTGGTGGATATTGACGTTCAGCATCCTCCACTGATAGTTACAGCGAAGTTTGGAGGTGGTTTCGATGACCTATTGACGGTACACAAACCGAGTTCGAATTGCGAGGAAGAGGCCGTTTTAAATAGTGAACCGAAATTGAATTTTACCAAATGTGTTTTTTCTAGACTATTTCGTATTTTACAATCAAATTGAGAGCATAGATTTTAGACCCCGATAAAGCATTGACGTTTTTTATAGCGTAGTTAATGAAGCCATTAGTGATTGCACACTGACGAAAAAAAAAAGTGGGAATAAATACAAATAAATGTATCCAACCTAGTACACATCTGATTTTTAATAAGTGGTTAAAAATCAGATGGTATGGTATGGTATATGGTATGGTATATGGTATGGTATATGGTATGGTATATGGTATGGTATATGGTATGGTATATGGTATGGTATATGGTATGGTATATGGTATGGTATATGGTATGGTATATGGTATGGTATATGGTATGGTATATGGTATCATAAATAATTTAAAATGACTGGTCAAATAGCGACTATGATTGTTTTTCTTACTATCGAACCCAAGTTAAATATAAATTAAAGTCAACCTATAAGAATTACCAGTGTAGGCTACAGGCAAATATTAAAAACAATCCTAAATCTTTTTGGAATTTTGTAAGAAGCAAGCGTGCTAGACGCAACAAAACTCGACACACAAAAGATGGAAAGGAGTTGAGTGACGAAGAGTGTGCGGAATGTTTGGCTTCCTACTTTCATTCGGTGTATAACGAGGTGCGCCCGGCGCTGGACCCCGCTGACGCGGAGCGCGCGGCGTGTGCAAGCGTGGGTGCGGCGCGCGTGCACGTTGGCCAACTCGACCTGCGCAAGCTGCGCGCCGCGCTCCGTTGCCTCAAGCCAAAGTATTCGGCAGGACCAGACGGGATACCACCTTATTTAATTAAAGACTGTAGCGCGTTGTTTGAAAAGCCATTGCTCCACATTTTAAATTTGTTTTTAAAGTTAGGTCAATATCCCAACCAATGGAAAATCACTAGAGTTAAACCAGTCCCAAAGGGAGGTTCTATATCGGTTATAAAGCGATGTTTTAGCTTTAAGCGCATATTGTGTAAGGTACAAAGGTTAAAACATGTCGCTGAACTTATGTGAATACTTGCTTCAAGCATGTATGAAAGAAAATTAAATGGATGCGACTCAAAAGGGTGACGCTGAAGTAAGTGCGTCTGCGATTGAAATGCTTTGTTTGTTTGACATTCGAAGAAGGCGTTAATGTTAAATGGTTAGCTATTTCATTTTTTTTTGCAGATCACGCTGAAGATTTTGTTGGAATAATTACATTGAAATGTGATATGAAGATAGATCTAGTAGTAGATATTGCTATTGATATTGGATGGCAATCAAGGAGGTGGACTCGATGGAAATCGGTCACGGCTGACTATGGACAACTGTAGATTTGTATTATCATAGGCATACAGAGAAAAAACGAAATGCTGATGATAAACCGTTATTGGAATAATCTAAAATGAATCTGCAAAGTCCTGTCAAGTAAAAAAGAAAATCAGGAATCATGACTAAAGAAGAAAAAAGTCTTGGTTATAAATATTATGAAAGTTATGTGCCTCAAAGTTACGCAAAATAGGCCAGGCATATTATATACAGCCTACATTGAATATGATTTCATAAATTATTCCTTCCATTTTTTACTCTTTTCGTCAAGAAGCTGTATTTCAACAAACACAAAACCCTCTTATAAGACTTAACCTAACCCGCGTAACACACCTACTTTTCTTGATCCAGACATCCCATTCAAGTCTAGAAATTTGCCAAAACTAAAGGTCTAGACCGTAATTTAGGAGTTAAGATGGTTCGTCTAATAACTAGAAGTACAGCTGCAATTTATATAAGGGACCAACCGCCAAGCAATAACGGCTGAGACCCGAGAAAGTTAAACTGTCTTACGACCACTAACTGTGTAAGTTTACTGTGTGACTGATCGTTATAAAATACTAGGGTTTCAAGTTTAGTTATGTTTATTTAGTTTAGGATTGAGAAGCTGTAGGCAATGTACATTGAACCTTGGAATAAGCACTTTAGTACTCCGGTCATAAATTATTGTTATTAAATTCGTAATTTTGGTCATAGAAAACCTAACACAAAAATGAATGTGAAATTTCAAAACAACGTAATTAATAACGTAGACAGTACGAAATTCCTAGGACTTATAATAGATAGACACTGGAAGAATCATATCGAAACATTATGCAAGAAAATAAGTTGCTCATCCTATGCCCTATATAAACTTGCTCCAACTGTTAACACGGATGCACTACTTACAGCCTATCATGGTCTTGTTGCATCTGTGTTAAGATACGGCATTATATTTTGGGGTAACTCAACAAATAGGGAAGCCGCGTTTAAAGCGCAAAAGCGCTGCATAAGATCTATGTTTGGGCTTCAGGTGACGGACAGTTGTGTACCATATTTCAGAAAGCACAAAATTCTGACACTACCAGCTTTGTATATACACACATCAAAAGTATCTAGGGATCAACATATATTTTTGCAATAACTTTTCTCCTGATTGATATTAATTAAAATTTTCTTTAAGGATTCATCAAATAAAGTGTTTTCGTTTGTCACAGTAACGATAAACCAAGTCACCTTTGCATTAATAAAGAAATTTGCCATTTTCCTAATAAAGGGATTTTTGACATTTGAACCACTAACATTAAAGTTCGAAAAAAAGACTGAAATAACAGTTTTCTTTAAAATTTTATTGGGTAACTTAAACAATTAATAATCCGTGTTTCTACCGCGAACACTAACAACACAAGAACATCGGTTTGGCATACTCAAAATGAGTTCATCCAAATCACGCTGTGGAATGGCCGCCCATGTTCGTTGCAACAACAAAAAAAGGTCTTCTTGCGACTGGATACCCTCCATATTCGGCAGAGCTCTTCTCTGTAGCATATCCCATGCATGCTCAATCGGGTTCAAGTCTGGCGACTGAGCAGGCCAGGGCAGGACATTGATGTTAGCTGCGGCGAGAGTCTGTCTTACAACCCTTGCGGTGTGCGGTCGTGCATTATCATGCATTAACTGAAATAAGGGACCGATTTGCACTTGTAGAGGAACGATGACGTCTGATACAATCGTCTCAGCATAAATTTGAGCGTTGAGGTTGCCTCTGATCCAAATCAACTCAGTTCTTCCGCCGATCCAAATACCCGCCCATACCATGATGGTTCCACCACTATAAGGATGGACTTCCTGGCAGGATTTTAATCGCTGTTGGCGTCCAGGGGTTCTCCAGTGTCGTATACGTCTTGTATCCGGTCTCATACCAAAACGAGACTCATCAGAAAAGCACACGAAACGCCATTGTTCTTCTGCCCAATTTCTGTGTTCAAGAGCCCATTGATATCGAATCCTACGATTGTGCATTGCTATAGGTGGTACCCGTAGCGGTCTTCGGGAATGAAGGTTCACTTCATGCAAGCGGTTTCTGACTGTTTGGTCGCTAATTAAGTTCCCTGAAGAGTGATGAAGCCTCACGGCTAACATCATGGCGGTTATTGTTGGAGCTCTTCGAGTTAAGATTTGAATGTATCGGTCTTGTCTCCGTGTGGTGCAGCGATACCGTCCTCCATGGCGCTCAGCCACGGTACCAGTGCTTCGGTAACGTGTCCAAAGTCGACTGATAACACTCTGACTTGTATTCAGAGCTAAAGCTACAGTACGTTGCCGGGAACCAGCTTCTATCATTCCCACGGCTCTGAGCATTTCTTCCCTGCTTAAATGACGTCGCCGCTCCATAATAACGTTGGTTTTAATCAGTAGTAGGGAAACAGTAGCACTAATAATGTCTTCAATGCGTTGTATGTTTTTATAGGGAAAATATTGACAGCTTATTTTCATCTTTTACTCGAATTTGATTGAGAGTTCCTGATTCAAATTATGAAATGCACCAAAAAGGATCCATATAAATTTATAAAATCATAAATTTATTACAAAGCCACATCTCAATCTCAAGAAATCCGCATAAAAATGCTTGATCCCTAGACATTTTTGATGTGTGTATATGAAACTGCCTTATTTGTGAGATACAATCCAAATTTGTTTTCCTATTTATCTGATACTGTACAACGTAACAGGCGAAATGATATGCTACGCGGACGCAGAGCCAAGACTGCTCTTATGCGGAAAAGCATATTCTGCAGAGCCCCACAAATTTATAATAAAATTAATAAATCCATTAGAGAGTTAGATTTGGCTAGATTTAAGAAGCAATTTAAAGATTTTTTATGTAATAAATGTTATTATAATTTGAATGACTACTTAAATGACACTGACATATTAGTTTAAATCAATTATTTTTATATATTTTTTATTTGTAACTGACATTCCTTTTTGATTTTTAAATATTATTATTTATATAATTGATCACTAATGTAACCTAATAACATTTGTACGCCCATGTGGTAGAATGTGATGACACAATATATATAAACTCAAGACCATGTAATATACATACCGACCATGTTCTCACAAATAAATGATTTGATTTGATTTGATTTGATTTGAATGTTTCCTGATCAAAGAAATTCTTTTCAAGCTGAATTTTCCGATTTAAAACAGGTCTAATGCGCTAGCGATCGATTTACAAAAGGTATGAAGGTATTTTTTCTTCAATGAAACGATGGATGTGTTGTGTGAAGGATGATATGGCTTACAAAGTGATAAATTATTCATCAGTAACATTACCGTTTTTGGCCAGCACTAAAAAATTGTACTCATTTTTAAAGACTGATTTTTCCGAAGCTAGATGTTATGGTTTAAATCCGAGGACAAATTGCTACATCGAAAAAAAAAACAAGCAATTAGAACCATTTTATTATAACAATTATCTTCCAGCTTATGTTTATATGAAGAAGAAATAACAAAATACCATTTTAAAATCCTCATAGAGAGCCCTTTAATTTGATACCTTTATTGCAGTATCAAGTTTTTTTTTACTTTAAACTATAACGTCTCACAGTCGTCATGTTGGTTTTTTTCGCGTCATCTATCTAAGAACACTTGAGTTACCAAGACGAATCTAATGATATGTTCATGAAATAAATCAGACATGCAGTGGTTTGGAAGATAAAGAAAGAAGACAGACATGCATACATACATACAAGATACGCGCGAAATACATAACCCTTCCTTGGCAGTCGGGTAAAAAAATATGTAATATGAGCTCATAGTTCAAAACAAAAGTTCACTGTATCACTATTAAAAAACAAAACTTTCATCCCCTATTTTACCCCTAAGGAATGAATGTTCAAGACAGTGATACAGTAAAATCTTTTCTCTTAACAAGGGCTCAAATAACAATGTTTATATTTGTAACGTCAAAAATGACGAAGTTTCATACAAACTTTCAACACGTTTTTAACCCCTTATAGAACGAATTTCCAAAAGGTAGGGTCTTTTGGAACGGCGATTGGCGGCGGCGACCTTTCGCGTCCGGCCCTGGTGCAAGCCATGGTCCGGAGCGAGACGGAATGGGACGCCGTCACCTCCTTCTGCGAAGCAGTAATGCTAGAGAAGGAGGTGGCGGAACGTGAGAGGGAGAGAACCTCACAGCGTCCCGGCCGCCGCGGAAGACGCCCCGGGCGTCGGGGGCCACCACGTGGCCCCCGGCCACCGTAGGCGCGGGCCTGTGGACGGTGGGCTATGGGCTAGTTCGCCGTCCGTCCGTCTCATGACGACAGGCCGTGTCGACGGCGCGTTCGTGTTCCACGCGCGCCTCAAAGAGAGTCAGCAAAAAGGAAGGGGTCTGCAAGGACCGATGCCTGCCGGGGTTGCGGGACTGTTCGAAAGAGATACCGTGGCCCCGGAACACAAAGGGCGATGAAGGAACATGGATGGGTTTTAGTCAGTAAAAGTCTGACACTCCCTCCTGCTCCGCCCAGAGCGGGAGAAGTCATTTGATGATTTCCAATCCAAAAAAAAAAAAAAAAGGGTCTTTTGGAAATTCATTGGCGCACATTTACGCCATCTTTGAAACACGTGTGTGTTTCATTTTCTCGAATCTTCTTCAAAATTTCGGTAGATGAGATTTATGAGCGTTTTTCTCCAGTGTCCACCCGCAGTACAAGACAGAAAATTGGAAAAGAGATTTCAACCAAGAAGAGAGGAAAAGAAGGCAGTTGCGAGAGGTCCTCAACAGTTTACAGCACCTATATTGTTATTGGGCTCATTTCATGCATCTTGGTGAGAACTTTAGACCTGCCTGGAGAATGAGTGTCATCGAAGGCCTGACGATGGAGACGGAAGGCAGTTGCAAGAGGTCCGCAACAGTTTAAAGCAGCTTTATCGTGTCTCGGCTCATTTCATGCACTTTGATGAGAACTTTAGACCTAGCTGGAGTATTACTGTCCTCGAAGAATGGTGGTGGATGGTGTATAAGGATGAACACGTAAGGCTGTCGAAAGAAGCCGCTAATCGGAAAAACTTAAGTAGAATATTTCAGCGATTTAAGCAAATATTTCCGAGAAATTAAATTGTTACCTACTTAAATCTAAAGGTAAGTACCTTTAGATTTAAGTAGGTAACAATTTAATTTTAATAATTTAAGCTAAAGAGTTTGTATGTTTGATTGGTTGAACGAGCTTATTTCAGGAACTACTGGTTTGAATCGAAAAATTCATACAGGGTCATACATCACGCGTCAACCAATAAGAGCGGAGAATCAATGAAAAATGTTGCAAAGACGGGGACAATTTATTCCTTTTCGAAGATTCCTTTGAGTGCGCTGTGTAAACAGTTAAAGTTACGCAACAATCATGTATGAATGGAATTGTTCCTCTTAAAAAATTCTAATAAAACGTCCGCGAAAGCATTAATTGTCTATCTTTTATGGTTGACTGTACCTCAGAGCTACAACCGCATTAGATCGGGAATGTGAAAGGAGGGAAGGGAGGACTTTACTCTGCAGTGAGACAATATATGCATGTATTATAATAATAATAAAATAATACTAATAATATACTTACCTCTTTTAAGGGAACCATTTTTTTTCTAAAATAATGCATTATTTGCGAAGGTGTTTTTGAAAATAAGGTATTTATTCTTATCCAAATAAATACGTTATTATTCGCAAGTATTTAGACATCATTTATTTAAAAATTAAATATCTAAGGAAATTGTGATAAAATAACTCCGCAGCAAAATAGTGATCAAGTACCGCGAGCGCATTTTCATTATGCGTAATGATGTGTGTTGTGCTCCTTCTGAATCGAATTATAGGTGCCTACGACCTACTATCTCTAACCCTCGCTCTCTCTTATGTGATGCAGACGACGTTGCGCGGGTCAGCATAGTACTGTATGTATATAAATTATATTAAAAATATAGATGGTGAACCGATACCATGGAATGATTCTTCTTGATTTCAGATCCATATCAATGTTATCATACCGATATTATGAAAATATTATGCAAAATGTTTACCATGTAATAATAATATCAACAACAAACTTTATACAGAATAGGGTAGTACATGGAGTGCTCATTAGACAATGCAACGAAACTGTGGTTATAACTTTATTACTAGAGAGACTCGACTAACATTTGGCATAGGTTATTTTTTTCTTCAAATCTACGAAAATTGTAACAGGTAAAATTTTTTTTACGTTTGTATGTAGGGGTAATCTCCGAAACTAATGATCCAATTCTAAAAAATATTTCACTGGTAGTAAGCTACATTAATCGTGAGTGCTATAAATTATATTGGTATCATGCATATTAGCAAGGGGTTTTTGTATTAATTTATTGTTGTTAAATGTTATTTTGTGTATTTCATCTACGGGCCTTAGTTGTTTGTTCGTTTATTCATTTACATTCTTATCTAATTTTATTTTTAAGTATTTCTTAAAATAAAACGATACAAAAAAAAACACCAAAAAATATATAAAAAAAAAAAAATATATTATTATTATATTGGCCAAGCTAACACAATTTTTGTCTAGCCACGCGAAAAAAATATCTCTTGAAACAGAGTTTCAACTGTTTTACAGCTGATAACTGTCATGACATGCATTAGAATAGAAACGTAGCCTGTTGGTGTCAGCGACCGCCCTATGAGCAGTGGTTTGAGCCTCCGCTAAGATATCCTCTTTTTGTATTTATTTAAATTTAATATTTCAATAATAGTAGCCATGGTTCGCAAATTCGATCACCAGCTGGTTTTCACTTTTTGTAAATAGGTACGTTGTTTTTTTTTTAATCTTTTAGATTTCCAAATCGTTACAAAATAGTTTTATAAATATTAATACTTTTTTTTTTAACCATTCAAACGATCTTTGTTATCGGTGATCTCTATCAAAGAAATATGAGGGTCTCCGTGTATTTTTGTGGTAGAAAATCATGTGTAAATTATAAAACCAATGTGTTATATTCAATGCACAAATATTATGCGTAAAAGAAGGTTATAGTTGTTGTTTCATTGTTATCTGTGCTCTCTATATATTTTGTATACATATAAAAGAAGACGAGAAGTCCGATTTGCATGATTCTGTTTTCAATGAAAATCGTATATCTCATTTCATACATCTTGATGAGAACTGTAGACCCAGCTGGAGTATTACTTTCATCGAAGGTCTGACGATGGAGACCAAAGGCAGTCGCAAGAGGTCCTTAAAAGTTTACAGTATCTATATGGTGAATGTGCTCATTTCATGCATCTTGATGAGAACTTCAGACCTATCTGGAGTATGACTGTCATCGACGGTCTAACGATAGAGCTGCAGTGTCTCGGCTCATTTCATGCACCTAGGTGAGAGTTTGACTGTCATCGGTGGTCTAATGATGGAGACGTAAGGCTGTCGAGGGAAGCCCCTAATTCAAAAACTAAGAGTAGAAAATTCTACCGATTAATGCAAATATTTTCGAGAAATTAAATTAAATCGTAATATTTTAAAGCTGAAATGTTTGTTTGTTTCTAATTTCAGGAACTACTGGTTTGAATTGAAAAAATATTTTAGTGTTGGGTAGCATGTTTATTTAAAGCTATAGATTATCTAACATCACGCTATAATCAATAGGAGCGGAGCATTAATGAAAAATGTTACAAAAACGGGGACAATTTATTCTCTTTTCAGAGCTTCGTTTAGTGCGCTGCGTAAACGGTTAAAGTTAGGCAACAATCATGTATGACGGAATTGTTCCTTTAAAAAGTTCTAATAAAACGTCTGCGATAGCATGATAATATTCTATTTTTTAGGGTTGACTATACCTCTTAGGAATCAAATTTGTTCTAAAATAATGCATTATTTGCGAAGGAGTTTTTGTAAACACGGAATTTATCTTTATCCAAATAAATACGTGATTAATCACAAGTATTTAGAATGTTTGTTGGTTTTTCCGTTGTAAAAAACGGAAAAACACAAATCTTCAATCTTCAATCAATCTTCAATCTTCTTCAATCTTCTTCTATCTTCAATTCTTCTATCTCTTCAATTTTTCTTTTAGAATTTTGTACATCATTTGATTTCAATGAATATCTTAGGAGATACACAGTTTTGAAATAACTCCGCAGCAAAATAATGATCAACAAGGCGCGCGCATTTTCATTATGCGGAATGATGTGTGTGATTTGCTCCTTGAGAATTGTATCATAAGTGCCTGCGACCCATTCTCTCTAACCCTCTCTCTCTCTCTTTAATAGTTGCGCGGGTCAGCTAGTGAAAAGTAAAAAAAGACAGTGAAATGACTTAGAAGCATTCTTAATTGATTAATTTTAGATGGTGGTTTGAAAAAAAAACAACGTTGTTGCTTCCAATAAACCGTTTAAATTTTTCGAGTGAACTCTCTGTTTACCACTTTATATCTTTGTTTGCATTTCAAGTTGATTGTCACAACAGCATTTTGAATGTCTTTAAAATGAATCACTTATTAAAAACAAGCTTGTGCTCGTGTTCAGTGGGTTTAAATAGGTGGTCGTGTGTTAAATTTCGCTTATTATCACAAGTCAGTTACAATTTGCAAGTCGAGATTTAAATTAAATTAATTGAAAATAGAAATAGAGAAAATAAAGAAATAGCACAGAATCGTGACCGTTGGAAGAAATGGAGGGAGGCATTTGCCTAGCAGTGGGACAATACAGGCTAGATACAACAATAATTATTGAAAATCACAAATTGCCTTTTTCATCGTTTTCGTGAAACTTGAGATACTTACTACTACGTCGTTACGTGAAACTTGTTCTGAGATAATCCTGTCAATGATGCTTGTAATGCAACTGCTGTCCTTCATCATTTCTTTTGGTGAGTTATGCTGTATTTTGTTCAAGCTTTTATTTAACTTGCACGATTCGTAGGCAAGTTTTCCGCCTCCTCTCGACCACTTGTTTGGTATCCGATTGAGCTGAAATTTTGCATAGGTACACCTTATGTCTGTTCTAGTGACAATACTCACATGATTTGATCCTGCAGCCAGAATCGCCTCCTACCGAGACAACTCTTCAACGGTTAATTTAAGCATGTATTGAAGGCAGTATTTTTAAAATATGCTTACCATGACATATTCAGCCGCTGTATTTTAGTTTATTTAATAGTTTTTAATTAATCAAGTAAATTGTTAGTGTTAGATTCCATCAAAATTTCACAAGCGAATGAGCAAAAATACATAGAAAAAATCTGACTATAAATTACATAGTACTTAGTACGTTATGTACAATAACTGTAATAACTCCACACGGGAATTTAACCCGTATGGTAAGGCTATTAAGCACTATTATAGCAAGTTTGCGAAGCTTAGCAGAATAGAGGATCATGAACGACAAATGAATATAATGATTATGATATTATAACTATGTATTAGTGACTGTATCTAACAGAAAAATACAATATTGAGGTATAATACAGTCAGAAATAGCCGCCTTAACCATCTCTTAAAACAAACAAATGTAATAAAAACAGGAACAACAACAACAGCCCATAACGTCCACTGCTGGACATAAGCCTCTCCCATGATGGGAGGAATTTGCCGTAATCTCCACGCTTGGCAGGCGGATTGGAGATCGCAGTGATGAAAGACTAACAGAAAACGCTGCTGCCCATTCTCTCGCAAGGTGTTCTGCCTCAGACATTAGTCGCCTTATACGACACCCGAGTGTAATGGGTTGGTTCTATTCTACTCTGCCGGATACCACACGGCTACGACTATAAAAACAGGAATACTAAAGTATTATTTTTCGGTCAGATTTTGATGCCCCTTCGTACGTAAGTATAGTTGAGGTATACCCCCATAAATACCACAACAGTGTCGCTATTGGTTCATAGACCACTTTCGCCCAGTCTCCTATAAACAAGTAACAAAATAATAAGCAAGGCAAAAGTCTATACAAAGCAAAGCGCGGCGCGAGTAGAGAGGCTGGTAGCCAACAGTGGACTGGTAGTCGCTACTCGGCTCCCTCACGAGTCGACTGCGCGCACGCCATCGCACCGCCCGCCGCGCTCAAGGTTGTTGCCGCCTTCGCCGATACAAATACCACGCGCTCAGTGGCTGAGTGCGGCACGTGTAAGGCGCAGGACACACAGAAAAGACGTAAGACGCAGACGGGACGCAGACATATGACTCATCCGCGTCTTTTTTTTTTCGTACAAAATAAATAGAAGCGTCGCGACGAACACGCACAATGGTCAACTTCAAGGACTAAGTTCGGAAACCTAAACCCCATGATAGACAGCGTCGCGACGCAAAACACACAGAAAAGGCAGGGTGCGGACACGATGCTTGTCCGTCTGCGCCCTGTTGTAAAACAGATAGAAAGGGCGGGCACGGGCGCGAGCGGACGAGGAGCGGGCGAGAACGGGGGTGTGGGTGGGGTGCGGTGCGGGTGCCGAAAATCGTGCGGCGCAAAAGTCGCGATGGTGGCGCCCCGTCTGTGCCTGTCCGCGTCCCGTCCTAGTTTTACGTCTTTTCTGTGTGTCCAGTGCTTTAGACATCGTATGATTTGTGAGTGTGGGACAAGGTTCATAAGCGGAGCGGTTTCGCTGCAGAATCAAAGGTGGTGGTCCAAGTAAAATTAATCACGCGACAGGTATAACAACATTAACAATAATAAATTTAAGATCATTAATTTAAAAAAAAAACACCAGTTTTTAGTTAAATTAAAAAGAATTAGTTTATCTATAAACATTGAACGCGTATACAAAGTTTTGTGTCCGTGCTACTATACAAATATTTGAAGTGCATTTATTTTACATTGTTAACAATACATGTCACGGTAATAGGCTTATCTCCAATAAATTGAATAATGGATTAACATACCTAAACTGTCGAAATCTGGGTGTATTGTACACAAATCTGCGTACCCCTCAAAGCATACAGGCGTGATGTTACGTCATGATGTTGTATGAACAATAAACATCCAAGTGATTGCATCAATCACGACCGATTTACCGTCTATTTTTGAAGAGTTCCATTGTATATCTCCGAAGATCAGCATCAGATCTTCACAAAATTTAAATGAAACCACCTCACTAGTATACTCTTACAAACAAAAAAAAAATTGAGAATCGTTCCACAAATGGGGGAGAAATCGGTGAACATACGAAACCAGTGTGCTTTAGACCACACGACTAATAATAAATAAATAATAAATCTTTATTCAAAAACTTGAGAAGGTAAAATACAATATGAATCTAAAAACTGAAGTAAAAATGTTCATAAAATGAAAACCACTGGGCCAAACTGTGTTAAATTTTTATGGGACCAGATGGTAATTATTCCACATCAAACTAAAGAAAAATTACGTAAATCGGATCATAAATCTCAGCGTAATCAGTGTACATACATAAAAAATAATATTAAAAATAGCAATCGAATTGAGAACCTCCTCCGATTTGAAGTCTGTTGTGTGAAAAAAGAGAAATAACTTTTTTTATGGAATCCATTTCCAGTATACGTCATTAAAAGATCATGATAATAACTTTCGTTCGCAATGCTGGGTAAAGGGAAGTTTCTCTGACCAGATATGTCTCAGTACAGAATTAGGTCCGGGCTGGAACCGAGTAGCCGCAACGCATCAGACAACCACTGCTGGTTGCTATCCAGTTAATGTAAGAAAGATAACAAATAAAGGTTTTTTGGCGTCTGCATAAAATTGTCAGGAGGACGCTTTAGGTGATCGTTTGCGAAATTCTTGGTCGACATTAGTTTGTAATAATTACTCGTTACGTTCCGACTATAACCAATTGTCGTTTTTTTTCTTTGTCTTTTTTTTCTAGGTATCTTGTCGGCGGAGAACTGTGACCGGGCGCGCACAGCCCATGTTCAGGAGGGGAACCTTGGACAAACTGCCGACTTTAACTACATCGGAGTGCTTATTGTACATTCGCGTTAGTACGATCATCTTGTTTTCACCCAACCAAGCGTTGACATTTTCTTCTTCAAGTCAATGTTTCCTCCATTGCATGCGGTATTATATGTCCTGAACACTTGCATTTGTCGGTTATTTTAACTTTGTTTATTTGATGTGATCACAAAGAAAGATGCGCAACTTTGCTCTGTCCATTGCTCTAGCTGGGCTATTACTGACTTGAAGTTTGGCGATTTGCCGCCTGAGCGACCAGTTTTCAACTTCCACTTGATCAATCTTATCAGATCAGATCATAGGTCTAAAGTAAGTTTACCCTTTAATTTCCAATACATTTGCAGGTGAATATGGCGTGGTTCATAAAGCCATGGCTGGGATTGTTCTCATCAAGGACAAATACGCGCTCGCGTTAGCCCACGACGTTGCCAGGATACCACCAGCTTTCTTCAAGTGAGTACACATAACATCACGTCTGTGTGTCCCAAAGAGACTCGGCAGAGGTGTCCCTGTAGTACACCCAGTAATTATGTAGTCACATGTAGTAGATAGATAGTCTAATTCTATCAACCGGGCATCAACACAGACTCCGGGGAAAATTCCGGATGGAAGAACTCAACTGCCCAAGTGAGTGCCTATGGTGAAATTGTCAGTAATCATCACCTGCATGTTGTTTCCAACTATGTTGGGGTTTAATTCCAGTCTAATCAGATTCAGCTAAATACCAGTATTTTACATGGATTGACTGCCTATATATTATTATTATATTTGACGACCCGAATAGCGCAGCGGTAGTGAGGCTGCCTTACGTTTTTAGGGCTCCGGGTTGGAATCCCGGTTGGAGCAAATGTTTGTGTGATGAGCATGGACATTTGTTTCCGAGTCATGGATGTTTATATGTATAATAAGTATGTATTTACAAACAAAAAGTATAAATGTAGTATATCAACTATCTGGTGTCCACGACACGAGCCTCTTTGCTTAGTGTGGCACTAGATGGCGCTGTATGTTAATGTCCAGCGATATATTTATATTTATCTAACCTCCACAACCCAGAAATTAGGTAGCACCACTGCTAGCTGAACTGACCAATTGTCAATATTATGAAAATAGAACATTAACAAACTGCTCACCTTTATTGACAACTAAAGAACGACATACAAGCAAATTGAACCCAATAAGCAACAGTACATGACAAGCTGACCTGTATTATACTGACACTCCGTACGCTGGGTCAGACTTGATCGAAGTAATACTACCGAGTACCGGTAGCGTGAGATTTACCTAAATTGATTTGTTTGACGGAGAATCAGCAAAAATATAAGTATGAAATCTTGTCTCAGAACCTTTGAACAAACACGCATATACACTCATCAAAAGTGTCTAGGGATATTTAACATTTTATCACCATAACTTTAAAGTACTTTAAATTTCAATAAGATTTAAACGCGATTTTGCTCCTGGGTCATTCCTTCAATATTCAAAAACAAAATTTAAAAACTATAACCCTACGACGTAAAAAAGGGGCCTTAAAAGGACGAAACAAGAAAATAATTCAATAAGAAGTCCAGAAAGTACCGTGGCACCAGGAACACCTCCATTAAACAGACATGGTAAGTATAGTATACTGTGGTACAGTTCGAGGTCGTGCGCTGGGTGCCCAGCGTGAAACTATCCTCCTCACGCGAAGATGCACGTGTAGAATTTTGTGAAGGCTTCCCGATCCAACCTGCAGTGTGCTGAATCTTTTGATTCGTAACTCGCCTATAATTGCCTTTGATTAAATTGTTCACTGCTAGCACGTTTTCTTCCTTAACAGCCGTCAAAGGGCGAACACTTCATTTTTCATCCCCCAAAGTTAGTCGATACTTTCTGAGTGGCCTGGTAACGGGGGATCTACTCTCTAAGTCCGTCAACGAAGATACGGGGCCCGTCTGAAAGTAACTTATACTTTGAAATGAACCCTACTCCCTGATATTTTCAGATTCATGAGTTTTGAAAACACATCGGGAGTAAGGAAAGAAGACATATCGTGTTTTTATTCATTTTTAGTTTGGTCTCCTAACGAATCTTTTGTTCGTAAGTGATACGGAGTAGGAAACGACCGTAACTTCGGCCGAAACTACGGATTTCCTGCTTAGAAACGACTGCTCCGCGGGAACTGTAAAACATATATTTTGAATTAATCAATATAATATACATACATATTCGTAATGTGCTTGTCAAGACCTTTCTTTTGATATCAAACACGTGATGATAATCTCAGTTAAATTTTTTCGAGGTCAGAATCTATATAATTGTCTTACCGACTTGTGTCTACTGATTTTACTGTTTTTAACAAAATCAAAGATTTTAGTTAGTTATACGGTATAGAATTAAGTCATCTAAACCAAGGAACGTCGACATTTAATTAAAAAAGAGATAATGACAGCAACAGTCATGCTGGAAAAAGGCGGGCGCCAGTGCAATATTGCTGATGCTATTGGCACCAGTCAAACCGTCATATCCAGATTGTGGTCTGACTATCCGGATACTAGTGAAGTAGCCGAGCGGTACAATGGGAATATTTGGGTAGCCACCGCCAGACAAAACCGGTTTTTAAAACTTACGGCAAGAAGTCAACCGAACGCTACGACATGGACTTGGTATAAAAGTCACAGTCTAACTATCTGCAAAACCAGTGAATCGATCTTCCGGAAATTATACGTTTTTACCTTTTATCCCGAAATAGTAGTGTTCCCGAGGAAAATAACAATCACGTTCTTATGATTGTAGATGGCGCTACGAGTCATTCGAATCGTGATTGAATTATTTTATTACAAGCAGAGTACAACCCGAATTGATTGACAAATTCTAAATTAACGCGAGTGAAGCTGTGGGTAAAAGCTAGTAGAGGAATAAAGCTAAATATGTCACATAGTGTGAAAGTTTGGAAGAAAATTATTGAAAGGCGACTGAGAGAACATAGCGAAATTTCGCAGAACCAATTCGGTTTTATGCCTCATCGGAGAACGAAGGATGCTATTTTCGCTTTGCGAGAAATACAGAGTTGCACATAAAACTTGCACATGGTGTTGGTCGACCTCGAAAAGGCATACTACGGGGAACCCCGTGAGGTTGTGTGATGGGATCTTAAGGAGATAGGTGTGCTTGGGAAGTATGTGCAGTTGATCCGTGCGATGTACAGTCAATTCGGTACTCAAGTCCTGTCTACAGTGGGCACTATCAGTAGCTTCAATATAGCTGTCGGCTTGCACCAAGGGTCAGCTTTCAGCCCTTACCTCTTCCTGGTGATAATGGACGCTTTTACGACGAACATCCAGGAAGAGGCACTCTGGTTTATGCTGTTTGCCGATGACATTGTGCTAGTTGCGGAAAGCGACACAGAGGTCCAGAGCAGATTAGACTTGTGGTGGATGCCCCTAAGTTAAAGGGGAAAATACACAAGTTCGTGATTAGACCTGTCGTACTGTATGGATCAGAAATGCTGGTCTGTGAAAAATATTGATGGAAGACGATTGTATGTAGCGGAGATGAGAATGTTGAGACGGATGTGTGGAGTGACAAGAATGGATAACTTATGGAATTAGAGGAAGTTTAAAAGTAAAAAATTGAAATGAAGTCGTTTGTCTTGGTAAAGACATGTAATGAGGAGGGATGAAACGCATGTGATTAAAAGAGTGATGGACAATTATGTTGACATGAATATTGAGGGAGAGAAAGGCCAAAGAAAAGATGGACAGATTGTGTGAAAACTGATGTGTAAGAGAAGGGAGTAAATGATGCCGTGACGTCTGACAGGGGAGAATAGGAGAAGAAGAAGTGTTGCGTCGATCCCCAATAGTATGGGACACGGGCTGAAAGATGATCATTTTTCAGGCAATAAAGGACAAAGAAGATCGGAAAAAGAATCTTACAAAAACCAGAAGACGAAGATATTATGTGCGTGCTTCAAGAAAGTCTACATGCACCATTAACACCAATTCCAATAAATGACCAACCGACCTCACGATACTTGAAATTTAATGACTTTTAACGAGAGTCAAGAGTTTCATATTTTTTGTGAATGGAATCATTTTGTACTTATCAGACCATGGCAACATTAAAACAAAATTAAAATATTTTTTAATTTATTCCAGTTATCATCAGACATATAACTTTATTTCTACACGAAGCAATGTAAAACACAGTCAAATTAAATTTGCTGGCAATACTTATCACGGATTTGAAGTTTCACTAGCAAAATTCGATCTCGAGAACCTTTAAGGTGTAAAACAAAATCATAAAGTATCATCATCAGTCCTTCAATATGTGAAATGTACTACATTTCACATATTGAAGGACTGATGATGCACCCGTGCTCAATTAGATTAAAGTTGAAAGCTAGGTCATTCTAACTATTTCCGTTACTGAGAACCGATAAGCATTTACCTGGTCATCATTAGACCTTCAGAATGCCACATGTGGGGTACCCGTGCTCAATAAATAACTAATAAAAGCTTGGTAAAGTGTATTTATTTCAAAATAAATGAAAATTATGATGTAGGTAGGCTAGAGTAACAAAATGTATTTAGGTGTCTCAGAGAGCGAATAAATTAGGCAAAAACGATGACCAAACTGCGACACTGTGTTCTGTGTTCTTGCTTAATCTTTATTTTAGTATGGTCGTTTGCCGGTAGAGGCACCAAATAAACAAAAACCAGTACTGAGGTCAAATCATCTAACTCATCGAGCAATGTAATAACCCTTAATATGTGATTACTTGATGAGTGTATGTCATAGGCGAGACGACAAAAAAAACTAATTAGTCCGTCAGTTAGATTAACCGAAAATATTTGACCCGTGTTTTTTCTTTTGTTACGTAAATCCAAATTGACGAAGATGTGACGCTTTTAAAATTCTCAATACTTCACGCCTAGGTATAATTTTTAGCTAGTTCTGACGTCACGAACCCCCACTCCCAAGTTTTGATGCGTTTTATCTTTGTCAATATTCATTGATTTACAAAAACAAAAAATACGTGTCCATTAATTTCCAATACTCTAACTGACGGACTAAATAGATTTGCAATTTTTTGATACTGTCGTCATGCCTATTAGACAGGTATGAAGAAAATATTGTCCGATGCTCCTTCCGTCATTCCCTGCCTGTCCTCTTGCCCATAACCAAATTGGTTTGTAGTATGTGCCGCATCTTTTTCCATACTTCGGTAATAGTTTTTTTTTTAAACTAATTAAGTTTGTTTGCGTTTGGCCGCAACTCGCTTGATGTACGCAATGACGCGGCCTAGAATCCGATTCACCCGAACTTTGAAGAGATCCAGATTGATCGGGAAACAGAGAAACCGGCAGTGACTTCCATAGACTGCCAGTTTGCACAATACATGTGGAAGCATAGCGCTCTATACGATATCCTCTTTTATTATTGGTTGGCAGACTTATGAACTTTTTACTACTTGTAACGACTTTCAAAGATCGACTGACCCCTGCGGTCGTTATTATTTATATTATTGGTTGGCAGACTTATGAACTTTTTACTACTTGTAACGACTTTCAAAGATCGACTGACCCCTGCGGTCGTTATTATTCAACCGTCTTTTGCAACAACTAAACTAATTGTTTTTCTCTCTTCCTCTCTATAGGACGAACACCAACGCCATGTTCCTCCCCGCTCGGAACACTCCACTGTTCGTCAAGCCGTCCTCCTACGTCACACACCCTGACTACCCGCACTCCACTCTTGAAAGCTTCGCCATTATCGAGCTGAAACTTAAAAAAGACGATAGTGAGTCTTATGTTTACAAACTTAAAGTCTTTACTGATGAGTTATGGAATGAGGCGTTACTTCGCAGAAATCAATGACAGTATGAGGAAACACAAGGGGCGTTTTTCCATTCAAACGTAGTCCCCCTGTTTCCTCCCTGGATAATGCCGGTAGAGCATTTTTTATTTTTTTCAAAATATCTATGGCCACTATTGGTCAGAATCCGGTGTGTTCAAACATTCGGAAAACAAATTGTACCAAATTATATAAAAAAGGAAAACATTAGAACACGGCTAGAACCTTTTTTTTATTTTGAATAAAAAAGTAATTAAATCGATTCGATTCGATTTTGTAGATGTAATCAGGGGAAAAGTTGATTTTTTGTACCTTGAATTGGTCTTCTCGGTTCAAGCTGCATATTTTGTCTCTATTGCACTCTGCGCATGTTTGGTTCGGGCACTGCGCTGCAGCAGTACATTTTATAAATACCTAGATTACAATTATCTCGCCCTCAGTGTTTCCTAGAGTAATCTTACATGTTGCAACACAAACATTACTATTTACACAATTGCAGACTATTGACTAAAATTTCTTAAATTTTAGGCGGTCTGAAGCAAATAATGTTCATTTAATTATTATTTTAACAAAATGTTCATTATAAGTTTTGATTATCCTATGCAGCGGCGCTCGTTCACCCGCGTTTATACGACAAGGTGTCGTAGCAAAGAGCGGGTAGGCGCGTGCCTCAAATATCTGTTCTGGGCACAACATAAAATAAATTATTAACTATCGCGGAGCAATCAATTTGATTGTGCAACAAATCATGAAGCATCATTGCGTCAGCGTAGTTGAACGTTCGGTGGTTCTCCCACGCGGCGGCGGCGCGGTTTCCGCACCAAGAGCGGCATTTTTCTTCTCCTAAGTCCTCAATAATAGCCAATATTGTAATAAAAACCATTTTGCTGGGCAATTATTCACCACGTCACAACATCACACCACAAAAACATCGACTGTCGACGACGCCACGTAATTTTCCGTCGCGTACTGCGCTCAACTAAACGCCGCCGGCGCCGCCCTCGCGTTTCTGTCTATTCGGCGCGTTTGGTGTGTCATGCCATCCAAATAGTTCTAAATCTATTTGCATAAAATTTTAAGGCCTACTACTATAATAACTTGGCATACTTTTGTTTTTCCTAACAATAACAACATTATTTACGTTGTTTTAAATATTTAAATTAAAAAAAAATAAACAGTCCCAATCGTTCCGAGTTCGATGATCGAGTTTATGGCTTTCGGTTCCAGAACGATCTAAAATTAACGGTGTATAACTTGTTTGTTTTGAACATAGTTGATTGTCAATATTGGGTTTTTTTCCCTGTAAGAAGCATTCAAACAATCATACACCATGCATGCAGCATGCAAACATGTAGACAAGCAAACAATATGCAGCATGCAAGCAAGCATGCAGCAAGCACGACGAGATACCCTGCTGACAAGAAACATCTTAACTATGTCACAACTCGTCTTAAATTAGCACTCAGTGAAGATCAAAATCAAGACATGGAGGAATATACCAAAAACCTAGATGCAACAGAAACTTCAAATTATTCTCTCTGGCAAGTAATAAAAAAACTTAAAATACCAGTATAAAATAAACCAAGCACCGATACGTAAAAACTATAAGACATTGGCTAAAACTGACTTGATCCTCTCAATGGAAAGTAGCTCCAATTATTATTATGAAGCCTGGAAAGGGACGCGAAATCCTATGGGGCCCATGTTTGTTGTCTATTCCTTCAAAACTAATAAAGACATTGTTAATGAGAAGAGTTAAGATCTCTGATAAACCAAAGCTCTTTGTTACCACCAATACGGGTTTAGTCAAAGTCATGGAACCATAGAACAAATACATGAGCTGGTCGTATACAGCCATGTAATTGAAAAATCTAAAATACTGCTAGGCTGCTTTACTAGACATATCACAAATTTTCGATCGAGTTTGGCACGAGGACCATGTATTTTTTTTTAACATTTCTAATAAATTAATACATTTTTATTAAATCTTACTTAGAAAAGGGGTACATCTTTGTAAAACAAGGCAATTCAATAACTGGTTTGCACGAAATTCGGGCAGGAGTTCCTCAAGCCCACTCTTTACCTTCTATAAACGGTTCCCACTAACACAAACTCCCACTACATCTAGCTTTTGTAGACTACTCCAAAGCCTCCAAAGCCGACAAGATTACACATACAGCCATTAAAAACGCTTTAAGCAACCAAAACATCGATCCCACATACACTACACCAACAAACCACAGGTCCAAAATTCAAAATAGAGAAAAGAGTCAAACAGGACGCTATCTCCTAAACTTTTTACCAGGCCCCTTATTCACAACGTTTCGATTCGATTTTCGATTCGGAAAGTCGTATGTCTATCTTTTTTTGACATTACGAAATCGAGCGAGATAGATATACGACTTTTCGAATCGAAAATTGAATCGAAGCGTTGTGAGTAGCTATGCTGTACCCTCGAAGAAATCTTCAGAAAGTTGGCAGTCGATTGGAGGGAAAGAAGCATTGTTCTCGGAGATACGAGACAGTCAAATCTACGTTTCGCCGACGACATTGTTCTCTTTGCTTTCCTCAGCCATTGAACTTTAGCATTCCTTTAAGATGCAAGCCTTGCGGTCGAAGACCAAAGTTATGTGCAATGAAAGACTTAAACTAATAAAAGTAGACGGGGAGACAATACAACATGTCCAGGAATACCTGTACTTGGGCCAAGTAGTCTCTTTCCAGGCGAGGCAAGACAAAGAAGCCGCAAGACGAAAAGAAAACGCCTGGAAGAGCTACTGGTCCATGAAGGAACTATTTAAGGGTGAGTTGCCTATGGCACTGAAACGTACTTATGGACAGGTGTATTCTCCCCGTCTTAACCTAGAGCTGGAGCACAGACTTGGTCTTTGACTAACATTCAGAAGTCCAAACTCAAGGTTTGCCAACGAACAATGGAGCGCAGTATACTAGGTGTTAAATTAACGGATCGTGTTCAAAACCTAATACTGCGCTCCAAAACAAATATAGCTGACGTGGCTCAAAAGGCTGCCCAACTGAAATGGGACTGGGCAAGTCATGTCTGCCGCATGCCGGACAAACTGTGGGCCAAAATTGCAGGAAACTGCTGCCCTGACACAGTGAGGCCGGGTCACAGCGAGCCACGAAGGAGATGGCGGGACGAACTGGACAAATTCCGTCCGAACTGAAGGAGGACGCGCGGGTTCGCGAGAAGTGGAAAGAATGGAGGAGTGGGACAGAGCAGGGTAGAAAAAAATATACGGTTCCCTACCCATTTGCATACAATTTTAAGACCTAATTTTATCTTGGCATACTTTTGTTTCACCTAATTATATTTTCGCATAATAATATTACGCATAACAGCATTTATTACATTAACCTATCATAATTTTTCTAATATCATAATACGCGGTAAGCAAGATCCTTTTACTCCTTAGAAGAAAAAGAAAATGAAAATAACCCATTTCCTGGCTGACGGGATGGGGGACACTATGTATTTCCAAAATATACGAATCCAGATCGCTAAAAAGTTATGGATACTCTTCTAAGACAGTCTTCCTGTAGCTACAACGGTCGAGGTACCTTTTTCACGCTGTGGAAATCTTCAGTGGTTGTCCTCCGCCCTGTGGAGAACGGAAGGGTTTGTCAGTCTCGTACTGAATAAAACCAGACCAGTGTTCTCTCGCACACTTGCGTCGGGGGCAAGCGGGATCTAATACGACTTCCGCTGCCCTCTAGAGAGGTGTGCGTGGAACATTACGCGCCGCCTTTTCGGGTCCTTGATGAAGGGCGACGGATGTCAACGGTTAAGGAACCTGCCCTAACTGCCCCATCTCAAACCAGCTAGTATTACTCGTCATCAGAAAGTATCTCTCAACGCAGATACGTTTACTTCCAGTTCCGTTGACTCCTATCTGCCTGCCCACCGGGCGGCGGCAGTACATATCCAATACTTCTAAACATCTCTACCTCACTACTATTACTGACGGTAAATTCTTAATAATAATGTGCGTGACCTAATATTTATGTAACATAACATAACATCGCGCCTGTAATCTTCGAAGGGTAGAGGTGTACCTAATATGGTACCTCCACAACTGCCTCGTTGCTCTAGTGGTTGCAAGCGCTACTTCTGAGCTTGAGGTCCTGAGTTCGATACCCAGGTCGGGCTCCAAAGGTTCGTAACACTATCTTAAATGGCATGTAAGCTTCCTCAAGAATTGGGTTATTGGTAAAGATATAATTTCGACCTTCTACAACCAAAATATTTTTGCTTTGCAGTGAACAGAATATTGGAAAAAGAAATATTTAAAATCGTTTATTTGGACAAAAATATTTGTGAAGAATATCACGCGAAGAATATAGTAAGAGTAAGTTCATTGTGTGTTTTGATGTTGCTGTGCCCCGTGTTTCACCCAAGTGGAGAACCTGGGTGAAGTACGCTTCACCCAGGTTCTCCACTTGGGTGAAACACGGGGACTTAGGACTTCACCAAAATTCAGAGTAGCTTGGAAGAAGTCGTTTCCTATGGACTATTTTTTGGAAAAAAAATGCTATAAAAATAAATTGTATTGATTGTATATTCAATTATATATTTTTCTTAATTACTTTATTGTACTGATCATCAGCTGTTGGAGCACGGGACCCTTAGTCCCCCACCCTAAATCCCCGTGCTTCACTTAGGTGGAGAAACTAGGTTAAGCACGGGTCCGGACCCAATAAGACAAACAAAAGTCACTGATTTCCGAAAGTAAAGTTTACAGCCATAATATCGTCTTTCCCACAGTGCTTCTATGGTTTCTTTGGTCTTCCTCTACTCTTATCATCCACATTCATACACAAAACTTTGCTTCGATATTTTCCTCATTCCTCTGCATCACATCATCACAACCGAATCAAACATTGTAACTTCAGAACAAAAGCCAATAAACAATTTGGAGCTCCTTACATCTATATTTCTATGCTAATATTATAAAGAGGTAAAATTTGGTTTTAAGATTGTATGTAAGTAGGTGGTGGTAATCTCCGGAACTAATGATCTAATTTTAAAAATTATTTCACTTATAGAAAGTTACATTAATCGTGAGTGCTATGTTATAAATTATATTGATATCATGAATATTAGCCGAGCTATCACATTTTTTGTCTAGCCTGGCGGAAAGAAATGCTTCTTAAAGGTGCTACATCGTACGCATCGGACGCATCGCATCAAACGGATTGTGGACAGGTGGACGCTTACCTTTATCGAACAGATTTGAGCAGTCCAAATGGGGTGAATCAGTGGACGCACTTGCGTGACTTTTTGTACAAAGAATACTAACGATCCGTTTGATGCGATGCGTCTGATGCGTACGATGCGGACATGAAGACGCTCACCTTTAAGAGACATTTCTTTCCGCCTAGCTAGACAAAAATTGTGATAGCTCGGCTAATACTCATATCAATATAATTTATAGCCTAAAGCATTCACGAAAAATATAATTTTTATAATTGGATCATTAGTTCCCGAGATTACCACCTACTTACACACAAACTTACAAACAAATTTTACCTCTGTATAGAAGTATAGATGGAAGGAGCTCCAAATTGTTTATTGGCTTTTGCTTTTTGTTTTGTGTTCTGAAGTTACAATGTTTGATTCGGTTGTAATGATGTGATGCATAGGAATGAGGAAAATATCGTAAGCAAAGTTTTTGGTATGAATGTGGATGATAAAAGTAGAGGAAGACCAAAGAAACCATAGATGCTCTGTGGGAAAGGCTCATGAAGTGACGACAAATAGAGAATTAGGGACGAAAAAGACATGCTGCCTCGACCCCCAATAACTAGCGATAAGGGCAAGAAAATTAAGATGTTTCAATATTTTTGTTTCCAGGGGACATCCCAAAACCTCATGCCTTCCGGATTTTCGTGTGGAATCGCACCGAACATTGAGATACAGTGCTTTTGGGAGAACGGAATGGCACTTGTGTCCAATGCTACTGGAATTTTCAACCTGGTTTGTATACTGTCACATTTATTTTCGCGCCTTTTTTACCATAGGGGTAGGCAGAAATTAAGTACTACAACAGCCCATAACGTCCACTGTTGGACATAAGCCTCTCCCATAATGGGAGGAATTTGCCGTAATCTCCACGCTTGGCAGGCGGATTGGAGACCGCAGTGATGAAAGACTAACAGAAAACGCTGCTACCCATTCTCTGGTTTACGGAGGCGCAAGGTGTTCTACCTCAGACATTAGTCACCTTATACGACACCCGTGAGTGTAATGGGTTGGTTCTATTCTACTCTGCCGGATACCACACGGCTAATGACAATGGCAATTAGGCTTACCTTATTCCTAAATAGAGAACTAAGCTTGGTGGTATTTATTAGCAGCTATCTTTTGCCAGTGGCTTCGTTCGTGTTATTATAGCACAGTAACGTTTTACACAAACATATTGGAGGCGCTTGAAACACACGGAGTAGACTAAAAATATATACGGCTCATTAGCAATATCTACCAGAACATGACAGCTAAAGTAAGAACAGAAAAGAATGCAGACGATCTAATACTTATTACAGGTGTCGCGAAAAGCCTACAGGAAATTCTCGAACAACTTACATTCGAAAGTAGAAATGTTAGTCTGTCAATGAACACCTCAAAAATTAAATTAATGACAAACGTAGAAAAAGTTCCTATTAAAATTGACAGTACCTGCGTACTGGAATATGTGAATAAATACACGTATCTTTGACAAATTTTATCTCCAAAAGACTTGACAAAAAAAGAGATACGCAACAGAATTAATTTATCCTGGAAAAGATACTGATCCCTGAAAAAAATCGTAATAAACCCAGAGATACCATTGAAATATAAGAAAAAATATATTATTCGAATTCGATTCATGTATTCTGCCCGTTATGACGTATGAATGTCAAACATGGAGTCTTACAAAACAAGAATTACGCGCATTAGAGACCTGCCAACATGGGATAGAAAGAAGTAAACTAAGAAATAAAATTAAACTTGAAACAATCCGGAAGCATACTAGGGTTATGAATGTGACTTATTGTGGCAAAAAACTTAAGTGGAAGTGAACAGGCCACATGATGAGGAACAAAAAGGACAAGTGGGCTAAGGATGTGACAGAATGGTGTCCAAGACAACATAAAAGAGAGAGAGAGAGACAGCGTCGGATTAGGGAAGACGACATAAAAAGAATAGCAGGCACCACATGGAGAAGGAAGACGACCGCACTTTATGCCAAGCTTTAGGGGAGGCCTATGCTAGGGCACGCCACAATAGTGGCGATAAGTCCCCTCTTTGAGGAGTGGCTTGAGAGGCGCCACGGCGTCCTCACCTTCCGCCTGACGCAGGTCCTCAACGGACATGGCTGTTTCGGGAGGTTCCTGCACCAACTGGGGCGGGAGATGTCGACAACCTCGCGAGCCAGATCTAGATATTTGATTTGTTTATCTTTCTCTGCTTTTATGAGGTTCTCGTCATGCGGGACTGTTATATCAATAGTCATTGTGTGACGCTCCAATCGATCTATCACCACAATGTCAGGCCAATCACCATTTATAAAACAGTAAAACCAGAGAGTATCAAAAATATATTTTATGCGGCGTCAACACTCCCGATAAGGAAAAAACCAATCGATATGACGATAAACGACCGGCAGATGTTACTTGTTACAACCGATTACAAGTATAGTAATTTCAAGTTGCTTATTGGTGTAGTAGTCGCAAGCGCCACCATTTTGCATGACGTCTCGGGTTGTATGGGGTCCTAGATTTGTACCCGGTGGTTGGCAAGATACTCGTGAAATAAATATACGAAATGTAGGTGTTTATGTAAAACCTCTGCTAATTCTTCGGGGGTTACATGCGTGATGTTTTGCTATGTTTAAATCCATCCAAAAGGTGTTTTTCTTTATTTTTTTTCATTTATTTCATAAACAATGTTTACATTGTGTCGGAAATTCATTATAAATTAACACAACACGGATTTTAATGTTTACAATTCAATAATAAAAATTCGATACATTAGCAAAATAAAACAAAAAGTTATTAAAAAGTAAATCCAAATAAATCATTAAAAAAAACGAAAAAATCAACGAAAAAAATAAATCATGTCAATAGAAGGTAAATCATGTAAATAAAAAATGTGTCATTCAAAAAAAAATAAAAAGACACAATTAAAAAAAAAATTGTCGATAAAAAATTAACATGTCAACAAAAAAATAAAAAATTATCAGGTCAAAAACAAATAGGTCATGTCAACAAGTGGTTAATTATCTTGCTATGTAGTTTAGACATTCACATCACTGAGAAACTCATCAAGTGTATAATAGCATTTTTCTTTCAAAAATGACTTTAGCTGGTGCTTAAACTGATTTATATTATAGATTGACTTTAATTCTCCCGGTAGTTTATTAAATAGTTTAATTGATTGATAGCATGCAGCATGACTCACTACTTTTAAATGCGGTTGTATTTTATATTGTAAGTCCTTACGTCTTGTAGCTTCTCGCTTATTTCTGTCCTCAAGTGTCTCATAATCCCGTAGCTTTTTCATAAGGTCTGTTAGTAGAACTAAAATGTACAAACAAGGGACTGTTAATATCTGTAGTTCTTTAAAGTAATCCTTACATGATACCCACTGCGGAATTCTCACCATAGTTCTTATAGCTCGTTTTTGTATAACAAAAGTAGTATTTACATTGTACTCATAGCTACCTCCCCATAGAGCAATACTGTACCTTAGTTTTGACTCAACAAGCGAGTAGTATACAATTTTTAATTGTTCGATAGAAATTTCATCTCGAAGGCTTCTAAGAGCATAACAAGCTGAACTAATTGAACTTTCTATAGCTGATAGTTCCTTTTTCCAATTCAGGCTTTCATCAATGTAAATACCTAGAAATTTCACACTATCTACTAATATTATTCTATTGTCATTCAAGGTTATGTCAATTGAATCCTTGTTTCTCGACGTTGTTCTAAATAACATAGCGTTCGTTTTATTGGTGTTTAAGATGAGATTGTTGTTGATGAGATGAGATTGGTGCTTTGGACAGATCGCTGTTAGCGATAAGACAGACTACCCATTGTGGCACCTAATGTATTTTATTTATTTATTTAAACTTTATGTACAAGGGTGGTACATAGGCGGATTTAATGCCACAAGGCATTCTCTACCAGTCAACCTTTGACACCCCCCTTGACCTTTGACCCCCCCCCCCCCTTGACCTTTGACCTTTGTCCTTGTATAACTAAAAATCATGTCTATAGCCACACATTTTTTTTCTCTTATTTTAACACATATTCTTGTGAATGCTGGTAAACTGTAATTGGCGACTGTGTAAGTCCAAGACTGTAAAACTTATGTATACCTAAATGCTGTACACAGAAGCTGTTGGTGAACCTATATTATTTGACGACCCGAATGGCGCAGCGGTAGTGAGGCTGCCTTACGTTCTTAGGGTCCCGGGTTCGAATCTTGGTCGGAGCAAATGTTTGTGTGATGAGCATGGGCATTTGTTTCCGAGTCATGGATGTTTATATGTATAATAAGTATGTATTTACAAACAAAAAGTATCTATGTAGTATATCAACTATCTGGTGTCCACGACACAAGCCTCGTTGCTTAGTGTGGCACTGGATGGCGCTGTGTGTAATGTCCAGCGATATTTATTTATTTATTTATTATTTATTTATTTATTATATTATATTTATTTATTTATTTATTATTAATAAATAAATAAATAACAAAAAATAACAACTTCTTTGCAATGATACCTGTAATTTGTAGGGTGTACACAATTAAAAGGTAGTCTATCTATTTATTGTCAGATTGGCTTGAGCGTCTATGGTCCCGGCTGCGAAGCGCCTGCTCGCTTCATGGAACTGTCCCCGTACCTGCCCTGGATCCACTCCGTCACCAAGCCCGAGAGAGATGACAATGATGACTTCCGGCGCTGGAAGGGAGGCAAGAAACTTGTCCCAAATTTTCCCATACACACATTGTTTGCGTAAGTGTTCTGCATTTTATCAGCGCCCATCTACCATTAAATGAATGTTAATGTTTTTCAAACTGTTGATGATGACTGTGTACGTTTTCTAGTCATCATTTGATGACTAGAAAACCCAACTAGCCAACCCCAAAGTACACACATCAAAAATGTCTAGGGATCAAGCATTTTTATGCGGATTTCTTGAGATTGAGATGTGGCTTTGTAATAAATTTATGATTTTATAAATTTATATGGATCCTTTTTGGTGCATTTCATAATTTGAATCAGGAACTCTCAATAAAATTCGAGTTAAAGATGAAAATAAGCTGTCAATATTTTCCCTATAAAAACATACAACGCATTGAAGACATTATTAGTGCTACTGTTTCCCTACTACTGATTAAAACCAACGTTATTATGGAGCGGCGACGTCATTTAAGCAGGGAAGAAATGCTCAGAGCCGTGGGAATGATAGAAGCTGGTTCCCGGCAACGTACTGTAGCTTTAGCTCTGAATACAAGTCAGAGTGTTATCAGTCGACTTTGGACACGTTACCGAAGCACTGGTACCGTGGCTGAGCGCCATGGAGGACGGTATCGCTGCACCACACGGAGACAAGACCGATACATTCAAATCTTAACTCGAAGAGCTCCAACAATAACCGCCATGATGTTAGCCGTGAGGCTTCATCACTCTTCAGGGAACTTAATTAGCGACCAAACAGTCAGAAACCGCTTGCATGAAGTGAACCTTCATTCCCGAAGACCGCTACGGGTACCACCTATAGCAATGCACAATCGTAGGATTCGATATCAATGGGCTCTTGAACACAGAAATTGGGCAGAAGAACAATGGCGTTTCGTGTGCTTTTCTGATGAGTCTCGTTTTGGTATGAGACCGGATACAAGACGTATACGACACTGGAGAACCCCTGGACGCCAACAGCGATTAAAATCCTGCCAGGAAGTCCATCCTTATAGTGGTGGAACCATCATGGTATGGGCGGGTATTTGGATCGGCGGAAGAACTGAGTTGATTTGGATCAGAGGCAACCTCAACGCTCAAATTTATGCTGAGACGATTGTATCAGACGTCATCGTTCCTCTACAAGTGCAAATCGGTCCCTTATTTCAGTTAATGCATGATAATGCACGACCGCACACCGCAAGAGTTGTAAGACAGACTCTCGCCGCAGCTAACATCAATGTCCTGCCCTGGCCTGCTCAGTCGCCAGACTTGAACCCGATTGAGCATGCATGGGATATGCTACAGAGAAGAGCTCTGCCGAATATGGAGGGTATCCAGTCGCAAGAAGACCTTTTTTTGTTGTTGCAACGAACATGGGCGGCCATTCCACAGCGTGATTTGGATGAACTCATTTTGAGTATGCCAAACCGATGTTCTTGTGTTGTTAGTGTTCGCGGTAGAAACACGGATTATTAATTGTTTAAGTTACCCAATAAAATTTTAAAGAAAACTGTTATTTCAGTCTTTTTTTCGAACTTTAATGTTAGTGGTTCAAATGTCAAAAATCCCTTTATTAGGAAAATGGCAAATTTCTTTATTAATGCAAAGGTGACTTGGTTTATCGTTACTGTGACAAACGAAAACACTTTATTTGATGAATCCTTAAAGAAAATTTTAATTAATATCAATCAGGAGAAAAGTTATTGCAAAAATATATGTTGATCCCTAGATACTTTTGATGTGTGTAGTTGAGAAAAGGCTAGATAAATATCTAGCCTTTTCTCAACTACTTTGCGGTTGGCTTCCAGCCGCATATGGACATAGGCTTGTTACCTTATAACTGCCAGGGCTTATCCTAACCTTTATATTTTTTTTTTTTTTACTTTTTGCTCACATATAGAAGCAATGAAAATGTACCCAGAACTTTGTAATACCTATGTTGATTTTATAAAGGAGTGCCCATGAAGTTTCTAGCCAATTCACTTCCAAACAGAACGACACTTTGGAATGGGCAACTACAGTACTGTCATAGTTATTTTGTTTGAGTTTTGTGGATTATTTCAGAGAGCAAGATGCTCGTCGTAGGACTAAGCATGAGTACGAGCCTTACCCGTTCGATGTGGAGTCCTTGAAGTTTCACATGATCAAGCCGACCAAAGATAAAAAATCTATACTCATCGCGAATTGTAAGTACTCATTTTTGTGAACCTCCCTTACACGTGTGGGGATGCATTTTTTTAGTCTGTCTGAAGGCACCTTTCACCATCTCCAAGTAGTGTTAATATGAATTCGCCAATTAGCGATAATTAGCAAGTAAAAGTGACAAGTTTCTTCTGTCAATTTCACAAGCGAAAACCTTTTGTACAGTACACCCACATTTCGACAGTCAGGTAGGTATGTTAAGTTCCATTTTATTGGGGACTAGCTGATCCACGCAACATTGTTTGTGTCACATGAGAGAGAGAGGGGTTTAGTTAGAGAGAGTGGGCCGTAGGCACCTATAATACAACTCTAAAGGAGCACATCACACACATCATTCCGCATAATGAAAATATGCGCGCGCTACTTTCTCATTATTTTACTGCAAAGCTATTTTAAAACTGTGTGTACTGCGTATCTATATTATTTGAAAAAACGAGAGCCAGAAACCAAATGAGAGGCATGTCCACTGGAAATGACCTTTTTGCGTGACAAATGCAGTCTTATCTATCTTGAATGTTCATTGGAATGGACCAAAATGCTGAATTTATATCACAAGTGGAATAATACTCACAGTTTACTGTCTTTACCATCAAGTCTTCGATCAAGGGGAATGGCTGTGATTGAGGGACAACAATTTTATTCAATTCCCGGAAATCTATACATAGTCTTGATCTTTTAAGTTTTTTTACAGTTTTTTTTTTTGTTAAGTTTGTCTCTGTTACTGATTGGTTTTATCTTGTCGATAAATAAGTTGTTAAACGCTTCCGCTATCTCGTGCGGTTGTGTTACTTTTTTATTTCCAATTATAATGTTTCCAATTAAGTTTTTATTAGGCATATTCATCTTTGATCGATTAATGATTTCCCATGTCGCTTTCGACTTGTTAGATAATGATTTGATTGTATAGCTGTTCTGAGCACTTTGTGTTAACTTAATTATTTTTGATATATTGCTGTATATTTTTTGAATTATTGTTTGTTTTGCTCATTGCGTTCCAAACGGTAACGCCACAAAAGTGTTCTTTTATTTTTATTTCACGTTCTAATTCCCCACGATACCCATTGTGGGCACGGTGTACGGTTAATTTTATACGTTTTAATGGAAAACATAAATTATACATAAATGTCTCCAGAAATAGATTAAAGGTTGTACTCAGATCGTCAAGTTCATATATTTCCGATAAAGAAACATTTTGTAAACATTCCCTGATCTTATTCATATTTTCTTGATTGTAGTCGCTGCGTTTAACATACCAATGTTTTAAAACACCTAATTATCATTTTCACCGGACACTTGAGAATTTGACAGGTGTGTTCAGATAACGCAAAATCGAATACGTCATTTTTTCATTTTTACCTAAATTATGCGCTAAGTGGTTTAAGCATGTTTTACTGGATAGTCTGGTTGGCTGATTAATTACTAATTTTAAATTGAAGTTAAGCAAAATAAATTCTAGATCTAGTGTTGTATTATTACGCTTCAAAGTATCAATGTTCAAGTCACCGCATATTACAATATTTCGTTTATATTTCTTTGTTAGGTAACAAAGAAATATAAACGAAAGCTTTGCTTTTAAAATAACGTTTAATCATAAAATTCTAAAACATAAATTTGTTTACGCCTAATGATATTAAAACGTAATTTTGATAGGCTTAGGAAATACGCATAATAATTACTCGTAATTCCTAAAATGTTAAATAAATATAATTATAATGTTTACTGCGTAAAAAAAGAAAAAGTGTCGAAAAACATTTTCGAGCGGGTACAGTGAGTTTCTAGTTTCGGGAACAGAATCGATTTGCGAGTGACAGTAGTAGCGGTACTGAGTGCAAAATACGAACAAAAAAGAGGGTAGACCGATTTTTCTGCTCATAAACACCCACCCGCAATGACTTCAGTTTATCCGTAATCATGGTGCAACAGTGCTGAAATATCGGAAACTCAAAACAAACAGTAAATATGGTTAATATCCAGATTATAGTGTTAATGAATTATCATTAACACTATAATCTGGACCATGTCAGTTTTTAAACTGACATGGTCACTAATATTAATTAGTGACCATGTCAGTTTAAAAACTTAACTTAAAATGTTAGAGGCTAAATAAATATTTATAAACTCTATATAAGTTATAAGTTCTTTCCATATACTTCATTTCAATCATCTTATCTACTACCATTATTGAACATACTTGCACATTCTTCTTTTTCTATCAAACGCCATCTGGTTTTATGTGGGCCTTTCTTGGTTTCCCCTAGATGTGACACTGACTTTACCATTATGACCAGTCTGTATTGGGAGGCTAAGTAAGTAAGTAATGGGTAGTAACACTATGCCCTCGATATATGGAATACAAATGTGATGTTATATTTCAGTGCACGGTGACGGCATTTTGGAACGATACGACGACGCCTGCGAAGTGCCTGGAGTCAAATTATATAACGAGTACTTCGAAGTGAGAGCGCCGGAAAAGTTGCAGGCATTGGTGACATATAAGGTACGATCATCTTAATTAATTATACGGCATGTATGCATGAGGAGCTCGTGACTAAATAATAACAGCCGTCAATTGTAGATATTTGACAGTCGTTACAGGTAGTCAGTGGCCCGAAAGTCTGACAACCAGTCTTATCAAGGGAATCGTATTAACCAGTAGGTACTAACTGGATTGTGGAGGTCAGATAGGCAGTCGCTCCATGTAAAATCCTGGTATTCAGCTGCATCCAGTTAGACTGAAAGCCGACACATGATGGTAGTATGTCGATTTGTCACACATTTGTCATCTTTGTGACTGTTTATACTATGTAATTTTACGATTTATCATTACTATCCTAGCTATACTAGCCTTGATGCCACCGTTGTTTTCTTCCACTCTCCCGTGTCAGCGGTCACGCTAGAATTTACTTATTTTCTTTCATATCATTTCTCACACAATGAGGATTTTTCTTGGCCAGCTTCCACTAAAAAATGATAGATGGCGCTGTACATGACTAGAAAAAAAATAATTGTTTGGCTGTATGGAGCTGGCGTTCATTGAATTTCAAAAGTGTTCCTTCCTAGTTTGTGTGCATTTGTCTTTCTTGGTTCGATTTACGTTTTTGTTGAATTGCAACTTTTTGTTTTTCATTTTGGCTATAATTTCTATTATGTATGACCTGGCACCGAATATTTGGACACCGATATCGGCTGCTTGTGAAAACTTAATTTGGCTGCGACAGGACACCGAAAACATTTTTTTTAACACTAAGTCAAGTACAGCGCCGTATATCGCTTTTTTAGTGGAAGCTGGCCTAGAAAAAACCTAATAAAGTTAAACATTTTTTTTACATAGAGCATAGAGCTCATTTGTACAAATGTTCGGAACACCATCACAAATGAAATATGAAAATCCCCAACGATCGGATCCTTTACAAAAAAAAAACAAGACCGCAGAAAAAAAAAGTATATTTAAAACGATTTTGTAATGATATGGAAATCTTAAAGCTTGAAAAAAAACAACATAGGTACCTATTTACAAAAATTGAAAACGAGCTGGGAATCGAACTTGCGAACCATGGTTATTCTTTTTTAAATCTAACAGCAATATAAAAATTTAAATAAATTCAAAATTAGGATGTCTTAGCAGAGGCTCGAAATTGCGAACCACTGTTCACAGGGCGGTCCCTGACACCGACAGCCTATTTTTTTTTTTTTTTTTAATAATTGTGTACAAAGACTACAATAAAATGGTGGGTGAGTTATTACTTCGGTGAAAAATGGTTTAGAATTAGCTGTTCTATTCTGATGCATGTCATGACAGTTTTCAGCTGTCAAATAGTTTAAAAATTGTGATGTTCGGCTAATATACAAAATATCAATACAATTTATAGCTAATTTGAAATTCCACCCCTAAAGGGGTAAAATATGGGATGGAAGATTATATGAAAGTCCGTTAGTTTTAAAGTTAGGATCTTCAAATTATGTGTTTAGGCTGACAATTGAAAATTAATTTATAAGTGTCTCAGCTAAAATCGAGGATAAAGTTGTGTATGGCAAGTCCTTATGTGGTGTAAATAATCCAAACCCAAGGTTTAAGGGTTCAAAAAACGGCGAAGCGCTTCGAGAAAAGGTAGGTAGTGCCCTTGCGCTTCGCTTGGTTTGTCTTAGCGGAGGCACTCCCGTGCCCCCAGACCCCAAATAAGGAAGTAAGGATGCAATGAATAAAACAATTTTGCTTTCAGTTATCTTTGTACGACTTGCACCTACCGACGTTGGCCTGTGTCCGCCTCACTGTAAGTATCAAAATGTAGTTCATTTATTGCCGAGCTATTGATTCCACGCATTGAAGGATCTATGCCTCAACAAGCTTGAGATTCTGGGTACAGAGGTTGTGTATACTCGGTGCAGCTTCAACTATTGGTTCAAAAGGGATGTTATCCTCTCTCTCGGGGTACCGATAAGAGTGATTGTAAGCTGTGACTTGTATAAGAGTTGTCAGATTTGCCTGCAAGGGTTAACTGCATAATATGTAATATACATAGTATTGTATTGTATTGTATAACGGGCTGGTGTCCGCAACTCTACGTCAAAGCGCGTATTTTGCGTATGGGCTAAAATTCACCACGCGGGCCCAGTGCGGATTGGTAGATGTCACATGTCTTCGAATTTTTGGTTCTAGGACATGCCGGTTTTTTCACGATGTTTTCCTTCACCGTTTTGAGAGCAGTGGTGATGAAATAAATTACACAAAGTAATGCCGCCTGCCTGGGTTTGAACCCACGACTTACTGTTCGTAAGTCGGGGCCGCCACCACTCGGCCATCGCTGCTCTCAACATACATAATATATAGTAGTGCAATATAGTATGGCAGATAGCGGTAGATAGGTATTCATTAACAAATAATATTAATTAGTTTTTGGGCGTAATCATAATAAATACGTATTTATTTGTTTGTGACTTTTTATAACTCGGAATTATCTGAAGTTACTGAATTTATTTAACTGTAAGAAACCAATATTTAACAAGCGAATAATGAAAACTATAAACGGAAATACACGACAAGCAATCAATCCTTTTCTCGCACTGTCTTTTAGTAAAAGATAGCCTAAATTAAGTTTAGTTTGTGCACAACAGAATCGACACCAATGAGTCGAGTATAGGTTGTAATCGCGTCACAACTCGAGGATACATCGACAGAAAGGATCTATCCGTTTCTCTCACTCGCACTCATCTGCAGACGTGCGCGAGAGAGACGAATAGATCAGAATATACGGACGAAACGTTAGAGAGTAGCTGCGTAAGCTGTTATGCGTAAATAATGTTATGCGAAAATATAATTATGAGTAACAAAAGTATGCCGGGTTATATAAGGTCTTAAAATTTTATGCAAATGGATAGGGAACCATTTGCGATACGTTAATATCAATCATTAATTTCTTATCACTAATAAATAACAGATGAATGTATAAATTTCTTATACCAAATCTTTGACCATACAAGTTTTTGAGCTAAGCTGCGGACAGATTGACGGACGGACAGACGGATAGACATGGCGAAACTAGAGGGGTTCCTTGTTGACTACGGAACCCAAAAAATTAAAATGTTTCAAATTGTTAAAAATTAACTATTTCAATTATAAAATAAACAAAGAAAACAAAAAAAAAACCAAACATAAAAATAACAAAACTTATACTGTCCCTTACGGGATATCAGGATGTCGGGTTTTAGTTTTAAACCGCGAAAGCTCAAAACAGTGTATCAAAATAACACTCGGTTTATAAGTAGCTCGATAAAATGTAAGCGGATAAAAAATATAAATCTTCTGATTTTATTATTGCTTTCATTTCTTCACAGATCTCGTGCAAACATAGCTCAAAAACTACTTTATCGTTTAGAGAGGAACAAGTTAACTATAAGGAGAACATAGAGTTGCGTGATTATTCAGGAGAAACACCCGAAAATTTATTCAAATACTTTCCAGTGTTAGAAGGATCAGCGAAAAAAATAAACAAAGGAAACTTTAAAGAACACGACAAATTCTACCAACCGGAATTCATTAACGATGGGAACCTCTTTCATTCTGAAAAAGTAATTAAAAATTATGACTTATTTATTGAATTTAAATTCAATGACAGAGCTATAATGCGGTTTGAAATGTTTGCGGAATCAGGGTATAGCCCAGGACTAACGACAACAACCACTACATCAACATTAACGACACCGACCACTACATCAACGACAGCGACACCGACCACTACAACAACAACGACACCGACCACTACAACAACGACAACGAAAGCAACCACTACATTAACGACAGCGACACCAACCACTACAACAACAACAACGAAACAAACCACGACATCAACGACAACGACACCTACCACTACAACAACAACAATGAAACCAACCACTACATCATTGAAAACAGCACCGACTACTACATCAACGACGACACCGACCACTACATCAACGACAGCGATACCGACCACTACAACAACAACAAAGAAACTAACCACTAAATCAATAACAATGACACCGAAGACTACAACAACGACAACGACACCAACCAGTACATCAACGACAACGACACCCACCACAACAACAACAACGACACCAACCACTACAACAACAGCGACACCAACCACTACATCAACGACAACGACACCGACCACTACAACAACAACTACACCAACCGCTACACCATCGACAACGACACCAACCAGTACATTAACAACAACAACACCAACCACTTCATCAACGAAAACGACACCAACCACTATGTCAATGACACCGACCACTTTAACAACGACAACAGCACCGACCATTACATCAAAGACACCGACCACTACATCAACGACACCGACCACTACATCAATGACACCGACCACTACAACAACAACAACGAAAGCAACCACCACATTAACGACAACGACACCGACCACTACAACAAAAACAACGAAAGCAACCACCACATTAACGACAACGACACCGACCACTACAACAACGGCAACAGCACCGATCACTACATCAACGACACCGACCACTACAACAACAATGACACCAACCGCTACATCATCGACAACGACACCAACCACTATATTAACAACAATAACACCAACCACTTCATCAACGAAAACGACACCCACCACTATGTCAATGACACCGTCCAGTTTAACAAAGGCAACAGCACCGACCATAACATCAAAAACACCGACCACTACATCAACGACACCGACCACTACATTAACGATACCGACCACTACATCAACAACAATGACACCAACCACTACAACAACAAAAATTAAACCAACCACTATAATAATGACAACGATACCGTCCACTACAACAACGGAAACAGCACCAATCACTACATCAACGACACCGACCACTACATCAACAACAATGACACCAACCACTACAACAACAACAATGAAACCAACCACTACATTAACGACAACGACACCGACCACTACAACAACGGCAACAGCACCGATCACTACATCAACGACACCGACCATTACAACAACAACGACACCAACCGCTACATTATCGAACACGACACCAACCACTACATCAACGAAAACGACACCAACCACTATGTCAATGACACCAATCACTTCAACAACAACAACAGCACCGACCATTACATCAAAGACATCGACCACTACATCAACGACACCAATCACTACATCAACGACAATGACACCAACCACTACAACAACAACAATGAAACCTACCACTACATTAACGACAACGACACCGACCATTACAACAACGGAAACAGCACCGATCACTACATCAATGACACCGACCACTACATCAATGACAATGACACCAACCACTACAACAACAACAATGAAACCAACCACTACATTACCGACAACAACACCGACCACTACAACAACGGCAACAGCACCAATCATTACATCAACGACACCGACCACTACATCAACGACATGGACACCAACCAATACATCAACGACAATGACACCAGCCACTACAACAACAACAATGAAACCAACCACTACATTAACGACAACGACACCGACCACTACAACAACGGCAACAGCACCAACCACTACATCAAAGACATCGACTACTACATCAACGACACCGACCACTATGTCAACGACAATGACACCAACCACTACAACAACAACAATGAAACCAACCACTACATCAACGACAATGACACCAACCACTACAACAACAACAATGAAACCAACCACTACATCAACGACAATGACACCAACCACTACAACAACAACAATGAAACCAACCACTACATTAACGACAACGACATCGACCACTACAACAACGACAATGACACCAACCACTACAACAACAACAATAACACCGACCACTACAACACAAACGCCACCACTGACCACTACAACAACAACAACAGCACCGACCATTACATCAAAGACATCGACCACTACATCAACGACACCGACCACTGTAACAACGGCAACAGCACCAATCACTACATCAACGACACCAACCACTACATCAACGACAATGACACCAACCACTACAACAACAACAATCAAACCAACCACTACATTAACGACAACGACACCGACCACTACAACAACGGCAACAGCACCAATCATTACATCAACGACACCGACCACTACATCAACGACATGGACACCAACCAATACATCAACGACAATGACACCAACCACTACATTAACAACAACAACACCAACCACTTCATCAACGAAAACGACACCAAACACTATGTCAATGACACCAATCACTTCTACAACAACAACAGCACCGACCATTACATCAAAGACATCGACCACTACATCAACGACAATGACACCAACCACTACAACAACAACAATGAAACCTACCACTACATTAACGACAACGACACCGACCATTACAACAACGGAAACAGCACCGATCACTACATCAATGACACCGACCACTACATCAATGACAATGACACCAACCACTACAACAACAACAATGAAACCAACCACTACATTAACGACAACAACACTGACCACTACAACAACGGCAACAGCACCAACCAATACATCTACGACAATGACACCAGCCACTACAACAACAACAATGAAACCAACCACTACATTAACGACAACGACACCGACCACTACAACAACGGCAACAGCACCAACCACTACATCAACGACAATGACACCAACCACTACAACAACAACAATGAAACCAACCACTACATTAACGACAGCGACATCGACCACTACAACAACGACAATGACACCAACTACTACAACAACAACAATAACACCGACCACTACAACACAAACGCCACCACTGACGACTACAACAACAACAACAGCACCGACCATTACATCAAAGACATCGACCACTACATCAACGACACCGACCACTATAACAACGGCAACAGCACCAATCACTACATCAACGACACCAACCACTACAACCACAACAATGAAACCAACCACTACATTAACGACAACGACACCAACCACTACAACAACGACAATGACACCAACCACTACAACAACAATAATAACACCGACCACTACAACACAAACGCCACCACTGACCACTACAACAACAACAACAGCAGCAACAACCACTACAACAACAACAACGACACCAACCACTACAACAACGACAATGAAACCAACCACTACATCAACGACAATAACTCCAACCACTACAACAACGACAATAACTCCAACCACTACAACAACGACAATGACACCAACCACTACAACAACAACAATGAAACCAACTACTACATTAACGACAACGACACCAACCACTACAACAACGACAATGACACCAACCACTACAACAACAACAATAACACCGACCACTACAACACAAACGCCACCACTGACCACTACAACAACAACAACAGCAGCATCAACCACTACAACAACAACAACGACACCAACCACTACAACAACGACAATGAAACCATCCACTACATCAACGACAATAACTCCAACCACTACAACAACGACAATAAAACCAACCACTATAACAACAACAAAAACGGCACCCCTGACCACTACATCAACGACAACGACACTGACCACTTCATCAACAACAACGACACCGAAAACTACAACAACAACAATGAAACAAACCACTACATCATTGAAAGCAGCACCGATCACTACATCAACGACAATGACACCAACCAGTACATTAATGACAACGACACCGACCACTACAACAACAATGACCCCAACCACTACTACAACAACGGCACCATTGATCACTACAACAACAACATCGGCACCAACCACTGCATTAATGTCACCGACCACTACATCAACGACAATGACACCGGCCACTACTTCAACAACGGCCCCAACCACTACAACAACAACGGCACCACTGACCTCTACAACAACAACAATAGCACCAACCACTACATTAACAACAACTAAGACACCAACCACTACAACAACGACAACGACACTGAAAACTTCATCAACAACAACGACACCGAAAACTACAACAACAACAATGAAACAAACCACTACATCATTGAAAGCAGCACCGATCACTACATCAACGACAATGACACCAACCAGTACATTAATGACAACGACACCGACCACTACAACAACAATGACCCCAACCACTACTACAACAACGGCACCATTGATCACTACAACAACAACATCGGCACCAACCACTGCAACAACAACAACAAAGACACCAACCACTACAACAACGACAATGAAACCAACTACTACATCAACGACAATGATACCAACCACTACAACAACGACAACGACACTGACCACTATATCAACAACAGCGACACCGGAAACTACAACAACAACAATGAAACCAACCACTACATCATTGAAAACAGCACCAACTACTACATTAACGACAGCGACACCGACCACTACAACAACAACAACAACAATGAAACCAACCACTACATTAACGAAAACGACACAGACCACTACAACAACGGCAATAGCACCGATCACTTTATCGACGACAATGACACCGACCCCTACATCAATGACAACGACCACTACATCATTGACAATGACACCTGCCTCTACAACAACAACAATGAAACCAACCACGAAAACAACAACAACAACGACACCAACCACTACAACAACGACAATGAAACCAACCACTATAACAACAACAACAACAAGGGCACCACTGACCACCACATCAACGACAACGACACCGACCACTACATCAATGACAACAACCACTACATCAACAACACCCACACCAACCACTACAACAGCAACGGCACCACAGACCACTACAACAACAACCACTGCACCGACCACTACAATAACGACGCTTACCACTACATCAACAACAACAACAAAACCAACCAGTACAACATCAACAACAACAAAACCAACCAGTACATCAACGACAATGACACCAACCACTACAACAACGACAACGACACCAACTACTACAACAACAACAACGACACCAACCACTACATCAACAACAACGACACCCACCACTACAACAACAACGACACCAACCACTACATCAACAACGACACCAACCACTACATCAACAACAGTGACACCGATCATTACAACAACAACAACGACACCGATCACTACAACAACATCAACGAAACCACTATTATCTTTGCGTTGCGGTATGGCAATGAGACAATCGGTTTGTAAAGCGTTTAAGAAATACCAAGATAGTTTAAGAGAAACACTTAATAATACACATGGATCGGATGAGAAAAACATATTATGGAAAAGGAAAATTAATGACTGGCTACAAGATTACCGAAAAAAATGGAGAAATATGTTCCTAAGTGTCGTTTATCAATGTGCTTCCTGGATGGATAGGCCTGTGTGTCAAGAGTACAAAAAGGAACAATCGCGTTTATATAACATATATGAAATTGATCGTTCTGAAGAAGCCAAAATTAAATTGTTTTCAAGGCTAATAAAGTGGCTCGAAAATACAGCACAACAATATAACGTAGACTTCGATTTCTCTTCTACAGATTATGAATAATAAAGACTCCACGCAATGAATTAAGTTATAAAGTAGTTTTTTTTTATTTTTCCTTCAGTTTCAGTAAACTACGTTTTTTTAAGTTTTTGTGATTTCGAACTCGATCACAAAAACTTTACAAAAAAAATATTATAAAAATGTTACAAATCTTTAAAAAAATAACCTTTTATAATATGCACTGAAAAGAAGTAAATAAATCTCATAATAAATGAAAAAGAAAAGATTTCAAAAAAGCTTGCCATGTGAATAGTAAAGGCAAAAGAAAAACTATACGTTAAAAGATTTTATAAAAGCTTTTCGTTTTCATTTACTAAAAAGCGTATTTTTTTCTTTTTGGCGCATTTTTATACAAGCTTTTTTTTAAAAGGTTTTTTAATTGAAAATTTTATTTTTTAAATGTTCAGTTTTGTCGTAATCATTGAACTCGTATAAAAAAATCGTGTCCGCGCCATTAACCGTTGAGGAGAGAGAAGAAAATCCTGGTCCAAATCCAGGTCATAATAGAAATCATGTTTATCTATCAAATATGAACGCGTCTACAAATTTTCGTATCCGTGCTATTTACCGATAAGGAGTTCCCTCGTGAGAAGACAATCCTGACTGCAGGATGAGGTCATGATGAAAATCACGATTATCTATATCAACGCGTCTACAAATTTTCGTATCCATGCCGTTAACTGTTATGGAGTTCCTTTTGCGGAGATGAACCTGGCTGCAGGATGAAAACATGTTAAAAATCATCTTTGTCTATCGAAATTGAACGCGTTTACAAAGTTTTATAATCGCGCTATTAAAGATTGAGAGAGATGAGGAGACGTTTCTGGCTGCAGGCTGTAGTATTGTCTGTCATAAAAAATATAGAACTAAAGGTGTGTACAAAATTTCTGCTCAATCGGTTGGGGGGAATTGGTCTGAAATTCAGTTGCAAGATGTCGCGAATACATACTAACAAACTGATAACAAACTAACACGGCAACTTGAATAATAGCTTTTTATAAAAAGAAAATCAGTTTAAGTTAAGAAATTCATTTGCCACATTCTCGCAACTGTACCATGATGTAATGTGACAGTTAGTTTAAATTCCGGCAATGATTCATCAATGGTTTGTGTAAATCGAGAAGGCCAACTGACATGATACATCATTCTTTAAAAAACCTGGACCAGACCACCAATCAACTAAGGAAGGTAATAAATTAATGTCTACTCCTCCAGAGACATAATCAGCGGGGTTCTGGACCGTTAAGACATGTCTCCACTAGCAGTTGCCAGTCATCTTTAAAATTTCTGCAACTATGTTGCGAACGAAAGCTTGCAACTTATTTGGCAACATTTTAAGCCATCCTAAGACGACAGTGCATGGAGGCTGTCCAAAAGAATGTACGTGGCCTAGTGTTTAAGCGTAATGACACGACCACCTTTTCATAAATATGCCAGAGCACCACAAAGCTCAAATCTGTGAATGGTTTCAGAGAGGCAACATGACTCTTGTACCAACACGATGTTCATTGTTGACACTGCGAAAGTCTAAGCATGCTACGTATACTCATTCAGACGCATCAGTAAAAACGTGAGCTCGGTTATGTAAACGAGCGTTTTAGGAATGAAAGACAAAACTATTTCAAACAAACAAAACTTCAAAAGTTCAAACACCACAGATAATTTGATGGTTATAAAGAACTGTCATCTCAGGTATACTGCAACCATTTTAAGATGTTTCGCATTTGTACGGTTTTTTACGTGTTAAGTTACCCACCATAAACGACTGTATTACAATCATTCGGTATTTCATTCATAAAACGCTCGTTTACATAACCGAACTAGAATAAGATGTAGTGAACACCAAAATTCCCACCTCATGTTTAAACAACTGTTTACGTTTAGCGGGCCGATTACGAAACAGTCGGTTATTTTACTGTTGGTGCACATGGCCCTTAAACTTTTAACAACTTGAATTAATATACAGATGGATGGGAAGTCAGTGTAATAGTGTGTGTAGTGTGTGATGACTTGCTATCTATGACATTATAACAACAGAAGAACCACCATTACTGCATCGTTGGTCTAGTGATCGCAAGCACGTCTGCTGAGTATGAGGTCCTGGGTTCGATTCCCGGGTCGGGCAAAGTGTATGGAATGTTTCCATCAGGAATTTCTCAATGGCAATCACGGAGTCTGAATTTGAGCCCGGTTGAAGGCAATAGGCTCGCCCCCTATTAAATGGGTTTTTTTATGTACTATTAGATACACATCAGCCTAACCCTTTGGGGATTACAGGTGTGAACACAACGTTATGTTGTGTTCACACAACACAACACAACATAACGTTGTGTTCACGTATGCCCGCCGTGCGCCGACGCCCGACGTGGCCCCCGGCCACCGTAGGCGCGGGCCTGTTGACGGTGGGCTATGGGCTAGCTCGCCTTCCGTCCGTCTCATGACGACAGGCCGTGTAGACGGCGCAGGAGTGTTCCACGCGCGCCGCAAAGAGAAACGAAATATTAAATTTCATGAACACAGGTCAGCCTGACGCTTCGTGTTATTTTGCTGATGACACAAAAGTAATAATTGGAGCACATGATTTAAAAGAATTAGTTGCACTAACGTTTTTTGCTATCAGCATTATCTAAAAGATAGGGATCTCGAGAAGCAAGAACTGAAACTCACTGAACTGATGTCAAATTTTTTTTTTTCTTTCTCAACCTCTTACACGATCAGGGTTTCTTTCTTTGTCCTAGAAACAAAGGAAGGAAAAGGGGACCAAAATGTTTAACCCAAGTAGTTTTTATGGGTCTAAACTTTCATACGTGTATGTTTGATTCTGGAATCTTTACTTAGGGTGCCGTAATATGAGCCTGAAAGTCACTAGGGTCTCCTATCCTCTTTCGACAAGGTGTTGAGGTGGTAACCCCAGCATCACCTGTAGAGCAGCAGTGGGTGCTGTCTGCATGCTGCCGGTGATTGCTACGCAGGAACATCTTTGTCGTTCACCGAGATCCTACTGAGCTTTGCTCAGGTTAGTCCTGGGCCACCAAACTAAAGAGCCGTTTGTGAAGATTGGTCGGACTATGCTGCTTTCTGACTATTGTATATAGTGTATTAGCCAGTAGGTGATTTTGGGGCTTATGCCCCAATTCCTACAGTAATTTCAACCTTAAAGTAAATACCTTTTTATTGGTTTAAAATTCACTCAAATATACTTACAATTTAGTGTCTTGGGCCTTCAAAGCACTCATAATTAACTTTGACCTATAAAATTAAAGAGTACTCATCTTGAATGAAGAATTATGTTATTATCGCTTAAACCGCGAACAAAATACAGCGCTCACGGTGATTGCTCGACTGATACTAGGGTGGCACGGAAATCCGCGGGAGTTTTAGAGTGAATGTTACCATTTTAAAAACCTAGCAACTTTCTGACAATTTCTAAACCTAGTAACTATAGTCACTTGCTAGGTTATCAATTGGTCGTTGTAAGATGCTAGGTTTTAGATTAGTTTTTTTATACTTGTTTCAACATTTTTGAGTAGTTAGGTTTCTGATTATTTATAACTTAGTTTGCGAATGATTTTTAGATTTTTTGACAAGCAGAATACATGGAAAACTATCTAGCAAGTCAAAATTCTAAAAATGTCAGTTACTAGGTTTTGATTATGGACAGCCGAGACCGTCTCAAGCAAGGGTAAGTCATGTCGCTGAACTTTTGTGAATACTTGCTTCAAGCATGTATATGAAAGAAAATTAAATGGATGCGACTCTTTAAAAGTGTGACATTCAAAGAAGGCGTTAATGTTAAATGCTAAACAATTTCGTTTTTTCAACCGACTTCCAAAAAGGAGGTTCTCAATTCGACTGTATTTTTTTTTTTTTGTTACCTCAACTTTCGACTGGGTAAACCGATTTTGATGATTCTTTTTCTATTTGTAAGCTGGTGCTTCCCGTGTGATCCTATTTAAATTATTTATGAACATCTGATGCTGATCTTCGGAGATATACAATGGAACTCTTCAAAAATAGACGGCAAATCTGCCGTGATTGCTGCAATCGCTTGGATGTTTATTGTTTTACAACATCATGACGTAACATCACGCCTGTATGCTCTGCGGGGGTACGCAGATGTGTACAGTACACCCAGATTTCGACAGTTAGGTATGTTAAGATGGCGCGTTCGTGTTCCGCGCGCGCCTCAAAGAGATGTCAGCAAAAGGAAGGGGTCCGCAAGGTCCGATGCCTGCCGGGGCTGCGGGACTGAACACAAAGAGTTAAGAAGGAACATGGATGGGTTTTAGTCAGTAAAAGTCTGACAGTCCCTTGATGATTTCCCACCCGAAAAAAAAAAAATGTTAAGGTCCATAGATTGGGGATACGCCATGACGGATATACCATGAGATGTATTGTCAACAATGTCAAATAAATTCATGGAAAATATTTGTTTAAGAACAACTAAAAATGGAAAACTAAAAAATTTTTTTGCAAAAAGTAAAACCGACTCTAAAAAACACAAAAATGTGAAGTCGGTTTTATTTTTTGCAAAGAAGTTTTTTTGCAGATAATGATGAAGATTTTGTTGGGATAATCACATAGATAATCACATCGCAATGTTTCAACTACTAGTAGTTGATATTGTTAAGGATTTTTTGTTGGATGGCAATAAAGCTAGTGGACTTCACGATTAATATCTCAGTGGGGCGATCGAAACCGTCTGACCTTTGCACCGCAAAAAACTTATCAACTAATTTTAAAAGGTAATCTTAAATCGTGGCCTAGTATTAAATTTAATAACGTTCCCGTGAAAAGAAAGCAATCCGTGTGCTACCTTGGTTTGGTCTTAGAGAGAAATTTTTCATTCATAGATCATATAAAAACTGTCGGTGAAAAAGCTAAAAAGAACTTTTATGCCTTAACGAGAATATCAAAATCTACGTGGGGTCTGTCATTTATAACTTTAAAGACCATTTATGGGGCTACTTACTTGGGGTGTATGTGCTACGGGGCACCTGTTTGGGCCGATAGGGCCACCATAGGAGCGGCACGACGTAAATTGCTTCAAAGCCAGCGTTTGGCTTTGATATTCTTATGCAAAGCGTATAGGACGGTTAGTACTGAAGCCTTACCGGTACTTGCAGGTGTACTTCCAGTTGATCTTGAAGTGCAGCGACGGGCTGCAATGTACTATAACGCACGTGAGACCACGGACGCAGACTTTTTAACCCTACGTGACCGTGTTAAGATTGCTAGATTATTCAAACCACAGACCGACGTCTGGGAGGAACTTTTGTCGGAATGGCAAGGTAGGTGGGATAATTCCATCAAGGGCCGACACCTCCACCAGTTCTTTCCATCCGTTCGTGAACGGCTGGCCAGGACATGGTTGGAGGTTGATCACTGTGTTGCCCAATTTCTCACCGGTCATGGTAACTTTAAGAGTAAATTATTTTCCTTCAAGCTTGTTGACTCGCCTTTTTGTCAATGTTCCACATCTGACTGCGAATATGAACAATCAGCACATCACATTTTATGGGAGTGCAGTCTTTGGCAGAATGAACGCAACATTATGTTGGATAGTGTACAGGTTACATCCGGAGTTATTTACTATACAGACCTTGTGGAAACTAGAACAAATTTCCGTGCGTTCAAGCGTTTTTGCCATACCTATTATTGGAATCAAATATAACAGCTCACAACTTAGGACCCATTAATGTTAATATTTATCCGTGGTGCTAGGCAACTGGGCCTATCCCAGTTGTAAACGTCCCTTTGTGCCTATTGGCCTTGTTTCGTTCTGTCTCTTGCTGAAATGGAGGGAAGTGGAAATTACGGTTTTTTCCTACTCCTCCACTTTACTTTTCTGATTAATTTCGTTGCGGGATCCAAGACAGTTAAATTCATTCTCTGGGACTTCGTCGAGCTTCATTGTCTCGGCGCTTTTCTGGTGGTCGCCACTGTTGATTCTGGCTTTCAGGAGTTACAGTGGTTTGGAAACAGTGTGGCGGGCTTGTCCCAATTAAAAAAAGTGGACTTCAGCTTCAGCGGTGACTGATGGAAATCGGTCACAGCTGGCTATGGACAGCTGAAGATTTGTATGATCAGAAAAAAGAACAAAAAAAAAATCTTCAGTTGTCCACAGGCACAGCCAGCCAGGCATCGTTGGTTGGCCTGTAAAAAGACAAAAGCTAGAAAAACTTAAACGGGAATAATCTAAAATGGGTCTGCCAAGGTCCAGTCAAGTAAGAAATAAAATTAGAAATCACGACTGAAGAAGAAAAAAAACTCGGTCATTAATATTATGAAAGTTGTTTGCCTCACGGTTACGCCAAAAAGGCCAGGCATACAAAACAGCCCACATCGAATAACTTTTCATTAATTATTCCTTCCATTTTTATATTCTTGTCATGAACACACAAAACCCTCCTAGAAGACTTAAACTAAGCCGCGTGACACACGTACTTTTCTTGATCTAGACATCTCATTCAAGTCTAGAAATTCGCCAAAACTAAAGGTCTAGACCGTAATTTAGGAGGTAAGATGGTTCGTCTAATAACTAGGGGTACAGCTGCAATATATAAGGGACCGACCGCCAAGCAATAACGGCTGAGACCCGAGAAAGTTAAACTGTCTTACGACCACTAACTGTGTAAGTTTACTGTGTGACTGATCGTTATAAAATACTTCAGTTTTAAGTTTAGTTATGTTTATTTAGTTTAGGATTGAGAAGCTGTTGGCAGTGTACAAGTAACCTTGGATTAAATACATTAGAACCTACCCCGGTCAAACATTAATGTTATTTTGTTCGTAATGTTTTCTGGTCAAAGAAATTCTTTTCATGCTGAATATCCCGATTTATAACAGGACCAATGTGCTAGCGATTGATTTACTAAAAGATGTGAAAGGTATTTTTTTTATTGCATGTTAAAGATTTATTTTATGAGAGATTGGCCAGCAAAAATAATGTTTTTGGTCAGCAGTAAAAAAAAATACTCATTTCTCAAGACTGATTTTTCCGAAGCCAGATGTTTTGTCCGAGGAAAAATTGCTACATGAAAAAAAAACAAGCATTTAGAAAGTATTTACGTCAATAATCTTCCAACGTATGTATATATGAAGAAGATATTACAAAACCATCAACGCACAAGGGAAATAATTATTCTGTACACTCAAAACCGGAATAATCAGAATTCACACCACAAACATAAGTAATCAAATTCAAACGAGTAATGCAAACTCAACATAAAGAGAACCTTAAGTAATATCAAACAATTCGGTGCCATATCAAGAAATTTGCTTTCTCACTTCTAATGCGAGAAAATTTTCTCGCGAACATCACATGGAACAAAATATGCGGGTACTCTGTTTCCCAACAAATGGATTGTGAAGGCGGTTGGAAATTCGCGCTGGATATGAATGCCCGGAACGATTTTTTTTTAGACACAGTTCGTTGAACTTGGGATTAATTTGTTTGAGGTTATGTTAAGTGAATTGAAGTTGTATTGTTATTCTATTTGAGGAGCTCGAGGCTTTATAATACCTGTCAATCGTCAGGTTAAGCCGCGCGCTTGCCTAGGTTGGTCCGTGGATGGGTAACCGCCCATTACATGGCGACTTTCCTCCCTGCCTCGGAGAGCACGTTAAGCCGTTGGTCCCAGTTGTCATTTATAGATCTCTGACGGTCGTTACAGGTAGTCCGTGGCCAACAACCAGTCTTACCAAGGGGTATCATATTATTACCCAGTACTAACTAAGTTGTTGAGTGTGACTGTTATTTTTTGTTAATTCCATTTTTACACGAAACCAACAAAATTACAAAGGAATAAAAGTACATTCTGCTTCTTTCAATGAATTTTTCGATCATTAAAATACCGAATGAAAGTGGTAGTGAAAGATCCTGAGTGCCGAAATATAATATCGTTGCATTGGTTCACTATAGTAACAAATTTATTTATTTACTTTCGATTTATGTTGTGTCACTTCACTTTTCTTTCTTTTTCCTGTGGTTAGTAGGTACCTAACCTATTGACAGAGTCTTTATGGGCGAAGGACCTCTAACTTGGCTTTACATGCCGTCAAGAAATATCTCTCAGACATGCTGGTTTCCTCACGATCTTTTCCTTCACCGAAGCAAATAATAATTTATACTTCTAGTGAAAGACACTGAATTAAAGGGTAAAATAAATAAAAAGTGAATCATCTGACATCGACTTAACTGCCACAACATTCACGACATATTCCCAAGCGATATTTATTCTCAAATTATTCTGTTTCAAACTGGACATCCATTACGTTTCAGAACATTTAGCTAAATTATTCCCTGTGTGAAACGAGAAACGGTTTGACGGAGATAAAACGCGAACTCATTAGGTTCTGTGAATACAAGACTGTTATTTTTTTCTGCATATTTATACATAATGTATATTACCTAAGATGAGTCAGGCAGTAAAGATTGAATCCCATGTAAAAAAAGGGCCTTTTGCCATCAATAATGCACAAATCTAGACTTTGGGCTGCCACTAAGAAATTCCTGATGCAAAAACGTAATAACATTTTGTTCTACCTGGGAATTGAACCCAGGACCACAAGCTTAGTAGCAGCACTTGCTTCATTGGTCTAGTGATCAGACCAACGAGGCATTTTCCATTTAGGTAAACCTTAATTACTCGTAAATAACGGCGTAAATAAAAAAAAAACTGTGCCCATCTCGGAGACCCATCTACAACACCTGCATACTTCCATGCCTTGCCTACGGCTGCCAGACCTGACCATTTACACAGAAGATTGAACACAAACTAGGTGTATGCCAAAGAGGAATGGGAAGGAGCATGATGGGTCTAAGGTTGAAAGACAAAAGGAAAGCAACAACAATTAGGAACACCACAAAAGTCATCATCTGCCTAGCCTTTTTCCAAGTTTTATTAGGGTCGGCTTCCAGTCTAACCGGATGCAGCTGAATACCAGTATTTTACATGGACCGACTGCCTATCTGACCTCCACAACCCCGTTAGTACTAATACGATACCCCTTGGTAAGACTGGTTGTCAGACTTTTTTTGGCCACTTGACTACCTATAACGACTGTCAAAGATCACAAATGACAGCCGGGACCAACTGCTTAACGTGCTTTCCGAGGCACGGAGGAAACTCGGTATGTAATGAGTGGTCACCCATCCACAGACCAACCTAGGCAAGCACGGCTTAACCTAAAGATCGACCCGAGCGGCTGTTATTATTTAGCCACGAGCTCCTCCAACACACCACAAAACACTTTTACTTATTACTTTTTACTTTTGTGGAACACCACAAAAGTAGCAGATGTTAAAGTAAAAACAAGAACCCTAAAATGGAAATGGACAGGTCACATGATGAGGACACAAAAAGAAAAATGGACCAAAAAAGTTACAGAATGGTACCCACGGGACGGAAAAAGACGTAAAAAAAGCAGATAAAAGATTGGGAGGATTATTTACCTAAGGATTGGAGGAGTATAGCAAAGGATCGAACTAACGTGGAGGGAACTTGAGGAGGCCTAATGTCGCAAGACAGCCTGACCTGGTACCTGATAAGACGAACAAAAATTAAAATAATTATATTGTATAAGTTTAGATTAGATAAAGTTATAATTCAAGTTTAGATCTATATAACCAATAAGTATAGTTCTTATTTTTTTCCAAATTACTAAATATTGTGTATACGAAGGTCAGCAGAGTAAATAAAAGCAATTTTTATTTATTTTTTAGTTACTTGTATATGAACCTTGTCTACTATCGGTAACTGCCGCATACACAACTGTGTCTAACTGATACAGTGTCGTCCAATATTTACTCGCAACATATTCAGCTTCAAACTGGACATCTAAACGTTTCAGAACATTCAGCTTTATTGTTCTCTGTGTGAAACGAGACGCGGTTTGACGTAGATAAAACGCGAGCTCATTACGTTCACAATTAATGTAAGCGCCACCTAGTTTGTCTAAGTCGTGTTTGCCGTACTTTTGCTAAAATAGAATTATTTTTACAAAAGGCGCTGAATAAAAAAGGTGGATATAAAAGATAGAGGATGTTTTATTGTATGTTGACACCTCTAGTAGCACCTTCAGTCAAATATCTCTTGGCATGCTTAACAACAAATATCAACAATGTGAAACAAGGAATTGCCTAACTGAAAAACTTCGTAAGGATGTATTTTTAGTTACTTTGACTGTGGGACGAACCCTTAAATCGCGTTGATGTTGCCAGAAATTAAAAACTGCATCTGTACTGCAACAAAACACTATTAATTAACTCCTGCATTACACATATTATGTCACAGGTTAAACAACAACACTTACCTGCAAGTTTGAATGGATTTAAATTAATTTTTAAACAAGGTAGAACACAATAATATTGTTGTTGAACGACTTCTTTTTTGGGGTAAAAAATCACAAATGTATGTGTATGTTTGTAGGTACTTTTAACTCTAAGATTTTACATGATTTAGTTTTGAATTTTTTTCATAGATTCTTTACCTAAACCCAAAAAAATATTAGGCACGTGTTTCGGGTTTCTCATAAATTAAAAATAATGTTGTATAATTGTAATGCACTCAAAACATCGTTGACGGATGCATTGACTAGTGCAGGGGTCATGAAGGCAATTATAGAAAAAAATAACATTAAAAAAAAAAACTTGAAAAAAGTTGGAACCTTGACCTCCAATATCTCCGTAACTAGAAGTTTACCAGTATGGTCCAATGCAAAAAAACCGCAATTTCGGGAAAAACTAGTGCCGTTTCGGTTTCGTTGGGGCCTTTTGGTCTTTTTACACCCAATAAGTTAACTGAAAAAAAAAAACACACAAAATCCTTAAACTTCCTTGCTACTACATTATATCCAAAACTGTAGCACAAAACAAAGCGCTCAAAACAATGTTAGTGGACGGACAACTAGCACACGTTAAATTAATCATCCTACATTCGATTGTACAGTCCCCAACAGAAAGCGGTAATTACCAAAGTGACATGTGACACAAAGCCTGTATGACAGTGATGTGTTCAGTTGTACTAAAAACACTATTTGATAGGCAGTGTCCCAGATGAAATGCACTCGATTTTAAGCTCTGTTAGCTAGACTACAAAAGTGCAGCATTTTTTTGGGACTGAAAATAAAATGCGCGAATGCTAGTAACTATTTACAATTGGATTGGCCAAAAATGTTGGTCAAAATTAGTGGCTATGCCTTTTTTGTGTTGATGTTGGAGTTCTAATAAGCTTGCGAATCAAAATTAAAACAAACGTGTCTTCATGATGTTGAAGGTGCGAGAAAATGAGAAAACAATGCCTCTTATTTAATCATTTCTGAACACACGCGGTTTTGACCAAAGAAATCTTTACTTCAAAACAAAAACTTTGACACGTTCTCTATTCTTCCAATATTTATAAACACAGGATCCCACCCCATAAGGAAAAACCTTTTTCCATAATATAAGCGCGAACGTTCCCAAAAACATATCATTTAACTTTGGCCAAACATTCTTCTATTCAAAACTATGCTTTCGGAAAAAAAAAATGGTAAATCAAACAAAATCACTAAAATATCAACCTCTAAAAATGTATAAACGTTCCGTAAAAAAGAAACTAAGTGCGAGTTGGATAGCAATGGTTCCGTACCACTAAAATAGTTAACCTTTTTTTATTTTTTGCTTTGAAAATGGCCATACTCACACGTATTCTATGATAAGTTAAATTTATAACCTATTACGGTTAAAAATAAACAGCCCTGTGACAGGCTGATGATAGACGCACTCACAGAAAAAAATTCGTAGGATTATTGATGATGAAACCCAATTTGTTTTTCTTTTAATTGTTTCGCACCGTCCGGGGAGATGGTTTGGTTTTATGGGGCTTGCACCAACAGAAAAATACCTCCGTGAACCTACTATCGCCTTTTGCGGATTGGCCGTGAAAACTGCCACGCATGACCGGTTCTTCCCCACTGTTCAACCAGATTGCTCAACTAGTTGAGCAGTTGAGCTGTAGGACATAGTTTGTATTACCGAACATTTTATGCTGTATAGCTAAACTATTTTTTGCTCAACATAGTTTATCAGTAGTCATCTTGTTATTAAATCAAACATGTAACCTCAACAACTCTTCTCCTCAGCTCAACTGCTCTTGAGGCACTGGCCACTAATCTATTGTTAATACCTACCTAAGATTTCTTAGTAAGTAGTTGAAGTGTATTAATTAAGATATTTGGAGTTTTTTTTCTAGTTTATAACTATAGTTGTGTGTTGATTGATTGATTTGATTAGATTTTTTATTATTTGTATATATATATATATTGATTTGATTTGATTTTTTATAAAGATTTGAGATTTGATTTGATTTCGTCTAGGACACGGCCAAAATTTTTTCACCATTGAGCACGGAACCCTAAAATGAGGCCACGGCTATTTGACCGCCGAAATGGGATACAGGATAAAGGAATAAATCACAAGGAAGATATGCGGAGAAATCTTCCGGGATAACTTTAGAGAGACGCGCTGAAAACTATACAGTGTACGTGTTTACGAATATATCGTGTTTTTGGATGTTGAAAGGGAAATTTCTTCCTTCTCTGTTTGAGGAAGACTTTGCCTTGCATTTGGAATATAAAACTGAGGTTACTATACATGGCCTGTGGACGGTGGGCTATGGGCTAGCTCGCCGTCCGTCCGTCTCATGACGACAGGCCGTGTCGACGGCGCGTTCGTGTTCCACGCGCGCCTCAAAGAGAGTCAGCAAGGGGAAGGGGTCCGCAAGGACCGATGCCTGCCGGGGTTGCGGGACTGTTCGAAAGAGATACCGTGACCCCGGAACACAAAGGGCGATGAAGGAACATGGATGGGTTTTAGTCAGTTAAAGTCTGACACTCCCTCCTGCTCCGCCCAGAGCGGGAGAAGTCATTTGATGATTTCCCAACCGAAAAAAAAAAAAAAAAAAAAAAAGGTTACTATACATACCATATACAAGTAGATCGGAGTGTCAAGCACAGAATTGACACCGGATGGATGATATGGCTAGAAAGGAGGTGGCAGCTGAAACTACGAGTAATAGACAAGGTATTGAAGAAGATGATTAGGTTAATAAAAAAGATCAGATTTCGTATAAAATGAAGTGTCTTGACGAACCCGGCATTATTTTACATTTTATTTTAAAAGCCCCCATTTAATTAGTACCTTTGTAGTTTCATCCAAAAAGCAATAAATTAGGAGCAAAATTCTCCATACCAATTTAACATGCCCATATAATTTTAATTAACATAAACAGCACCCTAAAATGTAACCGAAACGATACAACTAGCGTGAATCCGTTTCGTAACGTGTGTCGTAAAATAATCCGATCCTTTATCCCCTACTCCCCCCCCCTCGCCTTCTTCCTACGTTGGCTGTCAACCCCATTACTCGTACTTAGCTACTAAATAAAATAAATACGGATTACGGGAATGTCTCCTTAAGTGTAGTGTTGTTGAGGTGTCGATATAGATAACTGAGTTTTAGGAATTTAATAAAATTAAGTAAAATCCATATTTTTGAACACCGTAGATATTAATAAATTGAAAGATGTGGACTGAATGCACAGGTTTAAATGTTAAACCAATTAGAACATGCAAAAGTTCAATAACAGTAAAAAGAAATATATTAATAATACCTTCCTACTAATTCGTGTTTTTGGAACGCTTAGCACTGAAATGAGCATGATTCGCGTCCCCTTATTCCTGTATTTAAATCACGAAATACATACATTATGACTGGATTATAAGCACTTTGTCGTCGTTGATTTGACTAGTAAAGGTAAGTAAAAACAAAACAAAGTTTTGTAAAATCTTACTTCTTACTACTAATATAAATGTGAAAGTTTGTGAGGATGAATTTTTGTTACTCTTTCAGGCGAAATCTACTGAACGGATAAATTTGGCACGTAGATAGTTTATAACCTGGGTACTTACTTACTTAAAAGATACTTTTTATCCAGTGGGTCAGTTAGCAAACTTCACGCTGGCAAAGTCGCGGGCTTATGATAGTAACATAATAGACATTATAGACCTCCGTTCAAAACAGCTATAAAAAGTTAATAAGCATAATTATGACATCGGTAATGACATTAAATATTTCAACAACATCTTAGTATTATTATTTACCCAAAACATCGATAATTTACAACAGCCCCAACACAGCACTATTTACAAGCATGGGTAATTTTTCTATATTTCCCTCTGGCTTTCTGTTAGCTTGTACATCAATTCCCGCATTACTGCTGAGACCCTAACCGCCGTGTCGGGATACTAATGAGTCTTGTTCTTCTTAATTAGTGGGTAATATCCTTAGTAATTATTACGCTTTATGTAGTTCTTATTTTTTGTACAAACAACGTTCTTTCCACAAGCTGTGTTGTGTCCCTGTTTTTGAATTCTATTTTTATGAAGGAATTCGATATGCTATGCTTTATTTATTCTGCTTTAATTCGTATCGTCAGTGAAAATATAACCATTAGTCAATAATTTCATTTAGTTTCACGCTCACTCTAATGTCTCGCTGATGGTGGCGCGTGTCTCGCATCATTCAATTCCCTTCAAAATGGTTGAGTTGAATGGTGCTGATCCATGCGTGAACGGGCGCTGTCAGTTGTGACTGGTCATCTCTTAGTTGCCATAGCTTATGTGAATGTTTATTTTTGAATTGTATTTTTTGTTTTTACTATGGACACTTTTAACGTGCACATCTTGCTACATTGTTCTCACATAATAATACTATCTCAACATGAATGATGTAACCAAGATTTTGTAACAATATTTTGATTTAAAAGAATGTCCATGGAGTATCTTGCCCGTTCTTCTCCATAGAGATCTACGCAACGATCTACGTAATGAGCAACTACTACAGTACTTTCACAGTTTTTGTCTTGTGACTGGGACTGTAGCTACATTTAATTTTCATCTTTGTTTCGACTATTCAAAAGTGCCTGTACCTGGCCTACTTGAAATAAATGCTTTGATTTTGATTTTGTACCCAATTAAAACTACGTTATGAAATTTTGTCAGCAACTCAAAATGTAGACCCTTACACGATCTCGTGACTAAAACGTAATAGAAAATCGAAATTGGAACGATTCTGTAATAAAAAAATCCCTATCAAATCATAGCATTTTGATTGAATTTTTACGAGTCTCTTACTAAGCTAGTCAGAAACAAGTGGGCCATTCTAATTGACTATTCAATTTCAAAATCGTCGTATCTATTTAAGTTACGTTTACTCCGCGCGTACGTGCTGGCCTATGAATGCCAACATTTCTGTATTAACAAGAAACAGGTGTCTTCTATCTATCTACATACGAGTAAACTTACACAAACAAGGTGTAAGCAAAAGAGATGAGAAGTTCCCCAGTAGTTTGCAAAGGAATTTAGATACTTTGTATCGTGTTACCAGTGTTATCTGCAAACGTCGTATGCACCGTTGTAATAGTCGTCAACGCGTTCAGTATTTAAAACGTATAATTATGTTGCAGCCAACCAGCTTAGTTAGTTTTTTGAGTGTTTTCAGATTAGCGTATTTTTGATGCATCTATGCGCGTTTTTGGCCTTTTGCCACACGCGGAACTCGTACGAGCGTTGATGCGCGTATAAATAAGCCCGTACAAGCAGGAGTCGCGAGATCAGTCGTCACTTTTGCCGACAGCTATGACGTTTGCTGGTTTTCCCCAAAATAGTGATACTTTTTTTTTGTTCTAGACCATACCTAAAAACCTAAACCTAGTTACGGAGATATTGGGGGTCAAAGTTCCAACTTTTTCAGAAGTTTTTTTTTTAATACATGTTTTTAATGTAAGATTTTTTAAAACACCTCCGCGACCCTCGTACTATTCAATCCATTCATAAGCACAATGTTTTGAGTCCGTTACATTGAGTCCTAGCGTAAAACGTGATTTTTCACCCCAAAAAAAATCGTTTACCAGCATTAATTTTTGCGTAGAGTTGCTTAGTTTGATGCTTGCATAGTGGTTGACGGCTTCTTGAAGGGTCCGTTTACACCCCGTTTACAAAAACATTACCCTATTTCTGGGTAAGTCAAATAAAAACACTATCACAGTTGTCATCAAATCGTCTTCAGCGTACATGCTCTCACGAAGGGTGGATCTGAAAAATTGCTCCGGCTGATAGCCCATCGATCATGGCGGTGACTTGCAAGCTACTGATGGGCCATTAATGTGGCCTGCTGTAGCTTTGTTACAATTTGTACGATGTTTATGGTGTACGGATTGAGATATTATGAGGATGTTAAGGTATAAATTTGCTCTGAAGATAGAGAGATTCCAGACCTGGTAGTGTAATTAAATAATTGTGAAGATAAATCTTCACAATTATTCTTTTTAAATTTGTTCCTCGTTGGTGTAGCGGTCGCTAATAGGTAAGCATGATGCCCGGGGCTCGATTTCCAGGTGTGGTATAATGTTGGTACTGGAAATTTCTCTGTAGCAGCCTCAGAGGCTGAGTTCGTGCCCGGTTGATGGCAATAGGCTTACCCAATTATATAAGACTTAAACATAGTTTTAGTACTATATAGTACCACCTCTACCTAAGCCTTCTGGAAAATACAGGAGTGTTTTTATTGTTATAAGCTTGTTGATATATTCCTAACCCTTTAATTTACATCACATTTGAATATATAATCATGTTCCACACAAGAAACCATTCATAACAATGACACTGAGATTCCACAATATTATACGCACTAATTTCACAAAAAAACAACAGTGTGTATTTAAAGTTCGTTTTCAGGCAATTTTCGTCTAGTCGTCCGGTTATTACATGATTTGTTCGGATCCGGGCCGACGGACTCGTCCGGATGCTGACCTCCGGTGGATTCCCATTTCGTGAAATGCAGCTAGAATCCAATGATAAAATTACTGGAGATTTTCGCTGCAGGATTTGATACAGCTTTTTGAAGGAAATTTTAAGACGTTGGAGTCGGGATTAAATCACTATTAGATCGTGAGGGAAAATAATGGCACATTTAGCCGAGTAGATTGTCGTCTGCAAGAGACGATTAATGAAAGAAGATTTATAAAACTTGACTTATTTACAAAATGTATGGTTGGTACTAAGCTCGATACCTCTGCATACGTTACGTATTTATGATCTGTTCCGTGAAGTAATAAAAACGCCAAAGTAATCATCTAACACTGATTACAATAAACCACCTACCTTTGGTCACCTAACTCACGCCCGTTTTCACAAACACTAAGAGATACCTAACTAAATGCCTATTGCTTCTTTCACCAATACTATGTGACACATAACCGAATACCTAATGGCCGTTGTCACCAACACTAACCTAATTTAATGCCTAATGCTCGTTTTCACCAACACCACGAACGATAACAGTTAACAGTTGGTACACAGCCGTAGACCACTTGAGGATAATTCCCCGTCGGCAACCAAGCTGCGGGTAAAATCAAGTAAGCTTGCTAGCTATTTTTTAAATTATAACCATAATATTCCATTCTTGTATCACAAAAAGTAAAATTGGATACCCAATGTTACCCGTCCCAAAACTTCCTGCTACAAAATCCTCGCAAATAATTCAGAAATCAGTACGAAACGCAATCGTACACTTTGGTGCAATAAAACAGGGAACGCGAACTCCTATACTATTACTATTCAGAGCGTAGTTTGTGTGAGATGTTTCGCAGTTTTAAAATTCACAGCACGGTACCGCAGGTGTACCCAATTGTACTATCGCTCGGGTCACTGAACACGCTATGAAATACTGTATAGTATTTTTGAACGCATGTGTATTTATTTGCTACGGAAGTTTAAAGGCTTTGCCTTTATGAAATTTGGTGTAACGTTTATATCGTTTTTTTTTCGTGTATGCTTTTTTATGGGTGGGAACTTTTATATTTGTGAATTTTAGCTGGGTGTCTATTACGACTTGTAAAAAATTAACTGGAAAATAATATTTTTCCTTTCTAAATATTGATAGAGTATGTAAAGTTCCTGCGACCTATCTTAGTGTAATGCCAAACCTCTCTCTCTCTTTCATACTCTTTGGAAACTTGGTGGTATTTTTAAACATTCTTTTAAAATGCGAAAGTTCTTTTTAACGGAATTGGGTAAAATTTAGCGCACAGGTACTTTACTCAGGATTAACATATAGGATACTATAGATATTTTCTTGCCGGCAGTACGATCCCATGGGATAGTAACCAAACTCGGTGCAGGTAAAGCCACGGGCATAAGCTAATTCAGTTCAGTAACGAAAAAAGATATCCCTTTCAAAACATTATATTCTAGTCCTAATTCAAATAAATGCTCTCTAGACCAAATATTTGCTATCCCCACGACTTCTAAATCCTGTAAATAAACAGAATACTATCAATTACAGCCATGACGTCATTGCTCCTATCAATATCAATAGACACAACGTTAATGAATATATTGACTTGTGTATGTGATATATTGTATGTACCTACAACATTACTCGTCTCAACTCTGACCGCCTCGTTGGTGCAGCGGTCAAAAGCGCGTTGGCTGGACAAGGATTAGTAGATTCAAGTCCTAGGCCCTGTACCACCAGCTCCTGCAGTAGCATTATTTTATCTTACTTCATATAAATAGTCCCTTAACAAAGCTAAAAGGTACTTGTTCCCCGTCATTGCGATTATTTTTTTGTTAAGGGCCAGACCTGGGAACCAACTAGTTACGGAGATATTGGAAGTCAAAGTTTCAACTTTTTCACTAGTTTTTTTTTTTCAAGAACTAGTTTCTATGGTCATAACTTTACTTAAAACATTGTGCTTGTTACATTGAGCTTTACTGTAAAACGTGATTTTTCACCCCCAAAAAAAGAAATTCCCAGCAATAAATTTTTGCGTAGAGTTACTTATTTTGATGTACAGAATGCTTGGTTGACGGCTTTTTAAAGGGTCCGTTTACACCTTGTATACATATCCTCGTCTCTCTGCAACAGGAGAAGGTAGCACGGCCTTTATTTATGTTTTTTTTTTCTGATGGGTAATCATCAAAATATGACCCCTCCCGCTCTGGACGGAGCGGAAGGGAGTGTGGCAGTTGCACCCATTTCCCCCCCCCTCTGTATCCGCGCCTGGGCGTTCTAGACACCTCTGCCTACTACTGAAAGAGCAGGCGTGATGTAATGTAATGTAATCTCATTCAATATAAAGCTCCAGTCACCTGTAACGAATAAAACAAAGATACGCGTTCCCATCTCGACCTTCTAACACTACTTAACAGGGTTTATAGTCAAGATAAAACCCTTGGAAGCATTTAGGTTACAATTTTCTTTCATTCTTACGTAAGCGTGTAATGTTACGACGTATAAAACAATCTAACGCGTCGTTCACGACCTCAGGCGATACTTTTATCAAGCGAAACGCGCGCACTTAAATTGTTTCCTTCTTGTGAACATGTCCTTGCATTGCGATTTCTTATGCTCTTGCCCTAAGCAACTTCTCTCATTTTTGTTCTCCGCAGTCGATGTCACACTCACAACACGCTCATCGCTTGAGCGAGGAAGTCGTGGCCAAGCGGTAACTTACGTAACGATGTATAACCCAATCTAAGCCGAGTAAACTCCATGTAATGCAAGAAAAACAACGTAAAAGTATATTAGTTTAAGTAAATTACAATGCCGTTCGTTCGGCCGGCAATGTAAATAGCCACCTGCTAGACTTGCAACCGCATTACACAAATGAAAGTATATTTCTTTGCTTGTACTGTGCAGTGTGGGCCGAGAAAATGTGGAATGTGAATTTTTAATAACGTTTTATTTCTATTAGTTTAAGTAGGATTGTTTTAATATTATGTTAGCATAATTAAAGTCTGGAGAATGCTTGAAAAACTGTATTAAAATAGTTTGTTTAATTTTAGTTTCTGAGTATTAATGTTGATTGAAATGAGACACAACGCTTTTTAAGAAAAAAAACTGATTATAATTGGGTTTTATTTTTAAAGTATGTGATTGAAAAAATAAACGTGTCGAATGAGTCACACATCAAAATAATACTATAGAAGTTACTGCATTTGCATAAAATTTTGCATAAAATTAAAAAGAGAACTATCTTTGATCCTTTATGTCATAATCTGGATTGTCACTTTTATTCATGAAGAAATAACGATTATTTAAAAAAATCCCACCAACATAAAAATATTTTGTCTTCAATTTCAAGCAAAATTTCATTTTTGCAACTGTAGCGTTGCTGCATAAGCCTAAATAAATAAACTCGACGGCTCGTATCTCGGCCCAGAACTAATATCAGTGTTGTGTAAACATAGTGCGCCAAAATTGCTGAAATTGCGCCTGGGGCGATACTTTTGCAAGTAAGTGTATGTAGTGCGGAAGATGGGGCGAAGACGAAACGGCTTCTTGGTTTTTCCTACGTTTGAATTTTTAAGGTCCAAACTGCCGTGAGTTACTGGTTTCCTGTTGGATGTTAGCTCTCCTACTTGTTTTTTCAGTGTGCCTCGCACACAGAGTTTTGCAGTTCCTGCATGTTTGTGCAACGCAAATACAAACGTAGCTCTCCGGTTGAAATGTTGTTAATTTTGATGGGTGGATGGGTTTTCTGAAATTTTATGAAACTATTTTCTGTTTGAAGAGATTTTATTTATTTACCACCAATTATAACATCAATACAGACTCGTCCAATACGATGTTTTAAGACATACAGTATAGAAAACATACTATAAAAACACATAAAATAAAAAAACACACAATATAAAATAAGTTAGATTACCCAGGAATAATATTAATACCTAAATTAATTGAAAATGACAATGTTCACAGTTGCACACCTTCTGGATAAATCTCGGCTGGTTTTTCCCAAATATAATATCTTCCGATACCGTTATAATATTAATAATACGTTAGTCCTTAAGGTAGATGGAGTCGAAGTTAATAACAACATAAAAAGACATCACGCCTGTAATCACCAAAGAGTTAGGCAGAGGTGTACCTAATAGTGCACCCATATTTCAGCAGTCATATTTCGACAATAGTAATAGTTCGTATTGCCATCAACCGGGAGAACTACTAACTACTAAGAAATACCTGATGGAAAAACCCAATGACACTTTGCCCAACCCGGAAATCGAACCCAGGACCTCATGTTCAGCAAACGTGCTTCCGACCAATAGACCAACAAACCACTAACCCTTCTAAAAAGAAAAAAAAAACTTTTAAAACAAAAAAAAGAACATCATTACAACCAGGAACAAATTAGCGAAACAGTAAGGAATGTCGTCCCATTTAGAATTACCACAGAATGATTCCTAATTAAACTTTTGTAAGGGGCTAAATGCTATGCAATCCTCCTCCTACTCTTTCTCTAAGAACTTTTTAATGTAAAATGGTTTCGTCGTATAAATTCGTTTTACGGTATTCAACTTCAAGCTTTGGTTATAAGAAAATTGTGAAACAGTGAGTGATGTCAGCGGTCGGAGACATTCTTGGGATAAGAGTGAAATTGCATTCTGAAGCTTTAAAGTTATTGTTCTGGTGGTATTTAAAACTTTTGAATAGTATTCTTACTAAGACGGAGTTGAGAATATTTGAGGTCACCATGATATTAAAAGTACTCGTTGAAGTTACAATTTTGCACTAGGCCGGTGTGGTTGTCTACAGCCCGTACTCTCTCATAGAGGAGAGGAGAGCTGTGTCCCAGTAGTGGGACAGCAGGGTTACGTTGATGAGGCTGTAACCCTGAAAATGTCTACCGACATCACAAAAGACGAAGATGACTGGACGAAATTGACGCCATTCGGCACGATGTGTCTAGAATTAGATCGAATCAAGGACTTTCTATTAAAATTATTGAAGGAATTTATTTGGACGTCGGAATCGCCGGGGTTACCAACTGACTAGTTTTATTGAGAAGGAGGGCCTCTATATGATGAACTCCTTTTTTAGAAAGCGTGAGCACAGGAAGTGGACCTGGCAGAGCCCCGATGGTGCAACTAGAAATGAGATTGACTTCATCATGTCAACCAAGAAGCAAATGTTCAATGATGTCTCGGTGATCAATTCGGTGAAAACCGGGAGCGATCACCGCATGGTAAGAGGCACATTGAACATCAATATCAAGCTTGAACGGTAACGGCTGATGAAGTCTACGCTCCAGCACAGATCCAAATCCAAAACCCCGAGAGCTTTCAGCTTGTACTCCAGAACCGTTTCGAGTGCCTAGGAAGCTCAGTGGACGAATACAACAGGTTCGTGGAAACTGTCCATACGACCGGCTCGAAGTTCTTTAAGGCACGTCGTACAGATCAGAACAAGAGACTCTCCGATCACACTCTCAAGCTCATGAAGGAGCGGCGTGAGATGATCCTGCAGTCTTAAGACGAGGCGTGTAAATACAGCTCAATAGACGGATCTCTAAATCCTTGAAGAGCGACCTCCGCTTTAATACCGAGCGTATTTAAGACGCGATTGAGCGGAATAAAGGCTCCAATGTATTTGCAAGAGATCTGGCTATTGGGCAGAGCCAGCTCACGAAACTGAAGACCGACGATGGTAGGATCTTATCCGCCAAACCGGAGCTTCTGAGGAGGGATCGAGAGCTTCTATGGACATTTGTACACGTCAACCAGTAAACCCGTTGCAGATCTAGCAAACGACCCAAGAGCAAGACTGACCCGAAACTATACCGAAGACATCCCGGACGTCAGCCTGTACGAGATTAGGATTGCTCTGAAGCAGCTCAAAAATAACAAGGCACCGGGTGATGACGGAATTTATTTTAATAATTTACAAGCTTTTAAATATATTGAAGCAACTTTTACTATTGCAGATAAAAATGGATCACTCTTTTAGCCACAGGTTTTTATGGTAGGTTGAAAAAGAAAATAACTGTTTTATAAATAAATTTTCTTAAAAGCCACAAAATCATTTTCATAATTTTAAACCAACCCGTATACAGACATTTCAATACTATAATTGTCCAATACCGCGATAAAATAACACCACACTGTAAAAGCAAGCGGGCAAATATTACACAATTTCATGAGGCAATAATTGGCAATTTTCGTTAACGCAACCAATGTTGTACGTCATCGCTATTTTTATCAAAACCGATGAGGTGACTCTCATCGCCACTCGTGCGGGCGGCTTACGTAAATGTATTTATTTTGATAGCTTATCGTATCTTTACGCCTGCATCCCTTACAGAGGCAGGCACGGTTGTAGATACATACATTTCGCCAGTTGTCTATGTCACGAATAGGTATGAAAAATGGATGTGGCACAAATCTTCCTGAAAGTGTCAGAATCCTGACAGAATAATGCATTACTTTGCCTGACACTGGGATCGAAGCCAGGAACATCAAAACAATTAAAACTATTGAGAAATGTATCACGGATTTTCAGCTAAAGACAGAAGATTTTGAGCCAAATGACATACTTATTTTCGTTAATTGGTTTTTCTATAAAGATGAAATACACGTAAAAGATAAGTCTGTAATGTCGCCTTGTTGACTCTTCCCGTGACCCAAGGGCCGGCTTTTACCTAGACCAGAGGCTAAATGTTGCCATGCAATATGGCAACGCTGCCAGTCTCTTGACAGCTTTGAGGAGGAATTTCGATGCCCTTTTAAAGTTTGTTGTTAGTTAATTTTATTTTAGTCTTTAAATTATATGTTGCAGAAAGTATATAGCTTGTATTACGCAAAACAGCAATAAGCATTTATTTATAGATACGGTTACACACTGCAATTTTGGAGTTTAGGATTTCTCTTCAATTTTATTTTACCTTGAGGCCTAAGAACTGTGCTGTGGGACAGTTAAAAAAAAAATACCGTCGTCCCGGAACACAAAGAGCGATGAAGGAACATGGATGGGTTTTAGTCAGTAAAAGTCTGACACTCCCTCCTGCTCCGCCCTGTCCACCGGAGGACTAATTTGATGATTTCCCATCCGAAAAAAAAAATAAGGCCTAAAAACTGTCCTACTATAATTAACAACAATGTGGATTGCTAAAAAATAAAGTAGGCCCGTTCTTGGGTCTACTCTTTTCATAAATACTAATAGTCAATTGCCCAACAAGCCTCTATGAATGAACTCTCATAATAATTCTACATCAGACATCATGTCAGCTCATCATGTGGTGATGAAGTGTGGTTGTTAATAACGCGGACCAATCCCCAGTGACTATGGTCGGACTACTAACCACTACTACGAATTCAGGAGGATATGGAATATATTATATTTGAATCAATTTTATAAAGTATTTTGCGAGCTTTTCAATGATCTTAATAACGTATTACGTCTGTGTTTCGTTAAAGTATAAGCTGTAGAGGTGAATAAAAACAAAGAAAGAAAAATATTTATTTGGGAATTGCATGTCTAAAAGAGTGATGAATATAAATGTTGATGGATGAAGAGAAAGAGAGGAAGACCAAAGAAACGATGGATGGATCGTGTGAGGAATGATATGAATGAAAAAGGTGTAAATGATTGTTTGACGGTTGACAGGGGAGAATGGAAGAAAAAAACGTGTTGCGCCGACCACAAGTAACATGGAATAAGGGTAGGAAGATGATGAAGCACAGGAACTACAAAAAAGGATAATAAAAAAACAAAAACTAAAACGAAATAATAAAAGCATTATGCTGCGATAGATGAAAAACAAATACCGCATACGCTAGTATTCTAATATGTAGATACAAAAGAAGATACATCGAAGAGTATTTTAAAGCATTTTTGATGGACGTCACGTCACGGCTGGCACAGTGGCTCAGTGACTGCTGCTGTTACAGCACAGCTGTTACGGGTTCGATGCTCGCACGGAACAAAGTATTTGTATGGGATACTGGTAGATTTTCCGGTTGTTTGGGTATGTGAGTTGAGATGTTTGTAAATGAACCAAAACCACCACACATGAGAAATTCCATACATGAGAAATTCCTGGTGAGTATCATTTGAGTATATTATGACGTCACCTAAGTACATAACACTATTTTCCTAGCTGGTCTTGGCCGGAAACAGAGTATTATCCGTGGTAGTGGTACACCCGAATCAGCTCATACAAAACTAGTTAATATTTTATGTAGAGAATGGACGTTGGTTTTGTGATCGTCTTGAGACCACTTTAGATGAAGGTTCGATTATTTCTTGAAGCTCTAGAAATGTTTTGTTATCATGATCCGTTAGTGTCCAAAATTGGCATTGGGGCTCTGCAGATTTTATTGGTGATTGCTGGTATCGTTAGTACCTGTAAAGGTAAATTGTAGTAGCTGTAAATATCATTAGTCCTGACTGAATTTCGGACATGGTTGGTGAGCTTATATACATATCCTTCCAAAGGCATTAGCTGTTAAGTATGTAGGACATATTGTTATGTACAAGTTTGTGTGCAAATGTAGGTGCACTCTCTGTTCCTTTACTTTTCGACACTACAAGGACGAGATCAGGCCCAGGTCTAACGGCTTAACGTGCTTTCCGATGCACGAGGGTATCACACCGTCAACTTCTAAGCTCCAAGCTACTTACTACAGAGAAACGAAGTGTCGTCTTCAAGGACCCACCAAGCAGACCCACCGGTTGGTCAGTGGTTCCTGGGATATAAAACTAAATAGTCACCTAAGTCCTACTGGTCAGTAGGTCTTGGGAGACACATCAGTATTCGGAGACCCACCGGTGGGTCTGCTTGGTGGGTCCTTGAAGACGAAGTGGAAATTCCTAAGTCAATTTTCTTTTTACCTGACTTGGGAATTGAACCCTGGACCCCACGCTCGACCGCCGCGCTTGCAAACACGAGGCCAAGGAACGGGGCAGAAGATAATTTTATTATAGTCACAAAGTGTGTTTGCGGGCACAGGAGCACTATTTCTTCACTCATATCTTAGTTCAATAGGACGGTAATTGGACACGGTCGTTGAGTGGTCAAGATCAGAATTAACGCTCTGAAAAGCGCCAGCAAGCTGCGTAAAATAACATTTGTAGTACTGCACTCCTTTCAGGCTTCAAGTTATTTTACTAAGAACAAGAATAATGACACTTTTTTAAAAAAACTCTTTGGATTGTATAGACTTTTGTGTCTTTCGATTATAGATCTATGTTTTTCACAGTGTCATAAAAATGTCAAAGTTGACTATATGTTTTTGTGTGTGTTTGTTTTAAACTAAATCATGAAAAATACAAAGTCGCAAAATATATCGTTTTCCGATTATGTTTCTAGCGCTGCAAGTCTTCAGTCAGTGTATACTTCTGTGAAATACGAGGACCCAAGAATTCAGTTGAATTTGATTCAGAAAGTAAATAAACTGGAAATCTTCTCTCATTCTCATCTCTCTCTGATTGCAGGCCGTTTTTGTCCGCTGCTGGAAATCTAGCCAAATCGGTTATACCTAAAGAGACCTTTACAGGATATATCTTACCTCCTTTTCTGCTCAACATCCAATCAATCCATCAACACGAAAGCAGGAGATGGTCCGGTGATATAGGCCCCAACTTGTTGTTGGTGGCATTTATCTGGTTTGGGTTCCACTTCCAACACATCACTACTCTTAAAATGGTGAAGGATCACAACACCACGAGGAAACCCGATGGCGCACTCAATATCACAAAGAGAAGATGATCTGCTACTTATGCTATACCTACTCCCCAAGCTCAGCACGCACTGATGTCATTGTTTTTGTGATTACCAGAAAGAATTGCCATCTGAGCGCCCTGTGATCCCATCGACTAAGTGCGAAAGACTGGCATACTACAGAGCTTTCACGTCAACGCAAGCCAAAACGGAGATAATTACAGCACAACAACAAAATATTAACAGGTTCATTCCTTAAAAAAATTCATTCATTCATTCATTCGTTAAATAGTTTGCAGAGATCTTCGATTAGGAAGTTTTCCGAAGAAGTATTCCCACCATACCTATCTGCTTACGCGATTTAGAGTAATGGCTGTTTTTCTTTTGCAAACAGAATGGCAAACTATGAATTTTGCCATGTATACCTGGCCAGGCGTTTTTTTTTTTGCATTCTTGTGCTTTTGTGTCAGCAACTTGACGATAGAATTTGGCATCATCAACGTATCTTCCACAAAATTTCTGGCCAAATGGATATATTATAGACCTTCCCCAAGTGTTGCTACTTCTTAGATGCTTGCAGCTATCAACAGATTGTTGGACCACCTTGAGAGAGGTTTACCCACGCTGCGCCTTCTTATACGCGATCGCCACTCCGGGATCTTTCAGCCAAAAATATTTACCCTGCAGATTTTCCCAAGGACTTTAGAACATTAGAACTAAATTGCACCTACTCATCACTGATGTTTTCTTTTGCAGTTTCCTCTGGTACTATGCTTTCAACGTGTTCTTCAAGAGCTTACCACATGGGTTCGTTCACTATTTCCTTGCTGCTTACGCACCGGAGGAACATATGTTTGTGTCTAAAATGGTGCCTTTGTGTTGTGGTGCGTTTTAAGTATTGTCTGTTTTATGCTAACTGCTAACCTATAAATGTTTCCATTATTGGGTAACCCTTACATTATCCTTACCCTTTACTAGGTTTAACTGCCCACCCTTCTCCATTGCGATCTAAGCATTGAAATGGGCAACTACATATGTATAAAATCTCTGATTTTGCATCTCCGTCAACATCAGAGTGATTTCCGTTTTTATTACAATCAAGAAGACTGTCAGAGACTATCTATCGTGTCAGAGTTTTTATTTCGCCCATGGGCCTCTGACTTGGCTTTACACGCCGTCAAGAAATATCTCTCAGGCATGCTGGTTTCCTCACGATGTTTTATTTCTTCGAAGCATGTGAAAATAAATGCAATACGCACATAAATCTGAAAAATATGAGGTGCGTTTCTTGGGTTCGAACTTGAGACCTCAGTACAACATCGAAAGGAACCGGGTGATTGCTGACAAAACACCGAATCTAGCTAGATTCGCAGCTGCGCGCTGGGCGACTTTCAAGACTTGGCAGTCGGTCACACCACAAGGCTATCACTGCTAGGATGCTGTTGTTGTGTTGGGATGCCGCTATCGAGAGTGCTGTGAGGGAACTGTAACATCATCTTTTTATATCTGACTAATTCTTTCAACTATTCAAAAGTACCTGTAACTGGTTTATGAAATAAATGTTATGAGTATAGTAGAACAGAGTTTGAGAAGAAACTCAAGCACACGCAACGCCAGGATTTCTAAGTAAATTTTTAATTTATTTTCAGGTATAAAATATTTATTCGTCATGGTTGGATTTCTTGAAATTATTTCAAATGTGGATTTGATGGTTGTGATGTTCCATTACACAATATACGGAATAATAGCGCAGAATCCATGGAACAGGTATCTCTATCCTATATAAAAATATTATTTTACAGAATATAAGTAGGGTTTTAATACAAATATCATGGTTAAATGTTACAGATGTTCAAATGAAACCTATTTTAACGAGAAATATAATGACACAATTATTTGCTATGAGATACAGGAATTTGCCAAAATGTTTATAAACAAGTCACATTCGCTCGATGGACCTTTTTACGTTCACAAAGATACTGGTGAATATTTTCAGCTATCCCAAATAGCGTACTACAGGTACTGCTTTAGTTATACTTTTGTTCGTCCCCTATAGTTTCTAATTAAGTTGACAAAGCGTCATGATACGAAATTTTATTATGGATTTAATACATACATAATATAGATCACTCAGTGCTGGGTAATTCTATACCCCTGGGTAAGACTGGTAGTCGGACTTTCAGACCACTGACTACCTGTAGCGACTGTCAAAATTACAGCCAAGTCAGTAAACTGGGTTGTCGAGGCCAGATAGGCAGTCGCTCCATGTAAAACACTGGTATGCAATTGTATCTGGTTAGACTGCAAAACCGATACCAATAGAGTTGGGAAAAGGCTAGGCAGATGAGAAAAAGCTTCTTCTAATACTGGTAGTAAGACCAAACACCAACGTACTCGTATTATTATATTGATCAGTACTAATCCTAGCTCTTATAGATAAAAACACGACAATTGTTGAATGTTTCGTTTGGATTTGGTCATTTCACCTTGGTATTTAGTGAACATTACTAAAAGTTTATCCTGCGTTCAGCATTCATTAGATATTTTTCTTGTTGCAGGGAACAAATAAATTATTTTACTAAAAGTTGGAACATTTCACTTTTCCTTATAATATGGGGCTTTGTTCAAATCTTGCAAGTGCATGCTTGGAAGAGATATTTTTGGAAGGTTAAGTTAAACACTGGTCCCCTATTTTACATCTTTTTTTTTCGTATTCTATATTGTCTCACTGTAAATTACAATATTATGTGTTTTATTATTTGCAGGCCCTTCACTTCAGTCATTGGGGTATAAATTTCGTAGACCTTTGTACTTTAGGATATTTGGTGATTGCGAATTTGGACCCAGGAATACCAAATGCAGCAAATACACGACTAAAATGGCATGACACTACAGCAGAATCTGAATTTTGGGTTAGTAATAAAAAACATAACTGATTTGAAATCAAATAAATTATTAAGAAGTTAGGAGAATTATTATGACTAACTGATTATTCCGGTAACTGAAAGAAATTATCCCAAAAACAGTGAAGAAAAACACCGTGAGGAATCGAGCATATTCTAGAACCAAAAACACGATTACTTAAGACATCTACCTTGGCTCCCCTCGAGATGAATAATTTTAAAAATAAATAAAATGAAATTAATTTATTTCAGGTCATTGACCCATGATAGATTGAAAAAAAACAACACTACACTTTGGTCAATTATACAAGCTTCACTATCAAGGATACTCGTGCAATAAATAATAAGCGACTGATTATTAAATAAAGTTAACTAATTAAGGCCGGAACCCTATCACAGAGAGGAGCCCTATATCCCAGCAGTGGGAATATTATAGTTTGCCTACGCAAGCAACTATGGTGGGGTCAGCTTTCAATCTGAATCTGTAAATCTGTACATCGACCCTCATTGGTTTATTTTCTTTTGACAGGTTGAAGACGTTGGAATGCTTGCAGAATCAGTTACAGCGCCTCCAGTAGTCCATGTTCTAACATCTAGAAGCAATCAAGAGGTACTAAGCTGTCCTTGACTCTCGCATTTACTAAAGGACAAAATTAAATGCTCTGTGACTGTGTTACTAAAAATAATATTTTAGTATCACGACCTTTTTCATTTTTTTTCTCATGTCAAGCAACGTTGGGTGACGTCGCTTGAGTTTACCCGACATCTCTAGTGAGTCTTGTTTCCTTTTACCCACTAGTTTATATAAGGCTTAAATTAACATTTTGGAGATATATGAAAACATTGCAAGAGTGTCTAGGTGGAATGCTCTTGAACCAATAAACCAATTTGTCGAAACAGGCATTAAGAGTGTGTTTGAAGGCCTAAGAAACTGGGCATAAATCTATTGGATGTATGAATTTACAGATTGATCCGTCAACAGACAGTACAACAATGGTAATATCTAACGCATTGATATACATATTCAGAGGCTTGCTGAGCGCAAAGGTCAAACTTTTTTGCGAAGCTCTGGTCCATACAGAGATGCCTAATACGCAATTTAGTAAGTTACTCGCTCTTATACTACCTAACTACCAGAAAGAAATCCTAGCTACCAGATTGCATCTTCTTTCTTGCGTCAGCGCAAGATACCATTTTAAAAAGGCCATCTACACTACGGTTAAAATTCTGGGCCAAAGAAGTTCTAGTAAATTCTTAGTGACAACGATGATGCCTATAGGAGCTCGTGACTAAATGATAACAGCCGCTCGGGTCGATCTAAAGGTAAAGCCGCGCTTGCCTAGGTTGGTCCGTGGATAGGTGACCATCCATTACATACCGAGTTTCCATCAGTGCCTCGGAAGCACATAAAGCCGTTTGGTCCCGGCTATCATTTGTAAATTTTTGACAGTCATTACAAGATGTCAGTAGCCCGAAAGTCTGACAACCCAAGGGGTTTCGTATTACCAAGTACTAACTGGGTTGTGGAGGTCAGATAGGCAGTCATTTCGTGTAAATTACTGGAATTCAATTAAACACCCGTTTAGACTGGAAGCCGACCCCAATATTGTTAGGAAAAGGCTAGGCAGATGATGAACGACGACGTCAAAGCCGAAAATGTATTGGACTGATTAAGGTACCGTACAGGTTTTGTCAATTCTGTTGAAAAGTGAGCAATGTGTATTAGAAGAGGTATCTTAGTTAAACTGCCCATAATATGGACTATAGACCTTGTGAAGATCACTAGGATTCGCCAGGGAAACACAGGCTTCTTCGTTTTAGCAATGATTGCAGAGACCTAAGTCGAGTAGCAGATGTCTCTCTCTAAGGAGAATCATTGTAATTAATATTTTTTTTTATAAAACATTGAAGTGAACTTTTAATTTCAGACGAAAAATCTTGGTTCTATTTATGGCCCATGTTTTGGCAGGAATTCTACCTGGGTGATATATACAGCATACTTTATACTGTAATTAATATGCTATGTGAATCAATGATACTTGTAAGTAGTATTGTTGTTGTTGTATTGTTTCCTCTGTTGGATTTTTCTAGGGAAGCACCAGCCTTTTCTGTTGTTGGATATACGTTATCATCATTATCATTTATAGCTTGACCTCACCTACTAGTTGGAACATGTCTTACTTTGCTTGATGCTAATCGCCACGCTCCTGTCATGCAAGCCTCGGTTTTACCTGCAGTGGCAAAAATGTCGTCTAACTGACAGCCAGCACTACTTTTTTCAGTCCTAAGTGTGCTTTTGAATTACACAATCTAATTTCCCCATCCCCATTCTATCATCGGACGAGCAAAGATACGGCGAAGCATCATCGTCATAAAGTTGAAGTTCCACGGAAACAAAGGAAACAAAGCGCTATGCTTCCAAATTTATTGTGCAAACCGCCAGTCTGTGGAATTCACTGCCGACTTATCTATTCTCTGATCATTATAATCTTGATTATATATATGGATATTCAAAGTTTGAGTGAATCGGTTTCTTCTAAGCAGGCATGCTCCACTTTAGGCCGCATCATCGCTTCACAATAGGCGTGTTGAGGTCAAACGCAAGCCGATTTAGTATTTTTTTTAGTAAAAGTCACAACTTTACTCCACATGTTGTCATCATTTGATTTGCTAGGTAGCCTGCCCAACTCCATTTAAGTTACATAACACGATTTCCAATATCATGTTCAAGTTAGACGGATTCAGGTTTAAGTTGGTCTTAATTGGTTAAATCTGTTACAGGTAGTAACAAATCTATGTATAACTGAAACAGTGGTTTACGAATGGCCAAAAATAAAGCGCTGGCATGTCATGGCAACGTCGACTATTGTCGGTATAATATTCCACTGTTTTACTACTATTAATGTAAGTAAAGAGTTAATTTTTTTCAATATTCTCATTTGTAAGACAAGAAATAATATTTAATGACTAGCTGACCCGCGCAACTTCGTCTGCATCATACATGAGAGCAAGAGAGGGGTTCATTCTATCTAGCAGAATCTTGATGCTTAGAAATTTATTTGGCTTATCACACTTCGCAATAATCTTCTTCAAACGAATATTTTTAAGGCATACAAATTATTATTATTATTATGTCCGAATTTACAATGTCATACTTTTAAGATAGCAAAATTTTATTTGGCATAAAAGCAAGCCGAAGCTGCGGTGGTAAGCGTAAAACACAGCTGCGGTAGTGAGCGTAAAACACAGCTGCGACGATAAAAGCTCGCGTGTGACCGCTGGAGCCGTGACAGATACCATGCCTGTTGCATGATTGCTTGCATGCTGCATGCTTGCTTGCATGCTGCATGCTGGCTGCATGCATAGTGTATGCTGGTTTGCATGTTTTCATACTACATGCTGCTGCATACATGATGTATGCTTGCCTGATCAGAAATATGCAGCAATTAACATTATCGTCGTATGCTTGTGGCGAAAAAAAAAATATTCAATCAATTTAATAACATGGTAAGAAATACACAATTTTAATTATGCTAACTACGAATTTTCTGTAATGTTATAGATGAGGCTTTCCATTATTATGCATAATATTAAATGTATGTAATGCCAAAAGATGATTCTAACTCTAAATTTTCTTAAAATGATAGTTCTGCCTTGTAGGACTATCGATATGAAATTTATGCCAAAAAGATGATTCTGACTGTGAACTTTCTGCGATAAGGTGGTTCTACTTTTAATTCTTATGCATAATTTGAAATTTATGCCTAAAAATGATTCTGTCTAACAAAATTATGAGGTTTGAATGTATGATAAATGAGCGTCTGCCAAACGATTTTCTGCAAAATGAAGTTTATGCTATCCACTCTTAACCAAAATAATAAAAATAGTATTAAGTAAAAATAGACACTAAAAGTTCTGTTGTAAAGGGGTCTACTCCCAAGAGAGAGAGAAGGGTTAGAGAAAGTGGGTTGTAGGCACCTATAATACAATTCTCAAGGAGCACATCACACACATGTGTTATGCATATTTAATGATACATTCATAAAATTTGGCAATAACGATTATCATCAGGACATCTGTGTCTGAACTAAATACATTAATAATTATTTGTAACTCAGACAACAGCGCACTTTCCTCATACTTATACAATTGATTGCAGCAGTTAAGATTCTAACATTACAGTAGTAAGTGGGAAGGAGGAGTACAATTTGTAACAATCACTTGTTTCTGTACAAAATCGAATGACCGAAAGCGCCTATTTGTAATGTAACGCATACAATCGAATCCTGAGACCCTACTCCCTAACGCTTTCCGTATATTCGGATCTATCCGTCTCTCTCGCGCACGTTTGCAGATGAGTGAGTGAGAGAGACGGATGGATCCGAATATACGGACAAAGCGTTAGAGAGTAGGGGCTCTGGATTGTTACACAACACACAAACCCTCCTGATTAGGTCTAAGTAGCAAAATGTCCAACAGCGCGAAACGTCTAATGAGCAGTAAGTCTAATTAGCAAAATGTCCATGTAGCAAAACGTCGAACTATCAGATGGTCCATGTAGCAGAACATCTATTTAGCACAGTCATTTTTAAAATGTGTACAATCATGATAGAAAGTAAAAGTCATTTGTAAATAACATAAATTTATTTGATAAACAATAAACTGTGTTTAAAAGCTAGTAGCCTCTTAAATATTATTAGGAAATTAGGGAAAAAAGTAAATCAAAGTAAGTAAATAAGTAATGCTAATCAAATAGCATTCCTGACATTAGGTGTCATTCGCCATAAAAAAGATATACGCTACGAGTAGGTACCGACCATGTACGCAACACCACACTGCGCTCCGAAACACAAATCACTGACGTTGCTCAAAAGACCGGGCTGGCCATGTGTGTCGTATGCCAGACGAGCTGTGGGCCAAAATAACCACGATGTGAAGCCTTGACACAGCCTCGCGGGAGATGGCTGGATGAGCTGGACAAAACCAACGACCAGTGGTCCACATTGGCCCTGGATCGAAGAATTTGTAAGTTATGGGGAGAGGCCTTCGCCGTAGGAACACAGGCTTACAGTAACAGTACGAGTACGTAAACCAAAAAGTCTGTATGTAAATATTACAATGTCCGTTTCCCTCCCGATGCAAAGTGTGTGTTGAATTTTGTGCCTGAGTATTCAGACATTCTGTGAATCTGACTTTTTGCTAATCGTTCTACTATATGGACCATCTGGTAGTTGGACATTTCATGCTACATGGACATTTTGCTAATAAATTAGACTTACTGCTCATTAGGCGTTTTGCGCTGTTGAACATTTTGCTACTTAGACCTTCTGATCAGGAGGGCACATCAATCCTTCGGTGAGGAAACGCCTTATTACGCTGTACGAACCCAAGTCGGCAGGTAGTAAAGACAATCTCTTTAGATGGCGGTTCATGGACGGCTCAGATTTCAAGTGTGTATGCGGCGTGTCCGCACAACAATGGCCCACCATTTTGCGCTGCATGCCCTGACACCTTCGCTCTTGACGATCTTATGACTGCATCAGCGAGCGGTGTTCTTATAGCTAAATTTTGGGTCAAAGTTTGCCATCGACACTAAAGAATCACACTTTACATATTTGAAACAAACTGATCATAATGATCTAGTATCCCCTTTGGTCATTGATTGGTTATTTGTTTTGCAGACTCGAGCTATTCTATGGGTATACGGTAAAGGCATGGCGACATTAGCAGAGATTATATTCCTTTATATGTGGTATCCATTAGGAAGACTCGTGGATGACCACATTTTCCATTATGGCTTACCACCAACACGACTCAAAATTTTAAGCATACAATTTGTGCCTGTTTATTACTTGGTAAGTTTAATTAATGTTGGGCAAAGTGTTTTTGGGTTTTTCGTTCAAGATTTTTTTGGTAGCAATCTGGAGTCAGAATTCGTAGCCAGTTGATGGTTATTAGAACTTAATAAACATGACTTAATCAAAGCTCCGCGAGATAAGCATATAAATAAGAACCCGATAATAACTATCAGGCAATAGCTCACTAGAACCAACAACCATCTGGTAGGAAGATCCTCCCTTACATTGTTCCTCAATGCTCTGAATCTTTGATACTCCAGGCACGGTCTCAAGTAAAGGGTAGACTTGTAGTTTTTAGTTTTAATTTTTCAGTTCAAGGTTTACTTAATGGTAACGTCTCTATGGAACGTTATGATGACAGAATCTGTTGGAGAAGAAAACAGTCATTATGTTTGGTCTTGGTCACTGCTGTTGATGCCTGTCATTCTGGGGGCATTGATCACTATGTTCAAATATCTTTTTAAATATAAAGTGGTAAGTATGAGTATTTTAATTAATAGCAGGAGAGAGAACAGAAAATAGAGGATCTCGTGGCTAATTAATAACAGCCGCTCGGGTCGATCTTTAGGTTAAGCCGTGCTTGCCTAGGTTGGTCTGTGGATGGGTGACCACCCATTACATACCGAGTTTCCTCCATACCTCGGAAAGCACGTAAAGCAGTTGGTCCCGGCTGTCATTTGTGATCTTTGACAGTCGTTACAGGCCCAAAAAGTCTGACAACCAGTCTTACCAAGGGATATCGTATTATCCAGTACTAACTGGGTATGTGGAGGTCAGATAGGCAGTCGCTCCATGTAAAATACTGGTATTCAGCTGCATCCGGTTGGATTGGAAGCCAACCTCAACATAGTTAGGAAAAGGCTAGGCAGAGGATCATGAGTATTTTAATTAATATTCGTTTATTTATTTTTCGAACTTGTTTTTTAAATTTTTCGAGATCTAATATGGTATATGGAATCCGAGAGCTGGATTTCCGCAGATTCCAAATTCTCCCCTCGCTTTACATGCATGACCGCACATTTTTCTATACCAAATTCCATCTTGATGGCTCTACTGAAAGTTTTAGTTACCTTCAGTAGCTCCAATTAATTAACTACTAATAGTTACACTCAGTCAATGACATATCAACTTTGGAATTAGAATTATGATAAACTAATCTCGTTATTGACTTAGGTATGTAGTACGCCTGATCGGTAACGCTGCGTGCGTCGTGTGTTGATTCGACATATCACAAACCAGTGATGGAAAAATAGTCTAGGATTGCAACAGTGTCCCATTGTGTTTTTAAAGTAGGTATATTTGTTAATTCCAGCCCTGGAGCTTCATAATGCGTCCAAAACCAAAATGGGGACCGCGCGATTTTTCGATACGACAATTGAGAAAGCAATTTGATTCAAGATATGTAAGTAGACTCCTGATGGCTTAGTTGACAGTAACCGCTAGCAACAATGCCACTACGGGATTATAACTTCGATGGCATTGGTAGTTCCTCAGTTCGCTATAGTTATTCAACGAAAAATATTACTGACTGACTGAGGACTGTTAGTGACAGCACTACTGGTATACTGTCCGCAGTTTTCACTCGATCCCAGCAGCAAACGGTAATGTCGCCATCAATGAAAGTGTTTTCATAGAGTTACCTGGAAACCAGCAGTGTTGACGGTCTTTATCGGATAGTGGTTGAGCTGCCTTGCATCTACAGTCGGCAGTCGCCTTCAGCATTGCACCTTTCGGATACTGTTTATTGTAAATTTGTGGATCAACTTAATGCTTTAAAAAATGCTTTATACAAAATGGCCTTACATTTTCAATAACTTACTAACAGGTAACTGAAGGTTGCTATCTCTGTCTGTTTGATATTTAGCTTAGAGACCGTTAGAAACAAAACGTCACAGAAAAGCTTTCTTTGATTTTTATATGAATCAAGACGAGTGACAAGTACGTGACGCGGATAGGATATTTTTAAGGTAACTTTGTACATAGAAACACCGATAGCTACGAGACGTAGGCATATTAACTAACAGTTATACGTTAGTAGGTTATAGAAAACGGCCGTTAATGGTCAACTGTTTCTGGATTATCCCAAGATTCTAGATTATGTGGTTTAGAAGAACTGTTTTTAAAACACTGTTTTGTTTTTGTTCCAGTACATTGATTCTGAAGTCCCAAGACTTCTCAGTCGCTACCTTTTTTCAAAGAAAGAGACCAAAGTGTACAAGGTCGATGTTGGGTACGATTACCAGAAAAAAAGTTCTACGGTCATCAAGGCAGTCGGCTTTGGCGAAGTTTCTGACGAGAAAAAAGAAAAAACGTCGTGAATGCTGTACAAAACTGTAGATTTCAAACCTTGCATAAAGTACTAATAGGGTAGATGACAACATAAAACAATAATTTCAAGACATCAAAAATCTCTAAAAAAATACTTTATTGTGGGCCTGAAAACCCGATTTATTTTGAATTAATTGCCAAATTCGATTTTTATTTGCTTTGAAATCAATTAATAGTCAAGTCATTAAAAAAAACAGTGACGTCACAGTTGGCTATTGCCATACAAAATCTATGAGAGGACCGCGTTTTGACAGCTCATAAAAAGTATCTCAATTGATTGGTGTGTCATCTACTCTATAAGACACCGTTTTCGCGGTAGTCGTACTATATACTTAATTATGCGCCTTGGTAATCTTCGTATTTAAAAGACAAAATGGTTCCATAGCGCACGTTTTAAATCGTTTTCCTTAAGTTTGCCGTACGCCATTAATCACCAGAATTTTATCCTTTTCAGCGACACTATCGAATGGTGAAAACATTTATTTTTGAAGTTTTAAGGATTTATTATTTATATATTTAAATTAACGGGTTCAATTCTTGGCTGGCAACATTGATTTTTTAAAAATCCAATGATGCAGTTTTAGTTTTCATCAAAAGCGGGCTCGAGACTCCTTTATCAGTATTTTTCGCTATTCCATATATTTTTGGATTTACCCATCCACACCCACTTGAAACATTCAACCTGTATAATTATTAAATTATTCGACCTTTATTACAAATTTCCTATAATATATCTTTAAACTTAAGTTTAAGTAAGTAAAAACCGAATGTTATACTTTATTATTCATGGCTTATTTAAAACTGGCATCTTTGTTATCTAAAAAGTATAATAACTATAGTTTAGTTCGATAACGATCGTAAAACAATTTTTTTTTTTTTTTACTTAGACGAAGGAGGATAATGTACGAGCATAGAACTATAAAATTACGAACCGTCTACGAATTCAGCGATCCGTACGAACATAAATTACTATAACTCGTAAAACGATTGATTCAATCTTTAAGCATTGTAAAATCTTTTCGCTTCGAAACTCAGTTAGTAATAAAATTTAAAAACGATTTAATTTTGGCACGATTAATGCGTTTTTTTTTTTGAAGAATCTGACAGTGTTAATAAACTTAGGCGTTAGTTTAGATTAAAGTTGGCAACATTTACGGTTTTCTTTTTCAAAAACTTACCCTGTAATGTTCTGTCGTCAGAAGTCACCATGGATGTGGCGAAGTTTTGGGCTAACAAAATACGAGTATATACATACATATGTATATTTGCGTGTCAGTGACACCAAGAAGAAGAAGTCAGAGGTCGCCAAAGGACGGTCCCGCAAACAACTCTTGATTGAAAACTCTGTTTAATTTCGATGCCTATCATCATTCTTACGCCCTTATCCCAATTTATTTGGGGTCGGCGCAGCATGTCTTCTCTATATATTACTCGTCATCTTATCAGACATCTCCTACGTAAGTGACTAATGGCAAACAATCTCGTTAAAAAGAGCTGTCTCACCTAAATAATATTGACTTACTGATCTTTTCTGACCCAAAAACAAAAAAAAATATTAAAGCAATTCAATCATCGCTCTCCACCTAATTCATATTTATACATACAGAATTTTCACAGGCGGATCACTCGGCGAACATAAATATTTAACAGGGCCCTGCTCCATCGTGTCAAATGCAAATAAATTCAATTCGGTTACTACAATCGCATTGGCACCAATGTTCATTAAATCCGTTTTGTTCATTGCAAATTAAATACTAAATTACTTTGGTGTTTGGGCAGTGTTGAATGGTATTGACGTGTCTGTTACTGTTGGGACAGATAAGGGTAAATTATTTGCAATTAAATTGGTAGAATAATCAGCGTATATAGTTGTTTGTGAGCCCACTGCTGGGAGACAGGCCTTCTCTAGAGAGAGAGAGGGAATGGGCTATAATGCACTAAGCGGCGGGCCCAGTGCGGGTTGGTAGACGTCACTTGTCTTCGACTTTTTTGTTCTAGGACATGCCGGTTTCCTCACGATGTTTTCCTTCACCTTTTTGTGGAGAGCAGTGGTGATGAAAAAAATTACAAAAAAAAGTAATGCACCTGCCTGGATTCGAACCCACGACTTACTGCTCGTAAGTCGGGGCCGCCACCACTGGGCCACCGCTGCTCTCAATTGTTATAGTTAAACTTTAGTTAAAGCAATTGTTACCGAAGTTAAACTAACCATACTTAGTGCCGTTTTCTATAACGTACTTTCATAGAACTGTCAGTTAATATGCCTACATCTCGTAGCTATCGGTGTTTCTATAAACAAAGTTAGCTTGAAATATCCTATGCGCGTCACCTACCCGTCACTTGATCCATAGAAAAATAAAAAAAGATTTTCTTTGACGTTTTGTTTCTAACCGTCCGTAAACTAGTCCAACAGACAGAGAAACCGATACCTGTCAGTAAGTTATTGAAAATGACCGCTAGAGAAAGCATCAATTATTTGGCTATCGGTACACCTCTGCCGAAACCTTCGGGAATTCTATGCAAAATGTTATGATGTTATTTGCTTGTAAATAACATCACGCATTACAGATGATTGTTAATTGTAGGTATTTTTTTTAATGTGAGTTACTTGTTTTTTCTAAATGTTTTTTTTTTTGTAAGCGAGTTAGAGGTATGTATATCGCATTGGCGTCATAGCTGTTAAGGTGTTATTTACATAATTTTAAATAAATAAAATAAAATACAACACAGTCACACAGTCACAGCACAGTACAGTCAGTATAGTCACTTATAATAATAGCAGTTAACAAGCTTTAATTTAAATCATTTTCTTACTCTAGGACTATGCTCATCAATCGGACCTTGAAAAAGTATTTCTCTTTATATTTTTGACATTATACCGCTAATTTATTTAATATTGTATTTATTTGTTGACATACTTATTTTAAATTAATTGACTCTTGAACCAAACTTTTTACTTCAATTATTATGGCTTTTAAATGTATTTGTTTCTGCATGTAATAATTTTATTTAATATGTAATGTTCAACACAATGTGAATTGTTTATGAATAAAAATAAATAAAATGAAATGAAATAACAAAAAACATTGTAGGATTACTCAGAGATGTATCTAAATACCCAGATTTTGCTGTAGTCACGTTTCGAGTCTCATGCAATAAAAAAAAGCGTCGAACATCTGATGTCCAGGCTGTTGCTTATGAATGGCACTGGGTAACCTGGGAATGGTATTTGCGATCTCATGGTCAGCAGTAGAGCTTGTGGCCACTAAAGGCCGTTTTCTATAGCTTACTTACATATATAACTATCAGTTAATATGCCTACGTCCGTAGCTATCGGTGTTTCTATAAACAAAGATAGCTAGAAATTTTCTATCCGCGTCACCTACCCTTCACAGAAAAATTGGTTCAATAGAAAAATCAAAGATAGCTTTTCTGTGATTTTTTATTTCTATCGGTCCGTAAGCTAAATGTCAAACAGACAGAGTTAGCAACCTACCGATACCTGTCAGTAAGTTAGTGAAAATGCCTGTAACCCAACGAGGTCTCAGTTAATTTTTTTACATTATTATACTTGCCGTCATTGTGAGTAGTAAGAAGCCCAACATCCAACCAGTTAGACTGGAAGCTGACCCTGTGGGAAAAAGTAACGCAAAATATTACTGCATGATGCAGTCATCTTTTGCGTATTATTCCTGTATGCACAATTATACTGAAATAACTTTCAACTTGCACATAAATGTATTTCAAAAACACAATAATTAGATACACAGCAACTTGTAAATGTTTACTGTTATTGTAAAACACATTTAGCAACTAATTGCCGACTGCCGGGTGAGATAAAGTAGATATTTTAGCTTTTAGAACGCGTTGAACGGCGTCGGAACTTTGCTAGAGTGGAAATGTAGGAGTGTTTACAAGGGCTCCTCTACGCTATGATAGCCTGGTACTTTTATTTATGCTTTGCTGAAAGTTTTGTTCACGCTTCACTCGATGGGGTAGTAAGAAACGTATGTGCGCGTTGTTATTATTGTAAAATATCATGTCTAGACGGTAGTCAGCAATATTTATATTTCCTTTTCTTTTGTTTTTCTGTGTGTTAGTATTATTTTCCGTAAGTCTCGTTCGTCTCCGTATTTCGAAGTTTTTACCCGGTCGTAGAGGGAGATGCCCATCATAGCTCGTTCTATAGCTCTCTGAGTGACTTGCATGTAATAGCTAAAGTATAAGCTAACTCTTAAAAGCCAATAAAAAACCTATTGTATAATATTTAATAAAAATAAGAAAGTTAAGGTTCTAAAAAGGTCTTACTAGCCTACTAATAGATTATTATATTAATTGTTTTCAGAAATGAAAGGGTCTAGCAAAAGGATATCAAGTCAATAAGCCATTAAATAACTTACAAAAGTTTAATGATCAATACATCTTTATTTTATAGTGAACATTATATATTTCTGTTTATAATTATAGCAACAACTAGCCAAAACAATAAAATATTTACGTAAATAATGATCCATGATCACTTATATTCTATCCAACATAATAACAATCAAACATAATACAATAGTAAAACAACAAACCATTTAAAAATAGTAATCATAATATAAGCAATAAAATAACTTAACTTTTACCTGTAGGCCGGAGCTCCGTTCTGGTCGATGTCTCGAACAAGAATCGTCTCTGAATTTTTTTTTTTTTTTTTTTTTTTTTTTTTTTTTTTTTTTTTTTTTTAGGAGGGACCACTCGCAGTTGCAACGCGCTAAGGTTGCTTAACTGCTTAACCGGACAATCCTGTGGTGGCCAAAAATTACTTTAAGGCCCCCAGCCAGGGCTTACAAACTAAGGATTTAAATTAAATGAACGGTCACTAAGGGCACCCCCTGTGGGGTTCGGGCCTCGGCTTAGTGCGTCATTGATGAGAGGGCAGCAAAGGACAACAGGCTGGGTCGGATCATTAATTGGGGAATCGGTCGTTACGTCTCTGACACTCGGAGCTCCCCCTTTTATAGTCGTGAACAAACAACTTTGACGTTTCCGTCTACCGTCATCTAAAATATTCTCGACATAAAAGGAGGATATCCGTTTGGAATATTTTCCATGTTTTGCTACATTATTCCTTAATATTTTAATTAGTCTACTTTTACAGACACTGAAATTACTATTTTATCACGTTTTAACATTAAAAGGAATACTCATGATAACAATAACAATATCTATACCTATAATTAGGATAATCTATTACATGCGGTGCATAGTGTGACATAGTGGAAGTGGTATCAAAAAGAAAGTGGAAGTGGCGGGCCATATGTGCCGTAGACTGGATGGAAGATGGGGGAAGAAAATGCTAGGGTGGAAACCTTGGATGGGACGGAGGAATGTGGGCAGACAACCAACTAGGTGGGCAGACGATCTCATTAAACTGGCCGGAAGAAACTGGATAGCCATGACACGAAACCGCCAAAAGTTGAGAGGTTTGGAAGAGACCTACACTCAGCATTGGGTAGCCGGGTTGAAGAAGAAGAAGAAGAAGTATTCCTGTAAACCAAAGGATGGGATAACATTCGGATTTCAATTCTCTAATTCTCGGTCTCCAGTCCGCCATTAGACGTTGGGGAATTGCCGCTTAAAATCAAAATTGAAATCTAATCTTAGTTGTAGAACAAATAATAACAGTGTTACCTGTTTCTATTCTACTAACTACTGCATGCGACCCTGCCCACGTGTTTCTTGTTGTAACAAAAAAAAAACAAATACAATGGCACTTAGTCTTGGTAGTTAGTTTCTATCAGTGAAATAATTCTTGAAAACGGGCGAGTAGTTTCAGAGATTACTTCGGCTGTTCAAACTTACTAACTCTTTACCTCTTTAATCTAGATTCATATCTACCTATGAAGCCTGTCTACGAAGAATGAATTCCTTAGATGTGAAAGAAAGTCACAATCCTTTATTACCAGACGTTACAAAAAAAACCCACATCGATTATCCTCTAAAAGCGTTTTTAAACGCCCATACAATTGTCTATGGGCGAACACATTGCATTTAAAACGGCGTAACATCAACAGTAAAACCCTGATTTTGCAATAAAAACGTTACTAAAGTAGCTTAAGGCAAGATTTGTGTTGTTTTGTGAATCTCTGTAATTACCTACGAAGATAAAAGAGAGAATTTATAGGTAAATGTTAGCAAAAACTCATTTTGCACATAGATTAGTTTTTATTGTGTATCGCGAAGTTGCAGGTCAACCAGTTATTTGCATAAATTAATCAGATGCATTGAGTTTCGATTTGTAGTTAAAAATATATGAAATGCTGATGGTAATTACGACTCACGTGTCCTGATGGGTTAGGGACAGGGCATCTGCCTAGCCTTTTCCTAACTATGTTGGGGTTGGCTTCCAGTCTAACTGGATTTTATGTGGAGCGACTACCTATCTGCCCTCCACCAACCCAGCCAGATATGAACCGATGCAGGTAATAATACAATTACATGTTACCAGTGAAGTAATGGGTCTGGAGTCAACTGACATCACCCGGCCAGAAACCCAGGCTCATTGTAAAGAATATTCTTCAACATCAGCAGGTATGACGAGTCCACAGCTGGTCATAGGCCTCTTCAATCGCACATTATTTAACTCGATCCTCACCAAGATACATCCAACCAGCTACCCCGCAAAGATCCTTGCTCTGCCTAAAGGCATCCTACCATAACTTACCAATTTACGATCTCCACTCAAGAACACGTCTGCCAATGGGGAAGACGTTTTCTTGAATAGAAATCTGAATTGTCTTCGGTTCTACGGTTATTATGTATGCCCGAACCCATATAAGTAATGTTAACTGAATGATGGTCAAGTGAACGAGCCTTAAGTTTTCAGAGGTATTCCTCTACTTAACCCACCAGCCTCACCGCTGCCCACCCTCAGCACACTCATTTCACCAGCTATGTGTAAGTCCAATGAGTGAGGGCAAGTCTCCGGGTTCCTACTGAGCAATACTTGGTAGTTAGTCAGTTAGTCTTAAAAGTGGCTTCTCACTCTTCCAGTGTAAATGGAAAATGTTTTTTCTCACATTTGTGTCACAGATTTGTGTTATTTTTGTATTTATTGTGGCTTTCTTGCTGTAATTACGTAATTCCTGGTCGCAAACGCGTCTCTTGTTCTACGAAAATACGTGGTTCAAGTGACAGGAATTAAGATTATTATAATTTTGATAACTTACTGCCCAGTAAGTTATCATAAGTTCTATGGATGGCCGATGGGGCTGAAAAGTTTTGGAAGGCCTCCCACTAGGTGGACCGATGACCTAGTGAAGGTTGCGGGAATCCGCGGGATGCGAGTCGCGTGGGACCGGTCAATGTGGCGACACTTAGAGGAGGCCTATGTCCAACAGTGGACGTATTGCGGCTGGAATTATGATGATGATGAGGTTGGTCACGACGTAAGTTTGTTTTCATTCGCTTATCACTTATGCCTTATACCAAGAAGCCAGCGATCGTTATCTTTTCACTAAATTAGAGGCAGGCACGAGCAGAAAGGGTTTCAGTTTATCTCAGCCTTTAATGTGAACAGATGCGGGTACGTAGTATTGTTTACTTACCAGCTATATTGTTCTTGTTCTTGACCTATTATATTGGGGAAGAGGTCACGTTACATATTGAGGACCTATTGAGAGCATAGTGTCTCAGATCATTTATCTATTTAAGGTTACAGATTCTGCCAGCAGCTTTGCCCGCGTGAAGTTTGATAATTGTCCCACGGGTTCTTACTACCGGGATAAAAAGTATAAGCAAAATTTCATCTTCAGTAGTTTTTGCGTTTCGTTTGCTTGAGTAACAAACATCCATACATCTATACTTACAAACTTTCGTATTTATAGTATTAGTAGATTTATAGTAGATTAGTAGGATCAACGTCAACAACTCCACTGACAGTTTACTGCTGAATACAAGCTACTGCCAAGCTGTGCCACATCACCCTGTCCTGTCGTATCCCATCCGATCCAGCCACCTTTTAAAGGTTATCAGTCCATCTAGCTGGGTGTTGTTTTACGTTACGCTTGACGATATGCGGTCTCCACACCTGAGTCAGGTTCGACTCCAAGACCACTGTAATAAGCATTTATCTAACATTTTTTTTTGCAAGTACACAAGTCACGTTTAAAATAAAATTGACAGTCCAAACTACCGCTGGTATAAAATTAGGGGCACAGAAATGTAATAAAAGAAAAATAATTGATAGCCGTGACACCACGAATTAGGCCCCGTTCCCACTATGTTTTGACGATTAATTTATCGTTGGTTTTTAGTTGGCAAAAGTCATGGACGACAGCAATCGCGTCATCCAGATTATGTGAACACCTCCATTTAAATACACAAGCCACGACACTTAAAACTACACGATTATCCGTCGTTACGAAGTAGTAGAAACGGAGTCTTTGACCGGTAAAAAGTCGCCAAGACATTCTGTCAATAAATTGAGAAATAAAAGCAAAAAAAAAATATTTCTGCTTTCCAACAAAGTCCTTGTTTTAAACAGAATCCAATCATCGCCCCACTGCCCGCAATCATAACAAGAGTCTTAAAATATTTACTTTTAGGGACGAGACGGAAAATTAAAAATCATATTTACGATTGTACTTTTAACTCTAGAAAACAAACGTATAATAAGAAGATGAATTATTTAGCTCATTCTCGCTCCTTAGAGTGAGCAAGTTGTCATATAAATTTTCTGGAGCGTTTCCATTATTTACTACAATTTACAACAGCCTTGAAGTTTTTGTTTCTGACTTTTGTATTCTGCGAGTGTACACTTTGAATTTGTCTGGAGTTAATTGTTTATATTTTTCAGATGATCGTGAAGAGTTTGTCGCTAAAGGATTTCTAAGTGGGGTTGTGCTGCTGGATTTAGTTATGCGGTTCAAGATGTTGTGATTTCTGTCACTCCGTGACCTTATTGTATTCCAGTTTGAAATAACTAAGATCGTGAGTCATTTCAGCTCAGTCACTGGGCCAGTGTTATACATAGAATATTTTTCATTTGTTTGTGTTTTATCTACTATACTACTCTGTCAAGAAAGTACCGGGAAAAGATCAATAATACACAAAATGTCTGTTATTCATCCAAATTTATTTTATCACCTTCAAAGTATGCTCCTTTAGAAACGATACACTTGCGCCAACGAATAATCCATTCATCAAAACATTTTTTAAACGCTGCTTCCGGAATTGAGTTCAGTTCTCGCCGCGAATTCTCCTTTTATGTCTTCTATCGATTGAAAACGGGTGCCACGAAGAGGTAATTTGAGTTTAGGAAAAAGAAAAAAGTCAGCAGGAGCCATATCTGGTGAATATGGTGGTTGCTGGATGGTATTTGTTGAGTGTTTGGTCAAAAATTCGTCCACAATGATAGCCTTGTGCGAAGGCGCATTGTCGTGGTGCAAAATCCAAGAATTTTCTTTCCACAAATCTGGCCTTTTTCGTCGAATTTGCTCTCTTAAACGCCGCATAACGCTCAAATAATATTCTTTATTTACCGTTAGACCTTCCGGTAAGAATTCAGAGTGCACAACACCGCGATAGTCAAAGAAAACAGTCAACATGACTTTGACTTTTGATCGACTTTGGCGTTTTTTCGGTTTCGGTTCAGTTGGAAGTCGTCACTCCGAAGCTTGTTGACTAGTTTGCATGTCAAACTCGTAAACCCACGTCTCGTCACCAGTAACAATGCGTTTCATGAATGTTGGGTCCGAACTGACTCGTTCTAGCATGTCCTCAGCGACTTGCAATTGAGTTTTTGGAGAAAATTCAGATCTTTTGGGACTAGCCGAGCAGCAACATGTTTCATACCCAAATGATTAGTTAAAATGGTACGGATCGACTCGTGAGATACAGAAAGTTCGGCGGCTATCTCTCTCAGAGTTGAATGGGGATTTTCAGTCACTATTTTCTTCACTTTTGCGATGTTAACTTCAGTTGCAGACGTTGACGGCCTACCAGAGCGAGGCAAATCTTCCATCACATCTCGACCGCTTTTGAACGCTTTGAACCACTCATAAGCACGAGTTTTTGATAAAGTCGATTCACCGTAAGCCTTCTGTAACATTTTCAGTGACTCCGAACACGAAATTCCATTGGCGATGCAAAATTTAAGACAAACTCTTTGTTCGATATTTTTGTCCATTATGAAATTCGCAATACACACTATATATGATATTACTAAAACCAGCACTGTATTTAATATAAATAACAGATGCAACTCAAACTCCGCGCCAAAATGGAAAACAGTTGTGCCAATCTAACAACTACAAAAAAACAAAAATTTCAATTTGGAACCATAAACAAATCATCCATTCCCGATACTTTTTTGACTGAATGTATATGTATATGACCCTACCTATTTTAAGCCGAAATTATATAATGTCGCCTTTAGAAACTAAGAATGAACGAGACGTTTAATTTTGCAACCAAGTTTGTGGTAACTTCATGAATAAAGTTACATTCCCAAATCCCCCCTACCCTAACTTACAACAAACATGGTGTCCATACAATATGTGGTTCCAGACAAAAACAATTACTTAAAGCTAGACCCAGCTACGTAATAATACTGACACAAAGAAACAATATGTCCGTCCTTATAAGAAATAATCTCGGGAACCCTATTCTAATTAGGTTTCATAAAAACAAAGGTTCAATAAGGCTGACCGTTGCGTATTATAGGTAATAAAATGAGAATTGTTTGTTTTTTAGGTTGTTCCCTTGACCTGATACAAATTTAACTAAAGGAAAACTACTTTAAGTGAAGTTTTTTGTAAAAGCCTTCATATTGAGATGTATACAGGGTGTAAACGGACCCTTCACGGAGATGAAAACCAAGCATTCTGTACATCAAATTAAGTAACTTTACGCAAAAACTATCGCTGCGAAACGACTTTTTTTTGGGGTGCAAGTCATGTTTTACGGTAATACTCAATGTAACGCACTCAAAACATAGTGCTGATGCATGGACTGAATAGTGTGGGGGTCGTGGAGGTGTTTAAAGTAAAGTTCTTACATTAAAACACGTATTTAAGAAAAAACCCTCTCTATACTTGACTTCTGTAAAAAAAAAAAAGCGTGTGACGTGCTAATTACGAAATAACCTTTTACTCTGGCTTTAAATAATAACATACTTTACGGGGTTTGAAACCCATGTAGTTGTCGGTATAGGTGACTAAATCTATCACCACAAACCATTACTAGAAATAGGCCTCCTATCGGCCATTTTAATAACTTACAGTTCGGTTTGGGTAGGTTGCTATCTCTGTCCGTTTGACACTTTGCTAACAGACGGTTAGAAACAAAACGTCACAGAAAATCTTTCTTTGATTTTTGTATACATCAGGTGACAGGTAGGTGACGCGAATAGGATATTTCAGCTAACTTTTTATATAGAAACTCCGATAGCTGCGAGACGTGGCATATTAACTGACAGCTATACGTTAGTAAGTTATAGAAAATGGGCCTAAGTTGCGGGATGGCGACCGCGAATCGGGAGACGTTGCGTCGGAAGGCCTCTCACAGGACCGATGACCTGGTGAAGGTTGCGGGAATCCACTGTATGCGAGTCGCACGGGACCGCTCAATGTGTCGATACTTGGGGGAGGCCTATGTCCAGCAGTGGACGTCTTTCAGCTGAAATGATAATGATGATTATAACCCTCTCATCCGCACTTGAAGTCAAATTTTTCCATAGGATGACATCAAAAAGCTCAGTATTCTAAAGATCCAAAAACTTTTTCCAATTTACGATGGATTTTATCAATGGCGTTAAAATCTAAATACTACTTTAAATACTCATCTAGTCTACATTCCACCTCCCTAAAACGAAACTTATGCAAAGTAGTGGCTTAAATACTTTGCTTTGTTTTGGAAAAAGGCAACTGTGTGACTAGGACATTAACATTTTCAACTAAAATCTCTAGCGCTTAGATTTTGCTCGTAACTGTGCTAAATCTAGATTAGAATAACTATTATCTGAATTTCTAAATGAATGCTATTTCTGGCCAGACTCTAATGGTTCTGTAATGTTGGTGCGAGAGGAATATCATTTTCCTAACTGCAAATTGAAATATTTTGGAGTTCTCTGTGCAATTTAAGAGTGTTTGTGTGAAATTCTATTCTGTTCAGACAGAAATTCTTTGTTTGGCAGAATGGACACTTGTGGTAATTTACCATATTAAATCTTTTCAAGCGCCTTTTATAAATTGCTTGAGAAAGAAGTCTGATTCAAATTTACGGAAAATTCAGTTTATAATCGTTAGTTAAACTATATCGACTGCCTCGTCAGTCTATTGGTCGCATGCGCGACTGCTGATCATGAGGTCCTGGGTTCGATTCCCGGGTCTTGCAAAGTGATATTGGGTTTTTTCTATCAGGAATTTCTTAGTAGGAGTCACGGAGTCTGGATTTGTGCCCGGTTGATGGCAATAGGCTCGCCCAATATTACTTGGGACTTAAACATAACTGGCAAAATGTGTGTACTATTAGGTACACCTCTACCTAACCCTTCGGGGATTACAGGCGTGATGTTTTTAGGATCGAAACCCAGGTTGTGTAAAGTGGAATTCGGGTATTTGGCTTCAGTAATAAGTTTGTAAACACTCTCATTCATAAAATCTTTATTATCAGAGAACATATAAGTTGAAAAAAAAAACATAAATAATACATTGTGTAAGAAAATAAAAATTATTAAAACATTATAAAGCTAGCATACGTACTAATTTTTGACTGCGAACAAGTCCTTCAGTTTTTCAGGGTTCCAACTTTAAAATAATGAAGTGTGTAATGCGGATTTTTACGCTAATAACTGTCCACGAGACTTCTGTACGAGTTGCCAATATGACGCTGAAACTATGGAACCATTGGTTAAAATCTGAAGGGCTTTAACTACCAAAAATAACTTTAAATAAATCGTTATCATTATCTGCCTGTCCTTTACCCGACTGCGTTAGGGTCGGTTTTCAGTTTGCAGCTGTTTACCAGCAAATAATGATAGGCAATACACGTAAAATACACGATGCGCCGACCCCGAGTTACTTGGGACTAGGATAGGAAGAGAATGGTGATAAACATAGAAATGTTTTAAAAGTAATTAAGGAAGAATACAAAAAAAAATGTTTCAAAACGGTTCCTTAAGTCAGAGCTCTCAATTGAGTCAGAAGACATTGGTTTTCATCATATCGTAGAAAACAAATGGGCCCCTATATAAAGAAACACCAGCTTTCTTTACACATTTTTTTCTGAGGATGTTTTTGTAGTTCCGGGGTAAGACCTGTAATACCACCACGAATCATTTCTGCATTCACCAACCTTCCTCACATTTTAAGGGCCTGCGCAGGCGACAGAGTTTTTGTGCGGATGATTCTGTGACGCACAAAATGTCTGCATGGCATACAAAATGTCCGTCGCGGATTTTACGCAGGCTCAACACACACGATGCACATATTCGATCATTCTATTCGAGTGCAGATTGCATAGTAAAAGTGTGCGCCGTTTGCGTTAGCGCGCGTTGAAACAAACGTTCTATTTTTTTCGCGCGGTTCTGTGATCTGCCAAAGTGACACGGATCAGCCGCCGGACTTTTTGCGCGTCGTATGCGTTACTGCATATATGCTAAGGTTCACAGACTAAAAAGTACGTCACGGATAGTCTGTCATCTGCGCAGGCCCTAAGGTAGACAAACTAGTAGGTAGTATTAGCAGGTGAAGTAGATAGGTGTTAAATAAAACCTTATCTAGGCGGCGCTGGAAAAATGAGACCTATATGCTGGTTTCTTTTGTAAGAATTTAGGACATTGTTAACTTCTTTCTTTTTCGTGGTTAGAGCTTAACCAGGTGTCAGAGATTTTATGCCGCTCATGGGTCTTTGACTTGGTTTTACATGCCGTCGAGAAATACGAGTATCTCTCAGGAATGCTGGTTTCCTCATGTTGCTTTCCTTTACCGACGCAAGTGATAATTATATAATATTTATTGGAAACTTTTAAAATCAAACAAGCAAACTAAACCTATCGCGTCTGTTTACTTAAAATATTTTTTCTTAATGGCAGCTATTAAAATAAAAATTTTGTTGTATTCGCTTCCAAGTGTTTTGACTTTTTTAGAGTAGGTACACTGCTTTTAGCGTTGTGGAAGATGTTTCGGTTCATGACTGCAACAGACGTATTTTCAAAATAAGTATCAGTTGGATCAGTCTAGCGGCGCTTAGACTAAACAAATGAATTTTCCTGTTTGCTTCCTAGGAAATAAAATGTTTCGAATTTTTCAATTTTTTTTTATTTTGGTATTAATACATTTTCCTTCGAATCCTTTTCCTCTGAATTTGTGTACGGAGTGAACATAGCCAGAGATTACACAGGATAGAGAGGTTTAGGAGGAGAAAGAGGAATGCTTTGCCCAACATTGAGACACACAATAAGCTAACAATAGAAAAGGCTTTTAAAAACTTGAAACAAACTCATGGTAGGGATAGATGTAGATTATAATTATAGTCAAAAATATTGGCACTAGTTTTATTTTCAGACAAAACAGGCGAATATATTAAGTTTGTATGTAATGTGTTAAGCACCACTGGCTTTTTCTCTTAAAGCCTGTTTAACATTGGTCAAGGACAACGGCGAGTAGCCACTACAAGTACAGTGGAGAATGGCGACATCCTAAACGCCTGTTTACTCAACATTGTCCGATTGGTTTACACCAATAATGCACTTGTCTCATTGATATTTTGGCTCAAATGACATGATAATCAGTGGGACCATGGGAGGTGATAGGTTCTGTCCTTATCTAGTAGATACTGATTTAATTATGTGATCACAAAAATCACTAGAAATAACAAATGAAATCTGTGCACTTACGAGGTTTACAGCACTCCATTCCATATTGTTGCTGCTTTGGACACAAGCCTTTCTCTGATATTCTTGTTCCAGGAGGACAAGCAAATGCTCTGGCGCAAGTGCCGCCAATGCGCAAACATTGCAGTTCAAAGAATGGAGCCTTTCCATCTGAAAAAGAAAACGAACTCTAAGGGTACTGCTGTTAAATAAAATTGGTGAGGTGACTCTAAATTATAGAGGACGAGGACGTGAACAAAATCTGCGACAATACAAAAAATATTCCCCATAAAATACAATGCCTTACCATTTTCGTTAAGGTCACCATTAACAAGCGCACTGCACCAAATAATGTCGTTTACGAACAAAGTCACATAAAAAATCTTGAAGAACATTTTGCAATAGGTGCCTACGACCTGTTGAATCATAGATTGATATGTGAATGGCAATAGAAATGAAAATATTATATCTTAATGATCTGTACCATTGTGGGAGTTGTCGTGAGAAAAACTCTCGAAAGGAGCTAGTACTTGTTGAAAGGGTTAGTAGACTAAACGAATAATAATAATGTACATGATGTTTGATTTTGTTGTAGTTGAAGTTAAGTAGTACTGGTACTAGGAGTTAATTATTATTGTGATGGCTGCCAGGGAACAATGGAAGAAACAAAACGTGTTTCACTGACCCCAAGTAACGTAGGATACAGGCAGGAAGACGATGGTGACGTTTAATGTTTTTTCAATAGTTTTGTGGAAATGATACTAGATATTAAGTCAGACTACGATCAGTGGCTCTTAACTGGACACATGGCTGGAAGTAGTAATGATAGGTAGACGGTAGAAGTAGCGTTTTCGGACCATCAGCTAGATGAACTGGACCTAAGCTGCCGTATTGATCTCAAATTCATCATTCCTTGCATACCCTTATGCCAATTCATTTACAGTAGATACAAAATGTCTTCTTACCAAATAAATTGGGAAAACGGCAGGAAAATGACGACTTTAGAGTACTTGTAATGTGTACTTTATATTACATTTTTCGGTAGTGAGTTTTTTTGCTGTAATACTGACGACACGTTTCAGCTTAGCACCAAATAAAACTGACAAAACTGACTGACTGGAGGAAAAATACTGGAGTAATGTTTTTTCATTGTGCTGTTGTTTAGCTGTATGGAACTTCCAATTCTATTAATTAAGTAATGGAGGGCTTTTAGTTCAATCTTGTGCGTTTTTTAAAAGCATATTAAATTTCTTCATGCTGTTGTCTTCAGTTCCATAATGATAGATTTATTATTTACGAACAGGGCATCCTCTATACTGCCCCATCTTAACACAGAGAAAACCTTCTTTGTATTACTAGTTTAATATTCTCACAGGCACATATTATCAGTCCATAGTCTAATAGAATAAACTTTAGACATTATTTAAAATCGATATTCAGTAATATTTTTGTGTTGAAGGAGTCTGGTTGTCAACTATGATGTTATTGGTGTTTTGTCTGATTTTCCTTGTCGGCTTGTCGGCTGAAGCAAGGGACAAAAATAATAAATGTGGAGACTGCAACGGTAAATAATTTATCGTATAGTGCTTGCTACTCAAAAGGCTCTTTTGGCACTTTAATGATAATTTATTTCGTTAAATTTAACTTGATTAAAAAGAAAGCTGTCAGGTACTTATTTAAACTTATTATTTTGTCAATTTAAAAGCACCAGGGCAGCCCGCGAAATTTTTTTTTTTTTAATTATAAATTAAAATATATATTTTTTTATTTTTTTTTTTAAATTTGCCGGTCAGTGTCAGGTTGTATGTTGAGGAAAATATGACCCACCAAAAACATTTTCATGTAAAATGTTGCCAAGATGAGACCATTATTAGTTATCAGATCTCATATAGAGCCAAGCTTCTAACTCTACACGCCCCAACTCTACAAAGTCTAACTTTACAAACTCTACAACATAGTCAAAATATGTAGTTTGGCCATTTCGCTATAAGCGTTCGAAAAAACAACGAAACGCTTCGAGAAAAGGTAGGTAGTGCCCTTGCGCTTCGCTTGGCTCGTCTTGGCGGGTTCACTCCCGTGTCTCCAGATTCGCGTCCATAACCTATAATATAAAATCAGACATCACAGAATATTAATATTTAAATATAACTAACGAAATTCAACAAAACTCTTGCGAATTCACTCAGATTGCACAAAAATATGTCAATCCGCTCATGCACTTCGTTCAGTACACATATTGTACGGGTGAGGGGTGTTCTTGACAGCAGGTTAGTTCTGGCAGCAGGGACGGCCAGCACAGGCGGCCGCCGCCACCTCCACACGTACCGGTCCGGCACGTACAGCTTCAGGTGACGCAGCGTACCCGGGTTATGTGCTACTCCACGCAGGACCTATAGCGCATACGCAAATATGTAAATTCCTTGCGCACTCTGAGTTCGTTGTACCCCACCATACCCCATACAAACAATGTAGGATACATTAACGGGTAAAATGGGTAAACCCCATCAAGTTTAGATCAGTGATCTGACAACAGCATCTTACAAGATGATTTGCGCTACAAGTAGATACGGTGTTTGGGCCGAAAGGGCCCCCATAGGAGCGGCACGACGTAAATTGCTTCAAAGCCAGCGTTTGGCTTTGATATTCTTATGCAAAGCGTATAGGACGGTTAGTACTGAAGCCTTACCGGTACTTGCAGGTGTACTTCCAGTTGATCTTGAAGTGCAGCGACGGGCTGCAATGTACTATAACGCACGTGAGACCACGGACGCAGACTTTTTAACCCTACGTGACCGTGTTAAGATTGCTAGATTATTCAAACCACAGACCGACGTCTGGGAGGAACTTTTGTCTGAATGGCAAGGTAGGTGGGATAATTCATCAAGGGCCGACACCTCCACCAGTTCTTTCCATCCATTCGTGAACGGCTGGCCAGGACATGGTTGGAGGTTTATCACTGTGTTGCCCAATTTCTCACCGGTCATGGTAACTTTAAGAGTTAATTATTTTCCTTCAAGCTTGTTGACTCGCCTTTTTGTCAATGTTCCACATCTGACTGCGAATATGAACAATCAGCACATCACATTTTATGGGAGTGCAGTCTTTGGCAGAATGAACGCAACATTATGTTGGATAGTGTACAGGTTACATCCGGAGTTATTTACTATACAGACCTTGTGGAAACTAGAACAAATTTCCGTGCGTTCAAGCGTTTTTGCCATACGTATTATTGGAATCAAATATAACAGCTCACAACTTAGGACCCATTAATGTTAATATTTATCAGTGGTGCTAGGCAACTGGACCTATCCCAGTTGTAAACGTCCCTTTGTGCCTATTGGCCTTGTTTCGTTCTGTCTCCTGCTGAAATGGAGGGAAGTGGAAATTACGGTTTTTTCCTACTTCTCCACTATACTTTTCTGATTAATTTCGTTGCGGGATCCAAGACAGTTAAATTCATTCTCTGGGACTTCGTCGAGCTTCATTGTCTCGGCGCTTTTCTAGTGGTCGCCACTGTTGATTCTGGCTTTCAGGAGTTACAGTGGTTTGGGAGCAGTATGGCGAGCTTGTCCCAAAAAAGTAGATACGGTCCTATAACTAGTTTTATAAACGTTTACAGGATTACTTTATAAGATTCTTATCAGAACTTGCAGTCTAATAAGCGCAAGTTATAAACCTAATTAGCAAAGTCAAAGTCGCTTTTGATCCTATATACGTATTTAATAACTATTTGGTCTTGTTAACGTCTTATTTCATTCTACTATAAGACATACACTACTAAAAACGTCTTAGATATAGCTGCTATAGGTCAAGGCTATTCAAGGAATGATTTGTCTTAGTCGTGACGGAAGATTAAGATTCTACTTATATGTGACCTACATTTGCTATATTACTATAGTAAAAAGTCATTTTTCATTTTCTGATTTGTTAGAGAAAGCAAGAAAAAAAAAATAATAATAATTAAATAACCCATCTCGACCCGACAGTCGGGATCCATAATTGGATGTAATGATTTTAGTCTAGATTATTTAATGGATCCCGACTGTTGCAGTCAATATGTCCTGTTTCCTGAACTTGTTTTTTTCTTTTCAGTTTTTATTTAAATATATTAGTTATTGTTTACGCAGTCGGGTTTTTTTTTTACACTTTTTTTTTTTTTACAATTATACATACATACACACATACATACAAACTCTATACATACTCTCGAAAAACATAACCCTCCTTCTGGCGCAGTCGGGTAAAAAGAACCGGCCAAGTGCGAGTCGGACTCGAGCACGAAGGGTTCCGTACCATTATCTACACAACATTAGACAAAACAGCAAAAGTATCACGTTTGTTGTATGGGAGCCCCGCTTAAATAAAAAAAAAAAAATAAAAAAAAAGTGAAGCTCCAACTTAATATTCTGTGAATATTTCAAGCGTCTACCTGTTGCCGTTATTAATATCGAGCAAAAAACGGCAAAAAAATCACGTTTGTTGTAAGGGGGGCCCCTTAAATATTTATGTTATTCTGTTTTTAGTTTTATGTATTTGTTGTTATAGCGGCAACAGAAATAAACATTCTGTGAAAAATTCAACTGTCTACCTATCACGGTTCATGAGATACAGCCTGGTGATAGACAGACGGACAGCGAGTAAAAGGGTTCCGTTTTTACCCTTTGGGTACGGAACCATAAAAATGGATTTAAACAAATAGAAATCGTTTCAAAGTCACTGACACTACTATGAAAATATTAGTTCTGATTAAACATTATCCTACATGTATTGGCATGCGGGGTTTTTTTCTGTTGTATTTCTCTAAAAGAACCCTAAAACTTAAAAATATAGTGGCGAAGTAGGTTTATCATGTAGTAGTCTTAACTTTGACTAAAACTGTTATAAAAAAGTTTTGATAATGCAATTTTAGGTCACGTGATTTGGATCCTATGGCGACTTAATTATTTGTTAATTATTATCGAATAAACAAATAAATAAATATGTTTAGTTTTTAAGGGGCATGAAGATGTTTATTATCATCGAACACTTTATCAATAAAATTAATTTCTCAAGTTTAGTAGGCATTCTTTACACAAAAGACAAAAGTTACCTATGAAAATATTTTTTTTATGACACTAGGTCACCGTTAAAAAATATAATGAAGAACGAATGCTCTAGTAATGGCATCACAATGACAACTGTTTGATCAATTACACCAGTAGCTGCACGTACCAGATCGTTAGAGGACTCATCGCGTTTTCTCAGTGCGTTTACCGGATCTTTATAGGACAATTATATCTTGTGAAAGTAACTAATAAGATAATTTTAGAATCGAATTGCACTTTAGTATTTATACTATAGTATTATGCTATACTTACACTTTTTATTAATCATTTATAATACTATTTATCATCCTTTTTATTTGTTTATATTTTTACACTCAACAAATCGATGTAATTACGACTAATTAACTTGAAAATTGCTGAAATAAAATATTATCATAATTTTCATGTTATGACACGCCAAATTGTCAAACTGTCAATTACTTTTAAATTCTCTTCCTACCTTAGTCTATGATGATTTTTGGTTTATAAAATTTAAATTATTTTTATCAATATGTGTTTAGCTATTGTATTATAGAGATTATTACGATTGTTTATAAAATAGCTTAATTTTAAATTATATTTATAAAATTCTTTACGCACTCATGGATATGTCCTGGCCGACTACACTTGTCAGATGAGATGATGGCCACAAGAAAACTAATATTTGAAAATTGAAAAAGGAAGAAAACTTTGAAAACGAGCTGACGAACCGCTAGAAAAAGTCTACCATTGAATCTGAGATAAGAAGCATAAGAAAACAGTTTGGTTTTTGCTGTTACATATCTATATTACCCAGGGGATTCCACTAAAGATTCCGCCTGGTGCCTCTTCTCCCGATCTTCGGAAGCTATCTACGGATCTGGGACCTCTACTCCCGATCTTCTGAAGCTGTCTTGCTACTTGTCTCGCCTGCCTTACTACAGAGCTGACTTGGTGGACTCTGAGATCTGCCCGAACCCCTTCCTGCAGAGGTTTCCTGAAGCTGAACCTCGAAGTTGCCCAGGTATTGACCTGCTACCCTGACGCCTGTTCCCGTCTCTCCTACAGTGCTGAACTTCCTAACCAACTAAGTGCGTGAACTAAAAAACAATCCTGGAGTGCGTGCTAGGTAGGTTTTTAATATTTAGCTGTATTGTTTTATCCCTAATTCTAATCTGTCCCTAATTAAATTTTAATTTAACAAGTCTGCTTATTATTTAATGCTTGAATATTTGTTTTTACAAGGTGTTTTTAAATGACTTTTTATGAACTTAAAATGTCAACTTACGGTTATCTTCCGTGATTATTATGAATTTTGAGCTCCCGATATTTCGACTCTGTTGCAAGCTCCGTGATCGCGGGTTGACTGGAAAATGCTGGTGGTGCGGGTGATGAATATCGGGAGCTCAAAATAATAATAATCACAGAAAATATCACGTGAGTGACATTTTATGCTTAGTTATAAACCGCTAAGAGTCCTATTACATTTTATTGTTATTTTACATTATTAATCTGTGGTTGATATTTAAACTATGGTTCAAATGACGGTACTAAGAAGACCACGGTATTTTTAAGTTTTGTAATACGAACAAATTGAGACGATGGTTTTGCAGATAAGCCTGGACTTGATAGTCCAGGTTTAAACCAAGGTTAATTTAGTTTTTTTGTAATAAGACTGGCTTTTAAGCCAGTCTTATTGATCAGTGTTTGACTTTTTATGTACGTATCTCAATTATGTTTATGTTACCGGCCAAACCCAATTTCAGGACAAACTAGTTTGTCCTAGGCCAAACCGATCGACGTTGGTTGACGTTGGACATAGGTCACCCCCAAGTGTCGCCACATTGACCGGTCCCGTGCGACTCGCATCCAGCGGCCTTCCCCAACCTTCACCAGGTCATTGGTCCACCTAGTGGAAGGCCTTCCAACGCAACGTTATCCGGTTCGCGGTCGCCACTCCAGAACTTTTAGGCTGAACAGATTTAGATAAAATTTTGTTTCCCGATAAACCATGATCTGTTTAAGGTCAAACCGTGAGAAAGGTGTAGTTTTCAAAGACACTTAATTGTTTATTTCAGGTGAAAAGGCTCCATTCTTTGAGCTGCCTTGCATGCGTGTCGGCGGGACCTGTGCAAAGCCCAATCGTTGTCCTCGTGGATGGAAAGTAGCGCAACTGGGTTTGTGCCCAGAACAGGCGCAGTTTGGCATGGAATGCTGCAGACTTCGTAAGTTTTAATATAATTCATTATGTTAGTTTATTTTTAATAATGAAGAGAGGTTTCGCTAAATAATTACAGCCGCTCGGGTCGATCTTTCTGTTAAGCCGTGCTTGCCTAGGTTGGTTTGTAGATGGATGACCACCCATTACATACCGACTTTCCCCGCTGCCTTGGAAAGCACGTTAAGAAGTTGATCCTGGCCTGAGCCCGTAGTCAGTGGCTGGAAAATCTAACAAACAGTCTGCCAAGAAGTATCGTATAACCCAGTACTAACTGTGTTGTGGAGGTCAGATAGGCAGTCGCTCCATGTAAATTACTTGTATTCAGCTGCATCCGGACGATAGACTGGAAGCCGACCCCAACATAGTTGGGAAAAAGCTAGGGAGATGAAGATGAAAAGATGTTTGGCCGAACGGCCTTGACATTCGTTTTCAAAGAGTTCAGTGTTTTCTACAACAACTGACGACAAAAATTTTACAAGCAAGCTATTTAGTAGCTGTATGTCAATCTGTTATGATACATTTTATTGCAAACAAAAAGCTAAACATAGGTAAAATGTGTCGGCAGGAAATAAAGAAGAAAGTAGCAGATTGGCTCCAAAAGATGGACTATCAGGAGACTGAAAGTCTATTCACATACATAATATAATATGATCCAAAATCCATACACTGTCATCCATTCTTACTTTTCCCGTCCTTATACACATTCAAAGGTGCAAACCAAACCAGAAACTCACTCACTCCCATATGCACAGACAACACACTTCCACAACATGCACACTTACACACAACACTCATCAACTCACACACTTTCACTGAGTGTGAAAGTGTGTGAGTTGATTAGTGTTGTGTATACATACACACTTAACCCTTTAGCATTACACCTTATTTTTATTTTTACTATAATTTTAATTGTAATTGTAGTTCCTAGTTCCTACTTTATTTTTTACCTATATGTGTTACCAAATGGCAATAACCTTGGCTGTCAACTTTGTAGTTACACTCTCAAAGCTGTTAGATTAAAAATGGAATCCATGGCTGAACGCCTAAAATACAGGTCCAGGCCTAGTTTGGGGGTTAGGATCAGATTTGTGGAAATACACTTGTGTGCTTTCTTATTGTGATTGGCTACATGCCAATCACAATAAGAAAGCACACAAGTGCATGTACTTTTAAGTGTTTTTTTTTTTTTTTTTTTTACTTTCTATTATTATCAGTGTCCGAATGTCACTCTCTAAGCCACTAAGTAACATTTGGGTGTCGATTACGATGGAGCGTCTAATATCTTTTTTTTATATTTTCGAATCAGAATAGTTTTGAAAAATTGCATTTGGCCAATAAGGAACACGAAAAAAAAAATATTATTTCGAATTTATATTTTTAACGTAGTAGAGGGAGACAGCTAGACGGGGCTGTGGCAGACCGAGGAGAAGATGACGAGATGTCTTGGATGGACTCGTTGCGAATTGGCGAGAAGAAGCACACCATCGTCAGAAGTGGAAGGAATGGGGAGAGGCCTTTGCTCAGGAGTGGGACATTACCTAAATAAATATATACCTAGATAAATAACTAAAAACAAAAATTACATAGTATTAGCCAAATGCAACTTTCCAGAACTATTCAGATTCTAAAATAAAATATATTTGACGCTCCATTCTAGTGTATATATTTTGGTAGTAGTTTTCTAAAGGTCATGGCACAGTATACCGGCACTGCAACGGCACCGCTCCAACCCAGCAATTAACTTGTCATTCAAATTAGAGCATTAAATCGTGTGTCGTATAATATTATTTCAAAATGTCAGTATAAAAAAGCCAACGGCGGGTGGTCAGCGCGCTAGCAGCTACCATACAACTCGAGTCACAGTCCGCGTGATGCTAGCGAGCGGACCGCGTGCTTACAGCGCGCCGACAGCGTACCGACTCCAAGTCGCCAGCGAAACAAAGTTAATCACAAATGCCATATAACAATTGTGTTCCCGGTGATAGCAAGCTTGCACCACGAGGACAGCGCGCGGACTGCGAACTTGCACCTTGCGGACGGCGCATAGTTAAAGCGCTGTCGGAAAGCCGTAGCCTTAATTTGAGGCGAACGCCGTGCTGCTGCTGTGCTGTTGCGGTGCCGGTATAATGTGCCACGACCTTAAAGTCTGTAGTCTACGTGTTTTCCGAACAAATGAATGGCATATAAACGGAAGAAAAAGCGCGTGTCCATCTAAATAGATATTTGCACGTTAAACTCGATATTTTTGAGATCCTACCAAATTGTAATGTTATATAAGTCAATTTAGTTTTAGTTATGTTTTATGACAGTTTATCGTTTTGGATTATCAAAACACAGACGAATGGACAACGTCCTCTTTTCACGGTCGTTTAATGCATGTTCATGTACAGCGCCCTCCAAACGTCAGTTGAATTTATTAACCTCAGATATGATGTCGCATTGAAATTTATGGTACCTAGATAGATATAATAAAAAACAATTTGTGAATGAAAATGACAAGAAATTCCCTTAAAACATTTCGATTGTTCAGTAAAAACTTTATTGAGTTATACGAGTATAACTGCTCATCTCCTTGCCGTTGTCCCATGTTACTAAAGGTCGACGCAACGCGTTTACTTCTATTCTCTTCTGTCAACCATCACGTTATCATTTACTCTTTTAGAGTTAAGTAACAACTAAAGTGAATAATTTCAGCAAATTTTTGGAAGGCACCGACCAAGCAACGACTTGTTTTTTTTTGGAAATTTGAAGACCCGAAGATACCTAAAAGAAGCTTATGAGGCTTAATATTGGATATAAATGACAACTAAATTCCTAAAACTGGCTGCATAAGTACCAATAAAGTCTATCTTTGTATAAATCGTGTAAACAGACCCTTCACGAAGCCGTCAACCAAGCATTTTGTACATCAAACTAAGTAACTTTAAGCAAAAAATATTGCTGGGAAACGATTTTTTGTTTTGGGTGAAAAATCACGTTTTACAGTAGGACTCAATGTGACGCACTCAAAACATTGTGCGCTGATGGATAGATTGAATAGTCATGGAGGTGTCTAAAGTGAAACTCTTACATTAAAAACATGTATTTAAAAAAAAAAAACCTTGTGAAAAAGTTGGAAATTTGACCACCAATATCTCCATAACCAGAAGGTTCCCAGGTATGGTCTACTAGAACAAAAAACCAGCCAAGAGCGAGTTGGACTTGCACACCGAGGGTTCCGCACAAACTTTATTGAATGAAAGGTAAATTGCGGTTTACGATTTATGACGAATTAAAAAAACTACTTACTAGATCTAGTTCATACCTATTTTCGGTGGAAGTTTACGTGGTAATGTACGTCATATATTTTAATTTTATCATTCTCTTACTTTAGAAGTTACAGGGGGGGCACACGTTTTACCACTTTAGAAGTGTCTCTCGCGCAAACTATTCAGTTTAGAAAATAAATGAAATTAGAAACCTCAATATCATTTTTGAAGACCTATCCATAGATACCTCACACGCGTATGGGTAAAAATTAGTTAAGTATGGGGAACCCCCAAAACTTATTGTTTTTTTTCTATTTATTTGTGAAAATCTTAATGCAGTTCACAAAATACATCTACTTACCAAGTTTCAACAGCATAGTTCTTATAGTTTCGGCAAAAAGTGGCTGTGACATACGGACGGACAGACAGACAGACAGACATGACGAATCCATAAGGGTTCCGTTTTTTGCAATTTAGCTACGGAACCCTAAAAATTATCGCAATGACGGGGAGAACAAGTGCCTTTCGGCTTCGTTAAGGGTCTATTTACACCCTTTATTTTAAACAATAATAATAATAATAAATCTTTATTGACAAATGATTGCTCAATACATCAGTGTAGCCCTGGCTCTTGTACTAGGAAATCCTGTATCACAAGAGCCAGACCTCGCATTAACAGAGAATAAGTAAAAAACAATAGACACAAAAATTTGATCATTATAAGATTTGGCATAAAAATACATGACAACACGCTTGTATGCTCTGAAAGCATACTGTGAAGGGGTATGTAAAGGTTTTTGTTAACATAATATTCAAAATTTATGAATCCCGTATTTCCCATGTCAAAGGGGTAAACATACTTAGGCGCCATGCCATGTATAATAAAAATTAATTATGATTGTCTAAGAACAACCAAATCAAAGGTACCTATACTTTTAAACTGTTTCAAGTGCTCTTTTTATATTAGTTTTTTACTCATTCGTTTTATGTTTATTTTGTGTTAAAGAAAGAAATACTGTGGATTTCAATGGCTACTTACGAAAACCTTACCTATAGTTAGTTCAGACTCTGTCATAAAATATATGGCGATGTGTGTGTCTTCAAACGAGTTTCATAATTGTCTTCTTCATCCCAATTAAGGATCGGCACCCATTATTTATCTTTTCCCATACTACTGTCCAGTCACGCCATTTCTAGCTGTATCATCTTTCACACAGTCCACCCATAGTTTCTTAGGTCTTCACCGACTCAAATAGTCATACCTGCTTGTCACAGTCACGATGTGCAAGCTGTCAACATTTATTTCGTTCTGTCCTTTTGTATTTTGAATATTTGTTAATCATTGGTTTACCAAATGGGATTTAATGTACGCATACTCAAAAGTTGACGAAATGGGATTCAATCTATGAAGATCAAAATAGTTACGAAATGGGACTTTTGTCATGCTATTTTGTTTAGTTGTCGAAATGGGAAAGTTACGAGATGGGACATAGCTGTAGGTTTATAATTATATATTTTTTTGTCATTTTGTGTGTGCGTCATGTCCCTGGGAAACATTTTTTATACCTTTCTTTCTTTATACCATTTCATACACAAAACTTTTGTCTCGATATTTGAGCATATTTTAATGTGGCAAAGTTCAAAAGAGATTAACGTTTCAGATGATTCTTACCAATTTTTTTTGTAACAATCACCTTTGTTACAGTAAAGGGGCCAACACACTGTCGATCGAAACACGGGACATGTGTACGAAAGTCTTTCAAATGCGCACATTATTTAAAAGTTCGAGATGCCACCGGTTGCCGTCAATCAGAAATCTGTTGCAGGCTTGGTGAACTACCAAAATAATATGCCATTGTGGTTAAATTTGTTCTATTTACGTATTATGGTTCAGTCAAATAGACAGGACCGGACCTGGACAGCATCTGCACATGATCAGTCAAAATCCTGTGTCCGCAGTCAGTCCGGTCCGGTCGGTTTGATCGGACCTCTAAACTTATAACGACGGGAAATGGGTATTATACCAAATACAAGGTGTAAACGGACTCTTCACGAAGCCAACCAAATTATTGCTGGGAAACGATTTTTTGTTTTGGGGTGAGAAATCACGTTTTAAGGGAAAATCAATGTAACGCACAAAGCATTGTGCTTAAGATACATTTAATAGTAAAAGGTTCATGGAGGTATTTAAAGTAAAGTTACAACATTGAAATCTTGTATTTTAAAAAAACTTGTAAAAAAGTTGGAACTTTATCCTACAATATCTTCGTAGCTAGAAGATTCCCAATTATGATCTAGAACAAAAAAAATCACAATGACGGAAACAAAAAGTGTCTTTCGGCTTCGTTAAGAGTCTTTTACACCCTTTATATGGCTGACAGAACTGTGCCTTTTCACTGAAGAAACATTAAAGTGAAAACATGTTGTCTAAGTAGACTAATGTGGTGGCTGAGATGTAACAGACCCCCGACTACGAGTTGTGGGTCATGGGTTCGAACTTAAGCAGGCGCATTACGTTGTGTAATGTATTTCATCACTACTGCTCTCAAAACGATAAAGAAAAACATAGTGAGGAAACTGAGTATGTCATAGTAGTAGTAGTTTATGTATTTATTATTTTATCCGTATCTGACCGTGGCGACACTCTGGGCCCTATCAGAATACCAGCGCTGTGACGTTTTTTTTAATGTTACAGCACCATGCTGAGATAGAGGCCTTTTGGCCTAGTACAGGACAAATTTCATTTTTTTTTTCTCTTTGTCTAGTTTTTATTAGTTGTAGTGTTAGTTTGACCATTTTTATTTGTGTGTTTTGTCCCGTGCGGGCTTATAAATTCTTTTTCTTTCTTTCATAGAACAAAAACATAGTGAGGAAACTGAGCATGTCATAGAACAAAAAAAAAAGACTTACCACAGATAGCCCATTCATTCTCATAGACAGGAGACCTGTGTTTTAGCAGTGGTACATTGTAATTTGATTATGCAAAGCATGCGATAAAAGATTTCAACTAAGAGAGAGAGAAATAGAGATTACAAAATGTTTTACATGAATGTTTCGTTAGTGGAAAACACAAAGCTTTATTGATTTGATGATTTTCATCGGGGGAAACTGACTGAAAATACTAATACGAATATGAATTAGGAAAAAATGAAAATTTCATCAGGCTAGGGAAATTTAGGAACAGTCACAGCACCATCACTCATGTTTATTTATTGATTTTTTGTGAAATAAATTATATTAGTTTGACATAATTATTTACAAACTTTTATTCAACTTTTACCAAAGACATTCCTTTTATTCTGCACAAAAAGCTTTATTTCATTCCTAATTACACCTACATCAATCGTTACGGTGCTTACACGGGCAACTAAAAGTGATACAGGTCAATTCTTGTCAACTATGAAATCACGACTACATCCAGCAATCTAGGGCAATGGCAACATGTAGCAATCTGTTGCCAGAGATACGGCCACACAATACCATACAATATGATTGTAGCAACTTAAAAAACTAGCCGCCGCGGCGGCCGGTTCCTCTCGCAAAAAGGAGACGTAGTTATACGTACAAATGACATAGAAAGAAAATTGACAAAAAATTCCAAACCGATTGGATATTCGGCAACTCACATAATTGGCAACATTGATAAATGTGAAATATGTGAAGTAATTAGAATCAATATTCCCGAAACAGTTACCGCGTTTTATTGTTGTTGCTCCAGATTGCTCCACTTAGTTGATGGATCCATTAGTGTTGCCAAGCAATTATTGCTCAAAAAATTGCCCGTGTAAGTGTAAATCGACGACGGTGGCTTAAAATACCGTAAAAGGCATTATAGCTCGATTTTGACAACGAAGTGGTCATCTCTAGTTGAAGTGCATCGATATCAGCCTTGTCCTGGCCTGCGGGTGTATGAGATGCGTCCCGAAATCGTCTGATGGCATCCCGTACCGTGGTTCGAGTTACACCGAGTGTACAAGCGATGCGACGTTCTCTGTACCCAGCGTCGGTTAAAACCACTGCTCTAGCTGCACCAGTTGCATCGAGTGACAGTTTTTACAGTCGAAAACAATAAGCAAACACTACAAACTCAAATTAAACGTTATGACAGAATATTCACACACTATGACAGAATAGAATAGGAAATGTAGCACGGTAACGCAACGGCAACAATGTCAAACAACGACTAAATTCCAAATACCCGTCGGTGACACAAATTTTGAAAACGAAATAAGGGTATAAGTGTTTAATTTTTTGCTAGAGACAAAACACTTGACAAAAAATAAAACAGTAGATAAGCCATTAGTTAACATAAAAAAACAGGGCGAGGAATGATAACCGTGAGCGGTTATTGTGCCTGAGAGACTTCACCCGAGCTGGGAATCGATTAGCTAAAGTATTGGAGCGCATAGTCTATAATCAGTTGTACAGCAGTGTGGTTTCTAGCTTGAGTCCTGAACAACCCGGGTTTCTGAAAGGAAGGTCAAACCTGGTTTTATTCACAGACTTTATTACAGAGCATATGGATAATGGTTCTCACACTCAAACTCAAACTCAATACTCAAAGTATTTATTTCAATTAGACCATTACGGCACTTTTGAATGTCAAAATTACAAATAAAAAACAAAGCTACAGTCCCAGTCACAAGGCATAATAACTAGAGAAAGTACAGTAGTTGCCCATTCCCTAGCGTAGATCTCTATGGAGAAGAACGGGCAAGAAACTCCATGGACACTCTTTTGAATCAAAATATTGTTACAAAACCTTAGTTACATCATTACTTTTGAAATTATACATATATGTGAGAACGATGTAGAAAGACGTGCACATTAAGAGCGTCCAGAGTAGAAAAAGACAACAATCTAACAACAAACGAATTAAAATGAACCCTGGCAGCCAAGAGATGACCAGTCCCAACTGACAGCGCCCGCTCACGAACATGACGCGCGCATCGGCGCCATTCAACTCAACCATATTGAAGGGAATTAAATGACCCGACACACCCGCCACCATCAGCGAGACATTTGAGTGAGCATGACATTCTCTCAGCCACCAAGGCATATTCAAGTCAATGAAAGATAACTAAATGTAAATGGTGGCTGAACAATACAAAGTACTCACACATGTGCAATTATATAATACTAAGAACTGGAATCTACACAATGCAAGTAGGTATATTTTTACAATCTTCTGCCGCTTCCACAATACATCAACATGGGAATCAATTCTTCTTTTTCTTCTTTGCGTGTCGATAGACTCAAATAATGCCCGGCCAGTATAAGTTTAGAACTTGAAGAATGTGGGGAGGTATTTTATTGTAACATTTCAAACAGGTCGATGCAATGTATACCGACTACAGCAAGGCGTTCGATAGAATCGGTCATGACACTCTGCTGAGGAAGCTCTTCGACTTGGGCATTAGAGGAGACCTATACCGATGGTTCTCGTCCTATGTACAAAACAGGACTCAAGCAATGGTCATCAGTGGCTTTAGTCCTCCTGGTCAACCATCCCCTCTGGTGTGCCTCAGGGTTCCCTATTGGGGCCATTATTTTTTGTTCTTTTTGTTAATGACATCGGCGAATGTTTCAAACATTCTAAACAATTAATGTTTGCAGATGACATGAAAATCTTTACATCGGTAAGAATGATGAAAGAGATTAGTTGACTATTGTAGAATAAATAAATTAGATCTAAATATTTCTAAATGCTCAGTTATCACCTTTACCCGGAGGAACCTACCAATAATATTCAATTACTCAATCCCAAATCAGCCTTTATCTCAAACTCATGTCACCAGAGACCTTGGTATTCTTCTGGACAGTAAGCTCACCTTTGAGTGTCATGTTGACCATATTGCCAAAAAAGCGTCCAAAGCCCTGGGATTCATTATCCGTAATACCAATTCGTTTAAAAGAATGAAAACCCTGAAAATCATGGATTGTGCCTACGTCCACAGTCATCTCGAATATGGTAGTCAAATTTGGAATCCGAATTATAATAATAATAACAATAATAAAACTTTTATTTCACATATACAATCCATAAAGCATAATAGTAATAATAAAATAATCATCGCACAAATAATAAAAAATAGACAAAGTAAAAACACGGGAAATGAAGATACATATCAATTAAAAATATTAAATATTCAATGTCAACATCAATCAATCGATTAAAATTAGAAATTGTACAATCAATCACAATACATTATAATTAAATTAAATAATATAACAGATCAATATTGTCCAATAGATATACACATCCACTTATGTTGGATCGGACAGTCTGTGCGGGCAGCAATCATCTTGAGGATGCTATTGCTACTGTGTCTCACTCGTCTTAATAAAGAAGCAACCTTTTTCCGAATTATGGCTGGATAGCCATCCGTTCCAGCTTCAGCAAACATTAGCGACGCACTGCAATAGGAAGGCAGCCGCATCAGCATCCTAAAGATGTTGTTATATTGAACGCGCAGGACACTGACAGCCCGACGGGTATGATTTACCCATAGACTGCTCGCGTAAAACGATTGACAATATGCCATAAACAAAGTAATTTTAACTGGAATGGAGCCGCGAGCGAATCTACGGGCAATCATGTTCCCTCGGACCGCCAATGCCCTGCGCTCCCACTCCAGATCCGCGTCATCGGACAAATCCTCCGTCACAATGTGACGTAAATACCTAAAACTAGTCACTCTCTGCAGTTCTTCATGTTATTTTAAGTAAAACTCTTGATAATTAATTACTTATTGTTTTATTAACTTCACACACAGCGAGTACATTTTCGGTGCAGAGAAAAGATGGCTTCAACAGAACAAAAAAAATGATACCAACCTAAGAGTATTTCTTACCAACATTAAAAATAATATTGCATTGATATTACACAGATAATACTTCACCATACAATTTAATCGGTGGAACACAAACTGGCACAGAAATACTAGATTTACCTTTGAAAAGCAATACTTTGCTTTTTGCTATGCTATACGTCAGTCCATGTTCCACCGCATATGTCTCACATATTGTTAACAACTTACGAATAGCACCCTCCGATGGTCCCAGCAGCACCTTATCGTCCGCGTAGCTAATATTATTGACCCATACACTATCGATATGATAACCGGTATGAGTGCCGCTGAGCTCACCGTAGCTCACCGCTCCGCTCCGCTGTTCATAAATGACCTTAGCCATTTATGAACACTACTCACTACGCCTTTTTTTTTTTTTTTTTTTTTTTTTTTTTCGGATGGGATATCATCAAATGACTTCTCCCGCTCTGGGCGGAGCAGGAGGGAGTGTCAGACTTTTACTGACTAAAACCCATCCATGTTCCTTCATCGCCCTTTGTGTTCCGGGGCCACGGTATCTCTTTCGAATAGTCCCGCAACCCCGGCAGGCATCGGTCCTTTCGGACCCCTTCCTTTTTGCTGACTCTCTTTGAGGCGCGCGTGGAACACGAACGCGCCGTCGACACGGCCTGTCGTCATGAGACGGACGGACGGCGAGCTAGCCCATAGCCCACCGTCCACAGGCCCGCGCCTACGGTGGCCGGGGGCCACGTGGTGGCCCCCGACGCCCGGGGCGTCTCCCGCGGCGGCCGGGACGCTGTGAGGTTCTCTCCCTCTCACGTTCCGCCACCTCCTTCTCTAGCATTACTGCTTCGCAGAAGGAGGTGACGGCGTCCCATTCCGTCTCGCTCCGGACCATGGCTTGCACCAGGGCCGGACGCGAGAGGTCGCCGCCGCCAATCGCCGCTTCGAGGACACGGCGGAGCTCTGCCCACGCGGGGCACACCTCCACCGTGTGCTCCACCGTGTCCTCCGGTCGATCCTCGCAGTGGATACTCACTACCCCTTAGCATAAGATGACGTGTCTTAAGGTGGAAGCAACCCATTTTCCCAATAATTTTTGCGTCGAGTTACTTAGTTTGATGTACAGAATGCTTGGTTGACGGCTGCGTGAAGGGTCTATTTACGCCTTGTAAACCAGTTTATGCGGATCTCTCATTATATACAAAAATATACAAAGCGAGGCCATGTTATGTTAAAATGGAAATGTTGTCTAGCATCCGTCAAAGGTATCTAAATGTTTAATTTCATTCAAATGACAAATGAAAAGGATCTCACTATTGCAATGTATTATAAAACTTTATTACGAGTGGTCGACAAGACGTCGTGCTATATTTATCTTTCATAAACAATGTACTTTTACTTGATTTTATTTTACGTAATATCCATTTTAGTCAATTTGTGTTTTGCGTTTTTAACAGCGGCATCGGTGAAGAATGAAGATGTGTTTCCAAATGTAGCGAGTAATATTTTTATGTACTTTCTAGTTTTTATGAGTTTTTATATGAACAGTCAAACAACCATTTTTAGGCGATTTTGTTTGTGTTTGTGATGTTTTTTTTTTTACATCAGCCTCTTAAATGTGCTATAATCTGAAAGGTTATTAAGCTCACAGTAAAATACCACATAGGCATCGGAAAGATAAATCATTTAGCCTATATACCCAATAACTCGTTCGACTTTACTTGTTTCTAAAAATATGACACGCTTGGTGCAATGTCTTCGCTTCTCCACTGCGGATCACAGGTTTGATTACAACTTGGCAGATATTTGGCTAAAACATGATTGGCTTTGGGTGTACCCGTGTATTGTAGGTACCACTCTACCTTACTTTTCGGGAAATTCAGGTGTTAAGTTATACAATGTAGCCATCCGGGTCTAACTTTCTTAAGTGGGTAATACGGTGAGGATTCGGTGGAAAACACCAAATTAAACACACGTCGTAGAAAGTGTGCGTCGAGTATAAGTTTGAGTGCTTGTTGCATGTTTATATTTTGCATTCATGTGGTCTTCGAGTCAACATCTTCAGAGGATGCCTTGTGGAGGAGCGAAAAGCATGCCACATACATCCAAAACCTATTCGGATGCATGTAGCAGGCTTTTTTTTAGGGTGGTGCTGCATCCTAAACTATATATCTCGTAAAATCTGAGTATCTTGCAAAATGCGCTGAGAAACGCAAAACCGATCTTCGAATCTTCTATGTCCAGCCGTGTACGTCTACTACCAGATCTTTGACCAAGTCTGATTGGCTCACATTGTAACAAATCTACTTGCTCCTATTAAATAAAAGGATAAGCAGCATCCGCAAGCAGCAAGGATAACATCTTCCGGCACCGTGGATTACAGATGACATTAGAAGGATCATGCACAGGAAATCTGTTACAAAAACTAAATTTAAGTGTCGGCCCTCGTCGAGGAACCGTGAGATCCTTGTTGATGCTCGCAATCGCTGCAATAAGGTGTGTAGAGATGCCCAACGACGCCATATCCACACCTCAGTTGAAAACGGAGATCCAGCTAAAGTTTGGAATTTTCTAAAATCCATGGGAGTTGGAAAATCACGCCAAGAATCGATTCCTAAAGACTTAGATATTGACCAACTAAACCAACACTTCTCATCTTCGCCCTACTGTAATGGGACCATGAAGGCAGCCACAGTAAACTATCTTTCTAACCTTCCAACTCCGGATCATCCCCCATTTGTTTTTAGTCAATTCTCTGATTGTGATGTTAAGAAGAGTGTAGTTTCAATTACGTCTAACGCAGTTGGCAGTGATTGTGTAAGTCGAAAAATGATACTCCCTGTCCTCGACGAGATCCTTCCTATTCTATGGCATATCCTAAACTATTCTATATCCTACGGTGTCTTTCCTTCGATGTGGAAAGAGGCCAAAATCACCCCTTTACCCAAAAAATCGAATCCTACTTCCTTTTCAGAATACCGTCCTATCTCCATCCTGCCTTTCCTCTCCAAAGTCCTAGAACGCCTTGTCCACAATCAGCTCAGTGCATTTCTGTGTAAGAATAGCCTGCTAAATCCTTTCCAGTCTGGATTTCGTCCTGGTCATAGCACTGCTACAGCTTTAGTTAACGTTACCGATGACATACGTTTAGGCATGGAGAAAGGAAATCTGACAGTTCTCTGCTTATTGGATTTTAGTAATGCGTTCAACACTGACGATTTCGATATCCTGCTTGGCATACTTCGCTCACTTAACATATCTCCAACGGCGATTGACTGGTTTCGTAGTTACCTGTATGGGCGCCGGCAACGTGTATGCATAGAAGGGTCTTGCTCTTCTTTGTGTTATATTTCTGCGGGTGTACCTCAGGGTGGCGTTTTATCTCCTTTACTCTTCGCAATTTTTATAAATTCTATTTCCACAAGACTTCTTTCTTCTTACCACCTTTATGCAGATGATCTGCAAATTTACCGGCAAGCAGCATCTTCAGATTTGGCTGATGCAATTTATATAATCAACAAGGAAATGGCTTCAATCTGCGAGTGGAGTGAGGCACATGGGTTGCAGGTAAACCCGTTGAAGACTCAGGTCATTGTTGTTGGTAGCTCAAGGATGATCTCCAAGATAAACTGGTTGCAGCTTCCCCAAATTAAATTTAATGGAACTACTATTCCGATAAGTGAGAAGGTCAAGAACCTTGGGGTTTGGATTGACAAGAATCTCTCCTGGGGTCCCCAGCTGCAGGACGTAAGTCGCAAAATATTCGCATCTGCCAAGTCCCTGAGACGATTGCGGAACTTTCTTCCAACTGCCACTAAAATTGCGCTGGCTCAAACTCTTTTACTTCCTGTTCTTAACTACGCTGATGTCAGTTATCTCGATCTCACTGAGGCACAGCTAGATAAACTTGAGCGACTTCAAAACTGTTGCATAAGATTCATATTTGGCTTGCGCAAATATGATCACATTTCTGAATTTCGTACAAAGCTCAAGTGGCTTCCTATACGTCTTCGCCGGAATTCTCACATCCTGTTTCAGCTCTACAATATTCTGTTTAATCCTACAACCCCCTCTTATCTTAAAGAACGTTTCAAGTTCCTTCATGACACACATAATAGATATCTGAGGTCATCGGAAAACTTAAAACTAGAGATGCCGATGCATTCCACCAGTTTCTATGACAAGTCTTTTACAGTTCAAGCAGTTCGGTTATGGAATGCCTTGCCAGTGTCTATAAGGCGTGCTGAATCTCTGCCAATTTTTAAAAGCATGATAAAAAACCTGTATCTCTCTACTTAAGCATTTTTATTAGGTATTTTAATTTAGTTCTTCGCACTCATTTCTCGATAATAGAAAAAATGAAAATATTTATATAAGTGTAATATGTTTTATGTATGTATGTATTTATTGTATATATGTAAATGGTACACCACAGGCTACCTGCAGTATTGTCTCTCCTTCCCCCTTAAATCCATCCAAAGGTTGTCTTTAAAAGATCGCTTTTAGCGATAAGACCGCCCATTGTGTCACCCCTTGTATGTTTTACTTTATTTTGTATCTGTAATTTTAATGGTGTACATAATAAAGAGTATTCTATTCTATTCTATTCTATTCTATTCTAAGCAGACTTGTTCAATTAAAATTTAATTAGGGAAAGATTAGAATTAGGGATAAAACAATACAGCTAAATATTAAAAACCTACCTAGCACGCACTCTAGGATTGTTTTTTTTAGTTCACGCACTTAGTTGGTTAGGAAGTTCAGTAGGAGAGACGGGAACAGGCGTCAGGGTAGCAGGTCAATACCTGGGCAACTTCGAGGTTCAGTTTCAGGAAACCTCTGCAGGAAGGGCGTCGTGCAGATCTCCAGGTCAGCTCTGTAGTAAGGCAGGCGAGACAAGTAGCAAGACAGCTTCAGAAGATCGGGAGTAGAGGTTCCAGATCCGTAGATAACTTCCGAAGATCGGGAGAAGAGACAACAGGCGGAATCTTTAGTGGAATCCCCTGGGTAATATAGATATGGACGAGAAACCAAACTGTTTTCTTAGGCAGATTCAGATTCAGATCAGATTCAATGGTAGACCTTCTCTGGCGGTTCGTCAGCTCGTTTTTTAAGTAGTCTTTCTTTTTTTTAATTTTTCAAATCTATGTTTTCTTGTGGCCATCGTCTCATCTGACAAGTGTAGTCGGCCAGGACTTATCCATGAGTGCGTAAAGAATTTTTTAGATATAATTTAATTTAACGTTATTTAGTAAACAATCGTAATAATCTCTATAATACAATAGCTAAACACATATTGATAAAAATAATTTAAATTTTATAAACCAAAATCATCATAGACTAAGGTAGGAAGAGAATTAAAAAGTAATTGACAGTTTGACAATTTGGCTTGTCACAACATGAAAATTATGATAATATTTTATTTCAGCAATTTTTAAGTTAATGAGTCGAGTTATATCAATTTGTTGAGTGTAAAAATATAAACAAATAAAAAGGATGATAAATAGTATTATGAATGATGAATATAAAGTGTAAGTATAGCATAATACTATAACATTTGGATCACAAGTTAAAGATTTTTATTACTTTCTTTTTCAGAAGCTGCCAAACTCCGAGCTCCATTCTTTGAATTACCATGTACCCGTGTGACTGGCATCTGCTCTAAAGGATACGCATGTCCTCCAGATACTAAAGTTCTCGAAACAGGCCTGTGTCCCGAGCAGCAGCATCTGGGCATAGAGTGCTGCAAACCCTGTGAGTTTTCTCAAAAACATGACAGATCATCATGCCTTTTCCACACTGGGTAGACAGAGAGGTGTAAAACGCGCTTGGCGCCTCCGTTAGCAAGTAACCAGTTCACTAGGCTCTAGGCCCTAAGCGAGTCACCTGTTAGTGCGTTCGTAGCTTCAGGCTAGGTACTCACTGTCAGGTGCCTTGCTGGCTCGCGCAGTGCGGTTGGATGCGAAAAATAATAATAATCGCTTATTATTACAGACAAAAGTAATGGACATGGACAATCATGTAGGAGCTTGTGGCTAAATAATACCAGCCGCATGAGTCAATCTTCAAGGTTAAACCGCACTTGCCGAGGTAGGTCCGTGGATGGGTGACCATCATTACATACCGAGTTTCCTCCGTGCCTCAGAAAGCACGTTAAGCTGTTGGTCCCGGCTGTCACTAAGTCTGACATCCAGTCTTATCAAGGGATATATTATTACCCAGTAACTATTAGGCAGTGGAAGTCCGATAGGCAGTTGCTTTATGTAAAATACTGGTATTCAGTTACACCCGGCAAAAAGCTAGACAGATGATGTACGAACGATATGAAATAACACGAAGATTATTTACTAATACGAATAAAATTGTTACAGTCAACGTAGTGAAGAAATGCAGTGCGAGGTACGGTACCTGTATGCCAAACACATACACGTGCCAAAACAAAATAACAAAGGGCATAGAAGATTGTTTGCGGACAGAAATATGCTGTCTTGAACCTGGTCAGGAAAATATTGAAGAATAAACGAGTACCTATCTATTAGTCTTCTTCTTTATCGTGTGGTTAGTGCCTAACCTTGTGTCAGAGTTTTTATGCCGCCCATTGGCCTCTGACTTGGCTTAACATGGCCTGCCTTCCAGAAATATCTCTCAGGCATGCTGGTTTCCTCACGATGTTTTCCTTCACCGAAGCACAAATGAATCCGCTCATGAATAAGTATACATATGTTATAAAATATTTAGAGGATTTTCAGGTAATTATTAAAATGCTGACAAAACTTTGATATTCAAATAGTGTTGTGTTAAACTTTTGCATTTTAACGGACTAGTGGTTGCCAGTAATTTGTGTGTGTTTTTGTGTGTAACTGACGTTACTCAAAAAGCAGCTAAGCTGAAGTGGGACTGGACTGGCCACGTCTGCCGCATGCCCAATGAGCGGTGGGCATGCAGCATGATGGCGTCGCGGCAGAACTTGTAGTAGATGGCAGGACGAGCTGGCCAAAACCAATTGACAGCTGAGGATAAGGTTCTGGGTTCGATTCCCAGGTCAAGCAGTTTTATTGGGTTTTCCAATCAGGAATTTCTCTGCCACCGTCTAGAGTCTAATTTTGTGTCCGGTTGGTGGCATCTACCAAACCACACTGGACCTGCGTGGTGGATTATAGCACATTCCCGAGAGGGACTCGTCCCACATGCCCACGACCCATTTGGGTTGAGTGTTTGGGAGGGGTTGAGAGTTGATGAATTACTCATTGAGAGGAGGCCGTGTTCCAGCAGTGGGAACTGATGATGATGGTGGCAAGGCTTGCCCCTTTTTAACCCTGGAAAGATAACGTTAATTTATAGTATTCAAAAGATAAACAGGTGCCTGAGAGGCGCACAATTTTTAACACTGATTAATTAAAAAATATATACAGGATGACTATTTATCACTTTAAAAAAAAAAGGGTATAATAGGTGAACGAAGTAGAAGCAAATGGCACATTTAGTTTTTGTTTTTTTTTTTCGAAAAAAAAATTCTAAGAAATTCAAAATTCAAATCATACCCGTATTGCGTCTGATTTGAAATTCGATATTTATGTTTTTTTTTTCAAAATTTCTCTTTCTTTGTTCAAATATGAAAAGTTTACTTGAAATTAGTAACGTTCTTTGATGATAGATCAGTTTTTTTCTAAGCTGTGGAAAAAAGAAAAAAAACTAGATATGCCATAAGCTTCTACTCCGTTCACTTAATATAGGTACCCATTTTTTTTGGAAAGTGATAAAATAGTCATCCGGTATATTTATTCTTTTTTCAATAACTTAGCCCTGAATCTATCAGTAAATAAAACAAAAATGTTTACTATTATTTTTTAATATAAGAAAATAATGTAGGATTTTCTAAACCCTTAAAAAAGTAACAAGAAATAGAGGTATCTGTAGTAGTAGTCACACAGAAGATAAACATGCGCCTCTCGAGCAATGGCTTGCTATAGTAACCAAACGAACTTACCGAACTACAGCGGTTGTCCCTCGAGAGTGTTGACCAACGACTAAGTTGGCGAAGAAACTCAAGGATATACGCGCGTCGGTTAAAAAGATACAGCGATATATTTGTTTTGCGAGCGCACTCTTAGGCGCACGTTATCTTTCTAGGGTTGAATAGAACTTGAAACATAATTGGTGAAATGTGGGTGGTATTATGTATTTCTCTGCCTTACTTTACGTGGATTACTGGCACGATGTTATGTAATACTAAAAATCACTCTAGCTGAGTAATACGAAAACCAAGTCGGCAACGAATCGATCGAAGGCCAAATTAAAAATACGTCTGACTAATGTAACCTTCAAAATATTATTATAAGGATTCCCAAAGTTAAACTATGTATTTATTTGTCTAAATAAATACATAGATTAACTTTGGGAATCCAAAAATAAACTAAAACTCCTTACGTCACTCCAACGCTGTCTAGCGTTGCAGTGACGTAAGGAGTTTTAATTCAAACAGATAGTTTATGCCTCCGAAGCGTATGTTAGAAAAATATATTGCTTTATTTTTGTCACCTGAAGGGCGTATACCTAACTTATTTCGGTCCGAAACACTTACTTCAAAAGAACAGTGAATAAATAATACATAAGCGGGGAAAATTAGATGACTTATCATCAGAATTCTCAACACTTCAATTTAGTTATCCAAGACAAATGACCTGTCTTATTCTTAGTCATGATTATTATGTCACATTTACGATAGTAATAATAGGCGAGACGACAAAAAAAAACTAATTAGTCCGTCAGTCAGATTATCAAAAAATATTTGATCCGTGTTTTTTCTTTTGTTACGTAAACCAAAATTGACAAAGATAATTATGACGCTTTTAAAATTCTCAATACGTCACGCCTAAGTATAATTTTTACCTAGTTCTTTCACGAGCCCCCACTCCCGAGTTTTGATGCGTTTTATCTTTGTCAACATTCATTGATTTACAAAAACAAAAAATCGTGTTCATTAATTTCCAATACTCTAACTGATGGACTAAATAGATTTGCAATTTTTTGATACTGTCGTCATGCCTATTAACATTAACAAAAATGTGTTAAAACTTTGGCATTTCAAAACAGTTCAGAGGTCAAATACGGTTTTCACTGTTTTTATGTTTCAGTTTAGAGGTATTTCTTTCTTTAACGTACCTTACAAAACAATAATGCCCATCTTTCTAAGGTTGAGGACAACTCTAAAAATTCTTCGACTAAGATGTTAAGGCCATTGGATGAATGTGGGTCAGGATTTGTCAGCATCTTTGTTACATAATTATCTACTTAGTCATCGTTTTACACAAACTCTGGGAAATACATAATGGTATTTTATGACGACTAGCTCATTTGGCAATGCAAATTATAATAATATTTAAATTTATTTCAGACCAAAAGTCCATAAATACACATACATATAACCCACAAAAAAAAAGAAACATTCACAAAACATAAAATGAAAAGATACAAAAACACAAAAACATACATAAAATGAAATGATATACAGGTATAGATAATTATGGATCTTATTTTAAATAATATAAGGAAAATACCTAAATCATTTATTCTATTTTTGACGATGCGATGTATTTCTATGCAACACGGGACAAAATAAGCAGACAGATTAGATAGATCATCAGAACCTTGGTTATGACATAAGATATCCTACGTTTTATTCAGTTTATAAAATCCAATAAGACTCCGGTCTACACGGGTGCAAAGCCGCGGGTAAAAGTAATAACATAAAAATGTGGCCTGAAGTCCTGTAGACCTGCAAACTTTGAGTAAATTGCATAAAGATTCTCAACTATCTCCATTGTAGCAACTTCATAAGCCAAGACCTCTAGAGGAACCTAATAATACTAGTTCATGGAAGTAAGGAACTTTTTTTGGGACATTTGATATTGTATGCTGCCTGTTCTGTTGTTTGCACTTAACAGGAGCTGATGGATGCTACTGAAAGTGCCAAACTCGTCGCCAAATTTTGGGCTGACTCAATTTAAATTCTCATCGACAAGTTAAGAAGAAAACAGTCAGGTGGAAGAAAAACCGGCCACGTGCGAGTCGGACTCGCGCATGAAGGGTTCCGTACCATCGTTGTAATTTTTTATTAATCTTTATTTTTATTACAACAGATATACATCATCTGTAAAAATTTCAACTGTCTAAGCTGTCACGGTTCATGAGATAAAGCCTGGTGACAGACAGACGGACAGTGTTACAGTGCGTCCCTTTTTTTGTCTTTTGGGTACGAAAAATTAACTGAGACAAGAATGAGACAATTCAAAACAGCATAAATCACAAGAATATTATTACAACAGTAATATAATCCTGAGATAATCGTGTAAATCTTACTTTAAATCATTTAAAAAAATGATTTATGAATGACTGAATAGACAAAACACTAAAGTACAATCTGAATGAAAGGTACAAGTCTACAATAGTATAATTAAATTGTAAACATCCGTTTCTAGAATTGTAAATATCCGTTTCACCTAGTAGTTTCACAACCATTGTCTGACCAACATAAAATAATTTAATCAAACATCATAGACTAATTGATTCAAGAACGTGTTACAATCCTGTATATACAGCACACGATGTAACCATTATCACATGACATAATTATCACTTGAAAAGTTCTAAAAACACCTTTTATAGTTCGCTTTCATCATCAGTCTTCTTGCAAACTTAGCCAGAAGTGGTCGTGCATTAAACATGTTTTGTAGAATTTTATTATTAACGGTCGTTTTAAATGCTGTGTTCAGTTCAGCGAAATTGGTGGACGATATTTATGCAGAATATCGGTGTGAGTTTTTTTTTGTTGATATTTTGGTTTTTAGATACTTTGCCATTTTATAGTTTTGTGTTTTAAAGGCTCTGTCAAGTTCGTGCACTTGCGTCATGTTCGTGAACGGGCGCTGTCAGTTGGGACTGGTCATCTCTTAGCTGCCAAGGTTCATTTTTATTACCTTATTTTTAAATTGTTGATTTAATCTATTACTCTGGACGCTCTTAATGTGCACGTCCTTCTACATCGTTCTCACATATATGTATAATCTCAAAATTAATGATGTAACCAAGATTTTGTAACAACATTTTAATTTAAAAGAGTGTCCATGGAGTTTCTTGCCCGTTCTTCTCCATAGAGATCTACGCTAGGGAATGGGCAACTACAGTACTTTCTCAAGTTATTATGCCTTGTGACTGGGACTGTAGCTTTGTTTTTTTTTGTATTTTCATTTGACATTCAAAAGTGCCGTAATGGTCTAATTGAAATAAATGCTTTGAGTTTGAGTTTGTCAAACCGGTATGGAAAACTTGCGGTAACGGCTCTGGACATGTCCATAAAATTATTTCCAGCAGTAGGTACTTGTCCAATGTCCGCAGCAGGTCTGCAGGGTGTTTGACTGGTCCGTAATGGCAGAGATTACGCAAAATATTTTATTAATTTTTTATTTTATTTAATTTTTATTTATTGTTATTATTATTTTTTAAATGGAAAGTCATAAACGTCCTAACCTAAGAAGTTGACAGCTTCGTTGATCTAGTGACCGCAAGTGCGACTGCTGAACATGAGGTCCTGGGTTCGATTCTTTGGACTTGTGCCGGTTGATAGCAAAAGGCTCGCTCTCTATTTAGGTACAACAACAACAACAACAACAGCCCATAACGTCCACTGCTGGACATAAGCCTCTCCCACGATGGGAGGAATTTGCCGTAATCTCCACGCTTGGCAGGCGGATTGGAGATCGCAGTGATGAAAGACTAACAGAAAACGCAGCTGCCCATTTTCTGGTCTACGGAGGCGCAAGGTGTTCTGCCTCAGACATTAGTCGCCTTATACGACACCCGTGAGTGTAATGGGTTGGTTCTATTCTACTCTGCCGAATACCACACGGCTTACGGCACGGCACGGCAAGGCTATTTAGGTACACCTGTGCCTAACCCTTCAAGGATTACAAGAGTGATGTAAGGCTAATTATGCTAGGAAGGGGTCCGTAAGGACCGATGCCTGGCGGGGTTGCGGGACTGTTCGAAAGAGATACCGTGGCCCCGGAACACAAAGGGCGATGAAGGAACATGGATGGGTTTTAGTCAGTAAAAGTCTGACACTCCCTCCTCCGCCCAGAGCGGGAGAAGTCATTTGATGATTTCCCATCCGAAATTGCTTAATTTATTTCAATCCCCATCAATTGTTATGGGGAATCGAATCCTGGTGCAATTTCACAACCACAATATTTACCTTGTACCGACAAGCCGTATTATGTACATACTTAATTACAAAATGTGTCAAGACCTTGCTTTATCTTCATTCGTAAACAAAGGTTGGAGCTATAAACATTGCACACCGTTATCGATTTCTAGGTTGGTTAAAGAATGCATCGTTTCGTAACCGGTTCTAAGAGATACTCTTTTATCAAGAGCTAGTGGCACAGACAGCGACACATCAAGCAACACATTTCCAGTATATCATGGCCTCGCTTTATGTAGATTTCGCGTTACATGAAAGATTCGCATAAACTGTTTTTGTATAACTTGATAGGTCGTCGTGTGTGTACCTCAGAAGTACTGCGCCTTTTTGTTAGTAATATTTTGTTAATTCAAATATTTTATTTTAGAAAAACATCCATATAATGTTAGAAGTAGTAGAACTTAGCCTAATGTTAGTATTAAATAAAATAAATTTATAAAAAAAACACACAGTTCAAGTTCAATGGCTCATTAGTTGTTAGCCATTTAACTGTTCGTTCAATGGTACACCAGTTTATCTGGATAAGTGTGTCTGAACACTTACCCACCTTCGTAAGAGGGGAGAGTCCGGAGAGTCCCACCAGTCTGGAAACACATTCAGGATGCCATTGGAGGAGGAGCGCAAGCGTGCCATCATGGGCTTCCATGGGTTCGCCGCGATCATGCGGAAGCTTTGCGCTTGCAAAGCTTCCGCATGATCGCGGCGAACCCGTCGACGCACGCTTCCGCAAACATCCCTGACGCGCTACATCACCACGGCAACCCCAAAAGCACCCTGAATGCGTTATTGTAGGTACTGTACGCGCAGGTCGCTGTATGCCCGCTGGGTATACTTGATTATCACGCCTATAATCCACGAAGGGTTTTACAGAGGTGTACCTACTTACAGCAGACTCACATTTCGCCACGTATAACGGGACACACACAACTAGACTCTAGGCTGGCTGCTACGGAAAAACTCCTGATGGAAAAACCCAATAACACTTTGAGCAATCGCTCAGCAGTAACGGAACCACTACACAAACGAATCACTTAATTAATTTTTAATTAAAATATTATTTTCAGCTGGCAACGCACCATTCTTCGAGCTCCCCTGTATGGCCGTTGGCGGTATCTGCGCAAGATCAGTAGCCTGTCCAAAAGGCACAGAAGTTACTGCAAGAGGCTTGTGCCCAGTTCAGCAAGATCTTGGAATGGAGTGCTGTAGAGCAAGTAAGTAAATTCAAACTTTTTGCATACAAAAAAGGTACAAAGGTGGGACTTACTGCCTTGGGTATTCTCTAGCAATAAAATATTCTTTTCACTTCTCATGCTCTTAAAGTACGTCAACATAGCCATATACGAAGCGGGCCTAAAGTGGCCTTTTAGGCCCTAGGGCGTAAAGTAAATCTCGTACTCGTGACTTGTTGAGTCACAAGTGCCTCGACGTGCTCTCCCCCGGCTGCCGCGACCTGCTGCTGCGTGATGCGCACATTTAGCTTCAAGTAAAAAATCTGACGTGATTTTTATTTTATTAAGTAATATTTAATAAATGTTTTTGTAGTAAATTGACTATTTTTCTCACACTCACAAGTGAAAAGTACAGTGTAACACACGGCGCTAAAATCCCATTATAACTCGGTTCCTATTTACTACTTCGCTAAAGTTCGGTAGTAAAACTGGTTGTATATAATGGGTCATTTTTGCCAAGGGTTGGGTAATTGGATGCCAATTAAGCTGGTCAATCACATAACTAACACTTGGCTGTTGGATCGGGAGCCTGATTCAGAAAGCGGTACTTCTTGACACGGAGGTTCCTCTCTCTAAAGCCCTGACCCTGTTATTTTTTTTATGTTTCTAAAAAATATGAACATTAATGTTGGTGGTTGTTGAGGGAGAGTATGGCCAAAGCAAAGATGGATGGATTGTGTAAGGAATGATATGAAAGAGAAAGGAATAAATGATGCTGTGATGTCTGATAGGGGAGAGTGGAAGAAGAAATCGTGTTGCACCGGCCCCAAGCAAAATGGAACGAGGGCAGAAGATGATAAAATGTTTTTACACATAATAATATTTAGTGTATTTCTAAATATTTTAAATGTAAGTATAGATTTCAATAAAGGGAGGAGCTCGTGGCTAAATAATAACAGACGCTTGGGTCGATTGTTAGGCCGTGCTTGCCTAGGTTGGTCTGTGGATGGGTGACCACCCATTACATACCGAGTTTACTCCTTGCCTCGGAAAGCACGTTAAGCCGTTGGCCCCGGCTGTCATTTGTAGATCTTTGACAGTCGTTAGGTAGTAGAGGCCTAAAAACTCTGACAACCAGTCTTATCAAGGGGCTGCATCCGGTAAAACTGGAAGCCGACCCCAAAATAGTTGGGAAAAGGCTAGGCAGATGGCAAAATGATTCCTAATAGTTTGCAAATTCTTATTTTGCACTTATTGTTTATTTTTGAATTGTATTTTTTGTTTTTACCATGGACACTTTTAACGTGCACATCTTGCTACATTGTTCTCACATAATATACCATCTCAACATGAATGATGTAACCAATATTTTGATTTAAAAGAGTGTCCATGGAGTTTCTTGCCCGTTCTTCTCCATAGAGATCTACGCTAGGGAATGGGCAACTACAGTACTTTCACAGTTTTTATGTCTTGTGACTGAGACTGTAGCTACATTTAATTTTCATCTTTGTTTCGACAATTTAAAAGTGCCTGTAACTGGCCTACTTGAAATAAATGCTTTGATTTTGATTTTTGCACAAATATAGTACATGGGTGATTCCGTCGTTTCGTGCAAATTGCGATGATCCGCGGAATCAAAAAAAATGTTATATTTAACATATTTTTTTTTTTAATCGAGTTAAAATCGTCGTCACATTCATAAAAAGTGGAAGGCACTTTTTTATATTATTTACTAATTGAGATATGGCTAGCTGAAAATCAACAACAGGATGGTGATGAAAACTGTATGGATTGTAATGAAGTAGGGTGAGATTTACTCTTATTTATGCTGAAATTTAAAAAATAAATACTTAGTAAATTATACGAAAAAACATGTATCATGCAGATAATATACTAAACATACTGGAACACACATTTTTTTAAATAAAAATATGAATTTTTCATTTCCTTCCAAAATTGTTCATTACCTTCCCGCAAAAAAATGGATGGAACGGATGGTAATACAGAGGAGATGAATGAAAAATTTCACAATTTATATTGATAACTTCGTTGTAGAATACATTTAAAATTTGATTTTAAAACAGGACGAATATGGCTTTAAGAGAGAGATATATTACGTATTTATAATAATTTACTTAATACGGTACCTTGTGAAATCGAAGGAAGGTGATGAGCTGATTTATGGACGAAACACTGGTTATAATTCGAAGATCGTAAATAATTTTATCCACAATACGCGCACGTCCACTCGTCGCTGTTACCAGGGCCGACTGACCAGTATAAACCCGTTTTGACGGGCATAGTATCGGAGATCGTCTCGTATTCTCATAAATTAAGAAGTTTCTGTGTGCGGATGGTAATGAAGTTTTTTTTTTGTGACAATTCAAAAAAGAAGCTTTTTATATACATAGATTGCAATAAATTGAAAATTAAAATACATAAATTGTAGTTCAAGCCTTTAGCTTTAATATTGCGTATTAGTTAAAGTCATAATCACGAATGTAGAAAAATTAACATCGAAAGATCTACAGAAGTCCCAAGTTGGAAACGGACAGGAATTATTTTTCAGACAGTTTTACATTTTTTTTAAATATTTAATAAAAAAAAAATATATTAGCGATACTACTTGTAAAGTTATTATGTCTTTATTCTCTAAGCAAAAATCAGTTCACTTTTCTAATAAATTCATGGGTAAATTCGTCTGGAATTGCTTTTTGCACAAAACCACGGAATGACCCACATAATTATTATCTATTATAGCCTCGTTGCTTAGTGTGGCACTAGATGGCGGTGTGTGTAATGTCCAGCGATATTTATTTATTATTATTTTTTTTTATTATCTGTCTGTGTCATCCGACGAAACTAAATCACTTGTTCTGCTTACGACCGGCCTACCATTTCTGAATATCCCAACAGGTATTTCTCCGCATCCAAAAACGCAGTAACAACACCCATGGGGATGAGGCGTGGATTATATATAATTATGTATGTATTCTCATGGTACTCATATTTATTTGCCTTATTGGTCTTAACTGGTCACAAGCGCGACTACTGAGCATGCGGTCAGTTCCCAGGTTGGGCAAGAGAGTAGAAAATTCTGAGTAGCAACCTGCACGAAGTCTGAATTTGTGCCTAGTTTATGGTAGTAGACTCATCAGCCTAACCATCTGATAACATGGCTGATGTTATTTCATGATGGTACATTTTTAACACAGAAATTCGAACCAACCAGGGGTAGTTGGTTCTCAGACGTCTTCCCCATTTACCTTTTAAATGATCAGATTCATCGTCATCAGCCTACACCAGACCATTGCGGGACATAGGGCTCTTCAATCGCACGTCACTAAACCCGATTCTTGGCAACTCTTATCCAGTTGCTACGCAGCCACCCTGCGAAGATCCAGCCTCCACCGAGACTGAGGGCGTCAACCTTACGCTTGCCAATTCGCGGTCTGCACTCAAGAACACATCTGCCCCAACGGTCATCGGTTCCTGACTAAATTAATTTGTTTCAGAAAAAGAAGTAACATGCATGTCGAAGGGTGGTGAGTGCCTGTCACCAAGCGCTTTCAAATGTCCTCGACAGTTACATATTGGGATGGCTACTGATTGCACTGGGTTACAAATATGTTGTCTTTATGTTAAATAAATAATTTAATGATAATGTTTTTCTTTCTAATAATGTTTAACTCATGATACCTAGTAGGTCGGTTTATAGTCTACATTTAGTTACAATAGGCGAAACGACAAAAAAGAACTAATTAGTCCGTCAGTTAGATTATCAAAAAATATTTGACCCGTGTTTTTTCTTTTGTTACGTAAACCAAAATTGACGAAGATACGACGCTTTTAAAATTCTCAATACGTCACGCCTAGGTATAATTTTTAGCTAGTTCTGACATCACGAGCCCCCACTCCCGAGTTTTGATGCGTTTTATCTTTGTCAATATTCATTGATTAACAAAAACAAAAAAATACGTGTCCATTAATTTCCAATACTCTAACTGACGGACTAAATAGATTTGCAATTTTTTTATAATGTCGTCATGCCTATTATATTATATTATTATAAAAAAAGGCATACTATGTTAACGTTAACATAGATATGCTATTTTTAGGGTTCCGTAGCCAAATGGCAAAAAACAGAACCCTTTTGGATTCGTCATGTCTGTCTGTCCGTCCGTATGTCACAGCCACTTTTTTCCGAAACTATTTTAACTATGCTGTTAAAACTTGGTAAATAGATGTATTCTGTGAACCGCATTAAGATTTTTACACAAAAATAGAAAAGTCAATAAATTTTGGGGGTTCCCCAAAACTCATTTTTTTTTTCATCAAACACATACGTGAGGATGGATAGGTCTTTAAAAATGATATTGAGGTTTCTAATTTCATTTTTTCTAAACCGAATATTTTGCGCGAGAAACACTTCCAAAGTGGTAAAATGTGTCCCCCCCCCCTGTAACTTCTAAAATAAGAGAATGATAAAACTAAAAAAAATATATGATGTACATTACCATGTAAATTTCCACCGGAAATTGGTTTGAACGAGATCTAGTAAGTCATTTTTTTTAATACGTCATAAACCGCAATTTACCTATCATTTAATAAAGTTTGTGCGGAACCCTCGGTGTGCGAGTCCGACTCGCTCTTGGCCGGGTTTTTTTTATTTAAGTGCCAAAACAATATGTAAAGCTAACCGACCATGTACGCAACACCACATTGCGCTCCAAAACACAAATGACTGACGTTGCTGAAAAAGCCGAAGCTGAAGTGGGACTGGACTGGCCACGTCTGCCGCATGCCCAACGAGCTGTGGGCCAAAATAACCACTTTCTGGAGCCCTGACACAGCCACGGCGTCACGGCAGACATCGTAGAAGATGGCAAGACGAGCTGGACAAAACCAACGACCAATGGTCCACATTAGTCCTGGATCGGAACAACTGGAAATCACGGGGAGAGGCTTTTTCCCAGCAGTGCATTTTTCACAAATATTTCCATTAAGTTCCAACTTCACTTAGGTTGAAATTATCTAGCTGTCACAATGTGATTCAACTGATTCAACGGCAAGCTGTGCTGGGGTGGCTGCTGCATGTGCTGCAAACCTCATACGACGCAAAAGCAATAACCTCATTGGAGGTCTTTGGGGTTGAAACACTAAAGCCATGGAGTCCGTGTGCCCACAGAGTCTTCCGGGACATCGTCAAGTGGTTGGTTGACTCTTTCCGTAAGCAGAGGGGCTAGCCTATGTTTGCAATGCTGCCAGATTTCAGGACACTATTCTCGTTGACAGTGAAACGGACACTGTATTTTATACAATACATGTAATTATATTTATTATTATTTTATGTCTGTTTATAGTATGTAAATTATGTAAACTGTAGGATGGTTTAGCAATTATGAAGTCGACACACCTACCTGTCCTAATTCCGTGCATATTTAACCTAAATTGCGAATAATAAACATACAATTTCAACGTTACGAATACATACCAACATTTAATACATAAAATGCGTCATAATTACGACAAACCGAAACCAAGTAAAATACATTACGTCGACAACAACGCTTTCTCAGGAACATGCGGTTTACGTTGCAAACGTAACATTTTATAAAATATACATGGTGTAGCATTGTGAAGGTAAGTTTATAGTGAATGAAGATTTTTTAAATAATGATAACAAATAGAGAGGCTATAAGTTTGAAATCACCAACCCGTCTTATGCAAGCTTGGTGATCAATGCATGTGCCTTTTCTGTATGAGAAGAGGCCTTTGCCCAGCAGTGGGACAGTAATAGGCTGGTATTATTATTATAATTGAGAGGCTTGGAAAATATTGGCGAGAAGACGTAAAGGCGTTTGTAAGAGATTGTTGTGTAATGTGTTTTTCACAATAGGGATTATGCATAATTTTTTTTTTATTTCGTTTCGGAATGTTAAAGTACTATTATAAATATAATGGCAAAAAGCGAAAACAAGACATAAATCGGCCAAACAACACTAAAGTTATAACCATTTAAACTTTTTTTTCTATCTCTTTCTAGATAAACGGAATTGATTATGGATTTCGTACGTCGATGCAGCGAATGACGCCATTCGCTGTATTGGATCTCTCGGTCTAATCAGCAGTTTCAAATGCTTATAACTTAGTATTTTTTTAAAAAATAAAAAAAAAAAAACTTTGCTATTTCTGATGTTAATACTTTTTGTTTAGAGTGATAAAAAAAATCATGCATATACTCTTTTCATCAGTTATGTTTCAGTCCCATGTAATAGAAGGCGAGTCTATTTGCCATCAACCCCACAAACCCAGACTCCATAGTACTGAAAAATATCTGATGGAAAAACCCAATAGCAATTTGCCGGAATCGAACCCGGGACCTCATGCTCAGCAGTCACGATTGCGATCACTGGACCAACGGGGCAGTCAGTATTGTCTATCAATAATAGTACCTTTTTTTTTTTTTTTTAATAATAATAATACTTATAGATTTTTATTTAAGTTTTCAATTTGACGTAAAACAAATAATGTTTTCGGTGTAGGTTAACGCTGGGCTAGGCATTGTGCGGTCACAGTGACTGAGAACACGCCACTAACTTAGATAATTATACCATTACACTTGCGGACAGAAATATTGTTAACTAGTGAGTTGCCGATGTTTTGCACGGACTTTACGACTTTACAAAACATCAGGATTTATTTGTAATACATTCTTTAAATTTCACTGAAAGTGGCATCGAAATTCGTTACGCAGCTGCAGTTGAAAAAATCAATGCGATGAAACTGATACACAGACGATAAGCGACTTAATTTTGATCTGATCCTGGTTTAATGATGATTCTGTTGGCAGTGATTGTGTAAGGACAGTCTGACATCCATTGAGGATTTCCACACGATAAAAAAGGCGTCATTTGCTGATGAATATACACACATAATTATTATGAGGCTGCCTTACGGTCTTAGGGCCCCGGGTTCGAATACCGGTAGGAGCAAATGTTTGTATGATGAGCATGGACATTTGTTTCCGAGTCATGGATGCTTAAAAGTATAAAAAGTATGTGTTTACAAACAAAAAGTATCTGTGTAGTATATCAACTATCTGGTGTCCACGACACAAGCCTCGTTGCTTAGTGTGGCAGTAGATGGCGCTGTGTGTAATGTCCAGCGATATTTATTATTATTATTTTCCTACAGTGAATTCAATACCGTCCATCAAGGTTACCTCACAAAGATAAATAAAAGTATTTTACAAAAAAATATAACCATGCATTAAATTAATTCAAATCAGATGACATCTTGCATATTTTTCACGAGAAATGTCATTTACATTACATTAATTAATTTTCCTTATTTAGAACTTCGCAAGATCCCTTCAACATTTTTAAGTAGAAATGATGTTTATGGAGTTATGAGAAATTGCATCAATTACGTACTTTTTTTAATTTAGTCTTGGTTATTTATTGAATTTTTTTACTCTACTTTATTAAGAAGATGTACCTACTGAGCTCATATTTTAAAGAAAATTCTTAATGATGTCATCAGTTTTAAAAATATTAAAAAAAAACAACAATTCTTGTATTACAATTTTAATTATAAAAATTCAATAAGATTCAAGCGTGTTTTATTTTAATTAAACTTTACTGGAACTACGTGCTTTGTTTTGCAATATTTTTAATTTCTTTTTTCTTTTAAATAATTTATTTACTGTGCACTGACCTTTTAAAGAGCGTAGAGACATTTTCGTATTATATAGACTAAAACTATAGCATTCCCGAACTATTTCTTCTTGTTTGTGTGCTTTATTTTTGATGTGAAACATCTATAGGCGCGGGTAAAACCAAAAAATGGCGTGGCGACGCGTCGCCAACTGTCAAGTTGTCAACTCAGCCCAAACATTACCGACCTGTTGAAGCAGCATAAGATCTACATATTCACCACAGTTTACAACAAGCCAGCTGGTCTCGGGGCACAGAGCGCTGGGTTACAATCTCGTGACTTCGACTTCGATCAATTTTTATTTTTTGTATTTAATGAAAACAAATGATTATTAAAGGAACAGTCATCATTTTCAGGGAAAAATTGGTAATATTTTATTTTTAGCCATATTTAGTTCCTGTCGTAATCTGTAATCTGTTCTTTTATGCATGTTACTTGTACAAAATAATTTCACATCTGCCAGGCTTCCCGTGACGGCTCACAATTTTGTTTTGTTATACCTCGTGATTAGTGCATTAAATGTTACTTCTTTCTTCCATAATATTCACCAAAACTACGACGCAAAATACAGATTAAAACACAAATTCATATCAAATGCGAAAACAAAACATCAACTACACAAATGTCACACAAAACAGTGTCCTATTTCCAACGGCCATACGTGTACTCAAAAACAATGGATGCAGCGACCCTTTTGTAGGGAAGACTAAATATACATTAAACACGACATTTTATACATTATACACAATATACACGTCATTTATACATTATAAGCCTGAGTGACGGATTTTAGTTGGTGTATTGTTTTAATGGTTTTGGCATATCTATTTGAATTAGACTAATATTTGTCCAAGTATGGCTTCCTTTTGCACGATGTAGTGTGTTGACGCTTTTAGACAATTTTGTCTAGGGGTGGGGTGTAAAACGTTTATTTTCATGCCTGTAGTTTTTGGAGACAATAGACTGATAACTGAAAAGTTTGTAACACCATTTGTTACAATAGCGACAGCTTTAAACTGAATACTACAAAAATGATTAAACTAAAGCCAATATCTATAAAGGTTTCTTAGCACGCGCGTTCCAGGTTTGACAGTTGTGCGAAGGTAATAGCTAGAACGTTTATCTAAACTACGTGCTCAATAACAACGCCCTCAGTGTGCTTACTGTAGCGGGACTACAATGAGTACTACAGCAACATAGTACAAAAAGTATTACAACGCCATCTTTACAACAAATGAAACTAATATCAAAATTCTAAATCGCGCTATTAAAATAATCCGTGATTTAAGACCCAATAGAAGAACAACACTATTGGGCAGTAGTGTTGTGGGGCTTTTGGGACCGGGACCGCGGCCCGTCCCGGTCCCAAAAGCCCTAGCTCACCAGGCACAACACCTTTCTGGTCGGAGGATCCTTCCTGTGAAATGAAGAACTTTACACCCTGTTCTACATACCCTTATGCTAGTATGTAAATAATATAATTGTTACAATTTATTATAATATAAATAAATAAAAATAATAAAATAATTTTTAAAAACAAAAACACGAGTGAAATGCTTGCGAGGGTAGCAAATATTTCACTCGTGTTGTTGTTTTAACCACACACCCATAACAACATCTCTAGATAATTAAAACAGCGTTGCAATTAGCCACTTGACTACAGCTGATACTTAAGTACGTCCGGCGCATCCTGAGTACTCCTTCAGTAGAGCTAGTAATCTAGCTTACTATGTAATCTTTTTGCTATGGTACAAAGCTGTCTTTGTAAAGCTCGTGTTAATATGAAAGAAGATGTAACAAAGAAAAAGTACAGATAAAATATTTTGAAAAACTTGATTAGTTTTATTTGCTGTTGTTTTATATGGAGCTTAGAGGTAAACTTACTGATCGAATAAGGATCTCGATTCTGCGTTCCTAAACTCAAATTACCTCAAATGAAACTTGGCTGGCCACATCTGTCGTATGCTGGAGGAGCTATGGGCTAAAGAAACCACATTAATTAAAAAAAATACAGATAGCATGTTTTAAAATACCTATACTGTATTACACAAAGGATGATCTGGTGAAGACCGCGATAATCCGTAGGAAGCGGAAAGCACAGGACCGGTGGACGACGCGCGACGTGGTTACACTTGTGGATACCTACGACTAGACAGTGGTCTTCCAACTGATCTGATAATAAAGGTGATGACCAGTAATCATGAATCATCATTATAGCTGTTTTAAATGGAGGTCAAGCCATATACCGGGCACGTATACAGTCATCCAATGAATTATAGATAAGAGAGAGAGAATTTCCTGTAAAAAAATCTCACTAACATTTAACCTGACCTGGTCGGACCCAAGAATGTATACTCAGCAGTCGTAATTGCAACTACTAGACTAAATAAAAGTGGCACCCATTTACTCGTATATAACTACACTAACTACTGGCTATAACATTGTACAGGACGTTTCAACAAAATTTTCGCAACTCGCTAAATAATAACTATCTAGTTGATGTAATACTTTACATGTTAAACGTGGGTTAGGCAACATCCCGTTTGCATATTTTCGGCGAACTGCTGACGTTCATATTTCGTAACGTGACTGCACACTAAAGAGTCAACTTTAGGCAGTATTTTAGTACACCACATGTTATTTTGGAAGTTCCTGTGTAATAAGTTACGTAAGTTTAATATAACACGCTTACAATCTCAAAAGGATTAATTAGAGGTGTATCTTGTTTCTGTCTGCAATATGTGTGTATGTGTGTATATGTGTGTGGACTGAGGAGCTCTTGGCTAAATAATAACAGCTGCACGGGTTCTTCTTCTGCCGAGGTTGGTCCATGGATGAGTGATCATCATTACAGACCGAGTTTCCTCCGTGCACCGAGCACGTTAAGTGGTTGGTCCCAGCTGTCATTTATACATCTTTGTCAGTCGTTACAGGTAGTCAGTGACCAGAAAGTCTGACAACCAGTCTTACCAAGGGGTATCGTATTCCCCAGTTACTGGATTGTGGAGGTCAGACAGGCAGTCGCTTCATGTAAAATACTGATATTCAGCTGCATCTGATTAGACTGAAAGCCGACCCCAACAAAGTTTGGGAAAAGGCTAGGCAGATGTGTGAGCAGGACTTTTCATATTAAGGCCAAGAGATAACAGAGATCATCTGCCGATACCAATACTAAAGTACGTGAAAACTATTAGATCCTCTCACAGCCTACTCTACCTTTTGGCAATATATAACTCTCAAACGTAAGATAGAATATACTAATAAGGCCATTATCCACCATAAATGGTGGATAACGAGCTTCATCGAAAAAGTAAAGAAAAAAGTCATTCCATCCCTTCGAACAAGTTTCCAATAACTACCACCGATCCCTCACAAATCACCAATCCAATTAGTGCAATCGTCAAATTGAAACAAACTGCAGTTTATCAAACTGTCCTTAGATTAAAAAAAAACGAACTAAAAAAACATCTAGTCATTCCGCTGAAGATTTTAATTCAAGTGAAAGGAAACTTTTCTTGTTTCCAACGAGTTTCACGCGAGAGAGACCGGCCCTGATTAATGGTAGTTGGCTGGAGATAAAAAAAAACCGACCAAGTGCGAGTCGGACTCGCTCAAGAAAGGTTCTGAAAAAACAAACGGCGAAATTAACACCTTTCTTGTATGGGATGGGGGACCTCTATAAATTTTTACTTTTTCTTGTCCAGCGGCTACAGTAACACATAAAACATCCAGCCTGTAAATCCCCGAAGAGTTAGGCAGACGTTTTGGGTTTCGCCAGTTATCTTTAAGTCCCATTGTAATAGGGGGCTAGCCTATAGAGGAATAGCCAATATCCAGGCAAAAATCCAGACTCTGTGGCTGTTACTGAGAGATTCTTGATGAAAAACCCAATAAAGCTTTGCTCGACAGGCGAATTGAACCCAGGACCTCCATGCTCAGTAGTCACGCTTGCAACCGATTAGACCAACGAACCACATTTTGAAACCAGTTTCTACATAATATGGTTCAAAGTATACATGCCCTGTGACGGATGGACAGACAGCGAAGCCTTAGTAATAGGATCCCATGGTGACTCTTCGAGTACGCAACCCTAAAAAGGAACGCCCATCTTGTGTTTAAAAAAAAGCCGTTACAACAAGTCACAATTTGGTGACGTCAACGTGTTATTGATGTGTTTCTTGTTCTCCGTGTGTCGTGATTTTGGGACGTGTGAAAAATGGACGCTAGAAGTGAGAAGCTTGTTAGTGATGCTGCAACCAGTTCCTGTTTTTTGGGTTAGTTGACTTTTTTTTGTGTCGAGACTTTTAGTCTTACTACAGCCGTTTTCTGTTCAGGCTGGAAAAGTTGTGGGGATTTCCAAAGTCTATTTAAAATTAATGTAAGTAAAAGTCATAGTTTTTTTGTCTTCGGTGTGAGAAGCTTGAGACAAAGAAAAAGACATTTATTCGTAGGATAAGGTAGGCACAGAGTTGTTATGAAAACATGGTTTAAGACATATCCGCTGCTAGAAGCGACATACGAATATTAAATAGAATTGGTAACACTTTTATCAATAAATTAGGTAACACTTTTAATACCACTCATTTAACAAAAAAAAAATGTTTTATGCAATGAACGGGACGTATTTATCTCGTCGTTTTTTCTTCGAATCGTATTTTGCTATATGACGTAAGCCAAATATTCCCCACCAAGATTTCCAAGTATCTACTTCTGCTAAAATCGAAATGGTACACTCTGCGAATGGTGCAAATATAGTCTGTCTGTAAAATCAAAATGAGGCCAATTCAAATCAAGGATAAGTGTACCAGGGATTTGATTTCAAGTAAGCAAACTACGCACAGAGTTGCAATCAGCCTAAAAACCTAATTGAAGGATGTAGTTGATTGCAAATCAAATTACTCTTTGGCTAATTGACAATTTGTTACCTATCAAACTATCAGTTGCTACTATTACACTTTTTTAGAATGAAAAAAAATATGATTTTGTACTCGAATTGATAATTTTATTCTAATATGAGGTTGATACCTAAAAACTAACCCAGTCTGAAATACTACCTTGAAACAGATTATACAAATTGTATAAAATAATATGAAATACTCATACTTCCCAGTCTTTTAGTTAAAAAAAATCATTTCAGAAGCCACTTGCATAAGAGTCTCTTATTAATTAAACATAAACAAGACTCAGATTTTAACATAATGCGGACCCTCTAAATTATTCAAAAAAACTGTTAAACTATACTAACTTTTAAGCAACACGTGCAGTCCATGATTTTTTCTTTTTTTTTCGCTTCCGCTTTTGCACGCCGTTTCGCAGTTAATGTATGCAGAGACGGTATTTGTCAGTTTGCTCGGAAAAATGATGCGAAAATTCGTGTTTTCTGTTTAAATAAACTCTGAATGTATTTTTAGGTAGATTTCGTCAGAAAAAACCGAAAAAAGTCGAGTTTTCCAAAAATTTCACCATCTAGTTATGACCCCTTTTTTTTTTTTTTTTTTTTTCGGATGGGAAATCATCAAATGACTTCTCCCGCTCTGGGCGGAGCAGGAGGGAGTGTCAGACTTTTACTGACTAAAACCCATCCATGTTCCTTCATCGCCCTTTGTGTTCCGGGGCCACGGTATCTCTTTCGAATAGTCCCGCAACCCCGGCAGGCATCGGTCCTTTCGGACCCCTTCCTTTTTGCTGACTCTCTTTGAGGCGCGCGTGGAACACGAACGCGCCGTCGACACGGCCTGTCGTCATGAGACGGACGGACGGTGAGCTAGCCCATAGCCCACCGTCCACAGGCCCGCGCCTACGGTGGCCGGGGGCCACGTGGTGGCCCCCGACGCCCTGGGCGTCTCCCACGGCGGCCGGGACGCTGTGAGGTTCTCTCCCTCTCACGTTCCGCCACCTCCTTCTCTAGCATTACTGCTTCGCAGAAGGAGGTGACGGCGTCCCATTCCGTCTCGCTCCGGACCATGGCTTGCACCAGGGCCGGACGCGAGAGGTCGCCGCCGCCAATCGCCGCTTCGAGGACACGGCGGTGCTCCGCCCACGCGGGGCACACCTCCACCGTGTGCTCCACCGTGTCCTCCGGTCGATCCTCGCAGTGGAAACACCCGGGCGTTTCCTCCCGCCCGATTCGGTGCAGGAACCTCCCGAAAACACCGTGTCCGGTGAGGACCTGCGTCAGGCGGAAGGTGAGGACGCCGTGGCGTCTCTCAAGCCACTCCTCAAAGAGGGGACTTACCGCCACTATTGTGGCGTGCCCTGCACGGGGTTGCGACAGTCGCTCTCTCCATGTCGCCATGAGATCACGCCGGAAGTCTGTCCGCTGCGCGACAATTTGTCGCGGCAGCGGAGTTTCCCCCCGGCGTAGCACCTCCGCGCGCCATTCATGTAGGCGCGCGAGGACTATCGCCTCCAGATCCCATGGCGGCAATCCGGCAAGGAGGCACGCCGCCTCACGGGAGATCGTGCGGTACCCACGGGCCAGCCTTACGGCTACCACCTTTTGGGGCGCGTTCAGGTAGTGGGCTGCACGCAGCCTCAAGGAACGCGCCCACACCGGGGCCCCGTAAAGGGCCATGGACCGCACGACTCCCGCGTAGAGCCTCCGGCAGGAGGCGTTTGGCCCCCCAAGGTTGGGCAGGAGCCGCCTGAAGGCAGCCCCGGTCCGTTCCAGTTTGGGGGCCAAACGTCGGAAATGCTCCACGAAGTTCCATCGGCTGTCGAGGACGAGTCCCAGGTACTTCAGCGTCGACTCGACGCCGACGGATACCCCTCCTACCGTCAGTGAAGATCCCGGAGGTGGCGCATTCCGAGGCCCATGAAAGCACATGGCCTCGGACTTGTGCAATGCCACCTCGAGACCCAGTTGCCGGATCCTCTCGACGACTATCGCAACCCCGCGTGTCATTATTTCGGCCGCCGCCTCGTGCGACCCCCCTTGTGCCAGCACCAGCGTGTCGTCTGCATAGCAGACCACGCTGACGCCGCTAGGGAGGTCGGCGCGCAGCACCCAGTCGTACCCGATGTTCCACAAGGAAGGTCCTAGGACCGATCCCTGTGGAACACCGCACGACATCTCTCGCCGGTTCCATTCTCCGCTGCGACCGGGGTAGATAACGGCTCTATCCGTTAGGTAGTCCCCGACCACACGACGAAGGTAGGTCGGCACCCGGTGATACCGTAGTGCCTCCCTAATGCAGCTCCAGGGCATGGAGTTGAAAGCGTTGGCGATGTCAAGAGACACCGCCAAGACAACCCCCCCCCGGGACACTGCTTCCCCCGTCGTGAGGGCTCTCACGCGCATGATGGCGTCCACCGTAGAGCGCCCCTTGCGGAAACCAAACTGGTGTTCCGCAAGATCCGGCCCCGTCCCCGCAAGGTGCTCGGCGAGGCGGTTTGCAATGACTCTTTCAAAGAGCTTGCCCACCTCGTCGAGCAACACTATGGGCCGGTATGCGGACGGAGAGTCCGCAGGGCGCCCTGGCTTCCGAATGAGGACCAGCTTCCCCGTCTTCCAACGAAGCGGGAACTGGCCTCTCTCCAAGCATGCGCTTAGGAGCCCCTCCAGTCGGGGCCCGAGAGCCTCCGAGGCCAGGACCCAGGCTTTGCCAGGCAAGCCGTCGGGTCCCGGGGCGGTATTTTTGGCACTGAGCCTGCGTACCGCCACTCTCAGGTCTACCCCAGTCACTACCGGAGTGTCGTCGTCGTCGTCCTGGTGATCCGCTTCCAGCACCGCAGGCGGCGGAGCCATAGGCGGGGGGGGTAGTTATGACCCCTAGAGCCCAAATCAACCGCTGGTTAAAAAGTTTATATATAAAATTAAATATACGAGTATGTATACAATTAAATGTACGTGGGGCGCCAAGCAAAATTTAGCCACACTCTACAGGTCGCAATTATGCACCGATTGCTTTTAAACTTGGCCCAAAAATCGAAAGGGTCAAAACTTAGGTTAAGTTCATGAATGTGCGGAATTCGTCTATGGGGGGCGGCGAGGGGCGGTTTTTCGAAAATCGGTTTTTTGACCATAACTTTTTTTTTGGAATATTTTAGAACCGTTTAACATATTTATCATTCAGACTAAGAATACGGACAATTTAAAATTTAAACTTTTTTGATGCAACCCCGAACTTGGGGAAGGGTTGAAAAAAAATTTGAAAAATTCAAAATCCGAAACATTAAACTTTTTTACCGACGCAAATATTTTTTTTTTGAAAGCAATTTATTTATTCTACAATTTTTACTTTTGCAGTTTAGCGATAAAACTTATAGTTTTCGAAATAAAAAATAATAACTGTAAAATGAAGGGCGTTTCAATGCTAAACTCATATGGGAAGGTTTTAAAATTTATGATAACCACTAAGACGGTTAATTGTCAAACGTCAACAAAGTCGTTGCTACGACCAAGTCTTTTGGCATCTGACGTATTCTTAGTGGAGGTACTGCAACCAAAAACAAAAAAATACTGACAAAATATCGGCCAGCGCAGCTGTAGCTAGCTATATATTATAGCCTCTGAATTTCCAGAATAAATATGGGTGGAACCTTCTTCGAAATCTACCTCCTCCTGCGGCTTGCCAAAGGGATTTTTTATATAATAGAATATTCTATCAGCATTCAGTCGTCTGATTTCGTAAGTTCTGCTATAACTCGAATATTGGCCTCCCACTAGGTGGACCGATGACCTGGCGATGGTTGCCGGAATCCGCTGGATGCGAGTTGCACGGAACCGGTCATTGTGGCGACACTTAGGGAGGCCTATGTCCAGCAGTGGACGTCGGCTGAAATGATGATGTGTGTCAATGATGGGTACCTTGGTAGGATTTTTCGTTCTCAACCTATGATTGTTACTGAAAATCCGCTTGAAAAGAATAGAATACAATTTTTTTTCTATAGGTCTTTTTGATGTTTTGTATTTAAGGTTTAAAGGGCTTCAGTGATATCGCTCAAAAATATCTGCAACCGTCCTATGAGAATGGTTGTTACGTCAACATCGTAGTCGTCAGCTTAATCTTAAATTCATATCATAACATCACGCCTGTAATCCCCGAAGGGCTAGGCAGAGGTGTACCTAATAGTACATTTCGCCAGTTATGTTTAAGTCCATCATCTGCCTAGCCTTTTCCCAAGTTTTATTGGGGTTGGCTTCCAGTCTAACCGGATGCAGCTGAATACCAGTATTTTACATAGAGCGACTGCCTATTTATTTATTTATGTACACACAAAATACTTTACAGGACAATATATTTACATAGAAGAGCACAAAGGTACTGCTTATTTCTTAAAAAATTTCTTCCAGCAGACCTGCGAGAGGAAAGTTGGATAAGAGATGTAGACACAGTGTGTACAAAAAGTTAGATACAAAAATTTAAATTTAAACTTAAAACAAAACTATAATTGTAATAATAAACATACATACAAATACATACACATATAATAAAATAAGAATATATTGCAAATATTTACCCATATACATACATATATATATGAAGAATATTACTGAGAAGAGAGGTAATGCTCTTTGACTTGTTTATCTCTTGCTTGTCTCTTGTTCTTGTTGTTTGTTTTGCCTATCTGACCTCCACAACCCAGTTAGTACTGGGTAATACGATACCCCTTGGTAAGACTGGTTGTCAGACTTTTTGGGCCACTGACTACCTGTAACGACTGTCAAAGATCACAAATGACAGCCGGGACCAACTGCTTAACGTGCTTTCCGAGGCACGGAGGAAACTCGGTATGTAATGAGTGGTCACCCATCCACAGACCAACCTAGGCAAGCACGGCTTAACCTAAAGATCGACGCGAGCGGCTGTTATTATTTAGCCACGAGCTCCTCTATGTATGTTTAAGTCCAATGTAATGTAATAGGGGGCGAGCCTATTGCCATCAACCAGGCACAAATCCAGACTCCGTGGCTGCTACTGAGAAATTCCTGTTGGAAAAACCCAATAACACTTTGCCTGACCCGAGAATCAAACCCAGGACTTCAAGATTCAAGTTTTGCTTGCGACCACTCGACTAATGAGGCAGTTATTTATTACTGTCTCAAAATCCGTAGTCCAAGTAACTAGCCTGCTTGAAACCAATGTTTCTAGTTCTAGATAGGAATTTGTAACATCCAATTATACTAATATAAGGCGCCGGTTTGTATGTGTGTGAGTATGTATGCATGTTTCTTACTCTTTCACGCAAAAATTACTGAACGGATTTTGATGAAATTTAGCACACAGATAGTTTATAGCCTGGATTAACACAAAATATACTTTTAATCCCGGTAGTAAGATCTAATGGGACAATTATTGAACTTCACGCAGGTGAAACCGCGCGCAGAAGTTAGTACTACCTAAATGAACAAATACACACAACATTTTATTGGGTCATCCTCTCTCATTAGCCCAATAAAAACATTCCATGTGTACATACACTACATTACATAGTAAACCACTTTATATACCTGTGTTCCTCTAATCACGGACCCAAATAAACAAAAATCAATTAGGTATGTACCGATAAAACTTTTACTAAACTGGCCTAGCTTAGTACGGAATGTCAGTAAAATAATTATCATCTGCCTAGCCTTTTCCCAACTTTGTTAGCGTCGGCTTCCAGTCTAACCAGATGCAGCTGAATACCAGTACTTTACATGGAGCGACTGCCGATCTGACCTCCACAACCCAGTTAGTACTAGGTAATACGATACCCCTTACTAAGACTGGTTGTCAGACTTACGGGCCACTGACTACCTGTAACGACTGTCAAAGATCTACAAATGACAGCTTAACGTGCTTTCCCAAGCACGGAGGAAACTCGGTATGTAAAGGGTGGTCACCCATCCACAGACCAACCTAGGCAAGCACGGCTTAACCTAAAGATCGACCCGAGCGGCTGTATTTATCCACGACCTCCTCAGTAAAACGGGAGGCGCTTATATTGGTTTTGTTACCACTGATAGGTGGCCTACCGTACTGGTAACACCTGTATTCCAGAATAGTATTAGGTATAAAACTTTACATGTCCGATGTATGTACGAAACTATTTAATTAGTTTACGTGTACTTTTGGTCTGTATATGTTTTCCTTATGTACATAGTTGTTGAACTAATCCTCGAGATTTATCAGTCAACAATAAAGGACAATGTTCTTTTTTTTGTCGTCGCGTTTCCTTATAAAAGTTGTTTCTTTTTGTTTCCCATAATTATTTTTTGGAAACAGTGTTTTACGTTCATGGTTACTTTTATTGATTACTGTTTGGCTTAAAACCTTATTTTCAGCGTAGACTACTTTAACTGTATACTTCAGAAACGTTGACAGTTTATTTTATTCAGTTTGTTCAGACTGAATAAGTGGAACGATGCTTTACAAAATCGTTTCTAATCTTATAAATACCAATCATTTCATTCAAAGTTCAGATCTTCAGGTCATCTTCCCAACCTACAAAAAACCCTATACAGCAGCTAGCCAATAGATTTTTTTTTTCGAGGCACAAGTTGGTTTAGTACACTCAACGATATTCCCCCACAATGAGAGATCCACTTCTACTGGTTAGATCGTTGTGCGTACGTGACTCCGCGCTGCCAACACAATTCCTACTAAACTTCTACTTACTTCGTAATGGAATAGAGTGCCTTGGCGCATCCGGATTCCTTACAACTGCATGAGAATGAATGATAAAAACTTGCTAATAAAATGTATTTAGGACTTTGTGAAAGCCAGATTTGGTTCAGTAGTGAATTAACTAAAACAGAAGTTGAATGAGCTTGGACTGGCTCGTGGCTTAATAATAACAGGTGCACGGGTTGCTAAAATTTTAAGCTACACTTGCCGCAATTTCACCATCGATTACACATAGAGATTTAGTTCCAGATAATATCGGCTATTTCCTGTCTTACTGAGGGTGTTTGTTTAAGTTAATTACTGTGTTTTGGAAGTCAGATAGGCAGTCGCTCCATGTTAAATACTGGTATTCAGCTGTATCCGGTAAGACGGGAGATTGATCTCAACTTGTTATAGTTAAAATTCCCAAGGTAAAGTATGTTCAATGTACGGTCGACCAAGTTATTTGGTTTACATTTAACAATGTAATTTCCATGTTAGGATGTAAACCAAATAGCTTAATCGACCGTACATAGATCATTATCATATTTACTGAAGAAGTGAAAGTGAAGACCAGCTGGACTCTAAGGGTCGAACGGTTGGAATCGCGCCACAACATCAACTTTAAATCATTCGTGGTACGAGTTCCAACCCACCATCTACAGACCTGCTTGAAAGAGGACTCTTGGCCGAAGGGTGTCGTTTATCGACGTTTCCGAGGACGGTTACGCGACACCTCGCAACGTAACACGACGCCGACAACGTTACGTGAATAGTTTTAGTTTCTCATGGTTTCAATTATGTATTAGTTTATTGTTGTTAAATGGTATTTTTGTGTATTTGTATCTATGGGCCTTATAATTGCCTGATAATAAAATGATTATTATTATTATATTTACCAAACATTTTTCTACATCTCTAATTGGGTTGTCTTCCATTCTAAATGCACGCAAGAATAAGAGTTTAAACAATTTTTTTTTTTATTAAATTGAGTGCATTTGAAAACATTTTAGTCTTCATATTATTATAATCATTTTAAAGTCAATATTCCTATCAAATAAAATAGCATACAAACACAAAATTCGTTTTTGCAATCAACTTTCCTCCACAATTTTGACACGAACCACTTGTTGCAATCGAAAAATACGGGACGCCCTAACCACAGAAACTAATGACTTGGCCGTTTCAAGCTATATTGGGAGGCTAGTAGCTGGATCTAGATGCAGCTTGAAACGGGTAAATAAAAGTCCAAATGCGCGTGTATATATGGTGAAATCAAATGGAACGTATTGGTCCTAAACGAGTGTGTTCGATGTAGGAAAGTTTTCGTCGTTCTTATTGAATGAGTGAACCATGTTGAATGAATGTTTTCTATTCCAATTTATTCTAAATTTAACTTAACTTACCACTTCGTGAAGGTACGTTACGTACCTCGATAATTGCATCCAAAGTGCACGTGCGTTTATTTATTCATTAATTCTATGACTGCCACGTTCGTCGCAATTGCGACTACTGAGCATGAGGTCCTGGGTTCTATTCCCGGGTCGGCCAAATTGTTATTGGGTTTTTCCATCAGAAATTTCTCAGTAGTAGCCACGGAGACTGGATTTGTGCCCGGTTGATGGCAATAGGCTCGCCACCTATCACATGGGATTTAAACATAACCGGCGAAATGTGGATGTACTATTAGATACATCTCTGCTTAACCCTACGGGGATTACAGGCGTGATGTTATGTTAAATTAATTCTTTAAGGTCGATAGTGTTAATAGAAACGGGATTTAGTCAAGTTGATATTAAGAAAAGTCTTTAAAATCCACAATAATACATAAACCGTATCACTATCAACCACGAAACACTGTTTAAACAATTAAATGATTGGCAATTAACTAAAGCGTGGAGGTAACTCACTCTTAATATGTATGACAAACTTGTGGCGCAGAACAGATACAAATCGTGTCCAATTAGTTCACAAATGTGTTGTACGAAACATTCTGGTAGAATATAGGCAAAGTAATTTTAGTTGAGTATCAGCTGTTTAACCAATCAGCTTGTCAAAAGGCTCGTTCGGAGAAGTACCACATACCATCACATCTATTTAAGGACTAAGCCATACTGTGTTTATTTTGATTGGCATCCTAGGAGGTCTCGCAGGTCAACCTAGGAGGTTGTCGTCTACTTAACCAGACCATCCTGTGGGTGGCTTGAGTTCAGAGATCAAAAAGAGCTTTCGGTGGGTATGTTGGCAGTTAGTTTTATGACATTATTGGCAAGGTGGCCGTATGGCATATTTAAATTGATGATAATATCTACCGCATAAAAGTTAATAAAGAACTTTCTCGTAATTACCGTTCAAATCAAATCTCTTTTCTAATTCAAATGTTGTTGAATACTTGATAACTACCAAACCGTGTACTACCATCATCTTTTTAACAGTTTACACCACCAAAAACCACAACTTTCACGTCTAAAATTATATTGGCCACTTTATCACTCCGCAAATTCCTCTTTCGTCTAAATATCAGGTGTGTTTACCAGTTAAAATAATTGTTGCCAGTAATGATAATGTTATTAATAAGCGGAATCAGCTGGGAAGAACGTCAAGCAATCATGTTCAAACATGGCGGCGCAATGTAGACGTGTTCCTAATTCGTTATAATGCTACTGTTTGTAAGGCGGTGAAGCGAAATATTTAACCACAGATGGTTTTGAGTTTTGGATTGGTATATTGAAACGAGAATTAGGTTTCCAGGGAAAATAAATGGTTTATCATTTGATTGGTAATGGCATGCCTGATTGGCACATATGATTTGGAAATCGTTACAGCTAGCCGGTGGCCCGAAAGCCTGCCAACCAGCCTTAACAAAGGTTTTCGTATTACTCAGTACTAACTGGGTTGTGGAGGTCAGTTAGACAGTCGCTCCATGTAAAATCCTGGTATATTCAGCTGCATATGGTTAGACTTTAAGCCGACCTCAACATAGTTGAGAAAAGGAAATACAGATTCCATTTAAGCACTTTGTCAGGTCACCTAGATCTGTCACTAGCGAAATCATCATCACAAGGGCAGGAAGATGATGAAAGAAAAAAAAGAAAGAAAGAAAAGTATTTATTGAACTTACACAGGACATAACAGAAACAAAAAGATATGATAAACATGACAAAATATATATAAAAGTAAACAAGAGAAAAATAAACAATCAAAATGGTCCTGTGCAAGGCCAAAAGGCTCCTATCTCAGCAAGGTGCTGTGATATTAAAAAAAAAGTCACAGCGCTGGTATTCTGATAGGGCCCAGAGTCATGTCACGGTCATTTGGTTCACAATTATTGTGGCTAGAATATCGGCTCATTTGTTTTTGCTAGTAATTACTTGTTACAAGCTCTGCGGCCTTTCCCGGAATCACTATCACTATCACTACATATTATAAAACAAAGTCGCCCGCCGCGTCTGTCCCTATGTATGCTTAGATCTTTAAAACTACGCAACGGATTTTGATACGGATTTTTTAATAGATAGAGTGATTCAAGATGAAGGTTTTAGTATATAATTTACAGGCGGGCTAAGCCGCGGGCATCAGCTAGTCATTAATAAGTTAATGTTCGAAGTTTCCTCGTAATTAGTTGGCATAACATTCCAACTTGGAAACGACTGTTGATAAGTAGAATAAGAATATTGGTTACTCAAGTCACTATAATTATTAAGGAGAGCATCCATGGTCGCATTGAGCCGCAGCGCATTGCATTTAAAAACAAACAAGAATTTGTGTGGAATACTACTGTAGCGGCACTACAAAGAATACTACAGCAACATAGAACAAAAAGTACTACAGCGCCATCTATGATATAGATGATGAACTAAATAGCAAATACGTCAAATTCCTACATCGCGCAAGTAGAGTTATTCGCGACATAAGACTATAATGATACAAGAACCCGACAACAACTGTCGGACAGTGGCCCACCAGACATAACACCCGCTGGTCGGAGGATCCTCCCTTTTCTACGGGGGATGAAGAGTTTTATCCCCTGACTTATTTAAACTTTCACGATCAGAAAAAAAAGGAAAAGAAGAGAAAAAAAGAAAAAAAAAAGAAAAGGATAAATAAAGGTAAAATTCGCGATTAAATACCCGTTTACTTATTTATGTTTTATAATGAGTTTTATCGGTGTTCTTCATTCCCCCAAACTACCACTAAAAAACCCGTCTACTCTTAAATGTACAAATGCCTATGTTACTCGGGCCATAATAACGAATGGATTGACACCGTGTTCACCAAAATCGGATGAATAGTTTAGGCGGAGGAACATACGTAAATACAAACAAACAATTACATAGACTGCTAAAATCATAACCCTTCTTTTTGGCTTCGCCGTAGTCGGGTAAAAAGCGCGAAGCGGCAGATTAGATCCCTCGAGCTCTCCTAGAGCGATTACGTCCACTACATTCCATCCGCACAAAGATTAACCAAAACGAGTCTAATCCAAGACAGCCATTCTTTTAATAAGTTTCCGCATCCTTAACAGTTCTCCTGAGGTAGTAAATTACCCACAAATTGAGTGACTTGTTCGCTATCCCTCCACAAATGCGTCCCAGGACGTTGCACTCTTAGAGGGTCAGTCTTTGTACTCTTTGTCTTTAACGTTGTTAGCTGTCTGGAAAAGAAATGAAAATGCTGTGTTTGGGTGAAGCGCAGCGAGTGAAGTTAATTAAGAGCATTATTATGAAGTTTAAGGCCGAGATCTATTAACGTTACTCAGCATTATCAGTTTGAAAGCTTTGAACTCTTAAAGTTCATCATAAAACTTAAAAATAGTGTTTTTTTCAGTACCGAATTCAAATGTAAATAATAATTCGAGCATATCTTCAAGGGTACATTATTTTGTTCGAATGTTTGATTTTTTATTATTTCTCTAAGGAGATAAATACTACGTAAGAGCATAATTAACTAATTCATTATACTTAGTCTGCAGCGGGTAAAATGTATGTGTCTGTGGATCTAGTACTTACCTTTACTACTTAGCCTTTACCCGTGACTTCACCCGCTTGGTTGTCTATCATATCCGACGGGAACTTCCAAGTGGTCTACAACGGTGTACCAACTGTTAACTGTAACGTAATGTTCGTGGTGTTGGTCAAAACGGGCATTAGGCATTCAGTTAGGTATCCCTCAGTGTTGGTGAAAGCGGCGATTAGGCATGCAGTTAGGAGTCACTTAGTGTTCGTGAAAACGACCATTGGGCATTGTACAAGGGTGGTAGCAGTGGACTGTGGGGAATGTTGCTAGGCTGCTGCAGGAGGGCAGGAGGGCTTCAGTATTTGATGAAGTAAAACTCTGGAGTTACAGACACGTCGCTTTATTGCACCGTTCGTAGTTGGAAGAGAGCGAGCTACAGTGCTGTTTCCACAGATAATACAAACGTCGAATTTTACATTAAAAATGCTGATGTTGGTGTTGCCAACAGGCATTCAGTTAGGTGTCACTTAGTTTCAGTTGGAAAACAGGCATTAGGCGTTCAATTTTGTTGATGAAGACGGACAATAGGCATTCAGTTAAGTGACCATAGGTAGGTGGTTTATTGTTTTAGACGGTTACTTTGTAAAATCCTGATGGAAAAACCTAATAACACTTTGCCCGACCCGGGAATCGAGATCCCAAGACCTCATGCTCACTCGCGCTTGCGACTGCGTAATTTATTTAAAAATAAAGAAGGATCTTATTAAATTTTTGTATTATGGTGTTATTACTCTATCCACCATTAAAAAGGAACCACCACATAATAATTATCTACCCACCTTTAAACAAAGTCACCTCGTCCTCAGAAAATCTCAAGAAGCTTTCAAAGTAAAACTAGTCAAAGAGTAACACGATATAAGTTTCCAAGTTTCAACACCAATATCATAATGCTACGTACAAATTGAGTGGTAAGGACGTGCGGGACCGTTTTCCTCGTTAACCAAAGTGAGTTTCGATGTACCAACACAACGCTTTATACCGCTTCGAGGGAATAATTGTGGATTTTCTGAAAGATTTTTTGATGGACTAGGTTTTGTTAAGGGATTTGGGAGTGGCCTTGGATTGTGAAAGATTTTTGGGGTGTGGTTCAAGTGTATTGTGAATGAGTATATTTTTTGTAGTCTGGCTTTTTGAATACTTTAGTCCTTAGTTCCATTTTACGATGTCTTCCGTGTGGTTTTAACAGATCAAAAAGAACAGTTTAAACGAGTTTACACCTGCCTCGGCACGACAGTTCGGCCTGAATTCCTTCTACGCTAATGTCGGCCGCGTAAGTCAGCGAGAAATCTATAGTAAAATACGACTGAATTCAGAAGCGCGTAGTAACGTAGTCAGCGTCGCAGTATAGTGCTGTATAGAACACAATGTATACGCGTTCGCGCGACAGACGACATCAGCGTAAGAGGAATTCAGGCCTAACTGTTGTGATTAAAGACAGCACAACTATTTTCTGTAATTTAAAAAGGCTGTAAGATCAATCAACTGAACCTTTCACAGTCATCTACTTAGACCATAGACTTCCGCATCACCTCTTTAAAGTCTTTTATATAACTGGCTCGGGCGCGTCCCATGCCGTAGCATGGGACAACCGGACAACCGTAGTTGTCGATACACGCTCCGCACTTCAGGACTCGTTCCTTCCATCGGCCATCGGTCTTAACATGGTGGTCATGGCGGTGGTCATAAACATGGCCATCTCAATATCGCTTCAACCTGGCTGTATAGTTATCGCCATCTGCCATGCTTTGTTCCAACTATGTTGGTGTCGGAATACCAGTCTTATAAATGGAGCAACTGCCTATCTGACCTCCACAACCCAATTAGTACTGGGTAATATGATACTCCTTGGTAAGACTAGTTCTCAGACTTTCGGGCTACTGACTACCTGTAACAACTGCCAAAGATCGCTTGTAATGTAAAAAGGTTTAATTTTCACGATACGAACTCCTCCGTCAAATTCTATGCAAAAACTTTGATCCCAAATAAGCAAACAAAGTAGCAGTAACTAGTTTAAAACTATAGCTTGCAACAATTACAGTGAGTCGATTAAGCGTATTTGCAGCCAGGAAATACGTCCTTGATTAATTGCTTTTTAAATACACCAGAAAATAACTTTAAACTGCTTTGTTCTTCAACTCTACTAACTAGTTCAGTTTCGGGTCGTAAATAATAAGTTATAGGAAATGTATTTGAATAAGCAGACGGACGGTTTCTGGAAGATTCGCTCATATCTCGCCCCTTTGGTACTATTGCTTCCTAAAATGTAATGCGTCCTTTGTAGATAAGAGACGATGGCATGTATGTATGCACATATTTTCTACGACATTGCTCTTCCAGGGACATTTAGATAAAAATGGAAGATGTTTTTTTGCACTGAAACTCAGTTTCATAAAGATTTGAAACTTTAAACTTAGTTTATTGCATATTGTGCGGTCAAATTATTTACCTTGTTTTTTTTATCTGCCTTCTCATTAAAACACCATGTTTGTTTCATTTCGAAGTCATACCTCGATGGTGACAGTCGAGGGGATATAATTATATCGTGCATAAAAATTTTTACGACAATCTGTCATGCCAAAGAGTATCGCGGTACTCAGTAGGTATTTTTATTGTAATTGGTTAAGTATTCATTCCGTATAAATAACTGATCGTAAGCTGTTAAACTGGAAATCGATTCCAACTAACTTGGGAAAAGCGTAAGCAGGTCAACATGTGCATATTTATAATGCAAGAAACTATAAAAATATTGATATTGCGTAACATTTTTCTGCCATGCAATTCCTTAAAGTAACTACCATAACTTATAAGATCAAATTAATGTTTCGCCAAAACTTTTGTTATTACAATAAAAGTCTTCATTCCACTCAAAACAAATTTACTTTTCACATCCTCATCTGAAAAATCAACAAAAACATCACCTCAAAATCTTACCACGCTCTAATACGCGAAGTACGCAAACACTTCGTTCAAGCTCACCACATTAGATGGCACTAAAACACTTAATACCGTCTAATACCCACTTATGCCTAGCCTACTCAGAAACTGTCTCCGGAGCATTAACGCTCGTTACTTGGAAGTTGGGTAAGCAGCAACTACAAGATGCTAGACGAAACTTTTAATGCTTTGAGAAATGATATCGCTCGCTACTATTTTGGTGGCGGAAATTATTTTGAGTACGGTGAGAAGATGTTTGTAGTAGGGTTTGAAAGGGATCTGATAATTTTATACAGCAGTTGAGTTTTTAGAAGAAAATGTGATGGATCTGCAGTTTCTAAAAAACGATAGATGATTAAATTTTGTTAATAACATCAAGAAATAAGTACAAACGTAGTAAATATAATAAACCTAAGACACCACCGATAGGCCTCCTGGATCCCAAACCAAGTCACAAGTAAAAACCTAGTTTGGGCCATCTTTGGGACATAATGTCTGCATGTTGTACTTTAAGATGTTTGTAACAATGTTGTTACTGTATTGAAATACAGAATTTATTTATTTATTGAGACGATACCTTTTTCGAAAATGTTAATTTTAATGTAGTGTGGTTAAATTGCGAAAGATTATTAAATTACCAAACTTGGTGTGCTGTTGCACTCATATAAATCCGTCACCGTTATTTTATTTATCAACGTCAAAAAGCTCGTTAAGCTGTTGGTCCCGGCTGTCATTTGAAGATCTTAGACAGTCGACAGTCTTAGTCAGTCCTTGGTAAGACTGATTATCAGACTTTTCGGGCCAATGACTACCTATAAAGGTAGTCTGATAGTCAGCCCGAAAAGTCTGATAACCAGTCTTCCAAGGGGTATCGTCTTACCCGAGTACTAACTGGGTTGTGGAGGTCAGATGCATCTGCATCCGGTTGGACTGGAAGCCGACCCCAACATAGTTGAGAAAAGGTAGGCAGATTATGACTGTCAATATCATGGTCACGGACAGTGATTTCTGATTGTTAAAAAAAAAATGTTGTTGAGTCACTACCAGGTTGCATTCAGAAGTGAAATAATTTTGAAAGGCCTCTAATTACACGTAACATACAGGCCGCCTTTATAAGAATGTTTAAATAAATATAATAATTTGGCTAATCTTCAGTTCAGAACCACCCCCACGCATAGATTTGATTAAAAACACAAGGAGTTGAAAGTGATGAAAATAATCCATTTACTTTGAGCGCCGCACCTCACGAGATTACAGCCGGCTGACACTCATCCTGTAAACACCAATTTACATCGGATTAGCTGGAACGTTCTATAAATGGGATTCGAAGATAAACCCTGTGAAGTGAGAAGAGAATGGTTAAACGTTACTGGGTTTAAATTTTCATAATTCTAAGAATCTTTCAATGATTTTTTGGGTGTTGAAATGTCTTGTCCAGGAAACGTTGGGTTTGGATACAAAGTCATCAACAATCCATCCTGATAATGTCTGCTGGGGCAAACATATCTTCTTATTTTAGATAAGGCATTTATCACCATGGTTTCCCATGGTCATTCACCATGGTCTTGGTTGAGTGACACCCATCGGACGACATAAATATTTATTTTTCATGACCTTTAACCGTTTTAAAGGTGCATGCAGATTTTATCGATTTTAGACTACTAAAACGTAACTGTTACGTTTTTTTTTTTGTTTCGTACGAAATTAACAGATCACTTATTCATGACTTTTTACATGAATTGTCAGAACACAGCATGAACCGCCTTCAAAAAGATTAAGGCCTGAATTCCTGCTACGCTGAAGTCGGTTGAGCGTACGATTATACATTGTGTTCTATATAGCGACGTACTGCGACGCTGACGTCAGCGACGCGTGTATTGCGACTGTATTCCTCGCTGACGTACCCAACCGACATCAGCGTAGCAGGAATACAGGTCTTAAAAGACTTATAGAGCGGACATTGGGAACATTTTCATACAAAAATTTTGTTTTCGAACATTTTCGACTTTGACACACGAATGCTATCTGACAAGCGAGCGTTTGACACTAGACAGAACGATTTGTTAATAAGGAATAACAAGTAACAACGAAGATTACGATTTTCTTCGTATTCACCCATAAATATTTGAAAGGCCTTAAAACATTGGCGTTTCAGTCAGGATACAGGTTTTGTTTGGTCTTTAAGACCAAACAAAACCTGTATCCCTTCCATAGATATGAGATTACGAAACATTGGCGTTTCAGGTCTTTAAGACCAAACAAAAGCAGTATCCTTTCCATAGATATGAGATTACGAGAATATCAATAACTTTCAGAGAAAAAAAGCCCATTGAAGTGGTTTTCAGCTTTTAAAGATCCGCATACCTTTCACGTCAAAGATTTGGTAGCCTTTGATAGTCTATGAAACTAAAAATACGTAGTTTAAATGTTCGAGCCAAATGAAGAAAGGATTATTCAAATGTTGAAAGAAAGGAAAGAAACGTATTCGACCCCGGGTAATCCCACAATATAAGAACACATAAAAAACATGTTTGATTCAACATGGTCATGTGAGTTGGTTAGTTCTAATGGGGATTTAGGTCAAGAAACAGATGTAACCAAATGTATTGTAAATGCTTATTGATGATTTAGTTGAGCTTATTCGTTATATGCCTTGATATGTCTCGTTAGTAAATTTTAACACAGCGTTCAGTACGTCTAACCAAAGATATCCAAGCAAAAAAAAAATTAAAGTGATTGATCTATTTTAATGGGACCTTATATTTTTGTCGCAGACGCTAACTGCTGACCATGAGGTCCTGGGTTCAATGCCCATGTCAAACAAAGTACATGTTATACGGGCTTTTCCATCAGAAACTTCTCCATAATGGAACTTAGACATAACTGGCGAAATGTAGGTGTTCTATTAAGTACGTTTCTGCCTAAACCTTCGGGGATTATAGGCGTAATGTTATGATCAACTAGCAAAGCTCTTTTCTTATTGTTATCATAAAAAACTTCCGTACCACTCAGTCACCAGTCAATCAATCTTAAAACCATCTTCACGGTAGATCAGCGCCTAAATAATAATAAAAATAAAAAAAAAACATTACCGAAAATTAAACTTTCTTATTTCGCATCGCAGCCACAACCTCCCTGCTTACCTCCATCAGTACTCAGCGCAATACGTACGTACTGCAAGTTAATTAATGATTTAATCCTCTTAAAATAATACTTTGAGCTTAAGTTAGGAAAGGTAGCGGGCAATTGATGTGCGTAATTTGCGGTCGTGATAGATAGATGGCGCTTTTACAAGACTTGCTCTTCTCATCTTCCTGCTTTTGTCTCATGTTACTTGGGGTCATCAGCACACGTCTTTTTTCCTGTCCATTCTCCGCTGTAAGCCGTCACGCTATCACTTACTCATTTTTGCTTACAAAATTAAAATCATTACTCACACATCAACATTTTTATTTTCATTATTCTTTTAGTCACAAGAGTTGTATCCCTTCTCATCACATGTCCATACCAAGACAGACGAGTAATTCCTTTCAACTGAACAGGTCTTGCACTTTTGTTGTTAAAAAAAATTGTGTTCTTGACGAGTTCATAATAATTTGGTTTCGTTAGGTCAGTTGGTCTTCTTCTTCTTATTCGGTACGCTCTTGACAGAGCGGTCGTGATCGTTAAGTACTCGTAGCAGTATTGGAAGGGGCAGATGTGATGCACTTCACGACATTTCGCCAACGCTGCCTGCTAGAGGTCATCCTGCTGCATTCGTTGATTGAACCCCCAATGGCAGACTTGATTTGGTCAGTCCAACGCGTAGGTGACCTTCCGCGCCGTCTAGTGCTTTCTACTTTCCCTTGGACGACAAGGCGTTCTATGGACTGATTGTCACGCCGGGAAACATGCCCGAAAAATGTCAGGATGCGAGATTGTACTATCGAGAATAGACGCTGCCTGATACCGAGTTCTTGAAGTATCGAGACGTTCGTGCGAAACTCGGTCCATGAAACCCCAAGCATTCTTCTCCAGCACCACATTTCCAGAGCATCTATTTTCTGCCTTTCCACATCTCGCAAGGTCCAGGTTTCAGCTGCGTAAAGAAATATGGGGAATATAAGCGTCCTCACGAGCCTGGTCTTCGTGGCTTTCGTTATGTTTCTATTCCTCCATATTTTCCGCATCTTGTCCATCGCTGTTCTTGTGATGCCATCGATGCACCCGCCATTGTTCGAAATTAGTGCTCCAAGATAGATATCAGATTGGACCACGTTGCAATTCGCGATTTGGGTCACTTCAAGCGAATTATTCCTGGCACGGTTAACAATCATCACCTTAGTCTTGCTGCGATTAATTTTTAGTCCAAACTCATGGCTCACTCGTTCCATCTTTAGACAGTAGCTCTTCCAAGTGTTGCGAACTGGTTGCAAATAAGGTGGTGTCATCTGCGTAACGCAAGTTTGCAATCTTGTATCCACCAATTGTTACACCATCCGTCCAGTCTTCCAAAGTGATACGCATTATTATCTCTGTGTACGCATTGAATAAGAGTGGTGATATAATGCACCCCTGGCGTACTCCGGCACTAGGATGGAAGTCACTTGACAGGACATCATCAAGAAGAAGTGCGTCAAGAGGGCACAGCCTCAGTACGAGAGGCTGTGCCCTCTTCATATAGACGTCTCAAAAGGTGTACAAGATGTTTTGGTGTGCCCATGTCTCTCAAGGTCTTCCACAAAACCGGCCATTTCACCGAGTCTAATGCTTTGGAGAAATCAACAAAGCAAAGAAATATGGGTTTATTGAATTCCCTTGACTTCTCGATGATCTGGCGTACGATGAGAATTTGTTCTCGAGTGCCCTTCCCCTTTACAAAACCGGCTTGTTCCGGAGCGATCTACTTAGACAGGTAAGTTTTCAATCGCTCGTTGAGAATATGTAACATTATTTTGCTAGCGTGTGATATCAGAGCAATGAGGCGGTAGTTGTTACATTTCTTCGTCGAACCTTTCTTGTGCAGGGGTGTGAATACGGTATGTGTCCACTCTGAAGGCCAAACTCCTGTCTGCCATACCTTGTTGCAGATAAGATGAAACATCTGGTCACCACGTTCTCCTATGGCTTTAATTGTCTCTATAGGAATTGCATCTTTACCAGTTGCTTTTTTGCATTTCAGGTGTTTTATGGCAGCTCTTACTTCGGACAGAAGGATGTCTGGTTCCAAATTCTCTCGTTCTGGGTGTGTACTTCCAAACTGTTGCGACTGCGTGTCCAAGAATAGTGACTGACAGTAGCTCTTCCACGCTTCAGAGATTTGTTCGAGTTCTGTTATCACTTCATTTTTGTCGTCCTCAATAGTCCAGGTTTTAGCAGGTAGAGGTTTGGTAATGAGACGAATTTTGTGATAAAGGTCTCTAGACTCATGCTTCATAGCGTGTTTTTCGACCTCTTCACAAATGCTACGAAGGTGGGAATTGTGGTCTCGCCTGCAACAGGCTTGGATGTTAGCAGACAACTTATTTAGCTTTCTTATGTCTGTTCCCGCGGCTTTCTTATGGCGCCTCTCTTCTATTAGAGCAAGAGTACTATCCGTCATCCAATGTTGACGTTTGCGCGTTTCTGATCTTGGATTAGACTCCGCCACTGCATTTTGGATGAGATGTTTAGCCTTATTCCATAGCGTGTCTGGTGTAGCTTCATTGTGGTTCATATCGGTCCATTCTTTCCAATTCCGCTCAAAGGCTGTATGAACTTTTCGTTATCTTCAACTTCAATCAGTCTTATTTTCTTGGAGGATCGGGCAGCTTTGAGTTTCAACCGCATCTTTACGATGACGAGTTCATGATCGGAACCACAATCAGCCCCAGGAAGTGTGTGGGCATTGAGGTGCGCCAACGTGACCTAATCAGGATGTAGTCGATCTGGTTTTTAGTTCTGCCTCCAGGTGACGTCCAGGTGAACAGTCCACGGGGATGGTGCTGGAATAGACTGTTCGCTACCACCATGTTGTTCTCGTCTGCGAACTGCATAAATCTTTCACCTCTTTCATTTCGTACCCCAAGTCCGAAATTTCCCACACATTTGCTATACTGAGCAGCGTTTGCGCCAATTTTCGAATTGAAATCACCCATGCTTATAAGTATCTCTCTGTTGGGGATTTTTTCGACTGTTGCCTGTAATTCTTTGTAGAAATTCTCCAGAACGGAGGGTAGAGCTTCACTGGTGGGGGCATATGCCTGTATTAGGTTTAGGTTTACAGGTGACGCTTTGAGTTTTATTGACATAATGCGGTCGCTAACTGCTTCGTACCCTATCAAACTGTTTTTATGCTTAGGAATAAGAATTGCTACTCCGTTTTGGCTGCTGTCATCGTTGCCGGAGAAGTAGACTTCATGGGTGTCGGTAAAGAAATGCCCGTTGTTTCTCTAGTGGGTTTCGGCTAGTCCACAAATGCATAAACCACATCTGATAACTTCCTTCTCTACGATATGAAATTTACCGGGTTTTAGCAAGCCACGAACATTCCACGTGCCTATCTTCTGGATTTTTCGCAACTTGAGGGAGTTTCCAGTAGCATTATTTCCATGCGGAGCCTGGTCTCCTACTCCATCATGGCCGGTAGTCCATTTCCCACCGCTCGCCCGCGCGCTCGGCGCGGCGCCGCTCGCTAGGCGGTTCGCATGGCAATCGTGATCCTTTTGTGTCTACTTTCATAACGATTTTCTCGGGAGGTTAGTTGCAGTGGTTTCCCGTTGCCTTCTGCACCAGATATTTTAGGGGTTATTTATACCCCAAGGCCCCTGTAGCCTCTTCTGACCTCTGGTCAGGAATGTGGTTATACCGTCACTGCTCGGTCGCCATTGCCTCGTCTGTTATCTAGCAGGGGGACCACGGTATAGGAATACCGCCGCGGATGTGTTGTCCGCGCGTCCAGGTGACCCCCCGTTGGTCAGTTGGTACCGGTTTCGAATTATGCTGTACTATTAAGAAATTTTACACTTTAAAGTAAACACTTTATGATTGTTTTTATTTAAAAGATTATATCTAAAGACGTCGTAAGTATTTAGTTATATTCTGTTAACAGATATAAACACAATGGAAATATTGAAAACAAAAAAACATAAATGTGATTAAAAAACACAAAGCCTAAAAAAACCATCAATGAAAACAAATAGGTGAAAATCCTTTGTATCGCACCACACACTAACATTGTGCATTCCATTATAGTCCTTAAATATACTTAATCGTGTCGTCAACACGTATGTACATACATTATAAGTAATCTCTGTTGTATAAACGCAAAAGCTTTACTTAATATTATTTACGCTCAGTTTCCACTGAAAGGTGGATAGAATACTAAAAAGCATCAACGTTAGTTGATTGATATATTTGTAGCTAATATTTCTCCACTATACGCAGTTTCTAAGACCATCTGAATACCTGTATTCCCCGATAGGGGTAAGCAACATAGTAGGTTGCTAACACGCTCCTAGTTAGATATTCATAAAAAAAAAACCCGCTGCGATACACTGAAAGTCAGACGTGACATCTATCAATCTGCACTGGGCCTGTGTGATGGACTACGGTACGGCCCACTTCATTTCATAGAGAGAAGAACGGCGTCCCAGCTGTGGGATTGTTTTAGGGCAAATATTATGCTACCTACACTTTATGCAGCCTAAAGATCAAAACCAGGACTGAGACCATCAAAAGTCGCGTCAATACCGACACCACTGAATACAGAAATATTAATAAAACACTTACTAAATCAACCGCAAAACCGTAATTTTCATCCAAAAGATTGGAACGTTTGAAAAGAGAAATAAAATAAAAAGCTTTTGATATCAAAGAGATCAACAGGAACAAAGTTTGCTGTGTCAATGAAATCAGTTGCCTCTGAACAGAAAGTAATTACTACCACGACGGAATCAAAGTTTATAATAAAAATATAGGAAATAATTTGTTGCCTGCTCGAGGTGCTTACTGAGACACAGAGCAGGGAACTCATTCGTCTATTAGACAGAACCTTTAATTTTATGGACACTCTATTCACAGTTACATACTGCTCTATTTAATACTTTTTAAGTTCATACAAGAACACACAATAAATATATAATTATATATTGTGTTTGTGTGTGTGTGTGTGCGATCAATTTACTGTTTGTGAAGATTTCCGGGGAATCTTTAACGATGTATACAATACTTAACGACGTACGACGTTTTCTTAGTTACAAGTTAGTTAGTTAGTTAGTTTACACATTCAAAGAAAATCTCTTTATATTCACTTAAAATCTTTACAAAGTGTAATTACTAGTGTTACGTTAACACGTGGTCCAAGCTTTATTTTTTTTATCTACAGACTAGCATGTCAAGAATTTGTGTGTGTGTGATATGTTGGAAAAGATTTCTTTAAAAATAAGCATAACTGAACCTATTTTTCTTTTCGTTTCTTTTCTGTATTTAGTGTGTAGGTACATAAAACGTTAAATAAATCAGAAAAAAAGTGGTGCGAAGTTGGAAAAGTTACCAGTGGACTCATTTAAACTAAAGATGATGATGTCATATTGAAGTTGTGAAAATCAAGAGATTTTGTCACGCATGTCAAAAATTAAAGAATCGACGGATGGGCTGTGATATGGCTCAAACGATAAGAGAAAGACATGCTGCGAACACAAGTAAATAAGAATAAGGATAGAACAGGAGAATGATAATAACAAAGGTTTGAACATTATTTTTTAAACTTTAGGACTTCTAAAACTCCGTGGGTCTACACAAGAAGTATTGGAAGTGAAGCGGACAGACGCCGTAATTGATCGATGAGCTCGGACGGTAGAACTGTGAGCCGATTCTGTGCTGATAGTGATAGTGATAGTGTCTTGATTATGAGGTTTTACTAGTAAATGTTGCTTTGGCAGTAAAACTTTTTTTTTTGAATTATTATTATTTAGGGTCAGTTTTATTTCATTCAGGTTTTAAGATTAAAGAGAGAATTTCCCTATTGTTTAATATTTCGGACATAAAAGAGGAATTTTACAATGCTCTTCATTAAAATGTGGAGTTTATTAACATGATTAAAAATTTAATAAGGTACCTTTTATCGGATACCTCGTTATCGAAACGAAAATATAAAATCATGTTTAATTAAAAATGTACTCGTGTTTCAGCATGATAATATTTTTTCTGCTTTAAATAATTTAACCTCAATGTACTTACATTTATTTTAGGCTTGGTTCATGTCTCCCTCTTGGTTCCTATCTAACATTCTCGATTTCAGTACATTGACCTCCTTCCCAATATTATTTTCCTACATTGCTATCATATTTGTTTTAAGTTGTTACAAAACAATCTCATCAGAATCAGACTCCAAGATTTCTCCGAGTGCATTTCTTAGCAACAAGATGTATCGAGCCGGGTGGAGATTAAAATTTATTTTTATTTTATTTTTCCGAGCGGTTTATTTCTTGTCCGCGTCTCCTCTTTGGTTTTCATTCAAGTTGACAGGAGATTACAGTAGCAAGTGTTGTGAGAAATTGTGGGTAGATTGTAACAGATATTTTTAATGGAGTTTCTATGTTTGTTGTAGAATAATAGAAAACGTAAAAGGCGATCAGATCATTGAGCGAACTGTCTGTACTTAATCTACGTGATAAGTGATGTTTTTGGGATGACCGAAACATATTTTTTTCCAAAAACAAAATTACAAGTTTCTAAAGCGCTACATTACTATGTCATTACTTCCCAGGATTTGACCCCTAATGGTGACGCTATCGAATGGTGAAATAATACAGTATGTTTTTTTTTTCAAAATCTACGGGTTTGATATAATATTTTTTTTTAATCCAATATTTTTATTTGACCAAAAATTATGCAAATTTAGTTCACTTTTCTTTTGAGTATTTGTCACTGTTTCTTAATTTCTGATCTGGCCAACCACGCCCACTTGAAAAATCCATCCTGTTTAGGCTGTATACATACTCTGCTTTAAAAATGGAACGTAATCAACAATCATAATATATCTATAGAAACTTACTGAGAGGATTTATGTCCAATACTGGCTAAAATATTAATGCAAAATTATAAGATGCAAAATGTAAAATATAAATGCAAAATATTATACTAACATCAAACATTCATAACAAAGACACCCAGCTCCTTCCAACCCCATAGATGAACTAGACATAATTGTCATAGTATTCAAAGGATCCAAGACCGAGACTACCGAAGCAAATATCAAAGTTGACAATACCAAAGTTATTGAAACGCGTGCCAGAATGAATGAACGAATGAACGACAAACTTGTACAGATGCAATCGACGCCCTGCAATGCTATTTAAACTTAGACTTTTGTTGTGGATCCTACTAGTTCTGAACTTCTGATGTTTGTTAGACACTTCGGGCGAAGTGTGAAATAGTTTGAGAGCGAATTTTGATGGATGCGATGATCCGATGAGTTTAAGATTGAAAAGGTATACTGATGCGAGTTTCGAAATTTGTTTTGTGATATCTAGGTTTTGGTGGGAAGTTTTTACTGTATTCTTTAGTCTATTCTTTACAATGCCCAGTTTTATATTATGCTCATCGTCTGCACTATTAGAAGTGTCAAAGTCAATTTAATTGAAATTCATATTATGGACTTTATGTGTCATTTAATGAAGAGACATCCCGAGGATCTAAGCATTTGCAGAATTCACAAACCTTACAATTGTACCCAAAATCATAATTACAAGATTTCCTTTCATCTTCCAGCCATCGATAAATTTGCAACCATAGGCTTACCAACCGGAAGTCGAAAGCATAAGGAAACTACAGTCCCTTATCGCGGGCACATAAATAAGAATTTTAGCGACCGAAGTGATGCACGAATATCCTTTATACAATCGCATAAGCACAGATTTATCGCGTTCGGCTTGATCACGATTTACTGGTGTGTGTTAAGTTGGGAGCTAAAGCGGGTTTTTGTGTCATACGGGTTTAATGTTTTCGTAAATGCGTGGAGGGTGTGGCTATAGAGACATTAAATTTGGTTGTTGTAATCTAATTTTCTTATTATATATATATATATATATATATTATTTCGGTTCCAGTTAATTTTTGAGCAATTTAAGGTAACTAAGATTTTAGACGGAAATAAACTTCTTTGCACAAAAATTACTGAACTACTGGTAAATGATTCTCAAAACATATCGAATGAATGTGGCCACAAATACCGAGGCCTCAGTTTAGAACTAAATTACATTTTACGATATTTTTTTACTTTAGTAAAATGTGTAAGGGCTTTAGCGGCTTTTCTCAAAATTAATTCACTAAATTATAACTTACCTCATACCTTTTTATGTATTGTATTGTTATATCATACAATACATTATTCAACCATATTATTTTTTTGTCCACTTCTACTTATGCCTTGCACCAATTAACGAAAGAAAAAAAAAGCTTGGCAAGGAAAAACGTAACAATGTTTTTGTACTGGTTTCTTTATGTTGTTGTCCTTGCTAAACGTTTTTGATATTTTTATGCTTCTTTGTAGCGTTTAGATTTGTTGTTTATGTTACAAACAATGTTTAATTTCGCTTGCAGTTTTGGCAATTTTTTTAATCCACGGTAAATTAATGCAAATGACGACTTAACTTTTAACACGAATGACCAAATAGGCTTGTGTCCTGAAAAAATCGAATTATTCCTTCAGATAAGTCATCAAAAAATATTTGACAAGTATTTTTTCTTTTGAAAAGCGTCGTATCTTCGTCAATTTTGGTTTACGTAAGTAAACCATAATTGACGAAGATACGACGCTTTTAAAATTCTCAATACGTCACGCCGTGCTATAATTTTTAGTGCATTGTGACGTCACGAGCCCCCACTCCCGAGTTTTGATACGTTTTATTTTTGTCAATATTCATTGATTTACAAAAACAAAAAATACGTGTCCATCATTTTCCAATACTCTAACTGACGGACGAAATAGTTTTGCAATTTATTGATGGTGGAAATTAGCTTATTATGAACCTTCTTTGGCAGTTATGTCAATTAATCAAATACATTTTTAACCGACTTCCAAAAGGAGGAGGTTCTCAATTCGATTGCTATTTTTTTTTTCGGTTGTACACTTTCCAAAACATGTGAGTACAAGATTGTATGAAGCAACGCTCGTCTAACCTCGGTGTTCCTCGCTTGTTATCCGTTCGGTGTTGGGTTTTGCTGCACGTCTAGAGAGACACAGAGACAGCTCTTGGTCGAAAGTGTACAGCCATCATTACGTCATCGTTACCGCTGAAATAATTTCATACTGACAACTAATTTCTTCACCCACATGTGGTGGTCATAACTAGCCCACAGTATTCAGGGTGTAAATAGACTCATAGCAAAGCCGAAAAGCACTTATTCTTCTCGTTACTGCGATCATTTTTTTGTTCTAGACCGTACCTGGAAACCTTCTAGTTACGGAGTTATAGGGGTCAAAGTTCCAACTTTTTCACAAGTAATTTTTTTAAATACATTATGTTTTTAATGTTATAATTTTACTAATACCTCCATGACTTGTTTACTACTCAATGCATCCATCAGCACAAAGTGTTGAATGCATTACATTGATTTTTACCGTAAAGTGTGTTTTTTCAACCAAAAAAAAAGTAGTTTCAAAGCAATAATGCAGAGTTATTTATTTTGATTTAAAGAATGCTTGGTTGACGGCTTCGTGAAGAATTTGTTTGCACCCTGCCTATTTAGGAAAAGGCTATGCAGATGAAAATGAGCTCTGAGGACAGTATTCTTGGCTTCTTTATACATCCAAATTGTATTCAAAACAATAGCCTGCGATATTATCCTTCTAATTTTATGCGCGCCATGTTTTTTGCCATTATGAGAGACGAATCGCGTCGTCAGTTTGGTTCAATGATCGTCTGAAAGGCTTCTAAGGGATTATGTTTCAGGACGTGGGTAGCAAAAGTCTCTTCACTGAAAATATAATGAAACCTATTTTTAGATCCAATCCATTATTGCTGTTTTAAAAACATGTATAAGCTTCAAATAGCAAACATAAACTATAAAGACCATAATATAAAAACCAGCAAAATTCACAATTTAAAACAGTAGAAAAGTGCACTTTTAAACCTGTTTAATGAGACAGAGAGTCTTGTTAACTACGGTTAAGACCATCGTTAACGTTTTCAAAGTTAAACAAGAAGTATTTGACCTCAGTTATAACGTTTAATCATCTTTGTTACCGGTGTAATTTCATTGCAGTTGCATTAAGTGATTGAGAAGAGAATAAAGGAAATAACCTGGAACTCCCTTGATTTTGTCTTTTGGCAAAACGTTTGGGAAGTCTTTTATTTTACGTGATGCTGGTGTTTACTGGTACAATGTAGTAACTGTCATTTTTGAAACTTTGCAAAAAATATATAAGTTATGATTTTATTGCACTGATTGGTTCTTTGTGTGACCACATTGACACCCACCGGACGTGAGCATTTTTTGATTTCTTGTACTTAATTATGGTATTATATTTCGTATAGTAGAGGAGCTCGTGGCTAAATAATAACAGCCGCTCGGGTCGATCTTTAGGGTAAGCCGTGCTTACCTAGGTTGGTGACCACTCATTACATACCGAGTTTCCGCCGTGCCTCGGAAAGCACGTTAAGCAGTTGGACCCGGCTGTCATTTGTGATCTTTGACAGTCGTTACAGGTAGTCAGTGGCCCAAAAAGTCTGACAACCAGTCTTACCAAGGGGTATCGTATTACCCAGTACTAACTGGGTTGTGGAGGTCAGATAGGCAGTCGCTCTATATAAAATACTGGTATTCTGCTGCATCCGGTTAGACTGGAAGCCGACCCCAATAAAACTTGGGAAAAGGCTAGGCAGATGATGAAGAATTATGGTATTATAGTGGAAGATATTATTTTCATAACTAAATGATTTCATAATTTTTTTATTTTTCTCGTTGTCGAAATCCTGGATGTTCTCCGGCTAGGGAGAGCGGAGGGGTCCGACAGGCTTGTACTGACTAAAACCACACCGGTGTTCCCTCGCACATTGGCGTCGGAAGGCAACTGGATCTAATGCGACTTCCTATACCCCGGACTAGCGCCGTCGGCCCACTTGACCTGCTGGCCTCGTCCCGGGGGGGAGTGACGTGTAAATGATTTCTAACTTATGGAGATCTGCTTTAACAGCCAACATCAAGCCTTGTAATTGTTTTAAAGGTCATTTTGTGTTATAAATCCTGCTTGAAACCAAAAATACAGGAGCTGTTGCCACGTCATCTTCTCAGCGTCCAAAAATACAGTCAAGAAAAACAACAATTCTACCTTTCATATTATTCTTCCATTCCCCACCTCAGGAAAACAAGACAGCCTTAATCCGCAAAATGATTTCACTCCTTAATAACCCGTTTCAAAACCACTGAATGTAACGTAGGTATTCCAGGAATATTAATTAAAGTACCGGAAAACGCAGCCTGTAAAAATAGCGAGATCTTATTTAAAATCTCTTTGAAATTGAGGTATTGTGGCAACGCGATGGCGTTAAATTTTTAATTTACTGCAGACTACGAGTAGATGGTGTGTTGCGAAAGTATTTTTGGTATAGATGAAGATATTTAGGAGGCGTAAAAAAAGGAGTTCCTATAGTAGGAGTTTAGTAGTATGGATAATGTCAGTAAAGTCCTGGATTCGATTCCCAGGTCGGGCAAAGTGTTATTGGGATAATAGAATTTTTTCAGTAGCAGCCATGGAGTCTGGATATGTGCCCGGTTGATGGCAATAGGCTGACCTCTATTACATGAGTCTTAAAAATAACTGGCGAAATGTGGGTGTACTAATAGTACATTATGATATAAGTGCAGTAAGTTGAAAATTACAGCCGAGGCGATATTGCTAGCCCGAGCCGTAGGCGGAGCTACAAGAAAGCAGAGGCTGTAATTATCAAAGCACACGTATGTCATACGACGTTTTATAACATATTCGCGAGGAAATATATAAAACTCGGACTTTCTTTAACGAATAAATCTTTAAAAAGCTTGGTAAGTTTCACTTGGTAAAGCAGTTATAAAAATTTGGCCAATTCATAAAATTGATTATTACGTTGCCAGTTGGCATTTTTAATGTTGTCAAGTTATTATTATCTCCCAAAGTTAATTTTATTCATAAAATGTTGACCACTTTTCTGACATAAAAACTCTTTGCTAAGATTTAAAAAAGTACCGTTCGTTTTAGACGGTCATCTTGTTATTCGTGCGTTTTACATTACAATAACGCACAAGTACGTCATGAGATACAATACGATATTGAAATTGGTGAAGAGACCCTTTACGAGCAAATGTGTTGTAATAGTTATTTATGATACTAGTGCGGTAAGTTGGTTTTTACAAACGAGTAGACGAATGGATGAAAATGGATTTTCATTTTGACCTCATTTTCATTATCAGCGACCCCAAAAAATATGAAAACGACGCCGAAAAATATAAAAATACAAACAGGCTCCGTAAATGCATTTTTTGAGCAAATGTTTTGAAAATGGGTATACCTCTGTATGCCTTCAGGGATTACAGGAATAAAGTTATGTGTTGTGAAGTTAAATATCAAAAAGTCGTCCGAATCATGTCCCAGTTTTTTTATTAATAGAGCATCCAGTGATTTTATCTATAAGTTCTGCGTGTTCAAACCACTTTAACTAGTCCTCCTAACCGACCTCTGAGCATACCGGTGATTGCGATGATATGAATTTGATAGTGCCACTTAAAGACATAATAAGTTTCTCTGCAGATAGTTTACTGACTCTCGGTCCCTAATAAGACAAAGTATAAAAGTATTAAAATTAATTCCCATTGTGATAGATAATTCATAATAACAAAAAGATCCCACGTTCAACTCAATATCAACATTAAAATATGAAACAAACGGCCAAAACCATAATGCAACTTTGAACGTAAATTTCAAGCCTGAAATTCTCGACAGAACGAAACAGGATAAAGTTTTTAATAGTTCCAACAGAATTACGAGGATATTAACATTTCTGTGCCGCAACATTGCAAGTTTGTATTAGCATATTTAATAAAATACCTATTACATTTTCGTCATTTCGTTTGGTTTTTGGTATAAATCGTGGCAGCAAATACCTGACACGCCTGAATTTGGATCTAAGGTGCCTAAAAACTGCATGAAAATCTAATTTCTTGAAAAAATTTCAAGGAGAGTTTAAGGGCGCACAAATGACAGCTATCAAGAAAATATTATGGGATCGTGTTTTCGTAACAAATAAATACTTAGAAGTAGTCTTCAACCCGGAGGGGGTTGAGGACTACTTCTAAGTATTCCTCCTCCCGTCCCGTCCTCCTTCTGCGAAGCAGTAATGCTAGAGAAGGAGGTGGCGGAACGTGAGAGGGAGAGAACCTCACAGCGTCCCGGCCGCCGCGGGAGACGCTCCGGGCGTTGGGGGCCACCACGTGGCCCCCGGCCACAGTAGGCGCGGGCCTGTGAACGGTGGGCTATGGGCTAGCTCGCCGTCCGTCCGTCTCATGACGACAGGCCGTGTCGACGGCGCGTTCGTGTTCCACGCGTGCCTCAAAGAGATCTATTTTTTCAGCAATAGGAAGGGGTCCGCAAGGACCGATGCCTGCCGGGGTTGCGGGACTGTTCGAAAGAGATACCGTGACCCCGGATGGGCATGAAAGGGCGATGAAGGAACACATGGATGGGTTTTAGTCAGTAAAAGTCTGACACTCCCTCCTGCTCCGCCCAGAGCGGGAGAAGTCATTTGATGATTTCCCATCCGAAAAAAAAAAAAAAAAAAAGTCCTTAACGACAAAGTGAATGCTGCAGTAACATTAAAACGAGAGCCATTCAATTCATACAATTTGGGGTTATTTTGGCCCTTAACGAAGTTTCTAGAAGTATCCTCTAATTATACTGACTAAAATCGCTTTTGTCGAAGAATGTGCGCAAGTAGAAGGAGTATTACACATGTGACACTACGAAGCAAGCGTGACCCATTGCCACCAGTTCGATGTCGATCGCGCAGAGTATGGAGGATTAGCATTACAGTTGAACTAGGTACTTTTTACTCTGTTAGTGTTTTGCTGAACGACGTTTATATGCGAAAATAAATAAAAAAATTAATTACTAATTTGTAAAAATCAAGCAAGTACTAAATGCATGTTTCTCCATTGTATGGAAGACTATAAACCATACCTCGAGTAAAGGCCTATTTCTGTAGCATGTCCGCGTTTAGGTAGCTGCAGTTTTATAGATTTTTTTTTCTATTTCACTAATTTCATAACACAAAACGTTAGACAGATCCGTAGTTAATTCCCCCAAGGATTAGTCGGAGATTATGCTGTGGCATAACTTTCCTTCTCCCATCGGATTATGGGCGAGATTGCAGGCATGGATAAATTTAGGCCACCCCGCTGTTCTCGTGACTATCGTAAAACTCGGCTTTGAGATTATGTCAAGGGGATAGGCAGCAGCAGAAATTATTGCGAAGAAAATCCTTGCTGTAATAAGAACATACTGCAATGACCAACGCCTTCCTAGCACACCATAAATGTTGTGTGTATAGCACGATTATGCTCGATACTGGATTATAAAGGACACGTGATTTTATAAACCTAAAGGGAACTTCAGCGTTCCAAACCTTTACTTGACCAATTAAGGTTTAAGAAGAAAATACCGACTAAAACATCCCAGACCTCCCTTTTAAGACTTTTTAAAGGCTTCAAACAGAATTACGACGATATTAACATATCTTCGCCACCATTGCTAGATCATAAAATAGATTTGCATAGTTAACATTATGATTCAACACGGGATTAAATTTCTTACAAAGCAATGATATTAGGAGGAGCGGAATATGAAATGGATACAGTTGTAAAACTGAATAATTTAGCAGCAGTATTTCCAAGCAATAGCTTTGAAAGAAAAGGTTAGTCTGTGGACGGGTGACCCATTACATACCGAGTTTCCTCCGTGTCTCGGAAAGCACGTTAAGCAGTTGGTCCCAGCTGTCAATTGTAGACCTATGGCAGTCTTTGCAGATAGTCAGTGGCCAAAAAAAAAAGGCTGACAACCAGTCTTACCAAGGGGTATACCGTACCCTGTTCTAACTGGTTTGTGGAGGTCAGATCGGCAGTCGCTCCATGTAAAACACTGGTATTCAGCTGCATCCGGTTAGCTGGAAGCCGATCCCAACATAGTTGGGGAAACGCTAGGCAGATGATGATGATGATTGTAATATTTTGTTTAAGCAAATCTTGACTGGGTGTCCTTTTTGGGCCACTGACTACCTGTAACGACCAACGCCCTGGCTGTCATTTGTAGATCTTTGAGATCTGTTGATCTTTTGTAGATCTTTGAGCTTAACGTGCTTTTCGAGACACGGAGGAAACTTGGTATGTAAGGGTGGTCACCCATCCACAGACCAACCTAGGCAAGCACGGCTTAACCTAAATATTGACCCGAGTGGCTGTTATTATTTAGCCACGAGTTCAACAACAAAATATTACAATATTATTAATATTCGTGTGTGATGTCTGTAGCGATAAATTTGTAAAAGGTGCTATTCAATCGAGCGGACTGGACTTGAACCGGACTGTGGACTCTGACACCCGTACCTACGGGCTGAAAGTGACACCGACGCCAAAATAATGCACTACAAATGATGTACTCCAAATGATGTACTACAAATGATGTACTCCAAATGATGTACTCCAAATGATGTACTCCAAATGATGTACTCCAAATGATGTACTCCAAATGATATACTGCATACGTGGTAACCGTTAATGTCGTTCGATGTCCATTCCACCCCGTATAATGTCGCCAAATCCCACTAGATCCATTCCGTATTTCCGTATCAAGTACAAGTAAAAGTAAGTATAAGTAATCACTTTATTACTTGAGTAACGATTTTCATTCTATAGTTAAGTAATTGCTTGAAGTTAGAACTATCAAAAGTTATAGTTCTGAGTTTTGCTTTCTTTGACGGTTCTTATTTCGTTTAAATTCTTGTCTATTGCATAAAACAATTTGCGTATGTAATTACTTAACAAAGATACGAGTGTGTCAGATAAAATGTACTGAAATATCTGTCAAAGTGAGATGTTCCCAATTCCCAATTCGCACGTACCGGTATTTAATTTTTTTTAGATTAGAGACAAGAAAATGGTGTTAGGGAAAAATAATTTTAATTAACTAATTAGATTATCATCTAAACTCTTCAATTCAAATTCTTTTTAACTTGAAATTGTTTAATTAAATCCTTCTTTCAGATTGCCGCTCGCGATTTTCCGGGATTAAAATTAATTTTAGCAAGCGTTATCCGCTGAAGATATCTTGGTATTGTTCGAAGACAAAGTTTTTGGAAGCGCATTTTTGTACACATTTTGTTTTTCTTGATAGCGAAAGGACGAAAATGACAAGAAGCATTTTGTGTTGTTTTGACTTTCGTGTTTTGTACGAAGTTTAGAAAACAGGTTATAAAATATGAGCTAAAAAGAAAGGGTTTTAACATAACAACACGTCAAATCTTGCTTCTTTTTCGAGTAAGGTATTGTTAAGACCGGTAGCCTTGATCACTCCTTCTTGTATTCTTGCGTAAGGATTGAAAAACATTTGAAACTTATTTTGCACTCTTGGTTCTTCGGTCGGTTTACAAAGAAATAATGCTGTTCTTTTAACAGCTAACATGCTCAATTCTGCTACATCAGGCATCCAAATAATATCTCCATCTGAACGCATTATGTCACCCGTTGGTACAACTGAAAGGAAGACGTACGTTTCGATTCTGCTCATTTTGAAAGTAAAGACGTTCGGGTGATACGAATTGCGTCAGGAAAATCGTGCGTCACCTGTTATCGTCACGTGACTCTCAGGTCTCAGTGACTCCGGGTACGCTCTATCAATTTCTTTGATGCGTTTCTCCAACAGTTACTGTCGCAGTCATAGGTCTTAATTTCGAAACCAAGACAAGCTCCCCTGATTTTTTGGATTAATGTGCGTATTGTTGTATTTTATCACTTGCTTCGGTGAAGGAAAACATCGTGAGGAATCCATCATGCCTGAGAGATATTTCTCGACGGCATGTATGACGGCAATCCCCGATGAATTAGGCAGAGGTGTACCAAACAATACGCCCTTTGTTTTTTTACGTTTTGCCAGTAATGTTTTAAGTTCCATGTACTACAGGAACTTCAGTGGAACTAAAAAGGCTGTGTTTGGTAATAAGTTATTTAGAAAATCCTTTTTACAGAAAAAAAGATCTGCCGCATACTCCAGTGGTTGCAAGTTGTGCTGGGTTCGATTCTTAGGTTGGGAAAATTAAAGAGTTGTTGGGTTTCTCCATCAGTAGAAATTTCTTAGTAACAGCCCATTGCGTGGATTTGTAGGTATTCGATTGATGGCAATAGGTTCACCCACAATTACGTGGAACATAAAACTAACTGGCCATGTGAGTCAAGACTGCAGGTGCGTATACATTTGCGAAACATTTTAGAGAAAACATGTGTATGTAAAAAACCTCAGGCTAAACCTGACACACAGGTAACATAAAATAAAATGGAGTATTTATACAAGTCAATACCAAGTTACACACTGACTGAAGTGTTGACCCATTTATCGGCTTGGAAAATACTGTATACAGTGTACACGTCCCTCCAAATGTTTCGAACATCGAAGCCGAACGCCGAAAAACAAAAGTTTCACCGAAACACGAAGCGATATTGTGCCAGCCGACATTTAAGTGCACGTTGTCATGTATGCGTTATAGCGCGCAATCTTTTTGGTACACTTTTATTCGGCTGTTTGAAGTTTGGAAAATATTTTGTTCCGATAAACCTAAAATGTGAGTGTGTACCTTGTTTTCTTGAAAACACAGTTCAAAATAACAAAACACACAACACAATATGACGTCTGTAATGCCCGAAGAGTTAGACAGAGGTTTACCTAATGGTATACCCATATTTTGCCAGTTATGTTTAAGTCCCATGTAATAGGGGGCGAGCCTATTGCTGTCAAACGGGCGCAAATCCGAACTCCGTGGCTGCTACTGAGAAGTTCCAAATTCAAACCCATTAACAATTTGCCCGTCCTGGGAACCGAATCCATGATCTTTTGCTCAGCAATCGCGATTGTGAACTCTAAACCAACGAGACAGTCAGCAGTCTACTGATCAAGATCTGCATGAAATGTTTTAATTTTAAGAGACACATACTTTCAATTCTACCTAGAAATTACCTTTAACTTTAAATATGTTAGGTAAAGATTATTTAATGTTAAAAAAAAAACAAGAAATATCTTTATGGGATGATTCAAGTTCAACTTATTCTGTTACGTAAGAGTCTACTGCAGAAAGGCTTACCACAGGTAAGAAGGGATTCTTACGTACCTATAAGTAAACATGAATAGCAAAATCCTTAAATCAAACCTCATTTTATTTTATACCAATCTAAGAACAAGAGAGCGAAATCAACAACTAATTACAAGCTTGAGTATACCTTATACCGAGTTAGGCCCCTAGCACACGGCGTATTTTAAACGCGCAGACGACGCGTGTTTCAGGAACGCTTGTTTTCTGCGCCGTAGTTGCCGATTTTTATAGATTCAAACGCGCTTAAAACGCGACACAACGCGCGTGTGAAGCGCGTTCGAAACTCGCTTGAAGCCCGTACATTCAAAGCCAGCGTAAGCAACCGACGCCATTGTACAACTGACGAGGAGTCTCTGACCAAAACGCGGAATCTACAAGCGACTACAGCGCGTCTGTATCACTGTATCTGCGCGCATACGCGCGTTTCACGATCGCCCCATTTGCTTTAGGTTACAAGGCTGCGTTCAAATCTCGTTTGAAGCGCGTATTCGCGCGTTATCTGCGCGTCGTCTGCGCATTTTAAATACGCCATGTGCTAGGGGCCTTAGATACTTCAAGTTCCTAGGATAAAACTACACATTAAATTCCATGTACATAATTTAACTTAGTGCTAATTAGACTTTACTCAGTATAATTTTATATAGCAAGAGTATTATTTATGCAAGCAAGCCCCAAGGCTTGTAACTAAAACCTGTAACTACAAGACCGGTTTTCTAGGTCAGCTTGTTATATGCGAAATCTAGATCATCTACTAGTTTATGCACCACTTACTTATTTACTTAATTTACCGCAGGGAAACTAAGTGCTAATGCATTAAAGAATACAGTTCTATTTGCAATGTACGTTGTGAGGGAAAAAACACTAAGTAGCTTTTGTTTTTCGTAGTAAGGTGATGTATTCAAGAGGTCAGCTTTGAATTTATAAAAAGAACGTGCAATTATCGTTCAAAAAATCAGCAAAAATTCCCGTATCTGTCCATATTCGTTGTTTCTTTCAAAGTTTCATTCGAAAGTTTCAAGAAAATTTGCCAGTATATTTATTTCATGTTTTTTTTTAATAAAACCGAAAAAAATAAGGAATAATTCATCGGTTATTAAAAACATATCTGCTGTTTCTTACAAAAGTTCAATACCTACACGGTCAAATAACGGCAGATTTTTTTCGTAATTACCGATGAAAAATTTCATGTTGCCCATTCCAAAGCTTCGATCTCTATAGAGATGAATGGGCAAGAACTCCATGTCAATCAAGCATACACATTCTACGATAGCTAAACTCCGATTCAATCACACAATAATTACCAAAACTCTTCTAATACTTGAAGTTTTTTTTCTAACGCCAGTGACGATAATATTATTACCATTCATTACCAAAACAATTTCACCCAACTTCTCAATTTTAGATTGAAGTTAAATATAATTACTTTACTCCTTTGAGAGTCCTAATGATGTCCCGCAAGAGATACGCCATGAATAAGATCCCGATTAAGGCCTCAACAACGAGCGTCCTAATTAAATATCCTTTAAATACTGAAATACTCAATTTTAATTAAATTACGTTAATTAATATTTGGTTTTATGATTTACAAGATTTTGTCCTTGACTTTTCCTGTGTGATTTAAATAGTTTCATAAAAAGAGAATAATATCTTTAAACTAAAACTCTGTGGTCTTCTTCTTTATCGTGTGGTTAGTGCCTAACTGGTGTCAGAGTTTTAATGACGCCCATGGGCCAAACCAGTTACCATGTTGTAGCATTTATTAAGTAAGTAACTAATTCCTTTCACAGATAGTTGGCGACTGACAGCAGCAATAGCAAGTGGTCATGCCGATAGCAACATGCATTTATTAGGTTCTTAAAAGTGCAATTGTAGGACGGAAGGACATTTAACACGTTGAACGCCAGACTGAAAACCTTGCTTTGCCCAGTGGGTCGCGGCGGACACCTTGTGACCGCCAGTATAGCGGGTCCAGGGGGCCGCGTCGGACACCACGTGTCCGCATGCCCTTGATCACTTCAGAGGCCTGTAGGCGGCCGACGGACAGGGTTTCGACTGTTTTTACGAAGGCAAGTGACCCGCGCGGCCCCACAGTACAACCTGGACTCTCGACACAAAAAATATCGAAAAACTTAGAATTTATGGGCTTTTCAACAAGTTGTTTCTAAAAATGTACTAAGTAGATAAAGTTAGTATCTTGAATCATTCAATTGACAATATTTTTTATAGGTAGACATTAATTTTTAGACCTTTATAGGCACTGTAAAGTCATTAAAATTGTAATCTTTTTAGTCAAGTACGTATCTAATAAGTAATGGGTTCAGTAGGGTAATTTACGTAAGAAAATGAATTAAAGTCACAATATTTGGACATTATGTTTAATATAGAAAGAAATCAATCTTTTAATCATATTTTTTATTAAAATAGGTAACTACCACACATATTTAAAATAATAATTGCGGCGTGGCGTGCGGGTGGCGCAGCGCGGGTTCCCCGAGTCTCATTCTAGTCTATGGACCCGCGCGGCTCCCGCGCAAAGAAAGACGGTTGGACGTTCTCGCAGGCCGCGGCAGTCACTGGTATCTGCCACTTGACATCTCGGAAAATGACGATAAAATTGCTGTTTCTGTAAGTCGCCCATTATTTTTGAGTTAATTCCTGTCAAAATTTGCAAAAAAACACATCAACGTTTTTTGAACGATTCTCGATTTATCGGTGCAGCCCCGGGCGAAAGTATGCTGTCGGACACATGGTGTCCGTGTCACAAAAAGTGGGTCATGTTCGGGACAGCACTATGTATTATCCCCCGTCTTTCCAAGAAATACTTTCCATAAAGGAGACTGCGAGTCTCATCCAGGGGGCAGATGTATTCGCAACATGAGAAATAACATAATACGAACCTATGTTAACTTCCCTGCAAAAATGTAAACAGTGCTAAAAATAACTCGAATAAATATGAAACATTTTAAAAGTTGTTTCAAGCATAAAATACACCATTAATAACCATTTGCTTGCTACTACGAGTACCATTAACCAACCCGTTTCCCTTAATTATCCCATAAAACTTGAGGGTCAATAAAGTACTGGCTTAATTTTCTATGACTCCAGAATTTACTTAGAAAGTGGCTGATGGGATTATAATCATCTGATGGGCTTGAACGATGAATTTTCATGCTTAGTTTGGTCAAACAAGGGGGGGCTCTATGGGTTCTTTGTATAAAAAATATATCTTAGTGATACGCTTCGTCATAAAGAAGCATCTAGACCCAGCGATGTAGGTTGTTTGTTGTCTGTCAGTGAATGACGGAGTTTAAGATTTATAAATAGATAAGTAGATTGTTGCCAATAGCGAACATATAAGAAAAAGAGTCAGAGAGTTTCTAAATGAAACCATACCTATGAAATGAAAAACAGCATAGCTTTGTCAATAACGCTTCCTGAGAAAACGAGAGTGAATTAATAATTTATTGAGTAAATTTTTTTTCACATTCCAGCATTTTCTAATAACAATCACAAATAACTTCATTAGGATAACAATAATCTTAAAAAAAAACTATAACTAAAATCTATTCAGTACTAGACAACCAGGATACAGCAAGTGTTATCCTTAGGGCAGTCGGTAGCTTCGGAGAATATTCTGAACTTGTTGCAGGGTTCCTTTCCAGGCTCGCAGGTACCACCACGTTTCTTACATCTTGTCTCTTTCACAGATACTGGAAATAATAGGTCACTGCGCTACAATATATGACACTGAATGCTAGATTTAAAAAAAAAAACATCGCTTCCATAACGATCCAGTAGACCTAGATTCCAGCTCTGAATTGAATATATATTAATAAATATCACTGGACATTACACACAGCGCCATCTAGTGCCATACTAAGCAACGAGGCTTGTGTCGTGGACACCAGTTGATAAATACTACATAGATTTTGTTTGTAAATACATACTTATTCACAAAGAAAAAGTATTCTTGAAATAAATAAATAAATAAAATTTGTTTCTTTTTATAAATGAAATAATGTTTAGTTTGAGTAAAATTTGCTATCTCCAGTATTTAGAGTACTTTCCCTCCAGGTGAGGTTGAAAATTCCAACCTGTATACTAACATTCCCTCTGCTGTGAACACAGGTCTCCTTGCTGTGAGTGAGAATGAGCTATAGTCCACTTCGTGGACCCAGTGCGAGTCAGGTAGTGAATATGTCAGGTGTCGTCGAATTTTTAGATCTAGAACATGTCCTTCTCCTCACGATGTTTTCTTTCAACTTTTTGAGAGCATGATGAAATAGATTACACAAAGTAATGCAAAATTAAATAGACACCTTGACCTAAAAGTCGGGGCCGTTACCAGTGAGCCACCCACCACTGGTAACCCAGCTGAACGCAGACTGGGACGGCATGGCAAGGGATATAATGTTTTACCAATGGACAATCAGACGTATTGAATTAGAAATATGACATAAATTGCTATGCTTTAAAATTATCCCGTGGCATGCCGCAGCATCGAAAGGGATTTGTATTGAAAGACGCGCCACGATCGTATTTCTATATCAATACGTTTGAATGTCCATTGGCAATAAATTAAATCTCTTGCCATGCCGTCCCGGTCTGCGTTCAGCCCGCGTAGCATGACCGCCGTAGAAACGAAAGAGAGTCGACAAATCTTTTATTCATCTGTCATTTTGTCGATTCAATGACAGATGAACAAAATATTTGTTGATTCTTTCTTCGAAAAAACTCGTTTCTACGGTGGTCATGGTAAGTGGGCAGCTAGCTAGCAGCTATTATAGTTATTTTATTTTATGAAAATGTTATTAAGTCTCTACTTACATCCATAACAGCATTCAACTCCTTTGCTTCGCTGTGCGGGACATAATCCTTTCTCTTGTACCAAATGCCCCGTGGGGCAGTCAGCCGCTAGCGTGCACAGGCCCCCTTGCGATTTGCACAGCGGCTCATTGTAGATTGAATCTATTACTTTGACTGTAAAGAAAAATATTTTTTATATTGTTTGGTGAGAATTTGAAAGCATGGACAGAAATGATAAATTTGAATGGATAGAATTCACATGGCGCCATACTTTTGAATCTTTTACAATACCGCGCATTTTTGGAAAGGATGATAGAATAAACGTAAGTCGCATCAGTACTCAATCGACAATCATCAGAGCACTGACGTTATGTGCGTAACATTGCGTTATGTAAAACTGTATACATTAAATTATACGGAGTCCTGGACATAAGCATATTGTGGTTAATATTATTGCTATTGAAGTGTCTCAACAATATAATGAAAATGTAACAGTCCTTAGGGATATAATAAAAATGTACAAACTACAACTATCATGACCTGATAACACAGTTAGAAACTATAGCATGTAAGCTACAAAATAAGAATCTTAATATGCGAATCACAACAGTATTACACATCAATTAACTTTAAAACTACTTCAAATTAAACCTGTGATAAAAACCTACCTCAACCTTAACGCAAAGCCAGAGAGCTTACAATCAAAGAGTGACGGGAAATCGATCAGCAAAATGTAAATTGGTGAGTCATGACTGAATGCGGCCAACGGAGACTATTGTGAAATGATTGTGGATGATCCTTGGACTAGTATCAATAGATTCTATGTGTATTCGATCAAGATGATTGGCAATGTTGACTCAATGAGCTGTATTGATCGTGTTTGCTTTCCATACAAGCGTTGTTTGTATGTGAATATGGTATAAGTGTATAAAGATGGATGAAAAAAGATTTCATGTAGCGGCGATGAGAATGTTATGGTGGATGAATATAGTAAGGAATTAGTATTTTATAAGAAACCAGTTACAGAAAAGTTGAAAGGGAATCGTCTGTCTTGGTATGGACATGTGATGAAGATTTACGAATCGCATGGGACTAAAAATGTGATGAGTATAAATGTTGATGAATGGAGAGGGAGAAGAAGACGAAGAAAATTATGAATGGATTGTGTGAGGAATTATATGCAATAAAAAGGAGTTAATGATATGATAGCGTGACGGTTGACAGAGGACGATGGAAGAAAATAACGTGTTGCGCCGACCCCAAGTAATATGGGACAAGGATAGAAATATGATTATAAAGACATACAAGACGTGTGATGGTTGATCACGGTGTCAATGGTTGTATATAATATGAATATATCTCTATTTGACACTACACTACAACTACAGCCCATAACGTCCACTGCTGGACATAAGCCTCTCCCATGATGGGAGTAATTTGCCGTAATCTCCACGCTTGGCAGGCGGATTGGGGATCGCAGTGATGAAAGACTAATCGTCAACGTCAACAACAGCATTGATATGGGACATGTCAATGCTGTTGTTGACGATGTAAAGCGCAATATTGACGGACCGGGACTATGTGAATCGGGACTATGAATTGATAAGAGGTTGTTTTTATTATTGTTTAGTATTGATGTGATTTATGAAGGTCAAATCAAAAGAAATGCAAAAAATAAGAAATGAAAACAATATTATAAGTATGCTTGATCAAAGGTCAGTACACTTTTATTTTAAATGTAATCAATAGCCCAAAACGCCAAAATAATAATCGGGAATAGTAAACAACGCATTACTACTGAGGTGATAGTAAACACACTCGTATGAAAACAAAACACACGCACAAAGTTTGTGCAATAATATGGACTCAATATAGGAATCAACCATTGGGCTAACAAACTACATTGGCCACCGAACTACTGCTCTAGTAGTTCGGTTCTTATTCGTTGCATTGTGGCAAAAGCTAAGAACTAGTTTTCTCATTTGTACCAGAGGGGATCTAGGCAAAGTTGCATGCAATCAGTGATAACGAGATAAAGAAGTCAAATATTTATGTATTGGGTTGACATAATCTACAGAAAAGCTTGTTTCTATCCTACTTATAGATATTCTTAGAATACAAAGCAACTGCTATTGTCTAGGCCTTCTGATCTTGGTATCCAACGAATCCTCTATCAAACGATGGTAATCAATGTTATAAATAACAAACAATTTATCTTTTGCTTGCGGCTTCTCTTCCATAATGGATGGCTAATAACCCAGTTTTAAATATAGCCACTTGGGGATAAGGGTCAGTAGTTCCCGAGATAACCCTAAAAAGTTACAAAATTTACCTCTTCATTATATTAATGTAGACAAAACTTACTAACAGCAAGAACAAAAACAAATTCATACTCACAATCATTACTATCCTTTACATTTGTGTTTTCCTTTACTTTAGACAATTTTTTATAACTGCTTACAACTCCAACAATACACAGGACAATGATACACTTGTGGCTATACATGATATCACTTATATCTATATGCACGACCGTACTCCTGCTGATACCAACACAGAATGAGCTATCAGTATTCCGACCATGTTTGTTTTAAATATCATTCGGACTGTTACGTATGCCGATAATAATGGAGTTTCCAGATAGGATGCACATGAAGTCCTAAACAATAATATTGTGGTTGGAGCAATGTTGACTGGGGACTCAGGTTATCAGTTCTTGGGTAGAGTATAATTATATAGTTGTTTGTGTTTCTACTGGATGTCTATTGCTATAGCGAGATTGTTTTGTATCTAAACCATTTCCAATTCATTTCCAAGATACAGGTTCTGTACCTAGTTTGAAAGTCAGGCGTCCATTTAGTTTCTTACAGCCTTTTATTTGTATGACCCTGATTATATCACTCCTCACTCACTTACACACATACATCACTGACTTATCTCATTTACCACAAAACACGCACACCACTACTACTGTCTTACATAAATGTATAAATATGAGTATTATCAGCTGATAAATTACTTACTTTTGCTTTTGTAGATTTTTATTCTTAATTTATGCAAATTCAAAATTTTACATATCACATCTTTTTCTTTTTGTAAAAATACTTTGAAATGTTTTATTAAGACAATAAGATTTAAAATTGTTGGTACACCACGTAACTTTAAGCTTTGGAAGAGCGAAGTGACCTAACACAGGCAATTTTTGTCTAAAAGATCACTTCAACCTCTAGATGTAGTACATAACTTGTGAAAGAAAATAAATTATTTGTATTTGTATATAAAATTGTATTATAAACGAGTCCAATAAACGATTTATTGTTTTTTTTATAAATTCCTCTTGACAAAACTTAAAAAAAAAAAAATACCTCGGCAACTAAACTTAAAACATCAAGCCCCAAAGGCTTGATGTTTTAAGTTTAGTTGCAGAGGTATTTTTTTTGGATTTTGAACTTGTTTCATAAGTGCTTCATCTAATTAGATCTCTTTTATTTTCATCAGTTCAGCTTCATTTTAAATTCTTCTATTTAAATCTAAATGTCACTAATTGTTCCAGGCTGGTTTTCACTTATAAGATAACTTCTAATCAATCTGTCTCAGGCAAAATTATTTGAATAATTTTGACATCGTTGCATCAATTTAACTAGGATTGTGTGGGATTTTCATCATCATTACCCTATAATGTTCCCAGTGCTGGGACACGGCAAGAGGGAATGGGCTTTAATCCACCATGCGGGCCCAGTGCGGATTGGTAGATGTCACATGTCTTCAAATTTTTGGTTCTAGGACATGCAGATTTCCTCACGATGTTTTCCTTCACCGTTTTGAGAGCAGTGGTGATGAAATAAATTACACAAAGTAATGTGCCTGTCTGGGTTCGAACCCACGACTTACTGTTCGTAAGTCGGGGCTGCCACCACTGGGCCACGGCTGCTCTCGCGGAATTTTACGAGAAGACAATGAAAAATTCTTTCGTCAATAACATTTCCAATTGAAATCGCTTAATAAACATCACTTCTTTGTAAACCGCCAAACAAACAAACAACAGTCAATAATTTCTCGAATCGTGGCGATTTTGCATATTTTTTCAATAAATAGACGATCGACTCCATATTGGATTTTTGTCGCAATATCGTGCTGTTGTTTTATGTTTAGAGTTCAGTTCTGTTACAGTTTACAGTACAGGTGGCCTACCATGACGTCTTAGAACAGGATCGTTTTAATCTTGTTCCAGTGTGGGAAAGACATGGCGCTAGACGTCCCCTATAGCTCCGTCTCTTACCCACACTGGAACAAGATTAAAACGATCCTGCTTTAAGACGTCATGGTAGGCCACCAGTTTCATAAGATAGTAGGTACAATAATTAACAAAAAATCCTAGCAGCCGGTATATAAATAGCCAGATATCTTTACCTGAGGAATAACAATTCATCATCATCATCATCATTTCAGCCGAATGACGTCCACTGCTGGACATAGGCTTCCCCCAAGTGTCGCCACATTGACCGGTCCCGCGCGACTCGCATCCAGCGGATTCCCGCAACCTTCACCAGGTCGTCGGTCCACCTGGTGGGAGGCCTTCCAACGGAACGTCTTCCGGTTCGCGGTCGCCACTCCAGAACTTTTCGGCCCCATCGGCCATCCGTTCTACGAGCAATGTGCCCTGCCCACTGCCACTTAAGTTTGCCAATTCTTCGGGCTACGTCGGTGACCCTGGTTCTCTTGCGGATGTCTTCATTTCTGATTCGATCACGCAAGGAAACTCCGAGCATAGCCCTCTCCATTGCCCTTTGAGTGACTTTAAGCCTTCTAATGAGGCCCATTGTGAGCGACCACGTTTCGGTCCCGTATGTAATCACTGGCAACACACACTGGTCATAGACTTTCGTCTTGAGACAATGTGGTAAGTTGGACGAGAAGATACCGCGCAGCTTCCCGAACGCTGCCCAGCCGAGTCGGATTCGATGATTGACCTCTTTCTCGAAGTTAGACCTACCTAACTGGACCGTTTGTCCCAGGTACACATAATCGTCTACAACTTCGAGTGTAGAGTCTCCGATCTTGATAGGAATGGGTGTGACATGGGCATTCAACATGACCTTGGCTTTGTCCATGTTCATTTTAAGACCCACTCTTCCGGAGGCTCTACTGAGGTCATCGAGCATTGTACTGAGGTCCTCCAGAATACTAATAATAATAATCCTGAATAACAATTGTGGTAAGACAATCCTGTATAATATCTACACACTACATGGAAAATAATTGTGTCAAACCACCATAATTATTGTTTACATAAATGTTATTTACAGTTGAAACATTGGCCCCTATTCAAAATAACTTGCAATGTTTTATGACGCACGCTAATCGCACATTTACTGTTGGCTCATAACAAAAAATAGATACAGATAGAGATAGATAGATAGAGAGCCAAAACGCACTTGTTTTCCCCGTCATTGCGATCATTTTTTTTGTTCTAGACCATACCTGGTAACCTACTAGTTATGGAGATATTAGAGGTCAAAGTTCCAACTTTTTCACAAGTTTTTTTTTCAAATACTAGTTTATAAGGTCATAACTTTACTTAAAATACTTTTATAACCCGTTTACTATTAAATGCGTGCGTGATACCGCAAAACGTGATTTTTCATCCCCCAAAAAAAAAGGTCGTTTCCCAACCCAATTTTTTTTTTTATTAAGTTTCATTTACAGAATGCTTGGTTGATGGCTTCGTGAACGGTCCTTTTACACCCTGTATAATAGGCATGAACACGTGATCGTCGCGATATTGGTAAAGATTTTTCAATCGAAGTTAACGTTCATTTAGTACCTACATAATAAATTGACTTGATAAGATATAAAATGCAGATATCATGTTAATGTTTTGAGAGGAGCTCGTGGTTAAATTTTAATAACAGCCGATTGGACTGATTTTCATGTTAAGCCGCGCTTGCCTGGGTTGGTCTGTTGATGGGTGACCATGACCACCCATTACATACCTACCTAGTTTATCAAAAACCGAAAGCACGATAAGCCGTTGATCCCGGTTGTCATTTGTAAATCTTTGACAATCTTAACAGGTAGTCAGTGGCCCGAAAGTCTGACAACCAGTCTTACCGAGGGGTATCGTATTACCCGGTACTAACTGGGTTGTGGAGGTCAGATAGACTAATAATATTGTGAATGCTGTCACGAGAAACAAGTAACTGGAAAATAAAATGACTCAGTAGTGCAGTGTTTAGAATATATTATTCATATTAATGTAATTTATTTTCCGCAACGTAACGTAATGAGTGTGGTTTAGTCATTAGAAACAAATTATGGATTGTACATCTTTATTTTGTTGATTATAGAAAAGTATTCTGAAACCTATTTGCGATTGTCAGGCATTAATTTATAATGAGTTGAAAACAAAGATTTAAAGAAATAGATTAGCCTATAAAATGCTCACATGTTTGTTTCGTTGACAGCGACATTTGAAAAGTGTACCTCACTCAATCATACTGAAATTGTGACCATCATTCTATACGCGAATGTGCGAACACACTTCTCACTTTTCCTTATGTCAACATGTTTTCGTGCGACCAGTGTGTTATGGATAGTAACAGTACTGCGCACATCGAAATATTTAAATCACACTGGTTTAAAAATTTGATCATTGGTTAACCTCACAACGTTACTTAAAACTAACTTAGTTATCACATAACATCACACCTGTACCTAATCCCCGAAGGATTAAACAGAGGTGTACCTAAAAGTACACATTAATTTCGCCAGTTATGTTTAAGTCCCATGTAATAGGGGCCGAGCCTATTGCCATCAACCGGTCATGAATCCAGGCCCCGTGGCTGCTACTGTGAAATTCCTGATGGAAAAACTCAATAACACTTTGCCCGACCCGGGAATCGAACCCAGAACCTCATGCTCAGCAGTCGCGTTTACGATCACTAGACCAATGGAGCAGTCAACAAAACAAAGTAACTTAGCATAAGTAATATCAACACAAAACCACAATCTACTCAGAGGAAAATACTCAAACCAAAATGACCTCTAAAAAAACAACAGTAATGAGTGCCCATCATGGCTACATTAAGAAATAGTTGCAGCTCAACACCCGTATAGATCAACAGTGACATAATTGTGGACTGTAATCCCTTATCGTTGGTGACTGATGGTACCCGCATCTTGTATCACCTGAACTGAGTGATTAATGACCAGTCTGTTGGTTTGTGTGGGAGCGAGACGGATGATGTTTTTATAAGGGTGCAAGTAGTGGCGGGGGTAGTTTGTTGGATAGCGATTTTGGATGAGGATAGTAAGCAGTGTCTTTATTTGATGGTTTGGTGGAATTTAATCAAGTGGTTCATTCAGTCAAGTCGTTACAGGTAATCAGTACTATTCACACAAAGTATAGTCTATGGACTATACTTTACACATAGTACCTACACACAGGTACAGTCGTTAAACAATCGCATTGAACCATTTGTGGTTCATTAGACTGGGAAAGATCATCATCATCATTTCAGCTGGAAGACGTCGATTGTGGAACATAGGCCTCTGTATAAAGGGTGTAAAACACCTCTTAACGAAGCCGAAAGGCACTTGTCCTCCCCGTCATTGCGATCATTTTTTTGCCCCACACCATACCTGGGAACCTTCTAGTTACGGATATATTGGGGGTCAAAGTTCCAACTTTTTGGCAAGTTTTTTTTTAAATACAAGTACTTTAAACATCTCCACGACCCCCGTACTATTCAATCCATCCATCACCACAATGTTTTGAGAGTGACATTGAGTACCACAAAACATGATATTTCACCCCAAAAAAAAAAAATATGCAATAATTGTTGCGTAAAGTTACTTATTTTGATGTACAGAATGCTTGGTTCACGGCTTCGTGATGAGGTCTTTTACACCCTGTATAGACTATGATATGTGCAAAATATACTACAGAAGATTTATATTAAATATTCTTTATCTATAATAAAAGATCGCTACTCCCATCAATGTAGTATAAGCTTTAATCTTCTTACTAGTGACACATGGATAGAACAAACAGGCGGCTTACATCTCTAGCTGTGTCACTTGCCATAACCAAAGCCATAAAATATTGGTGGTTAAGTTCAAAATCGAATGTGAACATTTGACAGTTTGAAGTAACTTGATCAGCTGACAACTGTACCTACAATAAAAATAATTTCACAAAAATATATTTGTTAGTGAAACGACTCAAAAAACTATGTTACATTTAAGTAATTTTTTTTTAATTCATTCAAAAATAAAAAATAAAAACATTACATTTATAAAATAAAATTACATTAAAAAAAAAAAAGTTAAATTTAAAAATTATGTACCGAGTAAAAGGGTAAATATGTTTTTTTTTAGGTTCTGTAGTTCTATAGCTGTTGATTGTTTTTTTTTCATTTATGTTCATAAGGACTGAGCTGTTTAATGTGAAAGCAACTTCAAATAAACAGACTGTACACAGTGATTATCTTCATTATCACGTTTGACACGTCTGCGGAGATTTATTTGTGTTCCAAATTATATGCGAACACTTTCAGTTTATTTGAAACGAGTTTCTGGTTTGTTCTGTTTGTTATAAAATTATACGATTCGTTATTAGGTTGTTAGTATGTACGTGTCAAATTACTGTTGAATTAATATTGTGTGAAACTAGCTGTGTTTCTTGGTACCGTCCGCTTTTATAGATTTTGGGAAATTATACATGCACTTATAAACTCATACCTTTTTCCCTTGGGGGGTAGGTAGAAACCACAGTACGCCACCTGCTATGGTCCTGAGATACTCCTTTTGCTTCGTATACGTTCATACATCTGGTCATACACGCACGCCGCCGGTTGCAAGTTATATGCGTCAGACCTTAATGAAGAACCTCTTCAATAGGTCAGTTTAAAATATGTCCTTCTAGAGCGTCTTCTCGGCGTTTCCATTCACATCTGCCTAGTAAACACCTTTGGGAAAGCAAAAGTCCTATATGGTGCATTCAGTTATTGGTAATGATAAAAGTGCAAGTAATTGCAAAATAGCCTTTTGATTTAAATAATATGAGAGTCATCGAAATCACAAAAAAAACTTAAATTCATTTGAAAATTAATATACTTACGTGACAACTGCGTCTACACCGCCACTTATCTGTCTGCCTCAATAAGTCAACCCTGAAAACAGAATTTGAAATAAACTGAGAACACTTGAATCACGTTTTATTACAAGAACGCAATAAAAAATATGCATTGTATGCTTTTTAAGATTGGGTACTAAAGTGCAAACCGTATAACATTTTCATTGGATTGCAAACCGGGATCAAAACTGAAAATCTTTCTAAATCATTCTTTAATAGACAAATAGGTCACAGACGGTTATTTTTTATTCGTAAATAAACATCAGATCTTATTCACCACAATGATATTCTTAACACAGCCAGACACACAAAATCAAACCTTTTGTCAGAAATATAGTTCAAACTCAATAAACCATAACTCAAAAGACTAACAACAATAAACAAACCTACAACAATCTAATTTCAAAGCAATTTAAACTTGGACTCTCTATTTCATGTTAAAGTACAGAAAATCGAGCCCTGAACGCCCATTGGCGCCCGTAGACAAGTTTTCCTAGCAGACATGCAGACCGGAGAGGAGATGTGCAGGAATCAACCAATCATATCGGACATCTTGCTGGACGCGAAGATCGCCGAGGTTTTGGCCGAAAGATAGCTCAGAAACAAAACAAAAGCACGTTGGGTAGACGACACACACATGGAACCATGGAGGGGAGGCCTGTTCCCCGCAGTGGATGATTCCGAGCTGATATGATTATGGTGTAGTGGTCGCAAGCACTACTGCTGACCATGAGGCACTGGGTTCGATTCCCAGACGGGGCAAAATGACTGTTATTTGGTTTTCCATCGGGAATTTATCATTAGCAGCCACAAAGTCTAAGTTTGGGCCCGTTTGATAGCAATAAGCTCGCACTCTTTAATTTTTTTTTTTTTAATTTTCATTTGCCTGTGCTGTCCCACTGCTGGGCAAAGGCCTCCCCTAATTCCTTCCATGTGCTCTTTTCTCGTGCGCTTCCTTGAACCAACCCTCGCGGTACGCGTCCAAATCATCTCGCCATAACATAACTTAAAACATAACTGCCAAACATTGTTAGGTAACCCTGTACCCGTTGGGAATTACAGGCTTCATGTTATGTGATGATAACATTGGTCAAAATCTACATAGCGTCTCTCGTCTCCCCGGCGACTGGTTGAATCTCTCATATCTCAGCTCTGCTCGTCTCCGCTTTGGTGTAAGCCAGGCCTTACCCCTCAGCAACTATGGGCAGACATTTGCCTTGAGTTCGAAAGTGCTCAAGTTAAGCGTTGCATCGCAGATTGTGAACTGAATAATAATGAAACTTGCCGCGTAAACCAAACACGTTAGCTGGTTATGGAGCGATGAGAAATTGGATGCGGTATTTTCAGTGTTGTGTATTTTGGATGAAGTCGTAAAGTCGGTGGATTTGCTGGCATGTTTCCACTTGTTTTATGTTAGAACTAATAAGACAATATTTTGCGACTATTCCTACGATATAAGTCATTGTAGAAGAAATGGGACTTTTTGTTCTACAATAATTATGATGTGTTACGAAATTGTAGGACTATTGGAAAAATACATTCTAATAAGTTCGAACCTAGAATTGTTTAGTAGAACTAGTAGGAAGAAACCGATTTGCGTCCTTCTTGCAAGTACCAATTGTGATTTCAAACTTTTGGCAGATAGGTTAGTGAATCTTTAAGAGTACAGTAGACTGCAAGTCAGTGGAACAAAAACCACTATAAACTAGCTTCAAACTACAGACACGAGGCTCACTCTACGAAAAATATAGTTTATTTATATATTAACGATTTATGTACACACTAAATACAGAGAAGAAGAAAGGAATAAAAAAATAGGTACAAAAGTTATGCTTATTTCTAAAGAAATCTCTTCCAGCATACCTGCGAAAGGAGAGTAGATAAAAAGAGATGTAGACATAGTGTGTAAAAGATGACGTAATAGAATACAAAAAAACTTAAAGCAAGTAAAGAATTTAAATATAACAAACAATATAAGAATATACTTACATACATACAAGACAAAATATATAACACAAATATAAACTACAAAATAATATATAAATATATATACAGGGTGTAAAAGACCTCATCACAAAGCCGTCAACCAAGCATTCTGTACATCAAACTAAGTAAAAAAATATTGCTGGGAAACCACTTTTTTTTTTGGGGTGAAAAATCATGTTTTGTGGCAGAACTCAATGTAACGCACTCAAAACATTTTGCTTGTGGATAGATTGAATAGTACGGGGGTCGTGGATGTGTTTAAAGTATAAATCTTAAATTAAAAAACTGTATTTAAAAAAAAACTTGTCAAAAAGTTGGAACTTTGACCCCCAATATCTCCGTAACTAGAAGGTTACTAGGTATGGTGTAGAACATTAAAATGATCGCAATGACGGGGAGAACAAGCGCCTTTCGGCTTCGTTAAGAGGTGTTTTACACCCTTTATAGTTACAACCAGCAATAAAAATTAACTGACCCACCTATTTTTCATCTTTTCTCTGTATCATACCCAATAAGAATGAAAAATGCTTCGGTTTTTACTCTAGCTTTTTTAGAAAATGACTGGCCTGAATTATTTACCATCATAGACTGTAAATACTGCTCCCATAAATGCAAGTAAACCGGAAGTAAACGCAGTGACTGCTTCTATCAAAAATTACTTTAGAGTGCATTTACAAAATAATTATTAGAAAAAAAAAAACAAACAATGATAACATTTTTGAAACTTAGTCAAATAAAAAGGAGAAATGCTGCATTTGTACGCAAAATGGTTTGATAGTGTGGCGCATAGTCACTTTTTTTCTTAAAATCGTCTTTTTGCAACTACTGCATTTGGCGTTGGAGGGAAGAATTTATTGTAATCCCACTCGACCGTAATCTTTACCTAAGAAACGCATGAGACTTTACCTAAACCTACCACATCCAAACTTAGCGACATCTACTAACATCCTACAATGTCTTATTCCACAATGTAATATGGAAATTATAATCTCAAGTAGTTTGCACAGAAGCGACATAACATTGTAGGTACAAAAGACATCTTTTATGACTCCGATTATCAACAAATCTTTAGGCGACACTGTCTTTATCATCTCATTTTATGTCTCTATTGTTTGTTAGCCAAGAAACAAGAGATTTGTTAGGTTTATGATTTTTTAATGGAGCTCTAAAGTTGATCCTGGTAGGTACTTAGGTAGGTAATAATTTACAGTAAAACTAGTACAAACAAATTACATACTTGCTGCGGACTCTCAGACAGAGATTTTGTCTCGAAATGCTAGCTTGTCATGATTTTGCAGATTTTAGTAAAACTTCTAATTCCATAACATTACTATTTAGGGACAAACCTCCTGTTTGTCCAGTAGCATTATTTTCTTGAAAATTAGACCGTACGTTTCAATTCAGTAACCTTCCACCACATGTATATTTACGAACCCACCCAAACCCAAGCTATACCCCAAAGCATATAAAAAGTAAGCGTGCGACTTCGTCCACAGTTCCCCATCGGACGAATTTTATCAAACGGATTTTTACCAAAACACTCGCTGATAGCAAGTCATATGAGTGCATCCACAGATCTACGAGATCTCCTTGGAAACGGCGATAACAATATTCTACGGTAAGCAATCCGACTGCTGGCAGTTGCAGATTGCTGAAGATACATGCACCTGATGATGCACCAAAACTAACGATGGCTGGACTGTATGAAAGATGAAAGTATGGCTAGAAACGAGCTTAATACTGGGACGTCGATCAATGTAAAAGTATAGGAGAATACGACATGCCGCACTAGCCCCGAAAAAATGGGACAAACTGCCGTAAATTAATATGTTTGATAAGATCCATCCGATGCGTATGATGCAGAACTGAGAGTGCGTCTGTGGTTACGCTTCAATTAAACTTAAGGCCATGTCTATCCGGACTGTTCGAAAGAGATACCGTGGCCCAGGAACACAAAGGGCGATGAAGGAACATAGATGGGTTTTAGTCAGTAAAAGTCTGACACTCCCTCCTGCTCCGCCCAAAGCGAGAAGTCATTTGATGATTTCAAATCCGAAAAAGGCCATGACTATCCGCTATATTTTAATCTTTAGCCAAAATATCAAAGAGGAAAATAAAGTGGGCTTCCACGTGTGCTCAACATTTTATTTAAATATATTTATTTGATACGGGGATTACCTTATTATTTGTAGTAAGTTTAAGGATAAACTTTCTCGTTGTTATAGACTCTTTTTGGTCTTATTAAGATAGGATTAATTCGGTTTTCGAACTTCCACGTGTATGTTGGAAAACAAAAATTAACCATCTATAATGGTCATCTGAGAAAAAAACACCTGGAAGTTCTCCTAAAGTTTTTTCCACTACGTGGTGCGAAATGACTGTTTTTAAAGAACGTATCAAGGCGTTCGAAAAGAAAATTAATAATCACTAAACGACAGGCGTTTGTTTTTCGGAGCTAGTAAAGGTGCTCTTTAACCGACTGCAGACCAGGCAATTAGGGTCCGGGATTACTATTGCAATTCGGTGATATTGCCAAAAGCACTTTAAAATTAAAGAAAAATAGTTTTGACAATGACTGGTGGAGATATTTGACAGTCGATACCGTGGTGGACCGAAAGTCTGACAGTTTACCACAGGGGTATTACCCATTGCTAACTGGGTCTCGGAGGTCAGATAGGTAGTCGTTCCATGTAAAATACTGTTACTTAGCTGTATCCTGTGACAGCGGAAGCCGACAGACTACAATTAAGGATAGTTTAAGATAGGTTAACCAAAAACTAAAACTGACTTCGCAATAAAAATTACTGTACGGGGTCAACCACCGTACAGTATGTTTACCTGGGCCATCATTAATGCGTCACCCGTTTAGTATGTTCTATCATTTATATTATTGCACTTACACCGCAATAGTCAGTACGTAATTCGGCGACATACCGTGCGCGTGACTCATAATCCCATATCGTTCATCATACTCTAGTATAAAGTAATCTTAATCTTATATTTGTGGAAACAGACAATACAGTGAATTTATTAACCCTAAACTGACTTTCATCTCTTATTTCATCCTTTAACTATCTATCTTATCTCAACCCCGAACATTGGTCCTTCGAGCCCATTAAAGCGGGACCGACGCGTGCGCATTAGTGCAATTCGTGTGTCCACTAACTGTACAGTGTGAGTGTCTCGCTTGAATCTTGTAACCAGACCCTGGTGAACAAAATTCAGTGAATCAAAACTTTCGCCATCCTGCTGATCCTGTTGAACCTGGTTTAACGAGAGCATCGCATTATCTCATCGCGCTGCTACTCCAGGTTTGTTCTTGCAATCATCGCAAGACAATTTAATCCCCGAAGAAACCCTACAAGTAAGGTATCTTTCTTCTCACCTTTACTATGGCTACTATGGAAGACATTTTAGCTACTCAACAGCAAGTCATTGAAGGCATAGATAGGCTTTATTCTAACTTCAAGAAAGATGGAGCAGAGCGGAAGACTCCCGACTACTTACGTCGACGATTAGAAAGTCTAGAGCAATATTTTACGGAGTTTCATAACAATCATATGAATCTGTTATCCTTTAGTGATCGATCTCATGCGTACTTCACTACCGATCAGTATGATCAAATGAAGGTGAAGTATAGCAATGTTAAAACAGCCATTCAGAGTTATAAGCCCTCCACAGACAGACCTCAAACCCCTGTTTTGAAACCCCCTACTTTTCAACCATCTTCAACATCTCAAACCTCGACCCTATCATCTCAAAATAATCCTCCTATGGATAGCGTAAATATAGAAGACCTCTTGAAGAAGCAAGCTACTAATTTTAGGGCATTTTCAAGAGAAGTTGCTGACATTGATCTCAATCTCATCTCAGAAAAGTGGGAGTTTGAAGACATCTTAAAAACTTTAAAAACTCGTTGGGCAGCTATTGACACCCTACACTGGGCACTGGACAACGAGCTCAACGGCTCCAACGCCCAGTACGACGAGCAATTTTCGAACTACGAGAAACATTATAAAACTTTGAAAAGGGATATTAACCGAAAAATGTGGTCGGTGGCTCATGTTGAGAAATCGACCCCAAAAATGGAAATAGCTACCTTTGAAGGAAGTTATACGTCCTGGATATCTTTCAAAGATCTTTTTTCAGAAACTGTACACAATAATCCATCCTTATCAAACGCTCAAAAAATGCAGTTCCTGAAAAGTAAGATCAAGGGCGAGCCGGAAAAATTAATCCAACATCTTCAAATAAGTTCAGACAACTACCCCGTCTGTTGGAATATACTTACGCATCGCTATGACAATAAGCGTCGTATTTTTATATCTCATCTCAGAAACCTCCTAAATATCCCGACGTCCCAACAAAAATCAGCAAGTCACCTCAAACGGATCCACGATACAACGTATGAGAGCGTGAACGCTATAAAAAATCTCGGAATTGATGTATCTACTTGGGATCCCTTCCTCGTATGTATCCTAGCTGAGAAACTAGACCCTGAAACCAACGACGACTATATAGATTCGTTGAAATCTCCAAAGGAGTTGCCAGTATTGGAAGAATTTCTTCGGTTTCTGGAGAATAAGTTTACTTCACTGGAAACCTCACGGAAGAAACAAGAACCCTTCATTCAAAGATCATCTCAGCCCCAAAACGCATCTTCATCATCTAAAGGCTATCCTAATAGCCAACAATCTCATTCAAAAGGATTTAATTATCGTTTTAAACAAAATAATAACACCTCAAATCATACCTATTCGACAAACCAGGTCATTTCGCAATCGTCAAAGTCCAATTGGAAAAATAACGAAAGACGTAATCAATGTTGTATTTGCAATGCAAGCGATCATCGCATACAAAACTGCCAAAAGCTAGCAAAAATGCATCCATCGGCCTGTAGAAACGCAATCGCAAATTTGAACCTTTGTGTCAACTGTTTGCACTATCACGAAGGTAGAAAATGCCTTTCGGAAGTAAAGTGTAAAGAGTGCAAAAAAGACCACAATACGATTCTACATGAATGTTTTACGTCAAGAAATGCTAACTTGGATACGTCGCGATCGGGGCCGAACACGGCCGCTATTACGAAATCTCCACCTCAGCAAGATATGAACGCATTAGTATCTATGCAAAATGATCCCACAGAAATACTCCTCGCGACAGCAATTATCAAGGTTCAAGCAGCTGATGGATCTTATGAGAGAATGAGAGCTCTTCTAGATCAGGGATCTCAGACCTCAATCATTACTGAACGAGCTGCACAGCTCCTAAACCTGCGTCGGCAAAAATGCACTGGACTTATCTCTGGAATCGGAAACAATGAAAATAGCTGCAAGGGCATGATCTCTATTAAGTGTATGTCGTTAATTAATGACTTTACTTTCGAATCCGATGTATTTATAATGAAAAGACTAGTCAAGAATTTGCCTAGTCATACATTCATTAAACCCAACTGGCCAACTCTTAACCAAATAACCCTAGCTGATCCTGAATTCTACAAAAGTAGGCCAGTTGATATCTTATTCGGCGCTGACGTTTATTCCCAAATACTATTGGATGGTATTTGCCGTTCCGAGGGAAGGTTACCCATTGCCCAGCAGAAACAGCTGGGATGGATCCTAAGCGGTAACTGTAAAACACTTCAGTGCAATGTGATCCTAAACAATCTCACCGATATCCAACAGTTCTGGGAAATGGAGGATATTCGCGAACCTTTATCAATATCTCAAGAGGATCAGGCTTGCATCGACCTTTTTCAATCCTCAACCACAAGGCGCGAAGACGGCAGCTATGTCGTAAAAATACCCTTTAAAGACAATTTTGAAGAAAAGTTAGGTGAGTCTAAAAATAAATCCATTGCGCAATTCTTTCAAACAGAAAGGAAACTAATTAAACAACCAGACTTGGCTCGTGATTATAAATTGTTTATGTCCGAGTATTTAGAGCTCGGACATATGATCCCCGTTGCGACACATGTCAACGTAACCACAGATTGCTACCTTTCGCATCATGGCGTACTTCGAGCGGAGTCATTAACTACGAAATTACGAGTTGTCTTTAATGCCTCTGCAAAAACCTCAACAGGTCACAGCCTCAACGATCTTATGTGCAGGGGGCCGAACCTGCAGCAAGATCTCTTAAGTCTCATCCTAAAATGGAGACAGTTTAAATACGGATTCACAGCCGATATTGAAAAGATGTTCCGTAACATTTGGCTACATCCTGATCATCAAAAGTTCCAGAAAATAATTTGGAGAAATCATCAATCCCAACCTTTGCAAGAATATCAGCTAGCGACTGTCACCTATGGTACCAAGGCCGCACCTTTCCTGGCCATGATGACACTGAAACAACTTGCCATCGATGAAAGGCCAAATTATCCCAATAGTAGCGCCCCAGATATCTTAGAATCCTCTTTTTACATGGATGATCTCATGCATGGAGCTCATACCGCGACAGCTGCTAAACATCTCAAAGCAGAGATGACAAACCTTCTTAAGTCAGGCGGCTTAAATCTTAGGAAATGGCGCTCGAACTTGACGGAAATATTAGACGATCATATTAATCCTCAAGATGAAGAATTTCACTTTAAACAGCCAGAATCTACAAAGACTTTAGGTCTCCGCTGGAATCCAAAAGAAGACTACTTTATCTTTCATCCACTAGAAATTACCACAGAAGGCATCCCAACAAAACGACAATTCTTGTCTGAAATCTCAAAAATCTTTGACCCCTTGGGCTGGCTGTCACCAGTCATAATAAAACTCAAAATATTATTTCAAGAGACATGGAAAACGCAATTAGGTTGGGATCAACCGATTCCTCATAATATTGCCCTGGAATGGAACAAAATAAAGGCCGACTTACCTTATATATCCCAATTCAAAATACCTCGATGGATACAAACCATGGAGAATGATATAATTGAGCTTCATGGATTTTGTGACGCTAGCACCAAAGCCTACGCTTGTGTTGTTTATTGTAAAATCACAAGAAACCACAAGACATACATAACCCTTGTTGCTGGAAAATCTAAAGTGGTACCTCTGAAAAAATCTCAATCTATACCTCGCTTGGAACTTAGTGGAGCTCTTTTATTATCAAAACTTATAGCCAAAATAATCTCATCCCTATCAGATCTCAAAATCCAAGCATATGGCTGGGTAGACTCCATGGCAGTACTAGGATAGATAAATGGTGAACCAGAAAAATGGAAACCCTTTGTTGCCAATCGAGTAAAAATGATTTGCGAAATTATCCCAAAAAATAAGTGGCGGTATGTAAAATCCCAAGAGAATCCCGCAGATTGCGCTAGCCGTAGTCTGACTGCATCCCATTTAGCAAATCATTCACTTTGGTGGCACGGACCCGATTGGTTACCTCAATACAATCCTGAAAAGAATCTTGAACCCATCCTATATAAAACAAATGAAGATCTCAGAAAGAAAAGGCTAGTGAACACTATTACTGCTGACTCTAGCAATTCCATTATAAAACAATTATTAGAGAAATACAGCAGTTACAAAAAAACCATTCGAGTCTTAGCATATGTAAACAAATTCAACGATATCTTGATTTACAAAAAGAAGCGGGAAAACTATCTTACTCTGCATGACCTCAAACGTGCGACGGAAATGTTAATAAAACATGTGCAGCAAGAATACTTTTTCAAGGAAATAACTCAACTTGAAAAAGGGGAATCCTTAAGCAAAAAAAGCCAGATCTTAAATCTCAATCCTATCTTAGACGGCCACGGAGTACTCCGCGTCGGTGGACGGCTAAAACATTCGAGTTTAGATCCCGAAATGAAGCATCCCATTATCATCCCAAATCAAACTAAATTAGCTGATCTTATAATAGACGAATCCCATAAATTAGTATTCCATGGCGGAGTGAAAATGACGTGTGGATTTATACGACAAAAATATTGGATAATTGGAGGAAACCGCGCTACCAAAAAACGACTAAGAACGTGCGTAAAGTGTAAGAGACACGATCCTATTCTAAAACATCAACTCATGGGTGACTTGCCTCCATCCAGATTAAACCCTAGTAGACCCTTTTATCATACCGGAATTGACTACACTGGACATATTTTGGTGAAAGCGAACAAAGGTCGCGGCATCAAAACAGATAAAGGATACGTTGCAGTATTCATATGTATGGTTACAAAGGCTATACATTTAGAACTCGTATCTGATCTCACAGCGTCAGCGTTTATTGCAGCGCTCAGACGTATGTCAGCCAGAAGAGGAGTTCCCGGGCACATCTACAGTGATCGAGGAACTAACTTCATTGGAGCCAACAAGATCCTAAAACAAGAAACCTTAGAAATCTCAGAAGTCTTATCAAGCCAAGAAACATTGGCCAACATCGCAGAAATGAACATCGAGTGGCATTTTAATGCTCCGTCATGGCCTTCTGCTGGCGGACTTTGGGAAGCTGCGGTAAAAAGTTTAAAACATCACCTTAAGCGTGTTGTTGGTGAACAAAAACTCACCAACGAAGAATATAGCACCCTCCTGTCTCAACTCGAGGGTTGTTTAAACTCTCGACCACTTTGCCCTTTGAAAGAAGATCCCGAGGACATGGACTTTTAACCCCGGCACACTTTCTTGCCAGTGGGCCTACCTTAACGATCTTTGAAACAGAAAATGATCTTAGGACTCGGTGGCACTTGGTACAAAAAATCTATAGAGATATTTGGACCCAGTGGAAAAATGAATATCTCTCACAGCTATCCATTAGAACTAAATGGAAACAATCTCAAAGGAATCTCAGTCTCAACGATATTGTTATCATCAAAGATGAAAACCTCCCGCCTGGGAAGTGGGCCCTAGGGCGTGTAGTAGAACTGCATCCTGGTTCGGACGGACACGTCAGAGTCGTCACCCTTAAAACCAAAAATGGTTTCCTAAAACGGCCTGTTGTTAAGCTATCTCTATTACCAGCGGACAGAGACAATAATCCTCCTAGTGAAACAAAGGTTAAAGATGAAGCACCAAGGAAGAAAAATCTCAAGCGTATCTCCTTCTCGACTATAGCTATGTCAGTAACGCTATTCTTACTGTCACTAATTAACTTATCTCAAGCATCCTATAGTTTTACCCCATTGACCAACAACAGCGTTTATTTCGATAAAATCTCCAACATGCATCTTATTAGAGACAATTGGCGTTTAATTGTTTATTATGACACATATCCCTACAAAGAAGGCACGTCGGCACTCGAGAAGTATATCAATTATCTTGAAACATTATGCTCTACTATTAAGAACACACACCTTGCGACGGTATCATCTTACAAATCGAGCACGAGTTCGAAGAAATCAAACATTATGATAGTATGTTGACAATGAATGAATCATTTGTAACTGGAGACGAGCGGCGGCGCCGGCGTCGTGGTTTAATAGACGGAGTAGGCTACGTCGCAAACAGCTTGTTTGGCGTGCTGGATCAGCGTTTTGCGGAGAAATACGCACAAGACATTGACCTTTTGAAAGAAAATGATAAACATTTGTATAACCTCTGGAAAAACCAAACTCAATCGTGGAAGCCGAATTTAATCTTATGAAAAGAATGGAGAAAGCTGCGAGCAAACATCATAAATCGATAAATCAAAAGCTTAACTACCTTAAAGAATCCTATCAAGATCTACAACGCAATGTACAGAACATGACTTTAGTTATCGATTTCTTAGCATCTGCTATGACGACGAATAACTTACTGTATAGCCTCAGGAAAATACAAGACTCCATTCTTGACACAGTAACTAATATTTATAATGGAAAATTGGACTTCCATCTGATATCTCCTAAACAGCTGAGAACGGAATTAAGCTCTATATCAGCACATATCCCCAAAGACATGGCACTTCCTGTCAACCATTTGAATCTCAAAGATCTCTACAACTTGATAAAAGTGCGGACTAAGTACTATAGTACGTACTTGATCATTGAAATAAGAATACCCCTCATCGAAAGAGACCTTTACGAAATCTTTAACCTCATTCCAGTCCCACGATTATTGAACCACGACATGATACATGTGCAAGTTATCTCAAGTTTTGCTGCTATTAACCTCAAAAAGGACTCATTCGTAACCCTTACTGAGGCTGATCTCCAGTCTTGAATAAGACATAATCCTGGGATGATTTTATGTCATACGAAAAACCCTATAAGTATTTTAAAAGATGATCACAGCTTGTGTGAAACGATCCCACCCACAAGAACCTGTAAAACTATTAGAACCCCATGTAAAAACAGTTGGAAAGAATTAACAGCCGATAATAAATATTATTACTTCTGTTGCAATGAATGCAACTTTAAACTCCTATGTGACGGCGAAATAACCGCCGTTAAATTGATGAATGCAGGTCTGTTGAATGTGCAGGAAGGCTGTATGATAAAGACGGACAATTTCGTTGTACAGTCTAATAATAGGCTGTCTAGCAAAATGAGTATTGGTGCAAAAATTATTGCGCCACAAATATCACCTATTAATCATATATTCAACATATCTATCCCTGAATCTCCCGAAATTAATCCTAATAACTCTGAAATATTGCGACAATTTGAAGATATACAGAAAAAGATTGAGATAATGAAACAGACTGAATCATGGAGTGATAAAATATCCTATCACGACGTGCATCTTTATAGCGTCTTGTATGCTCTAATCTTTGGAATCCTGATAACTGCGGCGGTATACTGTTGGCGATGTCACAGGCGGTCAACACGTCGAGAACCCTCGGTGCCTGACGGAGAGGCATCTACTGCGATCTCTTCACATCCCGGAAATGAGAGTGTTATAAGTGAGTGTAGTGCGGTTAGGGAAAAAAGGCAATCTTTAATAAAAGTGAAAAGTGAAGTGAGTGAGTGTTGTGATCTTAGGGAAAAAGGTCAATTTAGTAAATCCATGAAAAGTAATCCCAAAGCTCTTATTAAATCTAGCGAGTGTTTACAAACAGAAGATAGGGCCTCGTCCCCTGTTTTTCGCGTATTTTCCCTTCCTGATCTAAGATAAGTAGTTGCTAGACTACTTGTAATTGTTCGAAATATTGTTAATCACTCACTACTAATCTTCATCCCTGTCATATAGTTGATAAGTTGAATATTGTTCATCATCTTGTAAAACTCATCTCCATTTTTATCCTACTAACCTCTATCTTTGCCCCCGGGAGCATGTACGGGGTCAACCACCGTACAGTATGTTTACCTGGACCATCATTAATGCGTCACCCGTTTAGTATGTTCTATCATTTATATTATTGCACTTACACCGCAATAGTCAGTACGTAATTCGGCGACATACCGTGCGCGTGACTCATAATCCCATATCGTTCATCATACTCTAGTATAAAGTAATCTTAATCTTATATTTGTGGAAACAGACAATACAGTGAATTTATTAACCCTAAACTGACTTTCATCTCTTATTTCATCCTTTAACTATCTATCTTATCTCAACCCCGAACACTTACCAACCCTTTTTTTTTTTTTTTTTCGGATGTGAAATCATCAAATGACTTCTCCCGCTCTGGGCGGAGCAGGAGAGAGTGTCAGACTTTTACTGACTAAAACCCATGCATGTTCCTTCATCGCCCTTTGTGTTCCGGGGTCACGGTATCTCTTTCGAACAGTCCCGCAACCCCGGCAGGCATCGGTCCTTGCGGACCCCTTCCTATTGCTGACTCTCTTTGAGGCGCGCGTGGAACACGAACGCGCCGTCGACACGGCCTGTCGTCATGAGACGGATGGACGGCGAGCTAACCCATAGCCCACCATCCACAGGCCCGCGAAACTTACCACCCCTTAAATTAAAATCACCTTGCCAATAATATACCCTTCCCCCAAAAGTAGGTATAAATCTATCAAAATGAGGGCAACTCATTAAAAATAGCTTGCAGTACAATTAGTTACGATCGGGAGGTATTCGCTGTACGGTATGTGCTGGAGTTGCACTGAGATTAATAGCTTCGCAAACAACGGGAGCGGAGCGGGGTTCGTAAGGGTTAGTTCGGACGGGTGTTGCACTCGGCTTGTGCTCAACGACATACGGTGTACGTTTTGCATAGATTCATAAAATAGGTGGGACATTTTTCTCTCTCTTCTTTCTTAGAATAAAAAGTACCAATGTGTTAATAGGAGTTTAATATTTACTAATTACACGTGTAACTCTGATTTACACATTGGTACTTAAAAAAAAAAACAAAAAACCTATCTATATCGCAGTTCGGGTTATGATAGGAATGTTACGTTGGGTCAGGGTAGGCAGAGGGTTATGTTCGGAACATTTTTTTTTTCAAGTTCCTAGCCTAACCCGCAACCGGGTTAGGATTTCGGGTCAAATTCGGAATAAACCGGACCTTAACCTTCCTTAACTTCTTCCTTCTTTAACCGGCCTTATTCTTCTTCTATGACTCGGATTTTTTCCGAACAGTTAGCAGCAACTTGGACAGCTCTGTCGTTTGCCTCATCCCCATAATTTTTGTCTTATTGATGTAACTAAACAACAAAATAAATTCTCTTTCTATTTTTACAAAAATTCTAATTCTGTTTTTCACGATTTTTGACTTGTAATCCTGCAGTTTTTTTTCAACTCCATGTAGTCCGATTCGCAAAACGTTAGGTTTGATCAGGAGAATTGTAGAGGAATAAAAAAACCCTGCAGAGTTTGAAATAAGTCCAAAATCCGTGAAGAGCATAATTTTATTATAATTACTGATTATTGTAACAATCATCAGTTTCCAACTCCCCTCTGTACCAGCCCTTACCCCAGCACCTACCTCACAGCACTTCTATAGAACATTATCCGTCTCTCTAACTTCACAAAGTGCTTTTGAATCTTTACGAAACAAAGGGAAATATACAAATGTATTCCATTGAATTACTTCGTATGCAAGAAATATCATCATCAACTTCTTATACCGGTTACTGCTCTAGAATTTGCAGATCTTAACTATATAGGCAGACGTTTTCTAATATCATAATCGTTTGTATCGTTAAATCGGTGTGAGCAGTGGTGGCGCAGTAGAAATAGCCCGACTTACACCGCAAGTTTTCAAATCCTGGCTGTCACCTTACTTTGAGTAAATTATTGTAATCACTATACCACTCTTGAAATGATGAAGTAAACCGTGACAAAACCGGCCATATTCTAGAATAAAAAACAGAACCAAAGGGCATCCACCAACCAGCACAGGGTCCACCCAGAGGTCCCGCCTGTGTGGGATCAGTTAACTAAAGAGCCAGTTTTTATGCATTTTCAATCATTGCCAAAAGGTAACAACTTGATTACAGCTTAGTAATTAGGATAACGATATAAACAGAGAATACGTTTTTCAAGACCAATAAAGTGTGAGATTGTAGTCAACGTGCGTCGTACCATTTGTTGAAAAATAAAATCTCTAGCTTAATATAAAAACGTTAGGACGGGTTTCTTCATAAAAAGTATATCTATGCATGGCTATAGATAAGTCCCTAGTGACGGGTTCTTTGGCCTTTCTTAAGTTGCTTTAACTTGTAAGTTTTAATCCCGTGGGGTATTATAAAAAATGGACCGAAGTAGATTATAAGTTTTAGGAAATTTCGCTAAGAGGTAGAGGTAAGAGGTAAGAGGTAGTGTGTGGAGGTAGTGTGTGTGTGTGGACTACGCAGATGCGTAGTCGATCTTACAGACAGTTACGGTGACGAAAATAAAAAAAATTACATTATTTTAAAGCACAAAAATGGTCATTCCCAAGATACACACTCATGATCTCACAATAGGCGAGACGACAAAAAAAAACTAATTAGTCCGTCAGTTCGATTTTCAAAAAATCTTTGACCCGTGTTTTTTCTTTTGTTACGTATACCAAAATTGACGAAGATATGACGCTTTTAAAATTCTCAATACGTCATGCCTAGGTATAATTTTTACCTAGTCACGAGCCCCCACTCCCGAGTTTTGATGCGTTTTATCTTTGTCAATATTCATTGATTTACAAAAACAAAAAATCCGTGTCCATTAATTTCCAATACTCTAACTGACGGACTAAATAGATTTTCAATTTTTGATACTGTCGTCATGCCTATTAATGGGTATAATTTTGGAAATTTGAACGTTAAAACAGAATCGTCGTTCTCGACCTCTCTAGTTATACTGTATATACACAAGGATATCTGCAGAACTGTGCTAGCGAATGTGAACATTGAAATGCTACTGGACTTATGGCCTTTGCTGTACACCCAAAACCTACTAAACAAAAATACTCACTCAATTATGCAATTGCGTAGGTATATAATTCTGCCTTAGTAAACTCGACTATGTTAAAATAACCGTCGAAATAAAATCTACTACAAAAGCAATATCGTTACGCATTATGGAAGCTGACCTTTGAAAAAATATCTTGGAAGGAAATATTATTAGTTTTGATTGACGTAAAGTTCTATGGTTCTGTATAATTTTCTTTTACAAAAAGCTTTAAAATAATAGCCTTTTGTTAAAAGTGAACAGGAGTTAAGTGCTTTGTGTAACATGAAATAGTTCTGTTCTGAACTTACAACTACAAAATTCCATCTAAATAATTTGGATTTAATAAATGTGCCTGAAAATTTATCAAATGGAAGGAATTGGGAGAGGCCTTTGCCAAGCAGTGGGACAGTACAGTAAGAAAAAATGTGTCTTAATTATTATTGATCAGAGGAGCTCGTGGCTAAATTATAACTGCCGCTCGGGTCGATCTTTAGGTTAAGCCGCACTTGCCTAAGTTGGTCTGCAGATGGGTCACCACCCATTCCATACCAAGTTTAATTTCCGTGCTTCGGGAAGCATGTTAAGCAGTTGGTCCCGGCTGTCATTTGTAAATCTTTGACAGTCGTTACAGGTAGTCAGCTGTCCAAAAAGTCTGACAACCAGTCTTACCATGGGGTATCGTTTTACCCAGTACTATTAACATCCGGTTAGACTGGAAGCCGACCCAAACATAGTTGGGAAAAGGCTAGGCAGATGGTGATTATGAATTATTATTTATTGACCACACATCATAGAAGCCTCGTGACGTATAATAACCACACGAATCTTGTAATTTGTTTCTTGAAGTTCGTAACTGCTTCGTCTTTTACAATGAAAGGACTAAAAAATATATTCACGATGATAGACAGATTGATCCCCTTTACGGTACCCCAAAAAACCAACGGCCCAAGCAGGTAAGTACAGGATACAATAATCCCGGACGAAAGTCAACCGGGCACGGTACGGAAACTTGGAAGGATGACTGGATGTTTGTGGATGTTTTGAAAAAAAATTGAGGCCTCCCTTAAGTAAAGAGGTGGTAACTCCACAAATGTATGTTTCGAGAAAATTTGTGAAACTACTACTCTACTAAACTTAAACTGTCACTTACGGCTTATCTTCCGTGATTGTTCATTTTTTTGAGCTCCCGATATTATTTTAAACCGTGAAAGCTTAAAACAGTGTTACTACTAAGAAAAAAATTGAATTGCTTATTTTTCTCTGTGTTCTATCTGGTCTTTTCTCCACTATATTGGGGTGGGTGTTCAGTCTCACCAGATGCAACAGGATACAAATATTTAACATGGTTATACTGCTTATTTTTCTTGAGTGTTCATTTATTTATAATTCCATAAAGATCCGGTTATTTTGATTAGTACTGACTTACTTGACTACTTTGACCTAGAAAATTGAAATACACCAGTAACTGGTTTATTTAATACAAAATCCATCTGGTTTTGTTTTGAGTTTTTGCATATTTCTAATGAGAAGTGTTTCAAAATGTTGAGCGTTATTTTTGATGTTATTATTTTTAATGAATGCACGTGGAAATAAACTGTACTGTACTGTATTGGGTCGGACGTAAAGAATAGCACCATCCTATATCTTCCTGTGGCGACAAAAAAATGGACATCAGTAGTCTCTGTGCTTTTTTTTAAAGCTTAGAATCTTTGCTGTCAGTCATGTTTGCTGTTCAGAAAATAAAAATAAAAAAATTTTGGGATACCGTTTTTTTTACCTTCGAGGCCAGTTATAGAGAGGTCCAACGAAATTCAGACGAACATTGTTTACTGAAAACCTCTTTAGCTAATGGATGGAACGGACATTTTTGGATGAATGAACTTTTTCTTTAGATGTTTTTTAATAGTTCGTACGTGTCTGGAGTTGTGGAGATGTATCGAGGTGAAGAAATGGATGTTTCATTGTGTGTAGATGTCAAAATATGTATGTGTGCGTTGCGTTCTCTTTCTGGCACTATTAAAGCCAAGATTTGTAAATGTAGTTAGCACGTCTAGTCGACCAAAGCTACGTCTGCTCATTTTTAAAACCAAACCCCTTGCACGCGATGTCCACATTCGTAAATCGTGCGAACCAATAGTTGTAGGCTGAAAAATTTACCAGCATTTTTCATTATATTAATATTTTGTTTAAAAAAAACCTCAGGCTCTATGATCTCAGATGTTTAACCAATAGGAATGAAACGAAAAAAAAGGAACAAGGAAGACAAAGTTTTTTATTTTTATAGCGGTCTGGCGCTGCAAATTTTGGTGACTGTACTTTCCCTAAGCATTATTTCTGTCACGGTCGTGCAAATTGACGACCCAAATAGCGCAGCGGTGGTGAGGCTGCCTTACGTTCTTAGGGTCCCGGGTTCGAATACCGGTTGGAGGAAATGTTTGTGTGATAAGCATGGACATTAATTGTTTCCGAGTCATGGATGTTTATATGTATGTCGGATCCGGTCATGAGTACGGACGGGCGAATTGATCGAAAGCGCGCCAGTGGTGACATCACGCGACTTACTTACCAGTCTACCCCACCATGGCGGCTTTTACAGAGTCCTGAGGTCAACACCTCGCGGCGAGGCGGACATTCTGGGTCTGATCGCAGCGGAGTTAAGACATTTTGAAACTGTACCCGATTCATTGTGCCCCGTGTTATTGTGTGAAAGTGTAATGTCAAGTAACTTGTTAGTTTACTCAGTGTATCTGTTTGAAAAGAGTAACCATGGAGTTTCTTGCCGGTTCTTCTCCATGGAAACGACCAACCCGAACCGTGCAATGTGTACATGTGAAATAAAATAGTGTATCGCATCCAGTGTGTTTTCATAGCACGAAACCCGTCTTCTGCCCACAAAATGCTCGACTCTAGCGAAATAAATCCTGACAAACCCGACATGTATAATAAGTATGTATTTACAAATAAAAAGTATCTATGTAGTATATCAACTATCTGGTGTCCACGACACAAGCCTCGTTGCTTAGTGTGGCACTAGATGGCGCTGTGTGTTAATGTCCAACGATATTTATTTATTTAAAATATCAAACTACAAATGCGAGATTGAAATATAAATAAGTATATATAAATAAGAAATATAAATAAACTACGTCATAATGTTATAGATATTGGCCTTAATACACAACAAGAAGTTCATGTTGTGCTAAGACAATACAGTCAACAAGGTTTCGTGAGAAATTTTCTAAAGCTATTCCATAAAAAAGAAAAAAATTAAAAGTGTTTTTTTTTTTTTCAGATGTGTGAAGCAATACCTTCGCGCCAACTGAAAACCTTTTTTTGTCAGTTAAAATAAACGGCGTAGGTCTAAATTGAATAAACAACCCCAAAGATAAACAAAAAACCGATATCCAAACTAAATAAAAATATACTGCAACGATATCTAACATAATCTTGACCAAACACGACCCTTTCCGTAGATATATTATGTTTTTTCATAAAAAATATTCGCCCATTTTTTTGTAGTATTTTCCTTTTCAACGTAAAACTGTTAGAATCGCATTGCGATGACTCTTCAACCCTCTAGAGTGGTACTCGGTCGGCCCGTATTTTTGTACGACTGATCCGTATTATACGGCTACCCTGTGTATATGTCACTGGCAATGTATATTTTTTCCTGGATGCCGTGGGAAAAGGTTTTCAAGATTTCCGGTTTTCCATTTTGGAATATTTCAACACACTTTACACCGAAATATATCTAATATCACACTTAACAGAAAACGGAGTTAAAGATAGAATTCACCTTCGGTCTAGTGGTCGCAATCGCAACTGCTGAGCTTGAGGTCCTGGGTTCGATTCCTGGGTAGGGAATATAGTTGTTGGGTTTTTCCACCAAGAATTTCTCAGTAGCAACCATGGAGTCGAACATGGGACTTAAGCATAACTGGCGAAATATGGGTGAACCTACTATTAAGTACACCTCTGCTTAATCCTACGAGGATTACAGGCGTGATGTTATGTTATGTTCATTATCATCTGCCTAGCCTCCCAACTATGTTGGGGTTGGCTTCCAGTCTAACCGGATGCAGCTGAATGTCAATATTTTACATGGAGCGACTGCTTATCTGACTTACACAACCCAGTTAGTACTGGGTTGTAACGTTACATTTTCCCGGTAGGATCCAAAAAATGTAAGGTCACACTGAGCACTCACCTACCTAACTTTCAGTCTGGAGGGGAGCAGGCACTGTTAAAAGAAATAGTCAAGGGGACGAGTTATAAGAATTTATTATTAAATAACCTAGGGCCTACCTATTTGGAGCTAGAAGATAACTAAACTAGGTTAGAGAAGCGGGTGGATGAAAATGAAAATAAACGTGAGATGAACTGGAGAAAGGCGGGCCTCTGGGCTGTAGTAGTGGCCGAGAGACGTCAGGTTTCAGTCTTCCTTTAAGGATACTGGTCGAGGTATATCAGGCTTCGTCATTGCAGCCGAGGAAGCGAAGGCCGTCAATCTTCCTCCCGGAGGGCCGGAGGATGTCAGTTTTTTTCTTTCTGCTGAGATGGAAGACGTCAGTTTAATCAGATCGTAAGAGAGGATAGAGGGTCGCCACTCCTGTACCCTGGGCCACAGATGCTAAGTCATGGCACAGGTACACATTAACTTATAAATCACAGTAGAGGAAAACTTCCTCTGGTCACTCTTCCAGACTTGTGATGCCTTTCAGCTCCAGACGTAGACTGCCAAATCCACCACCAGGCTCCTGTCATATCCAGATGATTGACATTTTATAATTTGGAATTTCTAGAACACAATAAAAAGAAAAGATAATGAGGTCGATGTGATTTACCTATACGACCTACAACTAGCTCCAGCAATTAATTAAAAATAAAAACTAGGCCTGTCACTAACTGATATTACAAAGGTAAACAAAGATTTAAAAAAGTCTATAGAAAAAAACTTGAATAATAACATGAATTACAAGGTAAAAGGCCAAAGCCGTTGCTAAGCCTCCAAGAAATGAGCATGAAGCTACCTAGGGAGGACGAATGCTTAAATTTCAGGTTAATAATATCCAAAAATGTAAGTCAAAAAAACATGTAAAAACACACACATTACAGGGTATACGATACCACTTGGTTAGACTGGTTGTCAAACTTTTTTTAGGGCCACTTTAGCAACCTTTAACAACTGTTAAAGATCTGCAAATGACAGCCGGGACTAACGGCTTAACGTACTTTCCGAGGCACGGAGGAAACTCGGTACATAAGGGTGGTCACCCATCCACTGACCAACCTAGGCAAGCACGGCTTAACCTAAAGATCGCCCCGAGTGGCTGTTATTATCAAGCCACGAGCTCTTCTTAGTTAAACAATAGAAATCATAAAAAAATGGTTCTTCTTCAATCCAGCACCCGAAAAATTTAAAACCTTCATATCAAAGTCAACAAATTACCCATCACCAAAACTTTTCCCGGCCTTGCGAACCCATCTTCACGAGCACATCCTAATCAAAACTATTCGCTACGGAACCCCACTCTAAGGTGAATTAAGATTAATCACTGTTGACAGTTAGTTTGAGGTGGGCGCCGATAGACCCTCGTTGTGTTATGTCTAAACTTGAACGAAGTCTGCAATAATGATTTTGAAGGTTTGTTAGTTTAGAGGGTGTGAAGAATAGCCTATTGATGTAAAGGGTGGTTTTCCAATTTATGTTTGCTTTGGGTTTCGTGTTCGTTTAGGTTTATCATTCTCTTGCTTTTATCCCAATAGGGATGATGACTGACTAAAAAAATATGATTCTGTTTAGTCCGTCAGTTAGATTATCGAAAAGTATTGCATATCTTTTGTTTTTAATTTTTAGGAGTAGGTAGTTACTACAACTACTGCAACAGCCCATAACGTCCACTGCTAGACATAAGCCTCTCCCATGATGGGAGGAATCTGCCGTAATCTCCACGCTTGGCAGGCGGATTGGAGATCGCAGTGATGAAAGACTAACAGAAAACGCTGCTGCCCATTCTCTGGTCTACGGAGGCGCAAGGTGTTCTGCCTCAGACATTAGTCGCCTTATACGACACCCGTGAGTGTAATGGGTTGGTTCTATTCTACTCTGCCGGATACCACACGGTTAAAGGAGGAGTAGGTAGTTATGTACAAACATTGCAATAGGGATGATAACTGACTGAAAAAAATATGATTCAGGATACGTGTTTTTTGTTTTATCAAATTAATAAAAATTGACGAAAATAAAACGTGTCAAAGATCATGAGTGGGGCTTGTGACGTCACATTTGAGTAAAAAATGTACCCAAATGTGACGTCACACGACTTTTCGACGCACTATATCGTCTTCATTTTTTGTTTACGTGGAAATAGAAAAAATATGTGTCCAATATTTTTTGGAAATCTATCTGACGGACTAATTAGAATTTTTTGTCATACTACCATAGTCATTTGGGGTCAGCGCAGCATGTCTCTTCTCCCATACATTTTTTTCATAATGCCAGCAAAGTTGCACGATTTATGAATTTAAAGACACTAGTAATAGCACTGACTGCTGAGCTTGAGGTCCTGGGTTCGATTTCTGGGACGGGTCATTGGGTTTTTCCGATTTTTTTTAGTAGAAGCAACGGAGTCTCGCAGCAACCGAGCACAAATGCAGACTCCGTAAACCTCCGGATACGTAGAAATAATTGTTTAAGTCCCATGTAATAGGGGGAGAGCTATTAGACATAACTCGGCCCCTATTACATGAGAGAGATTAAACATATCTAGTGAAGTATGGGTGCACCATTAAATTTAGGTACACCTCTGTCCAACCCTTCGGGAACTACAGGAGTGATGTAGTGATAGCACCATACTCTAAGCTGAGTTCTGGGTCGACTCATTACAGAATGCTATCCATTAATGCTGAGAAGAAGAAGGGTCTTGAAACCTTTTTTTTTAAACATGAGGCCGACTCGTTCGCGGGCCTGTGGACGGTGGGCTATGGGCTAGCTCGCCGTCCGTCCGTCTCATGACGACAGGCCGTGTCGACGGCGCGTTCGTGTTCCACGCGCGCCTCAAAGAGAGTCAGCAATAGGAAGGGGTCCGCAAGGACCGATGCCTGCCGGGGTTGCGGGACTGTTCGAAAGAGATACCGTGACCCCGGAACACAAATGGCGATAAAGGAACATGGATGGGTTTTAGTCAGTAAAAGTCTGAAACTACCTCCTGCTCCGCCCAGAGCGGGGGAAGTCATTTGATGACTTCCCATCCGAAAAAAAAAAAGCCCGACTCCTTGGTACGTAGTCACCGCTGTTTATGGATTTATGCATCACAGATCTCCAATATCAGGAACAGAGGTACCGTTCGACAGACATCTTTCTCATCCCTCCATTTTTGAATATGTACGCTTAAAAACGTCGAACGTCGCCAATCAGCAACACTTCTTCATATGGTCAACGAAGATCCCTTATCTTCGTTGACCATATGAAGAAGTGTTGTAATCTTTGGGACAAGCCCGCTACTCTATTTCCCAAACCACTGCAAGTCCCGTAAGCCAAAATCAACAGTGGTGATCACCAGAAAAGCGCCGAGACAATGAAATTTGACGAATTCCTAGAGAAACAATTTAACTGTCTTGGATCCCGCAACGAAATTAGTCCGAAAAGTAGTAGCAGAGGAGTAGAAAAACCATAATTTCCATTTCCGAAGCGCTTCACTCGCCACTTACCTCTTTAAGATAAGAGATAAGTGACGAGCTTGGCTCCAAGGCTCAAAGGGGCTGACCGACAGTAGCAGAGCACAGACGTGTGTGCAAGAGAGAAAAGGAGGTCTTTGCATTTTGATTTATTACATACAAAGATCATCTGGCTAGCCTTTTCCCAGCTACGTTGTGGTTGGCTTCCAGTCTAACCGGATGAAGCTGAATACCAGTATTTTACAGGGAGCGAATGCCTATTTGACCTCCACAACCCAGTTAGTACTCGGTAATACGATAACCCTTGGTAAGATCGGTTGTCAGACTTTTTGGAACACTAACTACCTGCATAAATTATGTAATTATTGCAAATTAAATGCATAGATACGTCGAAATAATTATGGCCTGAACTATCGCCAAAAGTAACACCAAGATTGGTGTTTTACAGAAGATATTGTTCCAACGCCTTGTGTTCAGACATTCGGATGAAGAAATGGCTACTACCAAGTAATCTGTTCGCAAAAACCATTAAGGTACATCAAACGAGCCACAATAACATCTCGGAACAAAGACGATCTATGTAAATTCGACAAACCAAGTACCAGGGGGGACTACCGCGACCTCTGTTATCCTCGAAAGGTTAGACAGAAGTGTACCTAAAATTAAACCCACATTTCGCCAGTTATTTTTAAGTTCTATGTAATAGTGGCTATCCTATTGCCATCAACGGGCACAAATCGAAAATCCGCGGCTCCTACCTGACGAAAAACCCTAATAACATATATGTTGCCCGACATGGGAATCGATCCCAGGACCTTGTGTTCAGCAGTTGCGGCTGCAACCACTAGTGTAACGATGCCGAGTGTTTTTTCAGTGTAAGAAAGAGATGAAGCTAGATGTCCTGTACAATTCTGTCTCTTTCTCCCACTAAAGTAATTCTAAAGTAACACTGCTATAAGATTAGGTGGTACAGGCCCTGTTGGCAAGATCGTCAGATTCCGAGTAACGTACCAATTATCATATAACGGCTTAAGTGTTAGGGCCGAGTAGCTCTATTAAGTTGGAGTTCAAGTTTCATACAATAACGTGCTTAATAATATTATAAGTAATACTAAACTGCCCTTCGGAAGTTGGAGGAAATGCCGGAGGCACAGTGTACACGAGACGGTACGACAGCGATTGAATTTATGAGTTAAATAAGTTGTCGTTGAAGTTTTTGCGGGAAAAATATTACAGGTACAAAATACCACCCAGTGGAATTTATTGCTTATCACTCAATGACTGATGTTGACAAATTCAAGAATATTCATTCCGCAATTTACATTGTTGATCAGAATTATTTAAATAACACAAAAACAATGTTTCAAATGTAATTAGCTATTTCCTCCAAAATCTTTTGTATTGCGTGTTATTTAATTACGTTGCTGAAAAAATATCGTAAAGACTAAGACGAAACCTCAAACTCATTCCAACTTTAGTTATTGATAGATTTGAATAAGAATATCTTAAAGATATCTTAACTATCTTAACTAAACTATCTTGTCTATCTTAACTAATTAATTAAGTTAGAGTACGGCGGGTATAATTTCGTGTTTTCATAATTATGGACGATAACAAACCGTGAGTGTTTTGTTTCCCATGGATCAGGATTGAAGCGTAAACACAGTACATGTGAGTGTTTCGGTCGATTTACATGAATAAGAATATCTTAAAGATATCTTAACTAAACTATCTTAACTAATGAATTAAGTTAATTATCTTACCTATCTTAAATATCGTAACTATCTTAACTATGTTAGATATCTTAACTATCTTAAATATCTTTAAGATATCTTAACTATGTAATAAGAATATCTTAAAGACTAAGACAAAACCTCTAACACATACCAACATTACTAATATCGATTGATTTTGTTAGTGTCTATCTGCTAACCTTTTCCCAGCTATGTGGGCATCGGTTTCTATTCTAACCGTATGCAGCTGAATACCAGTATTTTACTTTGAATGGTTAACTAATGGTTAATTTGTCTCTATTGGTATTGAAAACCCATTTCGTAAACATTAGGCAACGAGCCTGCTGAAATAGTTTATTAAATCATCATCTGCTTAGACTTTTCACTACTATGTTGGGGTTAGCTTCCAGTCTAACCGAATATTATTATTTAACATAGAGCGACTGCCTATCTGATCTCTACAACCCAGTTAGTATTGGGTAGTACGATACCCTTTGGTAACTAAACTACTAAACTGGTTGACAGACTTTCGAGCCACTGTCTACCTGTACCGACTGGCAAAGATCTACACAATGACAGCCGGAACCAACGGCTTAACGTGCTTTCCAAGGCACGGAGGAAACTCGGTATGTAATGGGTGGTCACCCATCCACGGACATACCTAGGCAAGCGTGGCTTAACCTAAAGATCGACCCCGAGTGGCTATTATTATTTTTAGCCACGAACTCTTCAGAGTCAGTACAAAAATGATTCCTATATCATCTGCCTAGCGTTTTTCTAAATATGTTGGGGTCGGCGTCCAGTCTAACAGGATGCAGCTGAATACCAGTATTTTATATGGAGCAACTATTAATAATTTAAACTAATAATTATTTTAAATTTATTCAAAAATATATAAGGTAAACGTTTACAGTTTTTCTTAAATCTATGTCAAGTTCACCCAAGCTGTGAGCCTGAACTAGGTAATCCTGTGTTTCAGGCGATTTGAGGTAACATTAATTGATTAAATAATCACATACATATTAATATTATTGGTACAAATGTAAAAAGGTATATAAAAATTATACTATCTTTACTTAGCTAACTAATTAAATAAATAACAATTAACAATAATAGGATCAATATTTACTTTAGCACAAGTAATAACTTCTCTGTATCTTCATAGGACATACTTTGAAGAGCTTCCTTAAGGATACAGGATAGGGTGGGGGGTGGGGAGGGATAGGGTTATTGTGATTTCAGGAGTAGATGTTTGCTTTTTCATTTAGCCTGTTATTAAGGATGACTTTATTATCACTTTCCAAAAAAAATGGGTATAATAAGTGAACGGAGTAGAAGCAAATGGCATACTTAGTTTAAAACTTAGTTTCTTTTAAAAAAAAAGTTAAAAAATTATTATATCCTTTTCATATCATACGCGTATTGCGTATGATTTGAAATTTGATATTTTTCATATTTTTTTTCAAAATTTCTCTTTCTGTGTTCTAAGAAAAGTTTACATGAAATTTGTAGAGTTTTTGATGATTGGTCATTTTTTTCTAAGCTGTGGAACAAATTAAAAAAAAAACTAGGTATGCCATAAGCTTCTACTCTGTTCACCTAATATACCCATTTTTTTTGGAAAGTGATAAATAAGTCATCCGGTTTAGTTAGCGGTCCGAGGTACATATAAAACTTGGCTGTGAAAGCATGTTTTGTATTTTTTTGAGGGCAAACTATATCTTTCCGTCTTTTTTTAGTAAATTCAGTGCTGTATGGAAGTTCTATTACAGTGCTCATAATAAATAACAGTCAAACTGTTAGTACTTTACAAGATTTATACAGAAAAAATAAAACATATTTAATAGTTTAAATTTTAAACCGTCCATCCGTCCCCTTTTACATCTCCCTACACTGTGGTCCCTCTCTCCGGTACACATAATCTGCTTAGTTATGGAATATTAAGTTTGTGCTCACTTGAGACGGCCTATCGTGAGGCTTAGCAAGCGCTGACAGATGACGTAATCTCATCTAATTAGAATAATTAAGTTTATGCTGAAGTCTGATATACAATAAATTGGTCTTAGATTTGATGAGCATGGCTGAAGGAATGATGTTGAAGTTTGAGTTAGGGCAGATTTTGGTACAACGTAAATGAAGTTATCAATTTGATTCAAGTGAATTCATCTTGCTACATCTTTCTTACATAATGTAAAGTACTATAAGGTACACCTCTGCCTTACCCTTTGGGGATTATTGCCGTGATGTTATGTTATTATTTAATTGTTTTATATTTCATGACACCTTATTTCAAACCGATACATAATTTGACTTTAACACAATCATTATCGTAGATAAAACGTCACTTTATCTTAGCCCTAAGATGCGTTAATTTTCACGTACCTATAGCTTATTTTATCATCTGCACTTATTTCATTGTTTACCTAATGCAACTTATTACATATGGCATAAGGGTGATAAATGCCAGACCGTCAGTGAACTCGGTAGTACATAAAACGAATGACCCAATGAACTCGTAAAGCCTCTTTTAGACAGCATTCTCTCACCTGTCGATTTCGTTTAGAATACAGAGTGGAACTCCATTTCCCGTGATAGTCAACGGCCGTGTCAATCAAGGTTTTCAATGCGTCAATAGTTTTTATCGAAGTGACGTGTAAAAATAGCTCTTTCGTGTTTTTATGTAGGAACTGTCAATTGGTGGAATTGTTTGGTTGGTCTGAGGATGGGCGACCACTCATTACATATCGAGTTTCTGCCTAGGGAAGCACGTTAGTAGTCAGTGGCCCGAAAGTCTGACAACCATAGTCTTCTACCCAGTACTAACTGGGTTGAGGAGGTCAGTTCGAATTCACTTCAAATCACGTCGTATCCCGCCATTTTTGTTCGATATTAGTATTGCATTATGTACTTTGTTGTTTACAAAAATGAGTGATACAAGGTTAATAATTGTACGATCCAAAATGTAAATCATTTTTACAATAAATAATTCTATTATTTATATTACCTATACCTACATAGTTTGTTTGTAATAAATAGGCTCAGCGATTAAACTTTCCATGAATTTACATAGACTTCTTACAACACTACAACGTGCTACAACACCTCATGGTTTTAGAACCTTTTATGGAGGATTCATATCATGGATGTAGTTATAGTCTTGTGTGCAACTGAACATAATTAGGTATTAAAACACTCGGCTTAACCTCGTGTGATAAACCCACATTCGTGTTTTAATACCCCTTATTTATACAACAGTTGCATAATTATCTATTAACAACATAATAATGATGAATATGGTTAATAAATAATGATTTAATGTTCATGGAAAATATTCCTGATGCATATCTCAGTTGAGAATTTGCCATTTTCATAATAAGCCATTAAGAGTTGGCCATTCAGAGAATTAGGCTTTTAGGGTATTGGGCATTTAGAGAATTAGGCGTTTTGAGAATTGGCCATTCTGAGAATTAGGCTTTTAGAGAATATGCCATTCTGAGAATTAGACTAAATTGGCCATTTTGAGACCTAAAAACTATCTAAATTTTCTTTTTGCGACTTTGTTGCCATTTTGAGAATTAGGCCTTTTGAGCCTAAACCCTGTGAGATGGTAGAGCAATGTTTCTTATCAATTTATGGTCGTTATATTTATTCATAATCCAATCAATTAATCACAATTTAATCAATTATAATTTTATTCAGTAATTGTCATGTCTGCCAATGTCTTTCTCTTTTTAGTGTTGTATACAGCATTGAATGAATGATTTCATAGCTTTATTTGTTAATGTTTTAATTATTCTTTGTATGTGTCGGATCCGGTCATGAGTACGGACGGGCGAATGGATCGAAAGCGCGCCAGTGGTGACATCGCGCGACATACTTACCAGTCTACCCCACCATGGCGGCTTTTACAGAGTCCTGGTGTTAACACATCGCGGCGAGGCGGACATGCTGGGTCTGATCGCAGCGGTGTTGAGACGTCTTGAAACTGTATCCGATTCATTGTGCCTAGTGTTATTGTGTGAAAGTGTAATGTCAAGTAATTTGTAATTTGTTAGTTTACACAGTGTATCTGTTTGAAAAGAGTAACCATGGAGTTTCTTGCCGGTTCTTCTCCATGGAAACAACCAACCCGAACCGTGCAATGCGAAATAAAATAGTGTATCGCATCCAGTGTGTTTTCATAGCACGAAACCCGTCTTCTGCCACAAAATGCGAAATAAATCCTGACAAACACGACATATGTATATGTTTGTAATGTCAATAATATAAATATGTTATGTTAAACCGTTTTTTGTACAAGTGGTGTTAACCTGTAATTAATTGTTGCACTTGTAAATGTTACTCTAGTCATTAAGTCAGAAATGTACATAGTGTAAACAATTGTTGGGTAACCTAAATAAATAAATTAAATAAATAAATGAGAATCGACGGTTAATAAAAACACCATCATGTTGGTATCATTGTCCTCAAATAAAAATCATAAGATCACGCCTATGATCCCCGAAGGGCTAGGCTGAAGTCTTCTTTAGCGTGAGCCCATTAGTACATTGTAGTCGTTTGTAGTTGGCAACCCCGGTAGTTGTTTCCTCTGCCGCCGATAGAGTGCACGGCTGTGATACTCACGCGCGGATGCGTGCGCATTTTAGTTAAGTTCTCTACGAGACGCGCTGCGCGGTGTCACGATATTTCCCGCGCTTGCGCTATTTAGGTGTGTGACGGTATTGTTCGGCTAGCATTAGCCTGGTTTCATGTACGGTGGCTATTTTATATAATAAACGACTTATGAACCAGACATGCAGTGTTTCAGACCACCCCAATAGCCTACCCAACGCTATAGTTCCTAATAGTACACCCAGATTTTGCCAGTTACGTTTTAGTCCCATGTAATATTGAGCGAGTCTATTGCAATCAACCGGGCACAAATCCAGACTCCGTAGCTGCTACTGAAAAATTCCTGATAGTAAAAACCAATAACTCTTTGCCCGACCCGGGAATCGAACCCAGGACCTCATGCTCAGCAGTCGCGCTTGCAACCACTAGACCTACGAGGCCGTAAAAAAAATGTGACTCTTCGAATACTCTGAAACGAAAAACACACATCTAAAGCTTTCTACTTAATTAACTTTAGATACATAATCAAAGAAAACAATATAAAGTTGCCTACTAACCCTACTCTACTAATTTAATTATACCCAAACACCAGTGTGTTTTTTTAATTAATTTATTAAGTAAATATATTAAATTAGTACCTACCTAATGATAAAAAATCACAGTTTTCCTCAAATTTGCCATTTAATTAGCCTAAAACATAAAACAAATACTGATGAACAAGAGACTATCTTATCTTAACTTAAATCTTGAGTAAATTTTTCAACATTCACAATATTTCGTTTCTTAGGAAAAAAAAAGTCTAATTTGGAGAAAACTTTAGATACACGTGCCAACATTCTGGAAAACATTCGCATAACATGAAAATCTTGAGAATTGTGTAGACCAAAATAGAATTCAGAAGATCAACAACCTAACCAAGATTTTGTAACAATATTTTCCCTCATATCTAATTATTGTACATATAATTATGTATTTACTTAATTTACCTTTAATGTTTATTGTTTTTTGTACCAATTTGATTATTTTTATAGTTGTTAATAGATTTCTTTTATTTTATAACCTTTACTGTCCTAGTTAATTTGTGCTATTTATAGTAATGGTCTGAAACACAGTTTTAAATAAACCTAGATCGGGCAGGTCGCTAACAAACATTTGAATTCCACATTATCGTTTCTTGCAACTGTTAAATATATTTTAGTTAATGTAGCTTCCGCGTTTTGGTCAGAGACTCCTCGTCAGTTGTACAATGTCGTCGGTTGCTTACGCTGGCTTTGACCCTTTGCCCGTTTTACGCGCGTTTGAATCTATAAAAACGCAAAAATCGGCAACTACGGCGCGTTCCTGAAACGCGCGTCGTCTGCACGTTTAAAATACGCCGTGTGCTAGGGGCCTAAGGGCGTGGACACATGTCTACGGTACGGCGCCTCCGCTGTTTGACGGCGCGGCGTCGTGCCACGGTGCGGTGCGGTGCCGTGTACGGTGCGCCGCGCTGGCAGTTAATGCAAAGGGTTAGAGTACACTTTTGAATCGATGGTTGCTGCCGTGAGGGCACTGCACCACGGCAAGTTGCCGCGCTGCCACAAGACGGCGGCGCGCGGCGCCGCGCCGTGGCCATGTGTCCGGGCCCTTACTCGGTATAAGGTATACTCAAGCTTGTAATTAGTTGTTGATTTCGCTCTCTTGTTCTTAGATTATTTTCAAATAAATTGAGGTTTGATTAACAGGGATTTTGTTATTCATGTTTACTTATAGGTACGTAAGAATCCTATCTTACCTGAGGTAGGCCTTTCCGCACTAGACTGATACGTAATAGACTAGTTAAGTTGAACTTGAATTGTTCCATAAAGATCTTTCTTGTTTTTTTTTAACATTAAATAACCTCTAACTAACATAAGAACCACTATGCAACCCGCATAGGGTTCTTAATGATAGTTAAAAAGGTTTTTTAAAGGTAATTTCTAGGTAAAATTAACCAAAAGTAAATGGTGTCGATTCTGTTGTGCACAAACTAAACTTAATTTAGGCTATTGCTATCTTTTTCTCTCTAATAAAACGAGAAAGAGACGGACGTAATTTAGAGCTGTCAAATTTAGTTGGAACTAATATTTCCATACAAATGAAGGGTGCACGTAAAAACATGTCGACTAAAACACGGTGAAGCGCAAGGCATAAACTAGTTTGACATCTCTAACATAGTTCATAGCTATAGCCGTCCTTTTCTCGCACTGCCTTTTAGTAAAAGATAGCAATAGATTAAATTAAGTTTAGTTTGTGCACCACAGAATCGACACCAGTAGCTCGAAAGTCTGACAACCAGTATTACCAAGAGGTACTCAATAACTGGGTTGTAATCAGATAGGAAATTGCTCCACGTAAAATACTGGTAATCAGTCGCATCTGTTTAGAGTAGAAGCCGACCCCAAAACTGTTGTGAGAAAGAGAGGCAGATGATATTTTGCGGTGTCAATCAGACGAATTTTGCAAACAATATGAAGCAATTCATTAGGTATGAATTTCCTTTAAAATCCTTGGTTTTGTGGTTGTAAAGGTACGCACACATATGTAAACGCCACGTGCGAAGATATCAATTAAACCAGTTGTGAGCGCGCATGTACTCACGTGCATACATTTTCATTCGATAGAAAAGTGTCGGCCTTCTGTGTTTATATATTTCACAAGTATGTAATGTGTCGCCAAATTGAATTGTAACTGACGTTAAGACGGGAAAGGGAATCCTGAATCGCTCATTACGCTTCTCGTATGTTAAATGACAACATTTCGGAATAGGCTCCTTTTCGGTACGCGGGCGGTAAAGTGCTTATATTATTTCTAGAAATAGAATACTTCGTACGCGTTTTCCGATTGTTTTTCAATACCTGTAGCATTTTTCTTTTTCGATAAGTGCTTACATGTGTGTGTCATAAAATAGCAGTTGGATTGTATTTGAATATCATTCCCTTACGAAAATAAAAGAATCTCTCTGGATATTAACATTTAAATATCCTAGGTCTGATGAATTTAAAATTTTCATCGTGATTTATTATTCTACTTAAAAATTCTGGATTTCTTTATTATATTCTTTATTCAGAACTTGAAAGGTACAAGTACAGTGCCACCAGTATTTAAAATGGTAAAATGGTTCCGCACATAATTTTTCCTTCGGACATTTTTCCGCTTCCTCCTAATTCGTTAAAATTCACTTTGATGTCATGTCTCCGCTGAAATACACTCAATTGCTCATTCGGTGTCATTTTACACCAACTAATTGGATTGTTATTTAGGGATCTAGTAAATTAGAGAGTATTGTTGTTTTGATGTGACTGTACTTTGGTTTGTGAAAAGTATGTTTTATTTTTTTATTTTGAGTTTATTTAAAAACTGAAGACTATCTTTATCTTACATAAGAGTTTCATGGGCGCTAAGAGTTCAACGTAGGCATTGAGACGTCGTAGAAGTGTCCTCTACCTTTTTTACTTCTCCCGCTCTGGGCGGAGCAGGAGGGAGTGTCAGACTTTTACTGACTAAAACCCATCCATGTTCCTTCATCGCCCTTTGTGTTCCGGGGCCACGGTATCTCTTTCGAACAGTTCCGCAACCCCGGCAAGTGTCCTCTACCTCGCTTTGAAATAGCTTTTTCAATATACTTCCTCGAAAACTGGGCCATAGCGCACTACGATTAGGTATAACATGCAATGTATTTCACACGCGTGCGATTTTTTTCAAATTTGTTTCAAATTGTATATATATTTTAAAACTAATAGTTACTTTTATAAACAAATTAACTTTAAATTTATTAGTGTTCTAAATATAAAAAAAAATAACTATTTTTTATAATAGGCTGTTTAGCGGCTTAATACCTTTGCATCTCCTTTAACCTGGCGAAAGCAAAGCTCGGAAAAAAAGAAAATTAAAATCATAGTTTCATAGTAATTCATGACAAAAATATTTTTCGTTCTTATGATTTATTTCTTTAAAAGTGTATTGAGAAACGTCGTTTGATACACGTGGAAATTTGTTATTGCAGTTCTCGGCTCAAAAACACCCTCGCCTACGGCTCGGGAGTTAATTCCGCCTCGGTTGCAGTAACAAACTTTCTCCACTTATCTCAAAATGTACTATTTAGACTCCGAAAAACAACCCCGTAGACTGCTAGTTGAAACCTCATCTACTCCGAAAGCAACCTGCTTCGAAGCCTAACCGAACCTAAGTGAAGCCAAGGTCAAGTACCTGAACAATCTCAAGAGAATAGAACATTACGAAACAAACGAAAAAATAATATTCATGGGTTATTAAATTGTGGACTCATATCTGCCTAGCCATTTTCTATGTTTGAGTCAGTTTATAGTTTTATTGAACGCCCCCTGCGGTGTATAGCGGTCGGGCCAGAGCGGGACCCTTTCCGCTCTGGGCGGAGCGGTAGGGAATAATAAGAATAATTTATTTAAAAAGAAAATATTACAAAAGTGTACATTTAGGTGCAGCAGTGTTATTTCTTAAAGTATTGTATAATTAGTGCCTAAAAGTAAACTATAACTACTATATATAATATAACAGTTGCAAGTAAAGAAAACGTCGAATTCAAATGTTAGGTAGCGACCTACCTGATCTAGGTTTTTTTTTAAACCTGTGTTTCAGGCCATCACTTTACATTAGATAATTTAATTAGGTCAGAAAAAGTTTTAAAATAAAATAAATCTATTAACAACTATAACAAAAATCAAATTGGTAAAAAAACTTAAATTAAACATTAAAACTAACTTAAGTAACAATAATCAGACTAGGACTTCTAGAAGTTTTTCTGTGTCCGTGTAATTATGTATCGCTAAATAATCTGATATTACAAAACTACATTTCCTATAACTTAGACTATAGAAGTTTAGTTTCTTGTTGATTGTTGTCTATTATACAGAAATGGTCCCAAAAACACATAGAATCGACTAGCAAAAGCATGTCTAGCTTGAGGCTTTGTGCAAACCAGGTCCTTCCTTCTCCTATCGGAAGGAACTGGGTCATAGGGAAGGGTAGAGTGCTGCTGTAGTATAATGTAAAGAATAAATAATTGCCGAACTGTGAGCACATTACATGCTTTGTAGAGCAGTTGTGTCGGAAACCTAAACGGACGAAAGGTAGCAACCTTTAGAATTGCTCTTTGAGCACGTTCTAGAGGGAGAAGAATCGAATTTCCCGCGCCACCCCAGGACGTTATGCAATAGGTTATAATGGACTGACCCAACGCTAAATAAACCTGTTTTATTAATTTATAATCGGCTACATTACGTAAATACTTAAAAACATATATGAGTTTGCGCACTGTAGTACATAGTAACTCGATATGTGTACGGAAATTTAGATTGGAGTCAATTGTGACACCAAGATATTTAATATGGTCAGCTTTTTCTAATGTAGTTCAAGAACATGCAGTGTCAGCGTACGTGCTACAGGTATGCGCGTAAATGACTGGGTTAGTAAGCGGTGTGTTAGTATTTCTTATTTTAAATGAAATGTATTTTGTTTTATCAGCATTTAATGTTAAAAAAATATTCTGGAGCCAATTAGATACAATGTTGAAACCATTTTGAGCATGTTCATAGGCCTCAGCTCTTGATTTAGCTGCAAACAACAGAGCAGTATCATCTGCATAAGACATTACAACACCATTTTCGAGTGGCAGGCTGCACAGGTCATTTAATATAGATTAAAAATAATGTAGGACCTAATATACTGCCTTGTGGAATTCCAAAACAAGTATTAGGAAGATCAGAACTTGCGTTCGGACCAATTTTTACACATTGCTGTCGATCGCTAAGATAATCAGACAATAGTAGAAGCTGCGCTCCTCTTATCCCAAGTGTTTCAAGTTTCTGCAAAAGACTAGTGCAAGATATAGTATCAACGGCAAGGTCTAGAAAGATACCAACTGTATGCATTCCACTATCTAGATTTGTAGAAATGTATATAATCAATTTGTTTACTGCTTGGCTAGTTGATTTTTTAGGCCTAAACCCAAATTGATTATCTGAAAGAAGTTTGTTATCTTCTAGATATTTTATCAGTCTACTGTTTATGATTTTTTCTAAAATTTTTGATAGACCCGTTAGTACTGAAATGGGTCTGTAGTTATTCACACTCATTTTGTCTCCAGACTTGAAAATAGGTGTGACCACAGACTTTTTTAGCAATTTTGGAAATATCCCTTTAGATAAACATAGCTGGAAGATGTGGGTAAGCGGAGGGGCCAGTAAGTGTTGAAATCTTTTAAGTACGTTATTGGGTATATCATCCCACCCAGTTGCGCAGACATCGTTTAAGCCGTTTATTATTCTAACTACTTCGTTGACGTCTGTATCTAATAGAACAAAAAAAATTAACGCGGAAGATGTCCTAGTTGGGTTTTGAGTAGGAGGAATGCTAATATTTATGAATGTCAGACTTTTCTAGATGGGACATCATCAAATGACCTTCATTTGATGATGTCCTATCTAGCATGTGGTTTTTAACATGGAGTGACCTATCTAAGCCTCACACTAGCAACAGTGACTATTTTGGTCGAAATAAGCAGAAACACAATCAGCCTAGAATGTTCCCACTGCTGGGATACAGGCTTCCTCTCGATGAGATGAACTGTAATCCAATGCACTTTGTACACCAGGTAACGTACCTTCCTGCCGAGCCTACGACGTACACCTCTGCTGGTCACATTAGTAAAAAAGATAAAAAAAAGAATTAAGTCACAAAACTAAAACGGAGTTCTTGTTTAAAGATAGTAATTAAGTACTTAGTGACGGATCGTTAGCGGTAGATGTAAGCCTCATTTAACCCTTTCCTGACAATTGAGTCCTATTTGCGGCGGGAGCAATGAGGTATCTAAAATAATTGTTTTTTTTTCCGTTATCAAAAACGTAAACGAAGTAATGCTGAGATGTTCTGACCAAAAGAATACATACTCATAACACAAGTATTTTGGAGGAATAGAATATTATTTGTGAGTGTTAAGTACTTACATTAGAGTCTTTTAGTGTTAATTATCACTCTCAAATTGGTTCACCGAGTCGCTGAAGTTCCACCTTCGCGTCTGCCAAAGGGCAATCGAACGCAGCATACTGGATGTTTAAAGACAAGACCGAGTTCTTAACACCACGCGGCGTTCCAAAACAGGCATAATTGACGTCAGCAAGAAGGCAGAAATGGGATTGTGCTGGTCACGTCGACCGCATGCACAATGACCGCAAGGTTAAAGTCTCCACACAATGGGTGCCTACAGGTAGACGATGCCGCCGAAGCCGGCCCAGGAAGAGGTTGCTTGACGACCTGGATGCATACCGCGAGGGTTAATTTGAGTTGGCACGGGACAAGAGCTTTTGGAGGACAGCTTTGCCCAGAAATAATTTCATACATTTTTATTAAAATTATGACTTCTTGATAACTACCAGTTATTAGGTTCTATAAATATTCAAACGAACAAGTTCCTATTTAAGAAGCTGCCTTTAATAAAATTCGGAATTCAGCCCTTCTTTCCAAAATTAAATCAGTCTGTCTACACAGAACCCAATTAGTAGCTTTTCTAAAAGAAATCTCAAACGAAACGGATCTCCATTAACACGTCAGAAAAAATCTGAGCTAGTGATGCCATTAACAATAGTAGAAAAAAAAAGAAAAAAGTTCACTCACGCAAACCGATCGCAAATTGGAAACTCACTTTGTAGGGAGCTATTTTTTGTTGGCTCTCGAACGCGACGTCTTGACATAGAGTTCGTTAATTGAATAGATGTGACAGGAGGGATTAGCAATAAATAAAAAGATGTGTTAAAAGCTTTTTAATCAGGTGAGCGATTGATCGAGCGTCTGTGGATGCTATTAATTAACGATATTATAAGAACAATTGCAGCAGTGATAGCCTAGTGGTGCGACCGTCGGAATGTGAAGTCATAGGTCTCGAGTTCGAACCCAAGACACGCACCTCTGATTTTTCGGTTTCATGTGCGAATTGCATAATTGCGAATTGTATAATTATAACTTGCTTCAGTGAAGGAAAACATTGTGAAGCCTGAGAGATAGTTTTTGACGGCATGTAAAGCCAAGTCAAAGGTTAGGCATTAACGACACGATTAAAGAAGATAAAAAAAAAAACAATAATAATAAAGGATCTGTCAGAACGAATAGCTATGGATTCATTAATGGCTGTGTCAAAACAAAAAAATAATTCTCGCAGTAGGGTTTAGTGTCACAAAATATGACTTGCCTGTGGACATAATAAATATTATGTCATCTAAAACATGTATAATTCAACTTTGTACGAAAACCAAATAATAATTTTTCAAATCGCCTTATTCATCTAACTCTAGTATAATAACAACATTACTTTATATCCTCTGATTAAAATATGAATGATCTGTAATCAAATAACGTACAATTTTCGCTATGATAAAAATTCTGCACGTTTCGAATTCAAAAAGTATTAAATTTTAGCACTCGTTACAAACGTATTCAGGTTTCCAATGTACCCATCTGAATGATTTCAATTATTTAATCTATGCCCTATTTTTTCTTTTTCCAGTGCGCCAAAGCAAAATTCTGAAGGCCCGAACGCTTTTCATATCACGCCCTTTTTATCTTTTATACTCATTCTTTCTTTTATGAGCGAATTTTATTTGATGCTTCTCTGTACGATTTGTACGTAATGGTTCAACGTATGAGAGATATTGTATCGCTGCCTCATATTTGTATGATTTTAGGGTAAATATAAACGTTTGTAATGCTCATTTTATTATGGATTTTGGTAAAAATAAACCTAATCCGCCATGATGGTATCAGGCAGGTAGATTGACAGTGCGTATTATCATTTTACTGGTTTGAATATTCCAAAAAGTTAAGAGAGGATTTCTTCTTTTACTAATATCAACTAGACGGGATTATTTATAAGTCGCTCTTGAAATCATAATCAGTCGGAAATATTAAAAAAGAAGGTAGATAACCCAGAATACATCTGACCGAAACATGATCAGTCTTGACGACCAATTCATTCTACCACAGTTCATCCTTGACATAGACTCCCAAGCTACGCCACAACACTCTTACCTCTGCCTCCCGTATCCAGTCTGTCCCAGCCCATATTTAAGGTCGTTTGTTTTTCTAGCTGGGGTGCCCAGGAGTCTTACGCTTCGCCGAAACACGAAGTCCACTCCAGTAAGGACTCAGGTTTGTCCTGTGATAGACATAAATAATGTAAAAAGCTCACTGTCATCATCTGCTAGTCTTTTCCATCTATGTTCGGTTCAGCTTCCAGCCTAGCCGGAATCAGCTGAATATCAGTATTTTACTTGGAGCCAATGCTTATGAACCAAGGTTACCCACGTAGACAGATAGATAGATTGAAGAAGAAAATGAAGAAAGAAAAGAAGCCAAACCATTGCCACCACTTTGCTCGCAGAACGGATGGCCGATGGGGCCGAAAAGAGTGGTGACCGCGAACCGGAAGACGTTGCGTTGGAAGTCCTCCCACTAAGTGGACCGATGATCTGATGCAGGTTGCGGGAATACGCTGGATGCGAGTCGCACGAGACCGGTCAATGTGGCGACACTTGGGGGAAGCCTATTTCTAGCAGTGGACGTTTTTCGCCTGAAATCATGATGATGATGATGAATGCCTATCTGATTTTCACAACTAAGCTACAGTATAATAATGGTCAAAGCTACGAGCAGAATCGTAAGAATTCTGAAAACGGGATACTTGCCAAGTCGACTATTTGTTTTGAGTTTCCAACGACGCTGTTGCAAGTACCATGATCACGGATAAAACCCACAAATCAACAAAAATAGTAAACTTGGTAAATAAATATCCGTTTTTCAGAGTTAATGATAGTGTTAGTGACAATGTCAGTTTAAGAATTTTATCTGATGATTTTATAACCACGATGTGGAGCTCTGACACAGCCAGAAGGCAACGCGGTAGACCTCGCAGAAGAAAGCTGGACGAGCTGGATAAAACCAACGGCCAGTGGTCCACATTTGCCCTTTATCGAAAAAGTTTAAAGTCATGAGGAGAACAGCGGCATGACACAGGCCAACAGTAACATTAACAGTAATTTTCTCTATGATTAACTATAACAATCTGTCCCAATTAAAAACAATAAAGACATCAACCAACTCTCAGCTCAATTATGTAACAAACATTCAAACATTTCATGTTTACTTTAGGTCCTTCATAATTTAACCCTCGTGTACCTAAAATGGGATAGCCAAGCTAAGTACGATTATAAATCTTAGAGCCACAGGTAGGTAACGTGTTGAATTGGGCTCCGAGATTAGGTATGCTATACATCATTGAGGGCCTGGAAACCAATTGGATTTGACACGTAGGCACTAGGGGTAGACTGAAAATCTATGGCTGGGCTAAGATGGATTGGTTTTTATCGATAGTTTGGCAGGTTGATTAATTGAATTACAATTTAGGAATGTAATAATTCAGTACGTTAACTTTATTGCGTTGGAAAAATATTTGTCAGATTTTAGGTAGGTAACGACACTAGGCGACACCTGGATGAGGTACCTAAAATAAAGGACACTGAAAGAACAAAATTAAACACGGCCTATTTCTGGATTTTGGACTCTAGGCGCTGAAAATGTAATTTAAAACATCACGCCTGCAATCCCCGAAGGGTTAAGCAGAGGTGTACCTTATACTACACCAACATTTCGCCAGTTTTATTTAAGTCCCATATAATAGGAAAATGTAACAATGCACTTTATTTTAGGAATTGTGAAAGTGTTAAGAATTTTTGGGAAACAAGGCCTTATGCATAAGGCCTTGTTTACGGCCTAGGGCGATGCGGCTATAGGGACGCAAAACACGGTCGCATCTCCAGTTCCCGTCGGAATATCGGCGACCCGCTAGTAATGGTAACCGTGGCATGCTTTAAAAATATTTCATTTGTATTTGGTATGGTAATTTTAAAAATTTCTTTCACAAGACTCGTGTCGTTTGAGCGTGAGTTTCGTGTCCAAAAGGTTATAAAACGAAACAAATTAACATGAAAAAGTTCAAGTTGGACTCGCGCACCGAGGGTTCCTTATAAACTTAATATTATACCGTATTTTGTTATTTAACTACCTACATATTTACGGTTTTCAGATATTTTTCTTTACATGTGCTTTAAAACATTGCTTCTAGACAAATTGCATGATTATAGGTCAACGGAAAGTACCTTATAGGTTTTGATTCCCTTGTGAAATGACATAACCCGATCTTTTGATCGCGTTGACTTACAAGTTAGATTTTTGTACTGCTCCAATGGGTAGCAAACTTGAGTATTTGATATTAATTTAAGGTATATACCTCCTGAGAAAAAGGGTCTTGAGAGACAGACAAACAGACGGACATCAAAGCGATCCTATAAGGGTCCCGTTTTTCCCCGCTGAGGTACGGAACCCTAAAAACCTGTCATAATTATAAACAAAACAATTAATCAAAAGTAAAACACTAATTTTAATAAAAATAACCAAAATTGAAAACAAAACGCCACATTTCTTTTTATATCTTATTTTATGACTAATTTACCTTCACGTTTTCACTCAGCGACGTTTAGATAGTGAATGTTTATATTTCCTGTTACAATTCGTTCACGGAAATATTAAAGTAAAATGTTACCTTGGTTTCCGTTTTTATTCTTATCTTAGTAATAAAACAATGATGTGGAAGTTTGTTTGCAATGTGTGTTAAGCTGAATTGGGACAGTATCGTGTTTGTAGGTTCTTAGGGTTACGTAGTCCTGACAAGGAACCATAATAATTTCGTCATGTCCGTCTGTCTGTCTGTCCGAGGTTTTTCTAAGAGACGGTTAGTACTAGAAAGCTGTAATTTTGTAGGGGTGTGTATATCAATTACGCCGACAAAGTGGTAAAAAAATTTTGTTTAGGGTATTGTGAAGTGGGGATGAATTTTTTTTCGTAGTCTACCCTACCGTATGGCGTATCGTTGAACAGGTCTTTTAAAATGACTAAGGGAATGATAATCCTAATTTTCGATTTAATGCTCCATTAACGAAATATTAAACTTTAAATTGCAATTTTTTGTTTCAGTAGGGCTCTGCCCCCCTCTAAAAGCTAAAGTGCTGGCTTGAAAAATCTGTAAAAATTCATGATGATAGTGCATTTTATAAACATTTAAGGAAAACTATAGCGGTTAAGATAACTTTATAAGTTTAGCAGTAATAGTTGTTGAACTTGGGTGTTGGATAATTTTGTACCAAATACAAAATCCTTAGAATAAATCCTTTAAAGTGACTAAGATGAAGTAGTTGCTTGTTTATAACGGGTAAAGACTTGCATTGAAAAAAACTCTAAAATATAACGGGCTACTACGGAACCCTACACTGCGCGTGGCCGGTCCTTTTTTAAGAGGAAAGGATTTTTGTAGCTTCTTTTTATAATGCCAGTGAAATATGATTCGATAATAATACTGCCGTTTACTGTACCACTGCTGGGCAAATGCGTCTTTTTAAACAGAGAAAGCATGGGCATTGATCACCACGCTTACTCACGCATTTTGAGTAATTCATCGACTCGTACCACATGCCTACGGTCAGTCGGTGCTGCACTGCGTGTCGCGGGTTCGATCCCCACCTGGGACCAATATTTGTATAGCCTACATACAATTAAGCAATCACAATATTGCATTAGTCGATCTTAAAATATAACATAACATCACGCCTGTAATTCCCGAAGGGTTAAGCAGAGGTGTACCTAACAGTACACCCACATTTCACCAGTTATGTTTAAGTCCCATGTAATAGGGGGCGAGCCTATTGTCATCATCATCATCATTTCAGCCGAAAGACGTCCACTGCTGGACATAGGCTTCCCCCAAGTGTCGCCACATTGACCCGTGCGACTCGCATTCAGCAGATTCCCGCAACCTTCACCAGGTCATCGGTCCACCTAGTGGGAAGCCTTCCAACGTCTTCGAGTTCACGGTCGCCACTCCAGAACTTTTCGGCCCCATCGGCCATTGCCATCAACCAGACACAAATCCAGACTCCGTGGCTGCTACTGATAAATTACTGATAGAAAAACCTAATAACACTTTACCCGGCCCGGGAACCGAACCCATGACCTCATGCTGACCAGCCGCGCTTGCAACCACTAGACCAACGAAGCAGTAGGACGAGGCAGTTTTCTCTGCGTAGAAATTAAGGTAATCACAGTATTGTATTAGTCGGTATCTAAAAATACCTTTAAACGAGACATTCTTGTATAATAATACATGTTTTTATAATCTGAATCTCGGAAACGACTCCAACGATTTTCATAAAATTTACTATGTAGTCAGGGGGTTTCGGGAGCGATAAATCGATCATGCCAGGTTTCATTTTTAGAAAAAAAAAACTCGAGCAGGGTCGATTCAATTTAATTGACGACTTTCTAAATGATGATTCACTGACTGATTGAAATACTTACTGTTGCTCACCTACTGTTGTTGACTGATTTATAATTTACCTGTCTACTGTTACTTTAGTTGACATATTATTATTATTATTCTAGTTGGCGTAAATAAACACGCACACAAAATTTACTCATTTAATTATTATTTTCGTTTATTAATTTTAATACACATTTTTAAATATTTGTTAACAAAACTATATACAAAACATTTAAAAATATAAAAAAAACAGTAGCCCACCAGCGCTGGGAACAGGGTCCGAGCTGCCGGTGGTCAGGGTTCTTGAGAAAGGTACCTCCTAACCATACGTGCCGTGTCAAGAAGTACTGCTTTCTGAAGCCTTTGAGCCCGCTGCCAAGCGAGAGCCTCCTAAGATGTTTATAATGTTGATGTTACCCGGCGGTACCCGGGTGTAAATTATTATTACCCGAATGGCGCAGCGGTAGTGAGGCTGCCCTACGTTCGTTGGGTCACGGGTTCGAATCCTGTAGGAGCAAATGTTTGTGTGATGAGCATGGACATTTGTTTCCTAGTCATGGATGTTTATATGTATAATAAGTATGTATTTACAAACAAAAAGTATATATGTAGTATATCAAATATCTGGTGTCCACGACACAAGCCTCGTTAGTGAGGCGCTACATGGCGCTGTGTAATGTCCAGTGATTTTTATTTTTTTATAACTTTGACCATGTTGACATTTTTTTTATTTTCTATTGTACTTAAGTAATTCCAATGACATGCCAATTATTTGAATTTTGAAATTTTATTGTAAACCAACTATTTGCATGCCCATGTGACGGAAAAATTTAGAGAACTTTATTATGAAAGATCATCATGTACCTATTACCCTTGCTTACAAGGAATAAATGATTTGATTTGATTTAAAACTTTCTGTAAAAAACTTTTTAAAACTACCAATGCTTTACTCGCCTCGTTCCCAAAGTCACACAGCAAGAAAACAGCCCTAACTCCATTCATACGTAACAAAGTAATAGTATTTCGACGTCTCCTTAATCATCCGGTCTTTGGGCCCCTGGACGCTTTCCTTTGTGTAAATTCTAACAAAGATGGTCCCTAATTGAAATCTATTTGTTGGTACAGACGGGATAGTGATGCTGAAATGATTCTTGTTTTGTGGGGTATATGTCTGTGTGATTCTAGTATGCGGTTATATCTAGTTCGTAGGAGAATGCATAATTTGAAAAATTGTTTAGAACTATACAATCCAACTTACAACAAAAACAAACCATTTCGTCTCATAATTTTCCTGCTCTTATCCCAATTTATATGAAGTTGGCGCATCATGTCTTCTTCTCCCATACTTCTCTATTACTCGTCATCTCATCAGACACTCATTTCTTGCCATATCAACCTTTACACAGTCCATCAATCGTTTCTTTAGTATTCTCCTAGCGCCATTTTTCTCATTTCGCCGTATCACATGCCCATACCAAGCCAACCGATTACCACACAACTCGACAATTTTTTCCATGATACCAAAATCTGCAGCTGATAATTTTTTTGCGATTTAGATTCTGGTCCTTTTGAGGAAGTTGTTCAGTTTCATCTGGACTTAGACCTGCTCGGTGTTGCAAATGGCTCTAAATTATAGACAGTGGCAATTTTATACAGTTCAAGTTTCACACACTAGTTCAGCCTTATCATCCATTTCCAGATGTCCACCTCATCATAAACATCTTAAAACTTATCCAAAATGATACCATCCCACACAAAATCCAGAGCGCGTATTTATAGACTATATCTACAGTTGAAACTAACAAGTAAGTTTCTCAAGTCAACTCCCTAAGCGCACCAACCCTTTTATAGCTAAAGTTAGATAATAATACTTCATCTATATGCGCATCTTTTGAATATTAAACAGGAATGCATTGACTTTATTGACGAGATGAAACTGTTTCAAGATGGTACAGAATATGAATTAGTTAGTAACTGTTTGATGGAGACTGGGGTAGTGAATTGGAAACAATTAGTTCGTACCTCGTTGATTTTGGGATGTGATTGTTTTAAATTAAATTATAATTTGGTAATTGTTTTGTTTTAATGTTAACAGTCAACTTTTAACAAATACAAAATACAAAATAGTTTATTGCTTCATAAGTTTACAAAAAGTTTAGTGTTTGAAGCTTCCCTTTAAGCAAGTAATGCCTGTGTTGGGAAGCCCCGCTCTTTCACAGCAAAGCAATACAAATTCATACAAAATTTTGCTAAAACTGGGAATTTACAATAAAAAAAAAAAAAAGAACAATAGGTACAGAAGTATGATATTATTAAACAAGAAGTTACGATTTAATTTTAAACTAATTTTAAACTAAAGAAAATCTTGCTTGCATGTGTGTGTTCAGTGTTATGTAAGGTAGTGTGTTGTGTATGAAGGATAGTAGTGTTATGTTGTGTGTGTGCGAGTGGGATGATATTGAATTAGTGATGGATGTTTACGACATCCATGGCATGAAACAGGGTTATCTTACTGTGATGCTAAGTGGTATGAGGGTGAGTATGACTCTCGACGCAAGTGGCTTCACCCAAGGCCGTGCAAGAGGCCTAAAATACAAACGATTCTTATTGTATATTAAAAAAAGTTCTAAAGATTCATCATCATCATCATCATTTCAGCCGAAAGACGTCCACTGCTGGACATAGGCCTCCCCCAAGTGTCGCCACATTGACCGGTCCCGTGAGACCCGCATCCAACGGATTCCCGGAACCTTTACCAGGTCATCGGACCACCTAGTGGGAGGTCTTCCAACGCAACGTCTTCTGGTTCGCAGTCACCACTCCAGAACTTTTCGGCCCCATCGGCCATCCGTTCTGCGAGCAATGTGCGCTGCCCACTGCCACTTAAGTTTGGCAATTCTTCGGGCTACGTCGGTGACCCTGGTTCTCTTGCGGATGTCTTCATTTCTGATTCGATCACGCAAGGAAACTCCGAGCATAGCCCTCTCCATTGCCCTTTGAGTGACTTTAAGCCTTCTAATGAGGCCCATTGTGAGCGACCACGTTTCGGTCCCGTATGTAATCACTGGCAACACACACTGGTCATAGACTTTCGTCTTGAGACAATGTGGTAAGTTGGACGAGAAGATACCGCGCAACTTCCCGAACGCTGCCCAGTCGAGTCGGATTCGATGATTGACCTCTTTCTCGAAGTTAGACCTACCTAACTGGACCGTTTGTCCCAGGTACACATAATCGTCCACAGCTTCGAGTGTAGTGTCTCCGATTTTAATAGGAGTGGGTGTTACATGGGTGTTCAACATGACCTTGGTTTTGTCCATGTTCATTTTTTGCGCCACTCTTTCGGAAGCTCTACTGAGGTCATCGAGCATTGTAATGAGGTCCTCCATGGTCTCAGCCATGACCACTATTTTGTCGGCAAACCGAATGTGAGTGATGTACTCGCCATTGACGTTGATGCCTAGCCCTCTCCAGTCCAGAACCTTGAAGACATCCTCCAGTGCAGCGGTGAACAGTTTCGGAGATATGACGTCGCTGCAGAAGGATAGGTTCCGAGACTTGGTCCTGCAGTCGGACTGACATGGTGGCGTTTTTGTACAAACACTTAACACCTCGATGTACCCGTAGTCGATTTGGCACCGTTGGAAAGACTGCAGTACAGCCCAGGCCCCTTATTCTCAACGCTTCGATTCGATTTTCGATTCGGAAAGTCGTATGCCTACCTTTTTTTTACATTACGAAATCGAGCGAGATAGACATACGACTTTCCGAATCGGAAATAGAATCGAAGCGTTGTGAATAGCTATGCAGGTCTCGATCGAATCGAAGGCTTTCTCGTAGTCCACAAACGCTAAACAGAGAGACAGGTTATACTCAGAAACTCACTCAAAGACTTACTAAAGATTAGGGCAAGATTAAAAAGCCATTCTATAAAAAAAATAATTTCCTATCACCATGAATAAACCTCATAATATTCTAATCTTTTAATAGTATTTCACAAACTAAACCGTCTTTCGAAGCCATAAAATAAAAATTGTGGGCATGCATCGGTTATTATAATCTCACATGTAGGTGAAAAGTTGTGTAAAGGAAGACAACACGATAAGACCACAGAGTTACATCAAAACAGTAGGACGAAGGAATAAAAAAAATAAGTAGAAAAATCTTTATATTATCACAAAACACGGATCTTCTAACCGCCATCAAAGTATAAATAAAGGAAGTGGCAATTTGTACCTACATAGGTATTTAGTTTCTAGATATACCTACATAATTAAGAGAATTATCACGTAAACTACGTGATAATAGATACATTTACTGTCCTCTGATCTAAAAAAATGCTTCTATAAACTCCATCACTTTCCATTCATTCAATCATCCAAAAAGTCATTCATTCGTACACTACATCATTCAAAATCCATCTTTCTGTCAATTTTAGCTTCCAATCAATCAAAAGCGACTAGACGAATAATAATGACAGATGTGTACAAAATAAAACTACAACTAGTATGTATTACGCTTCGATGCAATATTAGAAACCTAGACTATGCCTAGACTAGATAAATATCTCACTCGTTTGTCTTCGTCAAATCCTTCGGGATTGTTCGTTCTACTTAGACAGACACCTTGAGAGACACTTTTTGTGTAGCTTAATCTTTTAAAGCTTGTATGGATAACCAGCTTTTTTGTTCGGCGGGATACTTTAAAGCGGTGTTAATCTTTTTATAAGAAGGTGATTGGTTTACTGAAGCTGATTGAGTGTCTTTTTTGTGTTTTAGTGGACCAGGTTGTTTTTAAATACAGAATATTTTAAACAGTGAATTATAGATCATCATTTCAGCCGAGCCCAAAGACGTCCACTGCTGGACATAAGCCTCCCCCAAGTGTCGCCACATTGACCGGTTCCGCGCGACTCGCATCCAGCGGATTCCCTCGCAACCTCACCAGGTCATCGGTCCGGTAAATTATAGACCGGTAATTATATTCTGTTCAGAAAAGAAATTTCTAAGATTCAGTGAAGAAAATATTTTCATTATACAACATTTATGGATAACATACCAAACCTTCTTTCTGAGTTTTGGAAATTACTTAAAGCAGTTCGTATCCGTGACATCTACCAATGCGCACTGAGCCCGCGTGGTGGATTATAGCCCATTCCCTCTCATAGAGAGGAGGCCTGTGTCCCAGCAGTGGGAACATTAATAGGCTGATGATGATGATGATGATGATGTTCGTATCGCAAGCCATTCGTAGATCTTTGACAAAATATTATATTGTACGAAGGGGCAGGGGCTACTATGTCACCCAGTAATTGAGTTGTTCAGGTCAGATAGGCAACCCCAACATTGTTGGCAAAGCAGAATGATGAGAGATCTCAGTAAAACATATAGGTAAAGAAAGATTGAACGCCAGAACAAAATTTCTTCAAGCTCACAATATTAAGTCACCCTAATCTGCCTAGCCTTTTCCCAACTATGTTAGTTTCGTCTTCCTGTCTAACCGGATGCAGCTGAATACCTGTACCTGAAACGACTGCCTATCTGACCTCTACAACCCAGTTAGTACTGGGTAATCCTGGTTGTGAGAATTATGAAACCCCTTGGTAAGACTGGTTGTCAGACTTTTTGGCACTGACTACCTGTAACGACTGTCAAAGATCTACAAATGACAGCCGGGACCAACAGCTTTACGTGCTTTCCGAGGCATGGAGGAAACTCGGTATGGATTCAGTGGTCACCTATCCACAGACCAGCCTAGGCAAGCTAATAAGTATTACTAGCCAATCACGTGAGCCTAGGGACTATTTTCCCTTAGCAAGAACCTCTTCCACTTATAGAGGATAATATTTGTTATTTCCTGTAACTCCTAAATCAACATCGAAGGCTAAATAAAAAATATTTGGCGCCGTTTCTTACGGTGTTTGTCTTGAGAAAATATTGTTGCACTCATTTACCAATTTTCCTTGAGCCCATATTTATATAAACAGTGCGAAACATTTTTCGTTATGTTATTATTACAGTGCATTAGTACAGTTTTATCTAAATTAGATTGTAGCGGGCAAACAAAAAAGGCAACTGAATAGTTCCTCAAACTACACTGGCCTGCAAAACTAAGTACTACAATTTTAATTTTTTTTTTTCTAAACTAGAGAAGTTAGAGATTTAAAATAAAAAAACGTTTTAGAGAAATTTTTATCAGCTTTATTAGTTGTTATGTACAAAATTAAACTCTTTTTTCGAGGCCTTTTTGTTTGGAAAGTATATCTTGCGTACTTTATAAGTTATTGCAATTTAAAAGTGTGATACTTATTTTTGCAGACCAGTGTATATAGAAAAACTCGACAAAAACTGTCAGTAGCCCACCAGAGTGTCAGTAGACACAACATCCTTCTGGCCAGAGGATCCTACCTTTTCCATGGGGGATGAAAAAGTTACACCCTGTTCTTGATACCCCTATTAAGTACTTCTTACACTTACATAATAATAATATGAGGTATATTGCCAAACTAGCTCTTCGTATGCAGCTTCGCCCTCGTCCACGTGGATTTCGTACGTGGAACACCTACCAGGTCTAATCATCCAGATGACTCTTCACGCAATAAAAGAACACCAAAAGCCTTCCAGCGGCCAGCCGTCTAGGACGAGAATTATTAGGAACACACGCACTTTGGTATTTTACAATATTATTTAAAGATACGATTAATTTGAAGAATTTTATTTTTCATTTTCGCATGAGATGTAATCGCGTTTCATTTCCATTGGTGAAATTTGCCCTCAATCTGCGTAGAAACATGAAAAAAATCCTTTTAAGCTATCAGACACAAGGGAAATAAATATTACGATGGAAATTTTAACTTTTCAGCAATCGTTAGCTTTCATCTGTAAATTTTTTGTTTCAGATAACCTTTAAAATTATTTAAACGTTATATTTGTTAACTTTTTTTTTTGTCTATCTGGTCACTATCGGTTTCCATAATAAATTACGAATCAGGTATTAGCAGAATGTTTCACTGAATCTAAATATTGTGTTAAATTACATTTCAGTTACGGAAAAATTCAACAAGACTAACTTATTTATGTAGTAGATCAAAGGAAGTTTTACCAATAAATCTGAAAACATAAAATATAATTAAGAAGGCTAGCTTTTGAGGAGCCCGTGCCTAAATAATAACAGCCGTTTGGGTCGATCTTTGGGTTAAGCCGTGCTTGCCTAGGTTAGTCTGTGGATGGGTGACCACCCATTACATACCGGGTTCCCTCCGTGCCTTGGAAAGTACGTTAAGCCGTTGGTCCCGGCTGTCATTTACAGATCTTTGACAGTCGTTATAGGTAGTCAGTGACCCAAAAAGTCTGACTACCAGGCTTACCAAGGGGTATCGTATTACCCAGTACTAACTGGGTTGTGGAGGTCAGATAGGCAGTCGCTCCATGTAAAATACTGATATTTAGCTGCATCCGGTTAGACTGGAAGCCGACCCCAACATAGTTGGAAAAGGCTAGGCAGATGATGATGAACTAGGCTAGCTTTTGTTCGCGGTTTTGCCCGCTGGGGAATGGAATGCCAGGATGAAAAGCATTCTAATAAGGCCACGTCAAGGTCTAGTCTACCTGTGAGCCAAATTCGTTAAGCCATTAAGTAAATGGTAAAGGACAGACAGAATAACTTTCACTCCTTAAATATTAGTATGGATAACTGCTACTATTACTGCTGCTGCGAGTCCTCCGCACCTTGGAGAGCATGTTAAGCCGTTGGTCCCGGCTGTCATTTGTAAATGTTTGACAGTCCTTACAAGTAGTTAAAAGTCGAAAGTCGGACATCCAGTTTTACCAAGGAGGTTTTACCCGATAGGCAGTCGCTCCAGCTGAATTCGGTTAGGATGAAGCATAGACTGGAAGAAAGAATAGACTGGAAGCCGACCCCAACATAGTTGAGGAAAAAAGCTAGGCAGATGAATTGCTTGCTACTAATAACCTTTTCCAAAAATCTTTGTACATATATATATATATACTCATGTATTTAAAAGTAAATTTTAACTCACGCCGGTGTTTGCTTACTCGCGATCACGCTGCAAAATACAACGCAGTAAAATTCAAACATACACTGAGCAATGTTTTAAAGCTTTAATTGCCGGAGGCTATAAACGCGTCAAATGAATACGTCATAAACCTTCCCCAAAAATAGGGAAGAGTTTGGAAAAATATATGGAACAAAATGTACGAGAATTTGTGACAATTATTATGAGATCATAACTGTCAGAACTTTAGACATTTTTGTCTCTTGTTGTTGTTCCGTGTGTTGTTTTGATAGTCCGATGATTAGTCTGAACGGACCAAATCGAATGGACCACGGTCCATTCAGACGTAGAAAAAATGTTTACGTCCGAACGGACTGATGTCAAAAAAAAACAAATAAATAAACTTCATCGAGTACATTGGGGTGCAAAAGGTAAAAAAAAAAAAAAATGGTAATTTATTGCATGACTACGGCGAAGCCAAAAGGAAGTGTTATGATTTTAACAAAACAAAAAAAGATTGTCTTTTTATTATCATTTATTTATTATTTTAGATTTGCATTATCTTCTTTAGAAAAACAATCAAGTATGGGCAGTGTCGTGCACGTCACGAAAAGTACTAGGCAAGCATGAATCCAAGATGGTATTTAAATGATATAATTGTATTCATTACTAGTAGACCAATTCTTAAAATAAATACCACCTTATAAAACATATGGAAACGGGTATTTATCGCAAATTTTACCTTTAATAAAGGCCCGACGTTTCGACCGGATTGCACCAGCCGTGGTCACGGGGAGACTGAAGTATTGGAGGTACCGCCACAGCAAAGCGAAGTTGTTTATTCAGCTACCCTCACTTGATCTTCATAAATGTGAATTAGGGCCGGTTCACACTATGACAACACACTACACTAACAGTGTCCGCATACCGAGATGATACCACCAAATACCACTTTGAACTGGACACCGGGTGGGTTTTTTAAAGTTAAACGATACCACCAGGTAATAGTAGGACGACACGGTTGGCGCAGTGGTTGAGCGATTGGCTGCTGCGCTGCGTGTCGCGGGTTCGATCCCCGCACGGTACAAATATCTGTATGGCCTACAGATAGTTGTTCCGGGTCTGGCTGTTTGTGTATGTGAGTTTAAATGTTTGTAAACGCACCCACGATACAGGAGAAATTCCTAGTGTGGGGCAACGTTTAAAAAAAAAAAAAGTTTTAAATAGTGTTTAATACTATAACCATTAAAATTCCCATTCACACTTCAGAAACATCAAAAACACATTAAAATTAACTAAAATCTCCACAACAGCGCTTAATTTTTTTAGTGCAATCTGAATAAAACATCAAAAAAAAAGAGAAAATTATGAAAAACAAACATTCATTTGCTTTTAATAGTAAAACAAAGAAAGATACAAATTCTCCGTGTTTGAGTAAGCGTGAAAGTCGAAAAAAAGGCAGGTAGTTTTGCAGGTAAAGCAGGGAGGCCCAGAGACAGGCTTGCTACAAAAGCAACAAAAAATACTAGTTAAAAAGCGTAGTTTTAGCTGGGAATGTTTGCCCGACCCACTTTATTAGGCCCCGTGCGGTGTGGGGCCAGGAAAGTTGCCGTTTATACCGCGATAAGACACTTGTATCAGTGTTTTTTCAGACAGTGGTTGTTTAATGTAATTGATAACTTTTCCCCGGCTTCACTCGCGTTAAATTGGAATTTGACCATCAATTTGGGTTGCACTCTGCTTGTAATAAATATAATGCAATCGTGATTCGAAAAACACGTGGCGCCATCTATCGTCTGCTTACTGCGAAAACATGAAAAATGCATGTTTTACTAAATCGAGTTGAAAATGCAGTTATATGTAATTTTTTACGCTCTATCTACTGGTAAAACCGAATAAGTGCTATGTCCAATGGCTGCAGAGATAGTGAATTTGAAAAAGTGATATCTCCTCTCAATTTAAAAAAATGTTCCAGTATAACATAATAAATAATCTTATGCCTTAAATCATTGATTGTGTCATTCTTTAGAGCAACAAAATAGATTTTTCGTTTTTTCTTTTGTTTACTTTTAGTTCTCGGGTTGTTTTCATGTAGTTTTGTTTGTTATTTGTAACATTATAATACTTGAAATTCATAAATGTAAGTGTCGTGCTCACCTGTAAGTGACAAATTCACTCTAGATTTTAAGTTATATTGTTAAAATACCCCAAAGAATGTATTAGTGAATAAGTCGTTGGAGTTCCATAATTAAATAAATAAATCCGTTTCAGTTTAAACAGATAAACAAGAATAATAATAATAATGGTTAAAGCTTTTTACATTTTATAATTTAAATAGTAAAATGGTAAGAATTATTCTGTGAAAAGATCATAAATGCATTTATTATGTTATAAATCTTATAGTTTAAACAACATAACTATATTATAGTACATTATGGTACAAGTGTGTAATGTTGGTGATTACCGCTGAGGCGCGATTGAGACCCGAGCCGTCAGGCGAGGGTCTTAAGAGAGCCGAGGACGGTAATCATCAATACACACGTGTCATACGACGTTTTTCAACACACTTGTGAATAAAATAATACAAAAAAATCATTTTATTTAATAGATAATAGATATTTGTCCTTGGAATTTTCAGGTAGTAAACTTTCCATAACGTTAAGGGCTTCACATCTTATAACGGGCGGTGTACAACATAAAAAATCATTTTCTTCATAACTAGTACTTGTAGACATTTTTTATTCATAAATAAATATAATTTCAACAGTGAAAACGAGTAATGAAAAGTTTTTCGCAATGGCGGGATAATTTAATCAGTTTTCCTATGCGCGCGCATCTAACAATGGCGATCGGCCATAGACTAAAATAATGAAGTTTGTTTTTTTGGCTTTTCGCGGATAGCGAATCCACGTACAAAATGTGGAATTCAAAGTTTTCTTTATTACAGAGAAAACAAAAGTTACATTTCAGTGAAATGAGCAAGCAATAGGTACATTAATTTATTTGTACTATTGAACACGATTTTTTTTATATAGAAACTTTTGTAGGATCAAAGCAAAGAGCACATCAACCAAAAAAAAAACCCTATAACTCACTTGTGAATAATAAGTTGTGAGTAATGAAAAAGTCACAGTTCGATTATAAGTGTCATTATGTGCCTATTTGCGGTGAAATTAGAGCCATTTTATGAGCAAGTGTGTTGAAAAAGTTATTTATTCCATTTTACTAGCTAAATACTTCTACTTGGTTTGCTAATGTTTCTAAAGAAACAACTAGATAAATGTCCTATTTATGCTTATTAGTAAGAACGAGAGCTATCGATCGCAGTTGTCACACTGCGTACGCGCTAGGGCATCTAAAACCAGCCATTTTCCGGAACCGTTTTCGGTTTTTGTCCAAAACTACCAGGCTACCAGTGTTTTTCGGGTATTTTCGGTTTTTTGATTAATTTACAAAATACTATTGATCTATTTATTAATTAACATCTACAATGTTGAACAGGCGCTCGACCAAATAGTGAAAACCCTCAAGGAGGAAGGGTTTTTTTTTGCAAAATGCGACGTACGGGCAGGAAGTCTAAACTGCGGAAGAGACTTAGGAGCTTATGACGGAACGACGTGAAAATCTACCCATCACTTCGGCAGAACTACAGGCATTTAACAAAATGATTAGAAATTTGGTACGATGTGACCTTTGATGCTTCAGCACAAGCTCAATAAAAAAAAGCGATTTAGTAAAACCGAGGTTCGAAAGTGTTCATCCAATCACTTGGGAGGAGCAACGTGACGGAGTTGACCATATCTAGTAAGATATCGAAGCCGGAGATTCTTTCGGAAGTTGAAAACTTCTACGGCCAGTTGTACGCATCGTATGCATCTCGATCTGATCCCGAAAATGAGGATTCCAGAGCCATCTTAACCCACCATTTCACAGAAGACCTGCCAAAAGTCAGCGAAGATAAAATCGAGGCGATTTTTAGACAGCTTAAAAATGGACTAGCCCTTGGTGAGGATGGGATAATGACTGAGCTTCTAAAACCGAGAGGAAGTCCACTTTTAGGAAGTTTCGGGAGCTTTTTAACTCGGTCCTGTTCTCTGGGAGAACTCCAGAAGCATAGAACAAGACCTTATTTAAGAATCACAGACTCACTTCGCTCCTTAGCCACGTGTTTAAGCTGTCTTCAAGAGTCATCACGAATCGTCTAGCGCGAAAACTCGACGACTTCCAGCCACCGGAGTAAGACGAGTTTCAAGGAGGATACAGCACTATTGACCACATCCACACAGTGCGGCAGATTATACAGAAGTCCGAAGTACATAAATCGCCTTCTGTGTCTAATATTTGTGGACTATGAGAAGGCTTTTGGCTGATCGAGACCTGGTCAGTTCTGGAGTCTCTGCAGCGATGCCAAGTAGACTGGCGATACATCCAAGTGCTGAGAAGTCTTTATGAAAACGCCATAATGACCGTCCAGACTCCAAAAGTGTTTGATTGTTCTTCATTTTCGGGATACAAGTTTGATTACCAAAATTTTGTGATTAGTAATAAACATGATTAGTTTCAGTATAAGTAATAGACATACTTACACTAAAACTCTACAAGTAAAACAGGTTAAATATAGCAAAAATATCTTCGGAAATTTTGTAAAAAATTATCTTTCCTATCCAGTAATTGATGTAAAATACAATAAGCTATTATAAAAAACTGAAATGAGCTTTTGAAATCAATGAATTCAGGATATATAACATATTTGTTATTTACAGGTAAAACATAATAAAAGCGACCCCCTTTCGATCTCAATTAAATTTTATACAGTTTTTACGTACACCAAATATATAAGTAAATAAAAATGAAGATGAATGATGATGATGATGTGTATAATATATGAGTAAATCTAAGTGCAACATTTTGCTTTAACAGTTCTTTAATTAAAGAGTTTGAATTAGATCAAATTAAAACGTAAACTTTAAAAAGTCATTTACTCGAATTGACACTAACTGCACTTAATACTTTTTAATGCTATTATCACAAGAACGTATGTCATTTCTTTTTTCTCTAAGTCCATTTCTGTACACCTGACAAAGTATATGCAAAATTTCAGGATTATCGATTCCGTGGTTTAGGCGTGAAAAGGTAACAAACAAACTGATCGTGTAGATCTTAAACTTTTGTAAGAAATGGTAGATTTGTTTTTAAATTGCCGATAAAAAAAAAAAAATATCCTTCTCGCCTATTTCATGGCCATCAAACTGTTCGCAGAGTAGTTTCCGCAGACCCGCGGTTTGTTTATTTAAAACTTTTTTCTCCATGAGGTGTGGTCCCCTGTACTGCAATTTAATGACGCCAGTAGACGCGATATGACGTACGCATTCGTAATTCAACGCCATCGCCATGAGCAAAGGATTTTTGGACAGTTTTATTTGGGCAAAAATGTAAAATAAAGTTGCCAGTTTTATATTTTGGCAGTTGTGAAAATTGTAGAACTGATTTTTAAATATGCAGTTAGGCTAACACAATGAGGTATAAAGTATTATAAACGTTATGATTTGTGTGAGAAAATGCACATAGTCTAATGCTAAAATCACAGTTACGTAAGGATGCATGATTCTAAAAATCATGCAAAAATCTAAAATTCACAACGACCCCGCACAGTCAAAACTGCTAGATCTAGAAGCGTGATATTTTGCACACGAGTTCTTTAAAATAATCAAAAGAAAAGCAAAAATCATCCCATAAAGAGGTTTCAAAAGGGGATAAAAGTTTGTATGTTGATGATCGTCGTTTTTGCCGATGGGAAATCCCAAGGCTTGTGTAATAAAATAATTTATTTACATAGCTTTTGCGTTTGGGAATCTAGCTTGCTCTAATAATAACACTTATTACGCGATAAAGAAAACAAAGTTATAAATTAAAAAAAAGAACCTTAAATGTATAATTCTGTCCCATTTTTCGTAATGAAACAAACTATTCAATTTTTCATTTCTGCGTGACATGGTCTCTTGAGGTACGGTCTCCAATAATGTTTGACAAGGTCAAAAAAAAACTAGCCAATTGCGAGTTGGACTTGCACACAAATGGTTCCGTAGCACCAAACAATATAATAACAAATCTAAATCAGTTTTTCATGTTTGTTAATAAAAAACATTGTTACTTTGTTGTTTAACGGAAAAAATAATATCAAAACTTACTCAAATCACTCAAGTTCTTTTTGCTCCTACAAACCAATTTTATTTTCATAATTTTCCAAATCTTGCTTTAGAAATTAGAGGAATCTTATCAACCATTGCCTTCTTGTATAGAAAAGCAGCATTTAAAGAATGTTACTTATTTTTTTTTCTTATTTCACATCATATGTGTGTAGCAGTTCATAGAAGGCAAAGTTTAAAGACTGTGATAAACGGACGTACAGACAGACAGACAGACGGACAGGACGAATCTATACGGGTTCCGTTTTTGTCATTTGGCAACGAAACCCTAAAAGTTTCAATGTTACACAACAATATTTCACATTGCAAAAAATACTTGAAAACCTAGACAAAAAATATAAAACAACATTTATTTGAAACAATTTTAGAATTTATTTATTTTTGATACTGAATTTCAAACCCGTTGTGGTCGGTCCCTTAGCGTAATCAATATTCGTAAAAGCAAAGATAAAATAACATACTGAGGGTGAATTTTACCAACTGAAATTGATCGCGATCAGTACATGTAACGGGAGCTTTCACCTGTAATGTAACAGTTCAGATTCACTTGTTTCTGTACTAAATCGAATCTTGGAATGCTCCCGCTGTCGTACGGTATGGATCGGAATGCTGCACTGTGAAGAAGATGGATGAAAAAAGATTGCATGTAGCGGAGATAAGAATGTTGAGGTGGATGTGTGGTGTGACAAGAATGGATAAAATAAAAATGAGTATAATAGAGGAAGTTTGAAAGTTGCGCCAGTTACAGAAAAGTTGAAAGGGAATCGACTATCTTGGTATGGACATGTAATGAGGAGTGTTGAATATAAATGTCGATGGATGGAGAGGGAAAGGAAGACCAAGAAAACGATGGATGGATTGTGTGAGGAATGATATGAAAGAGAAAGGCGACAGGGGAAACTGACGGTTGACAGGGGAGAATGGAAGAAAAAACCGTGTTGCGCCGACCACAAGTAACATGGGACAAGGTCAGGAAGTTGATGAAGAAAAGAAAGAAAGAAAAAGAATATTTAACGTCAGTTATTATAGCACACACACATATTAAAAAAAGATACAAAATAAGGAGGAAAACATAGTATGTGTTAAGTGCCTCACGGCTGCGCCAAAAATGAAGGTGATGATGCTCCCGGTGAAGAAGCGCCAGGTGATTTTCACATGATACCGCACGTTCACGCGGTTCTTCGGTGAAAAAGATCTCACGTCACATTGGCTTGTATGAAATACGTTGATGCCTAACATGCGTATACCGACCGCGCGGACGAGCGGCGCTACTCCACGCGGCACGCAGTCTATAGATTTGCTTTGCCGCCTTCGGCCCGCGCGGACAAGCGGAGTCTTGTATGAATCACATTCACCGCAAAGCTGTCTATATCAATATTTATACATAACCAAGATGAAACTAGCAGTTCAGTGGTAAAATTCGTGAAATCTGATATCCTACTTCATATCCCTAAAGTAGTACGAGTACACCCACATTTCGCCAGTATGGATAAGTAATAATAATAATAAGTGTAATAGGGGCGAGATTATTGCCATCAGCCGGGTATAAATCCTGACTCCCTGGCTGCTACTGAGAAATTCCTGATGGAAAGACGCTTTGCCCAAGTAAGGCATCGAACCCAGGACCTCATGTTCAGCAGTCGTGCTTGTGACCACTAAACCAACGACGGAACGATGATAATTTATAGAGAAAAGCATGAACACATCGAAACGTTTCCATGCAAAACCACAACGATTTTCACCTAAATCAAACATTTCTCGCGCATAGGCGAAGTAATATTTTCTTCGCAATAAAATACTGTCAACTTGATTTATATGCCGGTGTACTTTACGTGAAAAATACTTCAGCATCGAACCGGTCATTGACCCCGTGATTCATCTTCGTCATCCGCGATTTGAGCCTCTAATTGATTTTTTTATTGCCAAGATTAATGTGATTTTAGAAACTGCGGCAAGATTTGGAAACTAAGTAATCTGTATTTTGGAGAAAAAAATGTTTTTTTTTTAATTCTGACAGTACATTTTAAGTGGAAGCGGGACTTAAGCCAGTACTAGTATTGTATACTCGTGTAAAATTTTTGCCTTTGGATCTTGGAATAAGAAACTTGTCGTAACGACCAATGGCCTGATGGTCAAGGGCCTCGACGGACATCTTTTGAGGCTCTCACTGGGCGGTCGGACCAAGGACCCGATTCGGAAGCCCTATCTGTAATACTCGTCGATACAACATTGTACCATTGTGAGGAGGTTCCCGTCTCTGAAACACCGGTAGCTTGGACCCTGCTCCCGACACCGGAAAACGACATTTTTTTAAATAGAAATATTTAACAACAATATTAAATGTGCATTTAAATAAAAACGGTAAAGGAAAACATCGTGAGGAAATCAGCATGTCATGGAATCAAAAAATTCAAAGACATATGACATCTACCAATCCGCACTGGGCCCGCGTAGTAGATTATAGCCCATTCCCTCTCATAGAGAGGAGGTCTGTGTCCCATCAGTGGGAACATTAATAGGCTGATGATCATAGAAAGAAAGAGAGAAAGAAAGAAAAAGCATTTATTAGCCCGCACGGGACAAAACACACAAATAAAAAAGGTTAAACTAACACTACAACTAATAAAATTAGACAAAGAGAAAAAAAAATAAAAAAAAATTGTCAAGTACTAGGCCAAAAGGCCCCTATCTCAGCATGGTGCTGTAACATTAAAAAAAACGTCACAGCGCTGGTATTCTGATAGGGCCCAGAGTGATGCCACGGTCATATACGAATAAAATTATAAATACATAAAGTGTAAACGAAAAAATAATACAAATAAGTGAAGAGTAAATGAAGAAGATAATAATTACATGTACACCCCACGTAACCACCATGACTTTCACAGTCAACACTGACGAACAGAGACGCGGGCGTAGACATACACATTTATTCTGTAATTTGTTTGGTACAATATGTCATCGAAGAGAAATCAAAACACAACATTCTACAACTAGATAATTAAAATGATAAATAATGATGATGATGATGATATAAATAAATAAAGGAGAACTTCAATGTCACTTGTTTGGTGTATATGTACACCAAACAAGTGACATTGAAGTTCTTAAGGGTTCTATAAGGAATGTTCTTTTCTATATTCTTCATCAAAGATTTCCTACAGTAATAGCAACTGCCAAACCAAACATAAAGACAGAATACAAACTGCAATAAACAATGGATATCTTTGTGTCGCTTGAACCGGTATTGCCCAATGTTTATTGGACCATTGCCCTCGTAAATACAGTTGTGAAATACTACATTCTTCTTTTAGACTCCTGAATGGGGATTCGGTTCAAGGCTTGGGTACGAATTGTAAAAGAAAATAGGTGTTTGTGATTAGAAGGCTGGACCTGTGACTGGATTTAGATAGTTTCTTTGTGTAATCAGTGTCGTTAGTCAGGTCATGGGTTTTAGGTTGCAAGGATATTCTATGCAAAAAAGCGTTTAATGAACACTTTTTTAAAAAACAATACCTGACAAAAAAAACACTAAAGCGTGGAAAATAACTGTACTTTCGGAAGTCGGTGGCAAAAAACGTAATGAAAAAACCAAAGGTCACCGACTTTTTTAATTTTCCGCGATTTTACTTACAGTTTTTACCAGTTTTTTTAGATACCAAGCTATCTTTTTATGAATAATTATTAATGTAATTAAAATTATCATTAAAAAATCAAAACTATTTTTATTTTTCTTTAAATTGTTTTAATCTATTAAGAAAAAACACATATAGTATTTGTTGACAAATGAAAAGGCCGAACAAGGTACCCAAAAAGCCGGACATTTATTATCAGAACAAATTTTGACGGTTGGTAACCCTAATCTAATCGTAACCTATTCAACCAATAAAAGAGACGCACGAGGTATTTTATACGATATGGAAACTAAACATCTATCCATTTCCAACGCTAAAGGAAATCACCAGGAAATACACTTGTTTATAAAGGAAAATCTGTGCCTTGAACAATAGAACACAATAATCGTAAACTAGAATATTTTATTGTTTTTAGAAACTAAAAAAACTAAAATGGAAATTAGATATCTATCAATTTCCAACGCTAAAGGAAATTACGAAGAAATACACTTGTTTATGAAGGAAAATCTGTGCCTTGAACAATAGAACACAATAATCGTAAACTAGAATATTTTTATTGTTTTTAGAAACCGACCACACCTCATTTCACTTACTCAATAACAATTTACATTGTGTCTGAAAGTGTGACATCATCATCATCATCATCATCATCATCAGCCTATTAATGTTCTCACTACTGGGACGCAGGCCTCCTCTCAATGAGAGGGAATGGGCTATAATCCACCACGCGGGCCCAGTGCGGATTGGTAGATGTCACATGTCTTCGAATTTTTGGCTCTAGAACATGCCGGTTTCCTCACGATGTTTTCCTTCACCGTTTTGAGAGCAGTGGTGATGAAATAAATTACACAAAGTAATGCGCCTGCCTGGGTTCGAACCCACGACTTACTGTTCGTAAGTCGGGGCCGCTGCTCTAAAGTGTTACATAAAAAAAATATAAATAAACAAAAAAAACATAATTCTATTAATAAAAAATAGAAAAACATACCAAACTATCTCAAATTAAATAAAGTAAAATCACAAAAATAAAACAATGGTGTCGATTCTGTTGTGCACAAACTAAACTTAATTTAAGCTATTGCTATCTTTTACTAAAAGACAGTGCGAGAAAAGGACGGCTATAGCTATGAACTAAGTTAGAGATGTCAAACTAGTTTATGCCTTGCACTTCACCGTGTTTTTATAGTCGACATGTTTTTACGTGCACCCTTCATTTGTATAGAAATATTAGTTCCAACTAAATTTCACAGCTCTAAATTACGTCCGTCTCTTTCTCGTTTTATTAAGAGAGAAAAAGATAGCAATAGCTTAAATTAAGTTTAGTTTGTGCACAACAGAATCGACACCAATGACAACTTATTAAGAAATAAAACCAATAACTAATGTACTATCATCTGCCTAGCCTTTTTATAACTATGTTGGGATTGGCTTCCAGTCTAACCGGATGCAGCTGAATAAAAGTATTTTACATGGAGTGGCTGCCTATCTGACCCTCACAACCCAGTTGGTACTGGGTAATACGATACCCCTTGGTAAGACTGGTTGTCAGACTTTTTGGGCCACTGACAACCTGTAATGGTGTCACCTGTAAATTATCAAAGATTTAAAAATGTCAGCCGGGACCAACGGCTTAACGAGTTTTCCAAAGCACGGAGGAAACTCGGTATGTTTTGGCCTGGTAACCCATCCACGGATTGAGGTACGAACCCCAAAAAATATAACATTTAAATCCTATCTCCATTTCTACGTTGTATGTCGTCAACAAAAATTAAAAACTTCTCTTTTATAGCTCTACCGACCTATCGCTCGATCAGCCTATTAAGCCTCTTTTCCCGCCCATTATCTGTTGTTAATGGGCCAGATTGGGCACACAGTGAGTTACGTTCAATATAGACACAATAAGATAGTAAAGACGATAGTTATCTTCTTACCAAATAATAAATACCCGCTGTATCTAAAGGAGATAAATGGTGTTTTGGTTGGATCATTATTATTGCCTCTGGTATTTGACAAATTGTTAGGACAATTTCAATTTGACTTTTAAAGATTAAACTACCGTTTAATCCATACTTCCATACTATTTTTATGATTGCGACAGTAACGCTGTATGTATGCCAAAGACCAGGCTTTGCGAGATGGTGAATTTTTAACGTGCTAAGTAGTACCTACATTTTCGTTCGCACTCAAAACACTGTTAATAGATGCATTGAATAGTACAGGGGTCATGAAGGTAGGGCACGCCACGATAGTGGCGATAAGTCCCCTCTTTGAGGAGTGGCTGGAGAGACGCCACGGCGTCCTCACCTTCCGCCTGACGCAGGTCCTCACCGGACACGGTGTTTTCGGGAGGTTCCTGCACCGAATCGGGCGGGAGGAAACGCCCGGGTGTTTCCACTGCGAGGATCGACCGGAGGACACGGTGGAGCACACGGTGGAGGTGTGCCCCGCGTGGGCGGAGCACCGCCGTGTCCTCGAAGCGGCGATTGGCGGCGGCGACCTCTCGCGTCCGGCCCTGGTGCAAGCCATGGTCCGGAGCGAGACGGAATGGGACGCCGTCACCTCCTTCTGCGAAGCAGTAATGCTAGAGAAGGAGGTGGCGGAACGTGAGAGGGAGAGAACCTCACAGCGTCCCGGCCGCCGCGGGAGACGCCCCGGGCGTCGGGGGCCACCACGTGGCCCCCGGCCACCGTAGGCGCGGGCCTGTGGACGGTGGGCTATGGGCTAGCTCGCCGTCCGTCCGTCTCATGACGACAGGCCAGAACTTTAACCTTCAATATCTCCATAACTAGAAGGTTCGCAGGTATGGTTCAGAGAGAAAACGTACCTCTTGGCTACTTACTAAGAGTGTATTTACACCCTTTATACTCCTTCTGAACGTTTTCGGTCACGGCAGACAATTTCAGCGGAGATTGTGCATAAGTGTGCATGTGCGCAGGCACAGGTGCACTCTCCAGTAAGGCAATAATCTGATACAACCGGAGAAAGATCAGGCATAGGACCAATGTCTTAACGTCCTTTCCGAGGCATACCATATTATACCATCAACTACTAAACTCCGAGCTATCACTGAAAAATTCTTTATGGAAAACCCCAATAAACTTACTGTTACCGGACCCTGGACTCACGCTCAGCAGTTGTGCTTGCGACCGCGAGACAAACAAAACAGTTAAATATTAGGTAATGACGTGCTTTAATATTGCTTTGAAACAATATTTACAAGAGCGTCGAGACGATCTTTACCTACTTATTGTGATTTTTGTGGTAAAATTCAATGATTACTCTGATAGCTTATCTATCTACCAGTTCTATAGTTTCCTATTCATTAAGTTCCGCAATGTATAATTATATATTCATACGTAATTAAGTAAGTAAATAACAGATGACACGACAACATGGTAATTTCCTCGTGTAGGTACTAGCAAGAATTACCTAGCTAAATGTCATTCAACTATGTGGTTATCACGTTTTAAACAGTCCACCGCTATGGCTCACTAACAACAAATGCATTTATGCTAGGTAGTGCTTGCGTCATCCTACCAGTGTATGAGCCATTTTGAAAATCAATTAAAATAGTATTTATATTTATTTATTTATTTAACGATTTATGTACACGCTAAATACAGAAAAGAAGAAAGGAATAAAAAAATAGGTACAAAGGTGATGCTTATTTCTAAAGAAATCTCTTCCAGCATACCTGCGAAAGGAGACATCATTAAGTATCATTGGTAATTGGGAGGTATCATTGGTTAAGGATAAATACAAATGTACAGTTTAATGTTTTGAGAGCAGCGGTGGCCCAGTGGTGGCGGCCCCGACTTACGAACAGTAAGTCGTGGGTTCGAACCTAGACAGGCGCATTACTAATTTATTTCATCAGCACTGAACACTTCACATCAATTTAGTTAATTGTTTGCTAATAGGACACTTCTGCTTAACTTTTTGGAGAAATACAGGCGTAAAATAAGAACAGGCACACAGGTTGATCTTCGAGGATAAGCCGGCGTTGTCTAGTTCGGTCTTTGGATGGGTAACCATTATAACATAGTTTCCTCCGGGCCTCGGAAAGCACATTAAGCTCTTGGTCTCGGCTGTAATTTGTAGTATCTTTGACAGTCGTTACAGGTAGTCAGTGGCCCGAAAGTCTGACAATCAGTTTTCCCAAGGGTAATAACCAGTACTAACAGAGTTTTGGAGGTCTGATAGACAGTTGCTCCATGTAAAATACCGGTATTCAGCAGCATCTGGTTAGACTGGAAGCCGACCCCAACATAACTGGGAAAAAGGTTAAGCAGATGATAGTCCAACAGTAGATGTCTTCTTACAGAAATAATAAATTCGTATTAAAATGAGTCCTCATAGAAAAGTGGAATAGATATAATATGTCACATATATACAGACACATGAAGAATAAAGAAGACCCACGAATTAAACTCAAAGCTAAAAAGTAATTATGGAAACTAAAATACACATAAATGATTACAGTGCGAATGATATTTAAAACAAACATGGTCGGAATACCGATGGCTCATTCTGTGTCGGTATCAGCAGGAGTACGGTCGTGCATATCAATATATATGTGTTATCATGTATAGCCACAAGTTTGTCATTTTTCTTTGTGTTGTAATAGCTGTGAAGGCTTATCATAGCTATAATAATAATGATGAATGTGAGTAATGCGCACATCTTGTTTATTTTTACTGTTCTTATCTGTTTTTAATTAACACATTTTTTGAGGTCATACTGTGGATAGTGCTTATTTAACTTTCTCTTTGACTAAAATACTACATAGCAATTTGATTGACCTACATACATACTTTCTTAGGATATGAGGAAGTTTGTTTCTGACATTTAATCACTGAATTGGATCGAACTCAAGACCTTTCAGTCGCGCCAATGCTCGACGGAAAAAATACTCTCAAACTCATATAAAAAAAAATTGCAGCTGCATAAATAACATTTCCAAATTGTTAATCTGATGATTTTTTGCAATACTTATTTTATTTATTTCACAAATAGGAGAAAATTGAGACTACGTGATTACTCACGTATACTTTAAAAATCAAAAGTAATTTTATTAAATTATGCTGACATTATGATCATTCAGAATGATATGAGACAGGCCCCCAAAACGCCCTAAACCCTTTACTCAGCATACAAAGATTAACGAAATGTAATTCTGCGTCTTTACAGTAAGGGTCTTAGACTCAATTTACAATGAACCCTCGTGCACATCGCAAGGAGGCTTATGCGTCATAGCAGCTGACTGTCCATCGGGAGCTCTGACAGAACAACGAGGATTATGTCCTGAACAGCGAAGCAAAGGAGTTGAGTGCTGTTATGGACGTGAGTATAGACCTGTGGCCTTCCATCACCTTTTGTAGCAGTATCGGTATCTATTGTTTCAATTAATGATGTTTATTTTGCAAATAGGTTTTTACAAAAACTTTTACACGTCGTCTTTTTTAAAACTAGATGAGGCTGGTGTTTCGTACCTGAGAAGAAACAGCCGATAAAACTCAGAGGTCACGGTTTCTTGAAGAAACCGGGAATTATCTTAGTCAAATCACAATCATGAAGACTACAGAAGACAACAGAAAATACCATCTTAGAGACTTATGTTAGTAGTCATGAAGACTACTAACATAAGTCTCTAAGATGGTATTTTGAAGAAAGAACCACACAGATTTGAGTGGACCTGTCCAGACAGTTATGATGATGTCACATCAGTTTGAAAAAGGGCTATGCGTGATGTCTAGTTATGACTATCTGTTTGCACAAACACAATGACACGACTGGTTTATCAAACTCTATGAAAACAACAATATGCGGCAATGTTGTCTACGGAAGCGATTTGGGTTGTGATTGGCTGGATTTGCCGTTGCAGTTTGTGGTCGTCTTCAGGGTTGTACCTTAATATCATGCGGTACTCCGTATTCCTTGTCTTTATCTTATTTCAGATGTTTCTTTTCAAAGTTGGTGGAGAGGAAACACCGCCCATCTCGTTTTAAAACATAATGTTTTTTTGACAGTTTAACAGCCGATTTAAAAGAATAAATATAATTTTATCATTATTTTTACCCGACTGACCTAGAAGGAGGGTAATGTTTTTGCGCGTATTTATGTAGGTATAAATGTCCGTTCCATTGTGACCTCGTAACTCATAAACGTCGTAAGATTCGTCTTGGTGGCACAAGTGTCACTAGATAAATAAAAATAAAATAAAAACAAAGAAAAGTGGCGAATTTTGGGCGCCATATTGCGGAGTTCGAATTTTTGTTTTCGTCAAATGGGGTATCAAAATGAAGGGTAAAAAGTTCTCAGTACCATAGTTAGTTCTATAGTTCTCAGTTTTTATTTTGTCTTTTTTATTACCAACGATGTGATTGACTCATGCGGCATCAATTATCACCTTTTCTTTTACTATTTCTGTATTAATAAGATGAATCTCTCCTCAAAATCCTCATTTCATCTAAATTGTTTTTTATTTTTATTTTTCAGAGTCCGTGAAAGAGTCGAGATGCCAGAACCGAACTGGACGCTGTACACCTAGATGTAACGATCGCCTTATCCAACACTTAGCTACCGACTGTCCAAAAGATACCGTTTGCTGTACTTTGGTTTATTAGGAAATGTAACTACGTTTTATTCATATATTTTTTGGTATTAAATTGTGTTTTTCTTCCGACCGTATACATAGCAAATTGAATTTTATTGTATTTTTTGTTTGACAAAATGTAAATAAGTACTATCCTTGCGTAACTTGATTGCCAACGTGGGCTTTGGTACTAGTGCCATATTCTAAAGAACTTGGGCAAATAATGGGGAATTTTCCAGTGACCTTTGTCACAACGCTTCAATTTATTTTTATTATTGTATGTGTACACATGTTTATGCAAATAAATATATCTTATCTTATCCTATCTTATCTTATGTATCAACTAGCTGTTGCCTGCGGCTTCGCCCGCGTAAAGTTCGGTAACTGTCCCACTGGATCATATTAAAGGGATAAATAATTTAAATAGTGTCCTACGTGTTAATCCAGGTTATGAACTATATACTTGCCAAATTTCATAATCATCACTATCACAATCACCATCATTATCACCATCACGATCACAATTACCATCAACTGTCACCATCATCATTATCATCGTAATCACAACCATTATCATAGTAATCACAATCATCATCATCACAATCTCCATCCTCGGTATCACAATCACAATCACTATACAATCACCATCGCTATCAAAGTAACAATCACCATCACAATCACTATCACAATCACCTTCACCATCACAATCACTATCACAATCACCATCACTATCACAATCACTATCATCATTATCACAATCATCATCATCGTAATCACAATCATCATCATCATTATCACAAACACCATCACTGTCACAATCACTATCACAAACACAATCACCATGACTATCACAGTCACAATCACTATAACCATTACAATAACCATCACCACCGCTATCACCATCACAATCACCGTCACTATCATTATCACTATCACAATCACCATCACCATCTCCATCACCATCACCATAACAATCACAATCACCATCATCTTTATCAAAATCACCATCATCGTTATCACCATCACTATCGCTATCACCATCACTATCACTATCACTATCACTATCACTATCACTATCACTATCACTATCACTATCACTATCACTATCACTATCACTATCACTATCACTATCACTATCACTATCACCATCACCATCACCATCACTGTTATCACAATCATCATCATCAGTTTCACAATCATCATCATCGTTATCACAATCATCATCATCGTTGTCACAATCATCATCATCGTAATCACAATCATTTTCATCGTAATCACAATGATCATCACCGTAATCACAATCATTTTCATCGTAATCACAATCATCATCATCATAATCACAATTATTATCATCGTAATCACAATCATCACCATCATCATCATTATCACAATCACCATCATCGTTATCACAATCATCACAATAAATCAACAATAATCCTGTATAGAAGTCGAATCCGCCATCTTCTGGATCTCAAAATAAATGCCATTTTCGTAATCTGCACCCCTGACAATCTCGGTATCGATACCCATATTGATTTTTAGACATTTCAACCCCATCGCACCCCAACAGGGAATGAAGGCATTTCAGGTCCGCCATATTAAATCTTAAAATCGTTGTTTTTGTAATACACCCGACCCGATACACCATACAAACAATACCGATGTTGATTTTCAGACTTTGTTACCCCATTTACATTTTGAAAAATCCTTTCTTATTGCACCCCTTAACCTCTTAAGGAACGTATGTGCCAAATTTGGAATCTCTAGACTCAGTGGTTTGGGCTGTGCATTGATTTTTAGACTTTGTCACCCCATTTCCCCCTCTTAGGGGTTGAATTCTGAAAAAACCTGAAACTCATTTATGAATAGGAGTACTCCTGTGAAGTTTTTAATAAAATAGTCTAATTAATCTTGTTTCCCCATACAAACTTTAGAGCCCCGTTTCACCCCCTTAGGGGGTGACTTTTGAAAAACTCTTTCTTAGTGTACCCCTTAACCTCTTAAGGAACGTATGTGCCAAATTTGGAATCTCTAGACTCAGCGGTTTGGGCTGTGCATTGATTTTTAGACTTTGTCACCCCATTTCCCCTCTTAGGGGTTGAATTCTGAAAAACCCTGAAACCCGTTTCTACTCATTTATCAAAAAGAGCATTACTGTGAAGTTTCAAATAAAATAGTCTAACTAATCTTGTTTCCCCATACAAACTTTGGAGCCCCGGTGAATTTTGAAAAATCCTTTCTTAGTGCACCCCTAAACCACACAAGGAACCTACTTGCCAAATTTGGAATCTGTAGACCCAGCGGTTTGGGCTGTGCGTTGATAGATGAGTCAGTCAGTCAGTCAGTTTCTTCTTTTATATATTTAGATAGATGGCGCTGATCAGTCTTAGGAATATTTTATAGGCGACGGTCTAGTATCCAATGAAAAAAGTATTTATTACGTATTATAATGTAGGTCAATGGTAAAACCTTTTAGCAGAGCAAAAAAAACTCCTAGACACATGTCAAACCCTTTGTATTGTAAAATTTCTTTATTATTCATTGTTGTATGTATATAAAGTGAGAAATGTAAAGAACCTTTTTTCTGACGAACATTTTCAACCTGAACAGTCTACTGTTCTTTTGCATCACTGAACTAAACTACAAGTTTTTGCATGGTTTTATTTCTATTTTATTTTTGCTATTGTTCTTCTGAGTGTTTTTGCGTAACGTCTAAATTTCTGGTGCGTCGAGTCGAGCATAGGTTCCTCCGTACTTCAGTTAAGGCTTTGTGGCAATAAAAACAAGCCATTTTATTATTTCCAAGATTGATCAGCGCCATCTAGTTTAATCATAAAGAGCACTGGAAGATTCCCCATTGCGTCGGTAGTGAAAATAAATATGTAGACGTCGTTTTTCTATACGGTAATTTTAATATTTTGTTTAACATGACATCATATTACACTTTATTATTTTGGGACAAGCCCGCCGCACTATTCCCAAACCACTGGGTAAAGGTTAACTCCTGAAAACCAGAATCAACAGTGGCGACCACCAGAAAAGCCGGCCGACACAATGAACCTCGACGAAGTCCCAGAGAATGAATTTAACTGTCTTGGATCCCGCAACGAAATTAATCAGAAAAGAATAGTGGAGGAGTAGGAAAAAACCGTAATTTCCACTTTCCTCCATATCAGCAGGAGACAGAACCAAACAAGGCCAATAGGCACAAAGGGACGTTTACAACTGGTATAGGCCCAGTTGCCTAGCACCACGGATAAATATTAACATTAATGGGTCCTAAGTTGGGAGCTGTTAAATTTGATTCCAATAATAGGTATGTCAAAAACGCTTGAACGCACGGAAATTGGTTCTACTTTCCACAAGGTCTGTATAGTAAATAACTCTGGATGTAACCTGTACACTATCCAACATAATTTTGCGTTAATTCTGCCAAAGACTGCTCTCCCATAAAATGTGATGTACTGATTGATCATATTCGCAGTCAGATGTGGAACATTGACAAAGAAACGAGTCAACTAGCTGAAGGAAAATAATTTACTCTTAAAGTTACCATGACCGGTGAGAAATTGGGCAACACAGTGATCAACCTCCAACCATGTCCTGGCCAGCTGCTCACGAACGGATGGAAAGAACTGGTGGAGGTGTCGGCCCTTGGTGGAATTATCCCACTTACATTGCCATTGAGACAAAAGTTCCTCTCAGACGTCGGTCTGTGGTTTGAATAATCTAGAAATCTTATCACATAATATTACACTTATAATTCCCGAAGGGTTAGGCAGAGGTGTATATAATAGTACACCCACATATCACCAGTTATAATATTCTATGTATTATCCTATTGCCTATTGCCCCAGATAGCATTTTTTGGTCGTAAAATATTTAAGTCAGTAACAAATTGACAAAGTTCCGTTATTGTCTCGAAACAATGCGACTGTGTGCGTTTCGGTTTATATGTGTGGTATCAATGCTTACACAGTTTGACCGAAACGTGTTTCAGTAACTCTTTGTAGTCGTTGTGTCGACAAAGTATGTATGCATTTGTGACGACTTCAGTTTAGTTTACACGTGTTGTAACAGTGTTTACACAGTTTGATCGGAAAGTGTTTCAGTAACTCTTTGTAGTCAATGAGTGTTCGGGGTGTAAGGTCATAGGTGGTATTAAAGCACAGTTTGGAATTGGTTTTAAAAAGTTTATAGGCTCTTCAAGATTAATGTAAAAATGTCTTAAAGTAAAATAAATGTTATGTTAAATGTTTTGAATGCACCCGGTCTGTTTGATGTCTGGTAATGCATTGATGTTAATAAAATTGTCACTTAGCGACAAGTATAACGATTGTTGTAAATTGCTGCGTTTGCAAGTGTTCGGTTGCCTAAACCGAACAATGAGTCAACACGATATGTACGGATTTGTGTCGACTTTATTTTATACACATTGCGTTGAGTTTTCAACAAGCGAACGATCAAAGATTGACTGTGTTGTAACGGTGTAGCAACTTTGTTACTGGAATAATAATCATGTACACAAAGTTTCGTAATGTTACGTCATAGTTCCAATACAAAATTTTACCAAAATTAGCATAAAAATATCAACCAGCTGCACATGGTTCTCAAATATTTCTGAATTGTATGCCAACTAAACATGAGTACCTAAGCAGTCGAAAAAACATAATTTTCGTACCACTTGCTCAAAAAAGTGACATTCTTTGCCACAAAAAGCGAACATAACAATAGTAATTTTTAATCTGTTAAAAACAGGGAAAGAAAATTGTACTGAATTTCATTCATCCTCTAGGGGGAAAATGTGATTTAAATTTGGAATACTTACCGAAATTTATACTGAACTACATGTATGTTTACACCATTGAGTTTGTATATAAAGCATTATACATCTTTTTGAAAAAGGAATACGCATTTATTATGCAGTTATGATTATTAAATAAAATTACGAAAACCGACGAGGCCGTATGAGCCTGATGCCTTTGCTTTTCCGACAAAAAAATATTAGTCTAGGAATTTGCCGCGTTTTTGTTTTCTTCAAATACATAAACGTTAAGTTTATTTTAATTTATTTTTTGCTAATGGTACGAAAAGTAGAGTATTTTCCTCGGTGATAAAGCTGTCTTAGTCTTGGGTGAACTTAAATCCCTCGCTACACTCAGGACTCGTCTTAAATCCCTCGCTTCGCTCGTGATTTAAGTTTTTAACACCCTCGCTGCGCTCGGGAGTAAACCTCGAGTCCTTCGTTACGCTCGCGATTTAAATCGTCACCCGCGACAGAAGACACTGCTTTATCCCCTTGGTTAATAATCTACTATTCCGGACCACATCGACCTACTACAGGAAAATCAACGATTTATTAGTAAGACAAAATGAAGCTCCAAATATGTAATTGTTTAATTTATTATATAATATACATAGATCATCTTTTTTTTCTTAAAACATAATTAATTAAAATGTAGCATTAATAATTTTAATAAATAATTAATAGACTTCTTCTAGTTTTATTCCTTTGGCAAAAGTCGCTTGTACTTTGCTCTTGCATTTCAATCTTCTCCAGTTCGAAGAAACAACGCTAAACTCGACTCTTCTCAACTGCTCCTTTCAAAGTTTCAGAACCGCTGGAAAGAATAAAGTGTAAAGACACCATATGATAAATTCATTAACTTTGTGTCTGCAAGTTGATGCAGTGTCGTAACTTTTTTACCAAATACGACTAGATTAATTTTACTATAAAAACAAACGTTTTTGTAAGTTTATGGATTATTTTTTATTATATATCATATTATTAGCATAAAAGTGTACAGTTTAATTAAACTAAAAGGTCTGGAGTCCAGAAAATTAACAAAACTTGTAGTGAAAACCAATTACCAAATTTCAATAAACTGGTTAAATTGCAATTATAGCCCATCGATGATTTTCAATGTATTTTGTTAAATAATGCGACAAATTTCTTTTCCCACTAATATCACAACATCACAACACATTTAAAACTAATTAATTTTAAAAATAAACTTGCGCTGTCAAAATAAGTATGGCGAACCTTTCAATTTGTCTTCGTAGTGCACAGAGTTTTCTTTGATATTTTACTTGTTTCCTGTAGGTTGCAAAGAATGAAGAGAATTGACGAATCAACAAATGATTTCTGAAATAGTCGGCGCAATGTGTACTGTGACTGTTCCTAAATTACCCCAGGCTGATAAAATTTTCGTTTTTCCTAATTCATGCTAATATATTAGTATTAAGGTCAGTTTCCCCCGAAGGGGAAAAGGTCGCGCCCCGCCATCCGCACGACCCTGTAGGCTTCGTCCCTGACTGGTGGGCCTCCCACTGACAAGAGGACTGATTCCCAATTTGGGGCTGCCCTGTCCCGTCCTTTGAGGCAAATGGACAGGGGTGGAATTCAAGGTGAAGTTAATATTGGGAATACACAGTTAGACATAAATACATGAGTATTAACAAATCTTAAAAGGCAAAACATCAAAGAGGTATGAAGCTAATAAGACAAGAGGGTGCAAATATATGATATATGATGAAAGGTTGGAAGGGAAACGTTACGCTTGCGCTTAAGAAATTATTATTGCTTAGTTAGTTACGTTATGTAATTCCAAACTAGATGCCGCTTTGCAAACGCAAACAAACCCATGTCATTAACATGAAGCTGTTTTACAACGTTTGCCCGGCGTACGTGTACTATTAGACCTAAGCGCAAGGCCCTACTGAGGACTATACTCCGAACTCTAATAACACACGCTCCCTAAGCACTATTTACATGTCTTTCACAATACTAAGGCAATGGGTTGTGAGGCCATTTACCATTGAGGAAGACAGGTTTTCAGTATCTCTACTTACACACGTACTCACGTTAATAAATACCCTTACGGCCGTCTACCCCATTTATTATATCATAACACAATTTGCACAAGCGTACCGTAGACTCGGTCTGTGGCAGAATATATTGCAATTGTTATCGTTGGACGCTGAAGTGGTAATTGTTTCGTCACTTCTCACTTCTTTAATCTTCCCCATGTCGAGTTTGCGTGTCTCGATAAATATTGACGATTCAGAAATAGGCCTACCAGTGGCCGGGTTTGGTTTTAATGAGACACGGTCCCTAGCGTTCATTTGAACGTAGCTATCAATTCAGTTTGTGATACTTGGTGAAGCCTAACCCAAACTCCCAGAAGTGGACGCCAAAGATCTCAACGCAATTTTCAGAGCTAGACTTTTACAGGAAGCAGTATTCATCAGCAGTGTTTGATTGATTTGTAACACAAGTACAAGCTGGCATTATAATACTGAACAATGTAATTTGTTTTAGACAGTCTGTGAATATTATGGTGCTGTCTACACCATTGAACAATGGAGTTTGTTCTAATCGAAGTGCGAATATTACGGTTCGGCCACCCATATGTAGTGAGTCAGATACAAGTCAATATTCGTCATTGGTCAGGTGTCAGGCGGCTGTCGCCGTCGCCCTAAAATCAAACGCAGCTTTTGAATATTTGCTCAGGTATGGAATAGGACGTGGACACATAATAACACATGAGATAATAATATACATTTTGATGACGTAAGGCGGCTGCTCCGTCATGCTGAAATAGATGATTATTATCAGCCCTTCTGCGCTACCGTCAAACGACAATTTAGGCTAGGATTTAATTATAATTAACACTTACCAAGTGTTCATTGAAGATGGTCAATCTATAGTTCACACATTACCAGTTTCGCCTCAGCCAACGCGCGACTACTACCTCTGCCGTCTCCCTTCACCCCTCGTTCTCACTCACTTTGACTAGCCTTATTACTACTAATTATATTTAGCTTATAAATATTAACCGCTCTCTTTTAAAAGACCACGAGGACGTGTGCATCTTGGTACCAAGACTACGCTAACTTCACGAGCCTAATCTAGGACGTCCTAGTGCTATAACGACTGTATCCTGCCTAACTCAGCTCGACTAGCCACAAGGTCCGGACCCTTCCGCTTTGCTAAACCGACTCCTCCTCGCTCGCCAACAAACACACACATATACTAGCCTAGGGCTTTTGACCCAACTCCGCCCTAACTTAACTACCATAGTTCTCGTCTGGTGTCTACCGCGGTGTCACACCGACTGCCTCGAGCCCACTACATTTCTTCGGGATTTCTTCTAACCGTCGTTCCCACGCTCTCAGCCCTTATCGCCTGAACCATTTCCCAGAATCACGCGCTTCGCTCGCTGATGCTTTTTTGTGAATCTTTCAATTGTTTTAAGGGACCGTCCGGCAAAAACCCATAACCAGAGTATATTGCAAACACGTGTCGCTTCGCCATTGTAAGTCGCTCGTAAAAATAGGATATTTTAACGTTTCTAAGGAATTCTTTGAAATATTTCTTTTGCTCGGTTCTTGTAGTGTGTTTACAAGAGGACGGAACGTTATTAATTACGGTACCCTGTCCCGTCGTCAAACCATAAAATAGAAATTTAATGGATTTGTAAGTGGCAGAAGTGTGTTGTTTTTAAAATAAGAATCAAGACTAAAATATTTGCTTGATAATTAAAGGCATGAGACAGACAGTCACAGTACCATACAGTGTCGTAGCTTAAAAACCAAATGTTACCGTGTCGAGAAGTGCCCCACTTTAGTCGCAACGACCGACACAAAGTCGTAGCAGCGACCAAAAATGTTACTGGTGTCGTTTTTTCAGTGTCGACTAGTTTCGTAACGGCTACCAAAAAATGCTATCATGCCATCGACCGGTTTTAGCATCTGTGGCTGCTACTACGTAATCCCTGATGGAAGAACTCAATAACACTGCCCGACCTGGGAATAGAACCCAGGGCCACCCTAAGTAGTCGCGCTTACGACCGCTAGACCAAAGAAGCAATAATTATATTTATTTACTAAATTGATTACTTTTTTCACAACAGCAAATAACAAGCCCTTTTGTTATAAAATCTTGACAAGACATAATTTATTTCCTTCCGTATGATAAAAACTCATATAATAAAAAAAACAAACAGGAATAGTCAAGCTGCAAGCCTAGTTAACAATAAAACCAAATATTAATTAGCATAATTTAATGGAATTTCAGTATTGAGAGGATGTTTAATTAGGACGCTCGTTGTTGAGGCCTTAATCGGGATCTTATTCATCGCGTATCTCTTGCGGGACATCATTAGGACTATCAAAGGAGAAGTAATTATATTTAACTTAAATCTAAAATTGAGATGTTGGGAGAAAATTTAAATTGGTAAGATAGGGTAATGTACGTTTCAACCAGTACTGAGGGCAGATAGGCAGTCGCTCCATGTAAAATACTGGTATTCAGCTGCATCCAGTTAGACTGGAAGCCAACCCCAACATAGTTGGGAAAAGACAGGCAGATGATTATTTGGAAATTACTATGATTCTTTCTTTCTATAAGGTGTGGTTAGTGCCTAACCTGGTGTCAGAGTTTTTATGCCATAGATGGACCTCTGACTTGACTTGACATGCCGTCGAGAAATGTATCTAATTTTAGCTTTAATTTTATTGATTGTTTAAAGATACTGTGTGATATACATTATATAGCAATTAAATAAATGTGTAGATATAAAATAACGGGTGTAAAAAACCTCGTGACAGGGAGAACAAGTGCCGAAAGGCACTTGTTCTCCCTGTCATTGGGATCATGTTTTTGTTCAACACCATACCTGGGGACCTTCTAGTTCCATATTGGGGGTAAAATTTCCAACTTTTTGACAAGTTTTTTTTTTTTACACGTTTTTAATACAAGTTTTTAATGTTAGATTTTTACTTTAAATACCTCCACGAGCCCCGTACTATTCAATCCATCCATCAGCACAATGTTTTGAGTGCGTTACATTAAGTTCTACTAAAAAACATGATGTTGCACGTCAAAAAAAAGAGTCGTTTCCCAGCAATATTTTTTGCGTTAAGTTTGATGTACAGAATGCTTGGTTGACGGCTTCGTGATGAGGTTGTTATATTTCTGTTAATAATAGTTAGTTTTATTCATTAAAAATGACCGTGTCTCGTGTTTGATGTCTATGGTAAAAAGACACGGGGTTCAAAGCTCAAAAGAGATGCGTTCGTTCAATATTTAAAATTAAACCTACTGATAGTTGCGTGCCTTACTTTAAAAAATATATAAAATACTTACTTTGCCATGTCTGTACATTTTGGAGGTAGCGGTATTTGTCAAAACAAATCCACTCCGATTTAAACTATTAGATGACGTAGTGCCACGTAACAGGCGTGACAACAGTAGGATATGCTCTCATACTGCGAGAACATCACTTATGCGTAAAAGTATTTTCTGTATGGCTCCTACGAAATACAATAAATTACCTAAAAGTTGGAGAGAACTGCCCTTGTCACTTTTCAGCTGAGAATTTTTTTAGTTAATAAAGCGTATTACAATATTTTATTTTTTTTGAATGAAAAGGACTTTTCTATTCCGACTTCTAATACACATGGTTAAGAATAACAATTTAATAATGTAAATTTTTAATTAATTGACTTTTGATACTTTTTGAATGCATAATAATGAATATACTGGACATATTTAAATTAATTTATTTTTTGACTATTAAATACTTATACAATAATATCTTGACATCAATTATTATTTATTTCTTATGTATTTTGTAATTAAATTTCAAATGACTATACGCAATGAAATGTAATTTTTAAACCTACAAAATTTGTACGCCGTTATTGGCAAAGCATGGACGCTCACAACATAGTATTTAATACCTTGCATGTCTGATTACTCAGTTTATGTAAACGCATGTTTAACAAATAAATTATCTTTCTTTCTTTCTTTCTATGCTAATTTGACGTTTGTTTGTATTTAAAAGTTCCCGTGTTAGGGGTAAATAACATGTGAACACATCAGTTTTAAATTAAGGTCTCATAATTTAAAATCGGTACAAAGGCATTTTATAAGAAAAGGTTTTGAGGTCTCATTGATATTAATGTGTCACGTAATGTATTGAGTGGTAATGGGCGGGGGCTCTTTGCTCGCAGAACGAATGGCCGATGGGGCCGAAAAGGTCTGGAGTGGCGACCGCAAACCGGAAGAAGTTGCGTTGGAAAGCGTCCCACTATAAGCTAGGTGGACCGATGACCTGGTAAAGGTTGCAGGGATCCGCTCGATGCGAGTCGCATGGGACCGGCCAATGTGGCGACACTTGGGGGATGTCTATGTCCAGCAGTGGACGTCTTTCGGCTGAAATGATGATGAATGTTATTAATTTATGAAAATCCTGAAAAGGTCCTTGCTCTTCAGTGTAGACTCGCCATGCAAGTTGCTGTTTATGCAGCGAAAGGCACTTTTCAGGCACTTTTATATACCGCCTGAATAATATGCATTTAGTAAAAGCCTGCTTCGTTGGTAGATTGTTAGCAAGCGCTACTGCTGGTCCTGGGCTCGATTCCCGGATCAGGCAAAGTGTTATTGAGTTTTTCTATCAGAAATTTCTCAGTAGCAGCCACGCAGTCTGGCTTTGTGTCCGGTTGACGGCAATACACTCGTCCCCTATTACATGGGACTTAAAACAACTGGTGATGTGGGTTTTCTAGATACACCTCTGCTTAACTCTTCGGGGATTACAGGCGTGATGTTATTTAAATGTAATAAAGAGTGTGACAAAAGTGTTCATTAAAAAAAAAACCATGGGTTCGAACCCATGCAGGCGCATTACTTTGTGTAATTTATTTCATCACCACTGCTCTCAAAACGGTGAAGGAAAACATCGTGAGGAAACCGGCATGTCCTAGAACCAAAAATTCGAAGACATGTGACATCTACCAATCCGCACTGGGCCCGCGTGGTGGATATATACGCAAAATACGCGCTTTGACGTGGAGTTGCGGACACCAGCCCGTTATACAATACAAAAAAAACCCATCCATCGATCTTTTAGTATGGAAAAAGTTTTTGGTGACCAATCGGAACAGTGACGAGTCAGACATGACTCATTTAATGAGCCCCTAAACATAACATCATTACAAAATCACCGGATTAACCTTATACATAAAAGCATATTACAAAGAAACACTGATAATCCCGACCTGTTGGTAACAGCGAGCGGTCACTGAAACCCACAGTAATTGGTTTGTTAAGCTTAACCGCTTGCTGAGCGAGCGTTACGTGGAATAACCCATCGTTTTTGTAAGAATGTTAGTATGGTCACGGATATGAGTGTTGGAGTTTTATCAAACTAGGTTTTGAGCGCGGTTTCGCTCGCGTTACGTAATTTAGAATGTGACAATCAATTCGGGTTGTACTCTGCTGTAATAATATAATTCAATACATGATTCTAAAAACACTTGGCGCCATCTATTATCATAAGAAAATTATTGTTGGTTTCCTCGCGAGCAGTACTTTTTTTCGGGACCATGTGTCCGTTTCTGTACATCTGATAACGTACATGCAAAATTTCAGGATGATCGGTTCAGTGGTTTAGTCGTGGAAAGGTAACAGTCAAACTTACTATCGCATTTATAATATTATAGTAAGATTATGGATATTTATTATCATAAACCTCTGTACTTCGCTGAAATTCTTATACAAGGTGCAAACGGACCCTTCACGTAACCGTCAACCAAGCATTCTGTACATCAAACTAACTCTACGTAAAAAATATTGCTGGGAAACAATTTTTTGCAATTCATTTTAACAATTCATTGCATAAAACGTGGGTCGTGGAAGTATTTAAAGTAAAGACTAAAAACTTATATTTTAAAAAGAAACTTGTGAAAAAGTTTGTTCTTAGACCCCCAATATCTCCGTAACTAGAAGGTTCCCAGGTATGGTGTAGAACAAAAATATGATCGCAATGATGGGGAGAACCAGTTCCTTTCAGATTCGTTGAGGGTATTTTTATTTTATTTTACCCTTATGAAGGGTGTAAAATACCTCTTAACAAAGCCAAAAGGCTATTCTCTCCGTTATTGCGATCATTATTTTGTTCTACACCATACCTGGGAACCTTCTATTTACGGAGATATTGGGGGTCAAAGTTCCAACTTTTGACAAGTTTTTTTTTAATACAAATTTTTAATGTAAGATTTTAAACACCTCCACGACCCCCGTACTATTCAATCCATCTATCAGCACAATTTTTTGAGTGTTTACATTGAGTTCTATCTCAAAACATGATTTTTCACCCCAAAAAAAAAAGTCTTTTCCCAGCAAAAATTTTTGCGTAAATTTACTTAGTTTGATGTACAGAATGCTTGGTTGACGGCTTCGTGATGAGGTTTTTTAGACCATGTATGTGCCTGAAGCAAGACATTAATTTTCTAATGCTGAATGTAATAGGTACGGTCCTAAAATTTCGGTTGGAAGGCTCGCTAGCTCAAAATAAATCTTACGTCTCACTCAACTATGATAGCCCGAATGAAACAGGAGGTCAGCTCATTGCCGTTAGCCGGATACAAATCCATAGTAGCCATTATCACCTGTCTAGCCTTTACCCAAATATGTTAGGGTCGGCTTCCAGTCTGACTAGATTTAGCAAAACACCAAGATTTTACAAGGAGCGACTGCCTATCTGACCTCCACAACCCAATTAGTATTGAATATTATGTTACTCCTTGGTAAGACTGGTTGTCAGACTTTCGGGTTACTGACTATATGTAACGACTGTCAAAGATCTTTAATTTACAGCCGGGACCAACGGATTAGCATGCTTTCCGAGGCACGGAGGAAACTCGGTATGTAATGGGTGGTCACCCATCCACGGACCAACATAGGCAAGCACGGTTTTACCTGAAGATCGATCCGAGCGGCTTTGATTATTTAACCGTGAGCTCCACAAATCTACAGCAATCATACCGCGATATTTGGCAAGTTTTCTCATGTCTAGTTTCAGAACCAGTTGAAAGTATAATCGATTATTCCCAGCCCCATCGCTTACCGAAACATTTTTAGTACCTACAACATCGGGTTTATTCGATGAAAAAATCCCGATTACACACTCCAGTCCCTCTAGTACAAAGCCTCTCTCTACGGGGATGAGAATCACCCGTGTATCGCAATCAATCATTTTGCCACGTAACGGAGACGCCTGAGGTTTTTTTTTCAATTTTAATATGAAACATGACAACGTATTTTGTCAGCGATATAATGAATTAATAGGGACATGAATCTGAATATTTTTTATGGGATATTCGATATTTTTTGTTGAAAAAGTGATCTGAGGTTTTTATAGCTTATTTTTATGAAAACAAATATCGAATGTGATTGCCCCAATTACTTGCATATCATCACCACAATGTCATGGCGCTAGCATTGTGTCCAATTGCATCACTTGAACATCGTCTACGCGGCACCTACTCAGCGTCACGTGGCGAATACGCGGTGCCTATGCAGTCTACATGATAATTTGTTATTGTTTACTAAGACAGAGTAATACACTAAGGCCCGTTTTCTGTAACTAACTAACGTATAACTGTCAGTTAATATGCCACGTCTCGTAGATATCGGTGTTTCTATGAACATAGTTAGCTTGAAATATCCTATGCGCGTCACCTACCTGTCACTTGATTCATATAAAAATCAAAGAAAGCTTTTCTGTGACGTTTTGTTTCTATCGGTCCGTAAGCTAAATGTCGAACAGACAGAGATAGCAACCTACCGATACCTGTGAGTAAGTTATTGAAAATGGTCGTAAGTGTATCTGTATGCCTCGTTTGGTACCTGAGCAATAAGCATAAAACGCTCGCCCATTACTCGAGTAAAACTGTCATTGAGAGCTACTAGTTTTGCGCACCATCACTGTGCACCAAGCCACTGACACTGCGTTGGCATTTACGCAACATCAATGCGGTAACTATATATAGTGACTATGCGGTGACTTACTGGCATCTATGCAGAGACCACATCTCGTCACCGAGATATCAGTGCAAAGATCTTCAACAAAATCATAATCTCCAACTTCTGAACCCTAATCTAGCAACCACTAAAGCTAAACTGAAAAGTCTACCCGTTAATTTGTTATTTAATAAAGTCAGAGTAGCACTAACAGTATCTTCATGCCTCGTTTGGTACCTGAGCAATAAGCATAAACTGCTCGCCCATTACGTGGGCGAACTGCCTTGTTGTTCTAAAATATGAGTGCGTCGGAATATTATTGCGGTTTTGTAATGTAACTTTATTTAAAATTTCTAGTTTTCTAGTTAATATAAAATTGTGTGCCTATTTGGAAAGTTTTGGTTAGTAGTAGGTGTTTATTTAAGGGCAACTGTGATTTTTATCCCTCATTCTTGAAAGCCTAATTTTACTGTCAAATTTATAAAGAACAGTGATTTAATTTTCTGCTTATATTTTGCCATTATTTACCATTCATGTTTTTTTTTCAGAAACGGTTGAATGTTTATCTGTCGTGATACATAATATACAAAGTAAGGCTAATGAAAAAAAATATAACAAAGTTAACTTTATGAAAGTGACTTTAACATTCGACTAAACACTAGATAATTTATACTACTTTACATCTGACTGCATTATTGTTTTAAAGTTGTCCACGTCCAAGAAGTCCTTAGCAACAATTTAGGCATACGCGAGACGGCTGCTATGAATGAATGAATTTACAACTCACCAAGTTGGTGACGTCAGAGCAGTCCCCCTCCCCTCCCCGCCCGGCTGCCTCGTTAGTCTATTGGTCGCAAGCGCGACGACTAGGCATGCGGCCCTGGGTTCAATTTCTGGATCGGGCAATGTGTTATTGGGTTTTTTCATCAGGAAGTTATCAGTAGCAGCCACGGAGCCTGGATTAGTGCTTGGTTGAAGGCAATAGGCTCGCACCCCATTACATGGAACTTAAACATGACTGGAGAAATGTGGGTGTACTGTTAGATACGGTCGAACAAGCTATATGGTTTACATTTAACAATGTAATTTGTGCGGTAAACTGTAAACTAAATAGTTTGTCCGACCGTACCCCTCTGCTTAACCCTTTGGGGGTTACAACAACAACAGCCCATAACGTCCACTGCTGGGCATAAGCCTCTCCCATGATGGGAGGAATTTGCCGTAATCTCCACGCTTGGCAGGCGGATTGGAGATCGCAGTGATGAAAGACTAACAGAAAACGCTGCTGCCCATTCTCTGGTCTACGGAGGCGCAAGGTGTTCTGCCTCAGACATTAGTCGCCTTATACGACACTTGTGAGTGTAATGGGTTGGTTCTATTCTACTCTGCCGGATACCTCTGGGGGTTACAAGGCTTGACGTAATGGTTGAAAGTTGTTTATAATGATAAATACAATGTTTTTATAAGAGGTTATGGTTTAACTAAAACTAATGTCTGTAAGGCTATAACATTTTATTCCTCTCTCTATTGCTAACTCATTAACACCTCTTACAGTTAGTGTAGTAAAATATTTTTAGTGATCCGCAAGGTTGATAAAACGAAACGCAACGTGGTTTCATTTGTAAAAATAAAATATACCGAATTAACGCCTGTGCTAGTGCAAGAAGTCATTTTAATTACTCTTCGTGTTATACAATAACTAAAGCTGCTTGAATCCCGTACAAATATTGTTGCCAACTTCACCGAAAATACCCTAAACATTGTCCAAAAACACAGAGTCGTTGACGCAGCATGAGGTTGTAGCCATAAATTGTACTTGCAGGACCCGTACAGTTGTTACATCGTTTAATGGTTGTAAACGTATTATTTAGTGGGTGGTTGCTTTTTAAGGTGCGGTACAGACCGGCGGTATCTGTTGCCGATGTTTTCGTGGTATGATAACTTTCAGAAATGCAGTGGGGTTACTGCGTAAGATTCACAAACATTCGTTGGCATGTTTTTCTTTGTCAAGCAAACAATTTCTAAACAAAGCTCAGGCAAAGGAATTTTCTTAATTCTTTCATAATATTGATTGAAAGTGTGTAACTCATTTCGTGGGAAATAAACTTGCAGTACGAAATGAAAGTCGATCAAGATCTTACAAAAAAAATACGCCAAAAAATCTAATTAGTCCCGTCAGTTAGATTATCAAAAAATATTTGACCCGTGTTTTTTCTTTTGTTACGTAAACAAAAATTGACGAAGATACGACGCTTTTGAAATTCTCAATACGTCACGCCTTTTTTTTGTTTGTATTTTTTTTTCGGATGGGAAATCATCAAATGAATGACTTCTCCCGCTCTGGGCGGAGCAGGAGGGAGTGTCAGACTTTTACTGACTAAAACTCATCCATGTTCCTTCATCGCCCTTTGTGTTCCGGGGCCACGGTATCTCTTTCGAACAGTCCCGCAACCCCGGATACGTCACGCCTTGGTTTAATTTTTACCTAGTTCTGACGTCACGAGCCCCACTCCCGAGTTTTGATACGTTTCATCTTTGTCAATATTCATTGATTTACAAAAACAAAAAATACGTGTCCATTATTTTCAATACTCAAACTGACGGCCTAAATAAATTTGTAATTTTTTGATACTGTCGTCATGCCTATGCTAAGAATCATTCTCTTGCCCTTATGCCAATTTGGTTGGGGTCGGTGCAGCATGTCTTCGTCTTCCATACTTCTCTATTACTCGTCATCTCAGCAGTCACCTCCTTTCTAGCCATATCATCTTTCACAACAGTCCATTTACTTTTATAGCCATCCACATGTAACAATCCCAAAAAAAAATTAATATAACAGATTATTATAGGGTTGAACATGACTGCAAATGCTTATGACAACTCTGCAAACTGTCAAAACCATAGTTTTTTACTAGGTAAAGACCAAGTAACCATTTTGCACCAACCGTTATGCAGCGTAATGCAATCATTGACGTGATGGGTATCTGTAAATGACACCTACTCGTAAATGTGGAATGCAAACCAAGTCAGATAAAATGAATTTTATTGGTTGAAGTATTCTAAAGTTTTAAAATGCTAATTAAGATAATATATTAACGCTGTAGAATAAGAGTATGTATAATCTGTAATATGCAAATAAGTAATGATGTACAACAAACAAAAAAAAAAATACAATTGAAACTAGTTGTAAGCACAAATGTATTTTCTTTTCTCAAGGTGGAAGGTGTAGTGTGTGACCACTATTACGTACTTATATTAATTATGTTTATCCCAAATATATTCAGTGTATCTCAACTCGTATTTCATTCCACTCGCCTCACAATACAGTCCCGTAATAGCAAATTGACTGGTGGTCAGTCAATTAGAAAAAAAAACCAGATCTTTTGTGGTATACGTACTTTATGTTGGGTACATTAAAGTAAAGTGGTAAAGTCGATTAACAAGTAACCGAGTTTTTCGACAAAAAATTGCTGTAATAATCGGTTATCTGTGCCCGACCTAATGGTTTTAAACGTATTATTTAGTAGCCAGTTGCTTTTTAAACGTTCCGTGGTTCATGGAATGTCTACTTCCAAATGTTCTGTGTTTTGTAATTATTGTAGCTTTGAGTTAACCCCAATGGGATGTTTTAAAGACGAATTCTTAATTTTGGAGTATAATGGTCGTTACAGAAAGATATTGTTTGTTTTATGGCGGGAATTACGATGGTGTTATGGTAAATACAGACATAATTAGGGAAAAAACATAACACAAGTTACCTCGTTGAGTAACAATGTGATCGTATACCAGCCCAAAAGTGATGGTGATCGTTTTAGATGGGTACTGTAAAGAGTACTGACACAGCCAGAAGGCGTCGCGGCAGACCTCGTAGAAGATGGTGGGACGAGCTGGATAAAACCAATGACCAGTGGTCCACATTAGCCCTGGATAGAGACAACTGGAGGTCATGGGGAGAGGCCTTTGCCCAGCAGTGGGATGACGCAAGCTAACAGTATCAGTATATCAGTACCGTAAAGATAATTCAAATAGAAGCATAGAAGCTGCTACGTATGGGCTTTCTGCCACACTTCCTGGTTTTTTGCGTCCCTTATCCAGGAGTTTCCCGCGACTTTGACGATAACGTCAACCCAACGAGTTTTAGGACGGCCCTGGTTTCTTTGGCCTAATCTTGGCCAACACTCGGTCTAAGTTTTGCTCCATCGGCCATCTTCACGTCTAACCAGATGTCTGACAGGTGCGCCTCAAGTGAACCCATAATAGCGACATTTGTTTTCTGATGGAATTTGTTCTATTGGTCCAATTAGAACTAGATGACGTAACTATCACTGACGACTGACTGACTAACGGACTGAAAAAGTCACAATATGTTATTGCTAAGTATTCTTTTACTCAGATGTTCCTTAAAATCTTGAAAAAGGTTGAGTTTTTCACACTAAAACATATTTTGCCTGAAATAACTTTAGAAAGTCCAGAATAAGGCCACATATTTCTAGAAAATTCTCGCCAAAACTATCAAAAAGGCTACTGGGTGACAAACTTTAATATCGCATTAACATTACTCCCAAAAGCGGCTTAAGTTATAATCTAGTGTCTTGAGAGCCCACATGAGCCATTATTGAATTTGGAGGGGATCCAAACTTGAGATTTGTGTCAGCCAAGTGCTGGTGCCAGATTTACGCTCGCAATCGTGTTATACACCATTAATTCCCTTATAATTGTTGGTATGTGTCTTCACGCTAGGCCCCTTGAGACCTAGACAGGGATAGTGAGGAGAGAAATGTACTACTTGGTTTACTTTACTTATAGTTGAGATGAGACGTCATTTCGTTTTATTAAAAAAAAAAACCATGCACCACACTAGGGTGTTACGTTTATGAAACTGCTTGTATTGACACCAGGTTTTTGATTTTAAATTGAATTTGAGCAATTGGCAAACTCTAGAATTATTTAGGAATCAAATTCACCAAGTTACTTTTTGGTGTAGGAAAGAATTTTGAAGAAGAAACGGTTTCTAAATAATAAATAAATAAATAAACATCCATTTTAGAATGACTTCCATATTTGTAGGTCCTAAGTATTGCTTAGCCAGTGTTAGCGGCCCCGACTTACGAACAGTAAGTCGTGGGTTCGAACCCAGACAGGCGCATTACTTTGTGTAATTTATTTCATCACCACTGCTCTCAAAACGGTGAAGGAAAACATCGTGAGGAAACCGGCATGTCCTAGAACCAAAAATTCGAAGACATGTGACATCTACCAATCCGCACTGGGCTCGCGTGGTGGATTATAGCCCATTCCCTCTCATTGAGAGGAAGCCTGTGTCCCAGCAGTGGGAACATTATAGGTTGATGATGATGAGGATGAAGTATTGCTTAATACTTGTAGAGTTTGTCAAAAAGCCAAACACCCGGATATGATTAAATTTTTCCACGTTTTCACAACTCTGCTCTATAAAATATGAAATCGGTTTTTCTATCCACGCAACTTCGTCTGCGTTACTTATAAAGAGGGTAAGACAGTGTGGGTCGTAGGCACCAGCTTTAATACAATTCAAAAAGAGTACATACAACACAATATTATGCGGAATTATGTGTGTGATGTCATCATTCGGCATGATATTGTGTATTGACTTCAAATTCTTTACATTTTTCGAAGTTTAATAAAGATACAAACGGAATAGGTAAGTTTTTCAACTTACCTATTGCGTTTGTATTTTTTTTAAACGGGGTTTCCCCCGAGCGCCCGAGCGGTCGTCGAGTCAACACACCACCACCCCGCGTAGCATGACCACCCTCCACGAAAGAGAATCGACAAATCTTTTGTTCATCTGTCATTGAATCGACAAAATGATAGATGAACAAAAGATTTGTCGATTCTCTTTCGTGTGTACGGTGGTCATGCTAAGCGGGCTGAGGATGCCCCGTGGAGGGGCGAACATGTGTCGAGTATAGGTTCGGGTGCATGGCATGTTAATTACTATTACTTTTCCTACATGTACACATTTTTGCGGGCGGGAGGCGTTGTTGCATCCCGTATCGAGACCTTATTTACGCTAATAAATGATTTAGATTTTTAAAATTTTTGATTTTGACCTGAATCTTTTCGCATTACTAAAACTACATAATGAAAATAAATGTAAAACAGTCTTTTTAATTAGTTTCATACTAGATGTTCGCTTTAGAAGAGTAAAAGAAAATACCTCAATACAATACCACGAAGTAGTTTACTTCGTACATCGGACACATTTCCCCAGCAATACAATAGTAGGGATTGCATCAAAGCACTAGGTCTTAATGTCACTGCTACTTAGAAGTTCTATTACAGTCTTTTAAAAGAAAATAAAAAGAAACTCCACACGCTGAAATAATTCTTTTGTATTTTATGAAGAAGGTTCTTACCAAGGTACATTTTCCGACTAGGTCTTCACCACTGTTATAAACTTAGCGAGGACGTGGATTGAATTCTTATATCTTGCATATCCATATTATATATACAAGGTGTCGCTAATGATTGTCGACCCGAATCGATAATAAAATGGGTAGGTTTTTTTTCCTATTTACGGAAATCGGTAAGTGTAAACCACCCACATCAAATCGCAGTCCAGCCGTTTCGGAGTTAAACCGGAACAAACAGACATACAAAAAATAATGTTTTTGTTATAAGTACCGTATTTTATATACTTTTGTATGCAATCAGTACAAAGCTGTTGTTTTGAAATTACAGAGACGAGTAGAATGCGTAGGAGATATTATTAACTGTACTGAATTGTATAATAACAATACTTATAAGATTTTACCACATTTTACAATCGCGTAGTTATATAAATGATTTAAAACCATCGTATTTAGTTTATAAACCAGTAATTTTAAAAGACTAAGTTTTGCTCTCTTAAGTTACAAGTAAGGTCCACATAGCAGTTGACCACGTCATACTTACATCTCCTTGTGTGAATTCCCCAAAGTCTCTCAAGAAACCACTTCAGACTTAATGTACCAAGAAAATGCTTTGAAAAATATTATTGAATCAAATAACATTTCCAAGAGCCACTATTGCAGTTCATATACTAGCATTTACTTTTATTACTATTGTCGTCGAATAATATACTTGGGTATAATAATGAAAAAAGTGGAATGTTGATAATATTCAAAATGCGACGTTGAATTGCTAGTTTTGTTTCAAACACGAATTCAAAATGTGTCTATAGGAAACGCAGCAATTTCACAAAAAGTTTATTTACGTTTATTTTTACTTTTTTATAAATGGACACAAAAATCACTTTTTAGTGTTTTACGGATGTCGGTTTTTTTGTCATAACGAAATGAGCTGTTTTCATTACTAATTTCTGTTCTTCTTAGTTCCTGTCATGATTTCTTGTTCTGGAATTTTATTGACAACACAGCCAACCGCCATGCCGTTTGAATAACGGAATGGCGGGGAAAATGAGAGACGGGGCACACACTTGGGGATCGTTGGGGCAGTTCAAAAACGGCAGTCGACCTAGTAAGAGGTCCCAACTAATAGGTAAAAATATGAAAGTTTGCACTGATTATAATAAGAAGTTATACTGATTGTACTAAAGAGCGTTGTGTTATTTGTGTCTATTTGATATTAGTAAAGTTATTTATTAGTATAAAAGTGGTTTTATTATATTCCTATGTAGTTGTATTCCACACTAATTCTTGGATTGAATTAATTTACATTGTACCTGGAAGTTATTATTGGACTATAACTTTTAGTTACAATTTCATCAACATTGTCCAAGAAGAGAAAATACGTAATAAAGAAGTTAACTCCTAAACTACTCAAGCAAAGTTAATAAAATGTATTTAGGACCACGGCAAGGGCTTCCTCTACCAAATGAAAATAAACCAAATCATGGTTCATAATCCACAGAAATATCGATGAACATACATAAAAAAAAAATATAGCTGAACAATAGAACCTCCTCCTTTTTTGAAGTTGGTTAAATATGACAGCCGGGCCCAACGGCGGCGGTTGTCACCCATCCACGTACCAACTTAGGTAGGCGCGGCTTAACCTAAAGCTCCACCCGAGTGGATGTTATTATTTAACCACGAACTCCTCTGCTATCTTCTTCTAATGCTCACAAAATACTAACCATTAGGTAACCTCGAAATGATACCCAAATGTCCAAATTAGGTTTCCGTACAATAGATTGGCCAGCTTCATTTAACTCAATACCGTTCGGGAAGTTCGCCCGTCGGGAATCGAACTGGCAACCATTGCTCTCACAGAATCCAATTTGTTAACTATTTGACAGGTGAGTGAAGTCTACGAGGGTAGCTCGAGGGTTTAATTTCGAAAATTAGAAAAATATATAACCCAGATGAGGTTGTTTAATTTTGAATTTATTTATGGTTTTAATTATGAAAATGTCTAAGGTGCCAATCCGTTTTTCTTTTAATTAAATTAAGTTTAATTATAATAAATTAATTAGTGGAATGCTGAGATATGATCTTCGGTGAATATCTCGTAGTAGCTTACACAAACAATGGAAGAGATGATATCGTGTCCTGCGTGCCCTGACTCCTGTACATTACAGGAATTGATGGACGCAAATGATAGTGCTCAAATCCATAGATACGTTCTAAGCCAATTCATTATGGTACGCCATTGACACGCTGAGAGAAAGGACTAGCAGCTAGATGAGATTAAACGAGGTCTACATTGAATTATCTGTTTTCTTTAGCTGTCAAATGCCATGGCCCAAAAAGTCTGACAACCAGTCTTATCAAGGGGTATCGTATTCATTATCATCATCATCAGCCTATTAATGTTCCCACTGCTGGGACGCAGGCCTCCTCTCTATGAGAGGGAACGGGCTATAATCCACCACGCGGGCCCAGTGCGGGTTGGTAGATGTCACATGTCTTCGAATTTTTTGGTTCTAGGACATGCCGGTTTCCTCACGATGTTTTTCTTCACCGTTTTGAGAGCAGTGGTTATGAAATAAATTACACAAAGTAATGCGCCTGTCTGGGTTCGAACCCACGACTTACTGTTCGTAAGTCGGGGCCGCCACCACTGGGCCACCACTGCTCCCGCTAGTATCGTATTACCCAGTACTAACTGGGTTGTGGAGGTCAGATAGGCAGTCGTTCCTGTAAAAGACGTATTCAGCTGCATCCGGTTAAATGACGATGTTTGATGATCACGAAACATGTATCACAGACCGAAAAAAAGCAATCAAGTATAGTTTAAACATTTATTAGCGTAGCAGTAGTTGATTATGAGATCTTGGGTTTAATCCTCATTGGAAAAGTATTATAGGACTTGCATGACGAATTACAGTACATTTGTTACGGCAAAACAAAAGACAAAAAGTGCTATAGCAATAAAGTACAAAAAGTACTACAGCGACATTTATGTCACAAAAAATGAATAACTAACATCAACATTCTGAATTGTTAATAATTGATTGTATTGAATTGTGTAACAAATCTACTTGCTCCTATTAAATAAAAGGATAAGCAGACTTGTTTTTAATTAAAATGTGATGAGGGAAAGATTTACAAATGGGATAAAACAATACAGCTAAATAATAAAAACCTACCTAGCACGCACTCTAGGATTGTTTTTTAGGTCACGCACTTAGTTGGTTAGGAAGTTCAGCACTGTAGGAGAGACGGGAACAGATGTCAGGGTAGCAGGTCAATACCTGGGCAACTACGAGGTTCAGCTTCAGGAAACCTCTGCAGGAAGGGCGTCGTGTAGATCTCCAGGTCAGCTCTGTAGTAAGGCAGGCGAGACAAGTAGCAAGACAGCTGCAGAAGATCGAGAGTAGAGGTCCCAGATCCGTAGATAGCTTCCGAAGATCGGGAGAGAGGCATTAGGCGGAATCTTTTAGTGGAATCCCCTGGGTAATATAGATATGTACGAGAAACCAAACTGTTTTTTTTTATGCAGATTCAGATTCTGATCAGATTCAATGGTAGACCTTCCCTAGCGGTTCGTCAGCTCCGTTTTTTAAGTAGTCTTCCTTTTTTTTTAATTTTTCAAATATCAGTTTTCTTGGCCAGGACTTATCCATGAGTGCGTAAAGAATATTTTAGATATAATTTAATTTTAAGTTATTTAGTAAACAATCGTAATAATCTCTATAATACAATAGCTAAACACATATTGATAAAAATAATTAAAATTTTATAAACCAAAAATCATCATAGACTAATATAGGAAGAGAATTAAAAAGTAATTGACAGTTTGACAATTTGGCTTGTCACAACATGAAAATTATGATAATATTTTATTTTAGCAATTTTTAAGTTAATAAGTCGTTATTACATCGATTTGTTGAGTGTAAAAATATAAACAAATAAAAAGGATAGTATTATAAATGATGAATATAAAGTGTAAGTATAGCATAATACGATAATTGTTACTTTATTTTATTTGAAGTATGTGATGGTGTTACTATACTTATTTTGTAAATATGATTTTCTTTTTGTATATTGGCACCTTGTTTTTATAATCAGGTAAATTGTATAATTTAATTTGTACTTCTGTGTGTTGTGTTATGCCTTTTGTGTGCACTAAATAAATGGTTTATCTATCTATCTGAATCGCGCTATTAAAGTTATCCGCGACATAAGACTGTCATAAGACCCGTCTGGTTGGAGGATCCTTCCTTTTCTATGAGGAATGAAGAACTTTACACCTTAAACCTTAATATTCTAATAAACAGATATGTTATACACCTACAAAACCACCGAAAAAAGTGTTCCGCGGGGCAGAGCCAGCACGCAGTGACGAAGAATAAAGGCAAAACGAGCCAATTGGCCCGTTTTCGAGTCTTCACTATTGCGCGCTCACAACATATCTGTTTATTAGAATATCATTGCTTTAAACTTATATTGTGCCTTACGGGACAACACCACCTTACACCTTGTTCTTAATACCCATACACAAGAGAATTAAATCTAAATTATGTAATTGTGGTGTGTGTTTGTGTGTGTGGTGGTGTGGGAGTTTTTTTTTACATCCCATAACTCTAGGGTATGATTGAGACCATATCAAAGAATCAACTGGCATCTGAATTATGTTTTAATCATCCTTTTTTTTTCATTTTTCATACAAAATAATTCGGCAAAGTCACGATTATTAACGTAAAACACCCTTACGTGAAATATGTCAACGTCGCATTTTCTTAGCTTTAAATATAAATGATTGGTTTGAATTAAAATTAATTACTCGTTTTTATCATAACTTAGATATATATTTTATAATTATGTTTGATGATATCTCCGAAACAATGCATTTTTGGACCACCTATTATTCTATTTTATGAGTTTTAGTATTATTTTAACCTACAGAATATAACCCTAGAGTTATGGGATATCAAAAAAAACAGTTTGTATAGGTACACCTCTGCCAAACTATTTGGGAAATACAGGCGTGAAGTACTGTTTTAAATATTTTTCTTCCATCTAGTTTTAGTTTTTCATATCTTCGTCGGTAAAGACGCACCTACGCAATGCAAGACCATACCATCCCTACAATCTAGGTCTGGGTATAATCGACCCAGTTATAAACGTCTGAATTACGCCCAGCAAGAGTATTAAGGTCAGACAAGTTCAGACGGGTTCAGAAAAGTTCGGACAATAAGTGCATACAGCAGGAGTATGAAACAGGTTAAATGCCATATTTTCATCATCATCATCATCATCATCAGCCTATTAATGTTCCCACTGCTGGGACACAGGCCTCCTCTCTATGATGCCATATTTTAGTAGTAGGTATTACTGTTACAAAGAAGATGGGGTTTTGGAGGATTAGGTACGCCAAGAGAAAAGACTGTCTGTGAAATAAGATAGAAATTGGTGCATTATAACATCACGCCTGTAATCCTCAAAGGGATAGGCAGAAGGTGTACCTAATAGGGCCCCCACATTTTGCCAGTAATGTTTAAGTCCCACGTAATAGAGAGCGTGCCTACTGCCATCAACTGGTCGTAAACTCAGACTCCGTGGCTGCTACCTAGAAATTCCTGATGGAATAATCCAATAACACTGCCTGACCCCGAAATCGAACCCAGGACCTCATGTTTAGCAGTCGCGCTTGCAACCACTAGACCAACGAGGCACGTTTTTTACACAAATATTATATTCTTTTATACATTAATAATATTGTAGGACATAAAATTACAAAAACTCGGTACAAAATAATATTTTCTATTCGACATTAATTACCATGCCAACCACAAAATACGTTTTCAAATACATAATATAAATTATGATGTCACAATGAGAGAATGGTATTTTCAGTAGGTAGATAAAATAAACATGTTTAGGACAAAATTCTAAAATTAGACTTTTGGGAATAAAACCGTTTTTGGCCTATTTAGAGGTAGAATAGATAAATTGCCTGCTGATAGTTTGAACGCGGGATAATCATACTAAATTTATGGTCACTTAGGTAGCTGTATTTCGTATTTGGTAAATATTTATGAGATGAATTTTCTGTGGTCTAAAAAAGGTCTAAGGTGGCTTAAAATTCGCGTTTGTAAATTAGTCAAATTATGAAAAGAACATGTAAAGTTCCATTTTTAAATGCAGTTTGCTTCTAAAAATCTACAAGCATTTTTATTAAACATGCTCGTCTTGACTATTGCAACCGAGATTGAAAGTTTCTCTCAATTGTTATAGTTGTATGTGAGACCAACTTTCAATCTCTAAAAAAAGGCACTCTAAAGGCACACTTTAATGCCGATTAAAGTGTGCCTTTACCAAATTATTATTCAGTCAAAAGAAAACCCTTCAAAAACCTTTACTTGATCTTTCGCAGCATTGTTTTCTAAAGATATCATCTTCCTAATAACATTTACTTCAATTAAGACTTTCTTCCCTCGATAATAACGCTTTAAAAATAGCTTCAACAGGCATTTTCCAAGTCTACAACTTTGCTCAAATTGCTTTAGACGCGTGTCGAGTTCTCACCATGTAAACTTTAGTAATTAAGGGCGCTTTGCTGCTGCTAGGTGATCGATGTGCTGCCCTTATTATTTTGTATGTTACGCTCGTTGAAGCGCAACTGACAGAAGTTTTAAAGCGATTCATTGGCTGAAAGGTAATAATCGTTTGGTTACGTTGAAGTTTGCTGTTTTCGAGTTGTTTAATATCAGCAAAACATACCGAAACTGTCTCAATGTATACATTTCTGTCTTTTCAAGTGATATTCGTAAATAATTATATCCAGCGGTGAAATAATCAAACAACTCATCTTTATTTTTTTTTTATTTTTTTTTTTTCGGATGGGAAATCATCAAATGACTTCTCCCGCTCTGGGCGGAGCAGGAGGGAGTGTCAGACTTTTACTGACTAAAACCCATCCATGTTCCTTCATCGCCCTTTGTGTTCCGGGGCCACGGTATCTCTTTCGAATAGTCCCGCAACCCCGGCAGGCATTGGTCCTTTCGGACCCCTTCCTTTTTGCTGACTCTCTTTGAGGCGCGCGTGGAACACGAACGCGCCGTCGACACGGCCTGTCGTCATGAGACGGACGGACGGCGAGCTAGCCCATAGCCCACCGTCCACAGGCCCGCGCCTACGGTGGCCGGGGGCCACGTGGTGGCCCCCGACGCCCGGGGCGTCTCCCGCGGCGGCCGGGACGCTGTGAGGTTCTCTCCCTCTCACGTTCCGCCACCTCCTTCTCTAGCATTACTGCTTCGCAGAAGGAGGTGACGGCGTCCCATTCCGTCTCGCTCCGGACCATGGCTTGCACCAGGGCCGGACGCGAGAGGTCGCCGCCGCCAATCGCCGCTTCGAGGACACGGCGGTGCTCCGCCCACGCGGGGCACACCTCCACCGTGTGCTCCACCGTGTCCTCCGGTCGATCCTCGCAGTGGAAACACCCGGGCGTTTCCTCCCGCCCGATTCGGTGCAGGAACCTCCCGAAAACACCGTGTCCGGTGAGGACCTGCGTCAGGCGGAAGGTGAGGACGCCGTGGCGTCTCTCAAGCCACTCCTCAAAGAGGGGACTTACCGCCACTATTGTGGCGTGCCCTCAAACAACTCATCTAAGGCTCAGTTTAATACCCAAAAAATATATCTGATAATATGGGTACCATCGTGCGAGCCACACGAAAAAAAAAATAGACTTCATTACCAACTTATGTAAAAACCCCTTTGGTAGAACCTGCGGCAAATTTTGCTAGACAGCGCAAACGACTATAGTGGTCCGTGGTGGCTTGTTATTCCCCGATCATTACAATCTCGATCTTCAAAGGTTGGCTGAATCAGTTTCTTCTAGGCAAGCTTACTTTACCCTAGGCCGCATCATCGCTTCACATCAGGCGAGTTGCGGCCAAACGCAATCATATTTCACGTAAACAAAGACAAAGATGAGTTTTTTTTTACTCATGTAATCTTTGGCTTGTACGCTGTAAACAATGATGCACTCCTTTATCGATTGCGTAAATATCCATAGTGTTCTGTCGACTTAACTCACTTATAAACACAAAATCCCCAACACACTTGTATTCTATTCACCGCAATTTAACTTAGCACCGATTGTTTAGTTGTTTTAACTAACCCTTCCCCTGCTACCCGCAGCCAGGTCCATTAATGCTGTACCAGTTAGACTGCGTAATTGCAAAACTTGGACTCCGTCCGACAACTTGAACAGGTGGAGTAATTTGTACGAGTTAGAACTGAATTATTATGGACTCGTTTTCTGGGAAGGCTTTTACTGGTGTTTGGGATGTGGTTGGAAGTTTTTGAGGGTTGGTTTTTTTGATGGATGTTGTATGACTGTTACCAACCAAGGGTCGGCCAAGGGGCGTTACTCTGGATGCTACTGTTTTGTGGAGTTTTACTTAGAGTATTTTTAAATTAAATTCTACTAATCATTGACACTGTCTTCACTTGTTTCTAATTGTGAATATTAACAGAATCCACTTGGCTGAACCCTTTAAGATACAGGCTAGTCTTAGTTTAAAAGATAGAGTCTACTATTGCATCATAATGTAAATATTATATTCAAACAATGTATACAGTGCAAAGTGTTACGTTTTTTGCGAAATAAATACTTTATTATTATTACTAATTTTATTCTAATTTGTCGTGGAAGTCTGAAAGTGGCACCTGTGACTGAAAAGTTGTGTGGTAATCGGATATCGACCATGGACATGTGATGCGGAGGAAAGTTTTGAGTATAAGAGTGGAGGAAGACCAAAGAAACGATGGATGGACTGTGTGAAGGATGATATGGCTAGAAAGGAAGTGAGTGAGGGCTGAGTAAGTGACGAGTAATAATGAAGTATGGAAGAAGAGAAGAAGACATATTGCGCCGAGCCAAAATAAATTGGGATAAGGGCTGGAAAATGAGAATAATGAAGATTTTCAAATAGAATTTTGTTTCCAGCTGGGTTAGGCTAAGCCGATCCAAACTTAGACAGTTGGAAAAGAACGTTAGGTAGGTGATGTTGTATGAGTATTCGTTTCTAATGATTTGGAGATGATAGTGGCATGTGTTAACAACTTTTTTGAGATGTTATTACTATGAATATTATAGTGTGCAGTGGTACAAGAACTGTGTGAGGAATGATAAGAAAGCAAAAGGAGTAAATGATAGCGTGACTGTTGAGAGAGAAGAATGGAAAAATAAAATGTGTTGCGATGACCTCAAAGTATTTTATTATCTGTGCCTCAACTAACATGGAACAAGGGCAGGGAGATGATGAGTGGTAGAAGAACCGCAGTTTCTTGAAAAACGATGGGTATTCAGAGAGTAATTTCACGGAAGTCCCTTTAATTAAGTATCACTAAAAAAACGTTTGCAGCTTCCATTTCCACGACTGTAGGATAATCCAAGTATCAATCAGTACTATCGTTGATAGTACTACTAAGACTTACCTCGGGTAGTGCTAAGACACGGTGAGAACATCGCGGTTTCAATTCAATACAAACTATATTGGTTCGTTGGAAACCTATTTGTAGAGTAAAGTAGATCCATCGAATGTTTTGTTTGGAGCTTTAGAATTAATTGAAGTTGTACTTATTCTTGTTGGTCTAGTGGTAGCAATTGCGACTGCTGAGCCAGAGGGCCTAGGTTCGATTCCTAGGTAGGTCGGGCAAACTGTTATTGGGTTTTCCCATCAGGAATTTCTCAGTAACAGCCACGCATTCTTGCCCGGTCGATAGCAATAGGCTCGCCCCTATTACATGAAATTTAAATATACCTGGCGAAATGTGAGTGTGTTATTAGTTCCGCTTTTGCCTAACCTTTCAGGTACCTACTACACGCGTGATGTTACGAACTTATTCCTTTAGCAACTGAGTCAGTTCATAAATAATTATGTGGAACCTAATCAGCCTATCAATGACACCACTGCTGGGACACTGGCTTCCTCCCTTCAAGAGTGGACGGTGAGCTTTGGGCTAGCTCGCCGTTCGGCGTCCGTCCGTCTTATGACGACAGGCCGTGTCGACGGCGCATTCGTGTTCCACGCGCACCTCAAAGAGAGTCAGCAAAAGGAATGGGTCCGCAAGGACCGATGCCTGCCGGCCGGGGTTGCGGGACTGCTCGAAAGAGATACCGCCGCCCTGGAACACAAAGGGCTAAGAAGGAACATCGTTGGGTTTTAGTCAGTAAAAGTCTGACACTCCCTTCCGCTCCGCCCAGAGCGGGACCCTTCATTTAATGATTTTCCATCCAAAAAAAAGGCCCAGTTCAGCAGTGGTAATGAAATAAATTACACAAAGTGGCTTACCCGAGTTCGATCCCAACCAAGGATGAAGTAAACAGACAGAGTGGTTCTTTTAAGTGGGACAATGTGTGGAAATCCGAATCTATAAGGTACGAACCTTGCTTACAAAACTTCAGCTCTTTTTTAAAACTATTTTGCCATGCTTATTTTTATCAAGTGTCAATTGTCCACGAAAGCGACTGAAATTGACCATTTTTTAATGTATAAGAGTAGGGGAAGACCAAAGAAACTATAGATGGACATAGTGAAGGATGGTATGCCTAGAAAGGAGGTGACTGCTGAGAGTGCGCGTAATAGAAAACTACGGAAGAAGAAGACATGCTGCACCGACCTTGTTGAGTACAGTGTGGTCTCGATGATAAGAAAAAGTAGACTGTATTATTGGCTGGTACAAACTGAACGCGGTGGCCCGGGGAGCAGTGTTCTGTTCTGTGTAGCACGAGTGCGCGACGCCGGCCGTACCGCGCCGCCCGTCGCCGGCGCAGCCCGTCGCCTGCGTCCCCCGCGCCGCCCGCTCCGCGCACCGCACCGCCTGGCTCAGCGGCTAGCGCGCGCTGCCTGCAGCACCCGAAGATGTCGATGTCAAATAATTTAGGCAGGAACAATCTACAAAAAGAAGAGAACACAAATGACAAGAAATTATTTGCCGAATCGGTAAACTGATACTTAGCAATAGCCAATAAAACACAACCATTATTAATCTGATATTATAACAAAGAAAACGCTTACTAAAATCCTGCTCAATTTTTCGCGAAATTGCAAATAATATTGAACCCAATTTATTTCTCTCGCAAAATAATAATAAACATAGAAACGTCGCCTAAGCAATATTATAAATCATTATCCGAACAATGGTTCTCATAATAAATGGTGTTATTTGACGTCGTGTAACTTTTGCAGAGTTTATTAAATGTAATTGTTTCTCGGGCATGACTAATGATACACACTGCTTTGAAGTTCACTTTGTTGGTTGAAAATCATGTATTTACTTGACCTCGGAGAGGTATAAAGGGAGTAAGGTTTATTTATTTAGAGTCGGCGCAGCATGTCTTCTTCCATACTTCTATTAATCGTGGAGGAGCTCGTGGCAAAATAATAACAAACGCTCGGGTCGATCTTTAGGTTCCACCCAGTACGGGTACATACTGAGTTTTCTCCGTGCCTCGGAAAGCACGTTAAGCCGTTGGTCCCGGCAGCCATTTGTAGATCTTTGACCGGTAGTCAGTGGCCCAAAAAGTCTGACAACCAGTCTTACCAAGAGGTATCGTATTCCCCAGTACTAACTGGGTTGTGGAGGTCAGATAGGCCGTCGCTTCATGTAAAATACTGGTATTCAGCTGCATCCGGTTAGACTGGAAGCCGACCCCAACATATTTGGGAAAAGGCTAGGCAGATGATGAATCGTCATCACAGTAGTCACCTCCTTTCTTGCCAAATCATCCTTCGCACAGTCCATCCATCGTTTCTTTGGTCTTCCTCTACTCTTAAATTTCCTCATCTCCCATAGAGAAGAAATAACTGTGTGACTTCTTTCTGTACAGCTCGAAACAGTTGGGATTATGATGAGAAACTTTCTGCACGAAAACTGCGCTGCCACTAAAGTTCGGGATCTCCATTTTAGAGATTTAAGAAACAGGGTGTAGTGTATTCTGATCAGACGGGGGTTGCATTTGCCTCAGTGTGTCGATGTGTAGTGGTTTCTAGTCTTTGAGTCATCCATTCATTTCATTTTATCATAGTTAAGCACTAATGTAAAAATGAACGTTTGTCAGAACCGCCAGTCAAAGCCACTTTCCATAATGTCTTGAACTTTTGATATGGATTGAAATGAAAATGTCTTCTTCTTCGTGTGTAAGCGTGTCCTCGGATACGCCTGTGATGGTGAGACGATTACTCGTCCGTTTAAAATTTCAGTCGATTTCCAAACTTGACGGGCAGCTGAAACACAATTTATTAACGTATCGGGCTTTAAATTCGTAAAACGTGACGGATTGTTTGGCATCACATGCGACAACAATGGAGTAATTTGAGGCCGTGACAAAAATACTCGAATGTGCGAAGGTTTTATGGCCTTGTAAAATAGGTTATTTTTAAGCTCAAGTGGTTGCCTGTAGTTGAATTTCGTAGATCTTGATATATCAGTGGATGTACCTCTTGTAAAAATAAATCTCTCATCTCATACAAAATCGTTGTTTTCTATGCCCATAGAAAACAACGATTTTAACGAGACGAGAGATAAGCTGAATAGAGCTGAATAAGTGTGAGTAGTCCCTTAATCATAACTGGCGACATGTGGATGTTCTATTAGGTTCAACTCTGCCTAATCCTTCGGGGACTACAGGCGCGATTTTATGTAACTAAATATCTGTGAAATTCAGTTTTCGTACTACAATGCTGGTTTTTTTCAAATTTATATTACGAACTATCGAACTGAAGAACCATATGAATTTAAATTATAATTCATTTCAAAAGTTATACGCGAATGAATTCGTGACTTTAAACGTTTTCTACAGCAGTCTTTTATTCAGAAAGAAACTGCTATTCATTGTCAGTTACCACCATTTTGAATTTGCTCACGGTAATTTGGTCTGTGGAAGTTTTGATTAGATTTTTAGGTATTCTGTACCTTACTTAATATGTATTAAGAGATACGTATGTGCTCTCAAGTTCAGTTAAGATCACATTACTAATGTGATCTTAAAATATTGATCAAATACTGGTATTCAGCCGCATCCAGTTACACTGGAAAGTCTAACTGGATGCAGCTGAATACCAGTATTTTACATGGAACGGCTGCCTATCTGACTTCCACAACCTAGTTAGTACTGATACGTACGATAACCCTTGGAAAGACTGGTTGCCAGACTTTCGGGCCACTGACTACTTAACGACTATCAAAGTTCTATAATTGACCGCGGGGACCAACGTGATGTTGGAGGTACGGAGGAAACTCGATATGTAATGGGTGATCACCCATCCACGGACCAACCTAGGCAAGCGCGGCTTAACCTGAAGATCGACTCGAGTGGCTGTTGCTATTTAACCACGAGCTCCTAAATCCTAAGCAGCTCAAGAGCGCTAAATACTTTCCTTATAAAAAGAGTAACGCTGTAAGGAAATTAAAATTACAAAATTAAAACACATTAAACCTATCCATTTCTTCATAATTGCATAAGTATTTATTATTAGTTATTGTATTGTATTTATAGTATTGTTCTAAGTTTTTTATTGTATTGTATATTATATCTAAAATAGATATCTGTTTTATGTATTCCATTTTCTTTTGTTTTTATTAACACACTATGTCTACATCTCTTTTTTAGTATCTCCTTTCGCAGGTATGCTGGAAGAGATTTCTTTAGAAATAAGCATCACCTTTGTACTATTTTCTGTTCCTTTCTACTTTTCTTTATATTTAGTGTGTACATAAATTGTTAAATAAATAAATAAATAATAGAAAAAGTGGATACATTTTCAAAAAACAACAAAAACACACAATATGTCACAACTAGTTAATAAACATACGTCAAAAACACAAATAAGGAATAAATTATCACCCTCACCAAACAAAGCATTGGCTTCCATAGTTTTCAATGTTGATCTTCCTCGTCAGTATGTCCCACATAATTTTATAGCCAACTTACCGCATAAATTTAACTTTTCCACAACAATTTGGAAGTTGCCAGTTTGGTTGCTGTCACCCTTTTCTGTATTCTATTTAATAAATAATTATTTATCCCTTATTTCTATGGTTTTAAGGGTGGGTATCGCGTGGCCGGTAATGATAGTATTAAGCTTCACTAATTGATTGCTTGAAACTGAAATGCTGACGGGTTTACAGAGGTGTGGAAGGCTATTGCAATTAATTTCGTGGTTTCGATGACAAGTTAACGTAAAATGTTGTAAAAGCTTTGTAGGTACAATGTTATTTCAATAATTTCTTTAACACTAAGTTCCTTTATTCCTGTGTAGTTGTTTTCTAGCTTTTATCGAGATGTCTAAGAAGAGGAATAATGATTTTGGGTTTATACACTAAAAACTTACTTGCAATAGTGGCATGCTTGAACTCATTTACATTTATAATTTTGTATTATTTTACTTTTTTATTTTAGAAGTATGCGAGGATGACCAATTTCCAAACTTCGTAAACGAAACGGTGAAAAATACTCAACGGAGTCGTGTAGCCAATTTTGGAACTAAACATCAACATCAACATCATTCTCCAGTCCTTATCACACAAGAAGTCACGCTGCACCGAACCCAATTAATTTGTTGTCGGCGCAGCATGTCATCTTCTTCCATACTTGTCTATTACTTGTCATCTCATCAGACACCTCTTTTCTTGCCATACCATCCTTCACAAAGTCCATCCATCGTTTCTTTGGTCTTCCTCTCTCTTGTACCCTTATCATTCGTACTAAAACTTTACTCCCGACTACACAAACCAAACTAGACTTATCGATTTAAAAGAGTATCCATGGAGTTTCTTGCCTGTTCTTCTCCGTAGAGATCTACGCTAGGGAATGGGCAACTACATTACTCTCACAGTTTTATGCCTTGTGACTGGGAATGTAGTTACATTTCATTGTTGTCTTTGTTTCGACAAATCAAAAGTGGCCTACTTTTAAATAAATGCTTTGATTTTGAACGTTCTAATTGTCTCCCCTTTTTTTATCAAAACTATTTTTTTTATCTTATCTTATTTTCATCTACATTACTCAAGCAACGATGTTAATCTAGCTATGGTATATGTAGGTGTAAAATAGATTAATCTTGCAAGTTCCCTTTCTATCGTAGACAAGGAGCTTTGCAGTTTACCGTAATTGTGCTAGCTCCCTGCTTATAACCACCACATAGTTACTAGAAGGATTCCATTACCGAAATCCTGCATAGAATGAGACGATATTAATCAAGAGTGCTTGGAGTATGAATAAGACAAGCCTAAAAACGTCAATGAATGCATTCAACAACAAAATTGGATTTTTCTAATCTGTAACATTATTTTACTTAGTTCCCTTTTCCCGTTCCCTTCACATGAAGGGAACGGAAAAAGGGAACACTACCAACTACCTGTTAGGAGTGTCAATCCTGAGTGTTGCCAATCCTGAATGTGATGTGTTTGCGGATGAATGGAGTAAGGTTATGCGAATATGTCTGATGTTCTGTGAGAGAAAGTATGCAAGAGTGTCCACTGTTCCGTGTTAGTATTAGTTAGTAATTATTTAAACCATTGAATGGTGTCAACCGGATGTTTTTACTTTTGTTTTGTTAATTATTGTAATTGGTGTATACCGTTTTAATTAACTATAAATAAATAAATAAATTATCCGTGTGCATTAATTGAAACAAGGAAATAATTCTTTTTCTTTCTTTCTTTGCCGTGTGGTTAGTGCCTAACCTTGTGTCAGAGTTTTTATGCCTCCCATTGGCCTCTAACTTGGCTTTACATGCCGTCGAGTAATAAATGATTATTAAGGAAATAATTGATTACACATAAAGTACATATTATGGATTTATATAATCCCGTGAGTACTTAAGTGTAGTGAAAAATATGGAATATAAATTAAATGGCCGTAGCCCACTAGTTGTCAGAGAAGAAGCCTGTGACCTAGTAGTGGGGACATAAAAATGTAGTTCTAGAGGTAACTATTTCTTCTACGAGTATCGTAGTCGTATTCACAAATCCTAAGATTACATACACAAGTTCTAGAGCCCGTAACATCAGTTGTCCGTGAGCTCCATTTTCTACTACTTATCTTATTCACACTCAAAAAAAAAAAAAAAAAAAAAAAAAAAAAAAAAAAAAAAAAAAAAAAAAATATGTGGTAATCGGATAAGACATGATAATGAGAAATTATTAACAAAATAATGTATTCATGCATGTGTCTATTAGGTACTGTATTTTGAACATAACATCACGCCCGAAATCCTTAAGGGTTTGAAAAAGTGTACTAGTGCACTCACATTTATTCATTTATATCTGTGTCTAAATCAAAATCAAATCTTAACCAATAATTTAATTCAAATCTAGACTTCCTAGCTACTACTGAGAATTTTATGATGGAGAAATTCGATAACACTTTGCTCAACTTGGGAATTGAACCCGTGACCAGCAGTCGCGCTTGCTACCACTAGAACAGCGAAGCATTTTGAATTGTTCTATTTTTTTTTTTAGTTTTCAACGTAAAAACAGCTAGAATTAGCAATTTAACTATTTATTCTTCGTTCGTCCTAATATTTTGTTCCACATTCCAAAAAAAAATCTTAGTTTGTCCCACATCACAACCTATCAAAAATGAGTTTAAATTCTAAAACAAAAGACTTTTGTGGCCATGTAAAACAAAAGATTCCGAAATCTTCGTCTTGATTTTGTGAAAACACAAAAAGATACTAAACCTATATTTGTGTAGATCATTCAATAAATCCATTACAAAAGGGTATGGGGATAAACCCACATAGATTTTTATTTCCCTTCCAAGATAATGTATGCCGACGGTCGGATAATTTGCCAACGCTTACGAGAAAATTGCTATTTTATGTGCATCACCTGCTTTATGGGTCTCCACACCTTCGTTTCTAATTATTTTTTACGATATTCATGCTTCATTGGTAGTGATGAAGGAAAACATCGTGAAGAATGACATATATCAACCCGCACTGGGCCCGCTTAGTGGATTACCACTCACTCCTTCTGACATTATAGAATTTTTATGCCTATATTCCTTGTTGCTCTAGTGTCAGAAGCGCTACCGCTAAACATGAGGTCCAGGATTCAATTCCTAGGTCGGTCAAAGTGTTATCGAGATTTATCATCTTAGTAACATCCCGAAGTCTGGGTTTATGCTCATTTGATGTTGAGTGGCAATAGGCGCGCTCTTGTTATACAAGGTGTCGCTTTGCATCCTGGTCAAATTCAAGGAGGTATCTATGCTAATGATTCTCGACCCGAATCAATTATAAAATGTTTTTTTTTCTTATTTACGGAAATCATTAAGTGTAAAATTAAAACGCAGGCCGTCTGTAACTCCTGCCGGGGTTGCGGGACTGTTCGAAAGAGATACCGTGGCCCCGGAACACAAAGGGCGATGAAGGAACATGGATGGGTTTTAGTCAGTAAAAGTCTGACACTCCCTCCTGCTCCGCCCAGAGCGGGAGAATTAATTTGAAGATTTCCCATCCGAAAAAAAAAAGGCCGTCTGTGACTGGCCCTATAACCGCGCCTTCAGACACACAAATAAACGCACACAGAGACATGTCGCGCGATGGGTGATTCTTCTATTGCTTTCGTGTTATTCTGAAATACTGTCAAATTTAAACAATTTGAAATAGCAGCTTTATTAATTATTTGACCGAGTATCGTAATTAAAATTGATTATTTATGTCTTTTGTGACAAGTTCCTGAATTTTGACTAGGATACAAAACTACATCTTGTATATATAGGACTTAATCACAACTACATAGCTACATAGCTGTTCAGAAAAGTTTTGAATTATTTGACTGTATTTCTTTAATACCTAACAGTACTTACTACTACTTACTTTTTCATTTCTACTTACTGTTTTATTTAACGAAGTTCGACTAGATCTGAAACTAAAAGGTATGCTTCCAATGCATAAGAATGTACCTACTTTGGTTGGACTTCAAAGAATATTTTGAAGTTAGTGAAATTCAAACTTCTTCTAGTTTCCTGTGATTTTCTAGTGAAGGTATCTTCTCCACAAGTGTGTTAAAATTTACTCTGACCACAAGTTTCCATTTTTCAAACTTCACTGCGCTTTAGTCAGACTAAAATATATAATTAAGACCGTATAATAAATTCTGGAGCAGACTATTGTCAGCTTTTAAGGCATCGAGTACAGTCGTTGTGGTATCATCTCTCAAACGCGATTTTCTGGGTTCAATTCAATGTTGTGTCTTTTTTATTTATCGTGAGAAAACCTGAAGTTTATACCTCATCAATTAAGGTCAGGAATCGCCAATCTGCCATGGTGATGCTCATACATTGTCTGCAAGAGAAGGGGACTTTTGGCCTATTTAATTGTAGGATGATAATAAACTGGTATTATTACCTTTATTCACAAATTACATACACATTTTTATATATTTCATAAAAAAAGATTAAAAAAAACAAAAATAGGAAGAATAGTGGTCTGCCATTGTCGGTAGAAGGGTCCAAGATTAGTTATATTTTATTGGCAGACATCTTTTGCTTAAATGACATCATTTAAGCAAAAGATGTGTGCCAATGAAGAGAAGATGAAGAGCCAAAATCATTACTTCCCGATCACTAAATCCTCACTCTCTACACATAACTATATGTTTGTACAAGTTTGTGATTAGTCATGGCTGTTTTTATTTAAGGAAATAAGATGCTAAAATAAATTAATGAAAGACTTTTCTAACAAGGTAACAAAAACCAAAAACAAGAATCAACACAAGATCCCATATTTCCTGATCAACAAGAAAATAACGTTACTCGTAGATGCTCCACATTTTCGCTATGAGCCCTTAATCCGCCGTAAAACCATTCGCTCATTTTCTCAAGGTAATCGTAATTGTGTTAGGATACACTCTGCGTTTACATTGGTACCTATTTTATAGCGTTTTTATGACGTATATAACCATGGATTAAGTTGAAAGTATAATAAAATATCAGCTCCGAGACATTTTAACGTATTGTCGTTTTATACATTGTTGCGGGAGTTAATTTGATGTGTTGCTGGGGTTTTTACTTTATATTGGCTGGATTAAATTGGCTAAAATTATATCTAAGAAGTGTATTTAACTAAAACTTAAAAAAAAACTTTTGACGTGTCATGTTTGTCATTGTACTATTATTATTTCAATATTACACAAATATGCGAAGCTTACATTAGAATTCTTTTGTTTTCTCATTTTATTTTAAACATAAACAAAATGTAAATGTAATCCAAATGTACCTATTATTTTTAAAAAAATGTCTTATTATCTCATCGACAAATATAATGTTTTTAATTTAAAGTTTTCTCAACTCCGATGTTAGATTAAGAAAATGTTCAAACACACGTATGTTGAAACTATTCATGACATTACTTACAAGCCATTGTTACCTCCTGACTCTTCCTTTCTCCCCCGTGACTGACGTTGAGGTCTTTAAATTTTTTAGGTCAATTAAGTCTAAGGCTGTGGGCTGTGATGGGAACAGTAGGGCAATGTTATCTTTTGTGATTGATAACTTAATTCCTATTGTTACTCATATCATAATTTTTTCTCTGTATACTGGTGTGTTTCCAGCTTTGTGGCGTAAGGCTTACATTATCCCTCTTCCCAAGATTCCCAGTCCCAGTTTGCCAAATCATTACAGACCGATTTCCATTCTTAATTTTCTTTCCAAGATCCTTGAAGCAGCTGCACTTAGACAAATAGCTTCCCACGTTCTTAAGAATAGCATGTTGTGCAAATTCCAATTTGGTTTTCGGCCTGGCCACAGCACAGCCACAGCCTTGCTTAAAGATACAGAAGATATTAGAGATGGCTTGGAGAATTCGAGGGTTACGGTGTTGGTTTTAATAGATTTTTTCAACGCTTTTATCACCGTTGACCACGATATCCTCCTCGCCATACTCTCTCCAATTGGGGCCTCTTCGTTGTCACGTTGGTTCTCTTCATATCTTCGTGGTCGCCAGCAGGCGGTGCGTGCTGATCAGGATTACTCCAAATGGTGTGACCTAGTAATTGGTGTTCCACAAGGCGGTATACTCTCTCCTCTCTCCTCTCTTATTTCGTTATTTATAAATTCTATTATCGCTATCCTCAAGTACTCTTACCATCTGTATGCTGATAACCTGCAACTTTACGCTCAATCGGACATTGCAACCTTGATAATTGCATCTCGTCACTTAATGCTTATCTCTGAACTATTGGAGAATGGTCTGGCAAATTTGGGGTTGCTGTCAACGTCGGGAAATGCCAGGCCATCTTCATTGGTAGTTCGTACTACCTGAGAAATTTGGACACTAGCCGGCTAGTGCCGCTTATGTTCGACAACTCTGTTATACCTCTCTCACCTCACGTAAAGGACATGAGCCTGTACATTGACGACACTTTCAGTTGGAATAAGCAGGTAGCTCAGGTTAGCCAGAAAGTCACTTACTCACTGCGGTCTCTCTATAGATTTAAACATTTTCTCCCATCTAGCACTAAAACAACTTTAGTCCAATCGCTTGTGCTTCCCATCATCGACTATGCTGATGTTTGTTACTCTGATCTAACCCAAGAACTTCTCAACAAATTGGAACGTCTTCTGAACAATTGCATTCGTTTCATTTTTGGCCTTCGTAAATACGATCACATCTCTTCTTACCGTTCTCAGCTTAAATGGCTGCCTATCAGACTCAGGAGGTCCCTCAGATCTCTCTGCATGCTTTTCATCATTATGAACGATCCATGTGCTCCCGAGTACCTAAAAACTTGTTTCAAGGTGTTAGGCAGTTCTCACAATCGCAACCTTCGAGCTTCCAAAAACATAATCCTTCAAATTCCCTTTCTCCGTACTAGTTTTTATTTACCCCTTGGCATTAAAAAAGCTGAAAGCAAATTGGCTTTCAAAAGAGCAGTTCTATGTAAAGACAGACTAAGTTTGTTTACTTTCTAGTCATTACCAAGTAGTGTCGTAGTAATTATTATAAGGTTTCTTGTATTTCGGACTATTTGTATGTATCCTAATATATATTAGTTTATTTTAGCATAAATATTATATGTTTTAGTATGTAGGTAATAATTTATGTGTTTTTAATTGATGCTTACAAAATGATATTTTTCTTATTTATATTTATTGTAGGTACTCTATGACAATGCTACCTATTTGACCCTAAGGTTGACTAGTAGAGAATGCCTTATGGCATTAAGTCCGCCTATGTACCCTTGTATGTTGTTAAATAAATAAATAAATAAAATGTTTGGAACTATGGTTTAATAATTTATTAGATTACTAGTGATATGTACAAACCAGCACTGGGCCCACGTGGTGGATTAAACCAACTCAGTGACATCGGGCTCCTTTCGGAGGCGTTTTCCCAGCAATGGGAACAATATAGACTGATTATGCATGTTAGGGCTTTTAAGCTGGTGGCATAGCTCGAGTGGACAGAAACAGACTTGATAATGACACTTCTACCAGTTTACTTAGCACTATTAAATAATTAATTGAAAGACCACATCTAAAGGACCTGTTACACGTGATTTCGTTAATTACCTCATTGTATAGCCTCATCGAACTTGCTGTCAATACACAATTTTTCGTATTCATCGTTTATTTGAATGGTTAATTAAGGCGAATGATTAAGCTATCAATGCTCAATACAATATTTATGTACTATCGTAGACAGAGATATCAGAAAAACTAATTAGGCCATATTTATGACATCAAACACGGGTGTCAAATGGTGTTTAATATTTTTTTTTGTTATGTTGAACTACACACATAGAACGACCACTTGTCTCAATGTGACAGCCCCGAATTGCATGTGAGGAACTTGTTATCATGAATAGAATAGAATAGAATAATATTTATTTGCTTAAAAACATGGTATTAAAAGATGGTCAAATACAAAAGAAAACAAGAGCATACATGTTTTTGCTTTACAGTGATAAGCGTGCAAAATAATCAAGACAATTATTTAACATTTATTGTCAAAGAAGTCTTTGACACTATAAAAACTACGACTACACAACCATTCATGCAATTTATCCTTAAATGAACCTACATTTAGCATTTTGAGGTTACTTGGTATCTTATTATATATACGCACACACATAGATATACAACTTTTATTATTGCCGATTTCAACCATTTGTTCCTAGTTGAAATACTGTATGTTAATACTTCTACGTCTACCGTGACGTAGGGTAATGGTAGAACATTGATCCGTTCAGTTCAATGTGTAATTAATTAACTTTACAAGTGTAAGGGCCGATGAAAGACCGATTGATTTAATTACAGAGTTGCTTAGTTATTTGTGTGAATGGGGAAATTTAAGTTTATGTTTTGGTGTATGTATAAGTTAATAGTCACAGAGTCGTTCAGTACTTCAAATCAGCCTTATGTTATGGAATCAGCACCCCTAGCCAAGTTGACAATCTACAATCGTTAACGCTAGTAGAAAACTATTCAAATGAATGGGAATGACATCATCTCAACGTTAAATCACGTGATCAACACAAACGAATAGAAAATTCGTAGACAAGTTTACATCGTTCAAAATGATAGAATAGAATGTTATCGTTTCTACAATGTTGATCGCTAAACTCTTTGGTAGGAACGCTCACCATACACTAAAGTGTAGGTTTTTTCTACAGACATTAGAGAACGAGCGATCGACTCAGTAGTGTCAACTTGGCTACCAATTTAGCGCTTTCTACAATCGCTTACGCCGAGGCGTTTACGATTGTAGAAAGAGAATCGATACGAAACGTTTGTTACTTGGCTAGGCCTGCAGGTGACTTTCACTTTGTGAAACTTCATGATAGTTAACTGTGCCGTCTTTATTTTTTGAATTTGGCCGACAGCTGGATCTAGGCTTACAGAATGCAGCACGGCCCATTTTGCACGCATAAATGTTCACTTGTAGAAGGTGTGTTAATTATAATGCTACATGCAACCCAAAAGTATATTCCACAAATTTTATCTTCAGAATATGTTAAAGCGTCAACAAGTCAAAATCGTAGTTTGTATTTTTATAATATGATTTCGTATCATTGTTATGGCTATTGTGTCCTTTATTGGCGATCCCAAATAAAAACAATTAAATAATTATTATCGTAACGTTAGGAAGTTCGTATTTTACAAACAAGGATGCAAAAACGCAATAACGATATCATCATCTGCCTAGCCTTTTCCCAAGTTTTATTGGGGTCGGCTTCCAGTCTAACCGGATGCAGCTGAATACCAGTATTTTACATGGAGCGACTGCCTATCTGACCTCCACAACCCCGTTAGTACTGGGTAATACGATACCCCTTGGTAAGACTGGTTGTCAGACTTTTTTGGGCCACTGACTACCTGTAACGACTGTCAAAGATCACAAATGACAGCCGGGACCAACTGCTTAACGTGCTTTCCGAGGCACTGAGGAAACTCGGTATGTAATGAGTGGTCACACATCCACAGACCAACCTAGGCAAGCACGGCTTAACCTAATGATGAACCCGAGCGGCTGTTATTATTTAGCCACGAGCTCCTCAACGCAATAACGATAGTGGCATGTTTAGAAATGCAAAAAAAAATACAGGCAAACAGTGGAACACTCTTTCCAATTCTCTTGAACCGACCAACACAAAAATCAGTTATCCATTTCATCTCTCCCAATTCATTACTCAATGTTACAGCTCCAGATTTAGCTCACAATCGGTACAAGTTAAATCGTAAAATCCCTAAAGCAGTAACGAGCGATCGGAGTACGCACCGAATGGTATGTCGTTTGTACCCGAGTGACATATTGTGGTAACTCCCGTGGAATAAATCACGCAGTGTACCTGAATGGACACGGAGTGGTTTGGGGTAGACTGGCTAGATGTGGCCTGGGAGCAAATTGTTGTTTTGGCGGACTAGAGGGGTTCGTGAATTTGTCTCTAACGTCCGTCCGTCCGTCCATCTCTATCCGTTTCTCTTGCGCACGTCTGCACATGAGTGCGAGTGAGAGAGACGGATAGAGACTAACGGACGGACGGACGTTATAGGGTAACGGTTTTTGTCACTCTTTAGGATTTTGTTTAGTTTTTCCATTTTTTCGTTTCACCCTTAAGAATTAGGGTATTTAATGGTGTTTACTTTCAAACAAGGATGAAGAATCTAAGAATCTTGATAATGACTTTGCAGAATACAGCGGAAAACAGGAACCCAGAGTAGGAATTTGTGCCCGTTGACGACAGCCCCTATTACAAACCTGGCAAAATGTGGGTGTACCGAAATTAGATACACCTCTGCTCAAGTCTTCAAGCTTTACAGTTGTAATGTTATGTTACATAAAATAGAACTATGAAAAGACCACAAACGATGTCCACGCGATGTATAAAGAAATTGTTCTTTGGATGATATTGTTGACCTTATATTCAAGACAAGCTCAAGAGTGAAGACATCAACGAATTCGACCGTCGCACTCAAGGAACTATCACGAATAACCTTCAATAACCGAAACATTACTCCACTATTTTATGGGAGGACCCGTTTACAGCTACCGAACACATAAAGTTTATTATAGCCATCTCTTCTAGCATATTGCTATCACGGTCGCTAATAGAAACACAGCCTACGCCATATCCTGGGTACGTCGTACAGCTGATCCATTTTTTCCATGAATTATGGCACTCCGGGGAAAAATATGAAAAAATACGACTGCGCAGTGTGACGTCACGGTAACGAGCGCCTTGTTTAGATGTTTGCTATGTGTAATCAAATCTGTATGGCCTAGATTCGACTTTGCATATTCTCTCTTGGTGTGACCTATGGCAGATTATTGCTGTACTTAACAAGGGTCTGATATATGCAATGGTAAACAGACTTGATCTGGTGAAGGCCACCGGAATTCGCTGGATATTAAAAGCGGAGGATCCGATAATAATGATAAAATATATTAGAAATTGTTGTATTGGTTTACAGTGCTACAGCGCCATCTATGACACAAATGAAGAACTAATACCTAAAATTCTAAATCACGAGACAACAACTATCGGGCACCAGGGATCCGCCCTTTTCTATAGGGGATGAAGAACTTTACACCCTGTTTTTCATAACCCCAAAACAGTTATTGCGTTTAACATCGCCCTAGGAAGTAGAAATAGGCATGATCAGCACATTTAAATCGCGTTCAACAATCTGTCAGTGTCATAATAATAATAATTGCTAATGAATACATTGAGCTATTACTACTACGTATAGAGAAGACAGCGCGAACAAAATCTGTGCTCCGTTCCACTGCGGTCGGCCGGCCGCAGTTCACTCAGTCCCTTGCTCGCCACAGCATCTATATATACGGGGTTAGCCGCACCCCGCGCGCTCCGCACTGTCGCGCTGATTTTGTTCGTGCTGTATTCTCTAGACGTAGTAGTAATAGCTCAATGAATGAATATTGATATTTACGGCTCTTACGGCCATTTTCAATAACTTATTAGCAGGTAACGAAAGGTAACTATCTCTGTATGTTTGATATTTAGCTTACGGACCGTTAGATACAAAACGTCACAAAAAATCTTTCTATGATTTTTCAATAAATCAAGTGACAGGTAGGTGACGCGGATAGGATATTTCAAGCTAACTTTGTTTGTAGAAACACTGATATCTGCGAGACGTAGGCATATTAACTAACAGTTGTACGTAAGTAACGCCATCAGATACGCTAATCGCGTTCGGTGGTGAAATCGCCTTTAGTTAGATATACCAGTTTCACTAATGAAATCAGGCCACAGTTAGCCATGATATTCGGTTCTCCGACTTCCCTATCTTAATCTGTTTTCATAGCTTGGGGTCGTCGGTTTGTCTAGCCTGGGGGCATCCTGCGCTGTACACGCCAATTCACCCCGGTGGATCCGGTATCTTAGCACTGGAAAGGACTTCTCTCTGTGCTAATATTTCGGTAGTGTTATTGCCGAAGTTTCTAAATAGTTCTTTAACTGGCCAAAAAAGTCATTTTAATGGTATACAAAACAATAAAACCTAGCTTATAATTATCGCACGATCATGACAAGAGGATAACTACTTCGTGTAATGGTAAGACCCTTGGTAAGACTGGTTGTCAGAACGACTGTCAAAGATCTACAAATGACAGCCGAGACCAACGGCTTAACGTGCTTACCTTACCCTTATAAAATTTTGCGAATCCATAGGAATCCTTAAATGAATTGGAAAATCCATGAGAGCACTTTAAAGATTTTGAAACCTCTTAAAAGAATTCCTAAAACATTCTATAAACTAATTCAATAAAAATAAAGAAATTAAAGTCAAAAATACAATCTAAAACCTTATTTAAAAACTCAAACCTTTTTCCAATTAAAAAAACATTACCCTAAAGTTTGCTTGTCGTCGCCCCTGAGTTACGCTTTACCCACTCCACCTTCGTTACGCTACGGAGGTAGGTGGTCACCCATACACGGACCAACCTAGCCAAGCGCGGCTTAACCTAAAGATCGACCCGAGTGGCTGTTATTATTTAGCCACACGATGCTTATTAAATGATATAAATAATCCCTTTTACAAAGGTAGGTAAATAGGAATAGTATGCATGGAATACTAACTCTATCTTTGCTGTCGTGCAGTCAAGAAATAGTTCATATTCTTAATTAATGTTCACAGTCGACAGAAACTGTTATTTAGGTCCGTCTAAGGGTGAGACCACTCCGCAAAAAGAACCGAAAGTATAGTTATTTATTTAAAAATAATTGCCTCCTATTATTTGTAATCAAAAGTGTACTGTCGTGTTTTCTGAGGTCCAATTGGATGGCTACTCTAAAATATAGTAATTACAGTTATCTTCATCAAACGCCATTGATAGGTCCAATAAAGTTTTGCTTGGTAACAAAAATGGTTTTGACCAAATTTGTTGGGGTTCGCTTCCAGTATGACTGGACCGCTTTGCAAATCTTCGGTGGATTATATATTATACTCTAGCTCTTACGCATCTCCTCTTCTATCCACTTCGCATATATCTCCGTTCGTCTCCGCTTTGAGTCCAGGCCTGAGACTGATTGACTACCAGAAACGAATGACAGACTAATATCTACAATGGCTAGCGTACATTAACCTTTAATCGATTCACGCGACTGCGTCCCTCAAAACTGGCTAAGATGTAAAGTTCCAAGACAATATTCACTTATGTAACCAACCCAAGTCTAGCGCAGCTCTTAAAACACCAACTTTGAGTGCACCATAATCTACCCAACGTATAAGTTTTCCAGTTAGTTTCAAAACTACAAAAAACTTCAGAAGCCCGGTTTAAACAAACGAGGCCGTCCCTGACAAAATAGATAGTTTCCTTCCATTGACAACATACAACCCGAAATAATTTTGTATTTGTGTGAAAACGAAAACAAGTGTTCTTTTTTTTGATACTGGTTTAATATCTGTAAAAGTGGTTTTTGATAACAAAAGGTCCTCTTGCAAAAAGATTTTTCGGGTAAAAAGTAGGACTAAATAAAATAAGGCCACTTCTGTTGACTGTGTTGGTGAAAATGAAACCCAATTTCAAAACTCTTTTGTGAATAAAAATCTGTTTATTAATAGTAAAGTCGTAGTAAGTAGTAGTAGTGTTTGCTTCTTTGGAATTGGAACTTAATTAAAAATACGTTTCAGAGAAATCGTTATTTAGTAATGAGGGGGACTGTGACTCGTTCATGTTTATCAATAGAGGTTGTATTTAGAAACAAAAATTATTCAACCAAAATATCTAATTATTTATTAGTATCTGTCGTTTACGGCCATTTTCAATAACTTACTAACAGGTAACGGTTGCTATCTCGGTCTGTTTAACATTTAGTTTACGGACCGTTAGAAACAAAATTTCACAGAAGAGCTATCGCTGATTTTTCAATGAATCTAGTGACAGGTAAGTGACGCGGATAGGATATTTCAAGCTAACTTTTTTATAGACACACCGATAGCTACGAGACGTAGGCATATTAACTAACAGTTATACGTAAGTAAGTTATAGAAAACGGCCGTTTGTTAGTCAGTTTCTGCAAAGGGTCTGCTACTTGAAAACAGCACAAAAACAACATCAACAACTCCTACACACCCCAGCCCAACACATGTCATCATCATAATCAGACCAGAATCACCCACTGCTCCCCCCTTTCTTCTGCTACACTTCCCGGTTCTGTGCGTGTTGCTAATCCAGGTATTTCCCGCGACTTTGACAATATCGTCAACCCAACGAGCTTTTATCACAGTCAGACAGCTAGAAATAGCCCTCTCGTCCTGCGCCACAATATCCTACCCTGAGCCTTCCAAATTGAGTTTATCCCAGTCACTTTAGGCTAGTTTTCGGTTGTTTTAGAGAGTAGACGTCCAGTGGCCAACACAATATCAGTAATCACAAACTGTCAAATGATTTTAAACCATAAAACGTTGCTGGTAAGTTCAAAATCAAATGAGAAAATTTGACAGTTTGTAATAACTTGATGCACTGGCAACTGTACTGCGCTATAACAACATATCACGCTTACAACCTCTTAAAATTCTACCCAAACCAGAGAATCTACCCGAATCGACCCGAATGGCGCAGCGGTAGTGAGGCTGCCTTACTTTCTTAGGGTCCCGGGTTCGAATCCCGGTCGGAGCAAATGTTTGTGTGATGAGCATGGGCATTTGTTTCCGAGTCATGGATGTTTATATGTATAATAAGTATGTATTTACAAACAAAAAGTATCTATGTAGTATATCAACAATTGGGGGTCCACGACACAAGCCTCGTTGCTTAGTGTGGCACTAGATGGCGCTGTGTGTAATGTCCAACGATATAAAAAAAAAAAAAAACTTTCAGAGAAGCAAGATAAATGACGCTACCCACATTCACCAACCTAATATCATTCGTAATTGAACCTTGTTTATATGAAGACCTAAGATTCTGTTTTCGTTTAAAATTCTTCGATGAAGACGGAACTAGTTCTGGGCGTAATAATTTTAACTTGTCTAAAGAGGCCAGGGGCCAAGGTCAGCATCCCGAGCTAGGCCCTAGAGGGATCCCTCGCATTTCATATTGTAGGTCCTTTAGAAATCTGGGGTAAACTTAATGAGGGAAACATAATGTGAGATAGTTACGGAGTCGAAATATGTACAGACTTCTGTAATGTTGTTTTGTGAAGATATTGTTAGTCACATGAAAGTTTAATAATACTTTTGGGACTGGAATTACTTGATAGCAAGTTTTGGTAAGAAAGCAACTCTGGAGCCAAAAAAGCGAGTTTTTTTTACTCTTCCAGTATTTGGTATGTTAGACAACCTGCTCAGGTCAGATTGGGCAGTTTTTGGTTAATACCAAAGACAACCCGAAGTAACTTCTTTCAACAGACATTCGACTTTTATTAAATATCTATCCTCGCTGAGTCATGATCGGGCGGGCTCGTCACTATTCGACCTGTTTTATTAAAAAAAAAAAATGTAAATATGTATGCATGCTTAAGCCCGCGGCATCACCCGCGAAAAGTACGGTAATTGTGCCACGAGATCGTGGTACCGGGATAAAAAGTATTCTATGTTGTAATACAGGTTAGAAACTATTTGTGTGCTAAATTTTGTTAAAATCAGTTTAGTACATTTTGCGTGAAAGAGTAACAAACATTCATCCATCCACCCATTAATTCTCACACATTTTTGCATTTATAATATAAGTAAAAATACGATACAGTAAGAGACCTCACCACACGGCTGTACCAAAGCAAGTGTGTAACACTACTCACAAAGACAACAGATATTATTTACCAATAGATTCCTCAAACAAAATTGTTTATCATTTCCTTGTCAAAGAGGCCATTGCCCTTTTTGTTTTCAGCCCATAGAATTCCTAATAGACTGTTATTGTGAATATATCAATGACGTTAATATAGTACCGAAGTTGAGAACTAGAACTATGCGGGACTATAACTCGAGTTTGGCAATAAATCATAGTCACCAAATAAGGCAAGCTTAGTGTGGATGACAGTTACACCGTGCTGTAACAGGAAGATTGTTAGACCCATCTATGTCATTCAAAGAGATTTAAAAGAATGGGAAAGGCTGGTCAAAGCTGATTGTAGATAGCGCGTCTATAGCTTAGACCCAATGTGACCAATGAGGTCAAATTATTTTGAAATATAAAATGACATTGACAGATTTTCAACCAATGACGATGTTTGGTACAAGCGATGTTAGCGCCATTAGTTCCTCAGTTGCCATTCCCATTAGGTATAGAGTGGACATTGGGAATTGGCACAAGAATGCTACCTGACAAGCGCGCGTATGACACTACAATAGACAGAACGATTTGTTATTAAGTTATAACAAGTTTTTGGATAACGATTTTCTTCGTCTTGTCCCGTCTATCGCTCGTAAATATTTGAATGTCTTTGGTATCATTAAATCTGAGAACGCACAACTGAACTCAAGTCAATTCAGAAAAATCTATTGATTTGTTTTATTAGCTATCGTTAGCATGAGTACAAGTATCAGTCAATCCTTTCATTCGTTCAAATCCTTTTGCTGGAGAAAGGCCTTTTCGCTAACAGTCACTTTATGAACACAAAGTTACAACTCTAACCTACTCTGATTTTGAATAATATTGGTTAGGCAGAGGTGTGCCATAGAATGCATCCACATTTCGCCAGTTATGTTTAAGTCCCATGTCATAATAGAGGCAAATCTATTTATTGCCATCAACCGGGTATAAATCCAGACTCCGTGGCTGCTACCGAGAAATTACTGATGGAAAACCCCAAGAACACTTTGCCCGACCTGGAAATCGAACCCAGGACCTCATGGTAAGCAGTTGCATTCGAATAAAATTATTTTGTACAAATTATTAAAAGACTTCTCATACCTACATGACAATGTATGTGCATGTGAAAGTAAATAAAGATATTATTGGATAGCTGGTTTCTACGCGATATTTAAAACGAAAACTGACTCAACAGCGGCAATATTTTTCGCAAACAAACAAAACCGATAAAATTTAATATTGACAACGTTTAAAACATAAAGGCTTGCGCGTTATTTTATTAACTCAATGAATAAACATGCAGGCAAATGAAATATTTTATTCAACATGAATTGTATGCAATTCAAGAATGAATACGGAGGAATATAATATTCCGTTTCGGTGTGATAGGTGGTGTATTTTAGACTGTGATCCTATTGAATCCTTATATCAGAAGGCCGAGGTCGGAGTGTGGAATATTCATGACTTTTTTTTATGATAAACTTTGTACAAAAATACAAAACACATTTCTGGAGCGGAGATGTAACCGGAACTACGCATAATTTTTGTAATCTACAATATTTCATGTTCCGCATTTATACGTACCTACTGTATGGTCGGAATGTTGGGCAGTGAAGAAGATAGATAAAAAATATTGCATACAGCAGATATGTGAGAATGTTAAAAATGGATAAAGTAAGCGGAATGAGCATAATTATTAGTGAAAGTTTGAAAGTGGCACCTGTTACAGAAAAGATAAAAGGGAGTCGTCTGCCTTGATATGTGATGAATATGAATGTTTCTGCATGGAGAAAGAGAGGAAGACCCAGGTAAAGATGGATGGATTGTGTGAGGAACGATACGAAGGTAAGAGGAGTAAATGATAGCGTGACGATTAACAGGGGAGAATGGAAGAAAAAATCGTATTGAGCCGACCAATTGAGATTCAAAGTAAACATGCCTTCGTGAGATCCATATATTATATAAAATTTCTCTCCTGCGTTATGTCGTCTTGCATGGACGATGCATTCCTTTGCATGGCGTGCCAGGCATGCCATTCCATATCGTATTATGGCGCCGGCTCTCGTTTTACCTGTGCATAAATATTGCCTACCTCTACAATACCGTTACCGTGGTCGAAATACGATCACTCATCAATACAATACACTTTAAAAAGTTCAACTGTATGGTTTTCCTATGAGGGATCTCTAACAAATTCTAATTATTTTATATTATATGTCACCATATTTGTGTGTAACCATAGTCTTGACTTGACCCGTATTTATTTATTATTTATTTATTTATTCATTTATTGCATCAAATATGGTAGGTACATGAAGTTTTTGTATAAAATATTTAGTAACACACATTTGGCCAATATATAGCATGCAATAGTACAGGTTTTTACAGTTAAGATAATAATTACTAGGTAACTACATTATTTTTTTTAGTTTACGTCCACTTAACAGTTAAATATGTCGGTGCTTCAAAGTATAAAATTTACAGGGACACTTTTGAAAGAACTCGTCTATCGAATAAAAACACTCTTCTAACAACCACTTCCGCAACGCAACACAAAACTTATTGAAGGGTAGTTGAGTAATTGACCTAGGTAAAGCATTATAAATTAGGGGAGCCATATAAACGCAGCTCCGACGAAAAAGTTCTAGCTTTGGAACAGGCATTTCAAAATCTAAATGTGTAGGTTTCCTTTTATTTGTGTTATCCTTCCGTTTAAATAGTTCAGGATTGGACCTCACAAATCTGGCAACTTCGTAAATATAAATGCATGGGACCGTCAGTAGATTGTGCGACTTGAATATAGGCCTGCATGAGTCAGACCACTGCATTTTGAATATTGCACGAATACACTTCTTTTGGGCAATGAAGATCTTCGCTATTTCGGAAGAGTTTCCCCAAACAACTATACCGTATCGTATTACTGAGCAAACGTATGCGTGATACACCATTATGGCGGTACGCAAAGATGTAATAACTTTAATTCTTTTCAAAGCAAATACGAATTGATTGATTTTTTTTGAAATTATTTCGATGTGATTCCTCCAAGTGAAATGCTCATCAAGTGTTACACCAAGGAACTTTGCATTACGTACCTGTTCTATATTATTATTGTTAAGTGCAACATTAAGGCGTACAGGCTTACTTTTAAATGTTTTGCAATGAAGTAGATTAGTTTTGGAAATATTTATTTTTAATTTATTAACATCCAACCATTGTATTATGTCATTTAATGTTTGCTTAATTTCAATTTCAAAATTTTGTGAATTTTTACATTTAATAATAATTGTGGTGTCATCGGCGAACAATACACACTGATGTTTTATTGACTGCGGCAAATCATTTATGTAAAGAAGGAACAATAATGGCCCCAAGATACTACCTTGTGGTACCCCACAGAAATTAGTCCGTGCTTCAGAATCAAAGTCTTCTAACGTGTTACTTAATTTGTTTAATTTTGTTAACCTCGTTACCTGTTTTCTGTCAGTTAGATAAGATTGAAACCAGACTTTTGCTGGACCTCTGATACCGTATCTTTCAAGTTTTTCTAGAAGCCGCGCGTGATCAACACGATCGAACGCCTTACTTAAGTCTAAGAGCAATGCACAATTAGGTATTTTATCATTAATATTCGTCATCATTGCTTTCACTAGCGTAAATATTGCCAAAGTAGTCGATTTATTTTGTCTAAACCCGTATTGCTGGTCAACAAGAAGGTTGTGTTTAATAAGAAATTTCATCACTCGCCTGTACATAATTTTTTCAAAGATTTTTGATATAATGGGAGTGAGAGCGATAGGTCGGTAATTGTCAACGTCTGATTTTGACCCTTTTTTGTATAGCGGCTTTATCAGAGACAGTTTTAGCCTATTAGGAAAGCAGCCCTGTTCCAAGGATAAATTGACGATGTGGGCCAATGGCGATGCTACATGTTGAGCTATTTTTTTTACGAGCTCGGTTGTGATGTTGTCAAAACCAGCCGATTTCGTGTTTTTTAAAGACATTATGATACGAAATATTTCTGAGGCATTAGTGGGTTCTATAAATATACTTTTATCATTTGATTCTATTTTATGTATGTCAGTTTTATTATTTTTATGTGTAGAGCAATTATCATTATTATTAGAAATGTCAACAAAGTGATTATTAAATTTATTAGCAATGTCAGATCCAGATGTCAAAGTAATACTACCATCATTAATTTTACTGATATATTCCCTAAACGGTTCGTTACCCATGTTGCGCTTCACAACTTCCCACGTGGCCTTAATTTTATTACGAGAAAGAGTAATGTGGCTTTCATTACATAAGGAATGTAGATTGTTCATGCACTTCCGCAATAATTTAGAATACGCCTTATACTTACTCTTATTTTCATTATTTTTATTTAAGTAATACTTGTACCTTAATGACCGCTTAGTATTACAACTCTTTTTTATACCTTTTGTTATCCATTTTGGTTTACCACTAATATGTTTCATTTTAACTTTAATAGAAGGGAAACATAGTCTATAAAATAATGTCAACAAATCATGAAATTTGTCAAAGGCTTCATTAGCATTTGTTAGACCATAGATTTCACTAAAACTTATGCAGCTGATGCAATCTACGAATTTTGTGATGTTCTCTTTATTTAAATCATTTAAAGTCACGAAACAATAATCCGTTTCCACTCTGCTTGAAGTTTCCTGTTCAATTTTGACTATTTGAGCTGTGTTATGATCAGACAGGTACAAGTTATATGTCTTACCAGTGACATTATGAATATTGCTAATAATGTTGTCTATGCATTTATTAAGCCTAGTCGGTTCATGTATGTGATATTTTAGTCCATAATTAAGCATCAATTCTTTGAATGTAGTACTATTCTTATCAGATAATAGCAAATCTATGTTAAAGTCGCCACAAACAATTATATTGCATTTTTTGTGTTGAAGTTTTGTTATAACTTTCGTAAAGTGACCAAAGAAAATATTAATGTCAGAGTTTGGTATCCTATATATACAAATTACGATTAGTTTTAGCTGTTTTATTTCCACACCACATATTTCGAAATGTTTATCAATAGCAAATTCCTTTACCGCATCCAGCTCAACACATTCAAAACCTTTCTTACATAGAATACACGTGCCTCCACGTCGTTCTAGTCTGGAATAGATTGCCCCGAGATAAAAATTTGTTAAATTCAAATATTTTTCTTCGTTTCTTTTTATGAAATGTTCACTTAGACATACCACTACCACATTTTCATTCAGATCATGAAGCTCACTTAGTGCTACCTCTAAATCATGACTTTTATTTAATGCACCAGCTATGTTTTGGTGAAACACAGAAAATTTATTTTTAGTTACGAAAAAGATGATTTCTTGTCCCTGCAGAATCATTCGAGTCTATCTGTGAGGTTATTTTAAGGGATTTAAAATAATAAGGTATGGTGCATTTCCTTGGTTTTACATTAATATTATTAGTTGTTGTTCGATCATTGAGGTTTACCTGCGAGGTTTTATTACATAATGGAAAATAGTAAGGTATTGTTCCTTTCTTTGGTTTGACGTTATCATGGTTTTCCCGGAAAAAATGAGGCAATGTTTTCTGAATGTCAATATCCTTTTTGAAATTGTGGTTGTTATAAGAGAGGAATTTATTCCTGTACTGGAGAACATTTATCTGATGAATTATTTGTTGCGCAACATTCGTTAGATTGTCTGTTTCAATAAATGTACAGTTTTCATAGTTTCGGATTAGTAGCTTTAACTGATTATTTAGTTTACACTCATTAAGGAAAATATTATTAAATATATTTACAACAAATACATTGCAATTTTTAAGAAAATGTAATGCTATAGATATTTCTGCCATAAACTCTATTGGATTTACATCATTACTCCCTGTCATTATGACAACATTGTCAGTTTTTGACAGTGTATTGGCCATGTTACTACAGTCTGACAAGACATACTTCGTTCTTGCGTCTGGTCTTGTTATAGATTGTATTTTATAGTCCCTGATTATAAGTTGACTTTTATTCTCGATAAACATCTGAACGATGCCTTTCCCTTGATTGTCCGATAGAAGAAATATTTTGCCACATTCTTGATTATATAAATGGTCATTATTCTCAACTTGAACCTGGTGTTGCTGTTGTTCGGTTGGTGCATCTTCAGTTAAATCCTTCCCTACACAGGTGCATCCTAAATTAACATTGTCAGTGTTAATAACATTAATGTCAGCGTTAATCAAATCAGCGTCAGTTTGTAAACTTATGTCCCTCCTGGTATTATTATCATTACATTCATCCAAGCTCGGTTCCAGTCGTAGGTTCCTAGTATTCAATACTTCTCTTTCCTCTGTCGTATGTCGTAATTTACCTCCTAGTTGTTTCACAGCGATATTCTGAGGAGTAGTGACATACCCTTCTTCTGTACTTAAAGTTGAATATTTGGTAGTTCGATTTTTCTGGGACTTTGGTGTAGCCCTTCTTAATGTTGACAAAGGACTTTTACATAGTTGTTTCAAGGCAACCATCTGCTGATTGAGATGTTCAATTTCTTTTATGAGACTATTTTTCTCTAAGGTGATAGTGTCAAGTTCATTTTCTGTACTCCGCAATTGTGATTTCAAACTATTAATTTCTTCTTTTAACTCTTCAATATAGCTATGATTAACGTTAGTAGATAGGTCTAAGCTTTTTGTTAAATATTCTGAGTCCGTGCTAATGAGAGAGGCGTTAAGAGATTCTGTCGATCTTGATGTAAATAATTTTCTTGGTTTAACATTTACATTGTGTTCATCCATTTTATAAACTGCGTTTTCCCTTATAGCTTAATAAACTTTCGTACGTAAGTGAATAATCCTTCAAATTATAATGCTCCTTTGTGTTTGTAATTTGATTTTTATATAGCTAGATTTCCTTTAAAATATGTAATAGCAATAAATTGTAGCTATGAGTATCCTAGAACGCCGGTCAGATATGCATAGCAATACTGGTCACTACAATTTGCCCACACAGCTGGTTCAGGCGTTTCGAAATTTTTCTTCGATTAGTTGGGTCGAAGAAAAATGGGTTGGAAAATGGGTTGGTTGGGTTGGGTGGGGTTGGGTTGGGTTGGTCGTGTGGGTAATCGCAATAATTTTGGGCTATTTCCAATCACTGGACAATTGTTTTGGGTGTTTTATCTTATTAATCACAGCACTATCGATGAAACTAATATTGCCACAGTTCGCCAGCCACTTAATTTGTCCAGTTACACAAAAGGTTCTCACTTTCCGGCAGTATTTACACTAAAAAGTTATTATATAACGCGAGCACTTTGAACATGACTTTTTTGACTTTGACTTTTTTTTTCTATTGCAACACTATAACGCGTATTAATATAACTACAAACCAAGTAAAGGTTAAAGTAAATACTCTCAATATTTGCAAACACTCCGCATAGGTAAACTTTAGTCATATTCAGAAATAAGATATTGCGTAGGTTTTCTCAATTTGTAAATATATTGTTGTTTACAATACAATCAGCTATGAATATGATACAACGGTGAACACATTCTCCCTTTTATCCATATCACATGGAGAAAAGAGAAAATATTGATGAGTAGGTAGACTCTTAGAAGCGAAGAGAAGGATATTGTGAAGATGAAAGTGTTGAGGTGGATGTGTGGTATGACAAGAATGGATAAAGTAAGGAATGAGTATATTAGGAAGTTTGAAAGTTGCGCCCGTTACAGAAGACTTGGAAGGGAATCGACTGTCTTGGTATGGGCATGTGGTGAGAAGGGATGAATCACATGTGACTAAAAGAGTGATGAATATAAATGTTGATGGATGGAGAGGGAGAGGAAGACCATGGAAACGGTGGATGGATTGTGTGAGGAATGATAATTAAAGAAAAGAGAGTAAATCATAGGGTGACGGTTTTCCCAAGCATGTTGAGTTCGGCTTCCAGTCTAACCGGATGCAGCTGAATACCAATATAATTGCATGGAGCGGCCACCTATCTGACATTGACAACCCAGTTAGACGTGCGTACCCCTTGGTAAGACTGGTTGTCAGGCCCTCGGACCACTGACTACCTGTAACGATTGTCAAAGTACTACAAATTACAGCCGGAACCAACGGTTTAACGTGCTTTCCGAGGCACGGAGGAAACTCGGTAAGTAATGGACAAAGCCAGGCCCTTAAAATAAGATCAATCAGAATCAGATCTTTGAGGCGTTCGTCAGTATTAATTTACTTTACTTACTAGTTAGTACTTGGCAACACGATACCTCTTGGTAAAACTGGATGCAACAAAAAAACACAATTATAACTTTATTAAAAGTAACCGCATTTGACACAACCTCGCCTTTTTGTTGATTTACTTCAAAACTTGCTTTATTTCTCAACAATATCTCACTCTTCAGAAATTTAACTATGTTGTGCATTACAAATAGTACCGTTAACAGATTTTCCCCTATTATTGAAACCCTAAAACCGAGCATCTGCGAGGCTTTAATATATTCAATGTGCACCAAGCTTAATAGCTTCTAAAGGAGCGACAGTAATAAATCGTGTTATTCAAGCAATTTGAGTGTTTAAATGGAATTGTAAAATATGGCTTTAGGTTAACCATTAGGGTGAATAGTATTTCGCATGATTGATTAAGACGTGGTGCTATTCAGGTCGACATTCTTCTTTAGTTTCTAGTTGTCTTGACAAATTACTTAAAGTTCAGGTTGAAAATAGCGTTAAAGATCCTGCAATTAACAGCAAAGAGATGACCCTTGATTGGAATTCACGTAATTTACATCTTTCACAAGATTCCAAAGAAATAGAAAGCAAATACAAAAAACATACAAACACAGCCTGAAAAATTGCCAAAATGAAGTGGCTGTGGGCAGAGTGCATTGCTGGCAGAACTGATGGCCGATGGGGCTGAAAAGTTCTGGAGTGGCGAACGCGAACCGCAAAGTCCTTCCGTATAGAGAAGACAACGCGAACATAGTCTGTGCGTAGTGCGGGGAGCACAGATTTTGTTCGCGCTGTCTTCTCTATACGTAGTAGTAATAACTCAATGAATACGTTGCGTCGGAAGGCCTCCCACTAGATAAATAATAAAAATATAAATAACGCTTAGCTTAGCTTAGCTTATCGCTTATTGGACATTACATAAAGCGCCATCTAGTGCCACACTAAGCAACGACGCTTGTGTCGTGGACACCAGATAGTTGATTTATACTACATATTATATACTTTTTGTACTTATTATACATCTAAAACATCCATGACTCGGAAACAAATGTCCTTGCTCATCACACAAACATTTGCTCCTACCGGGATTCAAACCCGAAACCCTAAGAATGTAAGGCAGCCTCACTACCGCTGCGCTGTTCAGGTCGTCGAGAGAGTCGTAGTAGAGATGGACCGATGACCTGGTGAAGGTTGCGGGAATCCGCTGGATGCGAGTCGCACGGGAGCGCGGACCGATCAATGTGGCGACACTTGGGGGAGGCCTATGTCCAGCAGTGGACGTCATTCGGCTAAAATGATAGTGATGATGACTAATTCTACTTAGAGGCTGGGGCCTAAATAATGCCGACCCTAACTGAGTTGTACAGCTGGGAAAAGGCTTCGCAGAAGAAGACTTACCACGAAAAATGTGTTCGATTCTTTTGAAACGCAAAAAGGACGCTAAAATATTAGTTATAATAGTGGTATGCAGCATAATACAAAAAAAAATCATTAAAGACAACATATTAATCTCTGAACGAAGCGTTCAATGAATTTTTAATAATTATGTTGACTGATTGTTAAAACTGAATTTTATTTGCCGTATCGAATTGGAACGTAATGAGATTGTTGAATACATTTTAATTTATGGTTAAATCATATCAAACAATAAAATTCTTTAATTATGTATTTTGAAGTGTTGTTACAATATTCAATGAATATACAAACGACGACCAAGCAAGCTATACTTACGTATGTATAGGAAATCTACACGAAGCGAGGCCATGTTATACAATATACTTGAAATGTATAGCTTGATGGGACACTCATTAATGGACACTATTTTTTGTAACTACTCTGGAAATCGAAGCTGTAAGTACTACAGTGCTGCTAGGATGTTTTGGTACTCGGATGACGTTCGTAGGTGGGATTTGTTCGTAAATATTTTGTGAAGCTGCTTCAAAAAAAAAAAAAATGGCGGCATCAGTTCTTACTTTGTCCACGCGCTGAAAGGTCCTTTTACAGCTATTGTATCTTCGTTGGTAAAAATGTTGTTTTTAGGGTTCCGTAGCCAAATGGCAAACGGAACCCTTATGGATTCGTCATGTCACAGCCAGTTTTTTTCCGAAACTATAAGAATTATGCTGTTGAAACTTAGTATGTAGATGACGTATTCTGTGAACCGCATTAAGATTTTCACACATAAATCGAAAAAAAAAATTTGGGGGTTCTCCATACTTAGAACTGAAACTCAAAACAGTTTTTCATCAATCCCATACGTGTGGGGTATCTATCGATAGGTCTTCAAAAATTATATTGAGGTTACTATTATCATTTTTTTCTAAACTGAATAGTTTGCGCGAGAGACACTTCCAAAGTGGTAAAATGTGTGTCCCCCTGTGACTTCTAAAATAAGAAAATGATAAAGCTAAAAAGCATTATTACTATTACATTATCATTACCATTAACAATAACATTATCATTACCATGTAAACTTCCACCGAAAATTAGTTTGAACGAGATCTAGTAAGTAGTTTTTTTAATACTTCTTATGTCGTAAACCGCAATTTACCTTTCATTCAATAAAGTTTGTGCGGAACCCTCGGTGTGAGAGTCCGACTCGCTCTTGGTATTTATGAGAACAAAACGCTGATAGCGGTAGCAATTCCGAGAGACAAGATGAAGAGTTTTAAAAACCGTGAAAAGTGTGGAGTAAGTTAAGTTGGAATTATTTTTATAAAACACTACATTTTCACACAATATTAAACAACTTTAACCATTCATTATCATTAAAATATTCAAAATCATAACCCAGACACAAACCATTTCGAGTAAATCAACTGAGAATCGACCAATTTAAGTTGAAACTGGATACCAACGTACTACGGTACTAAGCCTCAAGATTGAGTTCAATTTGAATAGTCATAAGGCGTGTTGATTAATATCGTTCGTAACAGACGTTTGGGACCTACTCATTTGCATGGTACTGAGATTTGAGTGATGCGTTATTCTGTAGTTTCTAGGTACAATTCTTGGGAAATTGTCGTCGTTGGATGATGGTTTTAAATTTCTGGCTGAACGGGTCTTGACAGTTCAAAAGTGCCTGTAAATGGTTCAATTGAAATAAATGTGAGTGGCAACGACAGGAGGGGATGCAATAGAAGCACATTATTGACAACGAAAGGAAAGGTGCGTAGTACTCCCAACTGGTGTGCCTGTATGACCAGATGTATGAACGTGGACGAGTCAAAAGAAGTATGTTAGGATCATTATAGGTGGCGTTCTGTGTTTCTGCCTTTCCCCATTGGAAAAGGCGTGATTTTATGTATGATGTATGTTTTTATGAAAACATTGTTTTGAAATGAATTGTTAAAGTGTACTGAGAGGGTCGTTAGACATGGTGGCAGAAGGTGGTGCTACACAAAAAGTTCAGCATCACCGTCACCCAATAGAATTTTACCTATACCTCAGAATATTAATTAACATACTTATGTGAGGACCATGTGGGTCACATATTTTATTTTATTATTTTCCCCACGACTGTCTGGCAGTTTGAGTACTATAAGCGACCTACCCAAATGTCCTTTCTTTGGTATTGTTCGTCGTTTCGTTGAGCTCCTTGAGTTATAAGTCGAGCTACACGATAACTAAAAAAAAAAAAAAAAAGAATTTATTACCTTCAATAATTGTACAAGAAACACTTATTCTAAGTACTATGCAGCATTACAACTAGGGACAAGAGTGTTTACGATGAGCTCTGGCACCCAATGTAAGATTTAACTTGTGTTTAGGGTGCCAGCGTCTTCGCCTATACTTTGAACATGTAACAGTAGTTGTAAGACGAGCACAGTTTATCATCATTTAATTACAATACTATATTTAATGCAACCAAGATATGGCCTATTTATGTTCTTATGTATGGTGGTGTATATGAACGTGAGGGATAGATAAATGTGGTGAAAACTGGAGTCTATGTAAGTCTGTATAAAAATGTAATTATAACATAATACTTTACTAACTAACTACATTAGGTTAAGCGATAGATATCCGTAGTAAGTCTTCAGTTTGATAAGTTAATGTCAAGAGCCACTTTGTGACATTGGTTTTGCATCGGTTTAGACACATGGGAGCAATGGAGCAGAGTTTATTTATTTTATTATATATGACGGAGGGAGGACCTCCGTAGTGTTTTTAAAAAGTGTGACGTCAGCATTGCTGACGTCACTATTGTTGTTTTCATGATGATCACTCATTTTGTGTCCTCGAAGAAAAACTTCACTAGTAATTTATAAGCTTCGTTTATTCAACGGGCAGCGTAACGACTTCACAGATAGGTCCGTACTGTACGGCGGCGCGAGTGAGACTGACCCTATCGCCTACAGTGCGGCCGTATTTATAAGTTCCGCGCACGTGCACAGTTTTTAGGTTAAGTATTGAAATTACAAAAATGACATTAATTTTACATCGTAATAAACTCTAAAGTAATCAACTGATGGTTTATAAATTAATTTTGGGACAATCAAATGATTAAACTTAATTATTCTAGTTTTTCTAGACTAATTGTTATAGTTGCGCCGATACGGCCATTCTGACAGGCGGTGCGCGCTCTGCACCAGCCTCGTTGCTTCTCGTGGATTGTTGTGGATTCTCGTAAACTGTTGTGGATTCTCGTAGATTTTTGTTGGTTCTCGTCGATTCTCGTTGACCTGAAAGAAGAGAAATAAGTTCCTTTGAGTAGTACATCTGTAAGCAACTTCCGTTGCTTTGTCTTGTGAGCATGCTGCTAAGGTTATTAGGTTCTCGGAGATTTTATTAAAAGGTTCTCGAAGGTTCTCGTAGAGTTCTCGAAGGTTCTCGTAGAGTTCTCGGAGGTTCTCGTAGAGTTCTCGGAGGTTCTCGGAGGTTCTCGTAGAGGACTCGTAGGATCTCGGAGGTTGTCGTAGAGTTATTGGAAATATTTGAATTGGGTTACTTACTATTTATTCTGCTGTGTCGCCTTCATCCTGTAGATCGTGGTTTGGCTGTACTTGCAGCTCTTCTCGTGAGGTCGACGGGATGGGCTCGTTTAGTTCTGCTGCAAGATCTCGGTGAGTAGGCGATTCGTTTCCCGCCGATACGGTCAACTGATCACCAGGTTGTGGAGCACGGCGTAGCTGATCATGGGCAACCTTGCGAGGTCGTCCTCTGCCAATAACTTTCTTTACCAAATATCGGTCATTTTCCAGTATTCTACAGACTTCATACGGTTCGCTGAACTTAAGGTCAAGCGATGTTTGGTTGCGAGGATTATTCTTAACCAATACGTAATCTCCTCTTTGGAAATGATGGATTTTAGCTTTATGTAGGTTGAATCGTTGTCTGTCTTGTTCGCTAGAACGAATAATTTTCTGTTGCACCTGTTGAGTAAGCGCTTCAATATCAACGGTTTCATTGTCAATATCCACCAGGTTGAGAAGCTCAGGAGGTACACAGTGCTTTCGTTGTGTAATAAGTGTCAGTGGAGCAACACCGGTGACCCGATGGGTTGTACAGTTCATAGCCAGCTGAAGTTCCTCGAGTACAGTGTGCCACTGCTCTGCTTCGTAATTTTTTATCATTATCAATGCATTTTTGAGGGTTGCAACGACCCTTTCAACTTGGCCATTCGCTCGGCTGACTCCTGGAGCGATAGCATGGATATTTATTCCGATGTTGTCACAGTACTCTTTGAACTCGCCAAGGAACTCTCTTCCTCCATCGACTATGATTTGGACCGGTGCTCCAAATAGATGCACAGTACGTTTTAGAGCAGCCAATGTACTGTGTGGGTTTTTATTCGTACTGAAATACAGTAAAACGTACTTCGAGAAAGCATCAATGGTGACTATGACGTACTGCTGATCATTTGGAGTGCCCAGCTTCCCTGTTATGTCCATATGAATAACTTGGAAGGCGGCCGTTAGTTTTTGTATAGGGTGTAATTGCGCTTGAATGGCCCCGGATCTCCCTTTGGATGTTCGGCATATAACGCAGTTATCCACAAATCTTCGAACGGTAGAGCTCATTTTGTTGAACCAATAAGTTTCTCTGATCTTGTGCAGTGTCTTTTCCCAGCCGGGGTGTTTTAGTGCAGTGTGAAAAGAGTTTATAATGCTCCATTGAAAGGACTTGGGAACAACAGTACTGAGCTGCTGACCAAAGACAGGACCATTGACATTCCTCTTTAAGACATTGTCCTCCAAGACATAGTCTTCTACTGGGTTATTGTCACCGAGGCTGTCCATTATGGGTCGCAGTTCATCGTCCCGTCGCTGTTCAATTTTGAGCCAGTTCAAGTCTTTTGTCATAACATTGACTGCAAACTCTGCTGGGTTTCTACTGAAAAAGTCAGCATGTTGGAGACGTTCACCTTTGCGGTACTCTACCTCGAAATCGTAGTTTTGTAAGAATGCCCACCAGCGATGAATCCTTGGCAGGAGATCCTTTTTGTGTTTTGACGCTTTTAACGCGTTGCAATCAGTTATCACGGTGAATTTTCGCCCATATAAATACTGGCGAAAGTGTTTTATAGCTCGTACTACTGCCAGTGTCTCCAGCTCGTAGGAGTGGTAGCGACTTTCAGCCTCCGTGGTTCTCATGCTCATAAAGGCAACAGCATGTTGACGTCCATCTATCACTTGGACCAGCACTGCACCAAATCCGAGGCTGCTTGCATCCGTGTATAGTAGTATGGGTGCCTCTTCTTGGAATAATGTAAGCACTGGAGCAGACGTTAGGCATTCGATGATTGTGTTACGAGCTTTTTCGTGTTTGTCTGTCCATGCCCATTTCGCTCCTTGTTTCATTAGTTCGTACAAAGGCACCATTATACGAGAAAAGTCAGGAATGTACTTCTGAAAGTATCCAGCCAGACCATTGAACTGCCTGACTTGTTTGACAGTTTTGGGTACTGGAGCTTTGACGAGGGCCTCTACTTTGCGGGGACTCGGTCGTACTTGTCCATCGAAAACTACGTTTCCAAGATATTCGATGGATCGTTTGAAGAAAGCGCACTTGTCTGCGTTGATAGAAAATCCTGAGTCTTGCAGTGCTACAAGTATTCGCTCCAGGTGTGAGATTCCCTCAGTGAAATCGGTACACTTGCTAACACGTCATCTACGTAGACTTGTGCAGCTGTTCCCAGCAATGACGTCAAAGCTCTGTTGATGCATCGTTGGTAAACTGAACAAGCATTGCTCAAACCAAAAGGCATGGTGAGATATTCATATAGTCCATCTGGTGTAACGAACGCGGTCTTCTCAATGGAGGCTTCACCAATGGGAATCTGGTGGAAACCAGCCGCCATGTCAAGACTTGTATAGAAATGACCGTTTGCCAACTGGTCAATCTGATCGGATATCAACGGGAGTGGATAATGGTCACGTAGAGTATTCGAGTTAAGCTCTCGAAAGTCCACACAAAGCCGATCGTCACCATTCTTTTTCTTGACCAGGATGATGGGACTTGAATAGGGAGATTTGCTCTCACGAATGATGTTATGTTCCAGAAGTTCTTTGATTATGATGCGAACCTTCTCTCGTTCCACTGGGCTGAGGCGATATGGTCTTCTTTCCACAAATTTATCAGGGTTTTTCAGTCTGATTTCTAGTTCTCCGGTGTTGACCCGAGTCTTAGGATATCCACGGATAAACAGGTGTTGGTATTTAGTCAGAAGTCCTCGTAGTTGCATGACTTCGTCTTCATTGGTTAGGTCACAGTCCAAGTTGTTGAAGAGACAGGAACTGTCACCTACATGATTGACGATTGTTTTATGAATTAGCTTCGTCCCGTTGGAAGTGATTATCACACTTAGATTGGTGTCATGGATCAGGTTCATGCCCACTAAAATGTCTGTTGACATTTCATAGTCGGGCAATACGTAAAATTGAAGCTCAACACTGATGGTATCTACGACGCATACAGTCGTAAGTTTGGTTAACGATCGTGCGGGGAATTGACCAATCCCTTTCAAATAATTGACCACTGGTCTCCTTTGACCAGGTAAGGCTGTAGCAACCGATTCTCTGATAATTGAGCACTGCGCTCCGCTGTCGAAGATGGCTTGCAAAGTCCTTTCACCTATTTTGATGGTGATAGGAGCCAACTTATGGCTTGCTACGCAGTTCACGTTTGATGTCAACTAACGTTCACGTTTGAAGCAAGTTTCGTAAGTATGGCCTGGTCTCTTGCAATAGGTACAGGCAGGTGCGGCTGTTGTTTTTGAATCCTTATTGCTGGCGTCAGGTTTACACTCCGAAGGTTTGAACCTGCAGTCATTAGTGGAGTGGTTCGTCTTCTTACATATACGGCAGCTTGTTGTTGATGGTGTATTGTCCGAAAAACGTGAACGTTTGTTATATGTTGTGGAACTGGAGCTTGGATGACTTCGCTTTTTCCGTATGGATGTTGCAACTGAGATGAGCTCAGGGACAGTGGTTGCCCTAGCGTTCAACAGTTCGATACGCAAGCGTTCGTCATTTACACATCCAATCACAGCTTCCACCGCGTGTTCGTTTCCCAGTTTGTCTTTGGTGACTCTTCGCCACAAAATCCAAGCACGTGATAGAAACTCCGCGATATCTTTTGTTGCATCGTAAACATGTTCTCTAAACATGATGATGTCCCGGGAGTATCTATTTTCGGGTTCAAACGTGGTGATGAGATTTTCCCGCAACTCTTCCCATGTTGTAGTAGTCACCATCCAATCATCAATCCACATTTTTGCACGCCCCTTCAACAGGCTGCAGACTTTCATGCGGACATCGAAATCTCCCAGCTTGTACGCTTCAATTGCTTTATCTATATGCTGGCACCATTCTCGCACCCCGATGTGGGTGTCCGGGTCGAATGATGGTAAATAGACGTCCTTGATCCTTATTTTTGCTTCGTTAGGTGGAGCACATAAGCGCTTCGACATTTTATGCATCGTCTCCATCATTTGCATTAGGAATTGTGGTGGTATCCCTCCCAACTGCATTCCATGGTGAGGGTACGCTTGTGGTCTTGATTGTAGCACAGCTTCTAATGGTGCATTGGTGACCAACACAGGTTCTTGCTGCTGGATGTTGGTTGGTTCCAGTTGATCAGGTGGTGGAGCTGATGAGGAACCAGCTTGGGTAAGAGGTTCTTGCAATCCCACTTCTGATGACGGAGGGAGGACCTCCGTAGTGTTTTTAAAAAGTGTGACGTCAGCATTGCTGATGTCACTATTGTTGTTTTCATGATGATCACTCATTTTGTGTCCTCGAAGAAAAACTTCACTAGTAATTTTGGTTTACTGGTTGCTGAGTTTCGAGATCATAACCTTGAGAACAGCTCTCTGCGCTCGTTCCAGAGGCAGGAATATTGTCTTGGGAATCCCACCCCACACTGTGATGCAGTAGTTTATTATGCTTTGACACAGAGCATAATAAACAGTTTTAATCGTAAGGGGATCCGCGGGCGCGGGATGCTCAGGGAGCTCCCGCCGCGCGAGGGCCGGGACGCCCGCGGAGAACGGTAAGTTCTTCCGCAAGCGGCCCAGGCGGGACGGCGACCGGGGGTCGTCATCCGGAGAAGAGGAGGCCTCGGCCCGAAAAATCCCCACCAACAAGCGTGGTGGGATCCGGGGCAAGGGGAGAGGGCTCTCAGCCTCAGTGAGGTCGGTAAGGCTCGCCGAGGAGGGGCGTCACCCGGGCAATGCTGTACCCGGGTCTGGCGACGAAGCAGGTGCAACTGGCGGCTCCGAGGCGGAGCGTAAGGCCAGGTTTGCTAAGGAGGTGGAAGCCGCGATAAGGGGCGTGGCCTTGAAGATGAAAACTTCATCTAAACTCAAGGCCATACCCGTGGCTTCCGCCTCCATCATGGCGGCAGCGGAGGCCAACTTTGTGAGGCCTCTACCACCTCCTTCGCCGGAGGGAGATGTGGCCAAACTGCGGGAGGAGGTGGCCCGCCTGACGGCCGCCACGGAGCTTCTCCAGCAGGAGAATGCGAAGCTCCAAGCGGACCTGGCAAGTCTGCGTAAGCCAGGCTCCCGCGTGGCGCCTTCAAACGGGGGCCACCAGCACCAGCAGCAACGACAAGGCCAGCCCGTGCCGGTGGAGAACCAGGTCCTGAACCTGGTTCGACAGGAGTTGGCTTCCTTCCAGGCGCGGTTCGCCGTCCTGGAGGGAATTGTCCTGCGTCCTCCCCTGGCGGCAAGCAAGGCAGCCACGGGCCCGAAGGCGGCCTCCTACGCGGCTGCTGCGGCTAACGCACCTGGACCGGGGCCGTCCAGCCAGCCCTCCGGCAGGGCTGTGGCACCCCCCTCCCCCGAAAAGCCGGCTCCGGCGAAACCGGCACCGGCTAAAAAGGGGGGTAAAAAAGGAAAGGGCAAGGCGGCTGCACAGGTGGACACTGCGCCAACGCCAGTGCCTACGGCGAATGGACCAGTGCCTGCGGCACGGCAGCCACCGCCGCCACCACCGCCCCACCAGCCCCCTACACCTCCCTCGGCTGAAGCCGGATGGCAGGTGGTCGGGGAGGAAAAGAAGGGGCGAAAGGCGGCCAAAAAGGCCCGAAAGGAGGAGCGGCAGCGCCAGCACAGGGCGCGAAAAATCGCGGCTAGGCTCCGCGCCCCGAAGACCGCGGCTGTAGTGATAACACTACAGCCGGAAGCGGAAAAGAGGGGCGTGTCCTACCGCGACCTGCTGGCGAAGGCGAAGGAGACGGTGGATCTCGGGGAGCTCGGGATCACCGGGGGCCTCCGGCTTAAAGTCACCGCGACGGGGGCACGCATGCTGGAGATCCCCGGTGAAACCAGCGGCTCGTCCGCTGACGCTCTGGCGGAAAAGCTCAGAGCGTCCCTAAACGCGGACGAGGCCCGAGTGTCCAGGCCCGTGAGATGCGCAGACCTGCGCATTCTGGGTCTGGACGACTCGGTGACCAAGGAGGAGGTGGTGGCCGCTGTCGCCAGGTCCGGTAGGTGTCCTGCTGAGCAGGTCAGGGCAGGCGCCCTACGCCCGGACCTCACGGGTATGCATACCGTTACGGTATGCTGCCCTGTGACGGCGGCCAAAGCTATAGTGGAGGGCCGTAGGCTACTGGTGGGCTGGGTTTCAGCGCAGGTGAAGCTGCTGGAGCCCAGACCTCTGAGGTGCTATCGCTGCCACGTGGGACACCACGTGTCAGTACAGTGCGCCTCGGAGGTTGACCGCAGCGGCCTCTGCTTCCGCTGCAGCCAGCCGGGTCACGTGTCCGCAGCTTGCTGCGCCACACCGCACTGCGGTGCATGTGCGGCGGCTGGCAAGCCGGCCGATCACCGGGCTGGGAGCAAGGCCTGCGCTCCACCCACCAAAGCAACCAGAGGCAAGGGTAGGCCCTCCGCCGCCACCGCCACCGTCGCCTCCGCCGCAGCCGTAACTGCCGCCGCTGCCGCTGTCGCCGCCACAGTGGGGCCCTCACAAGGGGCCAGGGAGGAGGAAGCGGTAATGGAGTGCCAATAACGGCCCCATTACGCTTCCTCCAAGCGAATATCAACCACTGCGCCTGTGCTCAGGATCTGTTGCTCCAGAGCATGGCGCAGTGGTCGATTAATATCGCTGTGGTCGCTGAGCCGTATTTTGTCCTGCCCAGGGAAGACTGGGTGGCGGACCTTAGCGGCTCAGTGACCATAGTGTCGTCGGCCGCCGCCGGTACTCCGATCCTTGAAGGTGTCAGGAGGGGTCAGGGGTGCGTAGCAGCACGGTTCGGGGAGATTGTAGTGGTGGGAGTCTACTTCTCCCCGAGCCGAACTCTCGCCGAGTTCCACAACTCTCTCGCAGAGTTGAGTGTTGTCGTCGGAAACCATTCCCTCCCCGTGCTTGTCCTCGGGGACTTCAATGCCAAGAACTTGGCTTGGGGTTCTCGTTGCACAGACGTGCGGGGACGGATGGTGGAGGACTGGGCTCTGGAGAAGGGCCTGGTGGTCCTAAATCGGGGTTCTGTCGCTACGTGTGTGCGGATGCGGGGCGAGTCGGTGGTGGACATTTCGTTCGCTAGCCCCGCTCTGTCGCCGCGTGTCGTTGACTGGCGTGTCATGGAGGGGGTGGAGACCTATTCCGACCACCGGTACATCCGGTTTGACGTCTCCACCCAGACCTCAAGCGCGCCGGTCCAACAGGCCCCGGGTGGTCCGCGTTGGGCGCTGAAGCAGCTGGACCGGGAGCTCCTCCTGGAAGCCTCGATCGTGCAGGCCTGGGTGACATCACCAGACAGGCCTGCCGACATTAACAATGAGGCAGGGTGGTTCCAGGAGGCCATGTCCGATATATGCGACGTGGCAATGCCCCGAGTTCGGCCAGGAAGCGCCCGACGTCAGGTGTACTGGTGGTCGCGAGAGCAGACGTCTCTGCGCGAGGCGTGCGTGGCTGCGCGACACCTGTACGCCAGGCATCGCAGGCTCCGCATTCGTCCACCGAATGCGGCAGCCATCGAGGCGGAGCTTTATGAGGGGTACAGAGCGGCAAAGACCGCCCTCCGCGAGGCTGTCCTGCGGGCCAGGGATCTGGCCCGCGAGGAGATGCTGGGGACTCTCGACAGAGATCCGTGGGGGCGCCCTTATAAGATGGTGCGGGATAAACTCCGCACCTGGGCCCCCCCACTGACGCAGAGTCTCCGGCCTGAGCTCGTGGAGGACGTGGTGAGCACTCTGTTCCCCACGCGGGGAGAACATCCCCCCCCGCCTATGGCTCCGCCACCTGCGGTGCTGGAAGCGGACCACCAGGATGACGACGACGACACTCCGGAAGTGACTGGGGTAGACCTGAGAGTGGCGGTACGCAGGCTGAGTGCCAAAAATACCGCCCCGGGACCTGACGGCTTGCCTGGCAAAGCCTGGGTCCTGGCCTCGGAGGCTCTCGGGCCCCGACTGGAGGGGCTCCTAAGCGCATGCTTGGAGAGGGGCCAGTTCCCGCTTCGTTGGAAGACGGGGAAGCTGGTCCTCATTCGGAAGCCGGGGCGCCCTGCGGACTCTCCGTCCGCATACCGGCCCATAGTGTTGCTCGACGAGGTGGGCAAGCTCTTCGAAAGAGTCATTGCAAACCGCCTCGCCGAGCACCTTGCGGGGACGGGGCCGGATCTTGCGGAACACCAGTTTGGTTTCCGCAAGGGGCGCTCTACGGTGGACGCCATCATGCGCGTGAGAGCCCTCACGACGGGGGATGCAGTGTCCCGGGGTGGGGTTGTCTTGGCGGTGTCTCTAGACATCGCCAATGCCTTCAACTCCATGCCCTGGAGCTGCATTAGGGAGGCACTCCGGTATCACCGGGTGCCGACCTACCTTCGTCGTGTGGTCGGGGACTACCTGACGGATAGAGCCGTCATCTACCCCGGTCGCAGCGGAGAATGGAACCGGCGAGAGATGTCGTGCGGTGTTCCGCAGGGATCGGTCCTAGGGCCGTCCTTGTGGAACATCGGGTACGACTGGGTGCTGCGCGCCGACCTCCCTAGCGGCGTCAGCGTGGTCTGCTATGCAGACGACACGCTGGTGCTGGCACAGGGGGGGTCGCACGAGGCGGCGGCCGAAGCTATGACACGCGGGGTTGCGATAGTCGTTGAGAGGATCCGGCAACTGGGTCTCGAGGTGGCATTGCACAAGTCCGAGGCCATGTGCTTTCATGGGCCTCGGAATGCGCCACCTCCGGGATCCTTACTCACGGTAGGAGGGGTATCCATCGGTGTCGAGTCGACTTTGAAGTATCTAGGACTCGTCCTCGACAGCCGGTGGAACTTCGTGGAGCACTTCCGACGTTTGGCCCCCAAACTGGAACGGACTGGGGCTGCCTTCAGGCGGCTCCTGCCCAACCTGGGGGGGCCGAACGCCTCCTGCCGGAGGCTCTACGCGGGAGTCGTGCGGTCCATGGCCCTTTACGGGGCCCCGGTGTGGGCGCGTTCCTTGAGGCTGCGTGCAGCCCACTACCTGAACGCGCCCCAAAAGGTGGTAGCCGTAAGGCTGGCCCGTGGGTACCGCACGATCGCCCGCGAGGCGGCGTGCCTCCTTGCCGGATTGCCGCCATGGGATCTGGAGGCGATAGTCCTCGCGCGCCTGCATGAATGGCGCGCGGAGGCGCTTCGCCGGGGGGAAACTCCGCTGCCGCGACAAATTGTCGCTCAGCGGACAGACTTCCGGCGGGATCTCATGGCGACATGGAGAGAGCGACTGTCGCAACCCCGTGCAGGGCACGCCACGATAGTGGCGATAAGTCCCCTCTTTGAGGAGTGGCTGGAGAGACGCCACGGCGTCCTCACCTTCCGCCTGACGCAGGTCCTCACCGGACACGGTGTTTTTGGGAGGTTCCTGCACCGAATTGGGCGGGAGGAAACGCCCGGGTGTTTCCACTGCGAGGATCGACCGGAGGACACGGTGGAGCACACGGTGGAGGTGTGCCCCGCGTGGGCGGAGCACCGCCGTGTCCTCGAAGCGGCGATTGGCGGCGGCGACCTCTCGCGTCCGGCCCTGGTGCAAGCCATGGTCCGGAGCGAGACGGAATGGGACGCCGTCACCTCCTTCTGCGAAGCAGTAATGCTAGAGAAGGAAGTGGCGGAACGTGAGAGGGAGAGAACCTCACAGCGTCCCGGCCGCCGCGGGAGACGCCCCGGGCGTCGGGGGCCACCACGTGGCCCCCGGCCACCGTAGGCGCGGGCCTGTGGACGGTGGGCTATGGGCTAGCTCGCCGTCCGTCCGTCTCATGACGACAGGCCGTGTCGACGGCGCGTTCGTGTTCCACGCGCGCCTCAAAGAGAGTCAGCAAAAAGGAAGGGGTCCGCAAGGACCGATGCCTGCCGGGGTTGCGGGACTATTCGAAAGAGATACCGTGGCCCCGGAACACAAAGGGCGATGAAGGAACATGGATGGGTTTTAGTCAGTAAAAGTCTGACACTCCCTCCTGCTCCGCCCAGAGCGGGAGAAGTCATTTGATGATTTCCCATCCGAAAAAAAAAAAAAAAAAAAAAAGGGGATCCGCGGAGTGCCTTAGCTTTTTAAAAATAAATATACATTTGCGGACTCGCGATATGAGGTTACTAAGGTGAGGTTTCCAGCTCAGAGAAGTATCTACGTATACACCGAGATACTAACTGACAAATGCTTGCACTGACTGGACAGGTCTACTCAAATCTGTGTGGTTCTTTCTTCAAAAGACCATCTCAGACACTAATCTGCATAGTCCTCATCTGAATTGAACAAGATTATGTCTGGACTTCAAAAGAGACTATGACCTCTGAGTTTGTTTCGGCTGTTTCTTCTCAGAGTAGTCAGGTACGAAACATGGGCCCGTGTTTCGTACCACGTAGTTCCATCCAATTCCAGTACCATCTAGTTTAAAAAAAAATGACGTGTAAAAGTGTTTGTAAGAATCTACTTGCAATATTAAACATCATTTCATTTCATTTACAAAGACCTCTCTTAATTAAACATAGCCTTTACATTACACCTCACTTTCCACATTGAGCCATATCCACACTTGCACATGTCATTAAAATCCATTTTACCATCAACTTAGCGGTTTTATTGGTCGATCGTAAATCGCGCACGAAGTTACCCGAAGTTAGACGATTGAATTGATCGTAAAGAGTCGTGTCTTGTTCGGGTGGCTGTGGTCTGTCGTGGTTTTTGAGGAATTCTGTTTTTGAAAGTATGAAATATTTAAAGCGAGACGGATGAACGCATTCTACTCCTATAATCTCCAGGTCAAAATAAAGTAATTGGGGCCGTTGTAGAAATACTGTTTACTAATACCTAGATAAAAAGCAGCCTGTACTGATGTCTAAAATCCAGGAAATCCTTAGGACTAAGTCAGGTCTATTTTTCTTTTTAATGCTTCGGTATAAATATTTGGGACTGCCTCGTTGGTTTACTGGTTGCTGAGTTTAGATTTGTGCCCGGCGGATCACAGCACAAATGAAATGTGCTTAGAATAATCGAAAAATCAGATCAGATCTCAGAATAATTCTTAAAGGCGTAAAGAAGCGTTATGTTATGAGCATGAGGTCCTGGTTTCAATTCCCGGGTCGGGCAAATTGTTATTGGGTTTTTGTGTCAGGAATTTCTCAGTAGCAGCCACGGAGCCTGCATTTGTAACGGTTGATGGCAATAGGCTCGCCCCCTTTTACATGGGACTTTAACATGACTGGCGAAATGTGTGTGTACTATTAGGTACACCTCTGCCTAACTCTTCGAGGATTACAGGCGTGATGTTATGTTTTTTATTGGTTGGCCTAATTCTGTTAAAACAGCTTCAGTTTTTTATTATAGATATTTTCGACATTTCCAAGAAACTTGTTCAAGGCAAAATTTGTATTTCAAGAAAATAAAGCCGAACTCAATAAATACCCGTAAATAAATTAAACTTTTTGTTTACTTCAACAAAATTTTACTTCTCAATATTCTATAGCTTACTTCACACAATTTTGTATAATTTGTAAGTCTGAGCGGTTAAATAAAGTATTGATTAATGATACTTAAAATATGATTTATTCGCAAGAAATTGCTTAGTCGGAATCAATTTGTTTAAAAAAAAAAAATGATAAACATTTTATTTTGGTTCTTTGTCACATACTGATAATTGCTTATGAGCGTTTGGTCATAACGTATCGGCTTTTTCAGACCGAGATTTTTTTCAAAATAAAGTAGCTATTTTACCTTCCATTAATAAGTACACCTTGAAATTGTTTTCATTCACTTTGGTCTTGTTTGAAAGTTTTAAACCCTTTCTTGGGGTTAAACGCCTTTTTTTAACACTGGTTTCTCCTGAATCTTGGGCGCGTTTACAAACATTTAAAGTCATCGGTCCTTGCTGACTCTCTTTGAGGCGCGTGGAACACGAACGCGCCGTCCACACGGCCTGTCGTCATGAGACGGACGAACGGCGAGCTAGCCCATAGCTCTCCGTCCACAGGCCCGCGACAATGGCCTGCCTTAAGTTGAAATAGTCAGACCCGGAACAACTACTTGTAGGCTATACTTGTAGGCTATTTGTTCGTGCGGAATCGAACCAGTGACACGCAGCGCATCCTGCCTTCTTACCGTATTTTTTAAAATTTTATCCGATAAATCCTTCGTTAAGTTCTGGTCACCTTATTCCATAACGACACCGCCTGTCCTTTCCCACCACGAAATACAGCCACCCTACTTGTGCCATCCTCATTACATCTCTCAAACTATTTTTATCGTTATAATTTATGTCCACGATATTGGGATTGGTTACACTATAAACATGTCGCCAGCTTCCTCAACCACATAAGTTTTGATAAAGATTGTGGGGCATTTTTATGGGTATTGATCGGTTTAGAAGTAGTTTCGTCTTACGCTAAACTGTGAACGAAAGTTTGAATTCGAAATTATTATTCTTGCAATTGTTATAAAGGCTGTAAGGCCGAAAGACACCTTGTTCTCCCCTTCATTGCGATTTTCTTTTTGTTCTAGACTTTACCTAGGAACAATTGAGTTACGGATATATTGAGGGTCAAAGTTACAACTTTTTCACAAGATTTTTTAAATACATGTTTTTAATGTAAGATTTTTATTTTAAATACCCCCACGACCCCCCTACTATACAATCTATCCATTAGCACAATGTTTTGGCATTGAATTCAACCGTAAAACGTGATTTTTCACCCCATAAAAAAGTCGTTACCTAGCGAATTTTTTTTGTAAATTTACTTAGTTCGATGTACAGAATGCTTGGTTGACGGCTTCGTGAAGGGAGCGTTTACACCCTGTATTTTATTTGGTTTCATTCTAATGTGCACTGAAGAGAAATAAATACACAGCGCTTTGAATACATTATTTTTTGACAAAACACGAAATCGTTATTTTTTTTTTATTTGTGGAAAATGATGATCGCCAATAAAGGTAAAACAGATATATGTTTGAAAGTGAACACATTTTTGGCCGAAATTATCACGAAAAGTTCGGATCTTTCACAATAAAATCCATTTTTGAAAATTTGATAAATGTAGTTAACAATACGAACGAACCATGAACATTCAAAATGAGTCGTTGACCTAAAAACGATTTAAAATACCATCAAAAATCCCCAGGCACCAATTTCATTTCCTCTGTTGGTCCCCTGAGGGAAAATCCGTGAGTATCACGAACGATACAGTACATACATAATCAATCCCGGATCTCCATTCATCAACATCCCAAACTCAATACCCTAATTTAAATTCATGAAACGAAGTTTAAAAATAAAGGTTTTTCGTGTGAACAGCTCTGTAATCTGGTGAAACAACAGATTTTTTCAATAAACTCAAAGTTGGGATCGATATTAAATGATAAACCCCTACTAGGGAAAAAGTGTCAATTTTCTAAGTTTGAGTCAGATTTTTGCGGGGTTCGTTTGATCATATTGCTTCTTCGAGTTTGTGATGCTGTCCGTGAAACAAATAGTACTTAAACCTGTCTTCTTAGTGTTACTTACACTAGCCGACATTCAATATACAGGGTGTTAAAGTAGTCGCGTGCCATAGCTTAAGGGTAGGTTCAGTATCGATAAAGGAACCCAGAAAAAAAAATAAAAAAAAAACCAAAAAGAATAAAAAAAATTAAACATAAAAAAAATATTGCAAGATCAACCTTATTTAGTACCTACTAACTTAAAATAGCAATCCTTTAGAATTTAAATTATTTTATTTGTTTAAATGCTTTAATTACTTACCTACTATAGAACGTGTTGTCATTTTGTCCTTCACTTCTCGCCGTGCGGTGCCGGCGCATTATTTCGCGGCGCTCGCTCTAGCGACAGCTGACTGCGGAGCGGTCGATGACCCCGAATACCCGCCCGTTCGGCGGTCAGCTGTTGATGCTGTGTTTCCGAGCGCATTAGGGTGAAATGATCTACCGGGGTTGCGGGACTGTTCGAAAGAGATACCGTGGCCCCGGAACACAAAGGGCGATGAAGGAACATGGATGGGTTTTAGTCAGTAAAAGTCTGACACTCCCTCCTGCTCCGCCCAGAGCGGGAGAAGTCATTTGATGATTTCCCATCCGAAAAAATAAAAAAAAGGGTGAAAGAAAATCCACTATTTTCCTCAAGATCATTGAGGAAAATAGTGGATTTTCTTTAAAAAAAATATATGGTTGCTTTTTTCCATGGTTTTAGGTTCTACTAATGAAACCAAACCACTGGTTTCAAGGATAACGGTGTTCACACTAACCCCACCCATAATTTTAGGTTGTTAAAAAAAAAAATTAAAGGCATTTTATTTATTTTTTACGGGTTCCTTTATCGATACTGTACTCACCCCTAACCTATGGCACGCGGTTACTTTAACACCCTGTATTATGGTGTAAATGGGCCTTTCAAGAAGTGGTTAATCAAGCATTCTGTACATCAAACTAAGTAACTCTACACAAAAATTATTGCCTGAAAATGACTTTTTTTTGGGTGAAAAATCAGGATTTACAGTAAGACGCACTTAAACATTGTGCCGATGAAATTTTATTTTACCACTTTGTCGGCGTAATTGATATTCATACCTCTACAAAATTACAGCTTTCCCGTACAAACGGTCTCTTAGCAAACCCTCGGACAGACAGACAGACGGACATGACGAAACTATAAGGGTTCCTTGTCAGGACTTCGGTACCCTAAAAATCTACATTGACTCCATAACTAGAAGGTTCCTCCCTGGTCTGGTTCAGAACAAAAAAAGTAAGGCTATGACGGGAAAATGAAGGGAAAAACAAGTTAGTGCCTTTCAGTTTTGTTATGGGTATTTTTACACCCATTATATTCAACGCGCACAGCTCAGAGCTAAAATTCCAAAAGTGCATTAAAATTTAGACATTCTTTTCAGTGGTGTCGATTCTTTTGTGCACAAACTAAACTTAATTTAGGCTATTGCTATCTTTTTCTCTATAATAAAATGAGAAAGAGACGGACGTAATTTAGAGCTGTCAAATTTAATTGGAACTAATATTCAAGGGTGTACGTGTCGACTTAAAATACGGTGAAGCGCAAGACATAAACTAATTTGACATCTTTAACTTAGTTCATAGCTATAGCCGTCCTTTTCTCGCACTGCCTTTTAGTAAAAGATGTTATAGCTAAATTAAGTTTAGTTTGTGCACAACAGAATCACCACCAGTGTCATATAATGATAACAGAAACGGACGTAATATTTAAAAGTACTACCTACCATACTAGGAAACCTGAACTTTGTTTGCTCAATTTGCAGCGCACCCAAGCAAGTACTGGTGAGCAAGTGCAATTATAATTTGTGTCTTTAACGTGAAGTGATAAAGTACATTTAGTTTAATTAGAGCTGAGGCCGTCAATCCGTTGACTTGATGTATGTTGGTTGGTGTGTAACTCTGGCTGGTCGGGTATAAAACCTTTTAACAAACATTCAGGAATTTAATTTGCTGATTTTTTTTTTTAAACGTTTGCTCCACTCTAGGAACTTCTCCAGTATCGTGGATTCGTGGGTGCGTTTACAAACATTTAAACTCACATACACAAAAGCTACACCCGGAACAATTACCTGTATGCCATACAAATACGGCCGTGCGGAAATCGAACCCGCGATAGCACAGCACAGCAGCCAATCCCTCCACTACTGCGCCAACCGTGCCGTCAAACTTGATTGTTGATTGTTTTCTATTGATTCTATATTGTGATTTCTATTCATTTCCAGTGTGTTATTGAAAAATAATACAAGTGTAAGCACATTCGTATTTTCCTCTTACAAAATAATCAATGTACACATTGATTCCCTCCTTTTTTACCGATATCCGCACTGGGCCCGCGTGTTGGATTTATTTTTTCCGCCTATTCCCTCTCATAGGGAGGAGGACGTGTGTCCCAGCAGTGGGAACATTATAGGCTGATTATGCTTATGCTTACCGATACCTATTTACTACATAACATCACGCCTATGTTTCTAAAGAAATAGGCAGACTTGTAGAATACACTCAAGGAACATGTGTTTCCAAAATACAAATATGTTTAGGGTTGTAATAATACTACAAAGTAGGGGATAATTGAGTACTCTATTCTTAAGCTTGACTATTACCGACTGAAGAAGGAAAACTCATTAACAAAACCTCTTCCAGTATCAACAAAATCATAACAAAGTAGCCTTAACAAATTACTAATCGTATCGAAAACTAAGAGTTAATCAAAGTTGTAACATCTTTACCCATTAGCTACGGTCGAGTATTCGCCCTACTATCCGTTCTCGATCGTAAAAAATAACTCGTTAAGACTTTGTTTTAGGTGATGTAATTTTGATTAGGTATAACATTGGTAATGTCGTTAAGGAACAATGTAGAATGTAGCGGTAGGTACAACAAATAGTACTATAGCAACATAGTACAAAAATAACTACAGCACCATTTATACCACAAATGAATAACTAACATCAATTTCCTAAATAGCTATATTAAACGTCCCCGCGACTTATAACTATATAGAAAAACCCAACATCAACAATTCTCAGGCAGCTGTAGCCCTCCAGACACAACCGCCGTCTGGTTGGAGAATCCTCAATATACAAAGAAGGATGAAGAAGAAATTTACACCCTGTTCTAAAAACTTTAAGGACTGAAGTCCATTTTAGTTTACGTTACCTGATGATACTCTTTGGCGTTCTGATACGAATGAGAAGATTATTGTTCTTTTCTGGGATACTAATTAACGTGACAAGCAGTCACTTTAAATTTAATATGGCTACAAACCTCTCTGACTAACTACTAATCAAGGTTCACTTTTAGCCACAGAGCCATTGTCAAAAGTTATTTGTTTGTACTAAACTTTGGCTACACTTGAGTTCAGGCATACTTTTTTGACCAAGTTACTCATAAAATCGTGCCTGACTGCTTTCAGTTTCCTGATAGCCTAAATCATAGACTATTGAAGACTATTATAGAGTATTAAAGTTTGTTTAGTTCAGTTCATAATCATGTACTTTAATAATTATCATACTGATTATATTTTGTTCTGGAAAAAGTATAAAAGTGAACACAAAGCCAGTTTCACTTTACTCTGTTTTCCAATGGTAGGGGGACAAAATACTCAAGAATCACCGTCAAATCGTCGAGAGTCGAGCGCAAACTTTTCGAATCAGCCCCACAACGGTACTGCGCCGTCAATCTTTTGATGTATCGGAAACTATTGCTATTAACTGTAGGTATTATTCGAGAGAGTGTTGCAACATTGTTCTGGTTTCTCTAAGTTTTAGATTAAATGTTTTACCTAATATAATGGGTCATTATCTGCCTAGCCTTTTCCTAACTATGTTGGGGTCGTCTTCCAGTCTAAACGTCTGCATCAGAGTACCAGTATTTTACATGGAGCGACTGCCTATCTTACGTCCCAACCCAGTTAGTACCTACTAGGATATAAGATACCCCTTGGTAAGACTGTTGTCAGACTTTCGGGCCACTGACTACCAGAATCGACAGTCAAAGATCTACAAATGACAGCCGGGACCAACGGCTTAACGTGCTTTCCGAGGCACGGAGGAAACTCGGTTCTGTAATGGGTGGTCACCCATCCACAGACCAACCTAGGCAAACGCGGCTTAACCTGGAGATTGGTCCAAGTGACTGTTATTAACTAGGCACCACAATGGGTACAGAATCCAAGACATACTCAGCAGTTACACACATTGCATTATCACAGTTTTTTTTTTTTCAGTATCCTGGTATGTCCCACTGCTGGGCAAAGGCCTCCCCATATCTTTCCAGGTACTCTTCTCCTATAATTATGTTAATACTAAACTCTCCATCAACCTTTCAAACACATCCACCTCAAAAACAGCTCAAAAAATAACGTAAGACAAAGAAGTAACAATGAAAAATTGCTGATATTTTTGAACTTATTGCGAACTTTTGTTTTCCTGAATGACACAGCTAAGAGATAGCAAGATTAATCACTTTGGCTCTGTTCCAGGCCACAGGCGGTAAGGTGTAAAATAAATAGCCCAGCGGCGTATAGATGGCGAGGATATTAACCCATTACCAAACCACGGAATAAGCTGTTGTCTCTTGGGGTAAATTGTTTTATACTGTACTGCCTTTTTTTTTTGTTTTTCGGTTTTGAAATCATCAAATGACTACTCCCGTTATGGGTGGAGTGTCAGACTCTTACTGACTAAAACCCATCCATGTTCTTTCTTAGCCCTTTATGTTCCGGGGCCACGGTATCTCAATCGAACAGTCCCGCAGCCCCGGCAAGCATCGGCCCTTTCGGACCCCTTCTTTTTTGCTGACATATATCTCTTTGAGGCGCGCGTGGAACATGAAGCCGTCGCTGCCCGTGGGCCTCTGACTTGGCTTTACATGCCGTCGAGAAATATCTCTCAGGCATGCTGGTTTCCTCACGATGTTTTCCCTCGTTAAAGCAAGTGATAATTATACAAAGCGCACATTAATCCGAAAAGTCTGAATGCTTTGGGTTCGAACTCGAGACCTATGACTTGGCAGTCCAATCGTCACACGACTAGGTTTTCACTGCAACAATAGTATATTTCATTACAAGTGCGGAAAGGCTGTCATTGCAAAGAGTTCCGACAAATGTCTACCCGAGTGGAGGCGCAGCCGAAGGCGAGGGTTGGGGTTGACAGTCGGAACAAGTTGCAATGACGGTTCCGCAGGTGTACTGAACGACTATTTTTAATACAGTTGCGAAAAAATGAAGCAATTTAATAAAATAATAAAAACACAATAAACTCAACTAACTAATCATTTATATCTTATAAAAGTTAGTACATTGAAATTGGTACAGTTTATTAAACTAACTGGGGAAGTTTTAGGTTTGCTAAAGTAGATAGTTTTGAGTTGTTCTTCACCTATTTTGGTAGGCAAAGAGAAATATCCATACAGCTTAGTCTTCAGTAGACTTTTTTTATTGATATGAAATGAAAATGAAACCTAACCTAACTCATTCAATTAAATCATTAAATCTGATATTGAAATAAATTACTAGGTTCTTTTTAGAAATATACGTATTTGTATGAATCACAAAAACTCTTTAGTAAAAACTTCATGGATGGTTTTTCTTTTTAATAGACATTATTTTGACAGTTGGAAAAGAGAACGCAAGAGTTCGGGAAAGGTAAAAAAAAAGCACTAGTATGTAATAGCCCACATCCCGAACGCTATACGTCCCTGCAATACACCACTTTTTGAGCAACTGTATTAAAAAGTGTTTTACAATAGGCCCACAGTATTCTCTAATAAAAACATTCGAATACATGTGACATCTACCAATCCGCACTGGGCCCGCGTGGTGGATTATAGCCCATTCCCTCTCATAGAGACGAGGCCTGTGTCCCAGCAGTGGGGACATTAATAGGTTGATGATGATGATTCTTTAATAAAGGAATGAATAAGTATTTCCCCACCACGTTTTCTTAAACTCAGTGTGAGTTGGCATGGTTCCTCAGGATGTTTTCTTTTATAGCATATTGGAATTGAAATAAACGTGTCAGTACTTGCTAGGCATACCTGACTGAATGGGTCTCTAAAAATGAAAAGTATGTAGGTCTTATAATGATGCATTACAATGCGCTGGTCAGTTTGGATTTTTCTTAATTTTTTCTACCAAATGTATGTGAATTTTTAGGTAAGTATTTGTCATAATGAGTTGTTTTTCATTTTTTCGCTGACACTGTAAACAAAATTCTAGACAAATTCCTACCCATAATATTCCAAATCCACACCTACCAGATAAAAACAGACATTTTTCTCTATTTACACACACTCACGTCTGTCGACCCATCTAATACGATTACACCGCGACGTTCATTGGGTAATGAAAGAACACCTGCTATGCCGCTGTTTGTACGATGACGTAGTTGTGACGTCAACACACAGCTTTTATTGCCCGTAATGGGATTCTGTTATGTAATCTTTAGTAGAGGATTTGGTGAGAATATTGTGGGAATAAATAGACGAGAACTTCTGACGTCATCGTTTTATACGCATGAGCTTAAGTTTTGTATCTAGAACTATGCTCAAGTAATTTTTGAGTAACGTAATTATGTTAAAGTCTACTATAATCTAGTTTTAATTAAATTAAGTTTCAGGGATGCTACACACATGTGCGGCTCAGCATAATCATTATGTTAGTTAATATAATATATTCCGCAGGCTAAGACCAAGTAAAAAACCAAGACATTGCGCTTTATTGTTTAACAAATACTACCTATTTAGGTTTTGGAGTGGCGAACGCAAATTGGAAGACGTTGCGTTGGCGGGCCTCCCACTAGGTGAACCGATGACCCGGTGAAGGTTGCGGGAACCCGCTGGATGCGAGCAGCCTGGGACCGGGCAATGTGGCGACACTTGGGGTAGGCCTATGTCCAGCGGTGTACGTCTTTTGGCTGAAATGATGATGATGATAATGAAATACTACCGATTCGAATTCTGCCGATCCACTGTGTAGCCCACTGTTCTTAAAATACAGGTCTTATAAAATACACGTAAAGTTCTTTACGTTTTAACTAAAAATGGTAAATTAGGTACATGTAGGCGATGAGTCTGGCCCAGAGCTTCTCTAGCACGACATTGATGGTTTTAAACATAGCAAGTACGGTCATAAACTTTTAATAACAATAAAGTTTATTCCTTAGTCTGTACTACAGACTAAGAAAGAAACCGTTGTGAAATTTTGACATGCAATGAAATAAAATAGCATCGAAATTATCAAAGCTCAGAAATCTAATTTTAGTTCTCTTTGTGAGAAAAACTGAAGATACTCGTATTTTGTATTTACGTATTTTCCTTATACGTACCTATAGCACCTAAACTTTTCATCCGATTCCGATAAGTAAGGTGTCAATCGATTCGTTATTATGGCCCAGGTAAACATAGGCTACATTTTAACCGACTTCAAAAATAGTAGGAGTTGGTTTTACCACACAAATTATTGTTAAGGATTATAATCTCCACGTACCGTTTTGTAAACCTCTTATTTACGAGTATACATATAACTTAGTAGTAAGCGTTAACTCCTATAAAAGAACAAAACCATTAAAAACAAGATTCTTTTTACGAAAATAAAGGCCGGAACCCAGCACCAAAAAAACTCTGAACGAACCCCATTCCCATTTATTGCTAAATCGGTTACGCTCTGTTACTTTACAATGTAGCAAAAAAAAAGAAAACGCTACAAGATTGTACCTTGGATCTGAGCCAAATGTCGCCTGACCCAGTACTTTTCTGTGCTAAGTGTGCCGAACGTAGGAATATCAGCAATGTGGATGTACCGTACGAAGAGAGGAATAATCTTTATGGATTGTCACCAGTTTTACGATAGCGAATTATATGAGTTGCAGATATGTCATGCCAGTGTGGTAGCGATAAACTATGGTTTAGTTAGCGTCTTGAGTAGTTGGCAAGAAGCCTAAAACTAGCCTAAAACTAAGCTAAAGGTTAGAGGGAAATGATAACTGGATTGATGTTGACTGTCGTTATAGCAAGCCCGGAAAGGTTTCGTTTTAAAATACTGTGGTTTACTGTTTAGTTACTCGTAACCTATTTGAGTTAAATTGTTTGCAACAAGCACAACAAGTGTCATTCCTAGGTTTGAATAAATTGTTAAAGTTTGGAAAACAAGATGTTAACGGATCCTTCACGAAGCCGTCAAAAAAGCATTCTGTACATCAAACTAAACTAAGTTACTAAAGTAAGTACTAAGTAAAACGATACCCCTTGGTAACAACCTGTAACAACTGTCAAAGATCTACAAATGACAGCCGGGACCAACAGTTTAACATCATACCATTCACAGTCATGTAATAATAGAATTTAAGACTATAAATCAGAACAACATAATTCTCCTAAGAGGTTCTCGGCACTTTTATCTTGCAGCATTTCTTCAGTTGAATTTATTAAAATGCACTTGACTGGTTTTTTGTCTGAAATGATTTGTAGTGTATTTGGCACCATTTTTCTACAAGCAATTTGAATTTTATTTTGCTGAGTATTTTTACGCTGATTTCTTCGTTTAAGTTAAACCAAGAATATTTATGAAGGAAGCAAGAAAAGAAAACGCAAGGGCAACGACCACCACTTTCAACCCAATGATTAAAATGCAATAATATTGATAAATTTCAAAGAGATTTATAGACCAATGAGGCAGTCCATAGAAACCATAAAGTCTGTACCATAGAAAGAAGTGGAAAACATGATGCCATTGCCGACGAAGCAGAATAACAAAGTAGTAGAAATTTGACATATAGGTATACATTTTACATGCTTTTTTTTTAATGGGATATCATGAAATGACTCCTCCCTCCTCTCTGGGCGGAGCAGACTTTTACTGACTAAAACCCATCCATGTTCCTTCATCGCCCTTTGTGTTCCGGGGCCACGGTATCTCTTACGAACAGTCCCGCAGCCCCGGCAACAGTCCCGCATGCCCGGCACATTTTACATGTTTTACGTTATAAGTTAGAAGCCAATGCAATGCCGGTTTTCTGCCCTCAGATGATTACAACAACTTTGCTTAATAACCGCAACATTAAATTGAAGAAAGAAAACCTGTCGAAGTTAACATGATGATGTTAAACATGACCGGTCCAAACTTATCACCTACAGTTTCTTTACTCGTTGACCTATCTTGACTTTTGCAACTTTGGTAACCTGTATAACAAAGGTACAAAACTTTTGGTATACAAGCAAAGTTTGTGTTTTTCTTTCATGTCCAAACCGCTAGCACCTAATAAATAAATAATTTGTTAGAGTTTGATTGGCGTCATTGGTTTTGAATTTGCTTTAAAATGTTGAAATAGATGTTCAGAGACAGATTTTTTTTAATAATTTGAGTTTTGTTCAACAGGATTATTGTGATTGATTTGTGTAATGACATTTAAAATTCCAACACTTAAAACTTACATTTAGATTCTAAAGGATAAAAACTAATTTGGTAATTTCAAAACGTATCATAGCTTTCCATAAAACTCCCCTACATCTTGAGAAGCGTTTCAAGGAAAATTACTTTCAGTATTTTTCAAAAAACTTCACACACGGTAAGTAAAAGCATACGATATGTTGTATTTACGCGAACAGAGACCATAACAGGGATATGTTACGTAAACATGATGTATTTCCGAAGGATTTTTTAATCAGAAATACAACTAACTTAACACACTTAATCTTATTTAATCATTTTAAAGTAATTTTATTTTAATTTGAAAATATTTTGAATTTCGCGTAAAATTTACTCCGAGGGTACGTGCTTCATTCACAGGTTACAATGACAACGTATGTTTAAAAACTGTACCAACCTTACTTTTCTCAAAAATACAAAATTACAAAACAAAGGTTTTCAACTTTCACTATATCAGAACACTTCGTCAAATATTAGATACAGTCTCGTATAAAATGCATAAAATTCAGCATGAATTTATGAATTCTTACGATACGAAACGTTTACATGAATGTATTGAGATGTAGATTCCTCTTCTCCCTTTACATTTGCTACGGATATTGTAGTTGGGATTTTATTAGCAGTGAACTAGAAATTATAGTCCCGATATCCCGTAGACTGTGAAAATATTGGGCAAAGATGTAACGACCAATTTAGAGGGAAATGTTGGGTTGTTTTTCTTTTGTGTTCCCTTAGGGGTGCTATAGATAATACTGGCGATGTAAATTACACGACAATACAATCATGTGTTTTTCATAAAGCAGTTGTAATTTTCAAATTAATCTTTCGCGCCAAATATGTAAAATACGAAAAGAATATTCTTGTCTTAGAACGACAAACTTTCGGAGTATCGTACATCGCGATGATAAACATTCTCAGTAACGTAATTCGTCATAGCGTACCGTCTGACTCACGTAAGTCAGACTTCCAAACTTTACGTGTACGGTACATCGGTATTTTAAACTTCGGAGTTCAGTAAAACAGTCTAAAGTCACCATTTATTTTATTTACAATTATAGCAGCATGTTGGTATTTTCCAACAGACCTCAATTTTGTATTTTTGGAATTATGCCTACTTGTATGTAAGCAGCAAGTAAAATGTATAGATTCGATAACAATAATATTATGAATCTTTCTTTGCATCGCTAGTTCTGACCGTTATATTCGCTTTAGCAGTATTTCTGGAACAATGAAGCTATATATTGTAATTTTGTGTGCACTAAAGAATAACAATAAGAATGAAGCCGAACCGAAGCAATGTCTAAAACATTTGTTCGGTTTTAACACTGCACGACTCCGTTCGATATTTGCCTTAGCAGGATCATGTTTGCGTCGCTTCGGGTCAATTTGATCTAAGCTGAGCGGGTTGGTCTAAACGTATTTCTACATTCAACTTGCTTGAAGTATCACCATGAAACCAACATTCGACACGAAACAAAAAAAAATGATATGCCGCCCGGCTGTACTGGTCCTATAGAACCATGCCGACACGAACATGTGTGTAGCAACCCTAACAGTTTTTATTCTGTTTGAAATTGTTGAAGCAGCTTTTCATGGTAACCTACATTAACGAGATTATAAATATAGTTTTTCTTTGAAAAAGAAAAGCTGTTTTTTTAAGAAAATATTGCGGAAAATCTAGGTAGTATTTGTCTTCAAACATACCTGCGGATGTTTACAAAAGATTTCTCTGGAAATAAAGATTCTAGTTTTCTTTTAGTTAGGCGTGTACACATTTTGTTCTAGTCGGGCCGTGCAGACTCGGGGCGTACCAGGCCGACCTCAATATTTCTAACTTTTTAAAAATTTGCACGTTTTGCAGCATATAATATTCGAGCATGTATGTAGATGTTTCAGCTCGTGGTTAAATAATAAAAGCCTCACAAGTCGATATTTAATTTACGCCGCGCTTACCTGGGTTGGTTCGTGGATGGACAACACATTATATACCGAGTTTCTTCCGTGTATCGGAAAACACGTTAAGCTGTGGTTCCTGGCTGTTGTTTGTAGATCTTTAGCAGTCGTTACTGATAGTAGTGGCCCGTCAGTCTAACCACCACTGTGTTTCGTTTTCGGATAAGTACTTATTTATTTAGTATTTATTTAGCAGCTTTCTTCGTGTCTATTATTACTAATGTAACTAAGTTATCCTCTGTGACAAAAAAATATTCATTGTATATTATTTATTTATTACACACTTAGAAATGCCCATTTAATAGAATAACATTATTTATTTACTACCTACTACCCTCATCCGTGTGTCACTGCGGGGGGCCTACTGAAAACCAGCGCTGGGTGTTTTACACCTAGCATATGCTGAGTTGGTGGCCCTTTCGTTATGGGCATGATCAGCGCAATTGAGCTGTTTAATTAATTGTTAAGCTGTTTGTTGTTATATGTGTATGTATGTGCTGCTCTATTGTGTTGCTGCAGTCCATTAACGAATTAACGGTTATTCTATTCTATTCTTCTTCTAACCAGTCTTACTAAGGGTCGATAGGCCCGCATTCGCTCCATGGTCGGCTTTCGTAGTTGGGAAAAGGCTAGGCAGACGATGATAGACATTAACCAAAATTAACCTTTTACAACGGTCTTGTTGTCTTGTGGCTTCGCCTTCGTGCAGCTCGCAAAATTATTCAATGAAAACGTATTACCAGGACGTAAAACATCATAAGTTGTGCCAAGTTTCATCGAAATTCGTTCAGCTATTAAAGCGTTTGTATGGGTAACAGACAGACACAGCTATTTTAAGTCAGTATGGATTAAATTTACTATCGATCTGTCTAAGAAACCACACATAACATTAGGCAACAACATAGCTTTCACAATTTAACCATTCACCAACCAGTCTTTCATTACAAGTGACGTCATTCATTAAAACCCACCACCACCTATTTAAAACGATAATCTGTAGAATATAGCGCAAGTATCTCGGTTGAGTGCAAAGCTGCATTGAAGCATGTAACGCGAACGGAACGGTGTCGCGACGGCTTGTAGTACGAACACGTCCAGAGCGCGTTGACCCGGGTGACGTGTGAGCGTAGGGAATGGGAGAGGGGACTGTTTAACTAATTAATATGTTAAGAAGAAGAAGAAGAATGCAGTTATAGGGACAAAAATGGAGACTTATCGGTATGAGTTTTTTTAGGAACTGTTATAAGACTCTGTCCCCGGTACATACCCTTAAATATGATCACACCTTTCTGGCACACGCACGGTATTGTATATTATTTAATACTAATAGAGTGGAGCACGCTTGGATAGAAACAAGCTTTACTCGAACTTAGAATAGTATTTGATGGAGAAGTCAAAAATATTTTATATGGGCTTATACAGCCAAAAAGCTTATATGTCATTCCAGTTGAAACTGTAGATGTAGGAAACGCTTTAAAGCGATTGTCAATGGACACGAGACACAATCGCTCTAAAGCGTTTTCTACATCCACGAGAGCGTTACTGGACTTAGGCCCTCTGGTACACTGATGCTCCATTCATGATAAACATAACGTAAGATATTATAGACGGTACGGTTGGCGCAGTGGCTAAGCGATTGACTGCTGCGCTACGTGTCGCGGGTTCGATTCCCGCACGTAACAAATATTTGTACGGCCTGCAGGTAGGTCTGACTGTTTGTGTTTGTGTGTTTAAATGTTTGTAAACGCACCCACGATACAGGAGAAATTTCTAGTGTGGAGCAACGTTTTGTAAAAAATAAAATATTATCATTACGCCTGTAATTTCCGTAGCGATAGGCGGAAGCCTACCTAATAATACACTCACATTTCACCATTTTTAGTATAATGACTCATGCAGGCTATTGGGATGCACCTTAGTGAACTGTAATTACGGGGATGACTGTCTACGATGCATTTTGAATTTCATGCAATTTCGATTGAATTTCAGTAAAATCAATCAAAAGAATTGCAACTTGTGATTTATAACTTCAAAATCAACGAAAATCATTTGAACATTGAAATTTTTGTGGTTAGATATTATTGATGTGAAGGAAAACATCGTGAGGAAACCGGCATGTCCTAGAACCAAAAATTCGAAGACATGTGACATCTACCAATCCGCACCGGGCCCGCGTGGTGGATTATAGCCCATTCCCTCTGATTGAGAGGAGGCCGTGTCCCAGCAGTGGGAACATTATAGGCTGATGATGATGATGATGATATTATTGATAGTAGCAACATAATAATACCTACATTAAATATTGCGTAGCAAACAATAAATATTTGAAAGTTTCTGTGTAATATTCCTCTTCTTGCTAATTTTCTTGGCTCGATGTGAAATTTTAACTTGTTCAGATTTTTTACTTGAAAACTTTTAATTTTTGCCTCTTTTGTTTGAACGCTCCATTTTATCAGCTTTTTAGCAAAGGAATTTGAAAACTATACAAATTGTTTAACAACACGAGTCAAGTCGAATCTATGTAATGTAATTAAAAATTGAGATTGAATTTCGTCAATGAACTGAACGCGTTCAGTATTTCTAAACCACGTTCAAAAGCTATTTATATCATAAATTCTATGGAAATGCACTGAAAGAAAACCACGGATATTATTATCCCGTAAGTACTTTAAGTGTTCTATGGAAATGTTAAGAATGCTGATAACAAACCACTATGATCCAATTAAATATTTATTACAATTTATTTGAGCGCTTTGTTGAAAGTGCTGCAGTTTAGAGATACAACTGAATTTACTAACTATTACAAACTTTTCTGGATAACCTCGTTGGTCTATTGGTAGCAAGTGCAACTGCTGAGCATGAGGTCCCGGGTTCGATTCCCAGGTCAGTCAAAGTGTTATTGGGCTTTTCCATCAGAAAACAGCAACCACGGAGTTTGGATTTGTGCGATGGCAATAAACTCGCCTCTTTTTACATGTTACTTAAGGTGAAAGCATCAGGGTAGCCCGCGAAATTCAAATTTTCTTACGTTTTTTGCAATTTGCAGGCCAGTGTTAGGTTGTATGTTGATTAAAACATTGTTCGAGATTGTAAGACGTATGTAGTTACAGAATTATAATCATCAAAATCATCAATACAACCCTCCAAGTTCATAAAGATCTAGCAATGACTTTGACCTTGAAAAAATCGTTCCTCGACTTTTATGAACTTAGAGGGTTGTATTGAAGATTTTGATGATTATAATTTACGTCTTACAATCGCGAACAATATTTTAATCAACATACAAACTAGTACTGGCCTGCTAATTGCAAAAAAAAATTTGATTTTCGCGGGCTACCCTGGAGCATCAGCCTTAAGCCTAACTGGCGAAATGTGGATGTACTATTAGGCACAGCTTTGCCTAACCCTTTGAGGATACACAGGCGTGATGTTATGTTATGTATGAACAAACTTCTCCAATTACAGTGTAAGGCCGCGTTCCCACTATGTCGTGACGATTTTAATTAATCGTTGGTTTTTTAGTTGGCAAACGTCGTAGACGACAGTAATTGAGTCTTCCTATATATGAACACCTCCATTTAAATACACAAGCCACGACACATAAAACTACACGATTATCTGTCGTTACGACAAAGTGGGGATGCGGCCCAAATGGTCTCATATTGCACATTTTTCGGATTGCGTCATCCTCAAAATATGGTATGTACAGTCAGATTCACGATGTGGATATTACCTTGAAAGCACCTACGTTTGAACCCGGGGTACTGGTGCAGCCCACTGTACATCCCTCATCTTCATCTGCCTAGCCTTTTCCCAACTATGTTGGGGTCGGCTTCCAGTTTTACCGGATGCAGCTGAATGCCAGTATTTTACATGGAGCGACTGCCTATGTGACCTCCACAACCTAGTTAGTATCGGGTAATACGATAACCCTTGGTAAGACTGGTTGTCAGACTTTTTGGGCCTCTGACTACCTAACGACTGTCAAAGATCTACAAATAACAGCCGGGACCAACGGCTTATCGTGCTTAACGTGCTTTCCGAGGCACGGAGGAAACTCGGTATGTAATGGGTGGTCACCCATCCACAGACTAACCTGGGCAAGCACGGCTTAACCTAACGATCGACCCGAGCGCATGTTATTATTTAGCCACGAGCTCCTCCACTGTACATCCCTACATTCTATAAAAATAGTTTTCGTAGGCGCCGTGGAAGGAGAAAAGTAATCGTCGCTCACAAAGTCTCGACGATCTTTGACTGTAAATAAAAATATCCCAGTGATTGTCGTCAGATTAATACAAAAATAAAGGTAAAGAAAAGACTGTTGATGTTTTGACAAGGCGGTGCAAAAATGAGGAACCGCTTTTGTATTGTTCAGGCGTTAAGAAATGTCGATTGCTCCGTGGCGAGTAGTTGTTCTCAACCACTAGCCACGGAACAATCGGCATGCGGTTCTCCGCTTGGTGGTTAAAACTTGAGGTAGGTTTTATATCAGTCTCCTAAAAATGGGGTTGGCTAGGCTAGGAACCACAAGTGTGCCGTCTTCAATGGATACCTGAAAATAGAAAAAGATTGATCATCATCTACCTGGCCTATTCCCAACTATGTTTGGGTCGGCTTCCAGTCTAACCAGATGCAGCTGAATACCAGTAATTTACATGGAGCGACTGCCTATCAGACCTCCACAACCCAGTTAGTGCTGGGTAATAATATACCTTTTGGTAAGACTGGTTGTCAGACTCTCAGGCCACTGCTGACTACCTGTAACGACTGTTAAAGTTTTACAAATGACAGCTGGGACCAACGGTTTAGCTTGCTTTTCGAGGCACGGAGGAAACTCGGTATGTGATGGATGGTCATCCATCCACGGACCAACCCAGGCAAGCGCTCAAGATAAGATCAATCAGAATCAGACCTTTGAGACGTTCGTCAGTATCAATTTACCAGCACCTATAGCTTACTAGCTTTTACCCGCGGTTTCACCCGCAAGAAGGTCCAAATCTATCTAACGGTAACGTCACTACGTCCTAACCCAGGACATGGAGCCTATTCGCTAAAATCCGATCAGCAAAAGGCATGAAAAGTCAAGCAGATAGAATAATAATAGAATAAAATGTTTAATAGTACGTACACAACATAATACAATGTAGTGATAACTGTCTCTGTTGTACATTTTTTTAGAGACAATCGTTGGCTTCTAAACTAGGCAAAGAACCTGTGTCAGAAGCAAGAGTGACTTTCAAACCAAAAATTAGTAATAATACTGTGTTTATAGAATCTCTAATTCATTATTTACAATCCTAGTAAACATTAAATTTTGTCTACAGCACAGTAGCGGGTATTTTTAATGTCCAATTAATAACATTTTCGTGCCACAATATTGTCCTCAATTCCTTATACATCCCCGGCAGATACACTTCACCAGATAAAAACAAATACCTGTAGAGAACATAAGTCAAAGTCACTACAGACGGTGTTATCACAAACGTGGCAGCTTCATAGAATAGTGCCATCAATACAACTCTATTGAGAGGCCAGCCGATATGTCTTCCTTTTGTTAGCTAAAGAATATTAATTGATAGACTCTGGACAATGTAGATAGCTTTGTGTGGGGGAATTTCTTTCTATGTGTTGATGAATAGATTTATTTTCATGTGGGCTAGTGTACGGAAGAATAATTGCGGTGTCTCATTTCGGTTGGGAGAAATTGTTGTGGGGGCTTTTCGAGTCCTTGGAACATAACATCACGCCTGTAATCCCCAAAGGGTTAACCAGAGGTGTCCCTAATACTCGTAGTACACCCACATTTCGCCAGTTATGTTTGTAAGTCCTATGTAATAATTGGCGAGCGTATTGCCAGCAACCCGGCATAAATCCAGACTCCATAGCTGCCGCTGAGAAATTCCTGACGGAAAAACCCAATTACACTTTGCTCAACCCGGGAATCGAACCCAGGACCTCATGCTCAGCAGTCGCGTTTACAACCACTAGACCAACGAAGCAGTCAGTGAGACTTTTGAAGTAAGACTAAACTCCAGTAGAAACGTCGGAAGGAACTGTTCAAATCTTTGAAAGAGCTTCATGAATGACAAAATTCAGATATGCCTCGTGGACAGTGGGCAATTTAAGGTCCTGGCACACTATACCAGTACCGCAATGGCACCGCTCAAACTTTGGGCACAAAATCGTGTGTCGTTAAATATATTTCAGAATGACAATATGAAAAAGCTAACGGTGGGCAGTCGGCGCGCCTGCCGCTACCATACAACACGACTCGCAGCCCGCGCGCTGCTAGCGATCGAACCGCATATGCTTACAGCACGCCAACAGCGAGCTTACAGCGCGCCGACTACGAGTCGCCAGCGAAACAACGTCGATAACAAAATAATGGCATATAAAAATTGTGTTCGCGGTGATAGCAAGCTTGCACCTCGCGGACGACGTGTAGTTAGCCTGCTGCAGCTGTGCAGTTGCAGTGCCGGTGTACTATGCCATGACCTTTAATTATTCCGACAACTGTTTCTGAACGAGAGGCTAGAAAAAAACGTATGTTTGGCCTTTTTATCACCGTTATTACTGGTAGAATAGGCTTATCCCAGTTGTAAACGTCCCTCTGTGCTTAACTGGCCTTGATTTGTTCTGGCTCCTGCTGATTGCTGATACGGAGGGAAGTGGAAATTATGTGTTTCGTTTTCTTTTGCCATTATTTTTGATTAACTTCGTTGCCGGATTTAAGACAGTTAAATTGTTTTTTAGGGTTCCGTACCCGAAGGGTAAAAACGGAACCCTTTTACTAAGACTCCACTCTCCGTCTGTTTGTCACCAGGTTGTCTCTCATGAACCTTGATAGCTAGACAGTTGAAATTTTCACAGAATGTGTATTTCTGTTGCCGCTATAACAACATTTTCTTTTGTTTTGTTTTTGGTAGCCTAAATTGTGTTCCACTGCTGGGCAAAGGCCTCCTCTTTCTCCCTACAAAAAAAAAACAACGTTCGACTCGCACTTGGCCGGTTTTTGGGACGTCTTCGAGCTTTATTGCCTTGGTGCTTTTCTGGTGGTCGCTTCTGTGGGTTTTGGCTTTCAGGAGTAGTATTAGCAGTGGTTTGGGTTTAAACTGGTGGGTTTGTCCGAAAAAAAATTAAAAGCCCAATTTATTTTTTGTGGCAATTTCATTAAAAAGACCTATTTACATAAAAATATTTACAAAACCGTTCAAGAGTTGTTTTATATTTTGTAATAAAATCACACTGTGGCTTAATATTTTCACAGACCATTAAGTCCATTACCGTACTCTAAATCTGTGGATAAAAACCTTAATTATTATAAAAAAATCTCAATATTATTAAAGTTTTCATAAAGCTGAAACTTAATTAACATAAAAAAAACAATTACCTACTATTTGCTGCAAAAAGTTTAAGTAGATATTGTTTAAACAACTACTATGGTCCAAGACTAACATAGACAGGATAGTAAAGAAATATTTATATTTCAGTAACTGGGTTTAAAGACCTATGCAAGTTTCGAGTGTTTTGATGGTGGAAAATCCAGTAAAATCAATGTTTTTCAATCACCAAAACGTTTGTTTTTTATTTTTATACCAGATATAGATATTATACTGTAAGGAATAATTAATGAATTCGAATAACAATCTTATTAGATTAGCAATTGAAAAACTGAAAGGAAAATGTTACAAAAGTGGTAATTAAATTATCCACCTCTATTTCAAAACATGTTGAAGTCACAAAATTTTATGAAAAAAAATAGTAAGTTACACGATTGAAGACCTAAAATTTTCGTAAGTAATTTTTTTTTTACTTCTTATCCAGCGCAATGATTCCAAGTCACAAACTACCAACAAAGTAAATGCCGCCTGCTCGCCACGATAAAAGTATTACCCTCAAACATACTTTAATGTACCCCGCTCATGTAAGCAAGAAGTTACGCTGCAGTTTTCAACAAATTTCACCGTTTTTAGTTTCTGAGTAATGTGTATGTTAACAGGGAAGAAGCAACAATTTGCATCACTTAAAATGAGCAGCTGAAATTGCGTCATATTTATTATGATGTGTGTTATGTGCTCCTTTAGAATTGTATCTTATGTGCCTTCGACCCACTCTCTCTAACCCTCTCTCTCTCTTATGTGACGCAGACGAAGTTGCACGGGAGAGCTAGTTTATTATATTGCGCTATATTTAAATCGAAGTTTGAGCTTTTAACAACGTAAAATGAGTCCTACCGTAGGTTCTTCATATGATTTTCAGTAATGCAAAGTACGGTAAAGGGCCTTGACAATCCGGATTTAGGGGTCGGTTTATGGCCATAGGCTCGCTCCCTAACATCCTACATGGGACGTAAACATATCTGGCAAAACGTGGCATCATTGACTTATAACACACTTATAATATTTTTTAAAGAATCAAGACCGCTTAACTCAAAAACTTCAAAACCATTAAAATACCGAATAAAATTAGCATTCATACAATCAGCAAAACAATCAAAAAAAGTAAAAAAAAAACAAATTCTCAAAGCCTGTCTTACATTTTTCAACTTTATTCAGCAAAGCCTCACGATCTTTTTAATGCATTTCGTGACCACGTTGCTAATTAATATTTTGCTTTTTTTGCTAGCGCTCCTCAAACTTGCAGTGCTTAGTGGACTTGCCCCTCTTTGCATAGTTCTTAACTGTTTTGTAGAGACACTGAAATTGAAATTTTTCTTTATAAGATGTTTTTAAGTGGTCGGTGTTTTATAATGCCAGCAATGTACCGCGGTTTATGTGTAGTTTTTTTTTATTTAGAATGAAACCTATACTGATGCTGTATTAGGATAAATGCGGGAGGACTGCCTCAATGGTCTAGTGTTCATCGACCGTCCGTCTTTTGACGAAGGCGCATTTATGTTCCACGCGCGCCTCAAAAAGGAAGGGGTCCGCAAGGGCCGATGCCTGCCGGGGCTGCGGGACTGTTCGAAAGAGATACCGTGGCCCCGGAACACAAAGGGCGATGAAGGAACATGGATGGGTTTTAGTCAGTCAAAGTCTGACAGTCCTTCCTGCTCCGCCCAGAGCTGGAGGAGTCATTTGATGATTTCCCATCCGAAAAAAAAATAAAAGCGCAACTGCTGAGAATGAGGTCCTGGGTTTTATATCCAGGTCAGGCAAAGTGTTATTGGTTTTTCCATCAGGAATTTTTCAGAAGCAGCGGTGTCAGGATTTTTGCCCGTTTGATGGCAACAGGCTCGCACCCTAATACATAGGACTTAAAAGATAACTGCCGAAATTGTAGTATAAGGTTCACTTCTGCCTAACCTTTCGGGGATTTCAGGCAGGTTATGTATTTTATGTTAAATAATATGTAATTATTGTTATAGAAATATAAACACCGTTTATGCCTAAACATTTCATATCGTTTCACGTCAGTCTGTATCTGTCCTGTTTAAACGGTTAACAAGTAGAACTAATCGCATTACTTGGTGAAATACTGCGAACAAAAATGTCGGTAGAAAAGATAGAATATTGAATTGCAGCGGTCATCAAAACTAATTATTTTATATTTTTATAAACACAACAGTTTTTCATAGCATTTCAATCTGTACAAAAGAAAATAGGTATAAAATCCTGACCATCCCTCTTTAAAATCACATACATTCTATGTATATTTCCAACGCCTATCCAATCTAGTAACGCAATAAATACCTTTTTCGCAAACATAAGCGCCCAATTGGCAAATAACATACCGACGACTCAACCGATTCCCGACACTAATTCTCACAGTGCTCATTGCTCTACCTTTGTTCTCTTAGACACTGACTGTGAGGAGGTTGCCCGTATAATTGAGAACCTGAAATCTGACTGCAGCACAGGCTGGGATGGCATCTCGACTTGAGTTCTGAAACTAATTAAAGAATACATAGCGCCCTCACTCACGGAGCTCTTTAATAACTGTTTTAGCCAGGGCGTGTTTCCCGATGCTCTCAAGCATTCTATAGTTATTCCTATACATAAGAGTGGTAGAAGAGACTGTGTCAATAATTATCGGCCAATTTCACTACTGCCTTCGATGTCTAAAATCATGGAAAATATTAATAGGAGGCTCGTAAACTTTTTGGAAAATAAAAAGTTACTTGCGGATGCCCAGTATGGCTTTAGACCGGGAAAATTGACAGACGATACGGTACACAACTTTACCGAATTCATCGCAACGAAATGGGATGAGAAAAAGAAATGCCTGACAATTTTCCTAGACCTTGCAAAGGCCTTTGACAGTCTCTTCTGATAAACTTTTGGTAAAGCTTGAAAGCATGGGTATTAGAGGATCGGGACTGCTGCTTTTTAAAGACTACCTTAAAAATCGCACGCAAAGGGTAAGGATAGGCGATACTGTTAGCGGGGAGAGCACGGTTATCTTCGGAGTCCCTCAAGGCAGTATATTGGGCCCATTGCTTTTTCTATGCTATATAAATAATCTCTGCAAAGTTAATCTTCAAAACTGCAAAATTACCTCATAGGCTGATGACACAACCCTTACCTTCTATGGAGACACCTGGGACGAAGTCTTTAAATATGCCCAACACCGTCTGCCACTGGCTTGCCTCAAACCTTCTTACCCTAAATACCACTAAAACCTTCTATCTAACATTTTCATTACGGAACACTCCCATCCCATCACATAGAATAATCGCACATTCTTGTCCCCAGCAATTAGCCTTAACTTGTAACTGTCCACATATTAATAAATCTAAATCCGTAAATACCTGGGTGTAATAATAGATGACCACTTAAACTTCTACGAACATATTAGTAATGTCTCCAAGAGAATCCGCAAGCTGACGTATGTCTTTAAAAATCTTCGGCACGTAGCGGTCATGCGAACTGTCTACCTTGCGCTATGTCAGTCTGTACTCACCTACTGCATCTCTTCATGGGGTGGAGCGGCCAAAACACACCTCCTTGAACTAGAAAGAGCTCAAAGACTTAACCTAAAAATCAGTCTATTCAAAACGCGTCTTTTTCCTACGACAGACCTATTTCAACAAGCTGGAGTTTTAAAGGTTAGACAATTATACATTCTCGCTACTATACTTAGGCAACATGCCTCCCTGAACTACAGTAGTCGTAATCCAGTCCTAAAAAGTTTTCGCGGCGTTTTCATCAAGTCTGTCAAGCTGGGCCGGCTAGGACGAGATTCAGCCGATATTTCTTCTTCTTCCAAGGGCCACGTCTGTATAATATTGCTAATAAGCTGCTTATCCAGTAACGAAAATTGAATGCAGGCGTAATGTCTCAAAATGGCTCCTAACACTTACTTATGACGATACGGAGACATTGTTATACAGTTACCGAGAAGTATAACGCACATGCACTACACACCCACACACACAAAACATCACAAGCACAACTCGTATTCACATTTACAAAACCACTACACCCACATTATACCCTCACAACAAAATCACAAAATTAACAAAACACCACTTCATAATCTGTATTCTTAATTTGTATTTCTTTTTATTTTATTACACTTAATTTTATGTTCATTAGCTGTAGCGCTCCCTGCTACTGTTATTTGTATTTGCTTTATAACTGCTCTCAATAATGTTTCCGAAATAAGGAGACCAGGAGACCCATAGCACAGGTTTTTACTTAGTATGGGCTCCTGTCTTCCATCTGCTAAATGTTTTTGAATCTTATACTGTTTACATCTATATATTTGTTTTGTGTAATAAATAAATAAATAAATATGATTGTATTAATTTAACAAGTTTTCTCTAAAATAGAGCCATCAACACAAATACTTCCATTTACTAACCGCCTTCCGCCAAAACCGGCTTTATCCACCTATTCTAAAGTCTAAAATTCCTTGCAAATTAATTTAAGAACGCCCAACCGGTGTGACTGACTGCACAAAACGTAGAACTCTAAGAAAATTAATCATATAAGCTTCTTATTCGGAATTCCGTGGAGTCTTAAGTCTTCATTTGAGTTGGAGGCATTTATACAGCACTTGCTTCTACCCGCAAACTTGGTAGACACTTAAATAATGTTGTTTAATACGATTTGCAAATTGCAATGTTTTGAGAATACACTTTATGTTGTGAATTTTATCTGTTATGAGTAAAAAGTTGAATAAGAATAGAGGAAGACCAAAAAAACGATAAATTGACTGTGTGAAGGATGATATGGCTAGAAAGGAGGTGACTGATGAAATGACGAGAAATAGTCTAATTCGCATAAGTTTATTGAATAAATATTTGTCAGTGCAACTCACGAATAACCTTGCTATCTAGTGTTTATGTGCTGTTTAAATATTAATACAACAGCCAATAACGTCCACTGCTGGACATAAGCCTCTCCCATGATGGGAGGAATTTGCCGTAATCTCCACGCTTGGCAGGCGGATTGGAGATCGCAGTGATGAGAGACTAACAGAAAACGCTGCTGCCCATTCTCTGGTCTACGGAGGCGCAAGGTGTTCTGCCTCAGACATTAGTCGCCTTATACGACACCCGTGAGTGTAATGGGTTGGTTCTATTCTACTCTGCCGGATACCACACGGCTAGTTTAAATATTAAAAAACTGTAAATAGCTTTTTAGTGAACCCCATTAATACCCATACAAGTACCCGAAACCCACAGTTTATAGAAGTTAATTATTTGGGGAACGGAAAACCAACTTGTGACTTAACGTGGGTGTGTGCGATCCTATACTCCGTTGCTGTGCTCAACCTATGGTGTTTGTCTGAAGTTCTGAAGTTCCAGCAGCTACGCGATGACCTGTAGGAGCTAAGGTCATCTGTTAAGTTAACCAACGATAGAATGAGTAACTGGAAAGGATAGTTATTGAGAAAAGGATAGTTATTATAGAGACCAAACTGCGGCTCAACCCCAAGTGTCGCAATCGTCGAATGTGGACCTTATAAACCAGTTGAGCGACATAAAAGACCGTGACCAGGACTTCCTCGCAAATGATATCCAAATATCTAATATTCCAGAGATAAGTGGAGAAAACACCACCCACGCTGCTATGTAAGATTGGCGTCTAAATAGGCGAGTTAGATTATCAAAAAATATTTGACCCGTGTTTTTTATTTTGTTACGTAAACCAAAATTGACGAAGATATGACGCTTTTAAAATTCTCAATACGTCACGCCTAGGTATAATTTTTAACTAGTTCTGACGTAACGAGCCCCCACTCCCGAGTTTTGATGCGTTTTATCTTTGTAAATTTTCATTGATTCACAAAAACAAAAAATACGTGTCCATTAATTTCCAATACTCTAACTGACGGACTAAATAGATATGCAATTTTTTGGTACTGTCGTCATGCCTATTAAAGCGCGCGATATAGTGAGCGCCAAACGTGTCGGAGGCCGGAGCATCAACGCAACGCAGGCGACGGCGCCGGTGGAGACCTGCCCCCGCTGCCTCGTCGTGCGGCTCGCACGTTGCGACCTACGGGACGAGCTGCTGGAGGGAGCGCGAGTGCGTCGCGGTATGACAACAGTGGATCTCGATCTGCCGGGCCCTGCGACGCGCTTCTACATATATCAACGAGCGCCTAACTAAACTGGGCCTATTTGGCGCAGCCGTTTCTGATTAGTTTTAAGTTTTTTGTGTATTTTTAAGTTTATATTTTATTCTTAAATTTGTTTTGTTGTGTTGTGTGCACTTATAGCATGTGCCAAATAAATGTTTTCTTTCTTTCTTTCATCTTATCTTACTCGGTCATAACAAGCATTAGATTAGAATAGAACGACTATTTTAGACCAATTGTCACTGGAGCAAGTAGTCCAACGGTTTGCTGGCCTCCTCGTAAGGCTGCCTGTCCACTGAAGCGGAGCGAGGCTGCGGAGCGGAAAAACGGAGAAATATTAACCAATAGTATTGCATACTGGAGCGGAGCTGAGATTTTATGTGATCCTAATGGTTAATATTTTACCGTTTCTCCGCTCCGTAGTCTAGCTCCGCTTCAATGGACAGGCAGTCTAAACCAGAGGGTCGCAGGTTCGAATCCCAGGAAGAGGGAAAGAATACGTGCTGCACACACCGCACGAAAGGCAGGTCGATTTATTAAAAAAATCGATCTCTAATTCGATAAAATCTAGTCGGAATCATCCACGTCATCTATGCAAACTTCTTTGATATCGTGGAAGTCTCAGTATTGTTATTTGTCTGTAAAAAAATATTTTTGACAGCACAGAGCATCAAGTAGTATTTGGTCGCCCGCCGCGTTGCCCGCCGCGGTGGACGCCACGTTGAACGCCGCGTGCACCGCTGCGTCCGACGCGGCGTTCGACGCTGCATCTCAAGCAAACGCGCGTTAAAACGCTTCTCCGTTAACGCTGTCTTAGGGCTCATTTACGGAGACGTGGCGCGTCGCGCGTCGCATCGGGCGGCACGGGCCGCTTAAAATTCAAACATAAATGGCAATGTATGGGAGCATTTACGGAGAAGCGTTTTTACGCGCGTCTTGTTGAGATGCACCGTCCGCTGAGGTGCACGCGGCTTCCAACGTGGCATCCACCGCAGCGGGCAACGCGGCGGGCATAAACACATAACCACTAGATAACAATGTTATTCGTCAGTTGCACTGACAGAAGTTTTATTAAAAAAACTTATACGAATTAGACTGGTATTTTAATTTATTCGAGAGAAGAAGAACACAAAGAACTTATGGCTGTTTGACATGATGACATAACGCGGCGTGCGACGCCGCGAAATGAACAATTAGAGCCGTTTTCACCATTGATCGCGATCAGCACGCGTTCAAGGGAGTCAGAGTCAAATATTTTGCCGAAACTTGACACTAACAGCTAATAAACGCGATTTAATCGTCTTCAGTTTCACTGTTAAATTTCGCCCTTCAAATTAAAGGTCATTTAATTTTTAATTAATATTCCCAAATACCAGGATCACAACCCATCATTCAAAATAGATTATTAGGGAACGAAAAAAAAATCTTCAAACGCCGCATGTGTACAAAGAAAAAAAATAAACTCAAGTTAAACTTCAAAGCTTTTCCTTCGAAATTGAGTAAGGATTTTTTTCTTACAACAAAGGGATTCGATTATGGGCGGAGAAAGCGGGCTCAACACTTGTGTGCCCGAATGTACCGGGACAAGCGGTAGCGAGAAGAGTTTTTTATTGAATGTCTATTTATTTTTGGGTGCCACGATTTATTTTCTGATGTGAGCTTTGTTGGAAAGTGTCCTTGTGTTTTCTAGTTCACCAGTCCTCGTTGGTAATACAGTCGTAATCGATACAGCAGCATGAAGTTTGATTCCCAGGAGTTCATTTTTTTGTCATTTTCTATACAAATGTCCCTGCGACACATACATATTTTTTCTTTCTTTCTTTCTCATTGGGTTCGTCCATCAGAAATTTCACAATAGGATTATAAATTAGTGCTGTGCAACTATTATGTCAGCTTGAGATTTCCTGCTCAAAAGCTGTCCAGCAATGCACGTGGTTATGGTACAGGACCAGGTCCCTTGTTACTCCTGTATCAGCCTCCAGCATTCCCACTGCTAGGACACAAGGTTTCTCTCTGTGAAAGGGATTGATCTGTAACCCATGAAGGGAGCCCTGTGCAAGTTGGTGGATTTCACAAACATGTCTCCCAATTTTTGGTTCTACGACATACTAGTTTCCTCGCAATGATTTCCTTCTCTGTTTTGAGAGAGTTAGCGATGAAATAAATAATACAAAGTGAAGTGCTTGGCTGTTTGTACCCACGACCTACACGTCGTAAATCAAGGCCGACGACACCACTGGCCCACCCCGCTCCCGAATTTAGTGATGTACAACTTAAAGTCATCTTGACTATCCCTTATATTAAACTGCCGTGCAAACGGGATTGGTCCATTGCTACTTGGGGCCTGCTAAATAATTACATTATACTCTTATCGTCTTCTTTGTCAGTAGTCAGTTTCAACGGAAACAATTTAGAATATTTTTTTTGTAGTGCCGCTACAAATCAATTCTCGTTGACCCCACTGGTGGGGCACCTTTGAACGAGTATTAGAAAAAAAACATGAAAAAATTGCACGAAAAAGAAACATTCCTTCTTATTATGACATTTACATTTAAACAGCATTATGTAGGAACATGTAACATACATAACAATAAGAATATAAAGTAATCAGGAAATATGCTGAAACAATATTAACATAAACAACGTAACGTAATTATATTGTACTAGCTGTTGCCCGCGGCTTCGCCCGCGTAAAGTTCGGTAACCGTCCCACTGGATCATATTAAAGGGATAAATAGTGTCCTACGTGTTAATCTAGGTTATGAACTATCTATGTGCCAAATTTCATAATCATCACAATCACCATCACTATCACAACCACCATCATTATCACAATCATCACAATCACCATCACTATCACAATCACAATCACTATCACCATCACAATCACCATCACTGTCACCATCATCATTATCGTCGTAATCACAACCATTATCATCGTAATCACAATCATCATCATCACAATCACCATCCTCGGTATCACAATCACAATCACCATCACTATCAAAGTCACAATCACCATCACTATCAAAGTCACAATCACTATCACCATCACAATAACCATCACAATAACCATCACCATCGCTATCACCATCACAATCACCGCCACTATCACAATCACCATCACAATCACTATCACAATCACCATTATCGTTATCATAATCTTAATCATCGTACTCATAATGATTATCATCGTAATCACAATCATCATCATCACCACAATCACCATCACAATCACAATCACCATCACTATCACAGTCACAATCACTATCACCATCACAATCACCATCACCATCACCACCATCGTTAGCACAATCACTATCATCATTATCACAATTATTATCATCGTAATCACAACCATCACCATCACAATCACTATCACCATCACCTTCATCATCACAATCACTATCACAATCATCATTATCACAATCACTATCATCATTATCACAATCATTATCATCGTAATCACAACCATTATCATCGTAATCACAATCATCATCATCACAATATCCATCCTTGTTATCAAAATCATAATTATCGTTATCACACGCATCATCATCATTACCACAAACACTATCACTGTCACAATCACAATCACAATCACAATCTCAATCACCATCAATATCACAGTCACCATCACCATCGCTATAACCATCACAATCACCGTCACTATCACAATCACCATCAGAAACACTATCACAATCACCATCATCGTTATCACAATCACCATAACTATCACAGTCACAATCACAATCACCATCACTATCACAATCACTAACACGATCACCATATTATCACAATCATTATCACAATCACCATCACTATCACCATCACCGTCATTATCACAATCACCATCACCATCACAATCATCATCACTGTTATCACAATCATCATCATCAGTATCACAATCATCATCATCGTAATCGCAATCATTTTCATCGTAATCACAATGATCATCATCGTAATCACAATCGTTTTCATCGTAATCACAATCACCATCATCGTTATCACAATCATCACATTAAATCAACAATAACCATATATAGAAGTCGAATCCGCCATCTTCTGGATCTCAAAATAAATGCCATATTCGTAATCTGCACCCCTAATAATCTCGGTATCGACACCCATATTGATTTTTAGACATTTCAACCCCATCGCACTCCAACAGGGAATGAAGGTGTTTCAGGTTCACATTAAATCTTAAAATCGTTGTTTTTGTAATAAACCCGACCCGATACACCATACAAACAATACCGATGTTGATTTTCAGACTTTGTTACCCTATTTCCCCGGGTTGAATTCTGAAAAAACCTGAACACAAATGTTAACTCATTTATCGATAGGAGTACTCCTGTGAAGTTTCGAATAAAACAGTGTTACCTAATCTTGTTTTCCCATATAAACTTTTGACTCCCGTTTTATCCCCTTAGAGGGTACATTTTGAAAAATCCTTTCTTATTGCACCCCGTAACCTCATAAAGAACGTATGTGCCAAATTCGGAGTCTCTAGACTCAGCGGTTTGGGCTGTGCATTGATTTTTAGACTTTGTCACCCCATTTCCCCCTCTTAGGGGTTGAATTCTGAAAAAACCTGAAACTCATTTCTACTCATTTATCAATAGGAGTACTCCTGTGAAGTTTTTAATAAAATAGTCTAATTAATCTTGTTTTCCCATACAAACTATAGAGCCCCGTTTCACCCCCTTAGAGGGTGACTTTTGAAAAACCCTTTTATAGTGTACCCCTAGACTACTTTAGGAACATATGTGCCAAATTTGGGATCTCTAGACTCAGCGGTTTAGGCTGTGCATTGATTTTTAGACTTTGTCACCCCATTTCCCCCTCTTAGGGGTTGAATTCTGAAAAACCCTGAAACTTGTTTCTACTCATTTATCAAAAGGAGCACTACTACTGTGAAGTTTCGAATAAAATAATCTAACTAATCTTGTTTCCCCATACAAACTTGGGAGCCCCGTTTAACCCCCTTAGGGGGTGAATTTTGAAAAATCCTTTCTTAGTGCACCCCTAGACGACACAAGGAACCTACTTGCCAAATTTGAAATCTGTAGACCCAGCGGTTTGGGCTGTGCGTTGATAGATGAGTCAGTCAGTCAGTCAGTCAGTTTCTTCTTTTATATATTTAGATTTATTCATTTATTTGCGATGAGGAAGGTTGAAGCCTTCGAATAAAAATAAAAGATTGTGAAGATATTATTATCGCTACTACAGGCTGCTAAAATTTTTTAAAAAAATTACCTGACTCAAAAAAGAAAGGTTTACGTCGCCACTATGCCTTGTTTCCATACGATATTTTTGTAATTTCTAGCAACAATAACAAGCGCCAATAAATAAAAAAAGACTAACAATTAATTATCGGGCAAAAGCAACGGATAAACTTATTTTAATTATTCTAGTCAGTCTTAGATTGATTAAAAAAAAACTCCGTAATTGAAACTGTTAATCTAATGTATTCTAATCAGTAGAAATCTCTGACAAGCTAACTCAGGCATAGTTGAATTAATTTTGGTGTGTGTAACGAACCGATCGATGGCGTGATTTCAAGAACGAGAGAACTTAACAACGCCATCTATCGAGCGAACTGGTAAACATTAATTAAGGGTTTTAGAACACCCATAACGGGGCCGCGAGGCACTTGTTCTTCCCTTTATTGTGATATTTTTTTATTTGTTCTTGACCGTACTTGGGAACTTTAGGTTAAGTAGATACTGAAAGTTCCAAACTGTTTTTTAAATACATGTTTTAAATTACCTTACCTTCCTTTTCATTATTTTCATGACCCCTGTACTATTCAATGCATCTGCACAATGTTTTGAAAAAAAAAAGGTAAATTAAAGAATCTCTTTCTAATTTACCTTTTTTTTTTATTGGTTTACCCAACGCTAATGATTGTTTGCGCAGTGTTACTTAGCTTGCTTAGTTTTAACTAACGATTGCGTTGTTCGTGGAGGTCCGTGAAGGTCCGATTACAACTTTACACCCTGTATATGTTACAAGTGGCAGATATCTCTTGTGATGCAAATGGACCAAAGATTATGTGTGACATAATAAATTAACAATACTTTGCTGGTCTTTTTTAATATAATTATAATATTTTATTCTAAACAGTATTATGGTTATTTTATAGATTATATTATGTCTTTTTAACTTACCCTTTAACACACACAATAAATATTAAATGGTTTGTAGATAGGTACACAAAAATTTCAGACGACAATGTTTTCTAATTTCATACCTTTCAGTGGTCGGGTTTTCGTTTTTGAACTTATTTTCTTAAATAGAACGGAAATTTAAAACGTCCGTTTATAGCAGCGAAATAAGATCCTATTGTTCCGCCATCTTTAATTTTAAGCGCCCGAATTTTCCACCTACTGCAAAATAACTCTACAACTACGACATCTTTTAAAAAAGATTCACGTGCACGACATTTAACATGTAAATTGCTTAAGACCACGAAAACCGCGTTATGCATCTCGGGGGAAGCAGCATACGTGTCGAGAGAAACCACAGACCAGGTATGTATGTAGCTTCTACTTCAGAATTTTGGAGAAAGATTTAGGGAAAAAAAGGTTAACCCTAGTAATTGGGTGGTCACTGGGGCCCTACTCTCTCTAACGTTTCGTCCGTATATTCGGATCTATCCGTCTCTCTCGCGCGCACGTTTGCAGTGCGAGTGATAGAGACGGATAGATCCGAATATACGGACGAAACGTTAGAGAGTAGGGGCTCTGGTCTTTTACATATTCATTAACAAACAATTTACACGGTTTATATTTTAATGTATTTAATAAATATTCATAGTGATGATGTTTAGAGGATAGCCATGGTTGTGTTCGCCAATGGTTTTGTTTAGTCGCCATTGCAGTACACACTTGATAGGAGGACGGTGTTGCATTTTAGTTCTTCAGTTTAAGCCGTGCTTGGCTAGGCTGGGCTGTGTACGGTTCCGGATGTCATTTGTAGATCTTTGACAGTTGTTACAGGTAGTCAGTGGCCTGAATATCTGACAGCCAGTCTTACCACAGGGTATCTGAATATCAGTATTTTACGTGGAATGACCACCTAGTCATCTAAAACACTGACTGAACCGGATGCAGCTGAATGCCGGTTAGACTAGAAGCCGACGCCAGCATAGTTAAGAAAGGGCAAGGCAGACGATGATTGATTTTACACAAAATTTCATAAAACTCGACATTATTTTCCTTTAGTCATTTCTTTACAGATTCATTACATTTAAAAAATTTAAATACTTAAAAAAATATAAACATTATTATTACAGTATGAGTTTCATCAGTCAGAAGCGTTAACAAAAACTAAACATAGCATCCGTTCCCTTTGTCATCCTACGCGTGTTATAAGTCTATTGAGGAAAACGGGTTTAGGTGCTTCCGAGCCGATCCGTGTGGGCTTATGCTACTACTTATTTAGCTTCTTCGCTTCAAAACAAACGACTTTGGTCTCCTTTTGCCTTTGGGACAACAACGGCTCAAAATAAATAAAATGTCCTGCTTCCTTTCCCCTTTTGATTTTTAACCAAGAGGTTCTAAGAAAAATCTCGATGCTACTTTGATTGATAAACCGGTCAATATGAGGTAATGTTTTTATTTAAATGGTGTAAGTACAATTAAGCAACGATGTGACTATCAAGAGGGGTAATAATGGCCACAAAGGGTGATAATTGGCCAAATGTGACTTATACAAAAGTGGCTTATTTCAGTATTTTATTATTTTTTACATTTTATTTTATGTTACATTTACCTACTGATTTGACAGGAATATTTACGTGTCTTACTTTTTTATTATTATTGACAAATGATTTTTGTGATTTTTATTGACATTGATTTTGTAAATTATTATTAATTTTATTTGATTATTGTGAATGTGGGGGGGACTATATGGGTTTCATTTTTATTTTTCTTTTGATTTCTTTCCCACACCTGTCTGGCAGTTTGACAACTATAAGCGAACTACCCAAATCTCCTTTGGTATTGTTCGTCGTTTCGTTGAGCTCCTTGAGTTATAAGTCGAGCTACACGATAACTGACAAATGCTTGCACTGACTGGACAGGTCCACTCAAATCTGTGTGGTTCTTTCTTCAAAAGACCATCTCAGACACTAATCTGCATAGTCCTCATGTGAATTGAGCAAGATTATGTCTGGACTTCAAAAGAGACTATGACCTCTGAGTTTGTTTCGGCTGTTTCTAACCATATAGTTTAAAAAAAATTACGTGTAAAAGTGTTTGTAAAAACCTACTTGCAAAATAAACATCATTTATCATTTATCAAAGGCTTGCCTCCTGTTACATGGTACTTGTAATATGAAATATGGGTGTACCATTAGGTACACCTCTAGCTCGTGGCTAAATAATAACAGCCACTCGGGACGATTTTTAGGTTAAGCCTTGCTTGCCTAGGTTGGTCTGTGAATGGGTGACCACCCTTACATACCGAGTTTTCTTCGTGCCATGGAAAGCACGTTAAGCTGTTGGTCTCGTTTGTCATTATTTGTAGATCTTTGACAGTCGTTACAGGTAGCCCAAAAAGTCTGACAACTAGTCTTACCAAGGGGTATCGTATTACCCAGTACTAACTGCGTTGTGGAGGTTAGATAGGCAGTCGCTCCATGTAAAATACTGGTATTCAGCTGCATCCGGTTAGATTGGAAGCCGACCCCAACATAGTTGGGAAAAGGCTAGGCAGATGATGATTAGGTACACTTCTGCCTTACTCTTCGGTGATAACAGGCGTTATGTTATGTTGTGATATAATGGCCAATATGGCAATGGTTCAGTTTTATAGGCATAATCCCTAGTCCTTTAAGTCAAAAAGATAAACCCATTGATTTTTATTCTCTTATGTTTTAAGTTGCAGCTAGAGTATCAAGATTATAGAGAGTCAAACTTTTTATATGCAGATATGTCATGGCAAGCTTATAATCTTGTTTTGTTCAAAATATTCCTCCATCTGACCTCATATCCCGATGTTGTTTGTCCTTAGATGTATATAATCTTGGGACAAACAACATCTAATAAAGAAAGATTACCCACAAGATACTTTTCAGATCTCGCAAAAACCTAAATAAAGTAGACACTAAATATTTCATCTGGAACACGAGACTCAGGATTATGATACGTCATAATACAAGGCAGATCTTCATAAAACATGTCGTTTTAGAAATAAACAAAAAAAGCTAAAGTATGTATCGTAATATTTTGTAGATTCCCACGTAAGTTGTTAGAGGGTGAGGTCGTAAACAGCTCGTCACGACGCCGTTAGGTAATAAAGGAACCCAAAATTCCGCCTCAGAGCTCAAAGTGTATGTAGGGGGAAAAATCTCTAGGAATTTTCCGTGGAGCATTTCTACACGGAGGAATTTGATTAATTTGCCAGCACTTTAGATTTAAAACCACTGAAACCTCTATCGGGTCTCATGTTTGTTTTATAGTGGTGTTAGAGTGTTAAAACGTCCTAAGTAAATAATAGAAGGTAGCGGGGAAATAAATAGTAACTAAAGTTTTGTTTCTTTTTTCTTTTGTGAATTAAAGATTAGGGGAAATGCTTATAAATTTGTAACCTATAAAAAGTTTCATAACAAGCATTAGGGATAAACGTAAGTCCATGACAACAACCTTGAATCTTGCAAAAAAATCTAAAATGAGGAAAACAAAAAATACCGCTACAGAGACGATTTATTTTTTCTCCACACAATTTGTATAATGTATTTGTAAGGAGCTCTCCAACATACAAAAAAAACTGTCATGCATGCAATTTCCTCGCTAAGAGAGAAAAAACCGAAACATAATCTAAAAACGCTGAAGTAACAACCCTATCGAGATCGCAGAGCGCTGTTAACAACTGCGAACATCAATCAATGTCCGATGGTAGGGTTGTGCGAAATTGTTGTAGTTTCAGAAAAAAACGTTCATTGAATTGAGTTTTTATTGGCCCATATTTCGGGTTTGATTTGGTGCGGAATGCTCTTTTTTGGGTGCTTTGACTGCAAATGATGTTTGGAACAAGATTCATTTGGAGAAACAGGTTGATTGACTTAGACGGCCCTGCGCAAACAAACAACGCAAAACTTAAGGATGCGCACTAAGGCAATTTTGAGAATACAAACATTAAATGTGTTAGAAAGTGATGAAAGTTTATGATTTTTGTCGACCGGAATATCCATCGAAAAAAAAAAACTAAATAAAACAAATGTAAAATACACACGCACAATAATATAACTCTCCTTTAAGGATTGGCAGAAGTTGAGTTATTAAAAGAGAAGATTTCACTAAATATTTTAATAGAAGGCCAAGACTTGGATTAAAAAAAAAAAACAAAAAAAGTGTATCACTATAATTTCGTAACCTATGTTAGTAATATTGAACTTGATCCACTTAGAATTCTGTAGGCGTTAGATGTGATTGAAGAAAATGGATTTTTGTTGTATCCGGAAAGCATTGAACTAGAAAACTGTCGAGATATTGATAGATTTATCCGCGCACCTACCTCAGTAATAGTCTATACAAATCTAGGAAATAGGCACACGTAGACGAATATCCTTTACAGCTAAAGAATAAGAAAATTTGAAGAAAGAAAAACAATATTTGTCGCAGGGACATGACGTGCATTCAAACTGCCAAAAAAAACATACAACGCATAACAAATATTTATTTTATAAATACAACAGGACGGAATAAGAGTAGAGGAAAACCAAAGAAGCGATAGATAGACTGTGTGAAGCATGATATGACTAGAAAGAAGGTGAATGCTGAGATAACGAGTAAAAGAGAAATATGGAAGAAGAAAATAATATGCTGCGCCGACCTCAAAGAAATTGGAAAAAGGGCAGGAGAATAATAATAATAATCTTTATTTATATAAAAAGCATTTCGTTTAATAGACCGACAGAAAATGAAGTAGATCGTAGAATAAACAGTGCATGGAGAAAATATTGGTCGTTGAAAGAAGTATTTAAATCACGCATTCCGATTCGCTTGAAAAAGAAAGCTATGGACACCGTTATATTACCTACTCTACTCTACGGTTGTCAAAGCTGGACACTAACAAAGGCAGTCACACACAAACTTCAAGCCTTCCAACGAGCAATGGAGAGGAGTATGTTGGGAATTAAACGCCGAGACCTTAAAAGAAGCAAAGACATACGGCAATGCACTAAAATAATAGATGCTGTAGAATTAGCTTGCAAGTTGAAATGGCGATGGGCAGGACACGTAGCCAGAGCGACGGATGAACGCTGGAGCCAGAGGGTTCTCCATTGGTACCCTCGCGATGCACCACGCACTCCAAGCAGACCCAGGCGTCGGTGGTGCGACGATATTGTTGCCGTGGCCGGCCCCACCTGGACTAGAATAGCCCAAGATAGAGAGGAATGGCATAAAATGGAGGAGGCCTTCGCCCTTAAACGGGCACCCAAAGCAAATTAATTTTAAAGAGATAAACATTCATTTATTTGCAAATTTTATTTAATTTTAATTTTATTTTGTTTTTTTTAATTTTAATCTATGACATCAATCTATTTATTTAAAACAATTTTTTTTGCTTATTTTATTATTGTTAAGATGCATGTAAAATTATTACCAATGAATTTATTAGTTTTAAGAACCAAATGAATACTTTATTTAAGAGATTATGTAACGAATTTTTAAATGTACTTTTTTGGGAATAAAAGGCTTATATAATATATATAATAATATAATAATAATATAAAAAGCAGATTGTAGTACATTTATAAGATGTTACAAAGTGTGTAGTATTAAATGACAGTTAGCATGTCGTGACTGCGACAAGCAGATTACCACTCAGCATGATGCTGTAATCTATCTAATTATTTTTTGTTACAGCGATGACATAAGCAAAAGTTTAGTCCTTGAAAGATAAACCGTAAACAGACCATTGTTTTTTTCTTGTGGGATAATTCCTTCCGATTTCGTCTTCAAAACTTTTTCTAAGCGCGCCATTTAAAATTATCTGCGTCACTTGACAGCCGCGGTGAGACCAGAGACAATTCTTTACTTATTTTTTGTTTTTAACTTTTGAAGGATTGGCTGTGATTTCCAGAAAGAAAAGAAAATTATTTTGGGACTAACACTAATTTCAAGAAATACCCCAAAGTAAAAATATTTTCATTAGCAAATATTCTGAAGAGCGAGCACTTAAGTGGGCAACGACGCCAATAGATTTCAAATATTGCGCGATCTTGATTAATGAATCAATATTTTTAATTATACAGAACAGGTAAAAATATTCTTCTTCGCTAAGAAGGTAAAAATTTAACAGTTATTTGCAACGTGAATCGTTCACTCTGAAAGTTAGCAGCGTTGCTTTCAGCAGAGTACGTTGCTAGAACAAACACAGACTGTGGCTGTGTGTCAACACAGACATCCACTTGCTTGTGAATAATAAAAAAATATGCTCACTAATATTTTTTTGAATTATTCACATGAAAGTTTACTCTATTCCTCCTCCTAACGTGGCCATTTTTAATTCACGACATCAATAGACAATTAAGGTTTAATATTTCTGGATGGATATCAGAAGAAGAATCATTCTTACAACCCTAGCCATTGACATGGCAACATTATTGGGCGTTACTCATCACACTATACTGTAAATGCGAAAGATTGTATGTGTGTATGTTTCTTACTCTTTCACGCAAAAACTGCCGAACAGTTTTGGATGAAATTTGGCACACAGATAGCTTATAACCTGGATTAACACATAGGCTACTTTTATTCCTGTAGTATGATCCTGTGGGGCAATTATCGAACTACAGGTCGCGGGCGTAAGCTAGTTTTCCATAAAAGTTATTACATTTAACGTCATGTCGAAAAAAGGACAATATGCAGAACCTTTTTACCATTTTCTAAGCTGAAAAAAGCAGCTTAAATTTCATTAAAAAAAAAAAACAAAAAGTAACTTTGATCCCCGCAAGGAGCATTGGACACCTTAACGAGATTTTGTTTATCCCACCCTCTGTTCTTTTTCTTTGGATATGAATTGTGCATTTTAATTTATGACTCCTTTTGTAATTTTGCTTTATTTTTGCATTATAAGAATGGGGGAATGAATGGAGGTGGAATCATACTTTTGTTATTAATATTAGGGTATGGTAAAAGCTCTTTTGCAGGGTAAATAGATTAAAGATTTATACATAAAACAACAAAATAATACGCAGAGTTTTATTACCCAATAACAACTAGTTTCTGATTTGAGAATTTGAATAAAGAACAAGTCAAACTTCTATTCGTTTGATTCTAAATACTCGAAATTCAAAAATCAAAACTTGTGAAAAGTTTGACTATTTCTAAACTTAAATGATTGAATTCATAAGTCAGCATTAGTTTTTCAGATTTCTTTTTAGATTTATTTAATCATAATGTAATTTACAAAACTCAATTCTGCAGTAATTATAAATTTATAAATGAAAAATGGAAATACATCAATATGGAACAGCGATTCCAAAATGTAGACTTATACATTGCAGACATTACACACAGACGCCTTTTTCTCCAATGAGGGTAACAGAAACCATAGAACGGCTACCTGATATAATTCTTACATACTCCTTTTTGCCTTGTCCACGTTCATACATCTAGTTATACACACACGCCGGCTGCGAGTGATCTGACCTTTCTGAAGAATCTCACCAATAATATTCCAGAAATTATAATACTTGTAGAAGAAAAATTCATAACACTGTCTAGTCCACGAATGAATCGCGTAAGAGTTATAAATCATAAACAATCATCATCATAAATCATATTTATTTCTGTAAATTGGTTTTACAAAATACTTTGTCACAGTCTCGTTTAGAGTCCAGACATTGGTCAAGTCGTATGAGGACCATGTAGATTAGTGTCAGAGATGGTCTTTTGAAGACAGAACCACAAATATTTGAGTAAACCTGTTGTAAAACCTACTTGCTAAAATATTTTTTGGTTAGGTTGTATATTGTATAACGGGCTGGTGTCCGCAACTCCACGTCAAAGCGCGTATTTTGCGTATGGGCTATATAATCCGCCACGCGGGCCCATTGCGGATTGGTAGATGTCACATGCCTTCGAATTTTTGGTTCTAGGACATGCCGGTTTCCTCACGATGTTTTCCTTCACCGTTTTGAGAGCAGTGGAGACGAAATAAATTACACAAAGTAATGCGCCTGTGAGGGTTCGAACCAACGACTTACTACTACGGTTTTAAATGTCATTTGTAATGTCGATATAAAGATATTCGAAGTTTACATTCTGTACTCGTTACCTCAAGTTTAAATAGCAACCATCGTACTCGTACAACGTTAACTGAGTTTTTAATTTCGCTATTTCCACAGGATTTATTTAGGAACGTGATTTTTCATATTACAATTACAACAAGACCTGTCCAGTCAGTGCAAACATTTGTCAGTGATCGTGTAGCTCGACTTACAACTCAAGGAGCTCAACGACACGACGAACCAAACCAAAAGAAAGGACATTTGTGTAGGCCGCATAAACTACTCATACTTTCATTCACTTCGATACAGATACAAGCTCTGAATGTATGCTTGTATCTGTGTCGAAGTGAATGCACACTTCACCTCGATTCCTTTAGGTAGGTAGTGCATTGTAGAAACAATACGTCTTTTGGAACAAAATGCATTCTAGAACCAGTAATCCGGGTATAGCGCTGCTGTCTCGCTCTCGAACCCTGTCAATAGGTCCTGCTCAGATGCAATTTGTTTTGTTGCATTATCTTCGTAGAAGCTACCTATTTGGATTTACGAGGTTCTAGTAAATCCATCAATAGAAATGTAAGTTTACTGAACTTTGGTCTAGTTTTCAGGTTTTCGCACAAATAATACTATAACACTTTTCTCGACCTGGGACTCGATCCCAGGATTTCATGTTCAAAAGGCGCGCTTGAGACCACCTAGACCAACGAGGTGGTCATAGTTTAGTTTACATAACAATAATTTTGTTTTTCGTTTGTCTCAATCGAAATTAAATTGGGGCTTAGCTGACATTGGAATTCAGCCATGTGTACATGGGTACCTCCCGATAAGGGGTTATTCCCAAAGTACTCCATTTCCTTTGAACTACAAACATAAGAATCTCATACATGAATTCCCAAGTTACTCCAAGGATTTATTATTATTTAGAAATACTTGTCAATTTGTTCCCATTCTGCTCTTCCCATTTCGACAACTAAACAAAACAAGTGGAAAAATGTCCCAAGTCGTAGTAACTACGTATTTAATCTTCATACATTGATTTCCGTTTCGTCAACCATAAATTTCAACTGTTTTTTGTACAGGACAGTCAGCTCCCAAATTTTAAGGAAACCTCTTGTTGATGTTGCTATGTTTTGTCTCTCTCTGTCACACTGGCGCCTGGCACTTGGCATTTTGTATCTGTAATTTTAATGGTGTACATAATAAAGAGTATTCTATTCTATTCTATTCTCAATTTAGAATTTGAATAGAAAGTACTAGGAGAATAAAATCAAGAAGATATTATGTTTTGTACATTCCGTTAACCTCTGACAGCATCAACACAACATTAATCTTATTGTAAGTCGAACAAACACGCTGATTTTGACCGAATAGAGACCGAAAATCAACCTTATTACAATGACGATAAAGATTTTTACAACTTTGACATTAATACGAAGTCAGAGGTGAAAGGTGTGAAAAGACTTAAAGTTATGCGTAGTTTACAATTATTAAGCATACTTAATGTTTTTCCTGTATGGACACAATTTATTTGGATTAGCCAAATTACTCTTTTTTAGGGTTCCGTGACCGAAGGGTAAACAACGGGACCCCATTACTAAGCTTCCGCTATCCGTCCGTCCGTCCGTCTGCCTGTCAGCGGGCTGTATCTCATGATCCGTAATAGGTAGACAGTTGAAATTTTCACAGAATGTGTATTTGTGATGCCGTTATAACAATAAAAATAACAATAATAATGTTAAAGGGGGCGCCCCTACTGCGATGGTACTTAACCTTCCATGTGCGAGTCCGACTGGCACTTTGCCGGTTTTTTTTTTTAATTTAATAATATCCTAATAATATTTTATCCAATTCACGTTATGGGGTGTAAATAGACCCTTAACGAAGCTGCTAGGCACTTATTCTCCCCGTCATTGCGATCATTTTTTTGTTCCAGACCATACTTGGGAACCCTCTAGCTACGGAAATATTGTGGGTCAAAGTTCCAACTTTTAATACATGTTTTTAATGTAAGATCGTCAAAGATACCCCCGTACTATTCAATCCATCCATCAGCATAATTTTTTAAGAGCATTACATTGAGTTTTACCGTAAAACGTAATTTTTCACCCCAAAAAAAAGAGTCATTTCTCAGCAATAATTTTTGGGTAGGGTTACTTATTTTGTTGTACAGAATGCTTGGTTGACAGCTTCGTGAAGGATCCATTTACACCCTATATAAACAAAAACAACAACATCACACCCTCCACCCCATCTCATTTCAAACCACTTCCAATTAGTTTTACGCTCTCACCCATCTCGTAATCATAAACCAGGATCGTAGCCATAAAACAAGATAATATCTAATATTATTAAACATCTTAGCGATATAAATATCGTATACACACCAGTATAACACCACATTATGCCGCGAGAGCGTAATATCTAGAGTAATTCAAAATAGAGGCTCACGGAGAGGTATAAAGAATTCTATCAACGCGGTATTCGCGCCTGTTCGCATTTGGCTGGGTGGTTTGGGTGAGGTGTCTTTGTAAGCGACGATTGTCATAAGCGGAGCGGAATAAATTGTCCATCTTTGAAAGGCCATAGCTTGGTCTCTATAAAGTTTATAGAGCCTGCAGTTGGGCTTAAATTGTTGCAAATTTAGTTAACTTTATACTAAAACGGTATATTATTTGTTAAAATCATAGTTTTTGAGTTTTCTAGCAAAAAGTGAAAAAACGTCCAAAAACTTCGCAGTTTATCGCGTGGTGCGCCGCGAGCACAAGTTTTTCAAAGTTGCAAATTTTTATTCACATCACCTTATCTGATTTATACAACATAACAAAAATGCAGAACTACGTCATGCTTTGCGATTTTAATGTTAATTTCCACTGTGCTACTAATTAATAAACGGTTTTAACTTGACGAAAACTTTTGTTAATTACACCTTTGACCACATGAGCTAGACAATTAAAAAAAAATGTTCACAAAAACTGTAAAATTCACAGTACTATTTTACTTTAATGCCATTTGTTGATATTTGTGTTTTCGAGCCTTCTTTCTATGCGGGGTGTGTTTTAGATGCAGACAGGCAAACCTTTTTAATTTGTGAGTTATAGCAATTAATGAGTCAACCAAGCTAAATTAAAGTTTGGTACTAATTACCAAATCAACAAGTCTACCTACTGTAACTGTCTGCGTGCCTGACGCGTGAACCATCACTCCATTCAACTACAATACTACGAATAGTTGTACTAGCTGTTATCTTGTTCTCCTCGAATTGATGGCTTGAATTTATCTGAATAGTAGTGAACTGGACAGCTCGGCCAAAGGCCACTTAAAATCTGGAAGGAATGTTTGTTTTCCGGTGTCAAGCCTCCCCGCTCATGTAATGTGTTCGGAATAGGTTGATTATAATCCACTATATTGATCTGATGTTATCGTACTATTAATAAAGAATGACTTTTTCTGCTTATATTTTAGCAATTTAGCTCAAAAGACTCATCACTCTCCTGCCGTTTTACTAATTTATTTCGAGTCGGCGCAGCGTGTCTTCCTCTTCCATACTTCTTTATTACTCGTTATCTCAGCAGTTACCTCTTTCTAGCCATTTCCCAGTCCATCCATCGTTTCTTTGGTCAACCTCTACTCATAAATATATGTCAGATCCGGTCATGAGTACGGACGGGCGAATGGATCGAAGCGCGCCAGTAGTGACATCACGCGACCTACTTACCAGTTTACCCCACCATGGCGGCTTTTACAGAGTCCTGATGTTAACACTTCGCGGCGAGGCGGACATGCTGGGTCTGATCGCAGCGGAGTTAAGACGTCTTGAAGCTGTACCCGATTCATTGTGCCCAGTGTTATTGTGTGAAAGTGTAATGTCAAGTAATTTGTTAGTTTACTCAGTGTATCTGTTTGAAAAGAGTAACCATGGAGTTTCTTGTCGGTTCTCCTCCATGGAAACGACCAACCCGAACCGTGCAATGTGAAATAAAATAGTGTATCGCATCCAGTGTGTTTTCATAGCACGAAACCCGTCTTCTGCCCACAAAATGCTCGACCCTAGCGAAATAAATCCTGACAACCCAACATATATATTATCCACTTTCATACTCAAAACTTTTTTCACTACATTTCCGTCATTCCTCCACATCACATGCTCAAAAGACCGCGTCGCTGATACCATGGCCACACCCCATTTCTCACCTCACATAGGCAAGTGTAAATATGACATGACTTTTGTCGACTGAGATGAAATAAACTGTGCAATCTGAGGCGTCGTTTGTTGTGTTAGCTCACACACTGATATGAAAATTTGGACTCTAAGAGTGGAGAGGGCTCGTTCAACCATTATAAGGAATTATTTTTGGAAGTGATCTTTTATGCAAAATGCTCAACATTTAGTTGTATGTTATTATATATTGTTTTCTGAGTCATCGTCGTTTTTCCACAACTATGTTGGGGTCGACTTCCAGTCTCACCGGATGCAGCTGTACACCAGTATTTTACATGGAACGACTGCCTATTCTGATCTTCACAATCCAGTTAGTACTGGGTAATACGATGTGCCTGGGAAAGACTGGTTGTTGGACTTTTGGGCCACTGACCTGTAACTACTACAACTTACAGAAGGAACGTTGGTTCTTGCAAGCCAAGCTGTCAAGCTGTTGAGCTTGACGTGCTTTCCGAGGCAAGGAGGAAAGTCGGTATGTAATGGTCACCCATCCTCAACTTTGAAGTTTGACTACGCCTCATAAGACGTAATTTCATCAAAGTGCGTAGGTGTTGGTGGTAATTATGTAGGTGTTGATAAATTCCCTGACATTTTATTAATCTACACAAGACTCCACTCTTCTCGTGACGTCACAACAGAGCAAAAGCAAATTGTACCAACCGGTTTTTAAATGCAAATTACTATTATTAATTTAATAAGTAACCATGACTTTCATCTTTCCAGAATCAAAATAAGAAAGCTATTATTCGGAGTAATTAATTCAAGCTTAGCGCTGACAAAACAACATCAAACAGTCACAAATTACATCACAGTTCTTAACAACAGAAATTAATCTTGAACACGGTTAGACGAAAACTTCCCCAAAAGCTTGACACAGCAATATCGTTTTAAGTCGGTCACCGACTCATGTATCGTAAGAAGCTGGTGTTCTATCGACTGAAACTCAAATTTTTACCAGCACACTATATTGTACGGTGCTACTGAAGATATGACCCATTCAACCACAGTATTTGTCCATGTACCCGAATGGCGCAGCGGTAGTAAGGCTGCCTTACGTTCTTAGGGTCCAGGGTTTGAATCCCGGTAGGAGCAAATGTTTGTGTGATGAGCATGGACATTTATTTCCGAGTCATGGATGTTTATCTGTATATTAAGTATGTGTTTACAAACAAAAAGTATCGATGTAGTATATCAACTATCTGGTGTCCACGACACAAGCCTCGTTGCTTAGTGTGGCACTAGATGGCGCTGTGTGTATTGTCCAGCGATATTTATTTATGTAACTACACTTTTGAGGACCTTATTAATATCAGGAGTAAGCAAGGGTCGTAGCAGGTAGCGTTCCATGGTTTCTGTCTACCCCAAATGAGAAAAAGGAATGAGTTTATGTATGTTTGAATACTTTTGACGCTGCTATGAAGAAAACCGTCTACCAATTCCAACTGATCTAAGAAGTATTATTGACGTAAAAAGAAGAAGACGAAACTTCTACATCATCATGTTGGGGTCGGCTTCTAGTCTAACCGAATGAAGCTGAATACCAGTATTTTACATGGAGCGATTGCCTATCTGACCCCTTCAACCCAGGCAGTACCGGGTAATACGATACACCTTGGTAAGGCTCTTGGTGAAACTTCAACAACTACAAAAAATCATTTACAGAAATATAATTGCTGGCAAAAGCATTATCGTGTTCCAGTTTTAAGGATATGCCGGTGAAATGACAAGCAAATAATATAACATTTATTTCAAAATTATCTATCTCTGTAAAAGCAATAATATGGTCTACTTGTACCAATTTATTCTTATATTATACACCTTCCCCCATATTGCTCGCGTCCGCTTTAGAAAACAGCTTTTAATATAAACGTCAAACTTAATTTGAGTAGATGTCAATTAATTTCAAGGCTCTCCATTGTTCCAGATCTTTTGTTTGTCTAGACTTAAGTAATGTCTGGAATGATAGACGTGGATTATGTAAATGCAGCCTATCCGAGTATACTGGGATTCTGTATTTTTGTTCGTCGTTTAAGTTTGAATACGGCGTACATCAAGCCAAGAACTTCAGCAAGACATCTCTTTTGTTTTAAATCTGTGTATGATTCGAAACAAAAGAAGAACGAGGCAGTGATTCTGACGTATTTCTTTATTTTTCTGTCAAGCGAATTTCCTTTCAGTAATATTCTGTATACGCAGTTGTTGCTAGATCTTCAATTATTTTTACCGGCTCAGAATGGACTTTTAAGGTGTCTTTCTATTACACCGCACCATACCATGAACGTGTTATGAACGTATCAGACACGGAAAAAACACGGCACGGCACGGCACGGTTAAAGCCCGTTCACACATGGACTCCGTTTTACTGATCCGTTTTATCGGAAACGTTTTTTTTCATCGATGGCGTATGAGCGACGACACAGTATTCAGTATACAGTAAAAATATCGGTCCGTTAAAATGACATTCCGTTTTGTCATCAAATACTGGATGAACGGAATACGAGCTGGAGTGGATGCTGCCAATAACGTCGATTCTTCCTTCTCCGCCGGCGATAGTACCAATACAACACGACAACGTCCATCCTGGTAGAGTAGCGGTGGTATACTGCGAATTTGCTTATGAACATCGTATCCAGTGAAGACGGATACGTTGAACGTTATACGATGTCTATGTGTGAACAAAGCATATTTTTTTGTCATATCCGTTAAAACGGGTACCGTAAATACGGAGACTATGTGTGAACGGGCTGTTACTAGAATGTCTCACACCCGTTTTAGAACGCTCACCACACGCGGTGAACATACTTTTTAATAAAAAGATACAGGGAATAAACCCTGTATCTTTTTATTGAAAAGTATGAGACTATGCCCACTAAACCATTCTGTCACCGTCAGCCGGCACCAACGGCTTAACGTACTTTCCAAGACACGAAAGAAACTCGTAATGTAACGATTTTCACCCATCCACAGACCGACCTTGGTAAGCGTGGCTTAACCTTGAAGATCGACGCGTGCGGCTGTTATTATTTACACACGAGCTCCTCAAGAGCGAAAGAAAATCTGAAAAAACATTCTTGAGACCCCAAAAACTCAACTCCTCCACACTCATGCAACCTCCGAATTACTTGTAGTATTACTCTCCCGTGGGTAATACCGTCTGCAATAAAGAGTAGAGAAGCAACATTATTGCGATTCAAACGACTCAATGTTTGCTCGGGAAAGTAATTCGCAAACAAATTATGCTGTTGTTTAACTTTCGCCTTAATGAGTGTATGGAGCTCTCGAGTTTTGAGTTCTGATTTTGTGCCTTTGAAACTGACTTTTTAATGAATTTTGGAAGGCTTTCATCAGTTGATTGACTGAAGGGAAGTATAACATGAAATAACATCACGCCTGTAATTCCCGAAGGTTTGATTAAGTAGACGTGTACTTATTAGTAAATAAATGTAGTTGGGGGCGAAATTTGTGTCATCAATTGGGCTTATAAAGACTTCGTGCCTGCCACTGAAAAATTCGTGATGGAAAAACCTAGTAACACTTTGCCCGACCTGGGAATCGAACCCATAAATAGAGGTTATTTAAGATTTTAAAATGGTAGGCCTTGAATTAGAACCCAAACAGGCACTCTACATTATGTTATTTATTTCATATATATGCGCGCTGAAGCAGTAAAACCAACTCCTATGCTGTGACGAGAAATAGCATGCCGCTGTCATGGTCACGCCTCCATACCACGTAAAATCATTTTTTTTCCCAATAAAGTAAAGTTTGTTTTGGAGCGATTGTTGATCTATTCGATTTTCAAAACAGTGAAGGTAAATATTAGAAAGAGACCTTGTGTTGTGTCTTAGAACTAAAAATTCGTACTGAAATACGTATAACGGTTGAACTCAGAGAGTTACCTGTGTCCTAGCATGTACTAAACTGATAATACAACACACATTGAGCAATCTTGGTAAATAATAATCCTTAGCCCTTTCATGAATATAGGTATCATTTACCTTGTACAGTAGGGCCAATTTAATAGACCACATTTGACATAAAAAAAAAAAAAAAAAAAAAAATTATTCCATCAAAGTTAGAACTGCACAATTGCTTAACTTTTTTCAATTACGATTACGTATTTATTGTAATAATGACAAAATAAGGTAACTTTAAAATGTAGTGTACTAAACTGACAGATGTCAAATGTGGTCTATTAAATTGGCCCTAGTAGTCAATTATCATAAACTTGATAAGTCAGTTTCTATATGTCTTCATAAAATAATTCACCCAAACAAGCTTAGATTTTGTAATTTTCAATGATTAAGTCGCACAGTCTACTAAACATTTTGACCTACATTATATATTTTTGTCCCTCTTAAAAAGGTCTGAACTAACACTAAACATTTGCAGTGATTTGATTACCTCAGTATTCCGTAGTGTTGGTTTAGGACTTCACTGTCCCTTCGATTGGTAAACATAGTAGAGAGAAATGTGTCTTGGGATTGCATAGGTAGATAGATACTTTTCGGAGTAACAAGTGCTCATATTCTTTTGTTTTGTGCTATATTTGAAGATGGAACATTGAATTGGTCGTTTGTTTTTTATCATTTTTGTAGGTAATTTTATGTTTTGTAAGTAACTCATTAGGCGATTGTATACAATGTGCCTTCTTCTCGTAAGAGGTCCATGGTTTTATTTGACCCGAATGGCGCAGCGGTAGTGAAGCTGCATTACGTTCTTAGGGTTCGAATCCCGGTAGGAGCAAATGTTTGTGTGATGAGCGTGGACATTTGTTTCCGAGTCATGGATGTTTATATGTATAACTAGTATTTGCGTGGGTGCGCGAGCTGCGCGCAGCTCGCGGGTTTCGTATTTTGAGAAATATTCCTTACCCTTATAAAATTTTGAGAATCCATACGAATCTTTAAATGAATTGAAAAATCCATTAGAGTCCTTAAAAGATTTCGCAAATTATGTAAAATCTTTTAAATGTTTTGAAAACTCTGAACCCTAAAACATTCTAAAAACAAATGCAACAAAAAAAAAAGTAAAAAAAAACCCCGATACAAAAAAATAATAATAATAATTACTCAGGGCATAGGGTGCAAATTGGTCGACCGTCAGCGAGTGTGGTAGTACATTTTCATTGATCTCACAGTACACGGATAATGATGGTCCACGTATCCATTACAGGTATTTCCTGATAAAATTATAATGTAATAAAAAGGAGGAAACCCTTTACAAGGTGCCTCATTAAAATTGTTTTCCCTAATAATGATGCACGGAAGTGTATACAGCCAAGTTCGGGACGAAAGTCGTTCAAAGATAAAAATGTTATTGAATAATTTGGTTTATACTCGTAGACATTTACTTTTATTGGAATCAAAGACTGATTTAAGCCTAGGAATATCGTTGTCATATAAACAAATGTACTCGTATATTTGTTTCAATATAACTTATTTTAAAAACTAAAGTAACAATAGGTTATAGTTCCAGGACATTCCGAATCCCGATCAAGTAGTTGTCTCCGCGACAGTGTATTATCTGGACATTGCATAATAAGTTTCAGATTTTTTTATAACCGATGAAAATTTTCTATGAAGGTTTCAGAATGATTTGCTGAATAAGTGTTAACCGTATTCGCGTCGGTGTCTTCCACCCCGTATATTTTCAAATGTAAATTCTGAGCAAGAGAAGTTGGCTTAAACTCTACACGTAAAAGTCTTTGTACAAATACACACACCTACGCCTGTCATACACCTACGCCTGTTATTGTTGTACAGTCAACAGAAGAGTTAGGTATGCATGCTAGCAATCTTGTTACTACTATTAGAAATGCGAAAGGGTCAATCTGTTTGCAATTTCATCCCAATCCGTTTAATAGTTTCTGCGTGAAAAAGTATCAAAAATCGATCCGATATATATATATAATAGTAGTAAGACATGTGACATCTACCAATCCGCACTGGGCCCGCGTGGTGGATTATAGCCCTTACGCAAAATACACGCTTTAACGTGGAGTTGCGGACACCAGCCTGTTATACAATATACAATAGTAGTAAGAATATTGCTAGCCTGCATACCTTTGTTGACAGTACAATCCTGAAAGCCCAAATTTTTAGAAAAACAGTGATGACCGACTAGCTACTATACCGTGGAGGATTAGTGCTGTGCGAAAACGAACAGCTGAGGATGAAAATAAATAAAATACTTGTGAATTTTTTGTAAAATTTCTCGTTTAATTTTTTCTTCCGAGTAAAACTGATTGGAATTTAAACTGTTTAATGAATCTGTCTAGTAGGCTTAAAATATAATTATTTGCTTCGTAAGCTCATCATTAGCCTAGTCTTTTTCTAACTATAGGTAGTTCTCTAGTATTTTACATGAATCGACCGCCTTTATGACCTATACAGCTCAGTTACGGTTATAACTAATTGGTAATACTGGTTGACAGATTTTCGGGCCACTGACTACCCGTAACAACTGCCAAAGAATGAAATGACGGCCGGGACCAACCGCTTAACGTGCTTTTCAAGGCATTGAACACCACCACAGTCTTATTTATTTATTTTTATTATCACTTTTTCGTTCAACCCATTAAGTGTTTTATGATTTCAAAACACTCAATCTTCAAATAATGTTTCTAGCAGGAAAAAAACAGGTCAAACGTTTTATTTTTATAAAATCTTTCTAGAAGACTAAAACACTGAAGGTCTGTTATTGTCAGGACTTGAGAATTAGATAACATTTTTATACTCCCGTTTTCTTAGAAAACTCGCTTTTCTAATCAAAATCATTTCATTCCTCGTTTAAAATATTTTACTCTAAAAAGCTTTGGTAATAGAATTCCTTTTATTTTGATTGTGGAAATAGAATGAAAATCTAGAGCCTACTTTGTCTGTCTACGCCATAGAGTACGGAATCCCCTTAGAAGCATCTGCTAGAGAAGGCATAGTTTCCATACAACCAATTGTGTATTTTTCTCTTAATTTCTATCTTACTTACGTATAACTGTGAGTTAATATAGGTCTACGTCTCGTAGCTATCGGTGTTTCTATAAACAAAGTTAGCTTGAAATCTATCCGCGTCACCTACCTGTCACTTGATTCATAGAAAAATCAAAGAAAACTTTTATGTGATATTTTGTTTCTAACGGTCCGTAAGCTAAATGTCAAACAGATAGCTACCTACCGATACCTGTTCGAAAGTTATTGAAAATGGCCGATAGCCATGTTAGCCAGCTATTGCAAATAAAACTAATTAAAGATATTGCCTCGACACACCGTGTCTCAGTTTGCGACACGACGTTACTCACGCCAAAAACAATGGTCCAAGATCCCAGAGCTGCCAGATCTTACTTTTTTTCTCACGAACAAAATGTGTGGCATCAAGTAGTATTAGTGTGTACTGTGAACGTATGCATACCTGCTAACTTGTGCCGACGGACAATTTTTAGATATTAGTTGCTAAAGTTGCGTAAAAATAATACTATTTTTTTCTTATAGCCTGAGTGCTGATTTTTATATAAATGTTACAGAAAATATTGTTAAAAACTAATAACCAACACTGCCTGACTGGCAGAAATTTCCGTCAACGGGAGGTCCCATTGACGGGAGGTCAAATTTCTGCCAGACGCTGTAAAGCGCGGAAAAAATAACATGAAATATCACGTTAGAGTCTATTTTTATTTTTCTATATTTTGATACTCAGAGGGTTTTTTTAATAGTCATTGTAAGCAGTTAGAACAATTGTAGGGTCGTAATTCATAATTTTTGTATAAGTTCAATAAACCAATGCGCTCAAACAGCGACATTTTAATTGTGTCTGGGGGATGTTTGGCCCAACTATAATTGCTCTGGTTTGAAACAACTACTGAAATAATTTCCTGGGTATCAAGTATAAAAATTAAGTCTCAGACTATCGGTAAAATCACATATTATGTTCCGTGCTTCGAAGTGCTTGGCAGAAATTTCTGCCGCATTTGAAAGTGGTATTAATATTTTTTTAACAATCTTCTTTACAACATATTACAAAATCAGCAACCGCTCTTTTTAAGAAAAAAGTATAATTTTTACGCAACTTTAGCACCTGATATCTAAAAATTGTCCGTCGGCATAAGTTAGCAGGTATGCATACGTTCACAGTACACACTTACACTACTTGATGCCACACATTTTGTTCATGAGAAAATAAGTAAGGTCTGGCGGCCCTTGGAACTTGTATTGTATTGTTTAACGGGCTGGTGTCCGCAACTCCACGTCAAAGCGCGTATTTTGCGTATGGGCTATAATCCACCACGCGGGCCCAGTGCGGATTGGTAGATGTCACATGTCTTCGAATTTTTGGTTCTAGGACATGCCGGTTTCCTCACGATGTTTTCCTTCACCGTTTTGAGAGAAGTGCTGATGAAATAAATTACACAAAGTAATGCCGCCTGCCTGGGTTTGAACCCACGACTTACTGTTCGTAAGTCGGGGCCGCCACCACTGTGCCACCGCTGCTTTCCCTGGGAACTTGCTCTACAAGTGACGCACACGCGTGCGTCATTTGTTTTTGGCGTGAGCCATACGCATGTCGCTCAAAGTATGTTGCATCGTCTGAGGTTGCGCCGGAGAAGTTCACATACTACTGTTTACAACACCAATGACTTAAACGCATACATAAGGCAGTGATCTGTGTCTAAAGTGATTCGTTCAACGAAGTTTCAGTTACAGTGAATTTAGATAAAAAACCGGCTATTCGATGCTCTGTGGTCTACGCATATTTTAACTCGAGCTATATTTTCTGGGTTTCAGAGATTATTCGTTGTCATTGTTATGCAAAAGTGGTACAGAAATTCTATGGTATTCATTAGCGCTGAATTCAGGAAATTCTTGTATTTCTGTTTATAGTAATCTGTCTTTAGGTTTTTGCTTTGTTAGATTTTTACTTGCGATTCTGAGCACTAAAGTTGGAAAGCCAAATTTGTAGTCTTGTATTACGAAATACGTTCAGCGTTGGAAGGCATTCCACAAGGAAGCGACGAGTACATAACTACATGAGACCCTGGGTTCATAACATAACATCACGCCTGTAATTCCCGAAGGGTTAAGCAGAGATTTATCTAATAGTACGGTCGAACAAGCTATTTGGTTTACAGTTTAACCCACAAGTTTCAGTCCCATGTAATAGGGGGCGAGCCTATTGCCATCAAACGGGATAACAATTCCAGACTCCATGGCTGCTACTGAGAAATTCCTGATGGAAAAACCCAATACAAGGCAATCTAACCCAGGACCTCTGCAAGCACTCGTTCTTGCGCCTACCAGACTTACGAGACTGTCTGTCCTGGGTGCGTCATCAGGAATTTTTTAGTAGGAGCCACGGAGTCAAGGAGAAATTTGTGTCCAATTGATGCTGACAGGCGCGCTCCCTATTACATGGGACCCTAACCTAACTGGTAAAATATCGATTAATATATGTCTAAAAATATTGTCGTATCGATTTTCTTACCACCGCTATCCCACAGAATCTCATAATAAAAACACATGAAAAGTCAGAGTCTAATTTTAAAATCCAGTAAATCCAAGCTCTTGAGGATCACGGCTGATTTGTATTCAGCGTCCACAATGCCGCGTCCGTATTTCTGAGGAACCAATACGGAATTACCTACCATATTATTATTGTTATCTTGATCAACAGATTCAAATAACTTATTCTTTAAAAAAAGTACGGATAATTCAATAGTAAGTACATTTGGTTGGGATGGTTTATGATTCGTAAATTATCCCACCCAAACGTATTTCTAGGATAAACAAATATCCTTTGAAACTTGGTTTTGGTCAAGCTTTAAACTAAGATTTGTTTATTCGTGAGCCAGTTGTCAGTTGAGTTATAAGTCGAGCTACACGATAACTGAGTTAACTGACAAATGCTTGCACTGACTGGACAGGTCCACTCAAATCTATGTGGTTCTTTCTTCAAAAGACCATCTCAGACACTAATCTGCATAGTCCACATGTGAATTGAACAAGATTATGTCTGGACTTCAAAACAGACTATGACCTCTGAGTTTGTTTCAGCTGTTTCTTGTCAGAGTAGTCAGGTACGAAACACCGGTTCCATCTAGTTTAAAAAAAATACGTGTAAAAGTGTTTGTAAAAACCTACTTGCAAAATAAACATGATTTCATTTCCCATAAATCAATTCAGGTGTTAATGCGTCTTCAAATCCTCCAAAAAGAAGGACATACAAACTGACCGTCAGGCAGACAGACAGACAGGGTTACTTTCGATTTGTAATATTTGTATAGATGGAGCAAAAAGGTTATTCTATGTTGAGCTTTGAAAACAATGATTAATATTTCCTGAAAGACAAGAAAATTTTCTCATCGAACCAAACGACGTCTTCCAGTTATTCAAAACAAAAATATGATCTACTAATCTTGCCTTCAACACCCAAGTTTAGACTATTAGACGCCTATTCTGGCCGGGAACAACGCGGTATAAACCATAAAAATTTAACGTCATTCCAAAAAATCTCCGCTTACTTTCAAAGGCCCTTAGGCCCGCGACTAACCTTGCATCAAAATCTCCTTACCTTCGGGAAATTACTTCGGACAATTTATTCATGATAATTTTTTCCTTAACCGATCTCACTAACGAATTTCCCTAGCAGAACAAAGAGTGTAATGGGAATTAAGATCAATATGGACCCGATACCGAAATTAGCATAGAAGGTGTTTAAAAGAATAAACAAGAGGAGAGATATTGTGGGTTTGCTTTTGGTCAATTATGGACCTATAATTATATTTGACCGCCGTTGGTCTAGAGGTTGCAAGTACGACTCCGGATCATGAGGTCCAGGGTCCGATTCTCAGGTCGGGCAGTGTTTGAGGTGAATTCATTTTTTTATCAGTAGCAGCCACGTAGTCTGGATCTATGCCCGGTTGATGGCAATAGACTCGCCCCCTATTACATGGGACAAAAAGTGGGTGCACTATTAGGTACACCTCTGCCCTAATCCTTCGGGGAATACAGACGTGATGTTATGTTATATTAATTAGGATTAAAATAAAAATTGGCAAATATTATAGTCTAGTATAGTCGTTTTTTTCGAAGGATAAAAAAAAACTGTGGTTTGGTTTTTTTTATCCTTCGAAACAGTTATTGTCTTGAAGAATCAGCATGTCCATGTGCAAGAAAAAAAATGTCGAAAGGTAACAAGCCACAACCAACTTTTTATACGTTCAAGGCTGAATACCTGATTCTTTATTCAAATCGTCTATTCTTTACGTGGAAATCGGGAAGTCGAAAATGTCACAGACAAAATTCGGTTAAAAATATTCAATAATAACTATGTGAATCGCTACAAAATTCCAGTAACTGTTGCCCTAGCATGAACGTGTGGTTAAAGTAATGTAAATATTTCATGCAACTGTTGTATGGCTATTTTTACACAGAAATGATCATCAGATATGAATACATAACTAAACCAATATTAGAAGCCTAGTATTTTCAGTAATCCGCTGTAATCGTTATTTCTTAAGTTCAGCGTTAATGCTACTCGTATACTTTGTGAAATAAACTTATTTAAAAATACAAACCTTAAGAAAAATCAATCATCGCAGCTATATTCTTCTTCCACGCGCGCGCTGCTGAGTGGATACTTCTCTATCTCAGCCGTCACCTCCTTTCTTGCCAAAATTATTATATCCCTTCACACAGTCCATCCATCGTTTCTTTAGTCTCCCTCTACACATTCGATTCCATGACAACTCACCAAAAACCTCTCCTCCTCTCTCTTCAACCTATACATGAACCAGCTGATCCTTGAGCTCGGCAGCACCAGTGTCGGATGTCGTATTGACGGGGTGTGCATTAACAATATTATTTATGCTGATGATATGGTGTTGCTGAGCGCATTGATCGGTGCTCTGAGGCGACTGATCGCTATATGCGAATGCTATGCGGTGAATCATGGGCTCAAATATAACGTCACAAAGAGCGAACTAATGGTTTTTAAAGCAGGCAGTGTGAGATATTCGTGTATTCCAACTGTCGCTCTTTGTGGAGAACCACTGCGAAGGGTGGATAAGTATAAGTATCTGGGCAGCTGGGTCACTGAAGATCTTAAGGATAATTGTGATATTGAAAGGGAATGTAGGTCGCTGGCTGTCCGTTGTAACATGCTGGCTCGCCGGTTTGCTCGTTGTACGAAGCCAGTAAAAGTAACGCTTTTCAAAGCTTACTGTTATAGTATTTATGCTATACATACACTTTATATTCATCATTCGTGTTACTATTTATCATCCTTTTTATTTGTTTATATGTTTACACTCAGCAAATCGATCTAAATACGATTCATTAACATAAAATAGCTGAAATAAAATATTAACTCAATTTTCATGTTGTGACACTTACGTCAAACTGTCAGTTATTTTTATTTCTATTTCTGCTTAGTCTATGGATGGTTACTTTTTGGTTAATAATTAAATTTAAATAATTTTATCAATATGTTTAGCTATTATATTTTATAGATTATTACGATTGTTTACTAAATAACTTTTTTTTTTTTTTTATAAAATTCTTTACGCACTCATGGATATGTCCTGGCCGACTACACTTGTCAGATAAGATGATGGCCACAAGAAAACGAATATTTGAAAATTGAAAAAGGAAGACTACTTTGAAAACGAGCTGACGAACCGCTGGAGGCAGTCTACTATTGGATCAGTTTGGTTTTTGCTGTTACATTTCTATATTACCCAAGGGATTCCGCTAAATATTCCGCCTGGTGCCTCTTCTCCCGATCTTCGGAAGCTATCTACGTGATCTCGGACCTCTACTCCCGATCTTCGGAAGTTGTCTTCGTGCCTGACTTGCTACTTGTCTCGCAAAGCTATCCTGACGTCTGGTCTTGAGATCTACACTGCCTGAAGCTGATCCTCGAAGTTGCCCTGATAACTGACCGGCTACCCTAACGCCTGTTCCCATTCCTACAGTGCTGAACTGATTCGCCACCAATTAAGTGCGTAAACTATAAAACTACTACGTTTCTATCCTAGAGTGCGTGCTAGGTAGGTTTTTTATAATTAGCTGTATTTTTTATCTCATATGTGAATTCATCCCCTAATTAAATTTTAATTGAACAAGTCTGCTTTTATCCATTTATTTTGATAGGATCAAGTAGATTTGTTACACTGTCAGTCCTTCTACACGTGCAGCCTGTGGGTCGACTTTACTCACCGACATACAGCGACCTACGCGTTCAATACAATAATGCACTGAGAGTGCTGCTGCGGCTGCCGTGGCGTAGTAGCGCGTCTAGGATGTTTGCAGATAATAATATTGATGGTTTTGCCGCCATTATTAGAAATAGATGTGCATCCCTGATGACTCGTATTCGCGGCAACACCAACAGTATTCTCAGTGTATTCGCAGATCGGTGGGATTCCCCGATGGTGCGGAGGTGGATGCTCCACGCTGAATTATTTTGATTGTACATTTTCATCTGTGTCTGTAACCTACTAACACTAGAACTTAAGTAAATTGTTACTAACCCTATGGACTCCGGTCTGAAATAAAAACTTTCTATTCTATTCTATGCTATTGATTCCAAATGGTCCAGAAATCTTTCAGACTATTTGTAGACTATCTACAATACCAAACACCGATAACAGAGCAAAGTATTTTTAAAGTTTGATTTAGTGGATACAAGTCCGTTTCAGAGACAACATATCGTGTTGAGCTTTGAAACTTGGCTATCTATTCAGTGCTACACTTTGAGTCAAGAGAAGTAGGACAGTTTTGTTTGCGTCACAGATGTGAATGACTTTTGTTTTTGCAGATTTTTTTTTCTACGTTTAGATGTCAGTGGATTTTTAGGTCAAATTTTATGGTGGTTGTGTATTATGTTTAGGGATCAGAAAGTTGGCATTCAAAACATATGGAAACGGGTATTTATCTCGAATTTTACCTTTTAATAAGCCCGACGTTTTCCCGCGACCACGGCTGATGCAATCCGGTCGAAACGTCGGGCTTATATTAAAGGTAAATTTCACGATAAATACCTGTTTCCATGTGTTTTATAACGTGTTCTGATCGTGAATGTTTAAAAAAGACAGTTGGTATTCAAGTTTGTAAATTAGTGGTCGACCACCAAGAGCAGTCATAGGCCCTCTGAAAGATTTATTACACCATGGAGGTATTTTGGGGGAGTGTCAGAAATTGCAAATGAATTGAGACCAAGGCTAGAGAATCATGATGATGGGAGTGCGTAGGTACTATAGTAGTCGATTTTAAGAGTCCAACTGTAAAAAAATCACTGACATATATATAGAACAATTCAAAATCCTCGTGTCGCTACGGCCGTTAAATTGATACCAAAATTAACTTCATTAACCGTTATAACATTTTCGATAAAGCAGCCAAGATATTCGGGGAAAGCGATTTCCCAGAAACTGCTATAAGTAAATTTCTTGTCTTAGTGCTCATTTCTGGAGACGCGGCGCGTCGGGCGGCGCGTTGCGCGGCGCGTCGTGCGATGAGTTGTGCGATTTTTCCGTTTACGGAGAGGCGGCGCGTGCAGCGGTCCGTGTTATCACACGCTCAAACACAAACATATGGCAAAGTACGATGTTGTTTACAGAGACGCGGTGCGTGCTGCGGCGCGTTGCCCGCGGCGTCGCACGCCGCGTTATGTCATCATGTCACGTCATGACGGATGTCAAATTGCCATAAACTCTTTGTGTTCTTCTTCTCGCGAATAAATAAAAATACCAGTCTGATTCGCATAAGTTTATTGAATAAATACTTCTGTCAGTGCAACTTACAAATAACATTGTTATCTAGTGTCTATGTGTTTTTGTTTATGCCCGCCGCGTTGCCCACCGCGGTGGATGCCACGTTGGACGCCGCGTGCACCGCTGCCTCTGACGCGGCGTTCGTCGCTGCATCTCAAGCAAACACGCGTAAAAACGCTTCTCCGTAAATGCTCTCATAGATTACCATATGTTTGAGTTTTAAGTCGCCGCGTCTCCGTAAATGAGCCCTTAGTGTTAAATCAATAACAAAATTAACAGCACTTTCGTTTCCAAAATCCTGACTATTGTCATCCTTATAATATAAAATGAACAATTGACAATCGCCTACAATACTACTTAAAGGATCTAATTACGAGTGTCCCTTGAATTCATGCCCCCAGAATAACAAGTAGCATTTTGTGAAAATAAAACCAGATTTACAGTATTATTTGTTCAGAGCTATAAAGGTAAATTGATATGGAAATCTTATTGAATTTCATTTAGCATTTGATATTGTGAACAAATTACTGTTAGTTGGTCTATTTAAGGGATTATTAATCAGACATTGAAAGGTTTAGGTTCATTTAGTTCAAGATTTGGAACTAATGATACAATTAATAAGTCTTTGTGACTAAAAGTCAAGTAATATTTGAGTTATTTTGGTCTAATAACAAGATTTAAATCAGCTTTGTAGAATAAGTATTATCTAAATATATAAAAGAAGAAACTGACTGACTGACTGACTGACTCATCTATCAACGCACAGCCCAAACCGCTGGGTCTACAGATTCCAAATTTGGCAAGTAGGTTTCTTATGTGGTCTAGGGGTGCACTAAGAAAGGATTTTTCAAAATTTACCCCCTAAGGGAGTTAAACGGGGCTCCAAAGTTTGTATGGGGAAACAATATTAGTTAAACTTTTTTATTCGAAACTTCACAGGAGTGCTCCTTTTGATAAATGAGGAGAAATGAGTTTCAGGTTTTTTCAGAATTCGACCCCTAAGAGGGGGAAATGGGGTGATAAAGTCTAAAAATCAAAGCACAGCTCAAACCGCTGAGTCTAGAGATTCCAAATTTGGCACATACGTTCATTATGAGGTTAAGGGGTGCAATAAGAAAGGATTTTTCAAAATGTACTCCCTAAGGGGATGAAACGGGAGTCGAAAGTTTGTATGGGGAAACAAGATGAGGTAAGACTGTTTTATTCGAAACTTCACAGGAGTACTCCTATCGATAAATGAGTTAACATTTGTGTTTCAGGTATTTTCAGAATTCAACCCCTAAAGGGGGAAATGGGGTAACAAAGTCTGAAAATTAACATTGGTATTCTTTGTATGGTGTATCGGGTCGGGTGTGTTACAAAAACAACGATTTTAAGATTTAATGTGGAGGACCTGAAATACCATCATCATCCCTGTTGGGGTGAGATGGGGTTGAAATGTCTAAAAATCAGTATGGTATCAGTATGGTTATCATTACGAGATTATCAGGGGTGCTGATTACGAATATGGCATTTATTTTGAGATCCAGAAGACGACGGATTCGACTTCTTACAGGGTTATTGTTGATTTATTGTGATGATTGTGATAACGATGATGATGATTGTGATAATGATGATGATGATGGTTGTGATTACGATGATAATTATTGTGATTACGATGATGATGATTGTGATGAAAATGATTGTGATAACGATGATGATGATTGTGATAATGATGATGATGATGATTGTGATAATGATGATGATGATTGTGACGACGATGATGATGATTGTGATTACGATTGTGATAACGATGATGATGATTGTGATACTGATGATGATGATTGTGATAACAGTGATGGTGATTTGATAGTAATGGTGATGGTGATTGTGATGGTGATTGTGATAATGATTGTGATAATATGGTGATCGTGATAGTGATGGTGATGGTGATCGTGATAGTGATGATAACGATAATGATGATTTTAGTAACGAGAATGGATATTGTGATGATAACGATAGTGATTACGATGATAATGGTTGTGATTACGATGATAATGATGTTAGTGATTGTGATAACGATGATGGTGATTGTCATTGTGATGGTGATTGTGATAGTGATTGTGATGGTGATTGTGATGATAATGGTTGTGATTACGATGATAATGATAGTGATAATGAAAATGGTGATTGTGATAGTGATTGTGATGGTGATTGTGATAGTGGCGGTGATTGTGATGGTGATGGTTATTGTGATGGTGATAGTGACTGTGACTTTGATTGTGATGGTGGTAGTGACTGTGACTTTGATAGTGATGGTGATTGCGATAGTGATTGTGATGGTGATTGTGACAATGATGGTGATTGTGATAATGATGATGATGATTGTGATAACGATAATGATGATTGTGATAACGAGGATGGAGATTGTGATGATGATGATTGTGATTACGATGATAATGGTTGTGATTACGATGATAATGATGATGGTGATTGTGATGGTGATAGTGATGGTGATTGTGATTGTGATTGTGATTGTGATTGTGATTGTGATTGTGATTGTGATTGTGATTGTGATTGTGATTGTGATGGTGATTGTGATAGTGATGGTGATTGTGATAATGATTGTGATAATGATGGTGGTTGTGATGATATTAATTGTTATGATTATGAAATTTGGCACATGATAGTTTATTACCTGGATTAACACACTATTTATCCCTTTAATATGATCCAGTGGGACGGTTACCGAACATTACGAAGGCGAAGCCGCGGGTAACAGCTAGCTATTTCATAAAGGCTTAAACAAGAGTTAACATTTTAAATTACTTGAGATCCTTTTTGACACAGAATGTCAGAAAACACAAGTAATACACTAGATTTGATCAGAGAATAAACATCTGAATGATTATTGTTTCCAAGCAAATAAAGGGAAAATGCCCATTTGATGAAGAGGTTTTGGCCAAGTGACGCCCATGAAAGAAACCAACTATAGATTATTACGGTTGACATCACAGATGAAGAAGCAAACACTATTTTGTACATACGAGTAGAACTCGGTTGGACTTTTATAAATCTTAAATAAGAATTCAAGGTTAAAAAACATTGCTTTTAAGGTAAAAATTCTCTTAGGTCTTCGTGTATCCACAACACAGTTGACACAGAGATGGTTCTGTTGTAAGCTGGTAAGTTCATCTTAATTAGTCGTGTTGGGTCCTTTGTGAGAAACAGGTATCCATTGGCGCTTGCTAATGGATACCGTATCGTACCGGTGTCGTCGTGCGAGGCGGGCACAGAATCCAATGCAAAGCTAAGGTCGTCATCGGTTGCAGGTTAGGTCGGTTAGGCAGCAGCGGTTACAGGGTCCTCAATCGTAATCAATGTCGTCGAAAAATCACGAGTCGCAAGAGAACAGCAAACAGCACCAAACAAAATGTGAAATGTCAAAATGTCAATTACGATTATTATTGATGTAGGGATGTAGAAATGAGATCGATTTATTGAATAATCGATATTTAGATTAAACCGGAAACGAGCCTCCGGTTCATTACATCGCATAAGGAAAAAAAAACATTTTCCAAAAAAAGATTTTTGGTAACCGGTTTTAGGTTATCGACTTTTTTCAGTAAAAGGTGCTATCCCAACTTCAATAGGATTACCAACAACTGGAAGAGTCAGATGGGGCAATAAGCGATTGAGTTTCTTGATTCATTCGGCTTTAAATTCCGGAGGTATCATTGCAAATAAGTAATAGCAAAATTTTAGTTGCAAAATGGGTTTGTTTTTTGTACTTAACACATTGGTGGGCAAAACATGGCCAAGAATGGGTGTTTCCCTTTAAGACGCGTATTTGTTCTAAATTCGAATTGTCTTTTCTTTTATTTTGTTTATTTTCGGCCAGTATTTGTTGCTCTTCCATGTGTCTTCCATGCTTAGTTTTATGCTCCTCGGGACGATGCTGAATGTGATGTGATGAATGGTATCTACAGTTCGTTTTCAGCGGGTTTTTTACAGGACTATGTTTTTAGTATTGGTTGGCAGTTAAAAAAATTCCACTAACAGTTGTTTTGCTACCCTACAAAGCACATAAACCGCCTCTCCACCAAACAGCAGAAAATTACGTAGCTCAAAAATTTTAATTACAAACAAGTACTAAAGAGAAGCATCATAACTCCCGTCGTTCTTAACTTACAGCATCAATGTAGCTCATTTATACCTGTTTCTCGCAAGAAAATTAGTATTCCACGCCGTTGGCTCCAGAATTAAATCATTCTACGTTTTATTTACCAAATATTATCTTGGCGTTGATAAGAGCTATTTTGTTGGTAACATCGTAAAGAAAACTGAGATAAGACGATGCTTGATTTGCAGTATTATTATACTCTACAGCGTATGAAGTCTTGGAATCAACTTCTAGGCTGTATAAAGTTTTATTGGCTTCTGAACTAACACGCAGTTTTTTTTTAGAAAAAAAAGAAAGAATGTAAAAATATTTATTTGCCGCAGGCAAATACACGTTTACACTAAATAGACTTGCGTTTGGCAAGGTGTAACACGCTTGCATGGAAGAAACCGATTTACTCTAACTTTGAAGAGATCCAGATTATAATGAAACAGAGAAGCAGGCAGTTGATGGCAATCGTCTCTCTTAGATGAGACTTAACTGCCAGATACATAAATGGTGCAGTGTGGTGCACACGTCTGTCTAACCCTTCGGGGATACAGGTGTGATATGTACAACAATGTATTATATAATATACAGGGCGTCCCACGGATATGCCACATGGAGGGAAAGTACCTTGAATATTGTAAATGGAACATTTTACTGAAAGAAGACATTATTTGAATTTAAAAAACAATTTAAACTGCATTCATAGATATTTAAATAATTACATGGTTGAGCCGGGAATCGAGCCCGTTACACGAGAAAAATAATCACTCTGTAGCTTTATCATACCGATCGAAAGGCTCCATCATAAGGATTATTTTTTGCTAAATAACATAGTGTCAGAAATAAAAGGAAGACCATGAAATTTAACATTTTTAATACAAAATTAATCAATTTATCGGCATATTCGTGGGACGACCTGTATAATATAATATAATATCGCTGGACAATACACACAGCACCATCTAGTGCCATACTAAGCAACGAGGCTTGTGTCGTGGACACCAGATAGTTGATAATAATACTACATAGATACTTTTTGTTTGTAAATACATATATAATATACTTACAAACATGATGTATGTATGCGACTGATGTCCTCTTCCGAGCCGTAATTACAGACACAATTAAAAAGCCATTGTTTTGTTCCATTTCGGGAACGTCTGGGAACAAAATTGTTCAATTTATTATTGTTTATGAATTTGTTTTTTTTTTGACACCGGTTCGTTCGGACGTAGACAATTTTTGTATACGTCCGAACGGCCCGCGGCCCATTCATTTTGGGCCGTTCAGACTAAATACCTATTTTATGTTCAATCTTGGCGTTGAATATTCCAGAATAAAATCATTCTACGTTTTTTTTTCTTTAAATATTATCTTGGCGTTGAAAAGAGCTATTTTGTTGGTAACATCCAAAATTAAGCTGTTAAAAGATAATGCTTAATTTACAGTTTTATTGAGACAATGGAACTTGAGTGTTGAGACAGCGTGCACTGATTTATTGCTGGATGCGAGTGTTCTGGAGATACTTCATAGTTTGCATTTTCTTTTTTATATATTTAAAAATGTATTATGAATAATATACTGGCTGGTATAATGTCAAACCAACACTTTTGACCCGTTGGTCTCGTGGTTGCAAGCGCGACTGCTGAGCGTGGAGTTCGATTCTCGGGGTCGGGCAAAAAGTACTAGCCCGGAGTTTCGAAATTGGCGGTTAGATACCCCGTGCCTCGGAAAGCATGTTAACCCGTTGGACCTTCGCCTAATCTCTCTCAGGTCGTGTCGGATTGCCGTCCCGTCAGACTATGAGAGAAAAAGGAAAAGAGAGTGCACTTGTGCCTGCGCACACACTTGTGCACTATAACATCTCCCGCGCCGATGGCTAATCTTCGCTAAGATTGGCCGCCGTGATCGAAAACGGTCAGGAGAACTGTTCTATTTTTTTATTGGGTTTTTCTATCATAAATTTCTCAGTAGCAGCTGAGGTTGTGGATTTGTACTTAGTTGATAGCAACGGCATAGCATACGCATATAAGCATAATAAGCCTATACAGGGTCAGTTTTCAATGACCAGCCAAAATTTAAAATTAAGATCTAGATCTCAAACCACAAGTTCAATTTAAATATTATTGTCGAAAAAACAAAATAAAATAATAGCATTCTTTTTAAAATGTCCTATAAATTTCCTAAATCATAAACCTAGTGGGAATCAATGCACTTGGGTGCGACACTGACAGTTATGAAACAGTCCGACGTACCGACCCGGGTTCGAGCGGCGCTCTTCGTACCCAGGTACAATGGGGACATAGCGCTGCTCCAGACGGTTCTGACCTGCCAGAACCCCTGGTACGACATCGGCAGGTGGTCTCTGTACAGGGCGACATCGGTCGGTGGTGATAACTACGGGAGTTATCTAACCCTAGGTATCTCACCGGACGAGGTCGAAAAGGTCTTGGGGAGGGAGCGACGGATATCGTACCTACTTGGGTCGATATACGTGCGTTTCTTCCCCAACACCCATCCTTCCGACACCAAGACTGACACTGAACGGACGAAACCGGCTCCGACCGAACTTGACCTGACGATGACGCAACTGGAAGAAGAGATGGCCAGAACGGCGATGGCTGATGCCGACGCTGTGAGGATGCTAACCTCACCACCAAGGTGGACCGAGCAGCTGCTCTCATCATCACCGGCACTCAGCGAAGTCCAGCATGGGCTGGAAGAGGGGGGGGAATCATCCGATAAATCAATCTCCTCCTAATTCCACCCCACTGCCGCCCCCATCCCGTCCCATAAATATCATCCAGACCAACCTCCAGCATAGCCAGACGGCTATTGCCTGCCTGCGCAGGGCACTGGAGATGGAACCCCAAACCATTGCACTCATCCAAGAGCCGTGGATCCGAAGTAACAGAATATGCGGCCTTGGTAACATTGGAGGTAAGCTGATCCTCGACACACAAGGCACAGATAAACCACGAACCTGTGCCTACATACCCAAAGATGTACCCACCACCACACTCACGCAATAATGTTTCAGAGATATAACAGCCGTCAGGCTCAAAACCGACGGCGACGCACCCGATATCGTCCTGGCCTCGGTAAACATGCCTGGCGAGGATGAAGACCACCAAAAGAGATGGCCGACCTGGTAAGGTATTGTGAAGACACCAACCTGGACCTGGTCATCTGCACGGACTCAAACGCCCATCACCCGCTTTGGGGTTGCAACAAAGCCAACACTAGAGGTGAGGTACTATGCACATACTTGTTCTCAACTAACCTTAACATCGCAAACCGCGGCTCGGAACCCACTTGGGTCACATCGCGCGGACAAACAATCATTGATTTAACGCTGGCTTCGGAAAGCGCGGCAAAACTTATTTCTGACTGGCACGTATCCAACAAGCCTTCCTGCCCTGACCATAGAAGGATTCGCTTCTCATTAGTGGCTAACCTAAAAAAACCCGAACCTAGACGCAACCCACGCCGTACCAATGTACCCGGCTACAAACGGCTGTTGGCCTCCCTACTAACGCAGCACCAAACGCCCCAAATTCTAATAGACCCCAAACAACTTGAAGACTTCGTAACAAAACTCTCGGAATTTATAATTGAAGCCTACCACGCCTGCTGCAAACTAAAAGACCCAAACACCAAGAGCAAGGGTAACTCCTGGTGGAATGCGGAACTTAGTAAGCTCAGGCAAACCATGCGCAAACAATTCAACAGAGCCAAAAACTCCAGATTACCAGAAGACTGGGACTCATACAAGAAAACACAATACACCTTCAAAAAACAAGTCAGGAATGCCAGCAGGGCAGCCTGGCGGAAATTCTGCGAAGAAATTGAATCGAACAGCGAAACCGCGCGTGTGAGAAAGATCCTATCTCCCGATCAAGATCGCACCCTCGGGTCGCTGAAAACCCTAGACAACACATACACCAAGTCGGATCAGGAAACAAGTAAAGTCCTTTTGGAAACCCACTTCCCAGACTGCAATCTCTCCGAGGACAGAACCTGGGCAAGAATAAAATGGGCAATAAAGACTTTTAAACCATATAAATCCGCAGGCTTAGACGAAATTTTCCCCGCCCTGCTACAATTGGGAGTAGACGTTCTAACGCCATGGCTGATTGTCATCTACTAAGCCTGCATAGCACAGAAATATATACCATTTGCATGGCGTGAGGTGAAAGTCATTTTCATCCCTAAACCAGGCAAACCAGATTACACACAACCCAAGGCGTACAGACCAATAAGCCTAACATCTTTCTTACTGAAAACCCTCGAGAGACTCTGTGATCGGCACATTCGGGACGGACCTCTTCGGAAGCGACCACTTCACAAACAACAACACGCGTATTCCTCAGGAAAATCAACAGAATCTGCGCTGCATAGTGTGATCTCCGTGATCGAATGTGCAGTGGACCACAAATGCTCTTCACTAGCTGTCTTCATTGACATAGAAGGCGCTTTTGACAAAACCATCTTCCATAGCATCAACGCAGCCCTCGAGGAACACGGTGTGGACTCGACCCTGCGAGGATGGATCACAAATATGCTCCGACTGAGAGCCGTACAAGTTACGGTAAATGACACCACTAGAGCCATAGTGGCGAAGGGCTGCCCCCAAGGTGGTGTCCTCTCACCACTACTATGGAACCTCGTAGTAGACAGCCTCATCAAACGTCTCAACAGCAGAGGCTACTACACGGTGGGTTATGCTGATGATCTGACCATAATAATAAACGGCACACACGAAAACACACTATGCAACCTTATGCGCCAAGCTTTAAGAATAGTAGAAGACTGGTGCAAGGAATACAAACTAGCAGTGAACCCTACCAAAACCGAACTCGTCCTCTTCACAAAGAAAAGGAAGCTGGCAACATTACAATTGCCAAGCTTCTTTGGGACAACCCTAAGCCTATCGACTGAAACCAAATACCTGGGTATCTTTTTGGACAAACAGCTGAACTGGGCAAAACACACTGATTACATCATCACAATAGCCAGTATAGCCCTATGGCAATGCAAGAGACTCCTCGGGAGAAATTGGGGCATAAGCCCCAAAATCACCTACTGGCTATACACCACAGTTATCCGACCAATCATTACAAATGGTTCTTTAGTTTGGTGGCCCAGGACCAACCTAAGTACAACCCAAAAGGATCTCGAGAAACTACAAAGATTTGCCTGCGTAGCAATCACCGGCAGCATGAGAACTTCCCCCACTGCTGCCTTACAGGTGATGCTGGGGCTGCCTCTCCTACACCTCGTCGTAAGAGAGGAGGCGGCCATAGCGACTTTCAGACTCGAAGTATCCGGCACCCTAAGAAATGATTCCAGAATCAAACACACACGCATCAGAGAAGATGCAATCAAAGAACAGCCGATGATGACATCACCCATCGACAGAATCCTGAAGACCCACTGCTTCCAAAAACACTACAACATACAGCTCATAGAGGAGTTGTGTGACTACTCAAGTACAAGAGAGCTAAGGATTTACACTGACGGATCAAAAACCAACGATGAGACAGGCGTCGGAGTGTTCTCCGACGACCTAAACATTAAGATATCCAAACCACTTCGAATGTTCAACTCTGTTTACCAAGCAGAGTGTGTAGGTATTATCCAAGCGGCACACGCTATAGAGGCCAGGGAGGTTACGGATACCAATATTCGAATACTCTCCGACAGTGCCTCTATTCTTCAATCTCTAAAGAGTAACCAGATCACGTCGAGACTAACACTAGAATACCACAAGGCCCTAGAACGAATCACGGTACTAAATCACAACACGGTAACGCTACAATGCATTAAAGGTCACAGTGGATCACTTGGAAACGATGCGGCTGGCGAACTTGCCAGAAGAGGATCCAGCACAAAACCCTACGGACCCGAACCCATGGTGCCAATTCCTTTCAAGCAGCTCAGAAGCTGGTTAAAGGATCACACTCGAATACAAGCGGAGAAATGGTGGACCTCAACACCAGGATGCAGGCAATCCAAGGAAGCTATGCCATCCCTGGATACAAAGCTGACCAGGCGCCTTCTGTGCCTGGACAGAAATAGCCTGCGTCTGGTGGCGGGGACCATCACTGGACACTGTTCACTGAATAAACACTTCCACACCCTAGGTATCACTGACAGTCCCCTGTGCAGAGCATGCATGGAGGCGGAGGAAACGGTGGCGCATGTGCTTCTTGGAGCACAGGCGTTACCAAGATTCGCGAGGAGACCCTGGGAGCACCAAGATCCCTTGTGGATGCCCTGAGGAGACCGGGAAGTCTGATCTGCTTTTGGAGGGAGGTGGGCTGGTTGGAGTAATCGGCCACCATGGCTCACGCAAAATGGTCCACTTCAAGGACTAAGTGCGGAAACCTAAACCCCATGATAGATAGATGCACTTGTGTGCGTGCACCGCCAAAATTATGTGCTTGCTAACTGATCTAGGTTGTTGAACTGAATTGTGCTGTTGCAATATCCACACGTTTGCTTTTTAGTGGTGAACAGGAATGAAATTTGCTTTAAAAAAAAACAACAATTTTTTATTGTTGTTTTTTTTTTCATTATATCGAAAATATTATCGATTCTAAGCTTGAAAATTTGGCCAGTCATTGAAAACTAACCCTGTACATACCACGTGGGCTCAGTTCGAGTTGGTCAATGTCAAATATCTTGGGGTTTTTGATTCTAGTCCAAGCCAGTTTTCTCAATCAATGTTCATTCAGTGCATGGTTGTTCATTCGCCATTTTGAGAGCATTGCTAGTGAAATAAATTTCACAAAGTAATGCGCTTGCTTGGGTTTCAACCCACGTGGCCACCACTGCTCTGGCAATGACTGATGTCTGTGAGCTTCCCTCCTTAGTTTCCACCATCAATAAATTGCAAATCTATTTAGTCCGTCAGTTAGAGTATTGGAAAATAATGGACACGTATTTTTTGTTTTTGTAAATCAATGAATATTGACAAAGATTAAACGCATCAAAACTCGGGAGTAGGGGCTCGTGACGTCAGAACGCACTAAAAATTTTAGTATACCACGGCGTGACTTATTGAGAATTTTAAAAGCGTCGTATCTTCGTCAATTTTGGTTTATGTAACAAAAAAAAAATACGGGTCAAATATTTTTTGATAATCTAACTGACAAACTAATTCATTTTTTTTTTGTCATCTACCCTATTCCATAGGTCTTTAGCATAGCTAACGAAATGTGGGTGTCCTGTAAGTACACTACTGTCTAACCCTTCGGAGGAACATGCATGATGTTATTTGATAACTAGGTTAAATGCCTGCGGCTACACCCGCGTGAGACATTATCGAACTCCACGAGTTCACGGGATTGCATTAAGTATAATCAGCCTATAATGTGCCCACTGCTGGGACACAGCCCAACTAGCAAAGTTATCCTATAAAAAAGACTTTAAGTCTATCATTACTAATAACGTTCTTTTATAGGCATTGCGGTAGACTATTTAACTTATAATAGGGCACTTTTATTAGTAATTGCATTTCACAAGCGTAGATATTCTCAAGTGCATTTGCTTTTATATCTCAGTCTTGTGGTTAGCTACAAGATTAACTTATAGGACACTTTTAGGAATAAGTGTCTTACTGAAACTGCTATAAGTACTAATTTACCAATAAATGACTTACTTACTTGCTACAAGTACTAATTTACTTATAAAGTTCAACAAAGTACTTAATGAAGAGCAATTTCAGATTATGGCGAATATTCATAAGAATTTATGAAATATTTTATTTACAACAATATACTAATGTGATATTTTTCGGACAGGGTTGTAAAAACTAACTAAATTGCGGTACATATTTACAGTAAAAATGACTTCCGCACGAGTTCATACACATCATTATCATTTTTTGTACCTAATTAATATTCTACAATAATACAAAATGATACTAATAGAAACTTACGTTTTTATTAAGTATTTACCACAAAACAACCTGAACACAAAATAAATACTTATAACTAATAACTAAGTATGTTACTAGTGCATTATAAACAAGATTGCTTTAGTAAGATACTTATGTCAGAAACTAACAAGAGCGTCTGTGCTTGTAATTGTGTAGTCTCAAATCAATATAGAAGCTATTGCACTTCGTCAAGTATATTACAGGGCTCACTCATTTAGTAAGTTGATTATAAGATAGTTATATAAATAAACGCTCCTATAACTGCGCCCAATTTCAGGCTTGTAGCGTATTATAAACAATTTATAAGTAAAAAAAAAAGTCTTGAGAGCGTTAAAAGTACTGATTTTACTAGGGCTTCCTCTCTATGAGAGGCATCGCATTACCGGTATAAAAAGTATCTTAGCTATTAACCCAGGTCATGAACTGTCTCAGTGCCAAATTTCATACAAATCTGGTCAGTAGTTTTTGCGTAATACAGTAACAAACATCCACCAATTTATCCATCCTCACAATTTTCGCATTTGTAATATTATTAGTAGGATTTCGTCAAACGTCACAAAAGTAATTAAACTCATGAAACGTTCGCGTTAAGCCCAATCAGAAGCCTTTAATAACAAACAACAACCATTTTGATATCATTAAGGAAAACATTACAGACAAGCCTGTAGCATTTCACCTTCATTTCACAAGATCCTTCTCAAATCAATCTCTCTTAAAGACGGTATGCTTATTAAATTAATTTAAATGAGGTAAATAAAATAATATTGCTGTCATCCCTCTTCTTTGACGGGGAACAAGACAGATGACGGGGACATTGTTGATCAATCAATGTTTTTTGTTTGCAAATCATTTGGTTATGAAGAAGAAAATTAAGACAAGAATGGAAAAAAAGATTGAACGGAAAAAAAAACATCGAGTGAAAACGGTGGATTGAATACGAAAAGTCTGCAAAACTGATAACTCACCGGTTAAACTGATAAAAATAACTTTCTTAGTACGCATAACTCCATAACATCACGCCTGTAATCCCCGAAGGGTTATACAGAGGTGTACCTAATAGTACACTCACATTTCGCCAGTTATGTTTAAGTCTCATGTAATAGGGGGCGAGCCTAATTCCATCAATCGGGCGCAAATCCAGACTCCGTAACAGCTGCTACTGAGGAATTCCTGATAGAAAAGAAAATGAAAATTTGCCCAAGCTAGGAAACGAACCCAGGACTTCATGTTCAGTTCATGCTTATTATGACCACTAGACCAACGAGGCAATCGCATAACTATATTTTTTGTAAGAAAATAGCGGATCACCCATCCACAGCCCGACCTCGGCTGGCATTGCTTAACCTTGAAGACCAACCCGTGAGGCTGTTATTATTCAGCCACGAGCACCTCGTGTGTGTGTATACTATGATGTATGATAGATGACGGGAACAGTGATTGGGCGGCGCTGCGTGTTGTAATTATAGTCGCAAAAATGATTCATTTGCGACGTGATCGATAGAGTCGATCGAGTGTATATATTGTATATTGTATAACGGGCTGGTGTCGGCAACTCCACGTCAAGCGCGTATTTTGCGTATGGGCTATAATCCACCACGCGGGCCCAGTGCGGATTGATAGATGTCACATGTCTTCGATTTTTTGGCTCTAGAACATGCCGGTTTCCTCACGATGTTTTCCACATCGTGAGGAAACCGGCATGTTCTACAAACCGTTCACCGTTTTGAGAGCAGTGGTGACGAAATAAATTACACAAAGTAATGCGCCTGTCTGCGTTGAATGGTTTTTTTTTTTTAACACTAACGGGTTACACCTACTATAAATGTTATTAGATAGTTATGAGGAGCTTGTGGCTAAATAATAACAGCCGCTCGGGTCGATCTTTAGGTTAAGCCGTGCTTGCCTAGGTTGGTCTGTGGATGGGTGACCACTCATTATAGACCGAGTTTCCTCCGTGCCTTGGAAGGAATGTTAAACAGTTGGTCCCGGCTGTCATTTGTAGATCTTTGACAGTCGTTACTGGTAGTCAGTGGCCTAAAAAGTCTGAAAACTAGTCTTAAAAAAATAGCAAATAAACTTTTTTGCAAAAAATAAAACCGACTTCAAAAAAACAAAAAGTGAAAAATAACTTTAGCCTCAGAAGTCGGTGACCTTTGTTTGATACATTTCGTTTTTTTTTTGTCACCGACTTCTGAAACTAAGGTTTATGGGACCAAATGGCAACTATTCCGCATCAAACTAAAGACAAATCGCGTTAATCGGATCATAAATCACAGCGTAATCGGTGTACATACATAAAAATAAAAATAATAAAAAACGTATTGAGAACCTCCTCCTTTTGGAAGTCGGTTATGAAGTCGGTTAAAAAGGGGTATCGTATTACCCAGTACTAACTGGGTTGTGGTCGCTCCATGTAAAATACTGGTATTCAGCTGCATCCGGTTATATTGGAAGCCGACCCCAACGTAGTTGGGAATGTTGGGAGAATGCAGGCAGATGATGATGATTTTGCCAGTTAAGTTTTAGTCCCATCTAATAGGGGGCGAACCTATTGCCATCAATCGGGAACAAATCCAGACTTCATGGCTGCTACTGAGAAATTCCTCATGGAATAACATTTTGCCCAACCTTGGAATCGAACCCAGGACCTCATGCCCAGTAGTCGCCCTTTGCGACCACTCGACCAACGAGACAAGACCAAAACTCACACCAAAAGATAATTATTTGTGTTCCATCAGGCGACGCTCCAGTTATTAAGGTAAATTACTAACCAACTTGGATTCAAGTAATAATAGCTAACAAACTGTAATTTTTTTAAATAAATAAAACATCAAATTCCACGCCAAAACATCCCCCAAAATCAATAACCCCATTGCCGTGATCAAAGGCATCCGCCCCAAATTAATTATTTGTAATCAACAACAAAAAAACTCCAGCACACTTCAATGTAATTAAAAGAGCAAAAATATTGAAAAAAAAAATACCCTGGCACTCAGCCGCCGCTAAAAGATGGTGGAGCAAAAGCAAAATAAACAATAATGAATTAACTTTTGTGTAAGAGATCATCCGGCCCAATTTTGTTTTCAATTAGTCTGAAAGGGGCCTGTTTTGGACGTTTGAATCTTGGCGACAATGTTACGATCAAAGATAGAGTACTTATGTACTTACCTTGGTCCATTTACCTTTGGAGAGTGAACTACATTCCGTGGAACGTTGTGAGTTCTGACTGACACCTCACCGTATTTAGGTTAAAAAAGAAGGAATTACTTGAGGTGTCTTCTCAAGACACCAGAATAAAATCCAAAATTACAATTTATCCTACAGCATTTTAGTTAAATTGTTTGCAACAAACACACTCAGTAGGTATCATCAGTATCTACTGATTCTTACAGTATCAGATCAGTATTTACTGATTACTGATTACTGATTACTTAAAATGATATATTTTTGTAATGTAATACGAGTAGAGTATGTATTCTTAATTTAAAAATTGACGTATATTTACGTTTGTGCTAGGGCCTTTTTTACGGATGGGAAATCATCAAATGACCCCTCCCGCTCTGGGCGGAGAGGAAGGGAGTGTCAGACTTGTACTCACTAAAACCCATCCTTGTTCCTTCTTAGCCCTTGTGTTAAAAGGCCACGGTATCTCTTTCGAACAGTCCTGCACCCTCGTGCTAAGGCCTTAGACACAGAAAGATATAGAAGTTATACGTTTCTGCAAACGCCTCTGAAGAAAGGTAAAGAAATGTATCCAGCAAACCGATTTTTATCGTTGATATTGCCCGGAAAGATCTGGTTGCAAACTTGTGTTAATTTCGAAGTTACAAGAAACAGCCAACGAAAACATAAAGAAAAAAAAAGAATTATGATCTCTGTATAACATAGAAGACCACTAGATAAAAATACATTGACCTTAATGGTTCAGTAGTCGCAAACATGAATGCTATAAGCTTGAGGTTCGATCCCCGTCAGCAAAGTTACGGAAATAGTACCTAGGAAAGGATTTTCTATTACAAAATTTTCTCAGTATCAACTCGAAGTCAGGAAATGTAGATTCAAGTACCTTGTTAATGGTAAAAGCCTCGCTAGACAGACCTAATGTAGGTTTACTATACACCCCTGCTGACCCTTCTGGAGAAAGAAGTCGTGATGATAACTAACTAAAGTAGTATTTATTTGAAAAAATTAAGACCAAAATCGAAGACCTCTAAATAAAGATGTATCAAAGAAACAGTTACAGTTTAGTGTAGGGAATAATTAATTTTCAGGGGTGTGTGACGAACCTTCGAGGCGACGTTTGTGGTGCGCATGCGTGTAGTCGTTGATACCAGCCGGATTGTGTAGGGTGGGCACGTTAAGAGGTGATCATGGGATTGTGTGTTTGGGTGTTTAGTCTGTGACTGTTGGAGTTTTAGGTCAAATTAAATTGAGCAAGTGAGTACATTTTTTTATGGTGATTTTTATTTTAATATAATTATTAGGTAGTGAGTTTGTAAAAAATAATAGATCGTTGGTTTTTGTTTTGATCACATTATTAATTAGACATGTTACTCCAGTATTTGTTTGATAGTATAAAAAAATATGAAGGATTTTGTTTTTATATGACTTGAATTTTGGTCTATAAAATTTAGTTTATAACTATTTGTCGGTTTTATTAACAACAATATTTAAAAAAATATCTTAAAGAAATCCCACAAAAATACAAATAAAATACTATACGGAACTACGAAACACGATTTCTAATCTAATTCCCGAACCTCAACTCCTTCAATGACAACTTGACATATCCTTGCAAAATTCCTTAACGTATCCACCCTAACTGCAGCTTCCAGCACCCGAGGAGCTTTCATATTGACCTATACGTATTACGAGTACTCTCCGTACACTTTCAGGGCGTGGGAGCGAGAAGGGAGATGAAACTAACCTCCAAACTGACGCGCTAGAAAGGGATAGATGTAAGCGAGCGCACGGCCCGGCCCGCACGTTTCAGTCTACCCCGAACGTTTGAAAGCCTCGGTTCGGCGCGATCTCTTACGAAACACGTGCGTAAGGAAAAAATAGCCAAAATATAGACACGGTGATCGTACGTTGACGGACGGACGGAGTGTAGTCCAGTGCAGTGTTTTCCAATTGATTCAGTGTGTTTATTCTTTAGTGTTGTGTCTAACAGTGTGTTCGAGTGATTTTGTTCGTTCCCGCGAGAGAACGAGACACGGTGTATGTGAGTAATTTCATGATTTTTACGTTTGATTAAGGTTTTTTGTGTCTCAGACGGAACTTGATATAATTATATTTTCTTACGTAGGTTTCGTTGCGTCTGAAATACATTTTAAGCCAAAATTTTAGCTATATTTGCAGAAATGTTTACCGTTTTGGTCGTTAATGTCGTAAAATTATATTTATATTGCAAAATATGAACGATTCAATTAAATCTACACTTTTCAAGGTTCAAATAATCGAGTCGTTCACTACCATCGGTGAATTTAATTTTGTTTTTGTATAATATAAAATAATGTTAACCAAATCAGGTGACCGCAAAGTAACCTAACAATATACATAGGTACAAAATTTTGAAATGCCAATGTACCCTGTGCTATTTAAAAATTAAAGAAACTTTATGGTTTTTCACATACAAAGGGCAAAAGGCTTTTTACTAGGTTTTTTTAGGCTAGTCTTATAGTCATACCCTTCGTATTTAAAATAAAATACTCTAAATGAGAAAAATGCTGTTTTTCGCAATCATAATCGGCATTTAATTAATCAATTATGCACACGCATTTGTTTGTAAAAACTTCGTTCGGATACGTTCTCTTTATAATGTCCAGGTAAGATTTTTTTTAGAAAAAACTTAAGATATTAAATATGTGTGAAAATATTAGAAACAGCAATGATAACAATCATTGCTGTTTCTTCTTACCCAGCAAAATTATAAATATGCATATTATATTGTAACTTTAAGATGTGGGGTGATCTACAAATTAGATTTTGATAAAATAATTTAGTTTGATAGGTACATATTATCACGCCTGTAATCCTCGGAGGGTTAGGCAGAGGTGTACCTAATAGTACACACACATTTCGCCAGTTATTTTTAAGTTCCATGTAATACGAGGCGAGGCTATTGCCATCAACTGGACTTTGTCTGACCCCCGAATCGAACCCAGGACCTCATACTCAGCAGTCGTAATTGCGACAACTAGACCAATGAGATAGTTAATTTTAAATACATTTTTATTAAAAAAACTGGACTGACTTAAAAGTACGTTGAAGACTTAGTTGGTACTCGTTTTTAGGGTTCCGTAGTCCTGACAAGGAACCCTTACAGTTTCGTCATGTCCGTATGTCTGAGGTTTTGCTAAGAGACCGTAAGTACTAGAAAGCTGTAATTGTAGAGGTGTGTATATCAATAACGGCGACAAAGTGAAAAAATAAAATTTTGGAAAATAGCTGGTAAAATTCACGATGATAGTGCATTTCATGAACTTTAAGGAAAAACTATAGCGGTTAAGATAACTTTATTAGAATTTATTATTACGTATTATTATTTATTATTATTCGTATTCGTTATATTTGTCGTACTTGTGAAGTGGGGATGAATTATTTTTTCGTCGTCTACCCCGTCGTAAGGGGTATCGTTGAATAAGTATTTTAAAATAACTTAGGGGTTGCTTGTACAATTTTTCGAATTAATGCTCCATTTACCAAATATAAAACTCTAAAGTGCAAATTTTGGTCCCCCCCCCCGCCCTCTAAAAGCTAAACTGATGGCTTGAAAAATCTGGAAAAATTCATGATTACAGTGAATTTCATGAACTTTAATAGAAAATTATAGCGGTTAAGATAAATTTATTAGTTTAGCAGTAATAGTCGTTGAACTTGGGTGTTGGATAATTTTGTACCAAATTCAGAATCCTTAGAATAAATCCTTTAAATCGACTAAGATGAAATAGTTGCCGTTCTATATTGTGATAACGGGCTACTACGGAATCCTACACTGCGCGTGGCCCGATACGCACTTGGCCGGTTTTTTTATCTGATGATGATTACGGGGTAAACAAGTGCCTTTCGGCTTCGTTATGGATCTATTAACACCCTTTATATTTGCCTTTCCTATCATAACTATCAGAGATAGAATTTCACTTTGTCTAGGCTCATTGTATTTATCACCGAAAGCGACCTACCAGGAGGGTTTGTGGGACTGCATCTTAAAAGAAACGCCTTACAGTTTACACTAACGATATCACGTTTTGTAAGCGACAGTCTATTATATGCTGCGATTCTGAATCGGTAGTAAAACCATCGATCCATAACGTACAGACATATAACTTTTTATCATAGCACATGTGTGAGTACTTTGTACTGTTCAGCCACCATTTACATTTATTTATATTTCATTGACTTGAATATGCCTTGGTGGCTGAGAGAATGTCATGCTCACTTAAATGTCTCGCTGATGGTGGCGGGTGTGTCGGGTCATTTAGTTCCCTTCAATATGGTTGAGTTGAATGGCGCCGGTACATGCGTCATGTTTGTGAACGGGCGCTGTCAGTTGGGACTGGTCATCTCTTAGCTGCCAAGGTTCATTTTAATTACTTTATTCGTAAACTGTTGATCTAATCTTTTACTCTGGACGCTCTTAGTGTGCACGTCTTTCTACATCGTTCTCACATATATGTATAATCTCAAAATTAAAGATGTAACCAAGATTTTGTAACAATATTTTGATTTTAAAAGAGTGTCCATGGAGTTTCTTGCCCGTTCTTCTCCATAGAGATCTACGCTAGGGAATGGGCAACTACAGTACTTTCTCAAGTTATTATGCCTTGTGACTGGGACTGTAGCTTTGATTTTCTTTTTTGTATTTTTGACATTCAAAAGTGCCGTAATGGTCTAATTGAAATAAATGCTTTGAGTTTGAGTTTGAGTTTGATCTCGGTAGCTCGTTCCCTTGGGTTGATATTCGACTTCCACGCGTCTGATACCGCGAGTATATAAGTAGTCAGTTTCTCTCTTTAGAATCAGTATCCAAACCGTTCTAGTTTGGATACTCGTATTAATAAGAAGAATACTTGATCACGATAAGCTTGATCGAAAAACTTTCTCAGCAGCTCCCTTCGTGCCAGCATCACTTTTCAATAAAGCTATGCTAGTTGTTTTTAACTTTAAGACTGATTAATAGATATTTAATAAAAGAAAATCTAAAACTACACATAACTTCTCTAATAGGCGTAGACATTTTCTTAGCTCTTTATAGGTAAAACCCTTTTACATACAAACCCTTTTTAGACATAGGCCTCTCGTTTCACGTCGAGCAGATCTTTATTGACAGTTACTACAGCATTTATCTAAACATTTTATAAAATTAAGATGTTTTCGTGTCTGTTTGTATGAAGGTGTTGTTTGTTTGAAACTATAGTCAACTGATATATATTTTTAACACCATTCATTGATATTAAACTTGGATTTAATATAAAGTGGTCTCGATGTTTTTTCAAGCCTTAAAAGCTGCTCAAAGCACGGACAAATCACTATACTGAACACTGAATACTTACTTTATAAACTTAAAAGGTTTGAATTCAATCTACACAAAAGCCTAGCGAAACTGCACTCTTCATCCAAAACTTACGACAAAAAATAAGATCGCGAATCAAAACTTCTAAACGCTCTCAAAGATCCATCTTCCTTCAAAAACACTAGTCTATTCAGACTACTTTTATCAACTTTATGATACTCTCCTGCACTATGAAAGCAAAGAGCCAGATAGATAGCCTTTAACACCACTATAAGAAACAAACCTAATTTAAGATTTTCTTGAAAGTCTTCTAGTTTTATTTTCCCTTGAGCTTTTTGCAGTATTGTACCGTTTACAGCCAATCCGTGACCAGAGAAGTTGGAAAAATAAAAGCTGAAACTATAAAAGAGCTATAAAAGTTAATGTTAGTTTTTCGGAGCCGTGATAGGTTTTAGGTGTATGGTAAACGCGATGTTGTGGCGGCACGCATTTGAAATGTACTGATACACTGCGGTACGGATAATTTACGAAAACTTTTACCGTATTTAGAACTTTGTCTTCGAATACGATGCAATTGGCGGCTTCAAAATGCGACCCGTTTCAGAACAAGATTTAATCTGACAAAGTCCAGAAGTTATTAAGGTTTTTATAAGGTGTATGTACCTATTGATAAATTCATAGTTAATATTTATATAAATGCGTGTAAAGGTATAGGTTGCGGTACAGACCATTAAACTCAACAACTTTCTTCATGGAACCAATATCATATTAACGTAAATTGGGTTGTAATGTTGTATGTACACCTTGCACAGTTTATAAGTTAGTACTATAGTTTATTTTAAATATGACCACCACGCATTTCATTTCCAATATACGCTGTGTGGTACCAACATCCTGTACCAACTGTGGGCCCAAATGTTTTAGAGATATTTGTAGGTCTATTCACGTTAAGAATTCGTCGTTTCTTCAATAATGTTGCCATAATAAACTAAATACTGCTTTTTAATTCATGGAATTAAGACTAATATCACTCTTTCTTAAATATCTTATAAGAGGGTAGAGTGGATTTACCCGAGTTTGAAGTTAAGCAACACATTTATAGATCTTTGACAGTCGTTACAGGTAGTCAGTGGCCCAAAAAGTCTAACAACCAGTCTTACCAAGGGGTGCCGTATTACTCAGTACTAACTGGGTTGTGGAGGTCAGATAGGCAGTCGCTCCATGTAAAATATTGGTATTCAGCTACATCCGGTTAGACTAGAAGGCGATCCCAACATAGTTGGGAAAAGGCTAGGCCGATAATGACTTACGTAAAGAATTCCGAAAATGAATAGGTAAGTTTAGTGTCGACAGGCCTGGGTGTGACAGGATTTACCTCGATTTTCAGACAAGCTTGCATTTAGGAAGGACGATGTATGTGTAGGCGTTTCCAATTCCCAGTGGGATGAGATAGGCAATGTTTCTAAAATTGCAGAACACATTGAGCCTTCTATCGGTTTGAAAGAGGCTTTGGAAAAGGTAGTGCTAAGGTATTGCTGTAGTTTTTACATTAACGGTGTAAACATCAGGATTCTTGTTTAAACTAATTTACTGGCAGAAATATCAATTTTTATCGAGCGGTGTAGCATCAGTTGAACAAAACGTTTGCAAAACAAAACAAATGCCACTGGTCTAGGTCTTCCAACCTAGACCAGTGGCATTCAGTCAAAAAGCGTTCGATTTTGAACATGATTTACATTTTAGCTTCTTATTTCCATTCTAAGTGTTACTGAACTAAAACGCGCTAGTGTAAGTAACCACAGTTTATTTTACAAACATTCACCAAATTGTGAAAACCAAAAGTAACAAGTCTAGATTACTGTCAGTGATATTAGAATTTAGAAGACAATTAAATGTTAACCGGACAGCATGTCTTTGTTTCCTTGGAAGATGGGTAGGCCTTCGCAACTTGCGTCGATACTCTTGCGCCTTCTCATCTTCCAAGCTCGTCGTGCTGTGCTGGCGTTGCCGCTGCGGCTGCAAAGAACCTCAAACGGCATAAATGTAACTGGTAACTGTATTTTTGAGCCGTTTGGGTTTGAAACTCTGGGGCCGTGGAGTCCGAGTGCCCATAGCCTGTTCAAAGACTTTCAAAACGCCTAGTTGACGCTTCCCGTGACCCAAGAGCTGGCTTTTACCTTGGCCAGAGGCTAAGTGATGCCATACATGATTAAACTATTGTATAAAACTATTTGTGAAAACTTGTAATTGGCCATATTATTGTTATTAACTAAACTATTGTGTCTCCTAGCTGTAAGTTTTCCGAAAATAATAAAATAAAATAAAAAATACAACGTGGGAACGCCGCCAGTCTATTGGGCACATTACCAGCTGACAGCGTTGAGAAGTTTTTCGATGCCCTTTTATGTTTGTTGTTAGTATATTTAATAGATTTTAATTAATTATCTTATAATTAAATGTTCCGAAAGGTGATGCTAATAAGTTCTATACGTAACTCTTAGTATTCGACTCGTGTAACACCATTATTTCTGATTGAAGAATAAATAAATATCCCCTTTTATACGTCACTGGGTGCCGTATTGACTGTAATAAGAATTAAGGCTTCTGAAGATAATTAATGGAGTAGAATTCCGAGTTCATATAACCCAAATCTATTCAAATCACGAGTAAACAGGCATTTTTTTGGGTTATCTCGTTCCATCATCGACTTCATCTCTGTCTTCAAGACAAGATTGAGGTGAAGAGTAGAATATTTAATAATAGTATAAAATATTTAGGACAGACCAAAGTATTGCTTGGTAGCACTAGAATCCAATATTGTGTTAATATCTTACACCAATCCGCTTCAAGTAATCCCTAACTTGTTTCTTATGACACCAAGGGATAAAGAGGGAAATCCCCTGCTAAGCCTTGGTCTGCGGCCAGAATTTATTGTTAGAAACAAGCGATTAAGGAAAATTTGTACGTAATACGTTATGCCTCGAAAACCTGCCATGCGTTCACAGCTATTAAGACTTCTGTAAATTTCCCCTGAGATGTCTTAAGCTGGGTAAGATATAATGGAACCATTATCAGTTATGTTGTGTTTAAAATGTTCTGCTTGAAAAATTCTACATAATTTTGTGTGTCTTCATTTTACATGGTGCTTTCTTCGTTACCTACTTCATAAATGTAGCATCACACCTTTTGATCTCCGAAGGGATAGTCAGAGGTGTACACCCAGATTTCAATTATGTTTAAGTCCTAATAGTGGGCGAGGCTATTGCCATCAACCGGGCACTAATCCAGACTCCGTGGCTGCTACTGAAAAAATTCTGATGGAAAAACCCAATACCACTTTGCCAGACCAGGGACCTAATACTCGGCAGTCGCGCTTGAAACCACCGGACCAACGAGGCAGTCTTTTTCACTATCGTTTTCGGTTATTCTACAAAATTGTCTATTTGCAAATGGAGTGAAAGCTATGTTTTTATTTTGACCACAATGACGTATTAAATACGTCTTTTATTTCTTTTAAAATCTTCTTTAATTCTGTAAAACCCTCTCTTATACTTCTTTCTTTTCCAAAAAGAACGTACTTTCACCATTAATTCGTTGCGTAGAATGTTTGCCGATGATTTCTTCCATCGGAAATTGAAACGTGCGTTCCTCCAATTTCCAATTGGGCGTAATCAAATGAACGTATGTCTTCGGGGATAATAGAATTCCTTGCTTTAGGCCTGACATGATAAATGTCTCGGATTTGCGGAGTAAGGGTCTGTGGCTTTATGTTATGTGCTGAAGTGTGTCCTTTTGTCTTATTGGTTTCGAAGTTTTAAGTGGTATTGATAGTATTGTGGTATTTTTGGGGGTTGTTTTGTTTAGACATTGAGGGTTACAAAGAACTAATACCCACAGACCCACCAGAACATAGTAAAATAAAAACAGTTGTAATTCTGCCGTCCGTCATTCTCGTAGTTTACCGTGTTTGTCTGTAGTTAAGTGAATATCATTACAGAACTAGAAATAGGGACCTATTAGTTCAGCCAGGCTTCAGACTCGCTAAAGTAGACTCATCTTTCATGGGGTACTGTTTAAAATGCTATAATAAAATTCCGCACACTATGTAAGCAAGCATATTATAAATTGGACGATTATATCGCTGATAAAAATGCTTGGCTCAATGCCGGTCCTGCTCCACAAGGACAGAGGCGCATCAATGGATAGCACTAATTGTATTGTTGGAGCTGCTGAAGATTGTACAACTATCTTTGTATTGTATAAATTCAATATCTTTAGTATTAGATAACCGCATATCGCATATTTTGTACTAGAATGCTATCAGTTGCTGGAAACCTACGTTTTTTCTTGACTTGAATGTGCCCTGGCGGTTAAGAGTACGTCATGCTCACTCAAATGTGTCGCTGATGGTGGCGTGTGTGTCGGATCATTTAGTTCCCTTCAAAATGGTTGAGTTGAATGGTGCTGATACATGCGTCATGTTCGTGAATGAGCGCTGTCATTTGGGACTGGTCAGCTCTTGGTTGCCACGGCTTATTTGAATTAATAATTTTATTTTTTAATTGTTTTTACTATGGACACTTTTAACGTGCACATCTTGCTACATTGTTCTCACATAATGTACCATCTCAACATGAATGATGTAACCAAGGTTTTGTAAAAATATTCTGATTTAAAAGAGTGTCCATGGAGTTTCTTGCTCGTTCTTCTCCATAGAGATCTACGCTAGAGAATGGGGAACTACAGTATTTTCACAGTTTTATGTCTTGTGACTGGGACTGTAGCTACATTTAATTTTCCTCTTTGTTTCGACGATTCAAAAGCGCCTGTAACTGGCCTACTTGAAATAAATGCTTTGATTTTGATATTCTAAAAGAAAGGCATTATGAACCCACTGACGACAAAAATCTAATCAAAACTAGGATTGACATGAAAACCAAGAAATCTAGAAATCATTTCGATGAAATCCCACGAAGAATAAATGTGTTTTCGTGGACGAAAGAACCAATACATAATGTAATGAAATTTTACGCGTGAAAATGCCAACAGAGTGTAACAAACCCATCCGGCACGTGTCATTACAGAAAATATTTTAATTTCGCCCTTAAAACGAAAGCTCAAAGTGGCGTAATAAAGAATAAATTAACGCAGACCCAAGAGCAATCAAAAACCTATATAAAACGGTCATAAAAACTTAGAGGAATGGGACCAAGCAGGAACCTCAAAATAAAGAGATCTATTAAAAGGAGGACTTAATGTAAACGCAAAATTTGAGTTCAGAAACGTGGAGAATGTTGATTTGATGTACTTCAATTGAAAAAAAAGGAAAATGGTCAGATAAATGCTAGATTTTTGATTAAGTTATTGAAGATGAAGGATAAAAAGATGCAAGAACTACTGAACACTACCAGCTACAATCCTTTCACTAAGTTCACGTTAGTACATCTGTTCATATACGTACGTCAGTTGCGAGTACTACGCACCGGTTCTTTGTACAGTGAGCATCACCAATAAGGTCAATGTAACTATCCTTTTAGAACGTCTCCTCCCATTGATTCTACTCACAACCGCCTTGTAGAGCAAATACCTCTGTAAATAAAATACCTTTGATTCATAGGATGGAACTAGGATAGGATTACTATTCATACTATTGTTCTGTTCATACATATTTTTGGACGTAAATTGGTGCCACAACCTTATCGATCCAGAAATCAAGAGCTGTATCTGACTTAAGGGTGAAGTTAGCATACAGAATCGAGTAATTGGAAAAAGAGACAACTTAATTTTCCCCTAAAAATAAGCCTACGGCCTGAACGAGTAAGTGAAGGAATATTTTCGTTTTCTTTTATTTTGTGGCTCCTGTTTTTGTACGGCCTATTTTTAGCTTAATTGATGGCCCTGAAGACGAAGATAGGAAACCGATTTGGATAAAATAGCCCCTATTTTGCCTAAAGATAGACTGTCAACATATATTTTGTTGAAGTCAATTACAAGTAACCAATAAACGAAAGATAACAGTGACGAAATTCGATTAGTTTAATTATTTCTGAGAAATAAAACCATTCGGATCAGTTACCATGAATTATTACATGATTCTTAACCCTTCATTGGTCACATGGGGTATTACACACCCCAGCGCATCTGTAAGGGTTTAGAATTTTTTTGTCTCTGCATTTTGCGCGCTGAAGTTCCCATTAATTTCATAAAAACACGTGTCGAGTCAAGTATCGAGTATAATCGGGATTTTTCATGTATTTCATATTTGATTTATATGACAGGGATGTCAAGCACCCGTACGAGGTGTAAAGGTGCGTGACACCCCACAGTCACTTATTTAGCTCTTATTTAGGCAAGACCAATATTGAGACCTGAACTTTTAAAGAAGAAATAAGTCGTCTATTAAATAATAACTATTTTTTCAAAGAAGATTGCAGCATATAAACAACAATACACGGTCAAAAAACAAAACATACGGAACAGCTGACTTTTTAGGGTTCCACACCCAAATGTAAAAACGGGACACTATTACTAAGACTCCACTGTCCGTTTGCCTGTCTGTCTGTCACCAGGCAGTATCTCATGAACCGTGATGTGAAATTTTCACAGATGATGTATTTCTGTTGCACAAACAGAATAAAACAAATATTTAAGTGGGGCTCCCAATACAACAAACGTGATTTTTTATAGTGGTACGGAACCCTTCGTGAGCGATTCCGACTCGCACTTGGCCGGTTTTTTATTCCATGCAGGTCGTGAATACGCGCACCCATGTATGTTCCTTTCACATTAATAATTTGATTCTTACATTTTGTTGTACAAATGAGTACGTGGAATATTACAAGAATAGCTTCCTGTAATATTCCACGTATTTATTATTTACTTATAAATAGAAAAACCAACAGCTGTAACAGATGGATAAGACTTAAGCTCAATAAACGAAGGAAAATAACAGAAAAACCACCTTAATCTCTAGAAAATTATTTCCTTTTCGAAAAACCATTTAGTTTTATTACAAGACGGATCTTCTGTAGCTACGCCTCAGAAGCTTCAAGTAATATCACTTTAATATAATAAACCTTTGAGTACAGACGTACGAATATATTTTATTATAGTCATATTAGCCTTTTGAAAGCGTACAAATGATTTTTTCGCAATAAATGTTAGAATTCTTTTTTCACATATTATTTTTTATTTGCCAAGAGATTTGTTAGATGGTAAATATGTAATTCTCTAACAAGCATTTACATATTTGATACTGTTAATGTTTTGTAAAACTCTTATAGAAGTAATAATAAAAAGATAACAATTTTTACTAAAATCATCATCTGCCTAGCCTTGTCTCAACTATTTTGGGACCTACTATCTGGGTACAAATCCAGACGACTCCTTGGCTGCTACTGCCAAATTCCTGATGGAAAAACCCAATAAAACTTAGCCAAATAGGTCACAGTACAGTACTTACTTGCATGTTCATAATTAGATTGGTCAACAGAAGATTCCTTTCTTTAAGTATTTACCAAGGACTCGCGTCACGATTGACGTATATTTATATCAAGTACATACATACATACATACTGGTGCCTTTCGAAGCCCACAAATTCATTTGTCCGGCCAAAAACGTCGAAACACGTCTTCCATTCAACCCTCCCATTACCACAGAATATATAGTTAAAGTTGCACAGAAGGCTCGCTTTAAACAAAGATCGAAAAAAACACACACATTGATACGCGTTCGTACTGACGAGCAGCAAGTGCAAGCGTATACTGGCTTTTGGTAGAGATTGTGCCGAACAATATCACCGTTCGTACTTTTCTATGATCAAAATTCACAGACTACATTGCAAAGTTCTAATTTGGTTCATAGAAATAGCAACTTTACTTGTGAAGCATACGATTCCTTTTAGCATGAAACTTATTCAAATTCGCTCATTGTAACAGAGTAAGGTTGTTGTTGAAATGATCATACTTAATAAGTTAACAATTAGTTAGGAATAAGTTCCTATTTATCTTATTGCAAGGCGAGTGCTTTAATTGAATATAAAGCAAAGTCAACGTCCAGTCTGTGATTTTTTTCCAATATAAGTGTACTTTTCTGTAGTCTATCTATTCTGTGTTTCTGCGATCATCGTTCCGTAATAGTAGATGACTCTGATTGGGTCAATTGGACCCTTTGTTGAACCAGCCGTGTACAGCACAAAAACAATAGGAATATCCGATTTATGAGTGATTTTAATGTTTTTATGCTAACGGATTTCAGTTTTGATATCGGTAACGTGGTTTTAATTGAAAATTGGCTGGATGAAAATGTTGGAGCTTTGCTATTTCGTTGCTAATGATTTTATTTATAGCTTTATTTTACTTCTGCCCAGGAGTGGGAAACTTGATAGGGTACCAAACATATATTATTCATGTAAATATTTTTTAATGAAGTCTCTACTGAGAGCATAATTATCGATTTTGTTCTCAGAGGTATCTATTTAACCTACCTACTTAAGAACTGCTATTATTTAATGTTTTGGACCAGGTAGTTCCTTAAAATATTTTTCAAATATATGCTTGAAAGACGACTTTGTTTTATTACGTTATCAATAAAGACGCGTCAATATTATCGAGTAAATCACAAAAAGGTAGATTACAATCAATCAATCAATCACTTCATTTATTTAGTCAGACAAAAATATCCAAATCCAATAAAAAAAAAAAAAAAATATCCAAAATATCCAATGTACACAAATTCGCAAAACATAAAATAATAATAATTAAATAACATATTCAAAATCAAAATCAGCAAAGTACAATAATATTTCAAAATAACAAAATGAGGAATTTAATTAATGCATAATTATAGAGTTAAAATTGATAACATGTAAAATAACAGAATAACAAAATAATTCATAGAATTTAAAATAATAATTTATAATAACAAAGTCAATAAGATTTAATAGATTAATAATTTTCTATAACATACTAAATAATATAATAAACTCAGATAATAGACTCAGATTACGTCTTTCTATTTTAACTTCGAGAAAGTTTGCATTGATTACGAAAAAATAACCGTCATTAAGACAGTCACCGTTTATAAACCTTTCAGGGTTCAATATCGTTTGACTCTGGAATTTTATCATTAGAAACTTCGAAACACCGACTATCCTCAATATACGTTTTCAATTAAACCCACGTCTAATTATCCAAGCAAAGGAAATAAATGAGAAATTTAGTAATTCATTGTACGTATTCAAATAACCGGGTGGACTTCTCAGTGTTAGCAGTTCTGAAAATTTCGGACCTGAATAAATAAAAAGGTCTTAGAAATGTACCATTTTCCGTTACATTTTTCAAGCATTATTATTACATTCTGAAGTGGAATGTCAGGATATAAAACTCGCGTTAAGCACTACAAAGTGAGACACAGTTTCACACTTTGACTCTAGACCAGTGTACTCGTAGAAAATGTTCATCAGTTATTAAAATAAATATGCTGTTTCATACAAATACGTACACGGTCAAAATGTATGGAACAGTTGATGTGTTAGGGACCTAACTAAGGACTGAACTCAAAAGCAGTGGACTGTAATTTTAAATAGTATAATCCAAAATAGGTGTCTACAATAATACTGTTGGTAAACTAAGGAATGTGCGCGCGCGTCGTCTTCAGAGATCGGTAGCGAAGTGGGCTGGTGGCCCGCGTCCCGCACGTCGCACGCCGCACCTCTCGCCGCCGCCCGCCGTCGCCCGCCGTCATCCGACAGCAGCCGAAGATTGCCGAGTGGTCGGCGGCGCCCGAACAGATGTATTTATTTACCAACCGTTGTCTCACTGCTGGTTATACTACAACAGCCCATAACGTCCACTGCTGGACATAAGCCTCTCCCATGATGGGAGGAATTTGCCGTAATCTCCACGCTTGGCAGGCGGATTGGAGATCGCAGTGATGAAAGACTAACAGAAAACGCTGCTGCCCATTCTCTGGTCTACGGAGGCACAAGGTGTACTGCCTCAGACATTAGTCGCCTTATACGACACCCGTGAGTGTAATGGGTTGGTTCTATTCTACTCTGCCGGATACCACACGGCCAACTGCTGGTTATATTAAATAATAATCGACTTAAAAGTCTGCAGAAGCGATGACATACCGCGATATCGGTACAAATCTTAATCTTAATTCATGGTCATTTGCATGGTCTTTGCATCGCATTTAATATAATGAAAGAAAGAACAGGTTTATTTGGCACATGCCGCAAACCCACACGACCTCAACATCTGCCTAGCCTTTTCCCAACTACGTTGGGATCACCTTCCAGTCTAACCGGGTGCAGCTGAATTCCAATATTTTACATGGAGCGACTGCCTATCTGACCTCCACAACCCAGTTAGTACTAAGTAATACGGTACCCCTTGGTAAGACTGGTTTAGATTTTTGGGGCCACTGACTACCTGTAACGACTGTCAAAGATCTACAAATGACAGCCGGGACCAAATGCTTAACTTACTTTCTGAGGCACGAGGAAAACTCGGTATATAAGGGGTGGTCACCCATCCACAGATCAACCTAGGCAAGCAGGGCTTAACCTAAAGATCGACCCGAGCGTCTGCTGTTTTATGTCTACAAAGTGCCGCTAGCTAATTAAACTTGACCTTGGATTTATTTCGGTAGTTCCAATATTAATTTTACAACGACACAACCCAAGTGTACAAGTACCTACGATAGAATATACCTAACCGTCTACGCTTAGTTGTATCCAACAAATTGTGCGAGACGATAAGAGATTGATCCAGTGTTTCCCTTTATTCTTGAATCAGTATGCAAAGTTGCGAGCTCCACAACCACTTAAGAGATATCAGCTTCTCAGTACATTTGAAATACTACGGAGTTCATTGACGGTCGACCAATTTACAACCTTATAACTTATAACGTAAGGGTGAAAAGTGACCGTCACCTCCTTCTGCAAGTAGTAATGCTAGAGAAGGAACGTGAGAGGGAGAGAACCTCACGTCCCGGCCGCGGCGGGAGACGCCCCGGCGTTGAGGGCCACGTGGTCGCCCCCGGTCACCGTAGGCGCGGGCCGCCGTATGGGCTAGCTCGCCTTCCGTCCGTCTCATGACGACAGGCCATGTCGACAGCGCGTTCGTGTTCTACGCGCGCCTCAAAGACAGTCAGCAAAGGAAGGGGTCCGCAAGGGCCGATGCCCGCAGTCCCGCAGCCCCGGCGGCTGCAGGACTGTTCAAAAGAGATACCGTGGCTCCGAAACACAAAGGGCGATGAAGGAACATGGATGGGTTTTAGTCAGTAAAAATCTGACACTCCCTTCTGCCCCGCCCAGAGCGCGAGGAGTATTTGATGACTTCCCATCAGAAAAAAAAAAAAAATTGAAAAGTGTAGTACCTCCTACTTTGACGGATCAAAATGAACCAGATTTCTGTTATTTCGTCTCTAGGCACTATGTCGGTTTCAGTTAAGATTTTTGAGAAAGTTTTTGTTTATAACATTTTCTACTTATTTTGTCACCTCTGCCCGGTTCATCAGAAATTACTGGCGTGACGGTATGAATTATTATTCGACTACGCATAATTTGACATGAAAATTCCTGTGAATTTTGCCTCTATCACTCTCAACCGTTTTTTATTAACGTTGGATTGCATTGTTAAATTAATTTACTCTGCAATCTTGTAATTTGACGCCTACCTAATAATACTCGTATGTCTCTAGTGTACTTTGTGTAATTTATTTCATCACCACTGCTCTCAAAAACGGTGAAGGAAAACATCGTGAGGAAACCGGCACGTCCTAGAACCAAAAATTCGAAGGCATGTGACATCTACCAACCCGCACTGGGCCCGAGTCATTCCCTCTCATAGAAAGGAGGACGTGTGTCCCACCTGTGGGAATATTATAGACTGATTATGGTTATGCTTATGTACAAAGTGGGACTTTTAGTTTGCTCAGTAATCAAGTTCCTTAACTATACAACACGCACATTTAGTGACCTAAAAACATACATACACTAGTTCGCAGTCCATACCATTTTCGACGGATTAACCAATTCAAAGGTTTATTTTTTTCATGCCCATATATCCCTAAATACACCACTTTAATATTTAAATCCTTCACTATCGTAACCATTTATCAAAGTAAACAAGAGAGTATCATCAAATATTATTATTTGCTTCTGCGCAAAATATTATAATAGAAATTCCACTGCGTTGGATGCAAAATTGTGTTCAATAACTCCCTTCATATTTTTTTGCTGTCATAAAATATTTCTGGGTGTGGCTTTACGAGACTAAAGTTTTGTATATTATAATGTCGAATAAAACGTAGAATATTTATACGGATCGATTTATAGGTTAAATCATCTTTCGATACTAGGAAATAAATTATGTGTTAGACTTGTATTTCTCAAACTACAATGCCGAACATAGTTTTCAATAAGAATTAGAATAATTTATTTGCTTAAAATATAGGTGTTACCAGTTGTTAAAGTTGGTGGTTTAGGCACAAACCATATTTTGCCTTTTAGCCCTAAAAAGGCAAAACACGGGATGAGCATTCAACAACAAAGCTTATGTATGTTCGAATAAAATGTATTATTCTTTATCAACATACCCTCCTCCTTTAGATAATTTCTTGCACTGAACCAAGCTTTACAGAAAGTTCGATCCTCAGCCATTTCTTTAGTCATTTGTTCTCATTCGCTGAGATGGAATTGTAGCTACCTTTTAAAGCCAGGCGCTGTTTCTAGATAGTTCATCAATGGAGGTCCTAATTGACTGAACTTTCTTTTTACTGCCTGTCCTTAAGACGACTTATTGCCTCTACTTTGTTATTGTTTATTTTTAATTAGACGTTTTCGTTATTTCTTTTTTGTGTTCGTCTATTTGTGCCTTGAAGTTTTTGTTTTTAATTTGGTGGCTAAGGCAAAGTAAATCTCAGATGGCGCCATCATAGTTGGTCTTAATCCGACCAATGAGGTTAAGCTATTTTGAAATATAAAATGACATTGCCACATTTTCAACCAATGACGATGTTTGTGTACCAACTATGCTAGCGCCATTAGTTCCACAGTTAGCCTCCCCGCATTCTGAGAAGTCTCAAGCGATAGTAGGTTCTGCTTTCGTAAAATACTTCAACTTTTTTAGGGGTAATGAAAAACAAGCCGTTAAGTTCTTTTTCCCCTATAGAAAAAGGATACTCCGACCAGACGGGTGTTGTTTGGTAGACTACTGCCCAATAATTTGTTGTCGGGTTTATCTATATAGGGTGTAAACAGAGCCTTCACGAAGCCGTCAACCAAGCATTCTGTACATCAAACTAAGTAAGTTTACGCAAAAAATATTGCTGGGAAACGACTTTTATTTTTGGGTGAAAAATCACGTTTTACGGTAGGACTCAATGTAACGCACTCAAAACATTGTACTCATGCATGGATTGAATAGTACGGTTGGGGTCGTGGAGGTGTTTAAAGTAAAAATCTTACAATACATGTATTTAAAACAAAAACTTGTGAAAAAGTTGGAACTATGGTCCCATATCTCCGTAACTAGAAGGTTAGTATAGTCTAGAACAAATAATGATCACAATGACCGGATGGGGAGAACAAAGTGCCTTACGGCTTCGTTAAGGGTCTATTTACACCCTTTATAGTCTTAAGTCGTGGATAACTCAACTACGCGATGGATGCATTGAACACTACAGTGGTCATGTAGGTATTTAAAGTAAAGTTATTAACTTATGACATTAAAAAAAAAACTTATAAAATAGTTGGAACTTTCTTACCTCTAATATCTTCGTAACTAGAAGGTGAAGGAAGGAAGGTGGTATGATTCAGAACCAAAAAAGACATTGGCAGGGAGAAAAAGTGCTGCCGTGAAGGGTGTTTTTACACCCTTGATGCTGAATGATTAATCCGAAGATATTCTACTTGTAATTTTACTCCGCATTCGTAAATAAACGTAGTTTTCTGTGTAGTTATTTTATTAGTTAAATAGCGTTTGAATTGAGAACTATCTCGCTAAGGCAATTTCCTTGCTTGAGCGATTCCGTAGCTAAAAAGTCATTCTTTATTATTTCCTACCTTACTTCAATATCCGTATTTCCATAATTCTTAACATCACCATTTCCTTAATAACAACCCGTTACAAAACAAATTGAAATCAACTTCAAAAAACAACATTAATTATCCAATTTTAATGCTAAACAATAAGACTACTTAGAAGAAATTATAGAACATAACCCTTTTCGCGGAGGGTAGTTGTAAGTAGTTAACGACACGCACGTAATTACAGGCACGCACGGTCTTAAAGACCTAGCCGTTGCAGGGTTGAAATGTACAGTTATGAGCAAAAATATCGTGTTCACTTAAGGTTCGGTTGACTTAGATGTCCAGAGCCGCATTCACAGTTTGTCCGTACCAGGATCGACCGATCCTTTAAATTCAGAAACGACTTTCTTAGAGTTTTGTTTTACTATGCAAGCCATTTTAAACGACTTTGATATTGTTAACTTTTTGCTATGAGAACCTTGAAACTCGATTCTGTGACTGAATACCATAGTTTTGACGAACATCGGCTTTAAATTTCACTAAGTGTACAGCTTACGCATATAATGCTCGCGACTGTACAATGTACAACGTTTTATGTGCATCCCTCACGCTTGTAATCACATGTTGTGTAGCAATAATGTTGCCATTTGTAACGATATCGGTATGTACAAGCAAGTGCGGTTTTTGTAGGAACTTTTACTTTGTGCACATTCACATCTTCCCCTTAAAAATTACTGGTAAAATGTAGGTGGACTAAAATCATAATCATAACCATAATAATTTATTTATTTGCACAAACATGAGTACAATACATACAACAACAAATTGTCAGCATGCAAGAGATGTTAGAATAAGTATAAATACAGATCATCACGTTTGCCAACAATGGCATGCAAACGTTAAATACAATAATTTATAATGTCACTCCGAGTCGAATTATTCAAAAATAACATGATAATTAAAAAAAAAAAGATAACAAATACAAAGAGAGACCATAGAGAATAAAAGATAAGTAACTTAAAATCAGAATTTCTCATCTAAAAACTCATTTAAATTATAATATGCCATAACTGCTAGTAAATTAATTACTTTTCTTTTGAATGCTACATCCCTTAACTACTTTCAGTTTTTCGGAAGTTTATTAAAGATTTTTGGAGCAATGCAAAAGACACTTTGGACCATAGTCCAAAGTGTCTTTTGCAATCAACTTAGCGTAACCTTTTAAACCTGAGTGATATTGTACTATTTCCTTAAGATAAAATACTCTTATTTTGTAACGCAGTCCAAAATACAATTATTGAAGGAACATTTTTCTTTGGTGTTTCATAATTATAGTTTCTCCTCCACTATTATTAGGAGACTTATTAATAACTTAACTGATGAAATGTGGGTGTATTTTCCTGCCTACATACTATATTTAGTGCCAGCCCACTCTGGGATGTTATTTGATGTCTATTATTGCTTCTCCATTTATTATGAATGAAAGCGAGACGGCAGGAACTTAAATTTACAAAAGATTTTTTTCAGATAGATGACAAAAATACCTGATTTTTCAAAGAACTTTGGAAACGTCCCTACTCAAATAACAATTTGGATTGTCAACAATTTTCTGAAAATGTCACGATGTTCAATCAATCATGAATATTTGAAAATGTTGTGGGCGTCTATTTTCAAATGTATATTGACTGGAGTCTATAAGGGGCCCTACATAGGTGGTCGGGTCGGCGTGATCGTCAAAGTCGGGAGGCAAAATCGAATAGGCAAATGTAGATATACGACTCGGAAAAAGATGCACGGCTTATTCGCTACTCGAATTGTGACGAGTCAAACCTAACACGATTCAGCGATGGTAGATGACGGATGGAATTAGCCGCTCGGCAAAACGAGCCGAATGAAACCTTATTATATTGAAATTACTGTGAAACGGGCTGGTCCATAACTTAACGCCCAAAGATCTTTCGATCCATCCCAGCTCCCGAGAAAGGCCAGCAACGCCTTGGTGTTACTATCTCTCGGAGAGAATTTGGGTTGGGGTGGGTGCTTTGCTCTGTATGAGGCAACCTCTGGGCAGTCAAAAAGGCTCTGTACACTGGGTAGAGCCTGCGTGAATACCTGGTATGTGTGGTAATTGCTTTGAATCGGCTTTCGTGTTCAACAAATAATGCCGAATCGTATGTACGGTCCCGAACAAGTGATTAGCACACCTTATACACCCATATTAAATTCTTTTACACAAATTTCGAAGAAAAAGGAAATGTATTCGTAAATTATTAAGCAGAGACTAAGTACAATCTTGTGGAAGTTTTTTAAAATTTATTCTGTTGTAAAACCTGGCATCGTGAATTATGTCGTGTAAGAAACTTTCAGGCACACGTACTTGAAGGTAGGAATTGGGTCAGACGTTACTCGCTTCTGTGGAATGATAATAAGTTTATGTTTGGTTGAATTTATTAAGACTTTTACCATTGTCTTTTTGGACTGGTCTTTTTAATGGTTTGCACTTTAGAGCTTAGCGAACTACACGAAGCAAGCGGAGTTTCTTTGATCGATAACTGAGGGGAAAGTACAACAGTAACTTAATAACTTAGTTCGTAATATAAATAAAATACCATAAACTATCACAAATTAGAGGAAAACATCGTACCTTTTACTCAACAAACAAATACATTTTATCATAACAGTTACAAGCTCCACCTCAGTATCGCAACTCCTCTAAACTTATAATTATTGTGCGGTACTGAGGTTATTCGTTATTTGTTACCACGGTAACTTACTAATTGTATTACAAACTTGTTAATAGCTGATATTGATATTTTGTTCGTGGGAGTTGAATTTGACTGGATAGTTATATTGGACTTTTGATAAACGAATTTCTGATATTAATGTTAATTTGCTGTCCTTAGAGAGCCGTAATTGTGTCGTATAAGATGTTATCACAGAAGTGCTTTAGCGGCCGACAAGGTAAAGCCGCGCTAGCCTAGGTTGGTCCGTGGATGGGTGACCGCCCATTACATACCGCGTTTCCTCCGTGCCTCAAAAAGCACGTTATGTCGTTGATCCCGGCTGTCATTTGTAGATCTTTGACAGCCGTTACAGGTAGTCATTGGCCCGAACGTCTGACAACCAGTCTTACCAAGGGGGAGTCCCTCAACCAGTGAGTGTTACCAAGAAGTATCGTATTACCCAGTACTAACTGGGTTGTGGAGGTCAGATAGGCAGTCGCTCCATGTAAAATACAGGTATTCAGCTGCATCCGGTTAGACTGGAAGCCGACCCCAACATAGTTGGGAAAAGGCTAAGCAGATGATGATGATGCTGCAGCGGCTGTTGTTAGAGGCGACATTGTCAATACTGTACTATATTATTATATTTATATATTTTTTACTTTCTGTCCTAGTGTGTCACTCGCACTACGACATAAGTGATTCAAAGACCAGGTAAACATGACATAGAGAAGGCTGTATCTCAACAGTGGGTTGATCAAGGCTGTTTGCCCTTTTACATTGTCACAGTGATCTTATGTGGTTGGGTATCATGATAATGGAAACCGTCCCTTTCCGAATTCGTACTTCCTGTGTGGAAACGAGACGAAACCTTCAAAGAAAAGGGTATTTTCAATTAGCAATATTATAACATTTGGCTTGTTTTCCTAGAAGGTTAAAGCAAAGTGTACCGTGTGTGTGTGCAAGAATAGCAGTTTTTAAAGTTTTGTACTTATTAAGGTTCGAGCTATTTTATTATAAATAAATTAATTAATATCTCTGAACATTACACACACCGCCATCTAGTGCCACACTAAGCAACGAGTCTCTAACATAACACCAATACTCCAAGCGATGAGATCCCTACTCCTATTTGGGTGATAATATTGTAATGCATGTTTATATTTATAACTACGTATTTTATTATGGGCATAATAACATTTCACAGTAAAGGCTTGGCCACTGTCCAAAACGGCCATTTTTGTTATTGTTATCAGTAAGTCGCGTCGTAAAAAAACAATATCGTTATGAAAACAGCAATATTTCTTAATTATTCTAACTTGGAGGGCTTCGACATAGTGTCAATATTGTAGAATTGAAAGAAAAAAAGATTAATCGTCATCTGCCTAGACTTTTCCTAACTATGATTCAGCTAAATACCAGTATTTTACAAAAAGTGACTGCCTATCTGTTCTCCACAACCCAGTTCGTACTGCGTAATACGATACTTCTTGGTAACACTCACTAGTTGAGGGACTTTTGGACCTGTAACGACTTTCAAAGATCTGTAAACCCAATGACTTAATGACAGCCGGGATAAACTTTTTTATTAATTAAAAAGTCGCTCACTTTTACGTTACGTTTATTTCGCGCGTTCATTCGAGGGCTTTAGACACGTAGTAGTAATTGCAAAACACATTTGCACTAGCTTCAGGCATTACTTTCAAAAGTCAATTTCCCTTTAAGTTAACCCTCCCTATCCACACCAGCACAATCCAAAATAAAACCACCAATACACAGCTTCATTAGCGCTATCACGAAAAACGAACCAATCTGGTGATGACGTCACGAAACCCATTAGCAAGCACAAAGCGCGTTAACCAACGATGGTTTTAAAACAATAGATATTTTAATTACTGAGCGCGAGGGTCAATGTATATTGTAGTAATTATAAGTGAAGCGTCTTTTTTGTGGAGGTGGTGTTATTTTTTATTGAGTTATTTAAAAAAACATGGTTCGCGTCTCATAATGATCCCTAGAGCCAAGATTTGTCATAGTTAAGTTATTCGCTGGAAAATATATTTTGATCATCACAGGCTGATTTTAAAAAGGACAATACGGCGGTATCCAAATCCATTAGAGATACCGAGGAACTGTCTCAGGAAACTTTTTAGTTTCTTTTATTATGAAAACAATTTGGTAGACAATAAAATCTAATCCACATAATAACACATCAAAAAATATTGGTCTGTTTCACTCATTTTACGGACAAAAGGTACTTGACCAAAAAATGTAGTATGCCAAAATTATTATTGTTTACATTAAAAAGAGCTAAACTTTCTCATAACTGTTTTCCAGTATCTTCTTTAAATTCGGATTTCCCCATAATGTCCTACTTAAAAAAAACACATTGTGTATCCCGATATTACGATTTAAATAACATTACTTATTTGTTACTGATAAACGAGAGTACGCGTGTCTACTTATAAGACTTAATAACTAAGAAAGGTCCTTTACAAAAAATAATTCTTTTGAAACCAGCAGGAAACTTATATTTGCAAAAATGAAAGAAATAAGGTCAAAATATTCTTGCTGAAAGGTAGGAATATCTTTGAAATGAAAGAAACAGAACCTCCATTCAAAGACAGCCTAAACAATTTTTCCCTCTATTATTTTTACAGAAGAAAATCATCGCCATTTCTCCATTCGCCCACAGTTGAAACAAAAGCGCTGTATTTTCCAAGTCAGTAAATTAATTAGTGGTCTCGGGTCAATGTAGCGTAACAGATGATGACCCTAAATCTCAGGATATCATCAATTTCGCAAGAAAAGTTAATGTTACATTCGGTTCAGTGGAGCCCATTTTGGTTTTTCCTCGTGTCGCTTCGCTGACGGACCTGGCGACCATTTTAGATTTCTACTTACTCCGGGGTTTCTGGATAGATAAAACTGACCCTGCTAAGAGGTTATGTTTTTATAAGAACTTTCATAATCAGCCTAAAATGTTCCCACTGCTGGAATAAAGGCTTTGTCTCAATGAGAACGAGCGGGAATGATTGATAAGCGGGTTACAAAAAACTTCAGGGCAGTCTATAAAAATGTTAAACGAAACTAACAGCTCGAAAACGTTCGTATCTTTACCAAAAGATGGAAAGTATCGGCAGTGCAGTTTTTAGAAAAGCATAAGAAAGGCAAAACATTAGTGCTTTTAAAGATCAATGGAACTCTCGACCAAACCAATCATGACATAAAAGAGAAATTATCCAGACATTGTTAGTATCTTTGAATAGTTCAAATAACTAAACATAAAACTCATACTTACGTAATTTACAGTTAAAATAATGATTAAGGATTGATTAACTATACAATTTTTAACGTTTAAACGTCTCAAAATTTCTATAAATGAATCCTTGTATATCGGTATCGCTCAGTTATTGAGTTGTCGAGGTCAGCGGGTGGCTCCATGTTAAAATATTGATATTCAGGAGCATCTGGTTATACTGGAAATCGAGTTTCAACCAATTTAATACAGCCTGGGTTTCCAATAGTTTAGTGTCATTTTAGCCGGACATACTCAGAGATTTTAATTAATTTAGTCGCAGGGCCCAGACTTGAGGCAGTCGCTTTCAAAGTGATTCGTATTTCTAAAATATTTTCAACAGGATTAATTAAACATTGTTTTTTTTTGTTAGCCTTTTTGAGTGTCCCACTGCTGGGCAAAGGCCTCCCCTTTCTCCTCCCAAACCTCTCTGTCCTGTGCGATATCGATACATCGGATATGGATTTTTAAAGGGATTATAAAAAAAAATGGATGCTTAATTTTTTCGTAGCCACTGAAGTATTTCTAATGTTTCATGACAAATGTTTTTGATAGAAAATTGGGTTGAAGACAATATTTTAAATGTAATATTGTTGAAAAAGCTTATACTAATTTTAACAAGCACAAAGATTTTAACAAAAAAAAAATGTGTTTCAAATAAGACAAAGAAACTGGAACATGTAGCCTATAAAAAAAAAAAAACAAAACCAATACAACTAAAATCAATTTTAGTCTGAAACGTATCTACGAGTATTTTCAGTATACTTTAAGTTAAGAGTATTAGTGCCTTATTATAACAATATTCTCGACGACGATTCTGACAATTCTAGCTTCGAGAAAATACCTTATTAAAATGGTTTCGAAAATATTATGTTTATAATACTTTAGGAGACAATCTTAATCCCTGACAGCCAGAAGACCACACCTCATAGAGATGTTTTTTTTGCGTTTTTTCACAACTCGCTTGATGTGAAGCAATGATGAGGCCTACGGTGGATCACGCTTGCCTGAAACTTTGAAGAGATCTGGATTACAATGGTCGGGAAACAGAGAGGCCGGCAGTGAATTCCACGGACTGGCGGTTCGCACAATAAAGATAGAAGCAGAGCGCTTAGTTCAGGTCGGTGGAACATCAAACATATAACGGTGAGGCTTCACCGTATCTCTGCTCGTCTGATGATAGAAGCTGGACAAAACCAACGACCAGTGGTTCATATTAGCCCCGAAAAAACCGGCCAAGTGCGAGTCGGACTAGCGCATGTAAGGTTACCATCGTAGGAGAGCAGCCCTGTTTATTTTTATTATTTGTTGTTATAGTGGCAACAGTAATAAACATTTTGTGAATTTCAACTGTCTCATGTCTGCCTATTACGGATCATGAGATACAGCCCGCTGACCGACAGACGGACGGATGGACAGCGGAGGCTTAGTAGTAGAGTCCCGTTGGTTACCCTTCTGGTACGGAACTCTATATAAAGACGATATGGGATGAAGCTGCCTTACTTTTTTAATATCACGAGAAAAATCCTTTTGAATCTTGCGTAAGTGTAACTTATTTATCTCTCTGACTATACGTAGCAGACTTTACGAGTTTAACGCGCGTGTACGTGAGCAGTGTTCTCAATGACGGGTTTTTTATCGGATAAAAAGATTTAACTATGTTTCAATGTTAGAGGGCTTTCAAGCTTTTCTTTCTTTAGTATTGTCCTTCTTAATCCTCGAGAATGTGTGATCTCTGTGAACTTGTGAAGGTCAGATGTTAGTAGATTTACGAAACTAAAAGCAGCTTATAGTTTGAGTGATTTTGGAATGGCATAAATTCCCATAGCATACTGATGTAGACGCGCGACCCATGATAAAAGGCCACGTCGTATTGTAAACAAGCGACCGTTGTGTTGTTGCTTGGCGAACCCCAACGAGTGGTGGCGTCGTCAGAGTAGCACTTTAAATTGTTCTAACTAATGAGACGCATTTGAATATGAAGATCGCGTAATCGTTCAACTGATCACTTTGGCTAGGACATGGCGTCACAGTTATAAACTAGTGTTAAAGTAGAACGGTTGTTTCTTTTACTCGTTAAACGCTTTACACATATCGCATACATGAAAGACCTATCAATGATCGCTTCAACAAAAGCTCAATTAAACAATGTTGTAATTACTTTGATATACAGAAACATTGGGTCACGATGTATGACCAAAAGTCTACCTATAATATATAATATATACAAGGTGTAATACAAGGTTGACCCTTCACGAAGCCGTCAACTGAGCATTCTGTACATAAACTAAGTGACTCTACTCAATAATGATCGCTAGCGGTTTTTTGGGGTGAAAAATCATGTTTTACGGTAAAACTCAATGTAATGCACTCAAAACATTGTGCTAATGGATAGATTGAATAGTACAGGGGTCGTGGAGGTGTTTAAATTAAAAACATGTATTAAAAGATGACGGAATGGGATGCCGTCACCTCCTTCTGCGAAGCAGTAATGCTAGAGAAGGAGGTGGCGGAACGTGAGAGGGAGAGGACCTCACGTCCCTGCCACCGCGGGAGACGCATCGGGCGTCGTAGGTGCGGGCCTATGGACGGAGATCTATGGGCTAGTTCGCCGTCCGTCCGTCTAATGACGACAGGCCGTGTCAACGGCGTCTTCGTGGTCCACACGCGCCTTAAAGAGTGTCAGCAAAAGGAAGGGGTCCGAAAGGGCTGACGCCTGCCGGGGCTGCGGGACTGTTCGAAAGAGATACCGAGGCTCCGGAACACAAAGGGCAATGAAGGAACATGGATGGGTTTTAGTCAGTAACAGTCTGACACTCCCTCCTGCTCCGCCCAGAGAGGGAGGAGTCATTTGATGATGTCCTATCTGAAAAAGACGGGGCTGCGGGACTGTTTGAATTTTTCACTTACGGGACGCTGCATTATCCCTGAGTGTTATAGGCTTGACATTTAAAACATTTCCATGAGTGAGTAAATGCCGTTTATAACAGGAGCGAAGCTTCGAGCAAAAGCTAGTATCTAGTAAAGCAATTAGACTATTAAACGTGCTCTCACTGAAAATCGATTACAGACGTGGAAAGTTTTCATAGCCATCGACGACCAATAACCATGATAAACTACGAGTATATAATACAAAAGGACACAAAAACTATCTCTGACCAAACAATAATCTCAACAAAAAAAAAACATACACAAATCTTCTATAAGTAACGACGATTCCTTTTTGTCTGTTTCCTTTCGAGAAGTTTCGTAACAAAATGGTAACTATGACGTCATATTTGGCATATGTCGTGACCAGGAAAATATGTTGGACAAGTACAGAAAAAGTTTTTGGTTCTTCGTGGAAGCTTAATATAGAGTCAGGGGAAACTTTTAACGTATATGATTTAGTTGCCTGATGGCTTAGAGGTTTGATGTGATTTCATAGAAGCAAAATATATGTGCAAACGTTTTAATAGGTTCGTTTCTGGATTTATTCAAAGTATTTTACTACGGTTATTAAGCGCACAGCCAAAGTGTGGAACTCTCTGCCGGCGGCATCTGTGTTCCCTCCCAAATTTGACCCGCCTGCCTTTAAAGCAAGAGTGAACAGGCATCTTCTGGGCACGCTCATTTCATCATAGATCCATCCTTCGCTTTCCATCAGGCGTGATCGAGGCCAAGAGCAGGCTCATTTTGCAAAAAACAAAGGAAAAAACAAATACTGGTAACGATGCGCGATGGTATTACCCGAATAGTTTAGCAGGGATGAACATTTCTAGGCCACCGTTGTTATGAAAATGGGCGTCTTGCCATAAATCGTGCCAAAATCTAGGCTGTGGGCTTCCATTGCGAAAACCCTTTTGGAAAACATTCATATTTTCCCATTTGAATTATCCTATTATCCCACCCAAATCCATTATTACGACGGTTTTGCACAAGTCACTATAAAAATCCGGCTAAGTGCGAGTCGGACTTGCGCATGAAGGGTTCCGTAACATCGTTCAGTAGGAGAGCCCCTTTAATTTTTCATTCTGTGAAAATTTCAGCTGTCTACCTCTTATAGATCATGAGATACAGCCCGCTGACAGACAGGCGGAAGGATGGACAGACGGTCAGCGTGGCTTAGAGATAGGTCCTTGGTTACCCATCGGTACGGAACTCTAAACATATGTGGTACACACGGTGACACATCAAACTATACATTTCCAGTATAACATGGCCTCGCTTTGTATGAGAGATCCGCGGGAACTGGTTCTGTATACCCTTACCTAAATGCGTATCAGTAGCTCACAGGTGTCACGTGGCACGTGTAACTTTACCTTCTTTCAAAATATTACATGAATAAAAAGTAGTTCTATTCATGTGTTTGACGAGGGATATGTACCTTTTCTGGCTGGACGTAAAGAAATACGTACCTAACCCTTTGCTTAGTCAGGTAAAAGGGAAGGGTTGGTACCCTCCGGTGTGTACCGTCAGGGTAATTAATTGTTGCATATTGACACTCTTCGCAAATTTACTGTGTTATAGCCATTTCATACCACTGTCAAAAATTTACAGTAGTGTTTGTACAGGGTGTAAGACCCCTGACCCTTCACGAAGCCATGAAAACAAGCATTCTGTACATCAAACGCAGTAACTCTGCGCAAAAATGATTGCTGGGAAACTACTTTTTTATTTTGGGGTGAAAAATCACATTTTACTCCAAAAATCAATGTGATGCAATTGACACATATGTGCTAATATCGATGCACTGAGTAGTAAACGGGATATGGAGGTATTTAAATAAATAAAAAAAAACTTGTGAAAAAATTGGAACTTTGACCCCCAATATCTCCGTAACTAGAAAGTTCCCAGGTATAGTCTAGATTAGAACAAAAAAACCGGCCAAGAGCGAGTCGGACTCGCACGCCGAGGGTTTCGCACAAACTTTTTTGAATGAAAGGTAAATTGCGATTTATGACGTATTCAAAAAAACTAATAACTAAATCTCGTTTAAACCAATTTTCGGTGGAAGTTTACATGGCAATGTACATCATGTATTTTTTTTAGTTGATTCTCTTATTTTAGAAGTTACAGGGGGGGCGACACATTTTACCACTTTGGAAGTGTCTCCTGCGCAAACTATTCAGTTAAAAAAAAAAATTTGAAACTTCAATATCATTTTTGAAGACCTATCCATAGATACCCCACACGTATGTATGGGTTTGATGAAAAAAAAATGTTGAATTTCAGTTTTAGGTTTGGGGGAACCCCCGAAATTTATTGTTTTTTTTTCTATATTTTTGTGTGAAAATCTTAATGCGGTTTACAGAATACATCTATTTACCAAGTTTCAACAGCATAGTTCTTATAGTTTTGGAAAAAAAGTGGCTGTGACATACGGACGGACAGACAAACAGACATGACGAATCCATAAAGGTTCCGTTTTTTGCCATTTGGCAACGTAACCCTAAAAATGATTGCAGTGACGCGGACAGACAGAGTAAGTGCCTTTCGGCTTCGTTAAGAATCAACTTACACCGTTATGTGGTTGGCTTTTAGTCTCACTGGATGCAACTGAAGACCATAATTTGACATAGATCGACTGCCTGTCTATCTGACCACTACAATTTAGGGTAACACGATACCCTTGGTAAGGCTATTGTGTTTATACACGGACTATTTAAGTGGATTTCTAATTTGCTTAGCGGTTAATTTCCCTGACTTTACTTCTAGGATTTTTTATTGTAGCATAGTTTTTTATATCCTTTTCTGTCCCCAGCTGGGCAAATTCTTTCCCCATTCCTTTCCAACTCTCTCGGAGTTTTGCATCTTCCAGTTCGGTCAATCAGTTAGCAATGAGCCCAAATAGTTACACAACCGTTTCTTGGGCCTGCCTCGATGAAGACAACCGTCTTCAGGTAACCACTATCTGACGACTCTGGCCCATAATCCTGACCCATTCTTGGAATGTGGGTCACATTTCAAGATAGGTCGGAATAGATGAGCCCAGTTCCATTTTAAAATTTTAAAATGAACAAATTTCTCCAAATTTGTGTATACTTAAATACATGTTCTCTGGAAATACCTAGAGCGTGTTCCTGAAAAAGTTTATTGCAAACATCAAAGCCTCGAACTGAATTGACCTTTTATTACAGTTGTCAAAATAGTCCATTATAAAGTTAATCTACTGTACCAGGATAACGACAGGAGCCAGAGTAATGACGTTAGTCCCCTGACCTGTTCCCTTGCGTTTTGTTATTCCTTCTATATGTTATGCGTTTTAATTTCATAGGTGGCTGAGTTTAATTTAAAGGGTGCTTTTAAGTGTGTTGTTTTAATTTCGGTGATAAAAGAAGAGACGGGTGTTATTTTTTAACCGACAAAAAACAAGAAGATGTTCTTAATTCGACGCGTAACTTTTTTTTATGACCATGCATCGGTTTTTATAGAAAAGTCCTATTTTAATGATTATTTTTATTGGAGAGCGTATATCTCAAAAATGGTTAAATTTTAAATTTAAAAATAAAATCTACCTCTAAGGGTAGAAAAACAGGGGTAGATTGGATTTTTTCTTACTGAATTTTCAATTGTGAACCGAAATATGTAGTTCTGATGACGATACAACATCATAGAGATCTGGATTTTATCTGATGATGAAGACGGAAGGCAGTTGCAAGAGGTTCTCAATAGTTTTTCCACTTTTTAGTGTTTTTTTTTTTTGGTATTTGGTTTTTTTTTTCAAAAAATGTTATTTATTTAAGTTTTTACTTAGTTTTCTGTTTCTTTTTTCATTAATTGAGAAATTATGAGTTGGACTTAGAGAATTGTGGGAAAGACCTTGTATTTATGTAGGTACCTAACAAATCGGGTATCTTATTAAATCTGAAATTAGTTTACTCAGAAATTCAAGCATTTCTAAGGGTTCACTGAAAATAGATAAAGAATGTCTGCAAAATCGCCGTTGGCGGTACGACCTTGTTTTTCCCAATATACTATTTTAATTCTTTAAGTGTCTTCAATTACTTTGGCGAGGAAAGAAATAATATTTTATTAAAACAATATAATTGACTATATTCTAAGCAAACTTCAAGAATAATTCCAAGAAAAATTTTATTATTCCGGGAGACCAATAAAAAATGAGATGAAATGAAACTAAAGCTCCTAATTTAGTTCATAAATGCCTATTATTTCTGTAACAATGATGGTTTCATGGAAGATGCAATTATTTTCATTAAACAAAAACAGTTTTAGTTTCGCCTGAGAAAGAATACTATAGTATTCTTACGTTTGTGTACATAGAAAAATACCTTATACTCCTCCTTACAATTAAAATACTCTTCGTAATACGAGAAGCGGCCTTTGCTCAGCAGTGGGACAGTCATAGGCTGGTATTATTTTTATTTAATACGAGAAGAAGATAAAGCCTTACACAAACCAAAAAACCTTTTAATTTTCATCAATACGCGAAAAAATTAAATCGAATTATCAACAACACAATTAATAAATATAAATATTCAAAGAAAGATATGACAGAATATTCTAGAACATTGCTTTGTGTTGAGCGACGAATCTCATCTCGAATTGTCTGTCAGCGCCAAATATTAAACGTTGATTAAATCTCATTGTGCTAAAGATTGAATTATAATGCTATTTTCGTTGCTATACCTTAGTAGTATGATTACATGTTGGTTCTTATTTCTTTCTCAAAAGGTTTCTTTTTCATTGATTGGTCATCCACCTTGGATACAACATTAATTGTTTCCAGCGGAGATCCATGAGTATCTGCTATGCTGCTATGATTAAGGCGTAGTATCACAACTATAGAGGTGACTTTAATACTTTTTTTTTTTCGGATGGAAAATCATCAAATGACTCCTCCCGCTCTGAGCGGAGCAGGAGGGAGTGTCAGACTTTTACTGACTAAAACCCATCCATGTTCCTTCTTCGCCCTTTATGTTCCGGGGTTTTTTTTTTTTTTTTTTAGGTGGGACCACTCGCAGTTGCAACGCGCTAAGGTTGCTTAACTGCTTAACCGGACAATCCTGTGGTGGCCAAAAATTACTTTAAGGCCCCCAGCCAGGGCTTACAAACTAAGGATTTAAATTAAATGAACGGTCACTAAGGGCACCCCCTGTGGGGTTCGGGCCTCGGCTTAGTGCGTCATTGATGAGAGGGCAGCAAGGGACAACTGGCTGGGTCGGATCATTAATTGGGGAATCGGTCGTTACATGCTCAGCGTCGCGGGCTAGCTCGTCGAGCAAGGGTCGGGCAGTGATGTTACTGGGGGGTCGCGGAGGGCCTCGGCGGCGGGGCCAGATTCGCGGTTTGTAACGGTTCTTGTGTCTGTTTTTGTGTAATGTGCTGGTTTCCCTACAACTTTCTTGGAGAAGGGTGATGGGATCATCGGGTGTGGCAAGAGTGAGCCTAGGACGGCGAATTCTAGATATCTTGGAGAGGGCGTAATTGGCTGCTGAGGAAATCAGGGGGTTTGGGTGTTTTTCGGCCTTATCGAAAAAACCCTTTGTTAGGCGTTTCATGAATTGGGCTATGGTGGGGATCTTGAGGTCAACATGGAGTTGCTCATTCCTAACGTACCATGGGGCTCCCGTGGCCTTTCGTAAGAATCGGTTTTGGAGGGTCTGCATCTTATGGAGGTGATAGGGTTTGGTATGCGCGAAAACGGGACATGCGTAAGTCATGATAGGCCTAATGCACGCGGTGTAAATACGCAATTTGCACCTAAGTGACAATTTGCTACGTGCGTTCAGGACAGAGTGAAGCCTACCGAGAGCGAAGGCGGCACGCGAACGCACCGTCTTAATGTGCTCACTGAAGTTTAGGCGCTGGTCTAAGATAACTCCTAGGTACTTGGCTTGCTTTTCCCAAGGGATCGGCTTGCCAAACATGGAGATCGGTTGAGGGGTGGGGGGGAGTTGGCGGGGTTTAGAGAAAAGTACCGCCTGGCTCTTGTCGGGATTGACCTCGATTCTCCATTTCCGGAACCAATCGCCTAAGGCGTTTGCGGATTTTTGGAGAATGCGCGTAATGCAGGGAAAGCTTCTACCAGAATAATAGATGGCCGTATCGTCGGCAAAGAGGGCTAGTTGGGTTGAATTGTTTCTGGGGATATCGCTGGTATATAGCGTGAAGGCTAATGGGGATATCACGGATCCCTGAGGGACTCCTGCGCGAATCGGATGTGGGGTTGATAGCGCACCATCGATGCGGTATCGGAATGTGCGGTTTGACAGAAAGTCACGAAGGATGAGCACGAGACGATCAGGCACACCGAGCTGGTATAGCTTGTATATCAGCCCGTTGTGCCAGACCTTGTCGAATGCTTTCGCGATATCGAAGAACAAGGCACCGGTCACCATGCCTCGCTGAAGGCGGGCGCTGATGTGCTCGACTATGCGGTGCACTTGTTGGACACAAGAGTGTTGGGATCTAAATCCAAACTGTTCTTTAGGAATTAAGCTCTTTGCTTCGGCGTAGTCTTTGAGACGCTTATAAATAAGCCTCTCGTAGATTTTGCCTAGGACATTGAGGAGACTAATGGGACGGTAACTACTCGGGGAAGAGGCGGGTTTACCCGGTTTGGGGATTCCTATTACGGTGGCTTGTTTCCACGACTGAGGGAACATGTTGTTTGCCATGGCGCTATTGAAGATAGCGGTCATTAGCACTATGAGGGCGGGAGAAAAGAGTTTGAACACCCTATTGGTGATTCCGTCTGAGCCAGGGGCTTTTCTGTGCTTAAGGCCTTTTATGATATCCTCAACTTCCTCAGGGGTGACTGAGGGTAGAGGATCGTCTGGGTCTTCTACTGGGGGAAGGGAGGTCCGACGTTCAACTTCAGCATCCACCATCGCAAGGTGAGCTGGGTCTACTGGTTGGGTACTGGGGGAGCATTGAGTCTCTAGGCTGTCGGCCAGGCATTCGGCTTTGTCGTCATCGTCAAAAGCGACGGTCTGATCGGGACGGATGAGAGGGGGTACAGAGGCGACCTCAGAGGAGCGTAGTTTCCTCTGTAGGTCCCAGAAAGCCTGATGGGTTGGTTCTAGTTCACCGAGCATCTTGTCCCAGCTCTCTTCACGCAGTTTTTGGATGCATCTGCTTACTTTGCGTTGTAAGCGACGCATAAAAACTTTGTTGCTGGAGCAGGGAAAAGAACTGTAGGCACGGACGGCCGCGTTCTTCTCGGTCACAAGATCACGCACATCATCCGGGAGTTTCCAGCGGTGATCATCCGCCGGAACTTCCCTTGAACAATCGTTCAGGATTGATTGTACGTGTTCTGTGAACGAGCTGATCGCGGCCTCCGTGTCGGCTACAGTCTCGATGTTGTCGGGGATCCTGTCTAAGTGCGGGGATTCGGTGGATTTCAGCAGATCGCTTACTTTCCCCCAGTCCGTGATCACTTTAGTGGAGGGAGTTTGAGTGGGATCAAAGGGTCCTATTCTAGGGGCAAATTCAAAGATTACCGGTCTATGGTCAGAGTTGAGTTCGTCAATCGTTTCTACAGAATGCAATCGCAAGTTTACATTCTTCAGAAGCGCGACGCACATTCTTCGCAAGCGTGAAGCACATCAGGGCTATGATTGGGGTTATTAGGAAAATGAGTGTGATGCATTGGGCCAATGACATCGAAGTTGAGGGGAGAGCAGAGGTTGAATAAGTCTCTACGTCTCCTATTTGAAAGACGACTATTCCACGCGGGGTGTTTTGCGTTAAGATCCCCCGCCAGAAGGACGGAGTCACTTAGATTAAGGAGGACTGTGAGGTCATCTTTGAAAGGGGTGACGAAATCGGGGTTGGAGTCAGCGGGCGGAAGGTATGCCGAGATAATGGTGATTGGTTGATGGCCTGTCATGCCCAGTCGACAGACAGAGACTTCAATTTTGGAGAGAGGGGGAGGGTCCATAGGGATGCAGTACAGACTGGACTTGTAGTAAATGAGAGTACCTCCTCTGTGGCAGCGAGTCCTGTCATTGCGAATTAGCCGGTAGTTGGCAATGTTCGGGTTTCGCTGATGGGGTTTTAGGAAGGTCTCTTGGACTAATAAGATATCTAAGTGATGATCGCGGAGGAAAGTGGCGAACTCATCACGTTGGCCATTCATGCCTTCGGCGTTAAAGGTCCCTATCTTTAGGGATTTCGGTTTTAATCTACTGGGGGGGTTTCTATCCATTACGAACTAAGTTATGGGGAAGGGTCCTAAGGGCTTGCGTAATGTCGGGATACGCGTTATAAACTTGGATGAGCGCGAGCCAGTCACCGTTGCAGGCGATGGTGTCACGCGTCATTTGTAGAGCTCGCGGGGTGTAAAAGATCGCGAATGTGCTACCTAAGACTCTTACGGGGTCAAACGGGTCTAATTCGTATGCCGCGGGAGGGGGAGGGGGGGCCGCGAAGGTAGAGGGTGCTGAAGGCAACCTTGCTGAAGGCGGTGGGCGGCGAGGATCTGCGGGTGCAAGGGGACGAGGCGCTACGGGAGCCGGGGGAAGAGGCGCTGAGGGCGCAGGAGGGCGAGGCGCTGAGGGCGCTGGAGGGCGAGGCGCTGATGGCGCTGGAGGGGTGGACGCTAGAGGAGCGGCCTTTTGTGCAGCGGGTTTTGGGGGCGACATGACTGGCAGTGTCATCAGGGGAGGGATAGCCTGAGGGGCGGGTGCTTGGGTGGGCCTCAGAGCCGGGAAGTGCGCCTGGTGGTTTAGAGTATTCCACGGGCTGGGGCGCTGGGGCCTTAGGGAGTCGGGGAGTTTATTATTAAGAGAGGGACATTCTCTCTGTTGCCTATTAATGGCACGTTGGGCTAGCTTGGGGGCTGAGGATTTTGGAGCCTTGGGGCATCCACGGTAGTTGGCGGGGTGACCAGACTCGCCGCACAGTACACAGCTCGGAGGCTCTGTGCACAATGTACGGTCTTTGGGGCGAGAGCACTCGGCGGTGCCGTGGTCCCCCAGACACTTAACGCATCTGGGTTGTCCGAAACAATTCCTTTGCGCGTGGCCATAAAGCTGGCAACGATGGCATTGTGTTAAAACGCCAGTTTTTAGGGGCATCTCTATGCGGAGGCCTGAGAGGCCACAGATCTTTGATATCTGATGGATGGGGTGGTGACCTTCGACACGGTCACAGACTATGAGCACCATGTTGTAGGGTGAGGAATTGGAGCGGCCTCCAACCCTACGGTGCATGCGGTGGACTTCCGCTACGGGGACATTCTGGGAAAGAAGGTCCTCTTTAATCTCCTGAGGGGAGATTTCTACGGGGATATTTTTAACCACTACCCTGGTCGGGATTTCGTCCTGGGGGGTATGGGTGTGGTATCGGATATTCTTAACCCTAAGGAGCTTGGTGAGCTCGCGGTAGTCGTTCGGTGTCGACGTCATGACTTTTATGCCTTGCTCAACAGCACGGGCATTGGTATAAATGATGTGACGCTCGTTACACGTCTTGGAGATCTCCGTCCATTTTCCCTTATCGTGGATGAATAAGGGTGGGGGACGGAGTTTTTTAGGGAGAGTGGCCGAGGTGGCGGATTGGGATGTGGCGTCAGCCAGAGTGGCTATGGCCATGGGGCTTGGAGAGCGGCTCTGTGAAGGGCCAGCAGCCGTCTGGGACTGGGGTAAGGGAGTTAGCGAGCTTTGGATAGCTGCTTTCTTTGATGTCGAATTAGAGGGGATTTACCCTTCTTCCTCTTTCCTTTCCCGACGATTTGATAATCGTCTTCGGAGGAGGAGGTGGGAGAGGAGTCCGACTCTGAGGCGGAGGTCAAATCGGTGCGGTCTTCCGAGTTGGGAATATCCATCTCGGTTTCGTCCTGGGACGAAGAGGTACCTATTTCGGGATGGATTGGGGAGGCTTCCATAGGGACTGGAGCCTGGGAGGAGGGGATGATGGGTGATTCCAGCGCATCGCTGAAATCATTAAGCGCGGACTGAGGTGCAACCTCTGTGTCGCAAGCGCTGTTCTGGGCCTTGTATTGCCAGTCATCTCTGAAGGGCTCTAAGAGCTCCTCGTATTTACCCCTAACGTGGGGATTTTCGTCGGACATTAACTCATTTAAGAGTATCCTCAACTTGGCCTCAAGGACCTTTTTTATGGGGGGGGCCATTATTGGCGAAATGACCTACTAGGGGGACCTAGGGTTCATAACCTATCCTAATCCTGAGGAGATACGTAGAAACGTAAACCCCCCGGGCAGACAGCTCCCTTAAAAACGAACCCACCCTTGAGTTTTTCCTAGTGTTATGCTGGGCGAGAAGAAAAACACAAACAAACTCGCCAGCTACACTGCTGTCTGATTGGCCAGAGGGGCCTGTAGACCTAACTGAAGCCTAATCCTAGCTCCCCAGGTGGGATAACCCGGGGATGTGTTCACTCCCTGTCGGTGTCACAGGGAGGTGTGTGCTAAGGTGTGCCCTAAGCTTGTAAACCTGCCGCCAATCTTAATGTGCGGCAGGGCCCTATGGGTCTTGCGACCGATCCGGGCCGCTGGGGTAGAGACACCCAGACGTCCCGGGTGCAGCTGTAAACAAACGGGGTTATGTGCTACCAGACTGCGACTAGGGAAGCCCCCAAGGCCGCAGTCAGAGCCCGTCCGACTGTATGCCTAACCCTGAAGGGGCTCGGCGGGTGTGTCGGGTCAACACCCTCTGGACTTCGTTAACACCGTGAGGTTTCCGTCCAGAACCACAAAACCGTGGATTTTCCCTGAGGGGGCAAAACACGTTGACGTGATGACCGTTAAGGAAGAGAGTTGTCTTGAAAAAGACAGTTTTCGTATCGAACCAACTACGAGTAGTTGATTCTCTACGGCGCAGTACCACTAAGTCCGAGCGCAAGGCAAAGACTGTAGTAGTACTACGACTTGGCGGGCGGAGCTCGGCGAGACGGCAGCGCTACGTAGTAGCACGGCGGCGGGACCGAGTCGGGGGCGCGGGGCGCGCGGGGGCAGACGACAGAGCGGAGCGTACGTGTGCACGCTACGGCAGCCGAACGTCGAATCATGTCCCGCAGCCCCGACAGGGTGACTTTTATACCTTAGCCTTACTAGCTGATGCCCGCGGCTTTACCCGCCCGAAAATTAAATACTAAAACTTTCCTCTTGAATTACTCTATCTATTAAGAAACCCGCATCAAAATCCGTTGCGTAGTTTTAAAGATTTAAGGATACATAGGGACAGACAGACGCGGCGGGGGACTTTGTTTTAAAATATGTAGTGATTGAGAAGTTTCCTCCGTAGCTCTGAAAACTCGTTTTGGTCCTGGCTGTCATTTTAAGATCTTTGACAGTCGTTACAGGTAGTAAGTACAACCAGTCTTACCAAGGGGTATCGTGTTAACCAGTACTAACTGGGCTGTGGAGGTGTGAGTAAAGTACTAAAACACCGTTACAAAACATTTTCTAAAATTCTCAAAAAATGTGTAAAGGCTTCTAAAAAACAAAATAATTCACAAGAGATGGAAAAATAAAAAAATAAAACAAAAACCGTGTGGCATATAATAAAACGCATAACACAAAAACCTAAAAATATTCACACTAAAAACATTAAAATAAACATAAATACAAACTGTCCCTACACTATTGCAAACAGATTCAACCAATACTTTGCTTCCGTAGGCTCCCCAAACACGCAAAACAACAGTTCGCAGACAGCCAATGACCATGCAGTAATTACGCCCTCCATTAACTCCATGTTACAGACAACGAGATATTTGAAATTATTCAGAACCTTCCAAACAAGCACAGCTGTGGCATCGACGAGATACCCCCAACATTAATAAAAGCATGTATCCAAGACCTCCCCCCCCCCCTTCCCCTAACATACATTACCTTGTTAGTCAATCCTTTCAGGAAAAAACATTCACATCCCGGCTAAAAATAGCAATAATTAAACGTATACCAAAAAAAGGTGAAAATTCCAACGATCCTAGTCAATACAGACCAATAGCAATTCTCCCAGCATTCTCAAAAATATTTGAAAAAGTAGTTACTAAACGTATGAGTAAATTGACATACTCGACAACAACCAATTTGGATTCCGGACAAACCGTTCGACGACCCTAGCAGTGTACTACTCTGTCAAGAAAGTACCGGGAAAAGATCAATAATACACAAAATGTCTGTTATTCATCCAAATTTATTTTATCACCTTCAAAGTATGCTCCTTTAGAAACGATACACTTGCGCCAACGAATAAACCATTCATCAAAACATTTTTTAAACGCTGCTTCCGGAATTGAGTTCAGTTCTCGCCGCGAATTCTCCTTTATGTCTTCTATCGATTGAAAACGGGTGCCACGAAGTGGTAATTTGAGTTTAGGAAAAAGAAAAAAGTCAGCAGGAGCCATATCTGGTGAATATGGTGGTTGCTGGATGGTATTTGTTGAGTGTTTGGTCAAAAAATCGTTCACAATGATAGCCTTGTGCGAAGGCGCATTGTCGTGGTGCAAAATCCAAGAATTTTCTTTCCACAAATCTGGCCTTTTTCGTCGAATTTGGTCTCTTAAACGCCGCATAACGCTCAAATAATATTCTTTATTTACCGTTAGACCTTCCGGTAAGAATTCAGAGTGCACAACACCGCGATAGTCAAAGAAAACAGTCAACATGACTTTGACTTTTGATCGACTTTGGCGTGGTTTTTTCGGTTTCGGTTCAGTTGGAAGGCGCCACTCCGAAGCTTGTTGACTAGTTTGCATGTCAAACTCGTAAACCCACGTCTCGTCACCAGTAACAATGCGTTTCATGAATGTTGGGTCCGAACTGACTCGTTCTAGCATGTCCTCAGCGACTTTCATGCGATTGAGTTTTTGGAGAAAATTCAGATCTTTTGGGACTAGCCGAGCAGCAACATGTTTCATACCCAAATGATTAGTTAAAATGGTACGGATCGACTCGTGAGATACAGAAAGTTCGGCGGCTATCTCTCTCAGAGTTGAATGGGGATTTTCAGTCACTATTTTCTTCACTTTTGCGATGTTAACTTCAGTTGCAGACGTTGACGGCCTACCAGAGCGAGGCAAATCTTCCATCACATCTCGACCGCTTTTGAACGCTTTGAACCACTCATAAGCACGAGTTTTTGATAAAGTCGATTCACCGTAAGCCTTCTGTAACATTTTCAGTGACTCCGAACACGAAATTCCATTGGCGATGCAAAATTTAAGACAAACTCTTTGTTCGATATTTTTGTCCATTATGAAATTCGCAATACACACTATATATGATATTACTAAAACCAGCACTGTATTTAATATAAATAACAGATGCAACTCAAACTCCGCGCCAAAATGGAAAACAGTTGTGCCAATCTAACAACTACAAAAAAACAAAAATTTGAATTTGGAACCATAAACAAATCATCCATTCCCGATACTTTTTTGACTGAATGTATAAATACACACAAGAAATACTTACATATATCAAAGACAAAAACTATGCAATAGGACTCCTGCTCGACATGACCAAAGCGTATGACAAAGTATCTCACTCGATCCTTTTAACGAAATTAAATGGAGTTGGCATCGGGGGCGATGAACTTGACTGGTTAAAATCGTATTTAGCCGATAGGAAACAGTACGTACAGATAGAACACCTAGATGACGACAAGTGCGAGCTACAAAACGTGCGCTCGAATATACTAACCACAAACTGGTCTATTCCACAAGGTAGTGTAATAGGATGTATACTTTTCCATATCTACATCAATAACCTGCCAAAAATATGTGACCATCTATGTGTGTTATTCGCTGATGACATCTCCGTGCTCCTTAAAAGTCCTACTAACAACCTACAATATAACTCCCAAATTATCGAAACTTTTAATCTAATAAAATGTTGGCTTCAGAATCACAATCTCGAAATAAACAACAAAAAAACTAAAATCATACAATTTAAACCGTACCAAAAACAAAAAATCAACTTAAAAATATGTAACAAACGCTATTCAAATTGAAGAATTCAAATTACTGGGTATTACATTAGACTCTCATTTAAATTTGAAAAAAACATGTCGAAAAAACTAAAATCAAACTGTCACAATTTTCATATGGACTTAGTGTGCTAAAATCGAACACAAAACTCACTGTGCTCTCACTGCATACTACGAACATGTCTACGCGTGGCTACGCTACGGTATCATCATGTGGTTGGTGTTTATGTGGGGACTCAGTGTAGATGCGAACGACTTATTCATAGCACAAAAGAAATGCATGCGAAGATTATTTAAAATAAAACCTAGAAGATAGCTGCAAACCCTACTTTATGAAAGAAAAAATGTTAACTCTGCCCTGAATTTATATATTAGAAATAGCCACTTATGTTAAGGAAAACATAAAATTGTTTAACTTTGATAAGAACGAGCGCCGCAAAACTAAGTTAATACTACCAGCACCTAGACTACAATTAATGTACAAAAATAGCCCAGAACATCGTAGCATACAGATACAATAAATTACCTGAAAATATACGGTCCACGAGAACAGTATGTATATTTAAAGCTAGACTAAAGTCATTGCTCTTAGAAAAGTCCTATTATTGTATCCAAGAATTTATGGAAAATAAAATGTTAAAATAGAGTTAAAAAAAAGAAAAAAACATGTGTTTATTTTATTATAGCTTCTTTTTTATGTACAAAACTATTTGTAATCATTTATTATTAATTTTACGAAATGAAATGTTAGTTATAAATTTAATTCAATATTAGTTATAAATTTAATTCAATATTAGCTAAAAACTAATATTGCAGATAACTAGAATAAAAGTTATCTGCAATATTAGTTTTTAGTTATCTTGCTGCGCCCTAACAGGGCCATGTACTCACTAGTTTTAAAGCTTGGCATGTAAAATTGGTTGTGTACATTGTGCATTAATAAAATAAATACATAGGCAGTAGCTCCATGTAAAATACTGGTATTCAGCTGCATCTGGTTAGAATGGAAGCCGACCCCAACATAGTTGGGAAAAGACTAGGGAGATGTTGATGATGATGAGGAAGTTAAGGAAATACATAATACTAATAGAGTGCAAACCACATCAGCCGGCTACACATAACATCGTTATGTTGTCACAACTGTATTTCTTCAAGGATTAGGCAGAGTAGTACTGTTCTGAATAGCACATCCATATTAGGGCATGCGGAATCGGATTCGGTCATCTATTAAAACCCGGGAAAAACCGGTTTTACTAGGAAGGAATGTAATAGGAGCGAGCCCATTGTCAACCACCAGCATAGTTCCTGTTAGCTATCTAAGTCATTTTAGAAAAATGTGCACACAACTCCCTAACAGATGGCGTTACCAGCGTCTTTAAAATAAATAACACAATTATTTTCTATTTACATCAAAACAGTGAATTTATAACATCATGCCTATAATACCCGAAGGCCTAATCGAAGGGTTCGGCCTTCGTACACGCACATTTCGCCAGTTATGTTTAAGAGTCATGTAATAGAGGGCAAGTCAATAAATTGCCATCAACCGGGCACAAATCGAAACTCCGTGGCTGCACTGAGAAAATCCCGATAGAAAAACCCAATAGCACTTTGCCCGACTCGGGAAGTGAACCCAGGACCTCATGCTCATTAGTCGCGCTTGCCACCACTCGACCAACGAGGCTATTATTCCACACAAAATATCTGAAAATTCTAAAAATAAATGGCAGTTCCAGATACCCTGGTTACAAAAATTTCGAAAAAACATTAGCGTTTGGAAAATCGTCTATCTCTCTCCTTAAGCTTAGGTAAGATTTCAATACTCACTACTGCTCGCTTTCCAAACCTATCTCAATACGTTACATAGTGAATACTACACATGACTCTTTAATGTGTTTACCAAAGCGGATAATTGCTTTGTGCATCAATGATTAAGTTGGCTATGCCTACCTACAGTTGGGTTGGCAACATGCTGGCTTCTAATGGCTACGTGTAGTGTCTAGTTTATATCGATGTCAGTACTTATTGGCTAACAACTGAAGGTTCTTTTTTTGTAAACACTATTTTCTCCATAAATGTAATTGAGAAAGTAGTGTCTTTTAAAGATATCTAAAGTGCAGGGGTAGGGACTCAAACACACCTAGCACATGACCAGATGAACCAGCGCTACGAAATACGAACAAGGGATTGAGGTAAAACAGCCAGTGCAGTGTTCAATCAAAACTATTTAGGAGGTTAATTATAGTAGATTTCATTGATAGAGATACTTTCAGCAGAATAAGTACATGATTTTTAAGTCCGTCATCAAGTCAGACAGATTTTTTTTCAGAGAGAAAAAGTGGTCACTCTTTCATTATTTCTTTCAGAAAACGCTGAAATAAATCAACTTAAACAAAAAGTGTCAAAAGAAATCGAATCCACCCGACATAAGCCACTTTCGTCCAACACAGAACAAGTTAAAACATTGTCCTATAGCAAAAACTACAACATTGCCTAACATGTTTCTGGGGCTAGATTCAGCAATAAAATCTTGGGTAACAAACTAAAAACACGACCATTTCCTAACGGAAAACTTGGTGGGAGATAAAACGTAGAAACTATTACGTAGGTTTAACTTCGTACGTACTTTAAGTTAGGTGATGCTCCCGGTCCCAGGGCGAATTTCGTTACTAGTTCCAATCCGTGTTCGGTGTGTTAAATGATGATATAATTCTTAAGCGGTAGCGGCTGTATTGTTTAATGAAGTTTGAAAACTTGAATTGGATTTGTTTCCGAAATTGTTGAATAAGAACTTGATAATAGTAGGCGAAAGGATGAAAAATATTGTTGGTTTGCAAAAAACCTGTTTGGTGCATTGCGATTTATTGCTTTGGTGAAGATTTTACCATCACCAGTAATATAATTCACTGCCACGCACCGTATCTTGCTGTTTCCGATACCATTATGGTTTTGAAGCAAATCTAAAAAAAAAACCCGGAAATTTATTTAAAAAATACTGTTACTCTACCCGCTTTACTACCTCGATTAAAACTCGAAAAATCGTCAATACCATCATCTGCCTTGCCTTTTCCCAACTAAACTATGTTGGGGTCAGCTTCCAGTCTAACCGGACGCAGCTGAATACCAATATTTTACAATAATCCACAATACCGCTATCGCTTATACAATAGACCAACAATCCAAACCGCATTTGCTGGTAATGGATTTCCCCGCCTCACGTGACGACAATACGGTTTCGTGCGTCACGATTTTTAATAAACCCTCAACATGCGGAAAATTGTGGACAAAAAATATTAAAACATAATTTTGACACGAAATTACTCGTAAAACTGGCTTGTACATAATAACGGACGAGGCGTGTTCAAAAGCTTAAGAAGTATATCCTGTAAACTACACTACACTAGCGTTTTTCCCCAGCTTCGCATGGTTTTTATGGCTTAACAAAACATCGAATTTTCTACGTTAATTCAGTTTAACATAAGTTTTTCTGTTGAACGTCGTTGTAGATCAAAAGGCTTTGAAAACGGTATTGACTCCGTGGTATTGATTATCAACGACTATAGGCGCAGTACCTTGCCAAGTCAGCTTTTAGGAGAATTATAATGAGTTATGATCTCCTAAAATCTGACTAGGTTTAATTTTAATATTACTTAGCCTTTTACATCTTACCTTTAAAGGTCATCTAAAGGTCGTTCCCTGGTTCGCAAAAAGTTTTGGCTTTGAAATCTAACACCGTTTGAATTTCATGCGCGAAAGACATGAAAGAATCCTTTCTGACATTAACGTCTTTTGTTAGGAGAAGCGTCTTATTTCAAAGTGGTGAAAATTGAGAACTTGGTACATATTACTTGTAAGCTTCGCCTGAAAGTGTTTTGTAGTTTAAGTGTTTTGTAAAGACTAACACCCGTATCTATGTATATTCAAATCAATGTAATAACATGAGTTTCAGTAATTAATTGTGCAAGCATTTTTTATGCAATAGACAAGACTTTGAAGGAAGTACCGTAGCAACCGTCAAAGAAAACAAAGCTAAGAATTCTAAATTTTGACAGATCTATCTTCAAGCAATGACTAAACTACAGAATAAAAATCGTATCATAAAAAAACTACTTTCACGTGTAAAACGTCATCACTATTTTAAGAAATATTGTTGGTTTTGGTTTTTAAGACCACACAGGGCAATTCCCAATTACTGATAATGTAAAACCATGACCAATTAGATCGCTTTGTTTAGGACCAAATATCTTCTGGTTTTCCATACAAATGAGTGACATGATCGGACCGATGCAGATTCACGCGGACCATCGCTAAGGTTAGAACAATGATGTCACAAGTCAGGCCCATGGGCGGCATAAAACCTCTGACACCAGGTTAGACACTAACCACACTAGAAAGAAAGAATGCACGTTCATGTTAGCAGTTTAACATTGGTGTCGATTCTGTTGTGCACAAACTAACCTTAATTTAGGCTGTTGCTATCTTTTTCTCTCTAATAAAACGAGAAAGAGACGGACGTAATTTTAAGCTGTCAAAATTAGTATTTTAATGTTTCCATACAAATGAAGGGTACGTATACGTAAAAACATGTCGACCAAAAACACGGTGAAGCGCAAGACATAAACTAGTTTGACATCTCATAATTAGTTCATAGCTATAGCCGTCCCGTCCTTTTCTCGCACTGCCTTTTAGTAAAAGATAGCAATAGCCTAAATTAAGTTTAGTTTGTGCACAGTAGAATCGACACCATTATCAACGCCTTTATGACACATCATTAAGAGCTAGTTTTATACATAGCTCAAGAGTTACCAATTGACGTGCGTTCGACCTTACCTAGCATAACTTGACGTTAATTTCTTAAACACCCCATTTACTGCACAACACATTTAAAGGCTAAATAAACGAGCTTTTACTTTAATTTAGCCTCAAAAAGCTCGACACTGATACAATCACAATTCTCGTTATAACAAAGCTTGTTATATTAAATGTATTACGTTTAGACTGGTCGCGCACTGCGGGGCGCTTCGAGGTACACCGCGAGTTATCGTGCGGGCCAACCGCAAATGTGTATGCGGCCTTAGTACGTAGTTTGGTAAATTATTGCTAGGATGGATTAACAGAACATTATTATAGCGATTAATAGTCATTTGGGTATTGCTATTAGGTGGGTAGATTAGTGTTTAAATATGTGATTTCAAAAATGAAAGATCAGCCATTTTAACAATAGTTAGTTTATAGTATAATCACTATTTCGTTGGTCCTAAGGTCGTCGTGAATTACTGGACTGAAATTCATGTTTTGATATTTTTTCAAAAGTTCTTTCACTAAGATTTTCTCAGCAAACACTAATATATGGAACTATTAACGTAAAAAATATTACACGCAGTAATTTGTCTATAGTTACACCTACATTTATTAAACTTCTTAACTTTGAAAACATAAAAATAAGCCTGTTCAAGTCTGGAATCGTCATCTATCGTGGATCTTTAATATTTTTTGTAATGAAAAACGATACATAGTTTATTTGTTTTGGTTCGTACGTACGAAGAGATATTAGGGAAAGGGCAATGACCGCTATTCTCATCTTAACTGGCACCAACTATACCTTTGAGTATCACAGGCGTGTTGTTATGCTGTGTGTTTTTTGTAGGTTTGTCAAATGTCTTTGTAGAGTAATACCCAAGACGTTGATCTCTTCAGCTTTATCTCTTTTCTTATTCGTGGTCGCTAACCCCAAACACTTCTCGTATTTCCTTCCCAATAGAGTATCATCTAATAAAACCAAAACCCAATGGTGAGGATTAACCTTATTCAATATCCCGACAGTAAATGAGAGAAGTATGTAATTACATTCAATCTGTAACGGAATACGTGTTCTATAGCTTCACAGAATCGGTAGTAACTTACACTTATACAGGGTGTAAACAGACCGTTCACAAAGCCGTCAACCAAGCATTCTGAACATCAAACTAAGTAACTCTACGCAAAAATTATTGCTGGGAAACAATTTTTTTTTTTGGGGTGTCAATCAAATCAAATCACGTGTTACGGTAAAACTCAATGTCAAAAAATTTAATAGTAAACCGGTTATGGAAGTATTTAAAGTAAAGTTATGACCTTAAAAATGATTCCTTACCCAGGTTAAGGTCTACGAATAGACCTTGTGCAACAGTATAATCTAAAAACCTTCGCATAGTTACAAAAAAAACAAAAATAGTTCTCACCATTTCTCAAAGCACAGTCTACAAACACCTTTTTTATAAACTTGTTACTATCCACGTTATAAATCCTGGCACCCATAAACATCGGATAGACAAAGCCTGGGGTCAATCCTAAACATCAGGGAAGTAGTTCCAAGGGTTGGTAGCCTCACTTGGCAGGGGTCCAAATGATGCGATATACGAGTAGTTGCTTCCAAGGACTCAAGCGTTTGTGACCGCTAACCAAAACTATTTGTTGGGTAATGTTTTTCTATTATTTCGTTTTGTTAAACGTTTTACGAAACAAAATATGAGTTCGTGTAAGCAATTAAGTTTTAAACTTTTTTGAAGACTCACATTCTTTTTGTGTGTTCTAATTTCAACTTGACTCATGTCTTTATAAAGGCACAACACTTGTTCAATGCAATTGAGGACTTCAAAGTAGGGTAATTGTTTTCAAGTTGGTGTGGAGTGCCAGTTCCGAAACTATGGCGAATAGCGAAAAATACACAAAGGAGTCTCGGGCCCGATTTTGATGAAACGTAAAACCGTAGTAATGGATTTTTGAAAAATTAATATTCCTGGTCAGGAATTATTCCAAAATAAATGGTTTCGATTCCTGGCCAGAAATATTGATTTTCAGGCCCGAGATTCCTTTGAGTATTTTTCGCTACTCCTCATAGTTTCGGATTTAGCCACACACGTCCAATTATAAATTTCACTTGACCATTTTGCAACATAAGCGCATCTCTGTGTTTAATTCAATCACTTTAAAATACAAACCATTCATCGCGCGCTGTCACGCTCCTTTGGCCTTACCCTTAGCTAATCTCCAACATCTTAAAAACATGATTTATGTAATATTTTCTTGCCATTTTATTTTTAGCTCACAATAAGCATCAAAACAATTACTCATCCAGAAGCCATTAAGCATTCATCCCTCCTCTCCCCTTCACTCCCTTTTTGCCTCTTTTTTCTTCAGTTTCGAGTATTCTCTTAAACATTCACTGTCGATTTTTATCGTCAAAGTAGGTTTTTATTCTTTACTTTGCTTTGTAGTCTGTGATTTCGCTTTTCTATGTTTTAAACCTTTAATCTTAGAAATTGTGATGGACGCCTTTTGTTCACGTTTCCCTGTTAAAACAATTCTGTGATAATTTGTTGGAAAGAGGGAAGTAAAAATTGCTAAAGGATTTCGGAATGTTTTATTATTTATTATTCAGTTAGCGAGCTAATAAGGTCTGATTTTGAAGTTTTGTATATTTTTTAATTGAGGCCCAAATTATACTATGTTCTGCATAATATTCTGTATCAATAAAAAAAGTCCATGGATGGATCTCTTACAAATTTCAAGACCATGCCTCTGATAGCTCGTTGACCTTGTAGTCCCGGTTTGCGTTCTTTATGGGGTTTTGGTTTCCGTGGTTACTTCAACCAGCCCACCTCCCTCCAGAAACAGATAAACTTCCCGGTCTACTCAGAGCATCCGCAAGGGAACTTGGTGTTCCCTCGCGAATCTGGGTAACGCCGGTACACTCGAGGAGCACATGCACCACCGTTTCCTCCGCCTCCGCCTGTCAGTGATTCCTAAGGTGTGGAATAGTTTATTCAGTGAGCAGTGTCCAGTGATGGTCCCCGTCACTAGTCGCAGGCTATCTCTGTCCAGGCGCAGAAGGCACCCAGACATCCGGAATCCCAGTTTGCGTTTCGTTAGAAGTCAACGGGGTAAAGTCTAATCTACCTTATAACTGCCTGAATGGGTTGTGATTGTCAAGCTGCCTGTCATTTCATGTAAAATACTGGTACTCAGCTGAATCTAGGCTGGATGCCGATTCCAACATAGTTGGGAAAAGCTACGTGATGATGATCTTGGTGAAAATAATTGTTTATCCACCTGAACAAATTTTTTATTTTAATTTTATTAATTGGTGATTTAATCTTCTACTCTGGACGCTCTTAATGTGCACGTATTTCTATATCGTTCTCTCATAATATGTATAATCTCAACATGAATGATGTAACCAAGATTTTGTAACAATATTTTGATTGAAAAGAGTATCCATGGAGTTTCTTGTTCATTCTTCACCATAGAGATCTACGCTTTGGAATGTGCAACTACAGTACTTTTTCAAGTTATTATGCCTTGTGACTGCGTCTGTAGATTCACTTTTTTTGTTTTTTCGACATTCAAAAGTCCCGTAATGTTCTAATTGAAATAAATTCTTTGAGTTGGAGTTTGAACTTGTGTTTGAACTACACGAAGTTTCATGTAAGTAGAAGGTGGAATTGACAGCGACTCACAAACGGCTACCACGTGTTCAGAATAACATCATTGTGAACAAATAATTTTCCATCGGTTATTTGAGTTTGAGTTTCTCAAAGGACCGGGCGGTGTAGCTAAAAGATGCGAAATGTGGAGGAACAGACATCCAACCCTTCTTCACTTCATCAATCCAGCAGAACATCTTCCCCTGGACAGGAACTGCATTGGCCAATCTGGAAATCTCTTAACCGTTTGCGGGCCCAGGTTGGCCGCTGTAGAAGTAATCTGGCCAAATGGGGTATCATCGACCCGTCCCAAAGACAATGTCAGTGTGGAGCTCCGCTGCAGGATATGCCCCACCTCCTTTCTTGCACATCCTGCACAGCCACCTGCACCTTCCAGGATTTAAACGAAGCCAACGACAGAGCTGTGCAGGTGGCAACATACTGGTCGGGTATTATTTGAGTCTATCGACACGCAAAGAAGTAGATCGGTTATTTAAAAACAAAACTTTCGTTCGTATTTGTAATATTTTTATTGAAATTTCGTATTTGCGATTTTTATTTTATTTGAATTGTCATTTTGTATTTGAAATCTTTTATTTCAGTTGAAATTTTATATTTGTAATATTTTGAGTTGACATTTTATTTGTAATTTTAATTTGTTATATTCTTCTATTCAAATGCGTATGTCAGTAACGACAAAATATAGCAAGAGCTTTGACTATTTATGAGATCCTTAATGTTTATACCTATGTTTAACAAATTAATGATTCTGATGACACGGTCAAAATGTATAAAACAGCTGATTTAAAAATGATCCAGAATGATGAACTGAAGTGACCGTTTGTGTGTCTGTGCCCGTCCATCCTGTATATTTTGTACTTACCCAAATGAACTGGATCACATCAAAACCCTATACCTACCATTTTTAGTATGTATAAACCAAAACTGCGACACAAAAATGCCTCCCCTCGCAACAAAGCCACTTTATCGCCGTTACTAGGAAATAAGGATGTTAACCATCCACCCACATTACTCCATAAAGACGTAACGGTACACGGGATAAAAGGGAATTTCGTGAAGGATGAACTAGTGATGTGACTGAACAAAGTACAAATTATGTCGAAGGACGAAACTAAAGTAAGCCCTTTGATAAAATTCTAACTTCCTTATTATTGTAAGAATATAAATGAGAAATATTTCATAGAGATGAAACACAATAACTCTAACGGCTTTGCGAGTTTGATAAAAGGATAGTCGATATCCTGGATTATGGAAGTATCGTAGCACATCCGCATCGTTTCGTAGCAATCCGCTACGAAAGTGCTACGAGACTACGTTGATCGTAGTATTTGTAGCACGTTATAATAAATGAAATTGTGTTTGTTTTATTTTTAAATGGCTTTTCAAGTAATCTAATGTAGATCACAAACAGCTATTTTAACATTATTTGCTTAAAATCACGACTACTGATTACTATAATATTCGTTTATTTATTTTACAACACATCTCATCAATTTTACTTTCACTAAATATTCTAATTTAAAACAATTTAAAAAACATTATGTGGTATATCGTAGGTATTGTACATCGCTTCAGGGGAACAATTATGTATAATACAGCAGAAAATACATTATCAAAAAATCCTTATTATTTATAAGTTCTAGTGTATTCTTTATACGCAATGGGAGGAAGGTAATTGAGTAGAGATGCTTATTTTTCATCGCATTTTGTCGATTTCTTTAAAAACATTAATTATAATAGTAATTAATTTTCAGATCTGTCTCGACAGGTTGTCTACATGTGGGATGCGAGTATGGTAGTCGTTGTGCCAATAGTCGTGTCGGTCAACGGCTTAATAGCCAAGAGCCTCGACCAACATCTTAGGAGGCTCTCGCTTGGCAGCTGGATCAAGGCCTTGATTTAGAAAGCAATACTTCTGTACAGGTTCCTCTCTCAAGAGCCCTGATCACCGGCAGCTCGGACCCTGTTCCCAGCGCTGGTGGGCTACACATTACGTTCAAATACCTTCTTACATTTTTATTGAAAACTTTTTTCTTGTCTAAATATCGCACCACACGCAATCTGTCCAAACTCGACAAATGTATGGACTTTTATCATGATTAGTTCCAAAAGTCACCGTCAGCCTGTTACAATATCGTCTTTTGTCGATGGCGCCTAGATCACACTTTATTTTTAGAAGTCGGAACTTTATACTCTTCCCTTAATTTATTTCTCTAACCTTCCGAATTAAGCTCATAAGTCACATAAACTCACGCCTTTTTTCCATGTGGGCAAGCAGAAACCACAGAATGCCTACTGTAACGATTCTTACTGAATACTCCTTTTTATCCGACTACGACGAAGCCAAAAGGAAAGGTTATGATTTTAGCAGTCTATGTATGTTTGTATTTATGTTCCTCCGTAGCGCTTATACTATTCATTCGATTTTGATAGATAATGGGTCAATCGATTTGTTATTAGGCTACATCTTGAACGACTTAAAAATAGGAGGATTCGATGTTACCTTGTGACTACTGAAAAATCACGCTCTAATTAAAGTCGGGGTTAGACTTTAATTAGAGCGTGATTTTTCAGTAGTCGTGTTTTTTAGTTGTATAGTACAACTAAAAAACACGACAAACAAATTCTTGTTCTTCGTCCACGTCCATACATCCTAAGCCAATAATATACCAAACCAATCTTTCCCATTCATATCGATTCCCCATAAACCTTCCCCTATTCGTGACACAAAAATGAACACCATAAGAAACAAACATTATTATCTAGAACCATGTTACACGCAACCCTAAATATGAGGGGAAATAGTTTTAAAAGTATGGGAATTTACTTACCGGTAGTGACCTCAATTATGGAGGCAGTAATAAATAGCATCGATTATAGGTAATGTGAAGTTTTAGATCGCGTACTCGGTAAAATTATGGGGAAAAATTAAGCAGGAATTTTAAATTTTCCTCGTTGAGCTGCTTGAATAGCTGTAATGGCTTATTTACATTGGTTGAGTACTTAAATCCAGCAGTAGAAGCTAGTATATCAATGAATTGAAGAAGAACAATTTTGCGCCGACCCCAAGTAGAATACAAGAGTGAGAAAACGATGGTAATGAGTGGAAGCCCGTAGCTTTGGTAACTGATGGCACCTCTGTTCCCTAAGGTGTTTTTTTCATATCGATTCAATTCTGACTCATCAAACGTAAGTTTGAGTTGGATTCATCAAAATACTTAATGGTTCTAATTAGACAAGTATTTAAAAGGTTCTTAGTCGTCAAGGCTAAACCGTGCTTACCTAGGTTGGTCCGAAGATGGGCCACAACCCATTACATACCAATTTTCCTTCGTGCCTCGGAAAGCACGTTAAGCCGTTGGTCATTTGTAGATCTTTGACAGTCTTTACAGGTTGTCAGTGGCCCGAAAGTCTGTCAATCAGTCTTACGCTAAAGAGCTAAGTACTTACTGGGTTGTGAAGGTCAGATAGACAGTCGCTCTTTGTAAAATACCAGTACTCATTAGTCGGTTAAACTAGAAGCCGAACCGAAAATAGTTGGGGAAAGGTTAGGCAGATGATGTAGTCGTCCAGGTTGTGTGCGCAACTTTACAAAAAAAAAAACACCTTCGGCCCGCCTTGCAGTAACTGAATCATAAAACGGCCAGTGGTAAATCTAGATAGCCAAACAAGGATAGTAGTGGTAATTACTGCCACTGCAACATGATCATACTTCAAAGCGACGGAAACCTTACCACTCAAGATTCTTAATAAGTACCAGATCTAAACCAAGAGAAATCCCTAATTAACAAAGGCCTACAAACGCAATTAATGTGTGAACGCAGCGTCATTTTTGCGTGCAATTATCAATCTATTTGCCAGACGATTATAAAAGCAATCAGTCAAATCTCGTTATTGTCGTCGACGCCTATCAATTGAGTTATTGTGATGAGGTTGAATCGATCGAAACACACATTCATTACCGTGACTGCCAAAACAGTTTTGATTGAGTAGTTAAATCCTCATTATCTATCTATATTTTATCAGTTTGCAGTCTAACTGGATGTCGTTGAATATCATCTGACATGGAACGACTGCCTAGCTGAGCGCAATCCAAATCGCATGTGACTAAAAATAATAATACTAATAATTCCACATTTTGTATAAATGATAATTTATTTTGACATTTATTTAGTTATTCTGAATTGATTGTGTATTTTTACTTTTGACTGTTAATTTAATCTAGTTTCATTCAATGATGTTTCTAATGTAATTCTAATATTTCAATTATTTATGTGTTTGTATTTGTGTCTATATATATTTTTGTTGTTAAATAATATTTCGACTGTTATTTTAATCTAATTCTGCAATTTCAATTATATGTGTTTGTATTTTGGTTTAATATGGATCTCGGACCTGAAATAAATGTTTTTTTTTTTTTTTTACTAAACGAGTGATGAATATAAATGTTGATGGATGAAGAGAATAAGACCAAGGAAACGATGGATGGATTGTATGAGGAATGATATGAAAGAAAAGAGTAAATGATAGCGTGACGGATGACAGGGGAGAATGGGAGAAAAAAACATGCACCCGATGATGTACCTGAGCCGACCCCAAGTAACATGGCTCAAAGACAGGAATGGATGACTGACTAGCTGACCTTGATATCCTTGGGTTAGACTGGCAGTCAGATTTTTTGTAAAAAATTACAAATGACAACCGGGACCAAGACTTTCATCAATTTTACGAAGCCGTCAACCAAGCATTTTGTACATCAAACTAAGTAAGTACTTATAGGGAAACAACTTTTTTTTAGGGTGAAAAATCACGTTTTACTGTGTGCTGATGGACGCATTTAATAGTGAAAGGGTTATGGAGTTATTTAAAAACTAGGATTTGAAAAAGATGGAACTTTAACCTCCAATGTCTCCGTAACTAGTAGGTTCATAGGTGTGGTTCAGAACAAAAAAAAATATTGAAATGACGGGGAGAACAAGTGCCTTTTCGTTAAGGGTCTGTTTACACTCTTTATGTTACTTCTCATAACAATTTCTTCTAAATAGCCGACAAGAGCGCCTTGTCGTCCAAGGGAAAGTAGAAGGCACTAGACCGCACGGAAGGTCACCCACGCGTTGGACTAACCAGATCAAGTCTGCCATTGGGGGTTCAGTTAACGAATGCAGCAGGATGACCTCTAGCAGGCAGTGGTGGCGAAATGTCGTGAAGTGCATCACATCTGCCCCTTCCAATACTTCTACGAGTACTTAACGATCACGACCGCTCTGTCAAGAGCGTACCGGATAAGAAGAAGCCTGATAAGCAGCATACATAAACTTCAAATTCCGCTGTTTACCCTGAGGTCGTTGTTCTGATAAATTAAGCAATAAATTAGAGTATGTAAAGGCGGCGGCGGTTTTTCATTCAAAATTGCCGCGGTTCGGTTGTGTTGCTAAGAGAAAATGGATCTCTAGCATTTACTATAGGTACTCGAAGTTACGACGCCATTTTGAATTTTGTGCTGGTTACGTAGACTTTGCTTTATTTTTACGAGTGGCAATAATTCTGTTATAGGAATGATGCAAATTTTATTTGAGGCTCTGACGAAAAGTTTTAGTAGTAGTAAAGCCTCGGAATGTCAAGCACTTGAACGAGATTTGAACTTTGTCTGTGATGTTAAAAACATATTGAAGGCTCTTTGTTGGCAGATTTCTAAATAATTTCACATTATTTTTTTACTTATTTTCATGTTTAAAAAAATAATAACATGGCATAATATTATGAAAGCGGCATTACAAACTTGTATTTTCGTCATTATTTTGAAATAATGACGAAAATACAAGTTTTTACATAAAACAAACTAAATTATATTTTCTGAACATACATTTAAGCCATTACAACGTAATTGTGTCCTAGTATAACATATTCATTCCTTTTTGCTTCAGTCCTTTTTAGACATTTAAATTAACTCAGTAATTAAGGTCAAGTCCCGTATAATTAAGCCCAAAATACCTTATGCCAACCCCTTCTTACTTACATTTCATTACTGTTAAAGGCAAAAAACGGTTCTTCCTCAAGACTAAATATCCTTTTTGCTGTCATAAAACACAGGCGACAAATTTGTGAGTACATGTCACATAGTAGGGCTCATTTTAAGGGTTGTGCAAAAATATAAATGGGACATTTACTTCGCCGACCTTCGTTGAAGAATGATGTGGAAGATAAGAATTTGTTCGCGCCAAAATTCTTCGTTGGATTCTTTGTTATGTGAAATAATCTACGTGTATTATGGCCCTAGTTTTTACTTCTCGGAGGATTTTTGGTACTAACATTTTAGAGCAATATTTTTCGGGTTGTGTGAAAATTTTTACAGGGTGAAACTCGCTTGGTGAGGTCAAAAGTATTTCGTATTTCATCCTTGTATTCCCCTTGTATTATTAAAGTTTTTGATAAAATTTAACGTCATAGGTTTTGGCAGTTTTTGATGTTTTTTGTTTGTATTCGTAAATGTTTTTTCGCGCCATCAAATAGCATTTCTAATAAATAATTCTTATATCAATTACTGTATTAGCTTTGACAATTGGAGAGATTTTCGTTTATACCAATTTGATAGAAAAAAAAATATTATCTTGTACAAATTAATGAGAGGAAAATCTCTTTGAAATGGAATTGGATATTTTTATATCTTGAGTCCGTTGCTCAAATATTTTTTTCCAATATTCATAAACCAAACATCTGTTAAAACTAAAAGTTTGTCATAATAATAAAATCCGATATTTTGTCGTATTCTCTTTACCAATTACCAAAAACATAGTTTTTTTTTTATCCTTGCCTTTATAGTCCCACTGTTGGGGTAAGGCTTCCCTCTTCTCTTTCCACTTCTCACTAAACCGAGCGTCCTCCTTCCAGTTCTGACGGAATTTATCAATCACATCGTTTACACATTTTGAATACATCTATCTACTTGGAATAAATATATTATATAAATACTACAACTAGAACTATAAAGGTATGATTACAAAACTTAAAACTAAAAGTAAGTACCTACATATATACAACGACGTCAATAGGCGTCAAAGTCCTCCTCCGCATCGCTGTCATTCGGAAACGTGCCCAGAAGACTGGCAGCATTGCCACGTTGAATGGCAATGCTAATTCTTTGTCCAAAGAAAGAGCCAGCCCTCTGGTCACGCGAAGTGTCGATCAGTCGGTGAGAGAATTCCTTTTTATTTCCTATCCACTTAAACTACTATTATCAAGAGGAAAGATTTGACTGTTTGTTTGTTTGTTACGATTTAACTCAAGAACTACTTAACAGATTTAAAAAATTCTTTCACCATTAGAAAGTTGCATCTTTACAGAGTAACTTATGCTATACATTACATGATATCATGCAAATTAGCCGAGCTATCAGAATTTTCGCGGACGAAGTCGCGGGTGAAGAGCGGTAATTATATAAACCGAAACAAAACTCAAACACCAAGTCTACCAAGAAAATGAAGCCATAATTATCATGAATTTACCCAAAATCTTTTTTACTAAACTTGGCAAAACTCCGCCATTAAAGCCTAATAAATTCCTTCTGCTATTAAAGCCACAAATTTCGCAAAACAACCAAGCTTTATGAGCGGTAGTCTTAGAAACGTTGATTTTAACTCAATCAAGTACAGTCACGAACACCAATACGTTTCCTTTAGCTCAACAACTCTTATAAGTGGAATTCTCTAAATATTATAGTATTATGCTATACTTACACTTTATATTCATCATTTATAATACTATTTATCATTCTTTTTATTTGTTTATATTTTTACACTCAACAAATCGATGTAATTACGACTCATTAACTTAAAAATTGCTGAAATAAAATATTATCATAATATTCATGTTGTGACAAGCCAAATTGTCAAACTGTCAATTACTTTTTAATTCTCTTCCTACCTTAGTCTATGATGATTTTGGTTTATAAAATTTAAATTATTTTTATCAATATGTGTTTAGCTATTGTATTATAGAGATTATTACGATTGTTTACTGAATAACTTTAAATTAAATTATATTTATAAAATTCTTTACGCACTCATGGATATATCCTGGCCGACTACACTTGTCAGATGAGGCCACAAAAAAATTAATATTTGAAAAATTAAAAAAAGGGAAGACTACTTGGAAAACGAGCTGACGAACCGCGAGAGAAGGTCTACCGTTGATCTGAATCTGGATCTGCATAAGAAAACAGGTTTTTGCTGTTACATATTTATATTACCCAGGGGATTCCACTAAAGATTCGCCTGGTGCCTCTCTCCCAATCTTCGGAAGCTATCTACGGATCTGGGACCTCTACTCCCGATCTTCTGAAGCTGTCTTGCTACTTGTCTCGCCTGCCTTACTACAGAGCTGACCTGGAGATCTGCACGACGCCCTTCCTGCAGAAGTTTCCTGAAGCTGAACCTAGAAGTTGCCCAGGTATTGACCTGCTACCCTGACGTCTGTTCCCGTCTCTCCTACAGTGCTGAACTTCCTAACCAACTAAGTGCGTGACCTAAAAAACAATCTTAGAGTGCGTGCTAGGTAGGTTTTTAATATTTAGCTGTATTGTTTTATCCCTAATTCTAATCTTTCTCTAATTAAATTTTAATTGAACAAGTCTGCTTATCCTTTTATTTAATAGGAGCAAGTAGATTTGTTACAATATACACCACTGCACTGCGCTGCTGCTTCTTTCCACTGCTTGTCTCTGCATCACCCAAAGGTTGACTGGTAGAAAATGCCCATGGCATTAAGTCCGCCTCTGTACTTTGTGCTTGAAGTGTTAAATAAATAAATATTATTTTGTTGTAATTTTATGGTGTTACGATTTTGGAACTTCATACTTACTACCTAATGTTATGAAATAGCTCTTAGATCTCGAAATTATTGTTAAATGTTTTTGCATCGAAGTTAAAACAGGTTAAAACCACTTTAGACTGCAAAAAACCAGTCAAAACTACTATTGGCCGGATGAAAAATTACAAAAGTATATAAAATTTTAAAAACATGTTTTTATTTGCTTATTATTATTGTTAGGCGTTCCGTATTTAAACTGATTTAAATAAAGGTTTTCATTGAAACGTGTCAAAAAACTTTTTTTGGCCGATTAATGGTTTTGACTGTAACATGAATACTTATTTAATTAGCGCTCATGCCTGTCCCTAAAGAAATTTTGATAAAAGAAAACATCCGATATGGATCTGCAGAGTTTTATGTGCAAAAAGTCTTCTTTTTTTACTGTCAAGATAGCATCGGTGAATGTTCGTCGCGTTTTTTTACGAGTCTCTGTGAAGGCACGCCGAAATTAAAGGTTTTTGTTAGGAAGTATTTGGGGCCGTTCGTGACGAAATGCGTAATGATGATTGATATAAAGAGGTGCTCCGGTTCACCCGCTTTGTGTCTGGTAATACCTGGGTGATTGAATGTTTTTAGGGTGTTTGTGTGTCTCTTTAAACAGTGTGTTTTATGATTTTTTCGTACCAAAAGGGTAAAAACGGGACCCGATTACTAAGACTCTAACATTGTCCGTCTGTCTGTTTGTCTGTCAATAGGCTGTATCTCGTCAACCGTGATAGCTAGACAGTTGAAATTTTCACAGCAAATAACAAAAATTAAAATTCGAAAAATATAAAGTCCGATTGCACTTGGCCGGTTTTTTTTAATGTATGTTGATGCCCTTTTTTTCATTATATATGTATTTGAGAGCATCACAAACTGGTGTCAGAATATCTTTCTGTTTTTTTTTTTTTTTTTAATTTGTAAAGATCATAACAATTAATGAACTATCACTAGCTAATGCCCGCGCCTTGGTGCGTGGAGTTCGATAATTCTGCGTCGGGATCATACTACTAGGATAAAAAGTATCCTATGTGCATCATCATCATCATCATCATCAGCCTATAATGTTCCCACTGCTGGGACACGGCCTCCTCTCAATGAGAGGGAATGGGCTATAAATCCACCACGCGGGCCCAGTGCGGGTTGGTAGATGTCACATGTCTTCGAATTTTTGGTTCTAGAACATGCCGCATGTTCCAGTAATAGTTAATCTTATGCACCAGTTATTATATGTGTGCCAAATTGCTTCCGAACCCATTTAGTGGTTTTTGTGTGAAAGTGTAACAAACATTCATCCTCACAAACTTTCGCGTTTATAACAGCAGTAAGAAGTAAAATTTAGTGCATTCTAATCAATACTAAATAAATAATTAATCTTAAAATGTCCTTCGAAAAGTCGTAAATCAATATCGCTGGACATTACACACAGCGCCATCTAGTGCCACACTAAGGAACGAGGCTTGTGTCGTGGACACCAAATAATTGATATACTACTTAGATACTTTTGTTGTAAATACATACTTATTATACATATATAAACATCCATGACTCGGAAACAAATGCCCATGCTCATCACACAAACATTTGCTGCTACCGGGATTCATACCGGGAAAAAACAATTACAATACATTACATTGGCATGTAACGCCGGTTTTGTCTGTATCGAAATTAAATTGATTTATGCCCAATTGTTTCTTTATTCACTAAACCACGTGTTCAGTTACATGTATTGGAAGGAATCTCCACATGTTCTATACTAAATAGGCTGCTTGCAAAATGTCCATGATTTAAACTGGCTATATTGACACCTAATTACAGTACAACTTAGTTGTTAAGTTCATTAGCAGCTCTTTAATACAATTTATCGATCTATCATTTTACAACACAATCTTGTTACATACACAAAACAAAGCAACACACAACACACACCCATTGTTCACACAATATTATAATAAAATTAAAATCGCTTTTATAACAGTTATGAGAGACGTTCTTTGTGCTCTAATGGATTCTCAGCAATATGATAGGTGTTTGTTTAGTGGAACATACTTCACACTGCATAATGCTGGTGTTTGTGTTGCACGTGTCTTGTTACGGTTAAACGACATGGGGTGTGTGTATGTGAGAGAGAAGGAGGTAAGTGTGTATGTGTTTGAGGTTTTAGAGCGCATTGGCGATGTTTTTGATTTTGAAAGTCTTTGTGTGTGGGTAAAGTTATGTTTTGCAGTGAGAAGGCGCAACGTCTTTGATTAGCTGGACGAGGGAATGATACTTACCCCCGAATACTGAAACGTCACTTAAAATTTAAGTAGTACTTATATTTAACAGATACTCAAAAGTGACGTTTGGCCATACGAAATTTAAAATTTAGAAGCTGCTCAAATGTTAAGCAGCCCTTATATTTTGAGTGACGTTTCAGTATTCGGGGGTTAGCCTTATATATTGGTTATGATAACGCTTATATTTAACGCTCATAGTTTTTTCTTCTTCTTTAACCTTATGCCACTCAATGCTGAGAGTAGGTCTCTTCCAAATCTCTCCACTTTTGGCGGTTTCGTGTCATGGCTATCCAGTTTCTTCCGGCCACTTTAAACAGATTGTCTGACCACCTAGTTGGTTGTCTCCCCACATTCCTCCGTCCCGTCCGTGGTCTCCACTCCAGCACTTTCTTCCGCCATCTTCCATCTAGTCTACGGCATAAGTGGTCCGCCCAATTTCACTTTCTTCTTGTTATCGCTTCTGCTAGGTCCGTAAGTCTCGTTCGTCTCCGTATTTCGGTGTTTTTACCCGGTCAAAGAGGGACATGTCCGACATGGCTCGTTCCATAACTCTCTGAGTGACTTGCATCTACCACATGCAAGTCATAATAGGTACTGGTTTAGGACTTGTCAAATTCAATTATATTTAAAGTAGAAAAAGTCGCTAACTATCATGTGTGTGAATAATATTATAATGTTCGAATAGGCGAGACGACAAAAAAAAACTAATTAATCCGTCAGGTAGATTATCAAAAAATATTTGACCCGTGTTTTTTCTTTTGTTACGCAAACCAAAATTGACGAAGATATGACGCTTTTAAAATCCTCAATACGTCACGCCTAGGTATAATTTTTAGCTAGTTCTGACGTCACGAGCCCCCACTCCCGAGTTTTGATGCGTTTTATCTTTGTCAATATTCATTGATTTACATAAACAAAAAATACGTGTCCATTAATTTCCAATACTCTAACTGACGGACTAAATTGATTTGCTATTTTTTTATACTGTCGTCATGCCTATTGACGAAAGTTACATGCCACAATTTTCACTTTCACATGTAAACGTAATCCGAGAATTGAAAATAAATAGGAAAAAGAAAATCGAGGAAAAAAGTTAATAATCTGAATCTCGACAACAAGTCTCAACTACGTAACAAGAATTCTAATAAACATTATTTTATTCAGTATGTTTCAAAGAAAACTTTGTCTTATTTCTACAACACCGTATTAAAATGTGTGTCATGTTGTTGAATTTCCATTATCTCTACATACATTTGCATTATCTTAAAATGGTTCACTAAAGATGTGAAGGCAGAAGACCCACAGTAGTTGCGATATACTTTTAAAGCCGTTTGCATCATAAATATTAAAATTTACGAGAGCGTAAACCGTATTCGAAATTTTTTATTTGAAATTGTCAGAACAAAAGACGAATTGTCGTCTCTGTCATTTGTCAACAAAATAATGTTAGCGCAGAAGCTGTCAGTCATTGTCAGTCGTTTTATGGTTTCATTACATCAATTCCATTTATGAAATTCGCCGTGAAAAAATGATTAGTGGTGCAAACGGGCTTTTCAATTGAAAAAAAAAGGTACACACTTAGAAAAAATATTATGGCTGCGATTATACGTTGCAATGCAGGTGTGGGGCAAACTGGCCTCTAAGAGCGGCAATACATAGCTCAATGCCTACTTAGCCGTCAGCACCACTAGCAATAAGCATGAAAACTCTCTAATCTTTTCTAACTGTAAAATACTGCTATGCTTCAATTTTTTGAGCCTTTTGTTAAATGTTGCATCTCATCAATCATAGTAAAAACTGTAATTTGTAAATAAACGTAACATTACATCACGCATGTAATCCCAGAAGGGTTAGACAGAGGTATACCTAATTGTACACCCACATTTCGCCAGTTATGTTTAAGTCTTTATTATTGAATAGGCGAGACGACAAAAAAAACTAATTAGTCCATCAGTTAGATTATCAAAAAATATTTGACCCGTTTTTTTTCTTTTGTTACGTAAACCAAAATTGACGAAGATATGACTCTTTCAAAATTCTCAATACGTCACGCCTAGGTATAGTTCAGACGTCACGAGCCCCCGTTTTATCTTTGTCAACTTTCATTGATTCACAAAAACAAAAAATACGTGTCCATTAATTTCCAATACTCTAACTGACGGACTAAATAGATTTGCAATTTTTTGATACTGTCGTCATGCCTATTGTTGCAATCTTACAGATATTTTTTTCTATTACACAGGTATTTTTTTGCCATCGTTACTTTCTAATTTACTTAATTTCAACATAAGGCATAAGTAACATTCGATTTAAAATGTTTTCTGTTTGTTAGCATACATAATCTACTGAAATATTACTATTGCAGTATTACTCGGTAACTTACCAACTTCGTTTCATTCCTTCATTCTGAGAACAGAGTGATAGCTAGCATGGCATACGGGTACATAAAATGGATTTTCGGAGTCCACAACTATAATTATGCTACAGTACTATGCAAACCTGTGTAATTTCGATTCTCACCAGTTGTTTTAGTATTCCAACAACTAGCTGAAGGTTTATATTAAAATTCGGAGTTTGTGTTAATTAAATCCTGCTTAAGTAATTGCACGGTGAAGTGGAAGAGATTAGATCAGGTGACTGGATAGCGCTTTCATCTGTCCAGGTGTCATAACCATTACTAGATTACCATTTCCTTATTTATGGGTCTGCCAGACCAGAACGGACAGACTGCAGACATGGATACACACAGATTAGAAACTCCAGTAAACATTTGTGTAAAGGTAGCCATACACGCTAGGGTGTAACTGACAGGTTTGCCTGTACAGTTGGACTGTGCAGGTAAATCGGACCGTGTTTGTTGCAAAACTGTACATGTTTCACAAGAGGCAGCTCACGCTTACCTGTGTACCTGACTACCAGTACGGATAAACCTGTAAGGTACAACCTAGCGTGTATGGCTACCTTGGTGGTCATTTACGGAGACGTGGCGCGTCGGGCGGTGCGTTGAACGGCGCGTCGGGTGGCGCATCTTGCGGTGCGTTGCGCGAGAGGCGGTGTCATCTGCGTTGGTGCCATCTGCCATATGTTTGTATTTGCGCGTGTGAAGTGGCGTGCAAGGCTGCATTTTGCGCAAACGCGCGTATTATCGCTTCTCCGTAAACGCTCTCATACATCGTTATATGTTTGAAATGAAAGTGGGCTGCGCCGCACAACGCGCCGCACCTCCGTAAATGAGCCCTTAAAGTTGCACAGTCACAAGTAAAATGTATAGGTACACTTAGAAATATTGTAAAGCAATTTTCTCGTAAAATAACGGTGACACCTTTGAGAAAAGACTAATTTCGTAATAGTATGGCTTCTAGAAGTCAGTTAATCAGTAGCTAAAAAGTCTGATACATAATTGTATAGGCTGATAATATTGATGGTTATTTACCACCTTACTCATTCATGTTCCTGCACGTCAGGATAATCACGTAGCAAGTCTGGAGTGGCGACCGCGAAACGGAAAACGTTGCGTTAGAAGGCCTCCCGCTAGGTGGACCGATGACAAGGTTGCGGCGATCCGCTGGATGTGAGTCGCACGGGACCGGTCAATGTGGCGACACCTGGGGGAGCCCTATGTCCAGCAGTGGACGTGTTTCGGCTGAAATGATGATCATGATGATGAAGTACGTTTAGCTGCCAAAAAATTAAGTCTGAGCATTTAATACATTACTGGATCATGTAGGATTGTTACAGATCTTTATTACTTGTTAACTGTAAGTCAGTTTAAAGTAGTCTGATAATATATATTGCAGCAACAAGTACAATCAGAAGCTCCTTATGGCTTGAGTGACTCAAATACACATTTCCAGCATGGTGATCACTCATAGTAAGTCACTTTGTCTAGTGTAGGTCCTCAGGTTTTCTCTGAATATAAGAAAAATTCTGAAGACTCAAAACTAGGTTCCCTTCAATACTGCAATCACCCCTGTCAGCCCTACCGTCACTACCAACATCTTGACCTGTTTCTATACGACAAGGGGGAGGGGGAATACGAAAGGGCATTACTTTGCAGATTTCTGCCGCTTGACAACTGCGAGCCAGTTTTTCACTCCAGATATTACAGTCGGAAGTTTTGTCGCGTCACCGATGAGGCGACAATAGTTTTTAATTTTGTAGGACGTCTTTTGAATACTAGTTTTCAAAGTGAGTAAATTTTAAGATGAAACTATGTTAGAAACAACTGTCAGAAAGACTAATCGTCTTTAAATTACGTAGGTCGAAATTTTAGAAAAAAACCGGCCAAGTGCGAGTCGGACTCGCGCACGAAGGGTTCCGTACCATATTATCTATAATACAAAATCAGACAAAACGGCAGGGCACATTGCTCGCAGAACGGATGGCTGATAGGGCCGAAAAGTTCTGGAGTGGCGACCGCGAACCGGAAGACGTTGCGTTGGAAGACCTCCCACTAGGTGGACTGATGACCTGGTGAAGGTTGTGGGAATCCGTTGGATGCGAGTCACACGGGACCGGCCAATGTGTCACCTTAAATATTTATTTAATTCTGTTTTGAAATTTTCAACTGTTTAGCTATCACGGTTCATGAGATACAGCCCGGTGACAGACAGACGGGCAGACGGACAGTGGAGTCTTAGTAATAGGGTCCCGTTTTTACCCTTTGGGTACGGAACCCTAAAAACAGCTTATCCATAATTATTATATTTTGACCGTGTATGAAACGGCATTTTTTTATTAAATTACGGATGAATTATTTACTATGTCAGAGGGTTAAAAATGATGTACTGATAACGTGATAAGCGTTTGTGCGTCAGTGTCTCTAACACCCTGTATAAGCTTTACTAGGCCCGCGTTTGTATTATTTATATTTAAAAAAGTCATAAAATTGACAGTTCAACTACGTGCTAAACAACGTTTATAGATTACGACTTAACACTACAGGGTGTAAACGAATCCTTCACGAAGCCGTCAACCAAGCATTCTGTACATCAAACTAAGTAACTCTACGCAAAATATATTGCTGGGAAATGACTTTTTTTTAGGGTGAAAAATCACGTTTTACGTTAAAACTCAATGTAACACACACAAAACATGGATGGACGAGTTTGATAGTAAACGGGTTAACCATAACTTTGACCAATATCTCCGCAACTAGAAGGTTCCCAGGTATGGTCCAGAACAAAAAAAATATCGCAATGACGGGCAGAATAATAAGTGCCTTTCGGCTTGGTTATGGGTCTATACTTACCTTTATACTTAACTAGAATTCCCGTTCCCTTGGAAGTAGGGGGATTAAAATTGTGGGGATAGAATTTTTCAAATCGGTCCAGTAGTTTTTAAGTTTATTCGTTACATACAAAAATACAAATAATTCCTCTTTATAAAATTAGTATATAGATAAAACTTGTAAACAATTTTTACCTTTCAGCCTACAGCGCTTTTCAGCATGATTTAGTGTACCTAAACGCTCTAGTTCGTCAGGCAAACCTACTTACGTTTCAGTAAAGGCCTGAAGGTTCCTATCAATCACTGCCTTTGTACCCAGCCCTTGACTGATATGTTGCTTTTCAAAAGCTTGACAGCTATTAAACACGCACAAAGATTGAGTTTCGTGAATATATCAATGAGGTGATGTTTTGAGGGTGTCAGAGGGTGTTAAGTCAAACACTGTTTTAAGATTTCACGTTTTATAACTAAACTTAAAATGTCACTTACGGGATGTCTTCCGTGATATTTAGTTTTATTTTGCTAAAGGGCTCATCTTTATATGGTAAAAGTCAATTTTCAAGATTAAGCAATGCTTTCGTGCTTTGGAAAGCACGACAACCCTAATAAATAAATATCGCTGGACATTACACACAGCGCCATCTAGTGCCACACTAAGCCACGAGGCTTGTGTCGTGGACACCAGATAGTTGATATACTACATAGATACTTTTTGTTTGTAAATACATACTTATTATACATATAAACATCTATGACTAGGAAACAAACGTTCATGCTCATCACACAAACATTTGCTCTTACCGGGATTCGAACCCGGGACCCTAAGAACGTAAGGCAGCTTCACTACCCCTGTGCCATACGGGTCGTCCAATACTCATAATGTCGTGCTCAACTAGTCAATTAGTCACAAATCTGCGAGCCACCAGGCAACCAGTCTTGTAAAGTGATATCACATTATTCAGTGATTGGGTTGTAGAGAGGCAGACTCTTCATGTAAAAAGCGGTTTTTCTTCAATGCACTCGCCTTTTCCCGTTTCACGAGATCGGCTTTCTTAACCTTGCGGTGCCATTTACTTCGCTGGTAAGAATCGTCACCCAAGTTTTTGCATGTCCTTCCGGACGTTATCATCCAGGTAGTTTGCGGTCTATCTCTCTCTCTTTTTTTTGTGAGTTAGGGGGCAACTTGTCCACTTCGAAACTGGGACCAGGGACCAGATGCACCTTTTAAAAATTGATAATGGTTAACTGGGCCCACACAAAAATTTAATTTCCATGGGCAACTGGTCCTTGGTCCCGGTTTCGAATTGGACTAGTTGTCCATGGAAATTAAATTTTTCACGAATGGTCATCGGGTCTACGCGTAACAAGTAACATCTTAAAACCAGAATTACATTATTTACGTCATAACAAATATACCTACTATTTCCGTGCCTACTAGTTTAGTATCAGTTCATTAACACCCAAATCTCCATCACAACTTCCTCAAACAACGCCAAAACTGTAACTCCAATCGATTCCCTCACAACAGTCGTGAGTCACACATGTCGGCCACACAACCCTAGTTTTATGACCGAATAAGGAAACGCTACGTGAAAAACGCACGTTAGACGACACCCTTACGAGTAATGGGACAGAAGTAGTAATAAAACCACCACATGGGGGCGACAATAATGACCCTATTTTCTTAGGAAGGTTACAATCTGTCATAGGTTTGATGTGGCGTAATAGTTTTACTTTCAAATTATGAATATTATCAGCTTTAATTGTCCTACGACAGGATTCCATGTGGTCCCGGAATTTAAGAATTATTTTTTTCTTTATCGTATGCCTAACCTGGTGTCAAAGGTTTTAAGCCACCCATGGGCTTCTGACTTATAAATAAATATCGCTGGACATTACACACAGCGCCATCTAGTGGCACACTAAGCAACGAGGCTTGTGTCGTGGACACCAGATACTAATACTACATAGTTACTTTTTGTTTGTAAATACATACTTATTATACATATAAACATCCATGACTCGGAAACAAATGTCCATGCTCATCACACAAACATTTACTCTTACTGGGATTCGAACCCGGGACCCTAAGAACGTAAGGCAAGTGTCGTCGAAACTTGGCTTAACATGCCTTCAAGAAATCTCTCTGGCATGCTGGTTTCCGCACGATATTTTCCTTCACCGAAGCAAGTGATAATTATACAATACGCACATGAATCCTAAAAATCAGAGGTGCGTGTCTTTCGCTGAGCCGTATTTTGTCCCGCCCAGGGAAGACTGGGTGGCGGACCTTAGCGGCTCAGTGACCATTGTGTCGTCGGCCGCCGCCGGCACCCCGACCCTTGAAAGTGTCAGGAGGGGTCGGGGGTGCGTAGCAGCACGGTTCGGGGAGATTGTCGTGGTGGGAGTCTACTTCTCCCCGAGCCGAACTCTCGCCGAGTTCCACAACTCCCTTGCGGAGTTGAGTGTCGTCGTCGGAAACCATTCCCTCCCCGTACTTGTCCTCGGGGACTTCAACGCCAAGAACTTGGCTTGGGGTTCCCGTTGCACAGACGTGCGGGGAAGAATGGTGGAGGACTGGGCTCTGGAGAAGGGCCTGGTCGTCCTAAATCGGGGTTCTGTTCCCACGTGTGTGCGGATGCGGGGCGAGTCGGTAGTGGACATTTCGTTCGCTAGCCCCGCTCTGTCACCGCGTGTCGTTGACTGGCGTGTCATGGAGGGGGTGGAGACCTATTCCGACCACCGGTACATCCGGTTTGACGTCTCCACCCAGACCTCAAGCGCGCCGGTCCAACAGGCCCCGAGTGGTCCGCGTTGGGCGCTGAAGCAGCTGGACCGGGAGCTCCTCCTGGAAGCCTCGATCGTGCAGGCCTGGGTGACATCACCAGACAGGCCTGCCGACATTAACAATGAGGTAGGGTGGTTCCAGGAGGCCATGTCCGATATATGTGACGTGGCAATGCCCCGAGTCCGGCCAGGAAGCGCCCGACGTCAGGTGTACTGGTGGTCGCGAGAGCTGACGTCTCTGCGCGAGGCGTGCGTGGCTGCGCGACACCTGTACGCCAGGCATCGCAGGCTCCGCATCCACCCACCGAATGCGGCAGCCATCGAGGCGGAGCTTTATGAGGGGTACAGAGCGGCGAAGACCGCCCTCCGCGAGGCTGTCCTGCGGGCCAGAGACCTGGCCCGCGAGGAGTTGCTGGGGACTCTCGACAGAGATCCGTGGGGGCGGCCTTACAAGATGGTGCGGGATAAACTCCGCACCTGGGCCCCCCCACTGACGCAGAGTCTCCGGCCTGAGCTCGTGGAGGACGTGGTGAGAACTCTGTTCCCTACGCGGGGAGAACATCCCCCCCCGCCTATGGCTCCGCCACCTGCGGTGCTTGAAGCGGACCACCAGGACGACGACGACGACACTCCGGAAGTGACTGGGGTAGACCTGAGAGTGGCGGTACGCAGGCTCAGTGCCAAAAATACCGCCCCGGGACCTGACGGCTTGCCTGGCAAAGCCTGGGTCCTGGCCTCGGAGGCTCTCGGGCCCCGACTGGAGGGGCTCTTAAGCGCATGTTTGGAGAGAGGCCAGTTCCCGCTTCGTTGGAAGACGGGGAAGCTGGTCCTCATTCGGAAGCCGGGGCGCCCTGCGGACTCTCCGTCCGCATACCGGCCCATAGTGTTGCTCGACGAGGTGGGCAAGCTCTTCGAAAGAGTCATTGCAAACCGCCTCGCCGAGCACCTTGCGGGGACGGGGCCGGATCTTGCGGAGCACCAGTTTGGTTTCCGCAAGGGGCGCTCTACGGTGGACGCCATCATGCGCGTGAGAGCCCTCACGACGGGGGATGCAGTGTCCCGGGGTGGGGTTGTCTTGGCGGTGTCTCTAGACATCGCCAATGCCTTCAACTCCATGCCCTGGAGCTGCATTAGGGAGGCACTCCGGTATCACCGGGTGCCGACCTACCTTCGTCGTGTGGTCGGGGACTACCTGACGGATAGAGCCGTCATCTACCCCGGTCGCAGCGGAGAATGGAACCGGCGAGAGATGTCGTGCGGTGTCCCGCAGGGATCGGTCCTAGGGCCGTCCTTGTGGAACATCGGGTACGACTGGGTGCTGCGCGCCGACCTCCCTAGCGGCGTCAGTGTGGTCTGCTATGCAGACGACACGCTGGTGCTGGCACAGGGGGGGTCGCACGAGGCGGCGGCCGAAGCTATGACACGCGGGGTTGCGATAGTCGTTGAGAGGATCCGGCAACTGGGTCTCGAGGTGGCATTGCACAAGTCCGAGGCCATGTGCTTTCATGGGCCTCGGAATGCGCCACCTCCGGGATCCTTACTCACGGTAGGAGGGGTATCCATCGGTGTCGAGTCGACTTTAAAGTACCTAGGACTCGTCCTCGACAGCCGGTGGAACTTCGTGGAGCACTTCCGACGTTTGGCCCCCAAACTGGAACGGACTGGGGCTGCCTTCAGGCGGCTCCTGCCCAACCTGGGGGGGCCGAACGCCTCCTGCCGGAGGCTCTACGCGGGGGTCGTGCGGTCCATGGCCCTTTACGGGGCCCCGGTGTGGGCGCGTTCCTTGAGGCTGCGTGCAGCCCACTACCTGAACGCGCCCCAAAAGGTGGTAGCCGTAAGGCTGGCCCGTGGGTACCGCACGATCGCCCGCGAGGCGGCGTGCCTCCTTGCCGGATTGCCGCCATGGGATCTGGAGGCGATAGTCCTCGCGCGCCTGCATGAATGGCGCGCGGAGGCGCTTCGCCGGGGGGAAACTCCGCTGCCGCGACAAATTGTCGCTCAGCGGACAGACTTCCGGCGGGATCTCATGGCGACATGGAGAGAGCGACTGTCGCAACCCCGTGCAGGGCACGCCACGATAGTGGCGATAAGTCCCCTCTTTGAGGAGTGGCTGGAGAGACGCCACGGCGTCCTCACCTTCCGCCTGACGCAGGTCCTCACCGGACACGGTGTTTTCGGGAGGTTCCTGCACCGAATCGGGCGGGAGGAAACGCCCGGGTGTTTCCACTGCGAGGATCGACCGGAGGACACGGTGGAGCACACGGTGGAGGTGTGCCCCGCGTGGGCGGAGTACCGCCGTGTCCTCGAAGCGGCGATTGGCGGCGGCGACCTCTCGCGTCCGGCCCTGGTGCAAGCCATGGTCCGGGGCGAGACGGAATGGGACGCCGTCACCTCCTTCTGCGAAGCAGTAATGCTAGAGAAGGAGGTGGCGGAACGTGAGAGGGAGAGAACCTCACAGCGTCCCGGCCGCCGCGGGAGACGCCCCGGGCGTCGGGGGCCACCACGTGGCCCCCGGCCACCGTAGGCGCGGGCCTGTGGACGGTGGGCTATGGGCTAGCTCGCCGTCCGTCCGTCTCATGACGACAGGCCGTGTCGACGGCGCGTTCGTGTTCCACGCGCGCCTCAAAGAGAGTCAGCAAAAAGGAGGGGTCCGCAAGGACCGATGCCTGCCGGGGTTGCGGGACTATTCGAAAGAGATACCGTGGCCCCGGAACACAAAGGGCGATGAAGGAACATGGATGGGTTTTAGTCAGTAAAAGTCTGACACTCCCTCCTGCTCCGCCCAGAGCGGGAGAAGTCATTTGATGATTTCCCATCCGAAAAAAAAAAAAAAAAAAAAAAAGAGGTGCGTGTCTTGGGTTCGTACTTGAGACCTATAACTTGGTGGTCACACCACAAGACTATCACTGCTAATTTATGAATACGGGCACCCCATCTCATCCCGTGGGTGTTGTAAAAGGCGACTAAGGTAACTTAAGACCCAGTGCAGACTAACAAGCACATTGGGTCAGCCGAGTGGTGATGGGTAAACCACCAACAAAAGCATTCCAAAGGGTTAGTATCAGTAGGTAGGTGGTAGGTAGGTAAGCGGCCGATTATAAAACCTATTCCAAAACCTTATGTAACATATTGAGAGAAATTGTCCTGCACCACGATAAAGGCCTTCCTTTCTTTCGTTACTCAACTCTATTCTGAACCGAACTGCCGTGAGAATAGGGTGCCAAGTTCGTCCCGCCATCTACGCCTAGGTCTGCCATGATGCCGTTGGACATTTTCAAGGACCCATGTTGTGGTAGTCTTATCCCGCAATATGGCTAGTTTCTAACTCATTTAAGTAATTTCTAATTGTATTTTATTGTTCTAAATTTTACTTCAAAATCAAATAAATGACAAACAAAAAGATAGGATTTATTTTTGGGCACTGTATGGCATCTTTCTATGTGTGCTAAGAGATCTACTGCTCTTTATTTATTAGTTTTTTTTAAACAAGGCACTTTAAATCAGTACTTTAAAGTGTTTTTATTTCAGCATATCAGTTCGATGACCATTTAAAATATATATTATATCTGTACCGCCATTCTTTAACCCTATTCCCCCCTCCTACCCTCTTCCCTACCCTTCTTTTCTAAGACTCACAATCGTTCAATTTATTTACCATTTCCTTTTTGAAATTACTTTGCTATAGTGCGTTAACCTCTAACATTCATACAATATAATTAAGGGCAGCGAAAGCAATGAAATGTAAAGAAAAATTAACTTGCGTGACTTTACTTTCAATTTTTTTTTGTGTATTTCTCTTAATTGCTTAGGTTGCGTATAGGTCAGCGGTTTGTAACAGTTTTCAGTGTAAGTCAACGTATTTGTGTGATTTTTAGTACGTGCTTGTTTTGTGACGTTCTTTCAAAATAATTTGTTACTCTATTTACTAGTCGCAAGCGTGATTGCTGAGCATGAAGTCTCGGGATCTATTCCTAGGTCGAGCAACTGATATTGGTTGGTTTCACTTGGAAATTTTGAGTAGTAAGTGCCGGGTTAACCATCATTAGCATAAAAATGACGTGTAAGTCGCCAACAACAACGGTACACGTAATATACGAACACATTATTAATTTGAACATATTACAGAGCATTTTCATTATGGACAACACCAACAACCTTTTTAGTATTGTAATATTAGTGTACCAAACCAATTTTTTGAATCTTAGTAGCAATGAAAGCTAAAATCAAAACTAACACCAAATTCAACACCTTTTCTATCCTAAGCGCACCTTCTAAAAATCTGATATCGAAAATTTTTATTGTGCAAGTTTTGGCACAAAATCGGAATAAACACGCGGGGCTGTCTTATTTTTCAATCCAATTTCTCTAAACATTATCTCATTTTTTTTGCGACCAATCAAAATTAATTTAATTCAAGACCCAGATTTTTTAGCTGCAGCACTACACAGTTTCACTCAGAGCATGTCAACAAATAATTAAAAAAAAAATTAAAAACGCAAAAATATAACCCTTCGAAATGAATTTCAACTACATCGCGCAGTCCTCGTTAGATCCACAAGGACAATTCATAGTTTCCAACGATCATTTAATTAAGACCAACAGCGCTTTCCAACCGCCAAACTGCAGCCAGCCTTACGTCTCATTCATGACCTCAAGTGATGCCACATACGACACGATCGAGCGTGTTTCACTTGTTTCCTTCGCGTGTGCATAGGTGCGAACCAACCGCGGTGCACGCTGTACACGGCCACGCGGCGCATTTTAGCTGCGTGCATTAATTTGTTTGACAAACGTAAGTCTACGTTTCCTACGTTAACAACACACTGCACGCCCACGACTATTTACAACTGTAGCGTACCTGGCCCACCGCGGCATAGTCGTGGGTAAATATTCGTGTATAGCGTGTACCGCATGCACAGCGTTGACTGCGTTGAGCTATGTGAGTGCCTTATTTGAGCAAGCCACGCATGCACTAATGACGTCAATTTGCATTGTGTATCCGTGGTTTGCAGAAGGACACAATCACATACACTTTCTTTCAAAGCGAAGCTTATCACACGTGCGTAGACTCTCCATGCACCGCAGTGGGTTTTCGCTTTCATCACCATGGTTCGTGGCGTGCTCTAAGCTATTTCTTTCATTTGTTTTCTCCACCACCGTTATCGGAACACGCATGTGGCTTAAACGTCAAGCTCGTGGCCACGCAGTAACAGTTACACTAATGACTTGGGGGCTAATTATTCATTTTCATAGTAATGAAATTTAGATTAACCAAAACACTATTTAATTTCCATTTGCATAGAATTATCAACTAACGATATCCTTTAGGCTTTTAGTATTGAGACTAATTGTGAAATTGTTAAAACGGCTTATTAAAGCTTATTGGGCATTTTGTTTAGTAGTTTGTATTAAATGAAACTGGTTTATAAATAAAATAGTATCAATTCTGGACTGCCTCGTTTGTCTAGTGGTCTCAAGTGCGACCACTGAGCAAGAGGTCCTGGGTTCGATTTTCGGGTCGGGCAAAGTGGTATTGGGTTTTTTCATCAGGAATTCTCATTAGCCGCCACGGAGTCTGGATTTGACCCCAGTTGTTGGGAATAGGCTCGCCACCTATGACATGGGGCATTTAACAATTCGAGCTACCTACTGTTGGTGCCGTACCTGTAACGACTGTCAAAGATCTTCAAATGACAGTCGGGACCAAAGGCTTAAAGTGCTTTCCGAGGCACGGAGTAAACTCGGTATAAAATGGGTGGTCACCAATCCACAGACCGACCAAGGCAAGCGCGGTCTAACCTGAAGATCGACAATCCTAGTAAGCCCAGCGCGTTAATGGACAATACAATATGCTGAATAAATTAATCATAATGATCATTAAAAAAACGATTATAAATCATACACACTTAACATTCACATTTGACCACTTTTGCGTGCTCGCAATAAAAATATCAGCAATTACATTTTAAATGTGCCCTCATAACGACACGCACTTGACCGCTTTTAACACTATACTTCAAACGTCAAATGAAGGCCCGTCCCTCGGGAAACATTGCAGTTTAAAATGCTTTGTATGTGTTTGAATATTCTAGTAGCAACTACCTCGTGAGCGGACCAATCAGCGAACCCCATTCCATGTGTGGACCCGCACTGTCAAATATTTTAGTGTGTGCGAATTTTGAAGGTTACCTAAATTTGAATTTGTTTTTCTTACAATGCTGGTTTGGTTTTAGTGTCGCTGTTATACCAGAATGTTTGTGACGCAATGAATTTTCAAATGCGTGATGTTGTGTAATTTAACCTGGTTGTTTACCTGGGTTGTAAGCGTAATTCGATGTTATGTAAGTTTGTAACGTTTGCTGGTATTTGAGCGCGGTATGTTTGTTTGCTAATTTCAATATGTGATCAAGGAATGGTTTTAGTAATTAAGTGATAATGTGTTCTGTTGTTATATTTCCATAATTGTGTAGTGCTATTCGAAAATCAGATATTCGATACTGTTTTAGGTGTTTAAAGTTCAGTTTTCAATTTGTTTCAAGAAGGCTTATACAAATTTAAACTCACCCACTTCGAAATAGGGTCGTTATACCGTCCTTCATGAAACTGTGAGATGACAAGATACCGGAGATCACTTCGGGGAATACAAAGGTCTCAGTTAGGTCTTACATCCTCAAACATAAAATATATAGGGTCTAGAGTACTCTCATGTCGATCATATATTTTGAGGCAATGTCGTTAACAATGTCTCCGCCCTTTGCTGATACATACATACCATCTTCATCAAAATTGCCAACATCATCTTACATAAGCATTTCAACACTGACAAATTAAATTTCTATCCCCATCTAAATTCCATAAACATATTATTCGGTAATTTCACAACAATTCTCATATCTTACGTTGCGAAGGCTCACAAAAGGCGTTTAAACAGAATTGCTCCCATACATCATCGAGGTTCGGGTGAGGACACGTTGGTGGCTAAGCGAGAGTGAGGATGCAGCCAAACGAGGTATAAATTACGGTAGATAAGCAAGATTAATGTCCACTTACGAGAAAATGAACTTTAAGTGGTCGTAGAGTCTGATATTGACATCGTTTTTGGAGCAATTCTTCATTGTAATGTGCTTATTCACTATCTTAGGTCACTTGAATGCATTTCATACTAGAATAGTTGCTTAGATACTTACATAATATTATCTCCTATGTATTTTAGAAACTAATTTTCTTTCCAACGGCAATGAAAATAATCATTGCCGTTGGAAAGAAAATTAGTTTCTAGGCATCAATACGTCTTCGTCATTATTTTTGAAGCGGTCTCGATTTCACCTCCCAACATCATCTTCAAAGCTAACCTCGTTCATTTCTCGCTCATCTTCTTCTATAACACCACCTTTACGGTGGCGTGCATCGATTCAATTACCCATATATCTTGAAGGTATCCATACATGCGTTGGTGTGCGGATATTTTTTATTCTCTTTGGATATCAAATATGGGTTGATAGAATTTCCCAGTGCTCATATCAGGCTATTGTTTACTTTTGTTACTGCACGCTCTATTTCATTAAGGATATTAGTGAATCTTTTGGAGCTGAATTTTGATCTGCATTGTATGGGTCTGAATGTGACATTATAAATACAATTGAGATGACGAGATAATGAGAATGCATTGCATTGAATATGTTTTCAAGTTTAGATTCTAGATTAGGAAGAAAGATACACTTTTTTGTGTGGACAGAAATTTGATTTTTATTTATAACCTATCAACGTGACACAGTTTGTTGTTTACTGAATGCTAACATTTGAAAAAAAAACCTCTTTAGTTTGTTATTTTATGAAGTTTTTAATTAAAAAATTACACTGTAAAATTATTTTCTCCAGAACCCAGTATCGGCACTTTACAACAGGGTACAAAAACACAAGAAAAATAATTAAACACTTACCAGGTTACACTTTTACCTTTTCAAAATTTTCTCAGAAGTAGATGAAAACGTGACTAACTTAGAAATGCCAGGGGAAGGTTAACGTGGGTTAAGGTAACGTGGTAACGTAAGAAAAGTGGCAAGAAAAAGCCGAAAACGGGGGGAAATTAAAAACTTCAAAACAATTGATTGCGACAACCCCGTCCTTTTTGGTGATTTTCGCCCCGTTGTAAAATACCGGAAAAAATATCGTTTCTAATTTATTTTACCTGTTCTTTGGAGTCACGTTGGCTGGTACTTGAATTTTTTCCTTGTAGGGTAACTACATAATTAGTTTTGATGTGCAGATGGGGTGAAAACGTGGGGAATTTTTAATGATGTTAGTTAATGCTAATTAAGGCTGATAAAATATTTGGTAAGTTAGGTACTCTAAATTGAGTGGCCCACTTTCTTTTTAAAGAATTAATTATATAAGTTAATGGAGATGTCAAGAAAATCAGTTTATATCAAGCAGTTATTAGATTTGGTGGACTTTTCAAAATTAGGGCTGGTACCAAAATTTGCAAAACACCTAAATCTAGTGACATAGAAGTTAAATTAGTTAGTAAACTTAAATAAGAGATAGTAGAGATTGAATACTCTTTATTATAATTATACATTTAAAGAATAAACGACATGTTGGACAAAAGGACTTGCTTAAGCTATAATGTACAGTCAAGTGCACAAAATAAAAAATCATTATATTTTATGGGTGTAGTGTGTACCTACTCAAAGATTGTCTAAGTCTAAGGCTCTATTGGATTTGCTCTACTGGATTCTAACAAATTCCGGCCGGAAACAGCTGCTTATAGTCCTGTTAGAATCCGTTCAAAAAACGACCTTATTGCCTATGGGACGAATTGAATCAGGGCATACCTAACCTTACCTCTGAAAAAAAATTCAATAAAAAAACGCATTTTAGTTTAGTTGTTACATACCTATGAAAAAGTTTTTTATTTGTTATACTCGTATTATTGTAAAAAATAAATACTTGTAATTAAATAATTCAGTTATTTACTTATATATTTGTTTATTTTCTGCGTCAGTGTTTTTGCGCAACATGCCGTTTATTCATTTCAGACGTTTTGCTAGTATGACGATTTTAAATTTCAGAAATTTTACTTGTAGGTCGTTTTACTTTAACGCCATTTATCCCACAAGGGCATTTTACTAGATTGTCCTTATGATACGGAGGGATACCACAGGTGTCATTTACATACAAACTACAGGTGTCATTCACATACAAACTACAGGTGTCATTTACATACAAACTACAGGTGTCATTTACATACAAACTACAAATATTATTTACATACAAACTACAGGTTTCATTTACATACAAACTAGAGGTGTCATTTACATACAAACTACAGGTGTCATTTACAATGTAGAATGTTGTTTACTATGTACTCATTACCATTACCTTCCTGCTCTTGTCCGTTTCTACTTGGGATCAGCACAGCACGTTTACATCTCCCATTCTCCCCTGTCAGACGTCACGTCATCATATACTCCTTTCTCGTTCATATCATTCCTTACACAATCCATCCATCTTTTCTTTGGTCTTCCTCTCCGTCTCCATCCATCAACATTTATATATATATATATATTTTTTTTTAATAAGCCTATTCTGTCCACTGCTGGGCAAAGGCCTCCCCCATTCCTTTCCAACTCTCCCGGTGTTTTGCTTCCTCTGGCCAATCAGACAGGAACGAGTCCAAATCGTCACGCCAGCGTTTCTTGGGCCTGCCTCGATGACGACAACCTAAATTCGTTCGACGACCGAAATTAATATTAAATACACTTAATTTACCTGCACTACATTAGCGAAGTAATTAGGCTAGAAATTATTAACGACCTAGGTGGCGACCGTAGAGGTTGTCTAGGACTAAAATAGACTAGCAACATTGTGGAGACACATTATGTAATGTGTTGAAATCGCTTGGGAGTCTGTTGACAGTGTAGTAATCACAGAAACCTTGAAAAGATAGCTAGAAGGTCGAAAATAGTTTAGTCAAGGATTGATACTAATTTGTTTTATAAAACCAAATCACATTCTACTTGGGATCGGCCCAACACGTAGAGAACGTATAGAAAACGTTATGAAAAAGAAGATTTAGTAAATTTTGATGCAAGATCAGGATGGTGAGTGAGCCTTTAAAAAAAATTGTGGGACAACCCTTTCTAAAGTTGCCAGAGCTAAATACACCTTTTTAATCAGTTAATCAAGCAGTTGTTAGACATGACATAAGTATACAATTAATAATACACTATTCTGGCCAAGTAAGTAGGCTAGATATTATTAACGACCTAGGTAGTGACCCAGAGCTTACCTAGGACTAGAATAGACTAGCAACATGCGGAGACCCTATACATTATGCAATGTGTTCACATCGCTTGGGAGTTTGTTGACAGTAAAGTAATTACAGGACTACCAACAGAAAATATATTAGTTAAGCTATCATTTGCCTAGCCTTTTCCCAACTATGTTGGGATCGGCTTCCAGTCTAACCGCATGCAGCTGACTACCTGTATTTTAAATGGAGCGACTGCCTATCTGACCTTCACAACCCAGTTAGTACTAGGTAATACGATACTCCTTGGTAAGACTGGTTGTCAGACTTTTTGGGCCACTGACTACCTGTAACGACTGTCAAAGATCTACAAATGACAGCCGGAACCAACTGCTTAACATACTTTTCGAGGCACTTAAACTCTGTATATAATGTGTGATCACCCATCCACAGACCAACATAGGCAAGCACGACTTAACTTTAAGATCGACCTGAGCGGCTGTTACTATTTAGCCACGAGCTCCTTCTGAAAATAGTTAAGTCTAGTGAGGAAACTAATTTGTATGGAAAAGACAATCTTATCTAAGCTACTTATAAATATTGATTGAAAAAACTGGATAATCTGATTATGGGAAAAATATACATACACTAGTTTATTTTAAAAGCCAATTTAATTCCAAATCCGTTGATCGTTTAAGTAAAATTTTATGATAGGCAATCTAGATAAAAGACTTCAGGGAAACTTTGAATGACCTTAAACGGTCCAAATAACTTTTAAGAGGTCAAGAAACACATATTTCTTCATCAATTAAGATTCCTCACACTCTTTCTGTCCCAAATAAAAACGACTCTTATTAAGTTTGGTTCGCACCTGACTTTTTTAGGTTTTTACTACGTTCGCCTTACCTTCGTCAAGTTTATTAAGAATCTTTATTGGAAAAAGCTTCCTTATAACAGGAATTAATGTTGAATACAGAAATTGCCCGTTTTACTGATGGATTTTTTTGCTGGTCTAGAATTTTGGTCTGTTATGATATTTGAATCTGCGACGCTATTTCATAAATGAGCCATTACTTTTTAATATTCAGGTTTAAATGAGCCATAAAATGATCTGAGCCATAACTCTTTTAAATCTTCTAATATATAAAATCTCATGTCACAGTCTTTGTTATCGAACTACTCCGAAATGGTTTTTTTTTTGTGTACTATATATTTAGTAGGTCTGAGAATAGCTCGTAGGCTATTTTTTAGTCTCACACATACACATAAAAATTTCTACGCGAACGAAGTCGCGGGAAACAGCTAGTTGATTTATAATAAACAATAGGTTTTAGCTTAGGTTTGGGCGGGTCACGTTACAAGTATGACCGCTGGACAACTGGACAACTGGTCTTCACAGTCCACAGTCGCTTCAATGTTTACCTACAGATGAACGACGTCGTCGGGGCCGGCCAAGAAAGATGTGGCGTAACAACCTGGACGTATATCACGAGGGTTGGTTCGAGGTGGCGTGGGTCATGGAAAGAGTTAGGGAAAGCCGTGGGCTAGCATGGGTTAAAGAAAAAAAAATAGTTTTTGCATTAAACATGCGGTTATTGAATCAAAGGACTTTTCTGTCCATGAATCTGATATAAATCACCTCTCTTGGTTTGTTTGCTCAAAACTGTCATAACACTGCATACAAATCGGCAATTTTATTTCTTAATCGTCACGGTCTGAGTGAGGTAGGTACTAAATAAAATTAGCAAGAATAACTTCAAACTGCCTTTCAACAGTCTTAACTCAGACAAATAACCTTTATAAGAACAAAATATATTCTCACTCCAACCAATTACAGTTACCATTAATACGAACGTCAGCTGAACATTAGCTAGCAATTCAACAAAGATGTATTACATCGATCCATTAGTTCGTGTTTAGTTAGAACTATTATTAATAGAGGGAGCAAAGGTCACCGTGTCTTACAATGTCGACTATTAGAGCAGTACTGTAAAAAAAGTTTTTTTTTACACGCAGTTGATTTGATCCTATAACAACACAAATGCGCGTAAATGTGACAATGACCCGCAATGGACCCAATGATGTGGTGGTGATGAATAAGGATCACTCTTTCGAAAAGAGAGTAAGTGTCCCAGCAGTGGGAACGTTATACTTTTTAACAGTTTGTTTTTAATCGTTGCCCACACTAGACATTTCTCCTATATTGTGGGTGCTTTTACAAACATTTAAACTCGCATACACAAACAGCCAAATCCGAAACAAGTACCTGTAGGCCATACAAATATTTGTTCCGTGTGGGAATCGAACCCACGACACGCAGAGCAGTACCCAACGACTAAGCCACTGCGCCAACCGTGCCACCATAGTCTGTAAACGCGTTCTGTCTGCATACCATGTACTTCGTAGTTACAATGTTGCAACACACTTGTATCCATGGGCCACCGAGGACCTCTCAGACGATTTAGATATTGAGCGGGAACGTAGGGCATTGGCAGTGAGATGCAATATGCTGGCGCGCGGGTTTGCACGGTGCAAATGAGGTTAAAATTGTTCTTTTTAAAGCACACTGCCAGACATTTTATACCTGATGACTGTGAGTCCGCTATACGCGTAGATATTTCAATGCCCTATGGGTCCTGTACAATAATGGTTTTAGGATGCTGTTGGGGTTGCCTAGCTTTTGCAGTGCACCAGGTATGTTTGCTAAGGCCAGCACCGACTGCTTTAGGGCTTTCTTACGGAAAAGAGTGGCCTCCCTGATGCGCCGCGTGCGGGACAGCACCAACAGTCTTCTGAATAAAAAAACATTTTAAATGTAATATATTAATAATTTAATTTTGACCTTGAATAATAATAGTTGTATGATTTACTAACAATGTATGGAATAGTTTTTGATTCTGATAATAAATGAATAATTATGAAACCGTACTCTCGACAACACATTCAATTGTTTCGGTAGTAGCTTACGCCTGCAATGCGATTTTGCTGCGTTTACGCGCCTGCTCAGCGCGTTTAAAAGTTGACATCTGTGTAAACCTTAAGAGTTTGCTTAAATTCAAATTAATTACAGGCTAAAAATTTGTACAGACTAATTTGTTTAGCTTTGATTTAATTAAGAGTAATACTTGGAATATTGTTGAAAGTTTCTAGACTATGATGTCAGTTTAATTGTGTTAGCGTTTGATATCATTTGTTGCTAATTGATTCTGTAGCCTGGAGTGTAATTACCTAGACAGTGAAAACTAGAACTTAAATTAATGTTCCACAGATTTAAATATTGATGAAAAGGTTCTCTGAATTTCTGATTAATAAAATCCAATTTAATATTAAGAATGAAAATTGGTTTTTCGTAGTAGTAGATAGTCTCGTCTCGCTTGCATCTCAATTATTCAGATTGGGCGTATATTATAGTGTCAGAGTAACAAAAATGAGCCCATATTTCTCATCATAGGAGGAGGAGCTCGTGGCTAAATAATAACAGCCACTCGGGTCGATCTTTAGGTTAAGCCGTGCTTGCCTAGGTTGGTCTGTCGATGGGTGATCACCCATTACATACCGAGTTTCCTCCGTGCCTCGGAAAGCACGTTAAGCAGTTGGTCCCGGCTGTCATTTGTGATCTTTGACAGTCGTTACAGGTAGTCAGTGGCCCAAAAAGTCTGACAACCAGTCTTACCAAGGGGTATCGTATTACCCAGTACTAACTGGGTTGTGAAGGTCAGATAGGCAGTCGCTCCATGTAAAATACTGGTATTCAGCTGCATCCGGTTAGACTGGAAGCCGACCCCAATAAAACTTGGGAAAAGGCTAGGCAGATGATGATTTCTCATCATCTTCAAATCAGCCGTAAGTCATCCACTGCTGGAAATATGCCTCTCCCCCAAACGGATGATTAGCGACATGGCACAATTTGCAGAAGTTGTTTTCAAAATAACATTAATATTGTCCCCCGCAGTAATAAATCGTTCATCTGGAATATTCTTTTCTTATTACAAACTTTAATTTAAATTCCAAAGTTCTACAATTTTCTGGCGAAAGTACCAAGCAAGTTATTTTAGTTTCTGAACGTTCTTGTTGTTTCGTTAGGAAAGAAAAAAGAGAAAATATATATTTATTATTTCTTATCAAGAAAAAGCTAAGTCTTATGGTAAAGAAGTCGTAGTTTTACCAAGCTCCTGTTTATTAAGATACTTACGGGGTGATATAAGAGTTGATTTGGATCCATCATCAATCGTAGATTTTTTAACTATATTACTCTGTCCCACTCCTGGACACAGGGCTCCCTCTACTTCTTGATAGAGATTATGCACAAGTAAGTAATTAAGAGTTCTGCATTCAATATACAAGGTGTTAACGGACCCTTTACGAAGCCATCAACCAAGCATTCTGAGCATCAAATTACGTAACTCCACGCAAAAAAATATTGTTGGGTAACATTTTTTTTCCTTGGACTGGAAAGTGACGTTTTACGGTAGGACTCAATGTAACACCCTTAAAACATTATGCTGATGAATGCATTGAATAGTACGCGGGTCGTAGAAGTTTTTAAAGTAAAGTTCGGTTTAAAGACATTTATTTCTCAAAGAACAAATTACAGTTCACTTAAAGAGAAAATTAACTAAATTAACAATTGGTTGTAGTTTACATTACGACGTTCAAACTATCCAAGAAATTGAACACTAGTTTTTATACAATGGAAAGTATGTAATTAAACCAAATAAAGATACAAAACAGTTCACACTAAATTATTACGTCTAATATGTAATTCCTCAGGCCTTTTTTAAATGTTGGTATGCTGGTCCACTCCCTGACTTTTTAGGTAATTTATTGTACAGCCGAACCCTCTCATACTGTATAATTTTCCTGCCATACAAGGTTCTCACTCTTGGTACTTCTAGGTCGTCTTGATTACGGGTATTATATCTACGAGTCCTTTGTGTGAATGAAATATTTGTGTGTATGTTGGTTTTAAGGATCTTTCGGATAGTCATGCATGTATGGTATGTATACAGTTGGTTCCAACATTAAAAACCAAGTTTAAAAAAAAAAAAAACTTTAAAATTAGTTGGAACTTTGACGCCCAATAACTCCGTAACTAAAAGCTATTGAGATCTAGCTTCTCAAGTGCCTTTCAGCTTCGTTCAATGTACCTACCTATAGATCCGTTATTAAACAATTAAGATTTTTGTCTTTCACAAATTAACCCATTCAAAATAGGTATTAACCGGTAGAAACTTTTATTAGCCCTCTAAATAAAACAATAACAACTATTCGTTCACGTCCTCCTCGTATTACGAATAGTTTAGACAGCTCACGACTCAAAAACGTCATGTATATTGTATACGTCCGAACGGCCCGCGGTCCATTCATTTTGGGCCGTTCAGACTAAATACCCATTCTGCCCGTATCTCAATCCCTTGATGAAATTTTCATTAAAATCTTGTTTGGTATAAAGACTTGTATGCCCTAGATATACTTTTCCATCCAATCCCCTTTCTCATTCCATTCCGCGATAAAAGTTTCAACCTACCTCAGAAATTGTGTCGTTTTGCCAAAGTTTGTAGGCATCCCAATTTTATCATATTGGAACTGGGTATACATACATAAGGTAGTAAAAGTACAAAGGGATAACATAATTTATATATATATACAATTCAATAGATTCTCTTTGAATCTTCCCTGATTGATAAAGGGCTCTAGGGATAGGATTTTACTAATTTTAGACTTATCTGATGAAACCTTAAAGTTACTAATTGCTTGCTCAGTACAGACCTTCTCCATTTTATCATCGTTGCCTGCTCTTTATCAGTCTCATCTAGGTTTTATTAATATAATATCAAAATGGAGTCGACGTCATATTGTAGGTAAATACACAACAACCAGACCAAACAGACCTTGCAGGTGATGGCGGGACAAGCTGGACAGAACCAACGACCAGTGATCTGCATTAGCCTTAGATTGAAAAATTTGGAAGCGATGGGGAGAGCTCCTTGGGTACAATCAAATTACAATTACAATTGAATTACCCGAAACTATTGTGAATATTTTCAATAACCACCTCTAACTTAATAACCAAGCATTCACATACTCCACACCTTGATAACCAATCCGCATAGTAACAACGTTATATGAGGGCAAACGAAACCTGACAGTTACAACTGGGCTTAAGCCCACAGATCGATGGACCGAGCTTACTATCTCTGCCAATCTGTTAGGGGACTAATTGACCGCAAGTCCCTCGAAACCAACCATTCGAATCATACAAATCTAATTCATGACGTAAGCAAACAATCCTAACAAAGGTAAAAGGATATTTCCTGCTGCCTAACCAAATGAAATTATTAATTATTTCATTCGAATAAGCAACACAATAACTCCACGTCTGTGTATTGAGGTTGTGAAATTCAAGTTGAGATGTATCCGAACATGGTTTGTGCAAAATCAATGAAGAGTGAACTCAATAACTAATTTAACACATCGCATAGATATTGAGGCAATTCCCTAGTTCACAACAGTTGTTTTGCGTCTGGACAGATATCAGTTCAGATAGATATCAGTTCGCCAACCTAAGATTTGTGTTGAAAGCTATTTATGCTATTGCACTTAGGCGGCGTTCCCACCAGAGATGAGTGAAAATTCGTAGCGAGGGATGTGTGTGTAACTAACCAATAAAGTCGCTTCTTTTTCACAGCTTGTGTGTTCCTCATTTTTGGATCTTTGGATCTTTCCCTGGTGGAAACGCAGCCTAGATCTGAAGTTTCTTTTTAGTAATGAATTTGGAATTATGCGTTTATGTAGTATATGACTAAAAGTGTGATGCTAATATTAAATGTTGATGGATGGAGAGGTAGTGGAATTCCAAAGAAATTATGGATAAATTGTGTGAGAATGACATTATGAAAGACAAAGAAGTAAATTCATTCATTCATTCATTTCATTTATTCAATAACAATAACAATTGTGTCTGAATGCGTTACATAAATAGGTTAAAAAAACAGAAAAAAAATATATACCATCACTAAACCAAATTAAATGAATAAAAATCACAATTATAAACAATTTCAACATAAAAATGTAAAAACCATAAAAATATTCATAAATATTCATATTTAAAAATGATGGACGCACAGAGGAGAATTGAAGAAGTTATGTTTGCTTTGACTACAAGTAGAATGGGCCAAGGGCAGGAAGATGGTGATGTATAAGTAAACATAACCAAAATTAAATTGACTAAAAATATACTCTTGGAGCTGACTCGAGGGTCAAAAATCCAACAATGCCCTTTAATTTCCGCGTTATGTGAAGGTTTCTTCTAGTGCTAACAAAAACGGTTCAAATGTTAAGTTTATTAGCTCTTACGTATAAATTATTTAGAACTTTAAACTCTAGTTTCACTCACTTTTCTAGAAATTCTCTTTAGAATAATGCTAAAATAAAAGTATATGTACAACTTTGTTAGGAAAGTTCAGGAAGTTTTTCAACAACTCAGTGTGGTTTCAGTTTCTACATTAAATGTTTCATCTAAGTATAATGAATAAGCGTATTTACCTGTTCATAAAATCTAAAAATTTGAATTGAATTTGAAAGTAATTTCACTGTAACGAAGTTTTGTAGTGGGCACAAATTGTGGTATTCCTTTTTTATGGTATCTCTAGTAACACATCTATTTTTTTATTTATGAATCAATTAGTCGTTTAGTTTAAATAAATTAAAATAATTGTAAATTAAACAAGCTGTTGTCCGCGACTTCGTTTCGCGTGGAAATATTGATGTGCATGCGTGTGAGACTAAAAAATAGCCTACGACCTATTCCCAAACCTAACAAATATACACAAAAAATTTCATAAAAACCGGTCAAGCCGTTTCGAAGGAGTTCGATAACAAACACTGTGACAAGAGATTTTTAAATATTAGAAGATTTATAGAATTAACAGTGACGGCTGGTGCGCGTATATGATAATGTGTATGAATAAGGACAAGGCGAAAGAAGTAGGTACGTTAAGATCATATCTGATGGCGTTCTGTAGTTTCTGCCTACCCGCATGGGAAAAAAAGCGTGTATTTATGTATGTATATATTAACAGTACCCATTAACACAATTACTACATATTGGCAACCCGCAAGCATTTAGACAACATTGAGAGCTTTGTATTATACGCACATACACAGAGAAAACCATACGACACCATTACACAAATTCAAATTATCCCACAATGCAATACTTAAATGAACATAAAGCTACTTCAAAAACGTCTCACAACTTGGAACTTTCAAACACACAAACTCAAAAACAGTAAGCAAAGCAACGTGCAAAGCTTAGTCTTCGATAGTTCGCAAGCTCGATATAACTTGGTTCAATAGATTTATGAGCAAAACGTGATCCATTCTGCATTCACTTCGAAGCTTGTGTTTTGTATGCAAAACTTATAAACATGTAAATGCTTCTTCCATATAGTCTGTGGTTATTATACTTCTGCTAGCCAAAGAGTAAAGACGCCATTTTAGTTTTTAAAAGAGCGGACAACCTAACTAATCTTTTTGTCTTCGTGTGTCTAGGAACATTAATATTCTTTTATAGAGCTGTGATTTTCGATGTCAAGTCTGAGTAGTTTTACTTACTTGAGTTTAATTGAAGTATGTCATGGTGTTACTACACTAATTTCGTAAATATGTTTTTCTTTTTGTAAATTGGCTCCTTGTTTTTTATAATCATTTAAATTGTACTTCTTTGTGTTGTGCTATGTCTGTTGTGTGCACTTAATAAATGGTTTATCCATCTATATACTTTTTACTGTAGGAACCATACGTTAGGAACTATAGGTTCTTTTTTAGGCAAAAAAAAAGTCCGTTTTGTAAAATCTGATTTCTGATCTGATTATTCACTTGATTACTGATAGAGTACACCGTGTTATATTTAATAGATCCTTACAGTACTACTCTAACTAGAAAATAAATTGATTCATCGCCATCTCATTTTTTTTTTCTATTTATACATCATCTGCCTATAGCCATTTCCCAATTATGTTGGGGTCGGCTTCCAGTCTAACCGGATGCAAGTGAATACCTGTATTTTACATGGAGTGACTGCCTATCTGACCTCCACAACCCTGTTAAGTACTGGGTAATACGTTACCCCTTGATAAGACTGGTTGTCAGACTTTTTGGGCCACTGACTACCTGTAACGACTGTCAAAGATCTACAAATAAGAGCTGGGACCAACTGCTTAACGTGCGTTTTTCGAGACACGGAGGAAACTCGGTATATAATGGGTCCTCCTTCCACAGTCCAACCTAGGTAAGCACGGCTTAACCTAAAAATCGACCCGAGTGGCTGTTATTATTTAGGCACGAGCTTAGGGCAGCATTTGTTTCTATTCAAGCGCCTAAAAATTGAAAATGTATGATCGACGGCATGAGGCAAACCCAATATTCAATAAAAAAACTCATATCATGATTGTGAGCCACCCTAATTATCATTCAACAAACGGAGCAAAGGACCAAAAGAAGTGGGTCATTACATTACCCATAACCGATGCCGGCAACCCTATTCTTTATTTATGCACAATTATTATACGGAACCCCAAATTTTCTCATACAACCGTCCTTTAACCCGAAATGTACGGAAAATCCGGTTACATCTTTATTACTTATAACATGTTCTTCTCAAAAATAAATTACATTCAAAATATCTACGTGTTACAATTTCAAGATAACTAAAATATTTATGTGATGGATAACGCTACATTTCATCGGGCCTATATACCCTTGAGTAAATATTTTATGATCCCGACGACGTCACGGACCTTTGAAGACCTCATTTTTCAAATGCTGATATAGATTGTTTGAATAAATAAAAGCTTGATGTATGCATCAATGTGATGTAATTTAGTAGATGTATTTGATTTAAGACGAGAAGAAAATGTGAAACAAAAAGACGACCCATACGAAAGGGTTTACTAATGGATAGTAACATAGCATCATGCGTGTTACCCCAAAGTGTTAGGCAGAGGTGTACCCACATTTCGCCAGTTAAAATTGGGGGCGAACCTATTGCCATCAACCAGCCACAGACTCTGTGGCTGCTACTGAGAATTTTCTGATGGAAAAAACCAATAAATCTTTGCCCGACCTGGGAATCGAACCCAGGACCTCATGCTCAACAGTCGCGCTTGGGACCACTAAACCAACGAGGCATGTGCTTTCATAAATATTCCTACTAAAAGCTACATCGTTCCAGAGTTTACCATCCACGTTACGCTGAAAACAATTTTCACGCTTCCCACTTCAGATTAATTCCACAGAAACTAAAAAAACACCGACGCATCGTTTGACAAAAACGATAGTTCCAATATCAAAAGCACTTAAGCGCTAAAAACTGGCTCCCACAAAGCTGAATAACAACGTACTGCGGATACCCTACATTCTACCGTAAAGCGATCCAGCGCTTTAATGCTCGCGCACTTAATTAGACGTCTTTATTTTCTCATCTGTATTCATCACCTTTAATGGTACATTTATTGATTTATAGTCAACGTTCGCAACGAATATAGAAACGAGTAATTTGTCATCTTTTTTAGTGTCTCTTGAGGTCGAATCGATTGGATGCCGTAGTTTGTATGTAGATTTTTTCCTATCTGGGGCATATCCCGGTTTTTTGTGACGGATTTATGGGATTCTAGGCTGGAATAGGAAGAGCCAATTAGCTTTGCGTCTGGGCTTTGTTGCGATCTGAGGATTAGCTTCTTTGGTTGGTAAAACTAGTTGGTTGGCAGCATGTTGATGAAGACGAAACGGATTATTAATCAATCTCTTGGTTGTCCAACATCAATGTAACTGTCAAACAAAACGGTAAAAAAAACATCTTGAGAAATTTGGCATGTTCTATAGTTACTGTCAGTTAAGACGACAATGGTGTCGATTCTGTTGTGCACAAACTAAACTTAAATTAGGCTATTGCTATCTTTTCTAAAAGGCAGTGCTAGAAAAGGGCGGCTATAGCAATGAACTAAGTTAGAGATGTCAAACTAGTTTATGCCTTACGCTTCACCGTGTTTTTAGTCGACATGTTTTTACGTGCACCCTTCATTTGTATGGAATTGTGTTGGGTTATGACGCAGTTCATCTCCCGAAAGGTGGCTTGTGTCCCAGCTGTGGGAACGTTATAGTCTGAATTTGCAAGGTACTCGTAATTGCTACAATAATATCGGTTTTGTTAATGTCTAATCATTTGTTGACTGCCTCGGTCGTCTAGTGGTCGCAAGCGGGACTACTACTGGGTAACTCCCAGATCAGAATAAGTATTACTGGGTTGTCCCATCAAGAATATCTCAGGAGCAACCCAGAATCTGGGTTTATGGCCCGGTTGAACGTAATTGGCGAAATAAAACTAAACTAATTGATAGCAGATGTACTGTTTAACCCTTGGGGCAAAACCGGTGTGATGTTATGTTAAAAGAGACACGAAACTAATTAACATAATCCCACAAAAAGCATGTAAATTCATCTACAAAGTAAAGTCTAAACATGTCCTGACACACCCACTGATCTACCCACACCCTCTGCTTTCTAACGTTACCTCAATTATACACAAACAAAACAATTTGTACGCCCATTTACACATGAAAGGTACTAAACACATTTTTCACAGTTAAATAATTAATTTCCGGTACGTCCCAACTTTCCCATTTCGGCAACTAAACAAATTAACATCACAAAAGTCCCATTTCGTAACTATTTTGATCTTCATACATTGAGTCTCATTTCTTCAACTTTTGATTAAGCGTACATTCAATCCCTTGTAATTTGTAACTTTGGGAGTTGACTGTACTGTACAAAAAGCAGTTGGAATTTATGGTTGACGAAATGGGATTCAATGTATGAAGATTAAAATAGTTACGAATTGGGACATAATTTTCACTTGTCTTGCACGTCTTTTGTTTAGTTGTCGAAATGGGAAAGTTACGAAACGGGACCTACCCTTAATTTCCACCCTGTAGACAACAGACGATACAAAAAACACAAATGAATTGTGTTTTTCAAAACAAATGTACTACACAATATTCCGGTAAGAGTAAGGCCACACGGGCGTTGCCGGTGCGTTGCGACGACGCAAAGCTATAACTTCAACGCAGTCACTACACCGAAAGTCTGACACCACGTCTTACCAAGGGGTACCGTATTACCCAGTATCTAACTGGGTCGTGGAGGGCAGATAGGCAGTCGCACCATGTAAAATTCTGGTATTCAGTTGCATCCTTAGATTAGAAGTCAACCCTAACATAGTCGGGAAAAGGCTGGGCCAATGATGATGATTACCACAAGAGCAACGCAACACACGAGCAGTTCCACAATGCATTGTCGATGGTCCTACGTCGCAGCGCTAAGAAAACCTTCGGTATTGTGAACGAGCGTTATTCTGTTTATAATATCTATTTCATCACTATTGCTCTCAAAATGGTGAAGAAAAACATCGTGTGGTAACCGGCATATCCTAGAACCAAAGTTTCGAAGACAACCTGACATCTACCAACCTAAATTGGGCAAGAGTGGTGGATTACGGCCCATTCCTTTTTATCGAAAGGAGCCCTCTCGTCCCAGAAGTGTAAATAATACGGACTGGTAATGCGTAAGCTTATCAACAATACTGCACGGCGTTACGTTGCCGCTCTGATTCGCGGCGGCGGCGCCAAAACGTACCGAAAACGCATAGCAGCGACCCGGAAAATAATCGGATCTTTTTCCGCGTTCAATATCTGTACGCTTTTACCCGGACGGTATTATTAATTCATATTAACGATACGTAGGGGCAAAGGTTATCCGATGCTACCCGGATGAAAACGGTCAAATATCATCACCCGGTAACGACAACACGAACTTCGTATGTTTAACTCGTTATGACACACCGTGCCGTGGAATTTAATCAGCCTCTTTTTTGATGTTGGTTATTTTATCCCCGAATAAACTAATTACTTTTTTATTTGTGTTTTTTTATTAATTGGAACATTTTACACGTATTGTACATTATTTCCAATAACAACCCAGGCAGTCCATTCATGAATAAAATGTCTCCCAAGCCATGCTTTGACATTCTGTCCTTCCAGACATCTTTTTGTGGCCATAGTTGTCCATTTCGATGGGGGGGCGTCCCACACTCAACATCATCAACATCATTTCAGCTGAAAGACGTCCACTGCTGAACATAGGCCTCCCCCAAGTGTCGCCACATTGACCGGTCCCGTGCGACTCACATCCAGTGGATCCCCGCAACCTTCACCAGATCATCAGTCCACAATACCATTGCCAAATTGCGAACTCTGCACGAGAACTCGTTTGCTCTACCGTCCTTCAGCAAACATGATATAAAAAACAATTATTTCCATAATACTTTCTTTAAATTTTTACTAACTACTAATAAAATATGTGTGCCTATGAGGATCTTTTAAAAACTATTTCATTTACCTTATACTTAAACAGTATCACAAAATTTCAGCAGCAAAGAAAAATGCTAATGAATACAAATTAAATTAAACGTAACTAAGTTTTCGCTATAAAAAATATTATCTTTGGCTAGAAAAACAGAAGTTCGTTAAGTACTCCAAGTCTGAATGCTTCTTTAAGAATAATCAAGTTATGAGATATTAAGTCTAGGAGAAATATGTTCAGGATTTTCTGCCAAGTCTTTAAGTAAAAGCTTCCATTTCATGATCAAAGTTGTTTGTCGTTGGCTAACGCTTTAAGAGCGTCTTGAAAAATTTATCACATAAAAGTTCGTCAAAGTATTCTAAAAGGACGCTAAAGTCTCAACAATATGGGGACATACATTTCGTTTGGTTATTTGCCGGAAAATTCAGGGAAGTTCCCGAATAATCGATATGAAAACAAAATACAATTGCTCTTCTCTGAAGATGTTTACTTTTCATTTTCGTTTATCAAATTAGTTTTCGTCTGAAAATTAAAATATCGGTTTATTTAGAAATTTGTTTTAATTAAATACCTCTGATACCAAGTTCACTATTAAAATTAAAAGTGTAGAATATAATTTATTTAATGTATTTTGTGTATAACAACTATTTTCGTTGTTTCAGATAACAAAATGGCTGCGGTAATGCTGTGCCAACGAAACAAACCCTGACCAAGGATGTCATAACAACAAATCAAATGAATTCCCAACAAAATAAAAGAGAAACATAATAAAGAAATGGGTGTACAAAGGTGATATTCACAGAAAATGGACACCCATAAACTGCCACTACACATTTGCAATTCAATAAAACAGTATATGGTAAACATAAAAATAGTTTCGAGAATAGTAAAGATACACTACAGGAAGATAACAGAACAGAAAAAGAGGTTGGTTTTAAAATTGGGACTACAGGAAAGGTTAAAATTAGTGATATTGCTCATCTTATTAATGACAGAAAATTCTGATTGCAACGGATTTGGTGGCAGAAATTCCATGCTAAGAACAAGGGTGATTGGAACTCGATACGGAAAACTTCAAGGGGTGATATTGCCAATGGATCAACACAAATACTTGAAGCCCGTTGAGGCGTACCTCGGGGTTCCCTATGCTACACCCCCAACGGGGTCAAACAGGTATGTCCTCCATTTTATGGTCGGTCAAATACATCTTATTAAACGCTTGGCTAGGTTCCGACGTGTCGCTAAAGTGGAAATGTCGAATGTACGGATCGTTTTCTAAGAATGAATTTATTTCTGGAGGCGGAGGAGTTAAGGTTGCTACACACTCATTTCGGTTGGCACATAAGAATCAGCATATAAGTACACACATCAAAAGTATCTAGGGATCAACATATATTTTTGCAATAACTTTTCTCCTGATTGATATTAATTAAAATTTTGTTTAAGGATTCATCAAATAAAGTGTTTTCGTTTGTCACAGTAACGATAAACCAAGTCACCTTTGCATTAATAAAGAAATTTGCCATTTTCCTAATAAACTGAACTGAAATAACAGTTTTCTTTAAAATTTTATTGGGTAACTTAAACAATTAATAATCCGTGTTTCTACCGCGAACACTAACAACACAAGAACATCGGTTTGGCATACTCAAAATGAGTTCATCCAAATCACGCTGTGGAATGGCCGCCCATGTTCGTTGCAACAACAAAAAAAGGTCTTCTTGCGACTGGATACCCTCCATATTCGGCAGAGCTCTTCTCTGTAGCATATCCCATGCATGCTCAATCGGGTTCAAGTCTGGCGACTGAGCAGGCCAGGGCAGGACATTGATGTTAGCTGCGGCGAGAGTCTGTCTTACAACTCTTGCGGTGTGCGGTCGTGCATTATCATGCATTAACTGAAATAAGGGACCGATTTGCACTTGTAGAGGAACGATGACGTCTGATACAATCGTCTCAGCATAAATTTGAGCGTTGAGGTTGCCTCTGATCCAAATCAACTCAGTTCTTCCGCCGATCCAAATACCCGCCCATACCATGATGGTTCCACCACTATAAGGATGGACTTCCTGGCAGGATTTTAATCGCTGTTGGCGTCCAGGGGTTCTCCAGTGTCGTATACGTCTTGTATCCGGTCTCATACCAAAACGAGACTCATCAGAAAAGCACACGAAACGCCATTGTTCTTCTGCCCAATTTCTGTGTTCAAGAGCCCATTGATATCGAATCCTACGATTGTGCATTGCTATAGGTGGTACCCGTAGCGGTCTTCGGGAATGAAGGTTCACTTCATGCAAGCGGTTTCTGACTGTTTGGTCGCTAATTAAGTTCCCTGAAGAGTGATGAAGCCTCACGGCTAACATCATGGCGGTTATTGTTGGAGCTCTTCGAGTTAAGATTTGAATGTATCGGTCTTGTCTCCGTGTGGTGCAGCGATACCGTCCTCCATGGCGCTCAGCCACGGTACCAGTGCTTCGGTAACGTGTCCAAAGTCGACTGATAACACTCTGACTTGTATTCAGAGCTAAAGCTACAGTACGTTGCCGGGAACCAGCTTCTATCATTCCCACGGCTCTGAGCATTTCTTCCCTGCTTAAATGACGTCGCCGCTCCATAATAACGTTGGTTTTAATCAGTAGTAGGGAAACAGTAGCACTAATAATGTCTTCAATGCGTTGTATGTTTTTATAGGGAAAATATTGACAGCTTATTTTCATCTTTTACTCGAATTTGATTGAGAGTTCCTGATTCAAATTATGAAATGCACCAAAAAGGATCCATATAAATTTATAAAATCATAAATTTATTACAAAGCCACATCTCAATCTCAAGAAATCCGCATAAAAATGCTTGATCCCTAGACATTTTTGATGTGTGTATTTGAGTTGATCATCAAAGCTGACCCAAGGAAATCAGTCCACGTAATATATACGTACGGCACGTGCTGATTAGCAAACTTCATTTGGCAACTATCACCACTGAATCATGTATGGATCGGGTCGGCACAGTTTGATTTAGAGTTTAGATTTTTTTTTTACATTTTGATAGTAGAAATACAAAGTAGCGTTAAGTAAAGTGAGCTAAACATTACAAATCCAACAACGCAATCAAAATTCCTTACGGCATTTTAAATTTTGCAGTCGATAATATTATATTTTATTGAGCTGCTATACCGAAACATAGTGAATCCCACTCCTTAGAACAGTAATAGTTGTTATGTTCAAACGAGACAAGTTTAGAATATTATTTCAGTAGTAGCTGAAGTTAGAATTGTTGTGAAGTTACAGTGTCACTTTGTAATCATCACAAGTCGTAGAGAAATGTTATTGCAATTGCGTTGTGTTGTGTGGGTATAACTTTACAATGTAAGTCGTGTGTACATTGATGGCGGTTTTAAAGTTCTTTGTAACTGTTTTAGTGTGAATAAATAAGTGAGAGCAATTCATAATAAAACCTAAGAAATTGTTCAAACGGTGTATCCGTATCTTTTGGGATACTCGGAATTTTTGTTAAAGATTCAGTACGAGATTTTATTCCCTCAGCCAAAGAAAAATCAGCGGTTCCATACAAAACTACACTGTGTATTTTTTCGTATAACTTATAACTTTAAAGCTTAAACTAGCTTTTTTAAAGCTTATAACTTTTTTCGTATACTCGGAACTTTTGTTAAAGGCTTAGTACGAGATTTTAGTCCCCCAGACAAAGAAAAATCTTTGATTGCATAAAAAAATGTACCTACACGGTCCGATGTATGGAAAAGCTGATTCTTTTAAAAAATCTATGGAAAATTTGAATGCTCGTAGGTCATACATAAGGAAGACCAAAGAAATGATTGATGGACTTACCCCCGAATACTGAAACGTCACTCAAAATTTGAGATGACGAGTAAGAGAGAACTAAGTATGAAAGAAGAAGACATGCTGCGGCGACCCCAAATAAACTGGGATGGGACTGGCAAGGGAATGTTGAAAAGGTCTAGAATACATAGTAAAATAAAATTTAATTAGGTAGTCTTTCGTCTATATCGAAACAAAGCAAATCTAGAATTTTACAGTACTAGTAAAGTAATTACAGTATCAGATACGAACCTAGTTATATACGAGTACAAAACCCGATGCCTAGGGCAAGGTAAACGCAAATTATCAGTAAAAGCAAACTTTAATGTTGGTAATAAAAATGAACGAACATTTTACCCGAAAGAAATTTTTACGAATCATTAGTGAGCAACAAAAATGTTCCGACGAAATTGACGAAAAGCGTGGGTTTTTTGAACAGCTCTTGGTATAAATTTAACTGCTTGCTTTATGTTATTACTTACTAGATTTTGCCCGCGGTTCCGCCCGTGTAGCATGTTCAGCCTATAATCTTTTAATTGATGACATACATGGCCACCCACGTGGTGGTCGGAAATTTCTCCTAAAGAAAGAAAGAAAAATATTTATTCACAAACATCTACAATTTATATAATAACCAGTCCAAACCAGTTACCGCCGGTTACCTACATTCAAATCAATATCTACTTCATGCATGTTAGCAGTACAAATAAACGTCCTTCAGAATCAGACATCTGCCTCGCCTTTCCCCACTATGTTGGAGTCGGCTTCTAGTATAACTCGATGCAGCAGAATACCAGTATTTTACATGGAACTATTTGACCTCCACAATCCAGTTACTACTACACATAATGTACGAGGTAGAAGAGACACCGGCACTAAAACGGTAACTACATATTCAGTACATCAGTTTGAACATCATCATCATTTCAGCTGCAAGACGTCCACTGCTGGACATAGGCCTCCCCCAAGTGTCGCCACATTGACCGGTACCGTGCGACTCGAATCCAGCGGATCCCCGCAACCTTCACCAGGTCATTGGTCCACCTAGTTGAAGGCCTTCCAACGAAACGTCTTCCGGTTCGCGGTCGCCACTCCGGAACTTTTCGGCCCCATCGGCCATCCGTTCTTCTTTCCGTTCTTTAAGCTGTATCAATCACATAGAAATTTTTCATTAGTAATTTAAAAAAAAAACAGCTATACCATACATTATGATCGATTAGGTATTGCAGTGTTATAGGATGTAGCTATTTTATTTGTAATAACCCCTTGAATAAAATTAAGTGGGGGTTCAGAATGACATGTCCTTCTTCTTCTTATCGTGTCGATGGCAATCTAAATTGTGTCGGCCCAGAACTGAGCTACTAGTTTGGCGTTTTCAGTATCGTCCACACGCAGATCACGATATTAAGTGCCCTATCGTTTGTGGAACAGCACCACACTTACACTCCAGGACAGAGTCATTAGTGAATTTTAACCATACGTGGTAACCTTTTTAGCGTCGCGCGTCCTTCCACCCTATATTGTCCAGGTATTTCTGTTGCAAAACATATTTTATAACATCACAGCTATTTCATATTACACTGTGAACGTCCAATTAGTGGATATTAATTTGTGGAAACAGCTCCTTCCTTCAGTTGCAGCTTTCGGAGACGACGCCAAAACAGAGAACTCATTAAAGCAGTGAGACTGCTCAGACTTTTTAAAAATAATTTTTAAAACAAAAGTATGCTGTGGTTTTTGTTTGTTATGGTAAACGTTATGAGTATAGTTTTCTGATCTTAATAAAAGAAGATAGGAAGAAATTACATTTATGCTAAAACATCATTTGTCTCATCATTATCATTTTTCTTATCGTTATTTATTTAAGGTCAACAATAAAATGAATAAAAATAGTTAAATACTTAATAAAGCAGAGAGCTTAAGAGAGCAGCTGTGGCCCAGTGGTGGCGGCCCCGACTTACGAACAGTAAGTCGTGGGTTCGAACCCAGACAGGCGCATTACTTTGTGCAATTTATTTCATCACCACTGCTCTCAAAACGGTGTAGGAAAACATCGTGAGGAAAGGGCAAGTCCTAGAACCAAAAATTCAAAGACATGTGACATCTACCAATCCGCACTGGGCCCGCGTGGTGGATTATAGCCCATTCCCTCTCATTGAGAGAAGGCTCGGGAGGTCGCAGCAGTGGGAACATTATAGGCTGATGATGATGATGATGATGACTTAACAAAGTAATTATTCATGTCAAAATCAAATCAGTAAATTCACATAAATAAAAAATAATTATGACATGCGTTCATTATCCTTTTGAAAATGTACCTATCACTACACACTACAAATTTCTTCAAGTGTTTTGACACACTCTTGATTTGCTTTACAAAATCATGTCAACAGGCTTTTATGAGTAACCACTAGAATATTAAAGTCACTCCCCCGTATTACAGTTTCAGTGAACAGTAAAATGACATGAATATTATATGATATCGGTTCTTTGTTATAATGATTGGGAATTCAGTATCGGCTCAATTATTTACAGCGGATCGGAAGTGAGATATTATCATTTTAATCACATTACATTAAAATCATCTTTCATATTAACATTTAATATGAAATGACATGTAAATCGGAATGTAATTTAAAGAGATAGTTACTGGGAGCTAATGAACGGACGTGTCTGCGTTTTATTTTCACACCAAGCCTGGACAGTACCTAATATACAACAGTAGCGACGAGGACGGAATATTGCTTGGTGGGAAAATAAAACGCAGACACGTCCGTTCATTAGCTCCGTATAATCGAGACTGTTTCATACCAATCTACCCACAATACACTACACTACACTTAATTTAAGGTATAAAGTAAACAAATTAGCATCACCTAATTCTTACTTAATTGATACATTAACAAAAGTACCTAATATACAATAGTGGCAGAGTTGACGGTCAGACAGTTTCAGTAGACCACACAAAAATAAGAAGACAGCTTATTCTTCCCCTTTCTTCTTTATCGTGTGGTTAGTGCCTAACCTGGTGTGAGTTTTTATGCCGCTCAAGGGCCTCTGACTTCACTTTACATGCCATCAAAAAATATCTCTCAGGCATGCTGGTTTCCTCACGATGTTGTCCTGAGCTCATTGTAGTCCCCATATCCGCGGTACGGCCATGGTAAAAATGTTTGATTTTGTTAACGTAGTCTTCTTGAGGTGGTTACTCACTGGGGGATGGCCGTTCATCTTCGTTTGTTTTCAAACCATCCCATCAAATTACATCACTCTGTTTAATATTAGGATATTTCTATATATGGAATCCTCATGAGGTTACCTATACACTCATGCTGGAAAAAGTGCAAAAAGCTTTTCTCAGGTACCTTTACAAATATGTATTTGGATATTATCCATATATGTATCCTACTAAATTTATTTTAGGATGTTTGAATTTTAATTCCCTTAAAGTCAGGCGTGATGTTGGCCAACTAACAAATGCGTATAAAATTATACATGGTTATACCAACGCCTCGGAATTACATGCTAAACTGTGTCAATTATTTGTTCCAAATAATTATATTCGCTCTAGGAAACATAAATTGTTTAATTTTCCATTTAGTCGCACTGTTGACCGATCCACGTCGCCTGTACCACGTATGCTTACGAACCTCAACGCTCTCGTGGAGACCAACCCTGGATTGGACTTGTTTGCTGACGAATGGAAGACGATATTATTGGAATGTTTGTGGTTCTGCGAGAAGACCGAGTAAAAGGATTAGGTATTTAATTTAGTGTTAATGGTTTTAAATACTGTACTAAATAAATAAATAAATTTCCAGCTTAGCCATGGTTTTGTGAACATCAACGTGGTACATCAATAGCACTTACCTAATTATTTTGAACCCGTTGTAATTAGTTAGTATGACATCAAATAGGCAGCATCCTTTATTATGTGGGAACTTTTTGGAACAATATAATTTTACGAATTGAGTAATTATGAATCCGGCGTTGTGGCGTATTAATTTATGTACATAATTAACTCAAAACTTTTCATATTAACGATAATTTAAAGCTTTTGTTCCCTTGAAAATGGTCCAATAAAGTTTTGCTTATTTAAAATAAATAATAAATTCAATAACTTTTAATCAGGAACTTATTTTGAACAAACAATATAAAATATTATCTGTTAAAGATTGATCCAATGAATACGGACCAGATGCGGATGTCACACTTGACAGATACTTCAGAACATTATTTTTCAGACTTCAGTGCCCGGAAACTACATACATAATTCACCCGCCTACCTTCAGAAAAAAATATGTGAACCAACTTTTGATCCATTATTTGTCTTTAGGTTTGCACCAACTCGAGCGCCAGCCCCGTGGGATGACGTGAAGACTGTGGACCAGATGGGGCCAGTCTGTCCCCAAAGACTGCCAGACATCTCCAACGAAACGTTAGCTTTGGAGAGGATGCCGAAAGGCAGGCTGGAGTATCTGAGGAGATTGCTGCCACGGCTCAAGAATCAGAGTGAAGACTGTCTTTATATGAATATCTACACACCCGTGCAAGGTAAGCCCAACTCAAACTTAGATTTGTAAATCATAATTTGATACAGGTGCTAGATTTCTGTTTGCGTTTTCTGTTAGTCTTTCGTCACTGCGATCTCCAATCCGCCTGCCAAGCGTGGAGATTACGGCAAATTCCTCCCATCATGGGAGAGGCTTATGTCCAGCAGTGGACGTTATGGGCTGTTGTAGTAGTAGTAGTAGTATATCTAAAATAGTTAGGATAAACTTAGGTATTATGATACGTACCATATACAAATGACACAAAGAACTGTTGTGAAATTTTCTCAATATTTCAACGAAATACGTGCACTGTACTGTCACAAGCAAAAACATTGTGTGCTTTGTGTTCATAAGTAACAGCTTAAACGATGTAAGCCCTGACACAAAAGGTAGGATAATTGCTTTAAATATAACTCTTGGTTTTTATTGTCCATTTCCATGCCACCCTGTGAATAAAGTTAAAATATATCCATGGGTTAAAACCTTATGTAAAAATTAGAAGGAGTTATGAATAAGCTTTAATTAAACCATTAAAATATTTTATACCTAATAACAATAGTATTTTTTTCTAAGATTAAACAAAAATTGCAGATTAACTGACATTTTATTTACTTTTACATTTAATTACTTACGTGAAAAACAAATCATCATGTTTCTAGGCACATAATGATTTATTTTCTCATCTTTTCCCAACTGTGTTGGGGTCGAAATCTGATGACATGATTTGCCACCACATAACTATTTTGTACGGCACCAGTCCGAAGTATCCAAGGCTTAGGCAGGGTGCTAGTTGTATAAACTGTGTAACAATGAAGGTGGGTAATCATTCATCGTTGAAGAAAATACCCATTTATTATTATAAAGAGAAATAAACAACTCACAAAAGAAAACGCTATAAAAGAAATCATTTGATTTTGTTTTCTTAAGTAGGTACATTATATTTTCCCATTCATGCATAATGAAAACAGCCTTGTGAAGGCTAAGGTGAAATGTCTGTTTTAAAAAAAGAAAAATAAATTGAATGAGAAAATAGGAGGAAAAAGAAAAAAGAAACAGCGATTATGAGTGCGGTTAAAAAATAACACTTTCCAATGATGGATACATTTACAAAGGAAAAAAATATACTAAGCCGGATGCTCCAGTACAATATGATGCACAGTACCAATATTATGAATAATCATTGTTTTTGTCTTCCTTATCGTGTGGTTAGTGCCTAACCTGGTATCAGAGTTTTTACGACGCCCATGGGCCTCTGACTCGGCTTTGCATGCCGTCGACAAAATATCTCTCAGGCATTCTGGTTTTTCACTATGTTTTCCTTCACCGAGCAAGTGGTAATGTGTGCCAAACCAGCACCGATAAGCAGGTCGAAACTTGTCGGCGACGTTAGGACAATGCGTAGAGACTGCCCGCGCCGAAAACCTGCGCGGACCGCTTCCGATAAGCGCTGGCAGATCGGTGCCGGTAGCCAGCTTTCTACGTGTACACGCCCGTATATATGAGAAAGATAAATGTAATCCACCATCACGCGGGCCCCGTGCGCGTTGGTAAATGTCACATTATTATCATCTAGTTTTTAGTCCTAGGACAAACCGGTTTCGTCACGTTGTTTTCCTTCGTCATTTTGAGAACAATCAAATGGTGATGAAATACATTACACAAAGCTATGTGCCTGTCTGGCTGGCCGCAACCACTGGCCCACCACTGCACAAATAGACCTTTTGTTAACCTATATTGGTCTACTGCTGGGCAATGGTCTCCCGTATAACCTTCCAAATATACTTTTCACAATTTCTATTACTAATAACGTTTTGGACGTTAAAATCTTCCATCGTGTAACCTTGAGATCAAAGGCTTATCTTGACCCAAAGGTTAACATTCTGCCAGACAGCCGGACCAGAGGTAATCTACCAACAAGATAGCTATTTTCATTTTGCTTATTTTTCCCAATTTTATCCTGGTTTACGGCATCGCATTACAACATCGGATATCGGGTCCCTTGAGTCTAGAAACGGAAGTACAATCAAGAAGAAATCATAGAAAATATCTATTGATGGGAGGGTTTGTGACTAAATAAAAATAGCGGCACCGGTCCAAGGTTGATCCGAGGTTGGGTTGCCGCCCATTATAACAAGAACCCTACATACTTTCGGAAGCACGGCTGATTCTTGTAGGTCTTTGACAGTCTAAGACAGTCAAAAATCCAAAAGTTTGACAATCAGTCTTACCAAACGGTCAGTCTTACTCAGTTACTGGGTTGTAGAGGTCAGATAGTCAGTCACTCCATGTAACTAGAAGCTGACCCCAACATACTGAATTTGTCGTCATTCATTCGACTGCGGTACCAGGTAGAATGCAAAAATAACTTCGTCAGAAAGTCCTTTGGAGGGAATTGTAATATTTTCTTTGACGGTTGCATTTCTAGCTTCTTACTTGTTGGAAATAGCTTAAACTCGGTCGCTGAAAAGTCTTAGTCTCAGAATGTAAATATTGAATTTCTGTTTCCAAGCGGTATTCCGTTTGGGAATATTCACTTATAAGAAATAATTTGGCTATTTGTTTTGGTATTACGAGTTACAGTAGTGTTTATTTGATTTTTGAACAAAATAAAATAACACTTCATATACCTAATCATGCTTGTCTTCCCGAAGGATTAGGCAAATATGTAATTGTGCACCCCCCAATCTAGTACACCTACTAAAATAATATAAAACAGCAACAACACAAAATATACGTATTCTTTGAAATTGAGAGAAAAGTATTTTTTTTGGAATATTTACTCTGAGCTCTCTCGCGCGTACGAGTATTCATTGTATTCTATGTAACACCATACTGCGACGCCAACTTACGACGCAGACTGACAGCCGTATTTTGTTCTCGCTGACGTCACGACCGACCGTGCGTGACCAACGTCAGCGTGGCAGGAATTCAGGCCTTAGATACGGAAAAACAACAACGTATCGAAATATTCTGCGTCACTTTGATAGTTTTTACAAACGACAGTAATTTGACTTTTATTTCTGACCATACTTGGTTTTAATACATACCACACACTTCGATCTTCACTATTGATACCAGCCAATTCAATTCCTACCACATAGAGTTAAAAATTACAAAATGGTCTGCTGACAAAATGCTCGTGCTTTTCCAAAGAGCACAGAAACTTTACCTCAGTTGACTCTGACAAATTGCTCAAGAAGGTAAGTGGTCGATGTGCACTGTTTCCCACCGTTCCTAGATTAAAGTGGGGCACTTCTTAGAATTTGCACTGAAATAACACTTTTACATGGTTCTGGTGAGGGAGCAATTCGTCACATCCATAGTTTTCATGTTGGAACCTTGTGGGAATTTATTTTTACATTTTCTTGGTATTTTCTTGAAAAGATCTATCACCTTTATAATAAAAAAACGTTTTTTTAGCTTGATACAAGTTGTCCATTATATGAATAAATTAGAGGTAGTTTCAATCTTAACATAGTGAACGCAAAACTGATAGATTACAACAGTTTTATAGGTTTTTTCGGATACTTGAGATCAGCCGTGGTTAATTTATTGATCGTTGGACTAGAATCTTTTTTTGTGTAATTCTTAATTGATCAAAACGATTGTAGACACAAGTAAAAGAATTTGGTGAATGTGTAGTCTTATATCACACAAAGCTCCACTTCCTTGAAAGAAAGGAAAAAGTCGACGTAACCAGGAAATATCACATCAAACTATCTCCTACGCTACCATCCAGTGAAATACATCTTCTGTAGTCACCATTATGGCATTTCAAGACCCATTCATAGGTTCTAATTTCCCATGATTATGATTCAGCTTACATCCGTGCAAATGCTTTGTCATGTGGGTTTACAGAAATGTGACCAAAAGCACATGGTGTTTAGTACTCAAATCACGTTCGTCCCTGTTTTGACCCAATTTCCCCTTTATTGCTTACGTAATCCCTGTTGACAAAAGCCTTTTTCGTTTAATGTCTGAGATAATTTAAGATGGATAATTGATTGTAGAGATCTATTTGCGGGTAATGAAGTTTCTCGAATTGTGTTGGAAGATTTTATTTAATTTCTCGAGTTCTTTATGTAATTTTTACTTGAAGTTAGGAGAAGCAATTTTAATAAACCTTCTGTTTTTCACTTGCATCAGATTATAAAATCATTCTTGTCTTAAATATCCTACGGGATCGTATTACATAATTCATAGTTACTACTGTTACAAGTGCATTCTTTTCTTACGGGATTTAAAGATTTTATTTCATGAGGTCTACATGGTTACCAAATTACTTAAAATCCTGAAGAGATAAAAGTACAAACAGACGGAAAAATATACATAATTACTTTTGCGCTTAGGTAAAACATTGGCTTTTGCAAGCTTTGGGCAGTCGTGTAATAAAACTAGTGTGAATTTCCTTTATTCAATTTTTTACATATTTTTAACATTTTTAAATATTTCTTTATAACACACTATAAAAAAAAAAACATTTTTCGTTAGTTTAGTTCACCGCTCAAAGCATAACTGATATTAATTAAAATGGAATGCAACGCTGATTGAAATATCAATAACACTCGCTTACATTTGTAATTGGTTATCGGACTCATTACTAATTAAATCATTAGCACTAGATTTAAACGTAACTTAAAATTTTATTAATTTATCACTATTATTTGGGCGATTTGGTATCGTTCCTGACTGATTGGCCAGAGAAAGTAAAACACCGGGAGAATTGAAAAAGAATGGAGGAACACTTTGTCCAGTCGTGGCAAAAGAATAGGCAAATAAAAAATCGCTATTATTGCTGAATTGAATCGATGCGATTCAAAATTTACTTCACTTATACAGAATTTCATTAGAGCTTTCACAATTTTCATTTCGTTTTATTTTTAAATTGATCCAAGTATCCAACCGTATCAACGCTAAATGCTTTATCGTTGATCGAAGTTTCACGTACAATAAGGTTCAAAGTTCAACACTACACATCAATAAGTTACGGTTGGTGAACTCTTTTGTGAGGTCAACACTACACGAAACGACTTTATCTGTTGATACTGCTTTTTGTTTGATGTTTTATTTTCAAAAGGTACCTACATCCTGTCGTTTTAATCGACTTCTGTTTGAATCGATTTCAAGAAAATAATTATTTTTAGGCAAGTCGTCAGAGGCGACGGTCTTGGTGAAAAATAGTTTAGGCTCATAGCCATACATTGAACTTAGGCAAAACGTGTGCATAGAGTGACCTGTAAACGGAGAACACCTCTGGGTACCCCTTAACTAGCTTGCTTAACTAGCTAAACAGCGTCGCTCTTTCTGTCTATAAAGTGTCTTACGATAATAATGACGTGACCTACTTATTAATTTTATTCATGCTCATAAGTCATTTGCTTTTAGAATATACTATACACTGCCTCGTTGGTCAAGTGGTTGCAAGCTAGTTGCGCTTGCGACTGAGCTTTAGGTACAAAGTGTTATTGGGCTTTTCGTTCAGGAATTTCTCAGTAGCAGCCAAGAAGTCCGGATTTGTGCCCTATTGATGACAGTAGACTCGCCCCATAATACATGAAGCTTAAATGTACACCATGTACACCTCTGCCTAACTCTTCGGAGATTACAGGCGTGATGTTTAGTTAGAATATAACTTTAATAGTAGTAGGCGATTCCTGTTGTAATTTCTATGTCATCTAATCCTTCAACCACCATCGATCTAACTCAATATTTCAAAAATTCTACTCTATGAATCGTCAATCTTCTAAAATGTAATCTTCAGGATTACCCAGCGAAACTAATCACTAATTCACGAAGGGTGACAAATCAGTTTTCGCGCGATGCATCCCATACTTTGGTTCATTGTACCCAAATGTAAGCCGCCTCGGTCCTTACGAATAGTTGGTCAGAAACAAACCACTACGGCTTCGTTCAAAGAGAGGAGCTTTCGCGGGCATGAACTTTTTTTGACAATCTGTATCATTTAACTGCTGAATAAATTTTCCCCGTAGCCTTTCACTCTTTCTGATGTGAGGTTTTCTCCGGCCGATTTCCCGTAAACGGCTCTAAGTCGTCACGTCAGGCTAAAATTAACTAACATAAATTAATAATGATTTATGATTTACATCGTCTGCTCATCGAGGAATAGCTTGGTTGAAGAAATGTTTTATTTATGAAGTACTTACGTTTTCACTAGAACAATATTCCTTGTATTTAGTCCGGTCCGTATAGACAATTTGACCCTGCACATTCCCACCGTTTAACATTTTGTCATGTTGACTACCCAGTCCCTGAATGAAACAGTTCACGTATAAAGCATAGAACTTTACTACGGTCTCGATCAAATTAACGAACTCAGACATGAATGATTTAAAGTCCCGATACAATCAAACTTGAATAATAGCGAAGACACAAATCAGAAATACAATAGGAATAATTATTAAACGATAGTGGTAAAATATGCAAATGATTTTAATTTAGTAACACTCCTTTACTGAATACAAGTCTTTACTGGAATTCAATTACTATTTGATTCCACGTTTTTTGGCACTGCAAATCGAAAATGCAATTACATTGAGTTACCGCTTAAAAAGAAAATGTTTGACTTCATATTTCCATGCAATTTATTCGGAAAGTGCATTCGGGGCATGTTGAAAGAGTTCACGATATTGTTGCATTCAATGACTCGGTAATGTGACACACAGGTTGTTTGAAATTGCATAGACAATTTTGAAAAAATTACTGTGCTCAAACGCTTTTTAAATTGTTGGAGCAATATAAAACTTAAATCGGTAGTCTACAAACAGTAGACGTGGTAGGTGTTTACTTAAATAGTCAGAAATCTGAATTAAAAAGACATCACCAACATTAAATTCCATGACATGCAAAAACAAACCATCCGTTGTTACGAAAAATACCATTTTGCATCAATAACGGCCCATAATAAACGAAACGGGAGCTCAAGTTTAACTCGAACATTTTAATCACAGTTTGCATTTGTCCCCCTCTTTCATCTGGATAGTTTTGTTACGATCGTCCTTTGTTCGCTAGTAACAATAGTCACGTGAGACGCCCAAGATTGTGAGAGAAGTATTTGTGAAGAAATTATTAACGTTGGACCGAATTGTGCTTTTGTGGATACTGATAAAAGATTTCAGACAAATATGGAGGTTGTGAATGGAGGAATGTAATCTAACTAGAATCGTTTGGAATAAGGTAAATAATGAGATGGAATTCTAATATATTTGGCAAATTTTGTGTTGAAATGGAGACTGTAAACGCTAATAAAAACAGCAAATAGTAAAATGGTGCTGAACATGTTAAACTGCCGAACAGTTTTGCCTAGCGACCAGCTATACGAATCTTAGATATTGTTTAGTTGCAACCGTTTGCTCTAAGTGTAGTCACAAACCATACGGATCTGTCTTCAAATCATTTATCAAAAGGTAGAAAAGTACTAACGAACGCTTTAAAACACGTTGAGAAGCATTTAAAACTACAAATGAATTCATAATAATCAATTAAATTATATCGTGTGCGTTCATGCGCATTAATTATACCAATAGCCTACCAAAATCGTTAATTTCAGTGGTTTATGATTGAAGCCAAAATTATACTCAGTGATTCACATTTATGGTCCCATAATATTAATGATTGTGATGATAATGTCAATAGTTTAAATTCCTAAGCATATTATTTGGGTTCATAAATATCTAACCTTGCATCTTTTTCTAATGAAGGAAGGTAAACGCCACCTACTTCATACATTAAGTCATATTTTTGGATTTAAAGCGCAGATGTAATAGAGCGCAGATATAGATAAAGCAAGAGCACCTACTTCTCGTGCCCGGCTTAAGCATTTTATGCTTAACGTGGCTACTGTCGCAGCAAGCTAATTTGTTTAAAACAATATCAATGACTCAAGAACTTAATTCTAGACATTTTGAGACCAAAAACGTAGTCTATTTTGTATACTATATAAATTTTAGTAGTGCTTATGACGTTTCATAGTAGGAAGTAAAATAGTGGCACGCTTGGTTTTCATACGGATCGTAATACTTGCGTCATCTAGGTATTACTATTTCTGTGGTTTTTAAAGAATGTATAAATAAAACTGACTCGTTTACTACTAGGTTAAGTCTTATTAGATATTCTACGCAATATTTATGATTGTGTTGTATACTTATTTGTAGTGAAAGGGTTGCTAACCCATCGTTTACGACCGCCACAGGCCGCGTTTCCTCACAGTTAATATTTACAACTTGCGGACTATGATAAAAAGCTGTAAACGGTTCTGGTTTGTACGAGTACTATCAGTCTTTTGTCATAAAAATATTAAGTGTGTTATTTTAGATTCTATTTTCCTAGACATTAGCGTTTCTATTTCTTCGTCAAAAATTGCTTTAAACTCTATGATACAGAGTGTGGCTTCCTCATTAACAGCAGTTTTTGTTACTTTATTTTGTTTTATTTTTGGAATATTTCTACCTACTTTAATATTTATATCGTTATCTGTTTTCTCATTTCTTCAATCACTTTCCTTTGTGTTCATATCATCGTGTTTGGCACGTTTGTTTTCTTTTTATTATATCTCTGTGTTCCGTTTTCCTTATAACACTCAAGAATATACAGAGCCAATAAAATTGAGTATAATTTTATATCCTCCAAATGCGAGAAGCGTATAATCTTGTTAGCGAATTTAATAGAAATTCCGATTTGCCGAAATGCAACGCATTTACGATGATAGCTTATTAAGAAAAATAATAAATCCTGGATAATTGACAGTTAGTAAGTAATAAATAGGAAAAAGAGGAGAAAATCAGACTATAAACAAAAGTTATCTAACGCCGCTTTTTCATAACATTCTAGATTTGGTCGGGTTACCACGCATACATCATTTTTTTCGATTATCTCGTTAATTAACTCAAAAAGCTACATAACATGTATTTTCCGCAGGAGACATTTTGAAACTTACATCTGCACCCTTAACCAAGTTAACAATCTACAATCGTTAACACTAGTAGAAAACTAATCAAATGAATGGGAATGACATCATCTCAACGTTAAATCACGTGATCAACACAAACGAATAAAAAATTCGTAGACAAGTTTACATCGTTCAAAATGATAGAATAGAATTTTATCATTTCTACAACGTTGATCGCTATACTCTTTGGTAGGAACGCTCACCATAGACTAAATTGTAGGTTTTTTTTACAGACATAAGAGAACAAGCGATCGACTCAGTCGTGTCAACTTGGCTAGGTAGGTGCAAGTACAGAATTTTTTTAAGAAAAAAGAGCAATATATTTAGATATAATAAAAGAAAACAATAAATACATATATACATACATACAAACAAAATATACAAAGTCAAGAGAGATTAAAATACAACGATGATGAAAAACAACTAATTAAAAATAAAATTGAGAACTAGTCAAATCACTAATGAAGAGAGAGAAAAAAGAGTATACCAATTGCAAATTATGACACATAGAAGTAAAAGACTAGGAATACCTTTTTTAAAAATAGTTACGTTGACGTGAAAATCCAACTATGAAACATTGTAATCCACAAGCACTCTAAAATCGCCAAATGGAAAACCTGAAACAATAACAAAACAGAGAAGAATTCCTTTTCAAGTATTAAAATACCGAAGATAGTAACAAAATGAACAATGCGGCTATTCAAACTTTTAGTTTTCATAAAATAAAGACGATAATACACCTTTTGTGAAATGTGCCGACGAAACAAGCTATCTTTTATCCGGTGGAGTTAAGAAATTCCATCTCTCCATGCACTTTATGAACGTAAAAGTTTTAAACGAAACTGTTATTGGATTATAAAGTTAAATGTGCACGTCTAAGAAATTAGGTAATGTTCTTTAGGGAACTGAATTACGGAAACTATCGTAGAATGATACAATATTACATTTTGATTCTGCGAAATCGTTACGTTAGCAGAGATTGTGAAGTTGTCTAGTTTGCAAACATATCGATAAAATTATTTCCTGCTCTGTAGAGAGTTTTGTGAACAGGATTCTCGGAACATGATGTTTTAACGTTGAACGTTTTTTTATTAATTTCTTTGAGATTTTTGAATCCGTTTTCAGGTCTCAAGAATTTCACTCACTCAACGCTTTACTGTTATATTCAGAAATATTTTCCTGTAAAACCAGAAGATTGTTGGAAAATATTCATATTGAGTCTATAACTTAAAACTTAAGGCAAATGCTCAGCAATTTAATTCCAGACTGTCGCAAACGTCTATTATCTTCCGTTATCTGCCAGTTAAATAACAAATTGTTTAACTTTATGGTTATGGAACAGTCGTCGGGATACCATCAAATCCTGGTATTCAAATTAATTTCGAAAACTTATCTCAAATTCCCTTTTGAACTTTGTGAAATATTGCTAGGATATTATAATGAAGAGTAAGTAATATTTTATGTACAAGAAGTTCATACATCTTAGATATTTTATTAAAAGTTACCACAAGAGTTTATATAGATGACCTCATCACATGCGAGCGCGTGCTTCGAGGTCGGTCACTTGTTACCCTATGATGTTATTGGTGTTTCGTCCTTAAAAACATGTTATTAAGTGTTTCATTCATTTTTCATTTCGTTTCATTGCGAGCAGTGGTGGCCCAGTGGTGGTGGCCCCGACTTACGAACAGTAAGTCGTGGGTTCGAACCCAGACAGGCGCATTACTTTGTGTAATTTATTTCATCACCACTGCTCTCAAAACGGTGAAGGAAAACATCGTGAGGATACCGGCATGACCTAGAACCAAAAAATTCGAAGACATGTGACATCAACCAACCCGCACTGGGCCCGCGTGGTGGATTATAGCCCATTCCCTCTCATAGATAGGAGGCCTGTGTCCCAGCAGTGGGAACATTAATACGCTGATGATGATGATGAAATGTTTCATATATTTTATAAATAAATAACGAATATTACATTCTAAATTCTGATCTTATTTAATGACATTTATGCTAGCATAACGATATTTTGCAATAAAGATTCCAAATCAAAAGCAAAATAAAAACCTAACAACTTGATTCCCATGTCAGATCCTGCAGTATACACATACTGCTCTTTTGCAACCTCCAAGATTTATTGCTCTTCTGATATCCAAGATAAAAAGCCCATACATGACATACCCACCATGTTTGAAAAATTTATTACACCCCCTTTCAAAAAGTTCCAACGTCACTTCGGTGGATGCCGAACAAATATTTGCACAATATATTTCGTGGGAGACAAGGCGATGCGGATGTACAAGACACGGTGCCAGGCAAATACATTTCATTGATTTGTGTCTCCAATATGAAAGTAGAAATTGTGGATGACAGTTCCTGAAAGACGATTTCGACGAAAATTAAGAAGTTATTGAAAAATACAGAGAGGCTTCGCTGATATTTGCATAATCAACGTAAGGTGTTAGTTAGTCATCCACAATTCGTGGATACTAAGAAAATATGACAAAAATGTGTTCATCCCAATTTAGTTTGACAAAGAAGCATCAAGTCGAAAATCAGCAATGTCGAACAGCGTTTGGCTATAATGAAACTTGAAGTTGAAGAATTTGATATAATCGTGTAACGAAACTCACATAGAAAATAATGAAAAGTATGTAACCTATGACAAATCATACTAATGGGCTTCAAGTTCCAACTCAACTGCAAAGCCAACTCAAAACAAATATTTGTTCAGCACATTTACATTGAAGCAATGTGACCGACATATTGGGAAGCGGAATGCAAATTCTTTCCATTGAATATGTCGACTGAATACCTTATACTAATGTATTCCAGAATTGAATGCATTCCATAACCTTTGGAGTGGGTGAAACGAGCATAATGTTATTTTAAACTGGAATATTTTTCCCGAGCTCTCTATATTCAAGATTGCCTTTATATACATAGGTAGCTGGTAGGTACACAAGGGTACGCTTTGAATGGGTATCTTGAAATAAATAGCACCATTGGCTTGTTTCCCGGAGAAGTAATATTTCGGATGGAGGTAAAATGTATTTGGGCCATTGGGATTGACGTTATGTAGAGTAAAGTGATAAGTGTATATTTGTACTCAGTTTTATATCGCGTATTAGAGTTTTAGTTTGGAAAGCTGTTATGTTATGAACATCCATAGTGCGCAAATGACGAAGATCGTCTATTGTAGATAAGATTTGAATAATATTATTTCGTATTTGGTGGTCTTCAATCCAAGTTAAATTATTACTGATAATATTGCTAATTGAACTAGAATAACTGATCTTTCAGTAAGAAAAAAGCTTGAAGTAAAGCTATTTTGAAGTATAAGACCTTTATTTCAATACCTGTGTTCACAAATAAAGATGATTTGATTTGATTTGAAGTTAGGCAAGAATCTCTATTTAAAACTTCTAAAGTATTATACTGAACGCCTTTATCTGGAAACTGATATTTCATAGTACTTACCGTGGATCATTTGACGAAGAAAATGGTTAATTAACTATCAGTTCCCATTGGAAAGTTTCCAATTACTTATTTTCTTTTTAATTAACAACTTTCCAGAGACACTTTCTCAGAACTAGTTATTATTTTGTCAACAATTTTGTAATTTGTTAATTATTATTTGGCCAGGCTAACAAAATTGATCTCGCTATATTTCAAAAGACTTGTTTACTTTAATAAAATACCTTATCCTTAACTTCACAGGGAACTTAATTCCTAATTTGCCTTGCCAACAAACGAACGGCTATTGACGTTGTTCAAAATAATTAAATATCTGTTAAGGCTTGAGACTAGCCTAATGCTCTCAATGAAGTCTTCGCTGTTTCTAATCGATTGTCATTTTTACTTCTTGAATTATCATTTTGAGTCCTCTTTACTTTTCTGTTATTCTCCTTGACTCTCTGCCGTGATTGCAGGTATCTTCTACCATTTTGACGTAAACATTTAGCGTATTTCTAACTACTTATTCATTCTAAAATTCTGCGACAAATCCACTATCGATTCTGATTTCACTAACCTCAAATTACCAGCAATCCGCATTTCATTCCTCAATTTTATTAATACTAAACACGGTAAAATAAATTCCGTGCCTGGTAAATCTGAAGCAGCGGCACGACCGTTACATCGAAACGTTATCGATGTTATTACTCCAGTGACTTGTGAATTTGATACGAAAATACTAGTTATTCGAGAATCGAACACGAAATATTTCTGGGAGGAATTCGAATTGATACTGTTCCTCAGTATAATATCACTAGAGTTGAAAATACATTTCGATTTGTGATCTTGTTTAAAGTTAGAGCTGCAGTTTTAAATCGATGTTAGAGAAGCGGAGATTGTGGAAAATTTTGTCTTATTAGTATTTTATCGAAATTGGCTTGGATATATCAGTTACTGTAAAACAGAATTCTCATAGAGAAATGGTTGAGTGTTTAGCCTTGATTGTAGATAGAAAGGCGAAGTTATGCAATAATGAATAATGCAACGTATTTCTATTCATGCAATGATAATTTGTTTCCTCAAGGGGTGTGGAGGTTAAATGGTATTCTATTTTCGTTAAACCACTCGGATAGTTAAGATACTTATAAGGGTTTGTGTTCTTGTTATTGGAAGGAGGATTAAATGTTTGAGAATAAAAATACATGGATTCTCTGTGTTTGGTCATAATTTTTACTTTTGTTTTTAATGGCGTCTTGCAGTTCAACCTTCAAGGTTGTCATCTGCTTAACCAAACTATCTTGTGGGTGCCTTGAGTGTAAGGTTTCTAGCCAGGAGCATTATTTTTATTATAACTAGTCATGTCTTTTATATGTTGTACTAGCTGATGCCCGTGGCTTCGTCGCCCGCAAATTATATATTAAAATCTTCCTCTTGAATCACTCTATCTATTAATAAAAACCCGCGTCAAAATTCGTTGCGTAGTTTTAAAGATCTAAGCATACATAGGGACAGACGCGGCGGGCGACTTTGTTTTATAATACGTAGTGATTCATCACATTACATCTGCCTAGCCTCGTTCTAACTTTGTTGGAATAGGCCAGTCTAACTGGATGCAGCTGAACTGTATTTACATGGAGTGACTGCCTATCTGAACTCCACAACCCACTTATAGATGGATAATATACTAAACTGTTTGGTGAAAATGTTTATTAAAAGTGAGATTCAAAACTAAATTCGAAATGCAGCTACATATTTTAAATAACTAGCGACAGTCATAAAAATCAGAATCATTTATCCGGAAAACAATGTATGTATTTATTCATTGTTATTCAATGATAAAAATATAATTCATATCCGTTGGCACATATCCAATGTTCTGACTTTATCTACCGTGCACAACGGGCCGTCATGCGAAAACTTGATAACATAAACAAAAGTAGCGGAAAAGTCGAACGATCGGCTTTTGAGAAACGATTTGAATTTTGTTGCCTTCCTACCATGGTGGCTGGTGGGTGATTTACTATCGCTTTCTTTATTGCAATTTTTGATAAATTAGATGTTTTGTTTGTTTATTTTATTTCATAAATAAAACACAAATTTTGACAGAAAGTGGAAAACTTATTGTTTCTTTGAAAGAAAAATCATAATTGTTTTTTTTTGTAATAGTCTTGTAGCTCTAAGAATAGGGTAAGACCAAAAAACCGATGGATGGACTGTGTGAAGGATGATATGGCTCGAAAAGAGCCTGGTATCTGATGAGATAACATTTAATAGAGAAGTATGGAAGAAGTGATCCTGCGCCGACTCCAAATTAATTGGGATAAAGGCAAGAGAATCACGATGATGGTTTTGTAGCAAAATATATCGGAAAACAAAAATTAAAACATACTAAAAAAATACCACAATAAACTACTTAACATATTATACTAAATGAGAATAAATAAACTAATAGATAGCTGAGGTCATAAGTGAACAAGAAATAAGGAAAAATAACGGTAACATGGAGTAGTAATACTTGTCCTTGTTAAGGAAGTTGGAGACAAAATAGTATATTGTGGTATACAAAGGAAATGACTTCGTGAACTATTATATCATACCCAAGAATAGACACGGCTAGTGTTCGAGTCGAAAACCTTGTTAATAATATTAGTGACACAAAACCAGGGCAAATGGTTGAGGTTCAAGATAATCTTGCAGTTTTATACTAAAGACCATGACGGTAATAATGATGGATATTCAAAATCGTAGGATTTCTTTCAAATAGGCCAGTTACAAGCACTTTTGAATGGTCGAAATAAAAAATAATAAATAAAATTATAGTAAGTGAGTACTTGCAACAACTAAATTATGAAGAAACGGAGTTATTACTCAGCGTTGAACAGTAATTAGAATGTTAGGTTCGAATTAGTTAAAATAATCTTGCTTCAATCACACACACTCACACACCCATACGCTTTATTATGTGAGGGTGAATGTATGTGAGTGTGTGTGTGTACACACACTCACACACATTCACCCTCACATAATAACATCCACCGACACACGCACGCACTCACATCACTCAAACTCCACATAAATCACCAACTAGTTCACACACACTCATATACACTTCTCAGTCACGTACAGACCATTTGCTAATTATATTATGGGTAATTTAAAATCTTAAACAATGTAGCATATAAGTTAGTTTTAAGTCATTCAAAATTTAATTAGTTGTACAACCAACCATATTTTTTTTGTTGGCTTTTCATTGTTCAAATATCGAGGGAAAAGGCGCTGAAAACCGAAATACAGGCATTGCCTAGTTTGGTTACAGTAGCTACATCCACTTATTAGAAATTAATACTGCCAAACTATTTTTCTGTAAAATATTACTAAGTTTTTTGAGAAATAAATTTATTATTTTTTCCTTTAATCATTGATAAACAAATTTTTTTTTTTTTTTTAATATTAATTTAAAAAATATATAAAAAACATTTAAAAATATAAAAAATTGTAGCCCACCGGTATCGGGAACAGGGTCCAAGCTACCGGCGGGCGGTCAGGGCTCCAGAGAGAGGAACCTCCTAACAATACGAGCCGTGTCTGGACACGGCTCGTATCGGCCCTTGATCCAGCTGCCTAACGAGAGCCTCCTCAGGTATTGATCGAGGCTCTTGGCAATTAAGCCATGGGCTGATATGACTATCGGTACAATGATTGCTGAGTCCACTTCCCACATGTCAACAACCTCGCGAGCCATGTCAAGATACTTGATTTGTTTATCTTTCTTGGCTTTCACGAGGTTCTCATCACGCGGGACCGTTATGTCAACAATCATTGCGCGCCACTCTGATCGATCCACCACCACTATATCAGGCTTATTGGCTACACTAGTCCTGTCAGTGATGATGGATTGATCCCAGTACAATGTGATACAGCTATTATCGAGAACTGGGTCGGGCACATACCTATAGTAAGGCACTTCCGATTCCACAAGGTTGTATTTTAGAGCAAGTTGCTGATGGATAATCCTGGCTACAAGGTTGTGTCTATGCAGGTACTCTCCGTTAGCTAGATGAGAACACCCGGAGATAATGTGACGGATTGATTCGCCTGGACGGTGGCATGCCCGACATATGTCAACCGTGCCATCCTTCACAATAAATCTCCGGTAGATATTCGTCATCATAACTTCATCCATTATTGCTCAGACAAAACCTTCGGTTTCTCCGAATAGGTCCCCGGAACGTAGCCAGGCTACGGACGCTACGGGCCCATGGAGAACCCGGAAAAGCGTCCGTGAAGCTCCTTACTCTGCCATATCTCCCTGCGGTCGTTAGTGTCAAGCACTGGAGGTTTGCGCCAGTTCTCTTTAGCCAAGGAGAGCGGGGTGAGGCCCTTGTCCATCGTGACGACATCTCGATGCATTTCCACATCGGTTCCTAGGAAATATTCCCTGAGGCTGCATATCTCGCGATTGTGGAGAGTCTTAGCATTTAAAATGCCTCGACCCCCACACTTCCGCGGGATATACAGTCTCATAACCGAAGAACGTGGGTGATGCATCCGATACGCCGTCAACAATTTACGGACCTTCGCATCCAAGGCGTCTAGTTCTGTTTGAGTCCATTTGAGTATGCCGAAAGAGTACATCAAAACCGGCATGACCCAACCGTTGAAGGCACGCACCTTATTGCCACCTGATAAAAGACTATTAAATACTTTTTTCAGGCGGCCAAAGAAGCGCTCGTTCAACGATTGCTTCATGTCAGCAACAGACGCCCAGCGCTTCCGACATACCCAAATACTTATAGGTTTCGGTTGCTGAGAGGGATCGAAGAGTTATGGAATCTGAGAGCTGGGTCCCCACAGATTCCACAATCTCCCCTCGTTTTACATGCATGACCGCACATTTGTCCACACCAAATTCCATCCTGATGGCGCTACTGTAAGTGTCAGTTACCTTCAGTAACTCCATCAGTCGCAAATCGTTGGGGGCAAACAGTTTTAGGTCATCCATGTAAAGGAGGTGAGATATAACCTGACCATCTTTCCGCAACCGATAGCCTAAACCTGAATCCTCCAGCAGTGTGCTAAGAGGATTCAAGGCTAAGCAGAAGTGGACTCAAACTATCGCCCTGAAATATACCTCACTCTATCCTTATCGGCTCGCTATTTCTCTGAATTTGCCGACATCCTGGATAGCGAAGGACTGTCCTCCATTGCCCCATACACGACATCAGGAAGGTGCGCAGAGTTGCATCAACTTTATACAACTCTAGCACCCTCATGAGCCATATATGTGGCACCGAGTCATAGGCCTTCTTATAGTCTATCCAGCATGTCGACAGATCCTTTCGGGAACGGCGGACTTGGTGACTAATGGCCATATCAATGAGGAGTAGCTCCTTAGTACCACGGGACCCGTTCCTACATCCATTCTGAGAAGCGGACATGACAGAATTGTCATCTATGTGTTTGCTTTTTTATTATTATTATTATTAGTTGCCCATTCTGAAGCGTAGATTTCTGTGGAGAAGAACGGGCTAAAAATTCCATGAATTCTTTGTATCGATAGAGACTGACAATGGTTACTGCTGCGATGACGAGTAATAGAGAAATATGGAAGAAGAAGACATGCTGCACCGACCCCAAATAAATTGGCCGAATAATGATGATAATGATTCTGTAGCGACAGAAGTCCTAAATGTCATTGAAGTACCTGATTTTAAAATTAAATGTTAAACTAGACACTTACATACATATACACAACGTTAACAAATTGTTTGAAAGACGACGTTGAAGTGTCTAATCAAAGATAGATTTCATATTACTAATCCATAACTTTTGTTACAGTTGGACCCACACTACAAGCCAAGTATCCTGTGGTCATCTTCATCCACGGCGAATCCTTCGAGTGGAACTCGGGGAATGTGTATGACGGCTCTGTCTTGGCCAGCTACGGTGGCATGGTTGTCATCACAATCAACTATAGGCTTGGGATTTTAGGTAAGTAATTATGGCTGGCTCATAATGTTGACGACAAGACAGGTATGAAAGAAGCAGATATGCATGCATGATAATGGCAGATGAGAATGATGACGATTAATAATCATTTTGGACCTTTGTTATTAATCTCTAAATTCTTCTAGATAGTTTTTACTTTTCAAAGCAGTCACGGTGTGTACTTTTGTGTTGTCTAATGGCAATTTAGTTCTGTTACTACTCATTTAATATCATATTACGCATTATTACCAAAAAGATCACTCTTTGATCTTTAGTCAAACCTCAGAGTATTTCATTACATTTGTTCATACCAAGCTCTCTCATAAAGTATTCCTCAACTAACGATCCTGTTTTATCTAACATTCCCTATTAACACAGAATCAAGTTACTCTCATTTACTGATTCTGTTTCATCGAAAACTTAATATATTTCCCCGAAACCATCCACTAGTTCTGTTTTCATACAATCTAATTGTATGACTAGCTCCGAACTTTTACTTTAGTCACGTACCACTCTTCCTAATTAAACATTACTCGTGGAAATTACCACACCGATTGCCTCATTCAATTATGAACTTTATTGCTGATAGTTTGAATGATTTTTGATTTGTGTGAGAAGAGCGAGCAAATTAGTTTTGCTAACCCAAACATAGTTTAAAATTTATTTTATGAAATCAACTTTTAATAGTGGTCGTAGTTGGTGATTTTGGAGGAGTGTGTGGTTTTTTGATCCCTTCATCTAACATGAGGCTTTTACCTAAGTAGATATTTCAAATTTTAACGTTAAATTATTATTAGAAATTGACTATTAGATTTGTCAGTTACCAAACTACATTTTATTATAAGTTTATGAAAAGTTTTACTTTTATTACTTAATAAAGTCGAAATAAAATCCAGTCTCGTCTAGATAGTTTACAATTAAAGCTTAAAATTATAGTCCAAGAGCAAACAATGATTATTTTATTGTTAACTATCCAACTTCAATCGGCTTACCCTTTATCTACCGTCATAGTAAATGAACAAAGCCTTGAATTAGGCTTACGAAGAGCAAATCTAACGCAACGGATATTAACTTCTATTTGGTATGTCTAATACTTCCAGTGACTTGGGGATCAAAGATAATTAGGATCATATTCGTATCTATATTAAGAACAAGATTAGAGTCTATATTAGCGTATCTCGAGTCCGTCTTTATGGGCTTTATCATTTTTAGTTTCATTGACTTTCCTTCCTTCCTGACGGTAGGTACTCTGACTTCAATTAATTATCTGAAAACCAAATCTTTATGTATTGAGAATTTGATTGCTGAAACGTTAACATTATTTCAAGTGAATAGATTGAGAGACAGGTGATAATAAAATTCTTCTTATCGTACATAAAATATACTAGATTTTTAAAATCTTCAATTAAACACTGTTTTAAGCTTTCACGTTTCATAACTATACTTAAAATGTCACTTACGGGATCTCCTCCGTGATTATTGATTATTTTGAGCTCCCGATATTTCGACGCTGTTGCAAGCGCCATGATCGCGGGTTGACTCAACCCCGTAAGTGACATTTTAAGTTTCTTCAATTAAATTAGAGCCGTTTATTGTTTAACAGTACTGTTTTCAATATGTGAATCCCATGCGATATCCTCTATTGCATGGGACCCAAACATTATTGGCAAAATGTAAGTACTATGGGTACACTCCATTTCAAGGATTACTGACCGCGATTTATGCTATTTCCAAAAATTTCTCCTTATTCCATTAATATTTCTCCAACAGGTTTCCTAAACGCAAACCCCATACCGCACTTAAAAGCCCGGGTAGCGAACTACGGGCTAATGGACCAGATAGCGGCCTTGCATTGGGTCCAACAGAACATCGGCCTGTTTGGCGGCGATGCTGGTAACGTTACCATGCTGGGCCATGGATCAGGAGCAGCCTGCATTAATTTTCTCATGATTTCGCCCACTGTTATGCCTGGTAAGTTACACACTTATTTGTTGAAGTTGAACTAAAAACACATACCTTTTACGGTTCCAACGGACCCGAAGGGTAACCAACGGGACCCTATTATCTAAGCCTCCGCTCTCCGTCCGTTGGTCTATCTGTAAGCAGGTTGTATCTCACGATCCGTAATAGGTAGACAGTTGAAAATATAGTAAAAATAAAAAGTATATAATAAAGGGGGCTACGCATAGTCTGTACTAGTAGGGGACTACGATGGTACGGAACCTTTCATGCGTAAGTCAGACTCACACTTGGCCTGTTTTTTTTCAAATTACTATTATTGAAAAGACATGGATTTTGACCGTGGCCATGGTTGACTCTTTTACCGTAGTTGTAGAAGGGAGCCAAGCAAAGATTTGATCACATTATTTAGTCGAGATGAATCCCGTGCGGGGTGCAGGACGCTAAGCGCGTCGATTCGAGTCACACCAATGACAAAATCGATGCGAGCGAATTTCATTCCGCTTGCAAACATAATACTAGCTAGCTCTGTACTGTGTTTATGTATTCAAAATATCTTGTCCTATATTATGTACACGCACCGGCTGTGAGAACTACGCACCCAACCTTTTTGAAGGACATAAGATAAGATCGGTGTTTGCCCATCCAGGGTGTCGTCCCTGAATTTAATGTTTATTCTTCTACCTTGAATCTTTTGTTCACTCACACGTACAAGGTTGAAACCGTATTTTTCTAAACAATGGTGAAGTTTAAAAACTAGCAACTTTTCGCATTGGCTAGCCTTTCACAAAATCGAAAAACAAACTGAAAATCGAACCAAAAATAGAAAACAAAATAGAAACACAACACTGTTAAATTTACAAATTCTACAACCGTAGAATTGCAAACGCGTATCGATATGAAATACATCCGATCGAACGCAATGCAAATAAAAATACCTGTTTTCCATTTATTTTTCTACGGTCGATGAATAAAAAGCTATAAAAATCCAATAGGTACGAAAATTGTTGAATGCTTCAATAAAAAAACAGTTTCATTTTTTCGAACTTACCAAGTGCTCTCAATTACTTTCATTGAACGGCTTTTTCATAGCCCTCATAAAATATGAAAAAAATTAAGTTAGGTTATCTAATTTTTCCAGTATGATAAAAATTCGTTTCGAAAAGGCAAAATTATCGTTTCTGATCGGTGTTCAATTCAGTACATACAAACGTAGTATAAAGTGCGAGTCCCAAAGTAATCATCGGTCGCTTTGCCATGTACAAATTTGGCAAAATTGAACCTGAAATTATTCCCTCACTTTCAAAATTAGATCGCCTTCGGGATTTCAAAATGTATTCTGACATACAAACTAAAATGTTCAATGAACCTAAATTTGGATCAATATGCTTTTTTAGTAGGAAATCCTTCGAGTGAAATATTTATGGCAGAGTTAGAAAAGGGACTGATAATATCCCGGGATTATAAAAGTTTTAATAAAACTTCGAGGATAATAACAATAGACTTTACTTACCTTCATTTTTGCAATAAAACTGTAGACCGTTACATAAAACACAGGTAAATGTAAACTAAACGATGTTCTAATTAAATCTTCTGGTAGTTAAAGCGTACCTCTCACAGCCTTTTTAATATTCTTGAGACTTCATCTTGAAGCTAAAGTTATTACGGAACTTGGAGATAAATAAGAGAAAAACAGTAAATAACAGATAACAGCGTACTTTGCTATTGCAGTTTTTGATCGAAAGTTTTATTCTAATGACAAGCTTGTCACTCACTATCGTTCTTTGAAAAGTATATTAAAGTAGGGTGTCATTTGGCCCGATGGTATCATGGCCCACTTAATTCGTATTATTCTCTGCGACAGTGTTTTAAAATGATATTTTATAATAAATATGTAGTAAGCTCTCAGTCAGAAATAATAACATCAATGAATTTGTTACAGGTCTATTCCATCGCTCGATCCTTTTATCAGGATCAGCTCTAAGCTCTTGGGCACTGGTCGAAGACCCAGTCAGCTTTTCCGTCCAATTAGCAAAGCAGGCCAACTGTACGCTTCCAGAAGACATCGTCAAAGACCATGAGCTCATAGTAGACTGTCTCAGAGAGGTGCCACTTGATGAGCTGATGTCTGCAGATATTAGTACGCCAAGTTACTTGACAGCATTTGGGCCATCCGTTGATGGGGTTGTTGTAAAAACTGACTATGCAAAGGAACTGTTAACTTTCTTCATACCCAATGATCTTCAAGGTTTCTCAAGCGTATCAGGGGTAAACAACCTCAAGGCTGACAAAAGGAGCGGTGAAAGAATGTTTGGGATAAGAGGAGGACAAAACAAGTATGATCTTCTATTCGGGGTTGTCACCAGTGAGGCCCTCTGGAAATTCTCAGCTCAGGATATACAAAATGGATTTGAAGGCGAACGAAGGGATAGAATAATAAGGTGAGGTCGATGTTTATTCAGCAAATTCGTGTTTGAACTACGGTCATAGGGCGTCTCCTTGAATGGTCGTAATCAGACGTATTGGATATTGAAGGTGAAATATTTTTTCATACAATTGAATAGAATATTTCTTACATATAGGTACCTATACTCGTATCATCGTGTGTTTAACATTTTTTGTTTTAAGTTTTCAAAGGATCAAGGGCGATACTAATACCCGTATCTATAAACAAGTCTAGGTGATTACTTGAGTAAAAGCAATTACTTAAGATACGATCTTTATTCTGTAGTTTAGTAAATTGCTTGAAGTTAGAGCTGTCAAAAGTTAGAATTCTTAGCTTTGATTTCATTGACGGTTCTGATTTCGTTTAAATTCTTGTCTATTCCACACAAATGGCTGCGTAAGTAATTACTTTAACTTGATTATAGATACAAGTGTAATAAATAAAAAGGATGACATGCTAAAACAATTTTAGAAAATGAATTTTAAGACTAAAATTAAAGATGAAAGGGTCGAATACTAAAAAGCGATTTTCAAAATAAAAATTTTCGACCGCGCTCTCTCTTTTTAAGATATTATTTTTTAGCTAGTTAGGTGTATAGAAAGAGTTATGTTTAGTTATAATATTTGAAATAATAAACTTATTATTCGAGTAACGGACGATTAATAGAACAGTGCTTCCTACTCAGATGATCAAGTGCTATACAAAAAATACAACATAGTTTGTTCCCATTTAATTTAATTAAATACTCACAATAATAACTCTTCCTACAAAAGCAGCATAGGTATCGGAACCGTATAAATTATTTCCCGAACCATTTGCGGCAGCCCAGTTTTATTTAAAAAAATATACGAGCATTATAAATCCTCATTTTAATGTGCATGTCACGCTGTGCGAGCGTTCTTTTTGCATTTTTTTCACAGACACACCAATTACAGGCTTATTCGTTGCAAAAGCTTCAAAAGAGGATTTTATTAAAAACAAAAAAAAATACAGCCTTTTGATGTGAACTTGTGTGGTGCGTCTGTTTGATGAATTAAATCATTTCGAAAAAGTAACGTTTAATATTTCGATGTCATTTATTTATGTTTCTTCGTTTTCGAAAGGTAATCGTAGGTCGTAATTATATCTTTTTATTCTTGTTAAATTTGGGAGGAGGAGTTTGTGGTTTAATAATAACAACCGCTCGGGTCGATCTTTAGGTTAAGCCAAGATGTCAAAATAGTTTATGCCTTGCGCTTCACCGTGTTTTTAGTCTACATGTTTTTACGTGCACCCTTCATTTGTATAGAAATATTAGTTCCAACTAAATTTGACAACTCTAAATTACGTCCGTCACTTTCTCGTTTTATTAGAAAGAAAAAGATAGCAATAGCCTAAATTAAGTTTAGTTTGTGCACAACAGAATCGACATCAATATATCTATATTTCTAGTCTGAATATCCCAAAAAAGTATTTATGTAAGGGTAAGTAATAAGAATGAACCATGACATGTTATTGGTCCATTACGGTCAAGTACCCAGAACTACAGCCATTTAAGCCGATAATTTCTGCGTAATATGTACCTAATACGTTAAACTATTACGGTTCAGGTATTTTGCTCACTCGGTAACAGGTATAGAATTACAAGAACTTGAAATAGACTTTCTTTTTATTTCTTCGATTTTTATTTTTTGCAACGTTTAGGTTTAGGTACGGTCGAACAAGCTATTTGGTTTACACTTTACAATGTAATTTGTGGGTTAAACTGTAAACCAAATAGCTTGTTCGACCGTACATGTCAGGGTTCGTTAGTAATAATGTGGGTGTGAAGAGAGCCTGAAAATTCATCAGAAGTGCTTACGTACCATTCACTGATTCTAGTAAACCTGAGCCTTTCTGCAGCTAAATTGAGCTTTAGCTATTTTTAACCGACTTCTAAATAAGGAGGTTTTTTTTAAATGTCTGTACACCTATTACTCCGCGATTACTAAGCCGATTTACGTAATTGTTTTTCATTTGGTAGAGGAAGCCCACGCGGTGGTCCCCTGGTTTAGTAGTTTCTGAGTTTCTTCCATATGTTTCTTCCATATTTTTTTCTTATTAGCCTGTGTTGAAATGACGCGATGGTCCCTTAATAACTTCTCAATGTAAAATTAATCCATGACAAGAATTTGTCTAGGATACTACAATAAAAAAAAAATCTCTGAACAGTTTTACAATTTCAGGACCTACGTGCGGAACGCATACACATATCATTTGAGCGAAATATTCTTCACGATCGTGAATGAATACACGGACTGGGAGAGGACTGTACAGGTAATTATGATTATTTATTGGTCCAATAATTTATTCACCACCAACTTTATTACTTGTTCATTCTCATTATTGGTCAAATTAATTGGAAATGTGCTTTCGATAGATAGTCACCGCATCAGGTACAGCAAAAACTAGGTATGGTAGGCATTATAAAATAGTCAATAACTATTATTTGTGCAGGACTAATTAATTGATAATGTTCTCCTTCTTCTTAGCGTGTCGATGGCAAATTATCCAATATATTTGGCTAAAAACTTAGCTACGCGGACTCCGCTCGCTGATGCAGTCATAAGATCGTGAAGTGTGCAGGTGTCAGGATGGTGGGCGGTGTCTGTGGAGACACTCCGCATACACGATTGAGATCTGAGCCATCCAGGAACTCCTATCTGTAGTGATTGGCTTTACTATGTCCGACTTTGGTTCAGAGTCTGTTTACGGCGGCAGCGGCGGCGGCGCGGCGGTGTCCATTTTTTATTTTTGTGTGTTTTGTCCTGGCGGGCTAATAAATGCTTTTTCTTTCTTCTTTCAAAGCATGCCCAGGTGGAAGGCTTTCAGACGTTAATGTTTCTTCTTAATACTTAAGATTGAAAATAATAAAAAGCAGTACCCCAATTTCATACAGCACACATTTGTGAAACAATCCTGAGGATTTTGAAGGAGACCAGTCATTCATAGCTTCATAATTGCATAAGTATTTATTATTAGTTATTGTATTGTATTTATAGTATTGTTATATGTTTTTCTTTGTATTTATGAGTAGGTATGTATGTATTGTTTATTATATTTCAAATAGTCATCTGTTTTAAGTATTTTTTTTTTTTACACGCTCTATGTCTACATCTCTTTTTATTATCTCCTTTCGCAGGTATGCTACAAGAGATTTCTTTAGAAATTGAAATAAGCATCACCTTTGTACTGCTTTCTGTTCCTTTCTACTTTTTTATACTTGTGTACATAAATAAATAAATAATTTAAAAAAAGGAATTGTACGAAAGACTAGCATTAGATTGTGAGTGTGTCACGCAGTTAATCAGGTGGTCTGGCTCCAAGGTCTAGAAAGATTAGAAATAAATCTAAACTACTAATATACTATTTATATAAAGAACTTCTTCGTCGTGTCGATGATTCTTTTAGTTCAGCTTCAACTAGAACTGTGCCAGATAAGGATTAGAAAGAAAAAATAAATCTCAACACAAAATTATTTTTAACACTACTCATATCTCTATATTTTCCTCTGAAGCTATCGAACTACTGAAAGTAATATTTTTTTCTTAACTTATCGAACTCCATGACACATTACTCAAAGTAGCATCAGCTTGACCCACATCCACCCACGTTTAGGCGACACACGTATATGATGACTTGGCAGTGCCAGTTGCCACCAAAAGGCGCGTTTGGCACTTGCCTCTAAATTCCTGCCAGTGCCAAATTCCCACTGTTACCCAGTTCAAGCGGCTTCGTATTGAGTGTCCCGGATATACTTTATAGGATAAGTTTCGAATAGTTTGCTGAATTCTCAAGATTTATGGTGTTAAATTTTCATTATGATTTTCGTCTGTTATTGTTTGGAGGAATTCTTTTGTTCGTGTTACTGTGGTTTCATTTGCATGTTTCACTTAAATATCCATTATAATTAAACTGAAACATGCGAATTTAAAATCGTTTACATGAAATTTTATACTCTGAACAGTTTTGTTTATTGCTGTTAAGTTTTACTTGGAGACAGTAATTTAATTTTAAATCTTCAAGTAACAATTTTAATTCAACATAAATTCCTATTTTACTTTAATTATTAATTCATCTAATTTATTTGTTAGAGTTTCAAACTAATTCGTAGCTTTGTTTGAATTGAATTCATCGAGTACCTAACTCCAAAGTTAGTCAGTTTAAGTATATATATATACAATAGAAGTACTACATTCAGTAGTTTATTTAGGACCTCTATTTTTAGACAGCTCCTTATGTACAAGCTGTCAACCGGCCATTGTCCCACTCAGTAATAACCATATGACCTCAACATCCAACACAGGCCCGTTATAACGAGTGAATGAATTATAAATTTAGCAAAAGGGGTGGGGTGTTCACCGCCAATCGAAAGGTCACAGGTTCAAACTCAACCCTGCTAATCATTAAGGTGGCCTTACAAACATTTAACTTGAGAATTTCAAAGGAATTTTAATAAAAGGGAACTCGTTTATATTGATCTCGGCTTCGACGAAAGTGGTTAAGATTTCCAGCCAATAAAGCGCTTTACACTTTCTTTATAGCTGCTGAATTACTCCGCTGAATGTAATTTTAGACACGTCTCACATTTGTGAGATGTGTTCTAGTTTCGTTGGCATTTATTCTAGGAAAGCTGGGAAAGTTAATTTTGTTTAAAGGTTTCTCGACGCAACCATTTTACTAAAGACGACTTGTTAACCGAGGAGAAACAAAGCGAATTTTATAAAATTACGTATACATGCTCAGTCGTTCTTTGTGCTGATTTTGGTACACAGATTTTGTTTGCAGTAAAATTGTTTTTTTTTTTAGAAATGCTGGCAACTTACACGTAATTCCGTAACGTTCATTGATCAAAGGGATTCAAGGTTTTGAGTTGAAGTTAGAGCATTGAACAGTGAATAAAGTAATTTTCAAAGGTTTTCAGCTTTTAAGGAATTAATAAAAGAAGTAAACTATGCATTTCGGTATTTCTGAAATTTCCGAATTAGATTTCATCATCGAGTATTTCGGAAGAAAGACAATCATTTCTAAATCGCACTTGGTGATCTGGACTTAAAAACGTTTAGTTATACTAGCTTCTGCCAGTGGCTTCACCCGCGTGAAGTTTGCTAATTGACCCATGGGATCTTACGACCGGGATAAAAAGTATCCTATGTGTTAATCCAGGTTATAAACTATATGCCACATTTCATATATATATTTGTTAAGTAGTGCCTGCGTGAAAGAGTAACAAACATCCATACTGACAAACTTTTGCATTTAAAATATTTTATTAATAATATAATTTATATAATTATAGTATATTATATAGTAGGATATAGTACGAAATACGTTTTTCAATTGTCTATTTCCCTTTCAAACAGCACCCCATAAACACGCGAGACGCAGCAGTCCTGGCGCTCTCCGATGCCCAATACGTGGCGCCACTGGTCCAGACAGGAGACTTCCTTAGTTCCCCCGACACTTCGCCCAGAACCTTCTTCTACGTGTTCGATTACCAGACCAAGGATGGGGATTATCCTCAGGTGAGGGTTAGAATGTTTTTATTAATTTATTTTTTATGTCTGTTTTGAGTTTTTTTTTTGCACTAGCCTAGCTCTAAAAAACCAAATTAAGCTCATCTCTCATTGTAGGGGAAGCTCATACTAAGCGAGTTCAGGTTATACTGGATATGTATAAGTTGATGTGTCGCCGTGTGTACAGTTAAAGGCGGAAATATGTTAATGCTTAGTGAAATACAATAACTATTTTACAACTACAACAATTTAAATAAATAAAAAAAGTAAAAAAAAAAAATTGGATTAAAGTTATAAAGTGTTAAGGTGCATCCATACCGAAGTTACTATTTTGTGGAGCAACATACTACATGATAACTTTATCATGAACACTAAATACGGAATATCTACCATGTTAGCATGGTAATTATCCTGTCCGACGTATCCGTTTTTAGTGTTAATGATGATGTCAATGACCATGACAGTTTCTTTAGTTCAGACTCCACCAGAATCTCGATTTTCAACATCACTAGATTTGTTCATATTTTTTAGCTCTTGCTAAGTTAATATTCTAGGTCAATCTAGTAAAAGATGTACCAAATAGTTCAGTTTCACGTATGTTTTTGCACGATGTCATATTATTTGATTTTCAGTTATTGCTCGCTGGTAGTCAAATTAAATCAGTCATATTCCATAGAATGCTCAAAAGTCAATTAATGATAGCTTTCAATTTAAAACAAAATAGATACATAATATTTTTGGTATTAATGATTCCATTCAAATGAATGATTAATGGCCCTTCATATCATATATAATTTAGTTAAATCAGGTCACAGCGGCTATTGCTAAAATGGAACCTTTTTTTTATCAACATAAAATAAATATTGCTGGACATTACACACAGCGCTATCTAGTGCCACGTTAAGCAACGAGGCTTGTGTCGTGGACACCAGATAGTTGATATACTACATAGATAGTTTCTTTGTAAATATGTACTTATTATAAATATTAAACATCCATGACTCGGAAACAAATGTCCATGCTCATCACACAAACATTTGCATAAGAACGTTCGGGTCTTCAAAACATTTTACGCCTCGCTGTACGTACACGGGATTATTGGGCACTATTTCTGTGATTTTTGCCTGCTTCCATGAGAAAAAGGCCGATGCCGTGCCCGCGGAAAATTCCGGTCACCGACTGGCATAAAAAATACTGAAATACTCATAACTAATTCAACTCCTTCATTTGTGTCATTTCTTTTATGAACCTCCCTGAACCAGTCCATTTACCATGGTATAGATATTTAATACAATTTTCAAAGAACAACAGTTCCAACTGTACCATATCCCCAATGATATCAAAAACAGAATCAATAAAATACTTATAGGTATAATAATCGATAAAAACTTATCTTTCATACAATACATTTCACATCTGGTCCAGAAAACTAGAAATCCCGTTTATATATTAAAAATCTTAGGCATGTTGCGAGTTGGAAATTTGTTTAAAAATGTGTACGAATCCCTTTGCCAATCAATCCCATCGTATGGTATTTCCACTTGGGGCGGCTCGTATAAAACGAATGACCTAAACGTTGAAAGAGCACAATGACTTCCCCTAAAAGTTGCTCTCTTCAAACCTTTATACGCTAGAACAAGCAAATTTATTAACAATCAGGCAGCTTTATATACTGCAAAAGTGGTCCGCCGGTGTCGGGAGTAGGGTCCAAGCTACCGCTGGTTAGGGCTCCAGAGACAGGATATAGATCCCTGATTTTACACGTAACCGGTGAAATGGATGGTAAACGAAATAAAGTGTAAATTACATTACTACACGCAATTTGTACTTTTCGATTAATCTTTATATTTCTTTATGGCACCAACCATTCCAAAGTGCAGATTCTTAAAAGTAGTTCCAGACGATTTTAACATGCAAAACCTTGGTTACATCATTACTGTTGAGATGGTACATTATATGAGAACGATTCACATAATGTACCATCTCAACAGTAATGATGTAACCAAGGTTTTGTAACAATATTCTGATTTCTGAGTTTCTTGCCCGTTCTTCTCCATAGAGATCTACGCTTTGGAATGGGCAATAATGGGACTATAGCTTCATTTTATTGTTGTTTTTGTTTCGACAATTCAAAAATAACTGGCCGACTTGAAATAAAAGCTTCGATTTTGATTCACCAACGATGCAAGTTTTTAAAGAAAATCCCACTCCATACAATAAAATTGTCATACTCATTTCCATTCTCCCCTAAATTCAAATCACCAATTTTTTATTTAATTCCTCACCTTTTCAATAAATTTCCCCTTCAACCCCATAAATTGTTGTACTAATACCTCCTTTCTATTGCAGCGGATGGGGTCAGTCCACGGCGAAGAGCTCCCATACTTGTTCGGAGCCCCATTAGTCGAGGGGCTCGGCCATTTCCCCAGAAACTACACGAAGTCTGAAGTAGCTTTGTCAGAGGCATTCATACTTTATATGGCTAATTTCGCGAGGACCGGGTGAGTTTGTCAAATTGTATGTGAACTTTGTTTGTTTGGGGACCGTTTGAGTGTTTTAATGGAGTTTATTTTGTGTTGCATTTTCGGCAGTAGCAACAGTCGATTAAGGGTCCATAATATCATCAATCAACCTTATTGGTGAGGTTCTTCACAAAGGTCATATGCGAGGTACTCGCCACCGGCGTACGTGTATGACCAGTTGTATGAACGTTGCCTTAAAAGGAGTATGTTAGGACCATAGCTGGTGGTATTTCCGTGGTTTCTGCTTCCCCCCATGGGAAAAAGGCGTGACTTTATCTAAGTATGTATCACCAATTACATACACTAAACATTTATTTAAACAGCGATCAACAGTTGTCAGTGTCATCATTGCTATTGAATATTGACTCTGACATCTCCTAAACGCCGTTTATGTGTGCTGATTGCGTTCAGTTACTTGCTGAAGTTCGCCCTAAGTAGACAATGTGCGTATATTACCAGATGCAAAAAGTGGGATGTAAAGACAGTATCAGGAGGCGTTCCGTCTTACCCCCATGGGGAAAAATCATGATTTGAAAATCATTAGTGGTATTAGTTGGTGTTCATCGTATAAGATTGTTTAGACGGAATACTAACTAATACTTTGTAAATTATTTGCAAAGTATTAGTTAGTTTTCACTATCTATCTATCATGGGGTATAGGTTTCCGCACTTAGTCCTTGAAGTGGACCATTGTGCGTGAAGTTTTTAAGTTTTTTTTTTAGTTTAATAAAATAAAACGATGACTCGGTACTGTGAGTAGGTACTGATAAGCAAAACTATAACTTGATTTAATAAGCAACTATATTAATTAGCAGAAATTGATCAACATTCAACTTAAATAAAGCTACCTAAACTAACTTGGTATTAAGTAGGTATGCAGTTAATTGGGTGTCAGTTACAGGGGGTCCTTGCTATGTGGTCGATGCAAACACCAGTTTAGTGCTGACTTGGTGATGTTTTGTATTAGGTAATTAACATAGAGTGTAACAAACCCTTTACGAAACCGTCAACCAAGCATTTTGTTCATCAAACTAAGTAACTCTACGCAAAAATTATTGCTGGAAAACGACGTTTTTTGGGTAAAAAAACAAGTTTTACGGTAAAACTCAAAACATTGTGCTGATAGAAGCATTTAATAGTAAACGGGTTATCAAGGTATTTAAAGTAAAGTTTATGACCTTTAAAACCAGTATATGAAAAAAACTTGTGAAAAAGTTGGAACTTTGACTTCCAATATCTCCGTAACTAGTAGGTTCCCAGGTCTGGTCCAGAATATAAAAAATATCGCAATGACGGGAAGAACAAGACAGTGCCTTTCGGCTTCTTTAAGGGTCTATTTACACCCTTCATACTGCTTAAGGAATGTCTCTTGTATCGTGGGTGCGTTTAAAAACATTTGAATTCACACAGCACAAACAGCGGTGTAATAAGAATAATGTTTATGTATTGTTAAAGTACCTAATTATCAGAATTGTAAAGGTACATAACAAGAAAAAACTAGCGTAAATAGGATGTCTGTCACATTTTATAGGTTCCATTTATCTTTTAAATAAATAGAAATAATTCAAAGTGTCGAATTTGACAGATTAGTTAATGATAATTCTGATGATTGAAAGAGAATCTATTGACGTCTAATTAAAAAGCAAGTCAGGTTGCATTCGAAAACATGTTACATCGGGCAACTGCCAACTTGCACAGGGCCCGCGTTGTGGCTTGACGGCCCACTCCATCCCATAGAGAAGACGCCTATATCTCAGTAGTCGTAACGTTCAAGGCTGATTATTCTCATACAATGATAAAAAGCAAGGAATAGTCTTACAAAGCAGTCTAGAATCAAATACATTTTGTAAACAGACTCTACACGAAGCCGTCAACCAAGCAATCTGTACATCAAACTAAGTAACCCTACGCAAAAAATTTTTCTAGGAAATGACTTTTTTTTGGGGTGAAACATTAGACTTTTCGGTAGGACTCAATGTAACGCACTTAAAACTTTGTGCTGATGGATGGATTGAATAGTACGGGGGTCGTGAAGGTGATTTAAGGAAAAAAATTCTTTAAAAAAAACCTGTGAAAATGTTGGAACTTTGACTCCCAATATCTCCGTAAATAGATAAAAATGTCGCAATGACGGGGAGAACAAGTGCCTTTCTTCTTCATTAAGAGTCTTTTTACGCCCTATAAACTTAAAAAGGTTGATTATAACCCACAAAACTATAACTACCCACTTAAACCAATTTCCACAAAAAGAAAATTAATAAACACCTCTAGCCAACGCTACGTAAATCAGTATTGCGTGAGTAACAAATTCACATCCGTCGCGCCACTTAAGCATGAACATTATTTCTCACGACATCATAAATAAATCAAGGAATAACAAAGCACTGTATCATTATTTAGCCTAGTTTAGTAAATAGGATACTAACGAACGTTTTCCTGACACCTAAGAGCTGGGTGTAAATATACGTAGCTTGCACGTGTCTAAATAATAAGTAGCCTCGTATTTTCCACTCCTGTAAATAAACTAGCTCCCGAGCTGGAAAGGTAAATTTTACGCACGAGTACTGTAAATCTAACTAATATATCCTGTGACCTAGACGTAAATATGCGTAGCTCGCACATAATTATGTAAATAAAGGTTCAGGCTGTAAAAATAACATATTATCTAGTTTAAAAATGCTCTACTGTGTAGCATCGTATCTGTCACTCATAATGTGTATCTGTGCGATTGTTTCATTCTAGAACAGCTAGAACATTCTAGAATTTTACGCACGATCACAGTTGCGAGACTAACTAAAGTTCCCTTTACCTATCCGTCTGTGGAAATGACACATCTATGTAGTTTCAGAAAATGCGTCTCTGATTCGCTTTTTAAAACTCATTGGGTACATTTTTACGCACAATTTATCTAACTAACCTGTATGTTTATGTGCAAATATGCTTGCATTATGTTGCTATAGTATTTAGGGAACAGTTTGGTAATATAAACCACAGTGGTATGGCACATCGGATTTAATAGAACCTCAGCTTTGTTGAGAATGGTCTTTATCAGCCGGCCCTCATACAAGTCTGTTTGTGAACCCTGAGCGCTTAGTGCGAGTTTTTTTTTACGTATCGAGCGCGTTAACGTTTATGCAAATTTGTATGGCGCTGGGTAAGCGCCACCTACCGTAATACGGGAGAACTACATATTGTGAGTGATATTTTTAAACGCATCGACTATCGTTAACTTGCGAGTGTGAGATCTAATAATACATTCATTCGTTTCGCGTTAATTCACCGTGAGAAGTGTTGCGTACATTAGTGACCGGCCAAAATAAATTGACATTCGTATTGTGTGTTCATAATACTGCGACTGCCTATTCAATTAGTGGTGGTTATACAACGAAGTTAGACGACATTACTTATCTGTGGTCAATGGTCAATTGGTCATTAGTTTTGTTTATGTTTACGAAAGTTTGTGTTGTGATCTGCATACAGTTTTGAATATTATTGTTAAAAATAAAGACTTGCCCGTCCCAATTTGAAATGCTGGTGACTTATATGGGGCAGTTAGTGTAATTTATATATTTTGGTGTGTAGTGAGTGACCTTGATCCATCTGTGAAATTTGTAAAACTGAGTTTGTTACTTTTTAGGCATGGAGATCAAAGCAAATGATCTATTAATGCCTGAGTGGCTTGTAGTGGAGCACTCTATCTTTGTTTACGTGACCGTGTTTACGTTTAAGTGGATGGCGTTAAATTACGCTTATCTTGTGCTTTTGCGGTCTCAAACATAATAGGAAATAATATAATCGTACCATTGTAAGTTTTATTCACAATATGAAATTAAATTATATTACTTTGATATTTCACCACTCTCACGATGCTCTCACCACAAAATCTTGATGACAACTGTTCACGCTCGCAAGTGACTGCGTTTCGTATTCGAGCTGACAAAACTGTCAAAATTATAACTTGCACTCGCGTTAGACATGCAAACGTTAGCGATGTGCTCGAAGCGGTCCTCACTTTCTTAGAGGCACTCGATTGTCACTATCGACGACGTAAACGTAAACGTAAACTCGCAAACTCGCGATCGAGACGTCACTCGAATTTTAGTATGACACTCGCACTAAGCATTCTGGAAAGGTCAAATTTACGCACGAGTGGCGTATTCTAACTAACAACCGAATAGGTGTAAATATATGCGGCACGTGTACGTAGTAATAAGACAGGCAATGTTTCTGTAACTCGTTAAGGTTTTTTTTAGTTAGTGGTCTTGTTTATGTGATCTTATCTCATCTTTCTTCCTACTATTAGAAATCCGAAAATTTCTGAGGATGGGTGGATGCATGAATGGATGTTTGTCATACTTTTACGCAAAAACGACACGAACGCATTTGGATGGAATTTGGCACACAGACCGTTTTTAACCTGAATTAACACAAAGGAAACTTTTTGTTCCGGTACTACGATCTCGTGGGGAAATTACCGAGTCCACGAAGGCAAATTAGTGGGCATAAGCTAGCTTATGCCCACTGATTTGCCTTCGTGGATAAATAAGGAAAGTATGTGTGTGTGTGTTTGTGAGTATGTGTGTGTGTGCGTGTGTGTATGTGTGTGTGTGTTTGTGAGTATGTGTGTGTGTGCGTGTGAATGTGTTTGTGAGTGTGTGTGTGTGTGCGCATGAGAATGTGTTTGTGTGTGTGTGTGTGTGTAAAATATTTCCAGAAATTGTTTTTAATAGATAACTGCTATTTTTAGCTCAAAGTATACATTGTATCAGGTAACACGCTACTGAGGGTTTTTATGTCACCTCACATTGATTACATTTATTTATTTTATACTACAGACGCGCTTGCACGGGCGCGCGGTGCAAACGTGGTAAATAATACTTAGATTTTTTAATTAAAAATACTCGTTTCACATAATTATACTATTTTATTAATTTGAAGATTTGAGTCATATCTATGGACGATACTGATTGTGCTTATTGCAAATAATTTACCTAAAATGCTATGGGGTCATTATATTTTCGATTAAAAAATCGACATACTTACACGCGTGCTCATGCTAGGGTCATCATCTTTATCATCTGCCTAGCCTTTTCCCAACTATGCTGTATGTATGGATGCAGCTGAATACCAGTATTTTACATGGAACGACTGCCTATCTGACCTCCACAACCCAGTTAGTACTGGGTAATACGATACCACTTGGTAAGACTGGTTGTCAGACTTTTTGGGCCACTGACTACCAAACGACTTTTTGGGTCTGTGTTCAAAATAACTTCAAGTTTAATATAATTATGTAGGTTAGTTTAAGAGGCTTATTGACTTGAATATGCCTTGGTGGCTGAGAGAATGTCATGCTCACTTAAATGTCTCGCTGATGATAGCGGGTGTGTCGGGTCATTTAGTTCCCTTCAATATGGTTGAGTTGAATGGCGCCGGTACATGCGTCATGTTTGTGAACGGGCGCTGTCAGTTGGGACTGGTCATCTCTTAGCTGCCAATGTTCATTTTAATTACTTTATTCGTAAACTGTTGATCTAATCTTTTACTCTGGACGCTCTTAGTGTGCACGTCTTTCTACATCGTTCTCACATATATGTATAATCTCAAAATTAAAGATGTAACCAAGATTTTGTAACAATATTTTGATTTTAAAAGAGTGTCCATGGAGTTTCTTGCCCGTTCTTCTCCATAGAGATCTACGCTAGGGAATGGGCAACTACAGTACTTTCTCAAGTTATTATGCCTTGTGACTGGGACTGTAGCTTTGATTTTCTTTTTTGTATTTTTGACATTCAAAAGTGCCGTAATGGTCTAATTGAAATAAATGCTTTGAGTTTGAGTTTGAGTTTGAGGTTAGTCTTGCTTATTCCAAGACGTCAGTATTCCTATTACATTTTATAGTTTGCTAAGAAAATAGACGATAAAATATAATTATTTTTTTAACATTCACAAATCACAAGTTTTTTACGATATTCGTTCATTCGTTTTCGTTACATTTTGTATTTCAATTCTTGCAATCATTTTTTTTCCAACAGCTAATAATAACGTACCTCTTATTATTTTTAAAGGAAGAAAGTAAATGCGAACGAAATTGTGAACAAAACCCAGCATAAATATTAACGGTTTAACGAGAAAATCATTATAAGGCTCGCTGAGTATATTTCGGCGTTTTCCTGTACATTTTCCAACCGAAAGAAAGTTTCCTCAGTACCATTTGTTTGCTTTCAATTTAATTGAAATAACAACTGTTTTATTCTTCAACTATTCGTCAACAAAAGTTAGAAATAATTTAAATGTTCAAAACTATTTTGAGACAGACGTTCAGTTGTTCCAATTTTAAAACTTATTCGCTTCGTTTAAATTTGATTTAAGAATAATAGAATTAATGTAACGTTAAGTTGAGAGATATGATAGCTAAGTTTATCTAGTCATTGTAATAACTTCAAGGTTAATGTTTATTGAACGTTGAATTTTTATTAAAATGGTGGTTTATTGAGATAGCTCTGAAAATTCGCTCTCATTTTGATATAGTCTTCAATGGCCTTTATGTTTACCGTTTCATTAAAATTATCCGTTTTAAAATCTTACGACCCTAATGAAACGAGTCTTATTTTTAGACCCATGATTTAATCATCAGCCGATGTTTTTAATTATAAATTTTATTAAGACACAATGTTACATTTCTAAACACCCAAACCTGAGTTATTTATTATTTAGAACTTAACGTCAGTCGTAATGAGGTTTGAAGTACAAAAACTCGTCTTTCCCTGGATTATTATTTATTTAAACTTCATGTACAATAGCGGTACATAGGCGGACTTAATGCCACAAGTCATCCTCTACCAGTCAACCTTTGGGTTAAATAGGAAAACTTATTGATAGGGTACAAAGTAATGTCTAAAAAAACTTTTTGTTAACGAGATTATGATGATAATATGAGTATTTGTAATACGGTCATATTATAATCCAGTTTTTCTTTTGTTTCCTTTAGAAACCCGAATGAAGTTCATCGTCAGGAATCAGTGCTGCCAATATCAAGAGAAAGGAATAAGTACAAGAGCATACTCTGGGACGAGTATGATACGTTATACCAGAAGTACTTGGAGATAGGTAAGCAGAACAGTACTAATTATACAGTTGTATGTGTGGCGTCATTACCGTGGTTTCTATTAAAGTCATCATAAGTAAATACTTACAAAGCTTTGTATAATACCTACGCAATTTACATTTCAGGCGACGACATTTTAAGCACGCCTAAAATCTAAATTGCGTAGACACTCAAGGAGAGGATTTTCAAACAAGTCAATATCCCAATGAACGTTCTTATCTAAAAATCTAATAACAGAACGTTATCCCCACATTAATCTTCAAAAGATAAAATTTAATCTCGCTCACCTCACGACCTCTGGTAATATCAATTCCGAAAGTTAATCACGCCGACTTCTCATTATTCTCGCCCCAATTTTGTCCCCAGTTCTCTTACGCGTTACACAATCAAATATTCCATTGCAGGCATGAAACCGCGGATGAAAAACCATTATAGGGCACATCAGTTGTCCGTGTGGCTACGGCTGATCCCGGAAATCCACCGCGCAGGGATGAAAGACGTCGTAGCGAAACACAACCTTTTTAGGAACCACAACGACCCGGAGTTGTACGACGGACTGGTCAGGCCGGACCCTCTAACACGCGCGAACTATTTCGACCCCACGATGGAGCTATACCGCAAACCGACCTACAACCTCACATTAGATATACCCTCCACTACGATGGACACTTACGTTACGACGTGCATTAGTGTGATGTCCGCGCGGCCGGGGTCCGCCGTCACACAGAGCCAAGTTCCAAACAACACGCATACACAGGACGTATCTAATTTAGAAGTAGCTGGCTACACCGCCTACTCCACAGCCCTGAGCGTAACTATAGCTATAGGATGCTCTTTACTAATTCTTAACGTTCTTATATTCGCCGGCGTTTACTACCAAAGAGATAAAACTAGACTCCAAGTTAAAGCTCTCCAGCAGCAACAGAAAAGGAACCATAACTCAACGTTCGACAGCGTATCGTCGAAGCATCCCCATTACTTCGTCGGACACTCGCAGAGCTCGAGCACGATTGTCGACATCGATCATCAGGACAAAAACGCGATAATCGCAATGACAAATCGAGTTCCCCACTTCACTACAGCGAACTGCCCGAACGTTTGTCACACGGGGATACAAATGTCGAATTTGTCGCAGAAATCGAGTCCGCCAACAAATAGGGGACAATGTACGACTTTGCCGAGAAAAGTGGGGTTCAGTTATCAGCAGAATCAGATATGTAACGCGTCGAATTGTATGACGCTACCGAAGAACGCGACTTTTATGAGCAGTGCGGGGAATTTGCCTGACGTGCAAGCTCAGACAGGGCAGTCACAAGGGCCGGGGAATGGGTCTGTCCTCCCTCCTCCATCGTCGCCCCCCTCGCAGCACTTCTCGCAGTCTAGGGTCCCTCAAGCGGCCATGTCGGAGATGAATGTATGAGACATGGAAGATATTTACAATTATGTGTAAAGTGACGGTCGGAACATTCAGTGTGTGTCACGGGACAAGCCATGGTTGTAAATATCGAACTAAAGCAGTGTATATACGATGTTAAATTAATGTAATATGTAATACAGGTAACGTTTTAAGTATTCATAGGTGTAATTGTAATTAATAGGTTTCTGAATACATTGTCATTTTTTAAAACGATAATCCAATTTTTCAGAAATTGTAACAAATGAATGTGTACATTTGAATATTTCGTTGATCATGTAAATATCATTATTGTAATATCATCACCATTCAAAATGGATGACAGAAGGTGGTCATTTGATAAAAATAAACTCGACAATGGCATTCACATTGTAAATTCAGAAAATAACTCGAATGAATTGTCTCATGGGTCAATCACATCATTCAGCAAACACAACATACATATTGTTACTTCACTTAGTACCGTCATTAAAAATGACTATTATTGTAAATAAATTAGAATCTTAAAGACTGTATACTTAAAATAAGATATTTTCAGTTCAAAGAGCCATGTGACACAGATCATTAACTTCATAGTTGCAAAGAATTACTTCAGAATGCTAAAGTGTTGGCATTAGGAAGTTTTTAAGGAGGCGAATTATCTTTATTTTTTCCGTCCAAGTACGTGCTTGGAACTTTCTAGAACAAAAAGTAATTTGTTTCATTTACACGGCTAACCTAACCGAGTATTAAATTGAGCACCTAGAAAACGAGAAACGTGAAATAAAATGTATTTGAAATTGAGGTCTCCAGATTTCGTATCGTTTTTTTTTATCCGTCGATACGCAATGTATCTCATAATCTCTAGATAATACAGGCTGAAAAGACCATTTTTTTTTTCGTGGTAAACAGTGACCAAGGTATTCAGTAGGTTCATCATACCTACCTAACCTTCACATAGAAAATTTTCACGGCATTTCAACCTAAAGAATATGGAAGAAGGACTTGGAGGTACTTGTTACCTAACTTGTTGAATAAACTCCATAAGCAAATAGCTAATAAATTAAAACCAAAGACAACAACAGTGGATCAATACAAAGTTCCTCCAGATCTTTCACAAATAAATAAATCATTTAATCATGAATTTTTATAACAATATATTTTATTGTAAACAAGCAAGACGCCTCACTCGCACATAATCTTTCAGAACTAAGATTAAGCGACGTTTGTTTAACCAAAATTAATGTAATGTTTTTGAAATAAAAAGTTTTTAAATTTTTTTTTACAGCTGTTCCATACATTTTGACCGTGTATGTATTGCCTTTTTGTAGAAAACAGCAGATGTTGTTTTAATGACTGATGAAAAAATTCTATGTGGGTATGATGTACTGACTTTTTTCTTCTAAAACCCTTTAATTATCACGATCCGTATTGTCAATACTCTCTCGTTTTGTGTAGACTTGTGGGCCCTAGGCAAGATGATGATAATTCTATTTCTATCAGCGGCAACAATGATGCAAAAGTGAAAATTGACCGGGTGTATCGGATTGACCTAAGCTATGGAAATGCTTATGTTTATCCCGATGAAAGTCATTGTAGAAATAAGAAACGCTGTGAAAGCGATGGTCACTTTTCTATGCCTTCTGTGACAGACTATACATTTAGGTTTGAACCGACCTTCAGAATGCGAAAACACATAAAAGCATTAAAAACAACCACTCTACATCAATATTAAATGGAACATAGGTAAATAACCCTCCTGTAAAAATGGCTGCCATTTTATTGTTACAAAATATTTGAACCCTCAAAGCCAATCAGACAAAGCAATGTCTAAAACAAACATTACACTTTTACCTTCCATGCATAAATAAACTGTTTTTAACTTATCGTGAACACAAAAGGGTACAATCGTGATTTATAGATACGAGTACTTTATACCGAATCCTCTTTATAATACTTAAACAATACATGATTAAAATGTCCTCGAAACGTATTTACGTTTTTGTCTATAAAAAGAAAATCGTCAAAGGAAAAAAAACAATCAGTATTGTCATCAATAAAATCGTGTTCATCGCGAGTTTGGGAGTTTGTCGCCATTTTGTTTTCGCCGTGTGCAGCGGTCGACGAAATTGTAATGGGCTTTTGTGTATTGAAATATTTTTGTATTGGGATTCCGTGTGCCTTTAGGGATTACGTTTTTTGTTTTGTATGGATAAGGGGCATATGGGATTACACAGTTATGTCTATCTTCGAGATTGGTTCATCATTGCCGTGGTGCCAGGAGATTAGTAATTAAGCTAAAAAGCTTTTGAAAGTAAAATTTGTCAACGTTTTATGGTATTTGTGGTTTGTCATCGTCATCGCGATCAGATACTTCCATGACTCGACAATTTCGGTTTATCTCCTGCAAATTTTTAACCGAAAACGTGATTTTCTTAACAGAAAACGTAACTTTAATAACGTCCTCATCACAATATTAAATACAAACCAATGTAAAAATTTTTCACAAAATATGAATGACAAAGGAAAAAATTAAATCAGTGTATACAGACGGATTTTTTTTTAAATCAGTGTATCACCACATACGCTGCTAACACAAACCCAAAACTAATTTATCTCTTCATAAAAACCGTGTCCAATTTCCTATCACAACCAAATTAGAATACGCAGGCTTAACACGAATATTAGCAACGCCAGTATTTTTATCAAAAACAGCGCACATTTTCCCATACACCCGGATCACTGGGAAAAAATGTGTGTGAATAAAAGTATATATGAAAAAAAGAGCGAAATGTTTCGCACTGCAAATCAGAGAGGCTTTAATATCAACATGCTGAGTTTATGAGGTCAGGAAATCTAGCTATAAACTAGGTGGGGGTTCCATGAATGGGTGCTGGGGCGAGGCACCGAGGTCGACCCTACATGTTACATATAGCCTAGCGATTTAGGGCCCACGCATGACCAATTTTTGGTTGAATTACTGTTTTGTCATAGTTGTAAATGTGGCTTTGTAATAATAGTTTGTTAGTTTGGCTTTTTTTCAATGGTCGTGTTTTATAACGAGGTGGAAATGTACTTTTTGACGTGTTTTATCTAAAACAGATTTTGTTATTGTCACAACTGGTGCAGGAGAATTTTTATTAAAAAGCAGTTTAGTTTAGATTTCAGATCCAATAACAGAATTTGAAATATATTTTAAATGACTGCAAAAATTGGTGTAGCAAAATTTTGCACACAAAATTTTAACAAATTTATCACTATCGAACGCACTAATATTCAGAATGGGTCGAGTATTTTTTCCTGAAAATATTCCAATAACATTTCTAACGTTACATTTATCTGAAAAATATTTAGATAAATCTGTGTCACATGTTCTCAATATGGTCGTGTTGTTTTAACTCGTGTTCCGTACATTTTTATATTGATGTATTTTTTATGATGTATGACTGTTGTACTATAATATCATACGGTTTGTGTTGTGTGGCACTGGCTCTTTGCCTATTACGACGATAGTGTAAATCAAGGTATTAATTTACATTAATGTATGTAAATAACTGTCATTTTGATTTACTGTTTTTTTGAGTTGGTGACATAGTTCCTGACGGCGGATTCAATTACATAATGTACTGTCTATTAGTTTCTGGTCCGCAGCCAGTCCGAAATCTGTGTATACCGGTTTGATAGAAACCTTAAAGGTATTTTTGTTTGTACACTTCCCGTGTTTTCAATTAGTTTTAATGTACATAAGTCATTGTCTTCTATTTCCAATTAAGTTGAAGAACTATGTCGTAACAGTCAAAGTTCCTGTGTCACAGTTTCAATTAACGTAAGTTTTGTATCAAATGTTTTCCTCAATTTGTTTGTGTAAAGCTCATATAATTATAAACTCGGTAATTATTATAATATGTTGGGAATTTATAAGGATAACAAGTTATCTTACCGTTACTATGAAATCTTATGACAAGTATCAAAATTTAAAAAAATAAGACAGAATAAAATTCGTGAGAAAACCTTTTTAGTTTTGTTTTATTTTTTACTTACATAGATGGTGGTATTGGATTTTTTATTCTATAAATATTTGCTGTAACAATAGGTACGTCCCATCTGGTAACTTTCCCATTTCGACAACTAAACCATCACAAAAGTCCCGTTTCGTAACTATTTTGATCTTCATCATAGAATCTCGTTTCGTCAACTTTTGAGTACGCGTATGTTCATTCCTGTTTGGTAAGCTTTTTGTTCGGCAAGTACAATTAAGACTCAGGAGAACTACCAAAAAAAACACAATTACACATTTTTGGGACATTTTTGACACATTGGGACATTTTCCTCTTGTTTTGCACGGCTTTTGTTTAGTGGTCGAAATGGGAAAGTTGACAAAAATGATAATAGGTACCCCAAACATCACGCCTGCAAATGGTTAAGCAGACGTGTACCTGTACATCCACATTTTGTCAGTTCTGTTAAAGTCCCTTGTATTAGAGGACGCGCTATTGCCTTCAACCGGGCACAAATCCAGACTTCGTGGCTGTTATTGAAAAATACAAGATTTTTTTTTTTTCACCGTACCTTGACCCAGGAATCTAACCCAGGACCTCATGCTTAACAGTCCAGTTTGATTATCTGAATTACTACCTAGGAGGTATTGCGCCATACCTTGTATAAGGGGTCTTAGAGACATCGACACACTATATTACCATGAATTTACATGTACATGATTCTCGAGCCCCCAGAATACAATTATTATTCGTTGGTTCATAAAATACTGTTCTTTTTGATCAATTAGGTGTTGCATTTCCTCGGACAATCGTTCAGTGAGTGACGATTGTTGCCCATCTTTCCGGGCGCATTTGTGCTACGTGACCAGCCCACTCCCACTTCAGCTGAGCTGATTTTTTCCAACATCTTGAGTAAAGGAGCTCAGGGTAGGCCCGCCACCGCGGCAAACCGCGACGAAGATGGTGGGACGATCTGATCTCGTTTGTGTGGCAAACATGGCCAGATATAGCACAGGACAGAGAGGTTTGGAAGGAGAAAGGGGACGCCTTTGCCCAGCAGTGAGACACTTAAGATGGCTCACAAAAATAAGAAAAAACGTGTTGCACTTTTGCATGAAACAGCTATTTATCTGTGAACATCAGGTGGGCTTTTTGACAGTTTCAGACCTAGTTGGTCTGGCTTAGCGTTCGCCAGATTAGTTCACAGCATCAAATAAAGTATTAATCTGACTACAGCAGCTGCGTTGGTCGTAATTATTTTTTGTCATAGAAAAATAATTGAGGCTTATTAAAACTTTACACTCTGATAAAAATTGTGGAGCGACTGAAATCATCTAATAACTTAATTGTATCCAGACCAAGACATTATTTTCACGTTATGCCCCCGATCAACGAAAAAAGCTTTTATATAAAACAAAATACAGTAAAAATATATAGTTTCATGTCCGTAGATTTTGTTGATTCGTTTATCGTATCGTATCGAAATGAGTTTGACAAAGTACGTCAGTCGTGGTTTATATGTCCCTGTAGAAATGTGTTCCCGATTCTTTTTTATCGTGTGGCTAGAACCTAACCGGATGTCAAAATTTTTATGCCGCCCATGGGCTTCTGACTTGGCTTAACATGCCTTCGAGAAATATCTCTCAGGCATGCTGGTTTCCTCACGATGTTTTCCTTCACCGGATCAAGTGATAATTATACAATACGCACATGAATCCGAAAAATCAGAGGTGCGTGCCTTGGGTTCGAACTTGAGACCATGGTATTCCGAAGGTCACACCACAGGCTATCACTGCTTCCCGATTGATCAATTATTATGTTAAAGGATGTCAAAAAAACTAACCAAGGGGACCTCTACTAGTTGAGCGTTTTTTAAGGAACAATTCCTGAGACATCTGCCACTGCGAACTGCAGCGCTAAAGCCTGATTGGACAGACACTACTAATTGACGGCACAGTTAACACAATGGCTGCGCTGTTCGTCGCGGGTTCGATCTGCGCGCAGAAAAAATATTTGTATGGCCTACAGGTGGTTGTTCTAGGTCTGGCTGTTTGTGTATGTGAGTTTTTGTAAACGCACCCACGATACATCATAAAATCCAAAAAAAAACTGGAAAATAAAAAAATAAACGATACAGGATAATATCATGATCTATAAAAAAAGAACCGGCCAAAAGCGAGACACGCACACCGAGGGTTCCGTACAAACTTTTTAAAAGACAAACTTAACTTTGCTGTTCGATCTCATGAAACGGCTATTGCACCAACCGCAAATAATAAGTTTGTAATGGTAAAATCGCCTTTTTTTATTATTAAACAACATATTTACCCATTACACTATCTTACTCTCGCTGTCTCACACACATACACACACACTACACCACACCACATATGACACCTTCCACTTCACACTCACACTTCAAACACAAACACACACGCATTTTTAGTTTTTGTTTTATTACATTAGTACTTTTTATTGTAAAACTTTTTTAAAATAGTCCTACAATGACAGGTCTCTCTAAAATTGTCATAATGCCAATCTCGGCGACGGGGGCCAGGAGTCCATAGCACAGGGTATCATCCTAGTTTGAACTCCTGACTCCCACAAACCTTTGTACCTCCAATATTTAATTGTAACACCTCTATATTGTAACTTTACTTTGTGGGAGAAAATAAAATTTATTATTATTAAAAAAAAAAAAAAAAAAAAAATTACGGTTTGGCAAAAAGCAAGGGCTTTTTGCCAAATTTCGTGATTCTAGGTCAACGGGAACTACCATATAGGTTTTCACCTCAAAACCTATAGGGTACTTCCGGTTGACCTAGAATTGACAATTTTGTTTAAAAGCAAGGTCTTACAGCACAAGGGAAATGTCCGAAAAATAAAAATAAAGTTGAAAATGAAGGTAAATTTTGATACTTACAAGTTTTCGCGAATCTAAATTTGCCAATATCTTTTTATCTTGTTGACTCAGGACCTTGATTTTTATACACCTAATAGGGGACTACAGACCAGTACACACAGTATCTACAGTATCTGGTATAAATTTCAACTTGCTAGGTCCACCTGTTCTTGAGAAAATCGGTGGTGACAGACGGACAGACGGACAAGAAAGTGATCTTATAAGGGTTCCGTTTTTTCCTCTTGCGGTACGGAACCCTAAAAGCTGTAGAAATACAAAAAAAAATGCCGCAGCTACTCCACACGGACCAACATTCAAACAAAATAAAAAAATGTTACATAGTTATGTATGAGAAACATTACGGAACCTTTGACCGTTTCATGATCGATTGGCCGGCCGTGGACCCGCTTCGCTTTACCCGCCCATAAGCTACGTTCATACCAAACGTATAGTCGGTCAGCGACTGAAAATTTATGAAAAATTCACAGTCACTCGGCGGCTAAAGTTACCAACCCATACTTTTAGAACGAGGCGCTCAATTTTTCACTCGAAAACAATTCATGAATAAAACCGCAGTAGCAAAAACTCCCATTGGCAATAACAAATTAAAAAGACAATTAATTCTAGTTTCTGTATAACTTTATGAAAACGCTCCAGACATCTAGTCCACATTGCTGCATAACGCTGCGGTCGAGTGACCGTAGACCGCAAACCGTTAGTCACATCACTAACTGCTAGGGCCACATTGGCGGTATTCGGCGAATTACTTCATGACGATAAGATGGAGTTACACAGGATGTCTGCATCTCTTTCTCATTCTAAAACGTTTTGCCAAATCCCGCCAAATGTGGCCCTAACAAACAATACCTATCTATTCTCGATTATCGCAAAATTGAGAAAGAGAAATGTCGCTGACGGCAAAGTTGTAACGCCTTGTTCGGTATTTTACCGCAGCAGCATTGCCGCTTGCGGTTGTTGGAATAGCAAAAGTGCTACCGCCTGCGGTCTGCGCTTGACGCTCTCTGTCGGTGAGAAATTATACGTTTGATATAAACGCAGCTTTAGCTCGTAAAAGTATGGCGTTTGTTTGTTTTATGATTTCAATATTAAATGAGGCTGAATGCTAATGGATAAAGTATGTTGTGGTATTGCTGCAAAGCTTTGATGAGTTTGACGATTGTGTAATAATTGGTACGTTGAAAAGGTCAGTTGTGTTTTACTGGGATTTGATTCTTATTTTACATGTAGATTTCAATGGGACACCCCAATATACATGGCACATTTCCCGGGCACATTGATCATAGAACGGATGGCCGATAGGGCAGAAATGTTCACCTAGTGGGAGGCTTGCCATTTAGTATACATAGTCAAATGAAGACTCTATTATAATAATCATCTTTACTGAAAAATACACTGTAAAAGTTAAAGGAACCAATAAAAAAACGAGTTACTTAACAAACATTACGCCTGTTATCTCTGAAGGCTTAGGCAAATCTGATGTAATGTTAAAATCCCATGTGATAGGGGTCCAGTCAGTAGCATCCCTAGGCAAATCTGATGTAATGTTAAAATCCCATGTGATAGGGGGCCAGTCAGTAGCATCCCTAGGGGCAAGTAATACTATATCAAGAAGAGTAGTAGGTTCTAAACGCAAATCAAGCTTGTATGAAACTACAGCCACAAAGGCCTGCCTATTGCAATCAACCGGGCACAAATCTTAAACTCCGGGCGGCAACTGATAAATTCCAGAATGAAATATCCAATTTCACTTTGACTAACCTAGGAATCAAACGCAACATTAAATGCTCAGCAATTGTACTTGTGACCACTAGACCAAAGAGGCAGTTTAATGTAAACTCTGTCACAAAACTTTTTTTACAGAAATATTTGTGCCAGGCACAAGCTCACAAAGTACATAATTCCTTTTTTAATCTATTATTTCAATGAATGTCTTAGGAGATAGGTACACAGTTTTAAAATAACGAACAGGGTACACGGTACTACTATCAATGGGCTACTTGCCTTTTTTTAACACGGTACTTGACCTTTATTTTACACACATCAGTGCGTGATGTGCTCCTTGTGAATTGTATTTTAGGTGCCTACGACCCACTCTCTCTAACTCTCTCTATCTTATGTGACGCAGACAAAGTTGCGCGTGTCTGCTAGTCGATTATAAGTAAGTACGCACCTAAAACTTTAGGATACCCATCCATTACTAAATGGAAATAACAAACATTACCCACACAAAATAGTTTCATGTCGATAATGATCCTTTCAGACCCTTTGCGGATAGCCCAGGCTCAATACAATCCCTTAGTAACAGAAAATAGTTACAATATCTACAAAAGATACCTACAGCCTCCCTTACTTTTGGTTGGTCATTCTATTTTATTGGTGAAAGTAAAGCCAGTTTTGAACACATGGAACGTACACAGTATTTACGTGTGAATTCCTCGAAGAATGTTTGGTCAAGACAAACTTGCTTAATCTTTATTGTCCGTTGGTTTCGCGGTCGCAAGTGCGATTGTTGAGCGTGGGGTCCTAGGTTCGAATCCCAGGCCAGGCCAAGTGTTGTTGGGTTTTCCATTAAGAATTTATCAGTAGCAGCCCGAGGTTTGGCAGACGACGGTATTATAGCCCCGTGCCTCGTAAAGCACGTTAAGCCTATATGAAAATATGCACGGAGCGTCAACAATAAGAAATATGCATAATTTTTTATTTTTATTTTGATACGGAATGTTAAAGTACTATAAAAATAATGACAAAAAGCCAAAACAAGACATAAATCGGCCAAACAACACAAAAGTAACAACCATTTAAGCTTTTGTTTTTTATCTATTTCTAGATAAATGGAATTTAGTATGGATTTCGTACGTCGATGCAGCGAATGACGTCATTTGCTGTATTTATTTATTTAGAAATACATTTTAAGCTAACAGTTTTATACCAAAACGCTTAAAAGCTAACAATAGTTATGACAAATAGCATCTTATAATTACAATAATTGAAAAGCGAAATAAAAATTAAATGTCAAGAGGTGTTTGTACATATCACGAATAAAATAATATAAGATGTCCTAATGTCCTAAAAAAAATAACAATAATTAAATGTAATGTCATGTACGGTTAGACTGGAAGCCGACCGAAAAGGTTGGGCAGATGATGCCGAAGTCAAAACTAATACACTAGTGTTACTTATACATGTCAGTGTAATTCAATAATATTAGTCCTGATTAAAATTAAATAAAATAAGAGAAAATTACAAATCAATTGTTTAAAAATGACAATACACCTTTCCTTAAAGTGCCAATAGTTTGCACAAATATGTCGGCATTTGGACTGCTGTCAAGGAATCGATTAATGAGGAAAATTGCTCTTGCGGTTGGGCTGTTATTGGCTTGATGGATGCGCTATTCTGGTGGGCATGCAAGAAATTGGTGCCGCCGCCGTCCTATACCACCCATGTATTGCTGCGGTACATACAGATGGATATGCTCCCTTAGCGATGGATTATCTATACTACTGTTATTTAACAAATAGTAATGTAAAATATGCATCCATAAGTATCCTGTCCGACCATTCCTGACACAAATAAAGAAGGATACAAAAATGGGTAGTATCCGTAGGTGCGTTTATTTAAATAACGGCAAAATTTCCTCTGAATTTTTTCAACCATAAGTGCATATAACTTTTCCGTAGGATCCCAGACAATTGCATTATACTCAAATTACTGCGCACATATGCATTGTAGAGCAGCTTTATAACCTTGACGCTTTTAAATTGGGAGGAAGTTCTGATGATGAAACCCAGTGCTTTATTGGCATCTTTGCACACCTTTTTAATGTGCTCGTGGAAATTAAAACGGATGTATCGGATCTCTCGGTCTAATCAAAATCTCTCTGTCTAATCATTTCAAATGCCCATAATTTAGTATTTTTTATAGATATTAAAAAATAATTTCACTTTGCTATTTCTGATGTTAATACATTTTGTTTAGAGTGATAAAAATAATTATGCATATTCCCTATTGTTTTGTTGTCTATTGTGTGTTGCCAAAACGGTGATGATGACTATTCTAAACCCGTTCTAGTGGGCATAGTTGTCCGTGTCATTTTTATTTCCGTTCCTGATACGTTCGCTTAGTCCAAAATGGCCAATTCGCAAAAGGACTAATTCTTAAAATGGCAAATTCGCTAAAGGCCTAATTCTTAAAATGGCCAATTCGCTAAAGGACTAATTCTTTAAATGGCCAATTCGCAAAAGGACTAATTCTTATAATGGCCAATTCGGAAAATGTATTTTTCTGGAAGTACTTAACGATATACATAAATAAATACACATTAAACATACAGGGTTACTGGTAACCGAAAAGCGCACGTCATGGTAAGGTACAGTGTAGTGGACAGACTCCGCTGAAGTTCCAAAGTCTGACAAAAGACATGAAAGTTCAGGTTTAACTTCACAAACTTAAAAGTCGATTAGGGTTACGCCGTCCCAGATGGCAGACTCAAAATATACGCAAAAGTCTAGTCTTAGTTTGATAGTTTTCGGCGAAATATACATAAATATAGAACTTAGGAACAGGAGTTCGTGGTTAAATAATAACAGCCCCTCGGGTCGATCTTCAAGTTAAGCCGCGCATGCCTAGGTTTGATACGTGGATGGGTAACCACCCATTACATATCGAGGTTCCTTCATGCCTCGGAAAGTACGTTAAGCTGTTGGTCCCGGCTGTCATTTGTAGATCTCTGACAATGAAATAAAATCTTATCATGCCAACATTCCATGGAAAGGAGCAACGAAGAGATAAGGAAAAGAACTAAACTAACAGACGCCCTCCTTCACGCTCTACGACTGAAATGGAAATGGGCATGTCATATTTCGAGATGTAGAGATCAAAGGTGGGCATTGGAGTCAACGAAGTGGTCCAGACCGGGAGGCAAGAGGAACAGGGCCAGACCACGCAAGAGATGGGCGGACGCCATCACTGAAGTAGTTGGGCTGAGTTGGATGGAGTTGGCCCAAAACAGGGAAAGGTAGACAACTGTGGCTCGAAGTCTGACAACCAGTCTTACCAAAAGGGTATTGTATTACCCAGTACTAGCTGGGTTGCGTAGGATAGATACTCAGGCAGTGGCTCCACGTAAAATACTAGTATTCAGGGATCCGGTTTTACTGGAAGCCGATCCCAGCATTTATGTAGTTGGGAAAAGGCTAGGCAGATGAATTGAATTGATGGAACACTGAGTGAGGAAACACTTCAGCTGGATTTGCAAAATATGGAGTTTGTTTAGAATAGGATGCCATTTCTTGAATTAAAGCAAAATTATATTAAGTATCAGATGAGGTAGGCTCCTACTTACTTATGACAGCTTGGTACTTTATAGGCACGAGACGTATTCTAAACTAACGCTTACTAACGAAAAGTTTTTGATGTATATTGAAGATACATAATTATTATGTTTGTATGATTTTTTTAAGTTTAAGGTTGTTGTAAATAAATTGATTTAAAAGTCATACTATATTTTTCTTACTAACTGTACTTTTTGACAGGCAAATTTACACTAGTGACGAATCGGAAATTCAATTCAAAGTCAAAAATTCATTTGTTTTCTAATGGTGGCGAGTTGGGACTTTTAGTACGGAAAAAGTTTTTGGTGACCCTTCGAAACAGTGACGGTTCGGGCATAAGTCAGCATATGGTGGGTTTGTTAACACTGACATGCGACCTACTACGGGTACGAAATAATATTGTGTGTGGTATGTAGTCAGAGGCTGTGACACCAGCACGCCTAGCCAAGTTACAAACGTTTCGTATCGATTCTCTTTCTACAATCGTAAACGCCTCGGCGGCGTAAGCGATTGTAGAAAGCGCTAAATCGGTGGCCAAGTTGAAACGACTGAGTCGATCACTCGTTCTCTAATGTCTGTAGAAAAAACCTACACCTTAGTCGGTGAGCGTTCCTACCAAAGAGTTTCATCATTTTGAACGATGTAAACTTGTCTACGAATTTTCTATTCGTTTGTGTTGATCACGTGATTTAACGTTGAGATGATGTCATTCCCAGTCATTTGAATAGTTTTCTACCAGCGTTAACGATTGTAGATTGTCAACTTGGCTAGGGATTAGCCATTAAACACACCAAAAGAAAAAGAAAATCGCATTTTGTAGTTTAAATCTTTATGATACACTAGATTATGCCTGTGGCTTCGCCCGCGTGGAGTTTGGTAACTGTCACACGGGATCACACCACCGGGATAAAAGGTATCCTATGTTAACACATGGAATGCTTTTGATAAACTTCAGATCCAGGTTATAAACTCTGTGTGCTAAATTTAATCCAAATCCGTTTGCGTGAAAGAGTAATAAACATCCATTCTCACAAAATTTCGCATATTGTAGTAGGATTGGGTTGAGACGCTGCCACTACATATCATCTTCATATCTCTATATCATAATGGAGTAGATGACACACCAATCAATTGACATACTTTTTAAGAGCTGTCAAAACGCGGTTCACTTATAGATGTTGTATGGCAATAGCAAACTGTGACATCACTGTTTATTCAACTCAATGACTCAACTATTTATTGATTTCAAATTATTATTATTATAATATTATTATTATTGATTTGGCAATTAGGTAATTGAAAATGAATCGGGTTTTCAGGCCCAAAATAACGTGTTTTTTTTTGAGATTGGAGTCTTGGAATTATTGTTTTATGGTATCATCATCTCTGTATTGAAGAGAAAAATAAACATCTTTGAGAAGGTACCCACTGTAAAGATGCGTGGACAGGTTTCTATATACGTAAGACAACTTAATAGGTACAAAAATACACCCACTTGCCTTTCTAAAGAAATCTAGATTGATAAAGTAAAATTAAATAAAAGTTTTTTTTCTCATAACCAATGTAGTTAATTTATTATTAAACACTTGACTAAAACTAAATCTGTGAAATACTGGGAACAGCTTATTCAAATATTTAATTATTTTTGATCTCATTCAGAAGTATCTAGTTCCCAAGGACTAAATTTATTTTATAATTTTAATCACCATTGCTAGGTAAAACAAAATAATCCAAATAAAATTGAAATTATAACTTCACCCGTGTAACCCCCGACGGGTTAGGCCTTAGCCTTAGCCCAAGTGTGCCTAATAGTGCACCCACATTTCGCAAGATATAATAATAGGTGGCGGGCCTAATGCCATTAACCGAGCACAAATCCAAAACTCCGTGGCTGCTACTGAGAAATTCCGTATGGAATTACCCAATAATACTTTGCCCGACCCGAGAATCGAACCCACGCTCAGCAGTTGCGCTTGCGATCACTCAACCAACGAAGCAGTCAAATTACATACTTATTAGTTATTTTTGAAGACTATGGTATTAATATTCATATTTTTTTTTTTAATGTTTTTATTTATATTTTTTTAATTTTGTTTTTAATGTATTGAATGATATTTTATGATGTTTAATGAATTGAATGATATGCAATTTTATGATTTTAAATGAATTGAATGATATTTTTATGATTATTAACGATTTCTTTACTATTTTTTTTTATTTTATCTGTTTCAATTGTATTTTTCTTGTATATGGGTATTTTTGCCTGCAATAAAAAAGTTTTTTTTTTTTTTTATTTTTTTTTTTATTTATTTATAAATCAACATCTGATTTCTGCATAAAGTACTAAAGGCTCAACCAACTTAAAAAAACCTACTTATCTGCTGACCCCAAAACTACTAGCAACAGTAAAACAAAATCGAAACAGATCCAAAAAACTGAAAAGCACTTTGATAAAGCCCAAAAACATTAGTTGGAACATTTACTAACTGTTGTAAAAATGAGTGTAAAACGTCGCCAAAAGGCACGACTAAAAGCGAATAGCCATTTTCTTTGAAAGGCACTCACTGATGCTTTTTAGCTGCAGAGGATACCTACGTATCTACATAACGTCACCTTTGACGAAGTTATCTCGTCTCATCTTTTTCATGGTTCACATAACGTTACCCGTCTATAAGCGCCTAGTATGGTTTTAGAGGTGTGATATATGGCAGCTTTATTTTCTCCTTTTTAAGGGTTTCGTAGCCACATGGCAAAAATGAAACACATGATTATGTTTATAACTTATGTGTTTGTTAGAGGTAGATTTAAGCCAATAGTTTTTAAAATAAGGAAGTATCTTTGCGCGATCGTGCAAAAATATTCATCCCGACTAAGTAACCCTTCGCTGTGTATGGTCCGACCGCTTTATTTTATTTTTATAACGAAATATGAGATGTGGTGTTAATTTTTTGCATGACGGCGCAAAAAGGGTACCTACATTTTGTTGATGAGAGTAATTTAGGTCATACCGACTACTTTTGACGTAGTGAGGTAAGGGTTCTCACACACCGCAGATTTATCTGATGATAGATTTAGGTCGCCGGGATTTGGCGACATACACAAATTGAAGAGACCAACGTGAAAGATTTTGAGAGACTGTCATCATTATTTATTAACTCGTATAGTCTAGTACTAAAACATTAATATATGTAGAATACTAGCTGTAGCCCGTGACTTTGTTCGCGTGGAAATTTTGTTGTGTATGTGAGAAAAAATCAAAACCAAGGACAGAGAAGCCAAGGAGAGGGGACTGCCTCATTGGCTTAGTGGTCGCAAGCGCGACTGCTAAGCATCAGCTCTATGGTTCGATTCCCAGGTCGGGCAAAGTGTTATTGGGTTTTTCCATAAGGAATTTCTCAGTAACAGCCACGGATTCTGGATTCATGCCCAGTTGACAAAAAAACTCCCTCCCCCCACCTATTACATGGAACTTAAACATAACTGGCGAAATGGTGTACTATTAGGTACACCTCTGCCTAACCCTGCGGGGATTACAGGCGTGATGTTATGTTATGAGAGAGAAGCGAGGATTAATTTTTCGGCATGAAAACTCACACACAAGTAAGTATTTAACATAGCTGCTTAAGTATATGTAGGATCAGGAGTGCCGAGGGGTATATCTTCAGGGTTTGGAGTTCCCATTTTGTTGGGATAAACAAGACTGTATTTAGGCAATTACAGTGTTTTATTTACACACAATACACAATACAAAATAGCACACAATATAAAAATGACAATAAGAAAAACAAAAGATAACAAAGGCGAACAGACTTTTTAAGGTCACAGTTCGTATAGTGGCCAAGCCACCCAATTACAGAGCGTATCTCGCTATCAGCAAGTTTACAGCTATTGTAAATATACAGCAGTGCTGTACCAGGTAAACCGACAGTTTTGTCGGGAGCAGGGGAGCTCTGTATTGAGTCGAATCCGAAGACCGACTGACGAGCTTATTTTTTTTTTTTTTTTTTTAGGAGGGACCACTCGCAGTTGCAACGCGCTAAGGTTGCTTAACTGCTTAACCGGACAATCCTGTGGTGGCCAAAAATTACTTTAAGGCCCCCAGCCAGGGCTTACAAACTAAGGATTTCAATTAAATGAACGGTCACTAAGGGCACCCCCTGTGGGGTTCGGGCCTCGGCTTAGTGCGTCATTGATGAGAGGGCAGCAAGGGACAACAGGCTGGGTCGGATCGTTAATTGGGGAATCGGTCGTTACATGCTCAGCGTCGCGGGCTGGCTCGTCGAGCAAGGGTCGGGCAGTGATGTTACTGGGGGGTCGCGGAGGGCCTCGGCGGCGGGGCCGGATTCGCGGTTATATCGGTTCTTGTGTCTGTTTTTGAGTAATGTGCTGGTTTCCCTACAACTTTCTTGGAGAAGGGTGATGGGATCATCGGACTGACGAGCTTACTAAGTGCACGCTCTTTTATAGGACTATGCCCCCACTTTGCAATCCCTCCACAACTCTGTCCGTTGGCGCACGGAAGTGCGTCACGTGTTTACTTGATACAAAAAATGTGCTAAATTTAGTAAGAATTACATTACAAAGTAATCAAATATTACAACAATAATTGTCGTAAATAAAGAATAGTGAATTCACAAAGTAAATCATTTTAAAAATAAAGAAACATGTCATCAATTTGTTTTGAACAAAACTACCGGTCACACTTATCGAACTAAGTTGCCAAAACATCAATTAGTGTGTACACCAAGTACTTAATAAATTATGTTTCGATTTACTAGACAGTAATTGATACTAAAATCTCTTGAATTATTAACAAGAAAATAATTCTTAACAAAATTTTTTGAATACCCACAATTGTAATTGACAACTAACTCCGACTATAAATTAAAATGCCTTCGTCACGTAGGAAACGAGAAGCGATTTCAGGTCAGTAAGTCAAGGTTTCCGAACGATGTTTCCCTTTGCCAGAAGATTTACTTACCTGTGTAGAGAGTGCACTACTTTGAAATTGGAAAAGCCAAGTGAATGGGATTATAATGGTTTCTATAGTAGTTCTTAAACATTTAGGCCAAGAAGGTACAGGAATATGTCGATTACAAAATTAATATTAAGCTATTGAGCATAACAGCTCAGTGTCGATTCCTAAGTTGGACAAAGTGTTGCCTCCACAAAGAAATTCAGTGTCACAGCACGATATCCAGATCTGTGCCCGTTTCATAACAATGCTTGTCCCGTTCCGTGGGGCTTAACTAGTGAAATGTAGTACTAGGTACGCCTCTGTTTAACCTTTCGAAGATTATGGGCTTGATGTTATCAAAATCTCTTAACACTATACTCATTTTTAATAAGCAACTTTAAGTATACGGTGTTACCCTCAGAGTGTCACATTGAAGATTTTAATGGCCGATAAAAATCTGCAGTGTGAGATAGTTCTGAAGAAAATGGGTCAAAGCCGTTGCGTTGGTGATAGGCTAGGAAACTGTCGCCATTTATAAAGAGTTATGATTTTCCAACTTATCTTTATTACATTTTTAAGTTAGATGAAAATAGCTAAGAGAGTCAGCAATAGGAAGGGGTCCGCAAGGACCAATGCCTGCCGGGGTTGCGGGACTGTTCGAAAGAGATACCGTGACCCCGGAACACAAAGGGCGATGAAGGAACATGGATGGGTTTTAGTCAGTAAAAGTCTGACACTCCCTCCTGCCCCGCCCAGAGCGGGAGGAGTCATTTGATGCTTTCCCATCCAGGAAAAAAAAAAAAAAAGTGTGTAAATAGCTACATCCGGTTAGACTGGCAGCCAACCCCAACATAGTTGGGAAAAGGCTAGGCAGATAAAGATTAAAGGGTGTAAATAGACCCTTTGATAATTTTTTTGTTCTAGACCATACCTGTAAACCTTCAGTTACGGAGATATTGGGGGTTAAAGTTCAAACTTTTTCAGAACTGTTTTCAAAAAAGTTGTAGCTTTTCTTTAAATACTTCCATGGCCCCTTTACTATTCAATGCATCAATCAGCACAATGTTTTGAGTGCGTTACATTGAGTTTTACCGTAAAACGTGATTTCTCAGCCCAAAAAAAAAAAGTCATTTCCCACCAATAAATTTTGCGTAGAGTTACTTATTTTGATGTACAGAACGCTTGGTTGACGGCTTCGTGAAGGGTAGCTTACACCTTGTATAATACATTAAGAGAATGGTAAATACACTAATTTATAAAAAGGTAGCATCTTTCTTATGATTCTAACTCTTGAGACTCCCATTAAGAGGTGGTAAGATTACATGGACGCGTACCATGAGGGGTGATTCAAGACGGCATTTTGCCAGCAGGACTGTATGATGTTGTTGTTGATAGTAGCATTTCCAACTAGTCCAACAGTGGGATGGTAATAGCTTAAAATCTCTTGTATATGTTACAATCAAAACTGAGAATCGGTCAAAACCAGTCAAAATCCTTATGAAGTTAACATGGCGTTTCCTGCATTAAAAATATGTTGTTTTAGAACGCCTAGGTTGTAATTGCTTATACTCCTAGAATTACATGATGTTTTTCAAAGGGTTACAAAAAAAACCTAACAACCTAATGAGTTTCTAAGTAAATGTTAGTTATTGTTAAAATAGTTTTCACCGGTCAAAAGTAGTTTTGACTGATTAACAGTTTTGACTGTGACATATACACACTGTGACATAATGCACAAGTGAAGAGTTACTAACATAGAGTTAAGGTTTTATTTACTAACACAATTTGTATTTTATCATATTTTATTTTATGTTAGTCTGTAAGGTTCTATGGACCAAAGTTGCCTGAAAATAAATAAATGTTTGTTATAATATAATGTTATTAATGTACGAGTCGTCCTCAAGTTAACGTTTGGCCGCTGGAGAGAATGCGTTCCTAACGTCTGTCAGTTGGTACATAAATCTAGCGAGAAATTATAACATTGATTGTTCCTTGATTGAATCTTATCGTTTTTAATAATATTATTTGTTAATAAGGCAAAAAGGGTAATAATAGGTAAATTAGATAAGCTATAAGTAATATAACATCACCAATAATACTAATACTCGAGACCTGTCAGGAACGCATTCTCTTAGCGCCCAAACGATAGTAAATCCTACCTAGACCAAAACTGTCCTCCAAAATCTCAAGAGTCTATATGTAGTTATTGATATGTCCGTTTACAAAAACAAATAGTGGTGTCGATTCTGTTGTGCACAAATTAAACTTAATTTAGGCTATTGCTATCTTTTTCTCTCTTATAAAACGAGAAAGAGACGGACGTAATTTAGAGCTGTCAAATTTAATTCGAACTAATATTTCCATACAAATTAAAAGTGCACGTAAAAACATATTGTCGACTAAAAAACACGTTGAAGCGAAAGGCATATACTAGTTTGACATCTCTAACTTAGTTCATAGCTAAAGCCATCCTTTTCTCGCACTGCCGTTTAGTAAAAGATTAGGAAATTAAGTTAGAAATTAAGTTTAGTTTGTGCACAACAGAATCGAATTGTTCTGTAAAATATTATAAAGTTTTTAACCCTCATCAAAAACTTCACTAGTGTCTTATAGAGTTGTTCCGTTACAGAATTATTATTCCAACTTCATTGTACAAAGCCTAAAATCCCAACCTATTTCTCTCAAACCAAAGCTAGAATACCATCGTCCGAAACGAGCTCAAAACGCCAGAAATGAAGTCTAATCAAATTAAAAAAATTGCTAGACAGAAACTTTTGCGTCCGCTGACCCAAATTACGGAGCCCTCGGGCTCACTGAAGGGTTCTCAGCATCGCCACAGCGTATGCAACATCGGCTAGGGATGCCCAAGAACTTTTGAGATCGGAATATTGCACTGGAGTTGCAAAAATCTTCAAGTAACAGAACAAATGTAAAATGATAACATGGGCCATTGCGCACCAACAAATATTTATCAAAAACTGTATAAGTGCTAATATGACTTCGTGAATTATTAAAAAACTAATATATAAATATACACAAAGCGACGCAAGCTTCGTTGCTTAGTGTAGCACTAGATGGCGGTGTGTGTAATGTCCAATGGTATTTATTTATTTAATTATATTATAGGTATATTTTTAAAGACGTCTTGGCATACTCGTACATGACACACAACAAATAAGATAAGAGTTTTGAAAGAGACGTTTTGAATCGTCAAAATTGAATGTTATACAGGACGCACTTGATTTAAAAAAATAAAAAAAAAACAATATAAAAACAAACTCACATCACTTTCACGAGTGAGAGAGTGCAGCTGTATTAGCGTACTTGCACTATAATATTCCACGTCGACGGCTCGTGTTCGCTGAGATTACCAAACGGATTACTATAAAAGAGGAAGTAGAACTCCGTTTAAAGGCTTATTATTATTATTAAAAAACTAACAATGTCACATTCCAACACCTTAATAAGGAACTTTACTGAATAAAGTTACTAATTTCGAGAGGCAGATTCTTCACCGGAAGAAGCCAATATCCGCCCTAAAAATCTGCTAAAGGTTTAGAACCGATTCCAAGATGAAAATAAAAAAAAATCGTATAATTATATATCAAAGCTTGTAACTTAGGTTCCAAAGGATACGCTAGATGAGTCTAGCGTATCAGTTATCGTATAAGTTAGTACTATGCATCGTCACTGTATTGCAAATAAAGTCAATAACCCACACCTATCAATCATACGAGTCAGCGAGTCCTAACAGGTACTCTTGTCCATTCACAACATAGTCGCCATTCAGTGCGAAGTTCGTTAGTATTCTGGGAGGCCTTGATAGGCCCTTAGTTTGCGGAAATGGCTTCGAGTGAAGTGTCAAGTGCTTATTGCCATCATGAATAATTATTTTGAATAGTTAAAATATTTCATAGAGGTCCAAGGGTTAATACAACCTAACGTAGGTAAAGTTCTAACATCGCGTAAGTCAAAAATAACAACTTTACAGGTGAACGAAAAGACTGCGTAATTATACCTAGGTAACAGGACAGAACCATATTTTTATTTGTGTTCACTTCAAAGTAGATGGAGAGTTGCTTGTTTCTGATTGGCTGAAACAAACCGTCTTCCGATTCTCTAGAAAACGGCATCAAAATGCCAAAATCGCCAAAAATTACTTACCTAGAACTTCAACGACGCTATTTAGGTTATTATCTTAGATTTCAGGATAGTTATATATCCTCAAGAGACCAGCAATCAGCACTTTATACCTATAGGAATAGAAGACGCGAAAGGTAAAATTACAGATTGAAGTAGAATTACTACGTCACGATATCAAAAATTAAATAAAAAAGAAAGGTCATCTAGATAAAAGGTGTAACAAGATCCTTAACGAAGCCGAAAGTCACTTATTCTCCCTGTCATTGCGATATTTTTTTGTTCTAGACCATACCTGGGAACCTTACGGAGTTGAAGTTTTACGGAGATATTGGTGGTCAAAGTTACAAATTTTTCTTTTTTTTTTTGTTATACATCTCCACGACCTCCGTCTATTCAATACATCCATCTGCACAATGTTTTGAGTGTGTATATTGAGTTTTATCGTGAGTAGTCACCCCAAAAAAAAAAGTCGTATAAATAATTTTTGCGTAAAGTTACTTAGTTTGATGTACATAATGCTTGGTTGACGGATTTGTTAAGGTTCTTTTTACACCCTGTAGAGAGTAAAGTGGTCATAATACACGTACAAGACCTGCAACAAAAAAACTTGCAAGCATCAAAACAAAAGTCATAACAAAAATTACCACTCTATTCATGCAACCACAGCCGAAAAACAAGAGAGCGTATCTTTCCAAAAACCAAAAACTAAACATCCCTGTAAATTAACCGAATATAGCTGATACAGACAAATCGTAATAAGACGACTTGCAGACATGTCGGCCGTTCGCTATAATTGCCCCTGTTACAGCCGTCAGCGAAGGAAGGAAGTAATAAACCAACAATATTATCATATAAAAGCAATTATGTTGTTATTATTTATGTGAACGTGGTGCCGCAGACAGTGTGAAGGGATTATTAGGTGGATTGGGAACATGTCGGATTCCGAAGATTAGGAAAAGTTGTAGGGTAACAGACCGATGCTATATATGTGACACGATAATGAAAATAATGAAATGTAAACGTGATAAGACTTTTAACACTTGATCAAAATCAGAAAAAAGCGCCGTTCTGTCAACGTCATTTGAACGCCATTTGAACGCCAAAAGATCCTTTTACGCCTGTTAGTGTTCAACACCTATAACACTTGCCTGAAACTGTCAATCATACTGTTAAATTCAATCGATTTTGAAAGTAATTAAGTACGTAGTATCTTTAGTTTGATTTAAATATTTCACATTTTGTAAGCATATTAAGATTTATGTTCGAAGTAAAGTTGCGTGAACCTACAACTTCTTGTTTTTATTACCTACCATTAGGTAACACCTAAATGATTGCCATAACATTATAGCCGTGTATGCTTTTATTCGTGAAAGAAAAATGACAAAAAGAAAAAAATATAGGTAGAACGACTACCTATATTTTTTTCTTTTTGTAATTTTTCGCAGACTTAACTGCATTAGTTCTTCAATTACTGATCTGAGCTACAATCAACACTTAGCTACGACAACATTCTTTATTTATTTCACACTTCGCAAGCTCTCAGAAATTCACATAAATTCTAAACCTAAGGACTAAAAACGCGCAGGTTCGTCCGCGCCACCCCTACAAATATGAAAGCGGCTACAAGAGTCATTTCAGCACTTAACGTATCTAACGTGTGTCGGGTATTCGTCGCATGCATAGCTCACGTACGACATTAGCGGCTTGTCTGTGAGATATTAGCGAGTCATTCGACATTATCATAAATTCGTGCCCACTGGTACAAATTTGATGTTTGCTGATGAATCTTCTTCCGAGCCGATAGACTCAAATACAACCCGACTAGTCTATAGCCACCTGCACAGCTCGGTCGTTGGCTTCGTTTAAATCCGGAAGGTGCAAGTGTCAGTGCAGGATGGGGAAGAAAGGAGGTGAGGCATATCCTGCAGAGGGGCTCCACACTGACTGCATTGTCTTTGGGACGGGTCGATGATACCCTATTTGGCCAGATTACTTCTACAGCGGCCAATATGGGCCAGCAAACGGTTAAGAGTTTTCCAGATTAGCCACTGCAGTTCCTGACCAGAAGGAAGATGTTCTGCTGCGGTGGGATGTCTGTTCTGATCTGATGCTGATGAATGAAGGAAGCTAAGTAGGTTCGTTATTGTATTTTGTGGTGTAGAACTTTTCTTGGTGTTTACAAAAGGTGTTTTTGTGGTATCTTTTAGCAGAGCATTAGAGATGACAATCAAAAAGGAACTAACAGAAGAATTCAGATGACGATCTCTTGATGATAACGATGATGTTTTGTCTTTTCAATTCAATGACCATACGAATGTTTGGATTCAGATCCAATGGACTGTAAATATAAGATAAAAAGTCGCTTTATATTAAAAAAAAGAAAAGGTTATGCATGAGGAAAGTGGAGTAAAAATACGAAAATCAGCATTTAGAAACCGAAAACATAAAATAACATCACGCTTGTAATCCCCGAAGAGTTATGCAGAGGTGTACCTAATAGTACACCCACACTGCGCCAGTTATGTTAAAGTCCCATGTAATAGGGGGCGAGTCTTTTGCCATCAACCTGGCATAGATCCAGACTCCGTGGCTGCTACTGAGAAATTTTTGATTTAAAATCACAATAAAATTTTGCCCTACCTGGGAATCGGACCCAATACCTCTTGCTCAGCAGTTGCGCTTGACCACTACGATAACGAGATAGTCGAAGATAGATATATAGAAAATTCAATGTACAAAACAAAACATAAGATTCACAAACACGACTCAGTATTTCACTAACAAAATGAAAACGTCTCGGAAACTTTCCGACATCAAAACGCCCCGTTTTCTCTTAGGAACTCTTAAAACTTGGGCAGCATGACAAGATATTTTTTGTGTACCCTCGAAGGCTTGGATCTCGGCAACATTTTTAGTCGAGGCCGTTTGCCAATGAAAGAAGTAAAGCTTAAGTACCAGGCTAATTAGGGACTTGAAAATGAACCGTAGGAATTTATTTTTGTGAATTTTGTGGGAAATAGGCTACACTCTGTTGGGCCTAGTTGGAAAGAGAAAATAGTGTGTACCTTATCAAAGGTTCTTTGATAAGGTACTACAGATAAGGTAGCAGTCACCAGAGCTTACAGATTAGAAGCAGCAACAGTGTTGGCAGGGATCCTGGTATCATGGCAGTGCGAATAACAGACTGAGAGAGAAGCTCGTGGCTAAATAATAACCAAACGGGTCGATCTTTAGGTTAGCTTGCCTAGGTTTGTCTGTGGATGGGTGACCACCCTTCCATACCGAGTTTCCTCCGTACATCGGAAAACACGTTAAGCAGTTGTTCTTGGCTGTCCCTTATAGATCTTTGACAGTCGTTACAGGTAGTTAGTGACCCAAAAAGTCTGACAACCAGTCTTACCAAGGGGTATCGTATTACCCAGTAATAACTGGGTTGTGGAGGTCAGATAGGCAGTTGCTCTAAATAAAATACTGGTATTCATCTGCATCCGGTTAGACGGGAAGCCGACCCCAACATAGTTGGAAAAAGGCTAGGCAGATGATGATGATGATAATAGAGAGAAATGCTACAAAAGTCAGTGACGTCATTATCTTACTCGCCGACAGACGTCCACTTCAGGACTCAGGCCTCTCCCAAAAAACCTCATAAAAACAGTGACGTCAGAATCATCAAAATTCTGCAACATTTATTTCATCTTTACACGCATCACTCAGAAGGAAATAATGTATAAACAACTTAGTAGTGTCCCCAACTCAATTATGGGACAAAAATAAACAGGTAATTTTAAAACTTTATGTATTACGGGTGTAATCTATTTATTCAGGATTGTAACTTACTGAAACATTGGGGACATTATAAATATTTACAACGTTGTTAAACATCTCATTAATTTGTCAACATACTATGATATGGAGGGCAGTTCAGGTAACTGGTGTGGTCTGGATGCAAAACTTTTTATGTAAGAACATACATTATTGACGGAAGTAGTGAAAATTATAATAGAATGTTCCAGTTATTTGCCAGTTTACTCATGTTTCTGCTGCCAACCACCTCTTTGCAAATTTGTCATCCGTAACAGCACGGTTGGCGCAGTGGTTGAGCGATTAGCTGCTGTACTGCGTGTCGCTTCGATTCCGACACGGAACAATAATTATTATTTGTCATGACCTACAGGTAGTTTGTTTATGTAAGTTTAAATGTTTGTAAACGTATCAACGATACAGGAGGCGTTCCTAGTGTTGGGAAAGTTAAAAAAAAAAACAACTTGAAGCTTTGGTAATGGCTAAGAGAAGTCAGCTGACTGACTTCTCTTTATTTATTTATTTAAACTTCATGTACAATAGTGGTACATAGCCGGACTTAATGCCACAGGCTTGCTTTTTACAAGGTCTTCGGCCCACCATGTCGGAGTACTTCTAATGCTGCGTCTTCCGGTAGGCGGTCTCTACTCCAGAACATTCTGGTCCTGTCGGCATCCTTTCTGTCAGCAATGTGTCCTACCCATATTGATTAAGGGCTATGTCTGCCATTAACACCGTCCCATTTTTTTTTTATTTAATAAACCTATTTTGTAAAATCCAAATTGTATTACTTTTCTGTTTATAATATCTTACTTTCAAACAAATGCCCGTCCTAATCTTCGCATTACTTAAAGTGTAATAAAAATATTCCTAGAGTTCAGTTACTTTATATAAAATTCATTCTGACCGTTTCATTAAGAAATTTTGTAAGACCGTGGATAAAATTTAGCTGCGGTGAGTAACCTTATACGAGCGGCTATAATAATATACAAAAACATAAAATGTGCTAAATATATAACCTTGTAGCTGACAGCCATTTAATAATGTGAAATTCATATTAGGAGATTTTACAGTATCAGTAATTTACATTACCAAAATAGCTGTTTCTATAACATTCCTATATTTGTGGCCAAAGAACTGGGCAAGCTACCTCCTGTGACATTTGACCACATCGATGTCACGGGGTTGCTTAAAGAGTTAATGCTACTTAAAAACGAGTTGAAACTTGTGAAGGATAACTATGCAACAGTTGAGCAACTACAAGAAATAAAAAGCGAGCTGCATAGTTGCAAATATGGTTCAATTGTGGGATTAGACGACTACAATATAAACAAACGCAGGCGAGGAGCATTTTGCATGGATAGTGGGCCGGTAGGCATATCGCCAGTGTTAGAAAGAATCAAAGAGCCGGCACAGAGACAACGCGATAGTGCGAGCACACCACTAGTTCTATCTCCGTCACACCTGTGCTTGGCGGATAACTCAGTGAGCGAGACCGGTATAACCGAGCGGGACACAGAGAAGCACAGTGTCGCGCCAGATGGAAATCCAAGTGTCTTAGTGCCGAGTAAGTTGTTATCACAAACAGCTGAGAGGGAAGTACATGCACCATTACCGGTTTATACAATGACTACACCTGTTGAAGTGTCTGAGGAGCGGTTAACTATGGCACAAATCGTACAGAAAGACGGAAACTTCAAGATAAATGAACCAAATTCTAGTTGGATTACCGTTCAAAGAAAACGACTACGAAATCGTTTTGTAAGTCAGTTAGGTAAGGCAACCACGGAACCTCGTAGTAATTTTAAGGCAGCTGATATTAAAGTACCCCTTTTTGTCTCCAATGTTCATAAAGATACGGTGGAATCTGACATAGTGGAATACATTTATAATAAAACGCAGGAAAGAGTGAGGTTGACTAGAATTAAAATGAAATATGATAAAGGGTACAACGCCTTTAAATTGTTTGTATCGAAATTTAGAATGCATCTGTATCTGGATGACAATCTATGGCCGGACGGAATAAAGTTCCGCCGATTTGTAAACATGACAAGGGGGCCAGATGAGCAACTTATTGATGGATCACAACAACAGCAGCGTACTAGTCAGTTTTAACTGCAAAAACGTGAAAAGGAGTGTGGAGTGTGTCAGGTCACTGTGCCGGCGAGCGGACTTGGTAGCACTTCAGGAGACGTGGCTGGTGCCCCAGGACCTGTCTTTCCTCGGCGACATCGACAGTAGCTTCAGTTATACTGGTAAATCGGCGATGGACTTATCGTCAGGAGTGAGGCGGGGGAGACCGTTTGGGGGGGTCGCTATACTGTGGCGTAAAAGTGTGTTTACAAATGTGTCAATTGTGAAGTGTGAAAGCGATCGTATCACGGCCATTAGAGCAGATACAGGTGAAAATCGTAAAGTTTTAGTTATATGTGTGTACATGCCCACTGACCAGTCTGACAACCTACCAATATTTACGAACTGTTTAGGGGAGATTAGTGCAATTGTACAAGAAAGTAACATAGAATCTGTATTTGTTCTTGGTGATTTCAATGCTCACCCCGCCGCGTCCTTTTGTGACGAGTTACTTGATTTTTGTGACGATAATAAATGGATATGTGCAGACTTAGCTAAGTTAGGCAGTTCGTCAAGTACTCATACATTCTATAGTGAAGCTCATCGATGTAAGCGCTGGTTAGATCACTGCTTAGTCACGGAATCAGCCTGGCATACAATAACATGTATTAATGTTGACTATGGAGTGTATTGGTCAGACCATTTGCCTTTAATTGTTAAATGTAATCTTGACATGATTAAGAATAAGTGTATTTGTGTTGATTGGATTTCTAATGACATTATGTGGGGAGAGAGAGAAACTGACGAAATAGAAAATTATTCTGACATTTGTAATGACAAACTAAAAGACCTTGACTTTCCCAGTGAATTCTGTGTGTGTGCAGACAGCATGTGTAATAATTCTAAACATAGATATATTATTGATAATTTATATAATGACATTGTTACGATTTTATGTGAAGCTTCTGTGCAAAGTAAGAAAGTGAGGAAGCATAAGAGGGGTAAAACTGTAGTGGGATGGAACAAAAACGTGAGAGAGGCACATGGTCAGGCTAGGCAGGCTTATCAAAGGTATATAGCACATGGGAAACCTGAAAGTGGGCCTATTCATGACAATATGTATCTTACCCGTAAAACTTTTAAATCTAGACTGAAGTTTTGTCAGAATCACCAAGATCAGCTTAAAATGGATATACTGGCCTCCCATGTCACAGATAAAAACTTTCGTGCTTTCTGGAAGGGTACTAAGAGGATGAACGGTAGGGTTAGTCAGCCAGTTAGTGTGGGCGGGTGTAGTGAGCCTAAAGATATAGCTAACCTATTTAAAAATCATTTTAGGGTTGTGTCACCGCTGGCCGCTAGTGTTGCAGTGGCGGATGTTGAGTCCGTGACTGTCTGTGAGAACCCGATTGGCTTTACTTGCAATGATGTGAAAAATATTATCATGAACATGAAACGAGGTAAGTCTCCGGGCAGTGACGGGCTGAGCATTGAACACTTGCAGCACGCGGGTAAGCATTTATTTAGAGTACTAGCTATGTTGTTTACCTTTTGCATTCGTCACTCGTACTTACCACCCAAGATGACGGAAACTATTGTGGTGCCGATCGCAAAAAATGTCACTGGTGATGTATCTGATAAGAATAATTATAGGCCTATCTCCCTGGCTACTGTGTTGGCAAAGGTCTTCGACGGTCTCTTGGATGCACAGCTCAACAAATATATTACCCTTCACGATGCACAATTTGGTTTTCGTGAGAATTTGTCAACAGAAAGTGCTATTTTGACACTAAAGCACACAGTCGCTTACTATGTTAACAGGAAAACACCAATATACGCTTGCTTTCTAGACTTATCGAGGGCCTTCGACCTAGTGGATTATAGTAAGCTCTGGACGAAGCTTGGGGAGGTCGGGGCTCCAGCCGAACTCATTAAGATATTTTCCTTCTGGTACAACCATCAGAAAAACGTTGTCAAGTGGGGAAACGTATTTTCAGATGAGTATACACTTGAGTGTGGAGTTAGACAAGGGGGGCTGACCTCCCCAAGACTTTTCAATCTATATGTCAACCAGCTGATTGGTGAGCTCAGCAACAGCCATGTCGGGTGTCACATAGACAACGTTTGTGTCAATAACATCAGTTATGCGGACGACATGGTGTTGCTGAGTCCATCTGTGGGTGGTTTAAGGAAACTGTTGAACATCTGTGAGTCATACGCCGAGACTCACGGCTTAAGGTACAACGATAAAAAGAGTGAGTATATGATTATCAGAGGTAAAAATAAACAACCTGAGCATATACCACCCGTATACCTAAACGGGGTATCCTTGACTCGTGTGACTGAGTTTAGATATCTAGGGCACATTGTAACTGAAACGCTTAATGATGACAGAGATATTAAGAGGGAGAGGAGAGCATTGTCGGTGCGCGCTAACATGCTGGTGCACAGGTTCGCAAAGTGTACAGCACAGGTTAAGGTAACTTTGTTCAGAGCTTACTGTCAAAGCTTTTACACCAGCGCCCTATGGACCAACTATACGCAGCGGGCCTACAATGCTCTTAGAGTGCAGTACAACAATGCCTTTAGGATTCTGGTGCGGCTGCCTCGGTTTTGTAGCGCCTCGGGCATGTTTGCCGACGCGAGGGTGGATGACTTTTACGCTATAATGCGCAAAAAGTCAGCCTCACTAATTCGCCGAATTCGAGGAAGTGGCAACGGAATCCTAAGGATGATTGCAGAGAGACCTGAATCTGCAGTTGTAGAAAGGCTTATCAGGCTGCATGTTGTCTAAGCAATTTTTCTGACTAACATAGTTTTAAGATAATGTTACTAACAAATTATGGACATTTTATTAGTCTGAATTAAATGTATTTTATTTTTTTATAACATTATCTTTTTATCATAAGTTGGTAAACAGGCCGAATTCTGAAGTAATTTTACGGCCTATAATAAATAAGTGTTAAAGCAACTCAGAATACTAACAATGTTTCATAACCATTACTACTCTGAGAGTAAATATGTAAGGCCTTGTCCTAACCAAAGAGAACATTGCATGAAAACGTGACTGTAGCATTAGATTTTTAGCGAGAACGCGTGGCCCCGCCGATAAAGGGCATCAGAGGCCGGAATTCCTCCTACGCTGACGTCGGTCGCGCCTACGAGTATAAATTATGTTCTATATAACACCATACTGCTATGCTGACGTCAGCGGCGCGTACGTTGCAACTGTATTTCTCGTTGACGTACGCGCCCGACATCTGCTTAGCAGGAATTCTGGCCTTGCAGTTTTCCGAGCCAATAAACGAGTGACATAATTATAAATGCAACAATCGATCGCTATGCTTAGGACATGGGGTCAGAGTCGTGTGGGGAAAAAAAGCCCCGCACCTCATTCCAAAAACAAAATGTTAATCAAAATCCCGGAAGCCAGAACCGCGAGCATAACCTAACAAGTGATAAAATAAGAAATTGGAGCCAGGAGTTTTACTACCCCATAACACCTTGAATGGCCCGTATTTTTTATTCGCGAACAGTGAATACAACGATTTGGTCCTGTCCACCATTTCTACCTGGATTTGTAAATTAAGTTGTAACTTTTGTTGTAGCATTCGGTCCAAGGTTTATGTGGCTTATAGGCGTAGGTGAAGTATGTCCGTGATTACTAGGCGAGCATAAACCAGGGGTGTAAAACTAGGACTTATGTTGTTGGAGGAGGAGACGTGGGCTTATGAGAGCAAGAACCTTAACTGTAGGATTAAGCTCGGTCTAATTTTTTCTAGTAGCCATTCATCATCATCTGCCTAGCCTTTCCCCAACTACATGTTGGGGTCGGCTTCCAGTCTAAACGGATGCAGCTGAATACCAGTATTCTACATGGAGCGACTGCCTATCTGACCTCCACAACCCAGTTAGTACTGGGTAATAAGATACCCCTTGGTAGGACTGGTTGTCAGACTTTCGGGCCACTGACTATACCTGTTACGACTGACAAATATCTACAAATGACAACTGGGACAAAATGCTTAACGTGCTTTCCGAGGCTCGGAGGAAACTCGGTATGTAATGGGTGGTCACCCATCCACAAACCAACCTAGGCAAGCGCGGCTTAACCTGATTGAGCGGCTGTTATTATCTAGCCACGAACTCCTTAGCCAGTTTATACCAGCCAGTATTACAGTATAAATAAGTTTCGACTCGAGTTTTAATAAAATTAAGGTTAAAAAATTTACACCTACTCCTTACGCTTCGAGGAATACAGCCTACTGAAGTGGCATCTACGTCTACCAGTACAAAAGAGCCAAATGGACCTACTCACCTACACTTGTCTTATTACGTACTCCAAGCCAAGTTATTTTAAGATTTTGTAACAATATTTTGATTCAAAAGAGTGTCCATGGAGTTTCTTGCCCGTTCTTCTCCATAGAGATCTACGCTAGGGAATGGGCAACTACAGTACTTTCTCAAGTTATTATGCCTTGTGACTGGGACTGTAGCTTTGTTTTTTATTTGTAATTTTGACATTCAAAAGTGCCGTAATGGTCTAATTGAAATAAATGCTTTGAGTTTGAGTTTGAGTTTTCCAATCTTACTTATAATATTACTAGCGGACGTCATGCGGTTTCACCCACGTAGTTCCAGTTCCCGTGGGAGTAAAGACATAAAATATAGCATATATTGTTCAATGATAATGTATCTATCCATTGCTGAAAGTTTTTTTCAAATCGGCCCAGTAGTATTTAAGTTTATTCGTTATATACAAAAATACAAATCTTTCCTCTTAATCTCTTTCTTTTTTTATTAGTATAGAAGTATAGATAAATGCGAAAGTTTGTGAGGATGGATGGATGTTTGTTACTCTTTCTCGCAAAAAATACTAAACGGCTTTGGATGAAATTTAGCACACAGATAGAAGCCGCGGGCTTCAGCTAGTATTTTCATAAAATATAACGCATCGCATGACACCCAAGAACAGCCAAAAAAGTTTCAGAAACTTATTAAAAATCCATCAACCATTAATGGATTTGAACTTAATAGTCCGTTATTAGAACCTGACCTATATGCCAAATTAATTTCTCGCTCTTTACACTCCCCCTTACAAGATCAGTGACGGCATTTTAATTCCCCCTAATTTTACACGAGGCCCGCGAAACGAGACACAGATGGGCGAAATCCCCTTCAAACATGAAATAATTTGCAATTTCGTACGTCACTGAAAAAGTCCTAATTTAATAATTAATTGAGTTACATCAGAGAGAAAGATTTACTTGTGTATGAAAATTCACGGGGAAATAAATTTTGTTGGTAACTTTGTGTTCGTGTGAGTTATGTTGCAAAGTACACAAGAGTTTGTTTGGGATTATGTGATTCTTTAGAAGTTATAGACGAATATTACAAAAAAGATCATTATTCTAATTATTCACTCTGCTAGCTGCTACTGGGGATTTCCTGTTGGTAAAACCCAATAATACTTTGCTCGATTCGGAAAATGTAATTGAGGAAAATTTGGTAAGGAAAAAGTTGAGTATGAATGTAGATGGCTCTGAGAGAAGATAAAAGAAACGATGGATGGACTATGTGAAGCATTATATGGCGAGAAATAGAGAAGTAGGTATGGAAGAAAACACCATGCTGCGCTGACCCCAAATAAATTGGAAAAAAGACAGGAGAAAGATAACTTTGCCCGATTCGGAAATAGGCGAGACGACAAAAAAAAACTAATTAGTCCGTCAGTTAGATTATCAATAAATATTTGACCCGTGTTTTTTCTTTTGTTACGTAAACCAAAATTGACGAAGATAAGACGCTTTTAAAATTCTCAATACGTCACGCCTAGGTATAATTTTTAGCTAGTTCTGACGTCACGAGTTTTGATCTTTGTCAATTTTCATTGATTCACAAAAACAAAAAATACGTGTCCATCAATTTCCAATACTCTAACTGACGGACTAAATAGATTTGCACTTTTTTAATACTGTCGTCATGCCTATTGAACCCTAAACTACTTGCTTAGCAGTAGAGCTTTAGGCTAACAAGACCAAATACAGACAGGTTTAATTAGTACTTAAATTTTTAAACAACATTCTACAGCCGTCAACCAAGCATTCTGTACATCAAACTAAGTAACTCTACGCAAAAATTATTACCGGAAAACGACTGTTTTTTTAGGCTGAAAATTCACGTTTAACGGTAAAACTCGATGTAATCGGGTCAAAACATTGTGCTGTGAATAATAAACGTGTCATAGAAGTAATTAAAATAAAGTTATAAACTTAAAAAGTAGTACTAAAAAATAATTGGAACTTTGACCTCCAATATCACCGTAACTATTATAAGATTCCCAGGTATGGTGCAGAACAAAAAACTGATCACAATGTCGGGGAAAAAAAGTGCCTTACGGCTTCGATGAGGGTCTATTTACACCCTTTATACATTCTGTGAAAACTGACAACGTTGTTTTAACATGTAAAATTATTTTAGCATGACCGAAAACCATTATTTATTTTTCTCCCGAACTCTCATCTTAAAATTATTTTTTTACTAAAAACATTTCTGTATAATGTTCATTACGTACACCGCAAGCCGTGCGAAGTCTCCAGTTTCATCATAATTATTATCAAATGAACATAACATTTTTGATCCGGTTTTGTTGCTATGGTCAAAGAGTAATGGTGTAGAAGGGAAACTACGCTCAAATCGAGTCGGGTAAGGTAAATTACTTGTCGATTAAATACTGTCAGTGTCGTGCTTGACTGCTTTGGCCTGTCCATTTTGTCCGAAACTATGGACTACGTCCAAAACCAGTCATCATCATCGTCATTTCAGCCGAAAGACGTCCACTGCTGGACATGAGCCTCCCCCAACCAGTAGTTTTTTTATTTAATGTTTAAACAATCTATAGTTTGCCAGCTTCGAACGCGGATCAAAAAATGAATGGTCTCTCTCTGATAAACATGGTTTTGTGGTTTACAATAGTATTTTTCTTACCTACCATAAAACCGTGTTTATCGGTTAATTGAGTTAAATAACTGCTCATCAAAACATATAATTATGCTAAAGACTATAGAGTTAGCTCTATAGCTGTTTAAAGCTTTAAACTAGACACGCGTAGGAAAAAAAGATGCATCGAATTGAGAACCTCCTCCTTTGTTTTCGTCGGTGTTTTCTCCAGTAAAAAGGAATCAAATTTTAACGATCAAGATTGCGTTCTAAAAACATTGTTAGTTATATGCGTTAGAACTTATCCAAAGCAGGACTTTCGCGTCTACACAAAAATAACATTTCTTTATTTATGCTGTGGTCGAAAGCATTATTTGCATGAATTTAAATGCAGGGTCATGCGAAGTTGGCTGTTTTTTGGGAGATGTATTAGCTTCTCGCTGGCTTACGTGGAATTGTTAATGAGGAGTTAAAAATATGTCGGCGGTTTAGTAGCAAGAGATATTATTTATATTTTTCTCTGTCGACAAGGAGGAAGAGGTTTTAAATTCAAGTGTTTGGTTTTTTTTTGGGTGTTTCTTTTAATAAGGTAGGGAGAAAATCCCACTTTAACAATTGGAGATTAAAGAATGTAACTATGTACGTATGCACGGTCATGTCTCTGCGACAAATATTTTGCACAAAACCTCACATCCACATACTGCCACACAAAATACACATAGATGTTAAAACGCAACAGCAAATACACAGAAACTGACTGATACCTAGTACAGTTTTTACAGAGTCCCAAATCGATCTGCAACACTCAGGATGACAAAGAAATAAACCGTTAGATGTCCTCTCACCGTACTTAGGTCCTTCAAAATGTGGGGAGAGATTTTCAGTATGATGAGTATTCATCTGCCTCGCCTTTTCCCAACTATGTTGGGGTCGGCTTCCATTCTAACCGGATGCAGCTGAATACCAGTTTTTTACATGAAACGACTGCCTATCTGACCTCCACAAACAAGTAAGTACTGGTCAATACGATACTCCTTGGTAAGACTGGTTGTCTGACTTTTGGGGCACTATCTGTACCTGTAACGACTGTCAAAGAAATTAATATTACAGCCGGGACCAACGGTTTAACATGCTCTCCGATGCACGGAAGAAAATGATAATTATGTAATAGGCGATGGTCACCCATCCATAGACCAACCTAGGTAAGCGGCAATTTTCAGTATGAGTGCTAATATTTTAAATGTCATTAGCCAACAAAACTAAAACGAAAACATTTTTTGACGCGGAAGCGCGAATCAATGATTTAAATCCTTGCAAGTTCGTAAAAACGAGATTTTTTTTTCTCTTATGCCGCTTTCACGGCAGTGAGAGACTAATGGACAGATATATTGTTTAAAAGCCTTTTAGCTATGTAAAACTTCAGTGAGCGCATACCGATTATTTTAGTCTTCTTTTAAATTCTCTTGGGACGTAATAGTGATGTGGTTTGTGCAGTTCTTTAAGGTAAAAACTGTTTAATAAGGCACAGGTTTGGATTCACTTTTGAATGGCAATGTAACAGACATTGCAACCATTCTTTAGTATTATAAAGAACTATCACCGATGATTATTATATCATCGTTACTCGATTTACCATTCATATAGGTATTGGCGAAATTAAACTATTCAATCCTTGTTTATTTCAATATGTTTTGTTTCACTGTTTCAGTCATTAAAATGAAACAAGAAATTATTCATTTTTGGAAACAGTTGACTTGTAATGTTAAAATATTTTTTTCGACCCCTCGAAGAACAAGTTTGAGGCGGCTAATGACAATACGCAAGGCACGCTGGTAGCAGGTGTACTGAACTTGTGATTGCGTGACGTCAATGGAATGGAAAGAGAAATGTTGATTATTGAAGCGTGTTTAGCATGGAATTTGTTGCCTAGTCTTCTCAATAGAGATCTACGCTTTGGAATGGACAACTGCAATACTTTCACAAGTTATTATGCCTTGTGATTGTGACTTCGTTTTGTTATTTTGAAATGTGCATTCAAAGGTGCCTGTAATGATCTAATTTAAATAAATTGTTTGAGTTGGTTGTCCGGCAGGGACATGGGACGACATTGTTGCTATCGCGAGTAAAACCGGCCAAGTACTTGTCGGACTCGCGCATGAAGGGTTCCGTACTATCAAAGTACGGTCCCCAAAGTAGTAGTCCCCTTTAATTTTTAATTTCATTTTATTTGTTGATAAAACTGCGACAGAAATACATCAGCTGTGAAAATTTCAACTGTCTAGTTATCACGGTTCATGAGATACAGCCTGGTGACAGACAGTGGAGTCTTAAAAATAGGGTCGGTTTTTACTTTAAAAAGTAAGAAAGAAACCAATATCAGAAGATAATAAGGAACATACCACGTTCCGGCAACTATATATATAGTAATTATATACATCATAATAATAAAAAAAAAACAAATCTTAAAAACAAAATACATTAATGTTTTCTAAGATTCCCCCGCAAAAGTTAGCGAACATTAATGCGGAAAGATCTAATGAAGAAGTTGTGTACTTGACAACTTGGATTGAACTAATCTGATCGAGTTCCGAACAGTTTTGCTTTTAGCTAATCATGTCTACATGTTATGAAGACATAACTTATTTTCTGTTTAGGATTATGGTAAAGACGATTTATCCGTGTTTATTAGAAAACTGTTCCTTTTTTTTTTTTTTTGTTATTATATGGGACTGCTCTTGACCTCGATCTCGCCTGATGGAAAGCGATGAATGAGATCTATGGTGGAACGAGCGTGCCCAGAAGATGCCTGTTCACTGTTGCTTTGAAAGCAGGTGGATTAAATGTGGGTGGGAACACAGACGAAGGCAGAGAGTTCCAGACTTTGGCTGTGCGTATAATAAAAGTGGAGAAGAAGCGCTTAGTACGTCGGGATATCAACCAAGTTCGGATGGTACGCCGCAGTACGTCTGCTGGTCTGGTGGTAAAAGGGTGATGGTGGGATCGGTTTAGTTTAGTAGTGTATGCGCTACAGTACTGCTGAGCAAGAGGTCCTGGTTGCGATTCCAAGGTCGGGTAAAGTGTATGAACATAACTATTTGCAAAATGTAGGTTTATATACAGGGTGTAAACAACCTCATCACGAAGCCGTCAACCAAGCATTCTGTACATCAAACTAAGGTTTTTTTTTAACGGTTTTCACAACACTACCTTTTACTTTCATTGTAAATTCTTACAAAAAAATAATACAATAATAATGGCGTAATGACTGTACCTAAATCAAAATTATTATAACTTTTAATGCTAATAATATAAATACCACGAAAGCTTTTGAAATCAAAAACCACTCATAGCAAAACCCACGCCAAGTACAAGTTCCCCGAAACGAAATGAATAAAATAATTTTAGTTTAAAGTATTAAAACAAAGCAGTCGGAACATTCAAATAAATGTTTCATAATCTGGGTATTTAAGGTCCATACTGATCGCTGTAAGGGTTAAAGTATTTAACCCGTTTTCACCGGCACTGGTACTAATTAATTTTTGTGTTGACTCAACTTGACCTCCAAATCGAATTTGTGATTCCCGGCTTTTTGAAGTAACGGTTAAAAGGAACTAAACTTGTAAAGGCAAGTGAAAATAAAGCAGAATATTAATTTATTTAGGAAATCTTGTTTGAAGTAATACAGTCTCGGAATTCTCGGACTTTTGAGATAGATTTTAAGGCTAAAATTAAGTCTTGGGAAATTTTAGTACTATTCTTATTTAAATGTTAAATTATTGCCTTACAAATCATTAAGTGAATAGACAAAGTGTTATTAATATTTCATTTTGTAACTTTGAAAAGCTGGCTAGCCAAAATGTCAATGACTGGTTTCATTTTTTTTGATAACTCCTGATCTGAAAAAAGTCCTGGTGGCCTACCATGACATCTTAAAGCAGGATCGTTTTAATCTTGTTCCAGTGTGGGTAAGAGACGAAGCTATAGAGGACGTCTAGTGCCATCTCTTTCCCACACTGGAACAAGATTAAAACGATCCTGCTTTATGACGTCATGGTAGGCCACCTGTACGATACAAACGTACAACTTCATAGACAGAATTTCAAGTAGTGTTTTCTTGGCATAAACTGAGAAGTTATCCGTTATCGAAAATGAGTTAAGCAATCAAACAAATATGGGGGATCTAAAAACGTTGGGTTCATGCCAAAAGAGAACTGCGAACGAAACACAAGTTTCGATACTATGGAACAAGCAAAAACATTTTTGCATCAAGATATACGAAATATTTTGGGAATCAATGAGATAAACTTACACTGATGATTATTTGCAACTATGAGTCTGTGTCGTCGTGTTTTACCCCGCATTTGCTTTTGTATCGAGAACAGTAGTGACTATTGGCATAATATATCATGAAATCTAACAAAGAGTTAGGTAGCGCTGTTCCTATAGTATATATACGTATATAGTACAGTAGTATAGAGTACATATACAGTATAGTACAGTAGTACATATAAGTATATAGTACACCCGGGACCCAATGAACGCAACATTATGTTGGATAGTGTACAGGTTACATCCGGAGTTATTTACTATACAGACCTTGTGGAAACTAGAACAAATTTCCGTGCGTTCAAGCGTTTTTGCCATACCTACTATTGGAATCAAATATAACAGCTCACAATTTAGGACCCATTAATGTTAATATTTATCCGTGGTGCTAGGCAACTGGACCTATCCCAGTTGTAAACGTCCCTTTGTGCCTATTGGCCTTGTTTCGTTCTTTCTCCTGCTGAAATGGAGGGAAGTGGAAATTACGGTTTTTTCCTACTCCTCCACTATACTTTTCTAATTAATTTTGTTGCGGGATCCAAGACAGTTAAATTCATTCTCTGGGACTTCGTCGAGCTTCATTGTCTCGGCGCTTTTCTGGTGGTCGCCACTGTTGATTCTGGCTTTCAGGAGTTACAGTGGTTTGGGAACAGTGTGGGGGGCTTGTCCCAAAAAAAATTAAAAAAAAAAAACATTTTGGGTTGTTTCCGTTTAGACAGAATATTTTCGTTTCGGTAGATTTATGTTTACTTTACTATCTCCAACGTACAGTTACGTACAAAGTAAAAGACACCGATATATTAATAAAGTAAACTGATTGTGTGACGCTACTAAAAACTAAAACGTCAAATTTTAAGTCATTCAAACCCAATGGCAATCTACCGACGAAAAACATTTATCTAGCATTTTTTAGCATTATTATTATTAACAGACTTAAAAAAAAGGCGGTTTCTCAATTTGACCATATACATATTTAGTTATGTGTGTTCGCGCATAATTTCGACATTTATGAACCGGTTTTAATGTTCTTTTTTTATTTGAAAGAGTATGCTCCTGAGGTGGTCCCATTTAAATTTGGTGAAGATTTGATGCTGATCTTCGGAGATATACAATGGAACTCTAAAAAAAAGACGGAAAATCTGCCGTGATTGCTGCAATCGGTGACAAAAAACTAAATCAATCAAACAAAGGTCTCCTGACTTCTGAAGCTAAAGTTATTATTCACTTTTTTGTGTTTTTTGAAGTCGATTTTATTTATTGCTAAAAGTTTTTTTGCATTTTATTTTAAGTCATGGATTATTTGTTTCTATCTTCATGTCCCTTACAATAATAGAATTATGTCTATTAAAATTATTTTTTTACTTTAAACAAAAACCTTTTTAAACTTGTTTTGCAGATCCTAATAAAAGTAGTAACAAAGTTACCGCGTCGTCCCGATCAGACCGTCGCTTTTGACGATGACGACAAAGCCGAATGCCTGGCTGACAGCCTAGAGACTCAATGCTCCCCCAGTACCCAACCAGTAGACCCAGCTCACCTCGCGTTGGTGGATGCTGAAGTCGAACGTCGGACCTCCCTTCCCCCAGTAGAAGACCCAGATGATCCTCTACCCTCAGTCACCCCTGAGGAAGTTGAGGATATCATAAAAGGCCTTAAGCACCGAAAAGCCCCTGGCTCAGACGGGATCACCAATAGGGTGTTCAAACTCTTTTCTCTCGCCCTCATAGTGCTAATGACCGCTATCTTCAATAGCGCCATGGCAAACAACATGTTCCCTCAGTCGTGGAAACAAGCCACCGTAATAGGAATCCCCAAACCGGGTAAACCCGCTTCTTCTCCGAGTAGTTACCGTCCCATTAGTCTCCTCAATGTCCTAGGCAAAATCTACGAGAGGCTTATTTATAAGCGTCTCAAAGACTACGCCGAAGCAAAGAGTTTAATTCCTAAAGAACAGTTTGGATTTAGATCCCAACACTCTTGTGTCCAACAAGTGCACCGCATAGTCGAGCACATCAGCGCCCGCCTTCAGCGAGGCATGGCGACCGGTGCCTTGTTCTTCGATATCGCGAAAGCATTCGACAAGGTCTGGCACAACGGGCTGATATACAAGCTATACCAGCTCGGTGTGCCTGATCGTCTCGTGCTCATCCTTCGTGACTTTCTGTCAAACCGCACATTCCGATATCGCATCGATGGTGCGCTCTCAACCCCACACCGATTCGCGCAGGAGTCCCTCAGGGATCCGTGATATCCCCATTAGCCTTCACGCTATATACCAGCGATATCCCCAAAAACAAATCAACCCAATTAGCCCTCTTCGCCGACGATACGGCCATCTATTATTCTGGTAGAAGCTATCCCAACATTACCCGCATTCTCCAAAAATCCGCAAACGCCTTAGGCGATTGGTTCCGGAAATGGAGAATCGAGGTCAATCCCGACAAGAGCCAGGCGGTACTTTTCTCTAGACCCCGTCGTCTCCCCCCCATCCCTAAACCGATCACCATGTTTGGCAAGCCGATCCCTTGGGAAAAGCAAGCCAAGTACCTGGGAGTTATCTTAGACCAGCGGCGCCTAAACTTCAGTGAGCAAATTAAGACGGTGCGTTCGCGTGCCGCCTTTGCTCTCGGTAGGCTTCACTCTGTCCTGAACGCACGTAGCAAATTGTCACTTAGGTGCAAATTGCGTATTTACACCGCGTGCATTAGGCCTATCATGCCATACGCATGTCCCGTTTTCGCGCATACCAAACCCATAAGATGCAGACCCTCCAAAACCGATTCTTACGAAAGGCCACGGGAGCCCCATGGTACGTTAGGAATGAGCAACTCCATGTTGACCTCAAGATCCCCACCATAGTCCAATGTATGAAACGCCTAACCAAGGGTTTTTTCGACAAGGCCGAAAAACACCCAAACCCCCTGATTTCCTCAGCAGCCAACTACGTCCTCTCCAACATATCTAGAATTCGCCGTCCTAGGCTCACTCTTGTCACACCCGATGATCCCATCACCCTTCTTCAAGAAAGTTGTAGGGAAACCAGTACATTACGCAAGAACAGACACAAGAACCGATACAAACCGCGAATCCGGCCCCGCCGCCGAGGCCCTCCGCGACCCCCCAGTAACATCACTGCCCGACCCTTGCTCGACGAGCCAGCCCGCGACGCTGAGCATGTAACGACCGATTCCCCAATTAATGATCCGACCCAGCCTGTTGTCCCTTGCTGCCCTCTTACCAATGACGCACTAAGCCGAGGCCCGAACCCCACAGGGGGTGCCCTTAGTGACTGTTCATTTAATTTAAATCCTTAGTTTGTAAGCCCTGGCTGGGGGCCTTAAAGTAATTTTTGGCTACCACAGGATTGCCCGGTTAAGCAGTAAAGCAACCTTAGTGCGTTGCAACTGCGAGTGGTCCTTCCTAAAAAAAAAAAAAAAACTGCTGAATTAAGTATAAGTAATTATTTTGTGGTATTTTTTTTAAAAAACCTCGTGATAAATAGAATAAAATCTATCACTCCTTGTGATTGCGAACTTTTAGTGTCGAAACAGAAACGAAAATCCGACGAAATAAAAATCTGCAGAAACGAAAATCTGTCTAAATGGAAACAACCGCACATTATGTTCGTCATGTTTAAGACGTGCTGTTGCCACCAACCGGGCACAAATCCCGAGTCCCCAATCGAGTATCGATATTTCGGAGCATCAAATTCACTATAGACTGACGTTATTACACAGCCTCGCTTTGTGGGTCATATTTCGGGCACGGATATGTCTGTGTTTTAAATGAATTACTGCCGCAATCTGAGCCACACTGAATTTTATCTATTCTATTGATTATAATTATGTAAATAAATAAATAATGTTTACTATAAACAGGAGCTCCGAGGATAGAAATTGGGTGATAACTCGGATAACGACTACAACGGCAATTTTCAATAGCTTACTAACAGGTAACGGATGATTGCTATCACTGTCTGTTTTGACATTTAGCTTACGAACGGTTAAACACAAGTCACATAAAAGCTTTCTCTGATTTCCATGATTGAAGTGACAAGTAGGTGACGCGAATAAGATATTTCAAGCTAACTTTTTTTATAGAAACACCGATAACTACGAGACCTAGGCATATTAACTAATCGTTATACGTAAGTAAGGTATAGGAAACAGCCGTAAGAGAGAATTATCACTAGATGACGGGAAGAGTGATGTGGAACTTCATGGATCGAAAAAACAATAAGCACTGCGAATGCTCTCAACGCTGATTCATAGTCCTGCTGACTCCAAAAACAAACGAACGTGCATACAAGTTATCAGTAATCGGATACGAGCTCAGCAATCAAACAAATATGGCCGTCTTAGAACACTGGACAAATGCCAAAGAGAATTGTGAACGCAATCAAAGGAAGTCGTGAAAGCATTCGTCAGATATTCTAACGGAGCTGCTGAGATAGATTAATTGAGAGACGAGACGGTTCATTGAAATATCTCTGTCTTGGATAAAAAATGGGGCCATGAAACGGATGAGTGAGTTTTAAAGAGGCGATTGAGGAAGTAATATAATTTTAGATTAGAAATAAGAATAAGAATTATTTATTTGCTTAAAATACAGGTGTTACCAGTTGTTAAAGTTGGTGGTTTAGGCACAAACCACATTTTGCCTTTTTAGGGCATGCAAATATAATTTTACATTATTGTATAATGCGCATCTATGTGAAATTTAACATGTATTAGGTAAAGTAAAATAATTATTAAATAATAATAATACATATTGCACACGAAACTAATAGGTCTATATCTTAAAATTAAATGTTGTGTTGCAGAAATTCTTGTAAATTCTAAAAACAATTTTCTGTCAACCATTTACGTAATTTATTTCAAAAATATTTAAAAGGAAGTTCTCTAATATTTCTTGGTAATTTATTAAATAGAAATACACTTAGGAAACACATTGTTTTTAATCAATGTTGTATTGAAAAATGGTTTTATAATTTTTGTTGGATCTCTTGGAATCTGCTTAGTGTAACTGTCACCTTTGAATTTAAAAAAATCACTAAGTTTCCTTTCAATTGTCATGTTTATAGACACATCAAAAAAAGTTCGTGATCACTATCACATAATTATGCTGATAATAATTTTTTAAATTGAACTTTATCAAGAAAAAACATTCTTTGTTGTGTGTTTTCTTTAAATAGAAACACCCTGTTTGAAATTAATAGTTATTTATGCAACTGTTGTATAATGAGGTGTACTAAAACACGAATGTGGGTTTATCACACGAGGCGAAGCCGAGTGTGATAATAGTATCACATGAGTGTTTTAATACCTAATTATGGACAGTTGCATACAAGACTTTATCCACATCCATGATATGAATCTTCCATAAAAGGTTCTGAAACCATAGGTTGTTGTAGTGTTGTAAGAAGTCTATGTAAATTCATGGAAAGTTGAATTGCTGAGTATTTAATACAAACAAACCATGTATAGGTAATAATATAATTATTTACATTTTGAATTGTACAATTATTAAAATACACAAAGCTTATATCACTCATTTTTGTAAACAACAAAGTAATAGAATAGAATAGAATAGAATAGAATATATTTATTGTAAAAACATGAGTATACATCAAATAATATGTGCAAGGTCTTAAAATAACAGGTAGATCTGCATGTTTTGCCATTAATGGCGTACAAAATAACATTTTTTGGTTTAGAATAGACCATAAAAAAAAACTTGAGTCTACACAGCAAACTGAAAAATATGCTAATAAAAAAAAGTATTGTTTTCATCACCTTTGACGGTCAAATTGTGAAAATGTCGTAATTATAGGAATCTATTTAATTAATTGCGTTCATTTAAAAATTCCGATATCGTATAATAGCACTTGGCTATAAGATATTTTTTTAAATTTATTCTAAACAGAGCAGTCGGCATTTGTCTGATAGGTTTTGGGATTTTATTATAAATTATTGGTGCTAAACAAAAGATACTTTTACGCATCAGTGCCGTGGTTGGTCTTGGTACGCATAGTTTATTATTATCCCGTCGATTACGGATAGAAACGTCTGATAGTTTCTTAAATAGGTTAGGATTGGTTCGTATAAAATTTGCTGTTTCATAAATGAATAAGGATGGCAGACTTAAAATGTTATATTTAATAAAATACTGTTTGCAACTGTCAGTTATTTTTAAACCAAACATAGCCCTAATACACCTTTTTTGCGACCTAAAAATGATTTCCTTATTAGTAGAGTTTCCCCAAAATATAATTCCAAACCTCAACATGGAGCCGACAATACCATGGTAGGCAGTTATAAGCGCATTGGTACTTACAACAGGTTTTAGTTTATAGAGGGCATAGGCAGATGAACATACTTTTTTATTTAATTCTTCTGTGTGTGCTTTCCAGTTCAGACTTTTGTCAATGGTTACACCTAAAAATGTAGCTGTGTCTACCTTTTTAATAACAGTTAATTTGTGTTGAGCATTAATACTTGGTGCTTCTAAACGTTGACTGAAGAACATAATTTTTGTTTTTTCAGGATTTATTTTTAAATTATTGCTATCTAACCAGTTAATTATTGAGTTGATTGTATTATTACTTTCATGTTCATATCTATCTTTATTTATAGAATTAATAGTGACTGTGCTGTCATCGGCAAAAAGTGATACTGGATAATTAGTTACTAATGGCAAGTCATTTATATAGATGATGAATAACAAAGGACCCAATACGCTCCCTTGCGGGACTCCATATTTAACTATACGTTTTTTTGATGCATATGTTTCTTCTTTTTTGGTATTAATATTTATTTTAGAAATAACTGTATATTGTTTGCGATTTTTCAGATAAGATTCTATGAGATTTAGTACATTGCCCCTAATGCCATAAGCTTCCAGTTTACGGAGGAGAATGTCATGATTAACATAATCGAACGCCTGGGTCATATCGCAATAAATGGAACATACCGGCGTCCTTTTATCTACATTACCCATGACGTTACTTATAAAATCAAAAATAGCCATGTTTATTGTTTTGTTTTTGCGGAAACCTTTCTGGTCTTCTGTAAGAATGTTGAATTTTTCTAAATAGTTATAAATTTGATTATATAAGAATTTTTCAAAAACTTTCGAAATAATAGGAATAAGTGCAATAGGTCTGTAACAGTTCATACTCTGCTTGTTATCTTTTTTGAAGATGGGTTTAACGATAGTAGTTTTTAGACTTTCCGGGTATGATACAGTGGTTATACACATATTAATGATATGACTTAGGTGGTCACAGATATGATAAGCGATATACTTCAGAATTCTAGTAGAGACCCCACCGTATCCAACACTAGTAGTATTTTTAAGCGATCTTATAATTTGAAGTAGGTATGTCATACGGAGTACTTGGTGCCATGAACATAGATTGTTTTGATTTGGAAATATTTACGGTTACGTCCTTATTACCAGAGCCTGGTATTGGTTTTATTTTTTCTATAAAGAAATTGTTAAAAGCATTCGCAATCTCTCGTGGCCTGGTTATAGTTTTGTGGTTTGTTTCTATGGAAGTGATACTGCCTTTTGGTAAATTCAGTTTAGACCTATTTATAATAGCCCATGTATGTGGCTTTGGATTTATTAGTAGATGATTTTATTTTATGATTGTTTTGTGCTCGTTGCGTTAAATTAATTATATTTTTGTATATTTTAGAGTATTTTTTAAATTTAGTTTTATTTACTTCATTACGATTTAGCCTATAGTTCCACATAAGCTCTCTCTTTTTTTTGCTACAGATTTTTATGCCACGTGATACCCACTGAGGTTTTTCTTTGGTTTTTATTGTAATGTTTTTGAAAGGAAAACATAGATTATACAGCATCATGAAAGCTTCCGAAAATGCATTATATGCTGTGCTAGGATTATCTGTATTATAGATTTCAGAAAAAGAAAAAGTTTTAATATAATTTTTGAATTTTTGCATATTTTCTTTATTATAGTCTCGTCTATTTGTTCGCCAATAGTTTATTAAAATTTTCTTATTAACCGGTAGTTTTAGTACTTGCGCTGTGTGGTCTGACAGGCCGAAGTCAATCACATCAGATTTACACTTCTTCTCCACATTATGTGCAAAATTGTCTATACAAGTGCCGCTCGCGAGTCGAGTTGGCTGATTTATTTCTAGCTTTAGATTATAACTTAAGAGCAAACATTCTAAATCTATCAAAGTATTATTACGCTTAAGACAGTCAATATTATAGTCACCTGCAATAACGACATTTCTTTTAAAATTCTTGTTACAAAGAGTACTTAACACTTTTTGTAATTGCTCAAAAATATAGATAAGTTATTGGACGTAATGCAATACTAATATCGAACAAAAATGGCGGGATTCGACTTGAATTCGAATTAACCTATAAGTTTTTTTTTTATTACGGCGCTGTGGTAGTGAACCGCACGTGCTAGACAATGTTCTTTTTTTAAAACGAGTTGCATAATGAAATTTAGTACAAATTTAGTACCCGTTTGGGTGTTATAATGATTATTATGACACTGGCTGTTTTAATGTTGGCCATAAGCTAACTGTTTCAGATACTTTTATAGAGGATTTATAGCATGGGTGTAGATAAATAATATTAATCTATATTTTTAAATAAAGAATCTAAAAAGAAGAAGAAATCATAATATAATCCACGGTGACAAAAAAAAAATCGATTTTTCAAAGTGATCGCAAACTTTTTTTGATGTGTGTATGTCACTTCGTTATTCAGAAACCCGAACGCAGCGCAACGCAGACACGGGCCTGACACTTTCTTCTATGGGTCATACCAATAAATCTTTACAATATTAATTATATATTATTTTTCTAGACTCAGGGTAACTTCAATAGGTATCAATTAGTTGGTCGTTGCTTTAAATCCTAGTTTTGATTAAAGTCCTGTACCGCATTAAAGAAAACAGCTAAATGCAAAATAACTGGACACACGCCAACGTATAAGATTGCAATCATAGGCAGGGCGATACCTCTAACGAAGGTGTGAACACTGAACATAGATTAATGTTAAGAAGTGACATTTCTCTACCAAAATGCGTCACTAAAAAGTGTCATGCAAAAACTTAATCTATGTGTACCGCTGAATTTTCTGTCGACCATTTTCTTGTGTTGTATCATTATTAGATAGCTACAAATGATTTCATCATTCTTGTGTCATCTTTTTCCTTATCCCAATACATACAGGGTTAGTACAGTACTTTTATTTTTTTAATCATCACTTACCTATAGCTATAATCTCAAAAATCCTTTGATTCCTTCCTAGCCATATCATCTGTTACGCTATCCATTCACTTTTTTTGGTTGGCCGTACCTACCTGCTTCTTGTCATTCAAACACAACACTTCTCTTGCCATACACTACTCTGCTTCACATAGTGTAATCAGCGCGCAAACTGTTACCTTGCTCGCTATAACATACGTGCATAAAACTATTCTGTCAGTTATTAAAAAAAAAAAACCCAGCCAGCCGGTCAACCAGCCCGTACAATGCAATACAACAACACAAAAGTTACAAAATAATTACAAAAAATTATCCATAATACAACTGTCCTATCTATCTAAAACCAGATAATCTATATTGTAAGTATACAGACATTAAGTAACATTAACTCAGGTCACGAATGTAACGCATGATTATTTTATGCTGTTCCTACGTCCGTCATACTGTGTGCTTACCTTCTTACGTTGTAAAAGCACAATGACGATATAATTATATAGATCGGACTAACTTACCTAGTGACGTCCGATCCTTAATTATGTGAAGTAATCTCGTCCTCATTTAGTACTTGTAGTTTGCACTTCTTGCTAACTCGCTATCACATTTTTTTAAAGATGAATCGATTTCATCAAAACGAATATGTTATCTGTGGTCCGGTTTTGGCGCGGTTGTCTGGACATCTGTCAACTCATTCTTTCAAAGCATATGATCGAGACTTCAAGATGACCGATACGGTTATCTATCGTAGTCCCGATACATAAGTCAATACAACTTTAAAAAGGGGTGTAGATAAGACACTTTAAAACACATATAAGTAGGCTGATCTTCTGGGAAGGGTTGGGATACAATGAGGACGAGATTACTTCACATAATTAAGGATCGGACGTCACTAGGTAAGTTAGTCCGATCTATATAATTATGCTCCGTAATCTCGTCCTCATTTAGTACTTGTAGATGTTCAAATAAGAAAGTTGTGTTGGTAATCTAGTCAACATCTGATAATCATTGAACAATTCAACCTAACATACTATTCTGATTTTTATTACTTATGTACTAATTACACATTTATTTAAATAAAAGGTAACATAACATAAATCTTCTCTAACTCAACAACCTGTGTCATGATAATCTTATAAAGAGCTTAATTACTTTAATCAGACAGTTACCATTGACATTAAATTTAATCAACCAACAATAACAAGCAGTGTGTTCTATATTACAGAGACTATAGAACACACTGCTTGTGCAAAAGCACTAGAATTTAGAATCACTCCTCATAGAGAGGAGGCCTGTGTCCCAGCAGTGGGAACATTAATAGGCTAATGATGATGATGATGAACTATCTCATCTCATATATCTAGGTCTCATAATAAAAGCAAGCAAAGTTGAGGAATTTGTGGTCCAACCAGCTTCTTTTCTTATAACTTCAATATTAAAACCCACTTCAGAGGTTTTTTTTTTTTTTTTTTTTTTTTTATACAGAAGCTTGTCTTGAGCTGTGTGATGTGAATTTGGGAGTATTTATTCCACTATTAGTTAGAATTTGTTTCATCCACCTACTAATAGTTGCAGTAGTGGCGGCACGATACGGTTTTCTTATAGTTATAATTGGTGATTTACAATCTTGTCTTATAGGTATTTTTTGTAATATCTAGATAGAACAAAAGGGTAGTAGCAGAACACACAGACAAATTCCCCTTAAAAGATGGTAGTATCAAATTGGGTTGATATCTACCAGGTTCAAAGGTTTTAATAATTTCTGGAATTTTATGTTAATAATTATCCTGATTACAAGAAATGTTATCAGTATACTTATGAGAGACAAGGTTCGAATTCTGTGTGCAGTTACAAGGGCTATTATGGTAACTTAATTTTTGGTAATTAGTTCTAAACTAAGGGTTTCATTAGGAAATAGTTTAGACAAATAATTCAAAACGATACTGAGATTCCATACTACTTCATATTTGGGGTTCTTAGGTCTTAACCTAAATATCTCCCTGAAGAACCTTGACAGTCGGTCATATAGGCCAGTTTGGGGCCCTAGAACTAGAGAAATAGCTAACTTAATGGTGTTGAGTGAGCTATTTATGATAGTCCCTCATTAAAATTGTTGTCAGAAAAGATATCACAGTGGGAACTGAGTCTAGGAGAGGGTCAATATCTTGGTTCTAACAATAAGAAATCCCTGATTCAGAGCAGATTCGTATCACTTTTATGATAGGGTTCCATTATTATTCTTTCAGAAATAACCTTGGGTTCACATAAGGGAAACCATGGTTGTGAGGGCCACCAAGGTTACAACAATGCCTGTTGCCCCTTCCTTTTTTATTATCTGTAACATCTTACTAACAAGTGCAAATGGTGGGAATGTATAAAATAAAATCACCTTACCATTTGGACAGTGCATGATATATAATTTTGACAATTAGTGTTAAACTTGTTTGCAAACAAGTCAATCTGAGGTTTAACAATAATAGTCTTGTAAGCTACATCACATAACTTCCATTAAATTTTTGTGTTTCGATGCCTAGATCCAAATGTGTCTTTCCTCACACCGTTGCCACAACTTTCTGGCTAAATTATTACGGTGGGGAAAACAAGTGCCACCCATTTTATTGATGTAGGCTATGGCAGTTGTGTTATCTATTTAATTCTAAGTAAAACTTCACAGTGTCTGAGTGTGCTTGCAAATGTTTTCAGCCCTCTAAATGCTGTTAAATGCTGGTAAATAGTTCAAGGTAATTTATACGAAACTTTTTATCATCAGTTGTCCAGTGCCCATGGCTTCTGACATCATTATATACCAGACCCCAGCCAGTTTGTCAAGCATCAGAAAATATTTCTAGAACAAAGTCAAATAGTTTTATACTGTTGTAGGTTGTTGGAATGTGAGACAACCACTAATCTAGTCCTATCCAAATTCCTTTTGTGATAGGTAGCAGAGCCTTGTAATTTTCATTGTTGTTTTGTTACTTTCCATAACTTTGGTGTAAGGCCAACCATATTCCACTGTTGGGCATGCAGCAACAAGTATACCTAGCAACTGAGCAAATTCTACTATTTTGCATAAATATTTTAGATTTAAAATTATTTAATAAGTTAGGGATGAAATTTTATCTATCTTCTTCTGATGAAGCGAGATATTACTGAACTGTATCTAACAGAAAACCTATATAAATTGACAGCGCTGTCTGGGTTCTAAGGCACTCTTTTTAGTATTGATAACGAACACTAGTTTTTTTTTTTACAAAATTTGAGTTGTCGACACATTTTTCAAACACTTATCATATGAATCACCAAGGCACAAAATATCACCCAGACATAATATAGAAAAGCAACCCCATTGACCTCAGGTGACACATAACTGGCTTCATAATCTTTGTGAATACAAATGGTGCTATGCTAAGCCCAAATGTAAACTCAAACAATGTATCTTGAAACTGAAACCGGAGAAATCTATCATATTTTGTATGGGTAAGAAGTATTTAAGCATTTTTCAAATCTATAGTTGCCATAAAACAACCTGGGGTCATGAGTTTGGTTGCTGTCCTTAAGTCTTCTATTAATATATTTATTAAGTTTTTTGAAATTTAATATAAATCCAAGTACCATCTGATTTTGGATGCAAAACTATGCTGGATAAAAATTGATTGATAAACATCATTCAATAGCACCATAACTGTAGGAGTTTATTAATTTCCGTTAAATAAGATGGCTTTCTTTCTGACTGAAGTTATTGTTTTTAGGAATGCAAGTTTGAACTGGAATTTCAAAAAAGTGTAGTTTATAACCCTTGATCCAATCGTTGTATTGTTGGATAGGTGATAACATTATTCCAGACTTCAGTGAAATACTGCAATGTACCAGTCTACCTGAGCTAGACGTATTCCTGCCCCCCGACGTCGTGGCTGGCGCCTCTGTGGTGAGTGTAACTTGTCGTGTAGCTTATCCCTGAACAGGTACTCAGATATTGGAGTCTGCCCCATTAGCTCCTTCTTTTCGTTACTGAGGCCAGGCAGGATTAGGGAGCGTCTGGTGATGCATTTGCATGATAAATGTGACAAAGTAGTCTGGCTGCATCACTTAAGAGTTAAAATTTGATCACTACTCTCTTAGTTGGTGATTAGATTGTTTAACAATAAAAAAATAAAAAATAAAAACGTTGCCTATTGGTGTAATGACAGCAGCCGAGGTGATCTGCTGCCCCCTGATTCGTTGGTCCCTTTTTACTCCACCATCCTCAGTGCGGCTGCCACTTCTTCATTTAGTTTTTAAATATTTCCTTCATTAGGTGATACAGGACAACTGTCTGTAGTCAGAAGTGGCGGAATAGGTGATAATTGATGGCAAGGAGTCAATGGTATGTGGCGTTATGGGGATTAGCTGTCGCGGCGAGTCAGGCTGCGACGGAATTTATCACGTGTCTCACAACTTCGGTCGCGATACCCACGGCTTCTCGAGCGTGTTCGACTGGAGCGGGTTTCATACTCGTCTAGAAAGAATAGTTAGAGTTAGGCCTCTGACTGGTCGAGTTTAAATCCACGGCTAACCTCTCGTGATAGTTCAAGGGATGCAGTAGGGACGCAATTATGAACAACTGAATGTGTAGGTACACCATCAGCTGACCTCTCGTGAAAGCTCTTGTGATATCGTTCTACTGTAGGATGGCTTAGATCGTCGGCTAAACTCTCGTGAAAGCTCTAGCGACGTCTTACTAATTGTTGGCACAATTGGTGTTCTCATGGCTAACCTCTCTTGAAAACTCTAGAGACATGTGCGAACAACTGAACGTGTACACTATCGGCTGACCTCTCGTGAAAGCTCTTGTGATGTCGTTCTATTGTTAGATGGCTAAGATCATCGGCTAACCTCTCGTGAAAGCTCTAGCGATGTCTTACTAATTGTTGGCACAGTTGGTGTTCTCATGGTTAACCTCTCGTGAAAACTCTAGAGACATGTGCGAACAACTGAACGTGTACACCATCGGCTGACCTCTCGTGAAAGCTCTTGTGATGTCGTTCTATTGTTAGATGGCTAAGATCATCGGCTAACCTCTCGTGATAGCTCTAGCGATGTCTTACTAATTGTTGGCACAAGTGGTGTTCTCATGGTTAACCTCTCGTGAAAACTCTAGAGACATGTGCATCTTAAGCCAGGGTGCCAGGTACTTCTAGGAAAAAGACGAGTGGGTAGGTACTTAAACAAAAAAAAGCTTACCAGATTTTCGCTGACGACTCCGTTTTCGCTTGTTCGACCGATTTTCTAGTTCTCGCAGACGTTCGTTGAGTTCTCTCATATTTTCGTCTCGTTTTCTTCGATGTTTTCCCATCTCGGTTTGGTAATTACAAAATTATCGGAACTTTATTATCGGATACGTGACCTGCGCGCTTCACAAAAAAGTACAATGAGTTGACAGATGTCCAGACAACCGCGCCAAAACCGGACCACAGATAACATATTCGTTTTGATGAAATCGATTCATCTTTAAAAAAATGTGATAGCGAGTTAGCAAGAAGTGCAAACTACAAGTACTAAATGAGGACGAGATTACGGAGCATAATTCTCAATAACTTTGATGTACGGTCGAACAAGCTATTTGGTATACATTTTACAATATAATTTGTGGGTTAAACTGTATACCAAATAGCTTGTTCGACCGTACACAGCAACGACGACGCGACATTTAGAATTTCTTGCTTGATGATTTTGAGTATTGGAATCAAAGAAAAATGTTCCCCTTTAAGACTCGTCAACAAACATGATACATTTCTTTATTATTTAAAACTCATTATTTATAGGAAACTCATATACTAAAACGTGCAGATTTCATTTTATTGCTCGTACCTTCTGTTATTTACGGAAGACAGTGGCAGATAGTCCATCCATTACATACTGAGTTTCCTCCACGTTGAGCAGTGTTGGTCCCGGCTGTCATTTGTAGATCTTTGTCAGTCGTTACAGGTAGTCCAGTGGGCCAAAAAGTCTGACAACCAGTCTTACCAAGGGGTATCGTATTAGACTGGAAGCCGACTCCAAAATAGTTGAAAAAAGGCTAGGCTACAATTCGATGATGTGACTGATTAACATCGAGACAAAATAATTTCTGGAATGCTTCCACTAAAAAACTCCTTGAATTTAATGAAAATAACAAACCCAGTTTTCCAAGGTTCCAAGTTCCAGGTCTGCTAAATTGCAGGAAATGGGGTGTCCATTCGTCATGTTAAAGGTACAATATTAAACTTTATAATAGCGTGTTTTCAAAAAAAGACCTCAATCACTGGTTTATTAAATTGTCAACCTTTAATCAGGCAAAGAAGGTCAGACAACCAGCTTTTTTAGTGTAGGGGGGGGGGGGTGTGCTTCAAATAGGAAATATGCCAAGACAATAGCATTCTTGTAACATACATGTGTTTTATAATCCTCAATTCGACACCCAAAAGTTACGAAAAATAATATTTATGACTAGCAGTTGCCCGCGACGTGAAATTAAATTTGTTCGCATAAAATTAATATAAAAAAAAAACTTCTTAACAATTTTATTGGTTTTTATTTTTGCACGGAACCCTTAACTTTTTTTCTAAAATAAAGTGGCCTCCACAAATCAGCTATCTGCCAGTAAAAGTCCCGTTTAAAATTGGGCAAGTATTTTCGGAGATTAGCCGGAACAAACAGACAGACCGATTTCACTTCCATACTTTCATAATCATACATTTAGTAAAAATCTGTTATTTTGAAATTACAAACAGAGTCTTCAATTTTTTTTATAAACGGTACATAGTGATGCTCAATTACAAGGTACAACCACGAAGGTTCGTAGTCCGATAATATGATAAACTCGAACGTAGATACCCCAACATTTTATATCGTACACATACATACACAGTACAAAACTATGCCATAATAGTAAAATATCGTCGTAAAAATAACTGATCAAAAGTTATTTATTCCGTCTGATTTCGTTTTACGATTATTTGATGTGTAGTTTCTTGCAATATGGTGGCCCCTCAGAATTGTGTACCATGTCGTATCGAATGTATATCTACCTCGATATTAATAAATATTATATCGTCTAGGGTCATGGATTTATAGTTTTATTTCTGTGGATTAGTTTCGACTCATTTTAGGGTTAAAGGTTTGAGAAATGGTTTGCTGGAGAATTTGTTCCGCCATTTCTTCTTCCCAGCTAAAACATTAGGAAGGGCGGATGGGAAGGGTCTCTGTAAAATACAATTTTAATTTTCAATGACCAGTCAAAATTTAAAATTAAGATCTAAATATCAAACCAAAATTGCATTTATATTATTGTCGAAAACTGTAAAATAAAATAATAGAATTCATTTGGAAATATCCTAAAATTCCTAAATCATAAACATAGTGGGAATCAATGCACTTGTGTGCGTGCATGCACCGCCAAATTTATATGTGCTAACTGCTACTTAACTAGGTTGTTGAACTGAATGGGGTAGATGACACACCAATCAATTAAGATACTTTTTAAGAGCTGCTAAAACGCGGTTCTGTCATAGATTTTGTATGGCAATAGCCAACTGTGACGTCACTGTTTTTTCAACTCAATGACTTGAGTCATTGAGTTGAAAAAACAGTTATTACCACATTAACATTAACATTTATTGATTTCAAAGCAACAAAAAATCGAATTTGGCCATTAATTGAAAATAAATCGGGTTTCCAGGCTCAAAATAAAGTGTTTTTTTATAGAGATTGGTGTCTTGGATATATTGTTTTATGGTGTCATCTACCCTATTGTGCTGCGTCAATATTCACACGTTCGCTTTGTAATGGTGGACAGGAATGAAATTTTATTTAAAAAAAAATGTTGTTTTTCATTATCTCGAAAATATTATTGATTCTAAACCATCTCTGAAAATTTTGCCAGTTATTGAAAACTAAACCTGTATAACAACAGCTATTGAATCTATCTATCTTCTGTTAAGGTAAAACAAGGAATTCATTACGATCATCGAAAGTTACCGACAGTATCCTAGTATCACAAGTAGGATCACTCAGTTTTATTATCAGCATGCGTACTGAGATCAACTCCCAGGTCGGGCAAGACAGACAGTTCCCGGTTTATGGTAAAAGGCGCGTCTTCTATAATTTTGTCATCCGTCAAGATCATCTGGTTGGCCTTTTCCCAACTATGTTGGGGTCGTTTTCCAGTCTAACCGGATTTAACTGAATACTAGTATTTTACATGGAGCGATTGCCTTTCTGACCTACACAACCCAGTTTGTACCGGGTAATACGATACCTCTCGGTAAGACTGGTTGTCAGACTTTTGGGGTCACTGACTACCTGTAACGACTGTCAAATATCTACAAATAACAGCCGGGAACAAATGTTTGACGTGCACGGAGGAAACTCGGTATGTAATGGGTGGTCACCCATCCACAGACCAACCTAGGCAAGCACGACTTGACCTAAAGATTGACCCGAGTGGCTGTTATTATTTAACCACGAGCTCCTCATCCGTTAAGGTGACACATTAAATTTTACTGTCTTTCATTTGAAAATCGCAATATCTCAAATAGTCTCTCTAGTAGTAGTAATATAGTCTCAAATATAATGATCGCAATATGAAGTAAAAATGCAAAGCGATGGAAGAGAGATGACCAGACGCTGCGTAAGCGAACGTGACCCACGGCCGCCCATTCGATGTCCACCGCGCACAGGTTGGAAGAAAACCATAAGCATCAGTTTAGTTATTCTTGTTCTCCATTGGTGTAATAGGCTAGTTTCCACGATCAATAAATTGCAAATCTATTTAGTCCGTCAGTTAGAATATTGAAAAATAATTGACACGTATTTTTTGTTTTTGTAAATCAATGAATATTGACAAAGATAAAACGCATCAAAACTTGGGAGTGGGGGCTCGTGACGTCAGAACGCACTAAAAATCATACCACGGCGGCGTGACGTATTGAGAATAAATTTTTAAAAGCGTCGTATCTTCGACAATTTTGGTTTACGTAACAAAAGAAAAAATACGTGTCAACTATTTTTTTGCTGTTCTAACTGACTGACTGACAACTACAGTACTTTCACAGTTTTTATGTCTTGTGACTGGGACTGTAGCTACATTTAATTTTCATCTTTGTTTCGACAATTCAAAAGTGCCTGAAACCTGGCCTACTTGAAATAAATGCTTTGATTTTGATTTTTTGATTTTTGACTAGTTAGATTTTTTTCAGTTGACAAGCCTATTGCTATGTGTGGCATTCCAGTGAGTGGATAATTGAAGAAATGAATGGGCCTTTAACATAACTAGTGAAATGAGATCATACTTCATATCTCTACTTCGTGGAGTAGAGTGAAGCGTGATGTTGATATCGTATACGAATACTCAGGGTTTTCAACACAAATTGTAGCACTATATTCTGAGAAAATACATTTAGTCTGAAAATTTATTGGCAGACACAAAGACCCAGTTCAAAGTCAATCACTTTTGAATCTCACACAACAATAACGCATGAAGTCGCAGAAACGTTAGACAGAGTTTATAGTTCGTTAGAGATACGTTGGATGTGGTAAATCGTAGTCTAGGTATTCATATTTCGAATAATGTGCTCGTCTTTCTACATCGTTCTCACATCTAAGAATAATCTCAACTTGAATGATGTAACCAAGATTTTGTAACAATATTTTAATTGAAAAGAGTGTCCTTGGAGATATAAGCTAGGGAATGGGCAACTACAGTACTTTCTCAAGTTGTTATTCCTTGTGACTGGGATTGTAGCTTCGCTTGTTTTTTGTTTTTTTTTGACATTCAAAAGTACCGTAATGGTCTAATTGAAATAAATGCTTTGAGTTTGAGTTGAGTACAAGGGGAAATGTCCGGGACGTCACGCAACAAATTTGCTCGTACATTGGGAATTCTAAATTTATTTTTCTGGAGTAAACATAATATTATAATTTTTCTATAATAAGCTTTATCATTATTGACTGCCGAAAGTAAACTTCCGATTCCTACATAATTCATAACACACGGTAAAGCTCACTATAAACTAAAAAAAAAATGAACAATAAAGGTAGTAATAACATTGCAATTACTCGAGCCGATTAATCGGCACTTTTTGCCAACTAGTCACAGACTACAAATTTAATAAGGCCGGATAGTCGGCTTTTCCGAATAGTCAGCAACTTGTCGGAAAACCTAGCAGATCTACCAGTGCGGCTGTTTTTGCTAAGCCACAACCGCCTCATGCACACGTGTATGGTCGACCAAGCTTTTTGGTATATATTTTACAATGTAATTTGCATATTAAAATGTAAACCAAATAGCTTGGAACCGTACAAACTAAACAATATTATAAAATAAAGATTTCACTGTTCCGTTACATTAAAAATTTAACAATAGCAAATATGCCCTGAAAACTTTTATAAAGTTCTTAGTAAGAACAGGTTGTACACTGAATAATAAGTTTGTTTTATACAATTTAAGAACAATAAAGCCCATTACATCATCAAGGGTCTGGCAAAGGTCAATAGACTTCCGGTGATACAGGGTGGATTTAAAATAATTGAGATTGCGATTTGACAATCGCACACACAGTAAACTCAGTGTTATATGAAATTTGGCAAGAAGCAATGACTTCAACTTCAGCACATGTCCCTAACGCAAAAAAATTGAAATCCGTAAAATAATGTAGTCTACATTATCATAACATATCACCTGTGTCATCATCAGCCTATAATGTTCCCACTGCTGGGACACGGCCTCCTCTCAATGAGAGGGAATGGGCTATAATCCACCACGCGGGCCCAGTGCGGATTGGTAGACGTCACATGTCTTCGAATTTTTGGTTCTAGGACATGCCGGTTTCCTCACGATGTTTTCCTTCACCGTTTTGAGAGCAGTGGTGATGAAATAAATTACACAAAGTAATGCGTCTGTCTGGGTTCGAACCCACGACTTACTGTAGGCACGTAAGTCGGGGCCGCCACCACTGGACCACCGCTGCTCACCTGTGTACCTAATTATTATATAGTACACCCACACGTATTTTAAGTCCCATGTAACGCAAGCCTATTGCCATCAACCAGGGGCAAATCCAGACTCCGTGACTGCTACTGAGAAATTCCAGATGGAAAAACCCAATAACACTTTCCCGACCTGGAAATTGAACACTCGAACTCAACAGTCGCGTTTAAGACTAGACTAACGAGGCACTCTGCAACCACTACACTATCGAGGCAGTCAAACTAGCATGATCAATTTAGCTTTGTTTATGTACCCAACTTTATAAAATTCCCACCTCACTTAAAACTGACGTCACAACATCCAACCCCAGTTAAAAACCAACCACCCCAGCATTCAGACATCCTCACCCATCCTGTAGTTAACATCCCCCAACATTATGATAATGCTAAACTTTTAGCAGGATTCGCGCTTTTAGTTCAACGGACAAGTTTGTTCTGTCCTTCCCGTGTTCTGTTCTCTTTTGTTGAAACTTCCCGATTGTGGAGATCCCGGCAACTTGCACAATGGTATCGCTTGGTGTGTGTAAATAGGCCGTCGCTTGCTTTTTAGTCTGGATTTTTTGTTATTTTGTGTTGTTGAAGGATAGGTTTTGAAAGTGTTTGTTGGGAGAATGTTTTGGAATAATGCAGTGTTGCGTTTGATGCTGTTTTGTGTGTATTGTATTCTTCGTGTATTTTCAAACAAAGCTGTCTGGACTCCAAACTTTGGACGTGAAGGGCCGTCTCGCTGCTGCGTCGTTACTATTATTGTTTGCATCTGAAATGAAATAATATAAAGTCATTGTTAGGTATGTTACAATAGTTGATAACTACTAAATGTGATCCATAGATTATTGGGCATAATTGTTGTCAGGCCAAATACGACTGCGAATGCCCAGTTAAATATGTACCTAAACGCATCATACGCAAAGACGTATACTTCAATATCGTGATTAGTTAGTAATAATAAATAAGTGGCAGTTGCAGTGGACAGGGCACATTGCTCGCAGAACGGATGGCCGATGGGGCCGAAAAGTTCTGGAGTGGCGACCGCGAACCGGAAGACGATGCGTTGGAAGACCTCCCACTAGGTGGACCGATGACCTGGTGAAGGTTGCGGGAATCCGTTGGATGCGAGTCGCACGGGACCGGTCAATGTGGCGACACTTGGGGGAGGCCTATGTCCAGCAGAGGACGTCTTTCGGCTGAAATGATGATGATGATGAATAAATAAATAAATTAGTTTAAAATTAGAGTTTACTTTAATAACGTTTTATTATAATAACCGTTCCAAAGCAAAATCTAAATCTTCCAATCTTGTAATGAGAAACTTGAACATGAACTTTTGTTGGTTTTGTTCAAGTTGATTTCTTCCTGTTTATTTCTTATATCGAAACTTTCTGTTTACGGATATGCTGGTTCTGGATGTTTTTGTTTATATTGAATTCGTAATATCGAGTTGTAGGTAAAATAAATAAGTTTATTTTTATAAGTCCGGATCATCCAAGCTCATGTCTGTTAAATAAGAAGTAATATTTGATTAGTATATTATGATTATTTACAAGAAAAACTTCGCCGTCTTGTTTTTACTTGCAAACAATTAATCAAATCCAAAGCCAAACCAGAAGAATTGAAACTTCGTTGCAAACCTTCAAAAGGAAATTAAAATTCTTTATTCTAGAAATAGGAATTATTTCCTTTTGAAGGTTTGCAACAAAGTTTCGATTCTTCTGGTTTGGCTTCGACTATTGTAAGAGGCATGTGCGTGTTTACAATAAACGGGACTGCGTAAACATAATCCTCATAGACTCGGTGCTGTTATTACAAGTGTAGCGGACCAAACTTGGAAAATATGTGATGAGCAGCTTTTCTCGTACAATACTTTTGTTAGCCCGTCTATAATATCTGAAATCTATTTGGACGCATGCTTGTTTGCCAAATTATAACTCACAATATTGTTGACTTCTTCTTTTTCGTGTGGTAAATGCTGGCTTCTGACTTGACTTTACATGCCATCGGGAAATATCTCTCAGCCATACTGGTTTGGTTCCCTCACGATGTTTTCCATCACCGAAGCAAGTGATGATACAACACATGAATCCGAAAAATCAGAGGTGCGTGTCTGGGGTTCGAACTCGAAACCTATGACTTAGCAGTCCGACATCGGTCACAGAACTAATCTATTACTGCAGATTACTATAGAATATAATTTAATATTGTCATGATTGTCACAAAACAAACGCAGCATCAAATTATGTCCACCCATATTCTCGCACGCAATCCACACGCTACAACAATGGCGACACATGTGTGCAGCTATTCGACAATGAGCAGTCGACGTCGCAATGACGCGCGCGGCACGTCCTCGCATTACTGGTGACATGCAAGCAGCGCACGCTTTGATGACGTGTGCGACGTTCTTACGACTAGTTATGACGAAGTTGCGTATTTCCATTCTGTACAAGGCCAAAACGCAACCATAGGAATTTGCTCTCGTATACATTGTGATGAAATTTTTAAATCTATGATTACAACGTACACACGAATTTTGCGTACTACTCGTATACAGGCTGTAATTTCTCAACGCCACCTGGAAGGAAAGTACTCTAAATACTGGAGATAGCAAATTTTACTCAAAGGAAACATTCCTTTATTTTTAAATAGAAACAAATCTGCATTCAATGGTTTTCGATAATTGCCTTGACACACTCGGGAATCCAACCGACTAAAATTAAAAAAAAAACATCCTTTACTTTTATGACATCAATCGATAGGGTCATTTCATATGGATGAAATCTCTCTAACAAACATGATCAATTAAATGAAAGAGCCAACCACCAAAAAAAAAATACCATTAAATCTAAACTTATAGATTAATTGGAATTCCTAATACTTTAGTAATTACTTAGGTTCCAAGTTCAGTACCAATAAAGCAGTCGGTTGGACAATTATTGACACAGTCTTTCTTTATCGTGTGGTTAGTGCCTAACCTGGTGTCAGAGTTTTTATGCCGCCCATGGGCCTCTGACTTGGCTTTACATGCCGTCGAGAAATATCTCTCGATGTTTCCTCACGATGTTTTCCTTCACTCAGGTTCGAACTCGGGACCTATGGCTTGTCAGTCCGACGGTCAAACCACATAAAGACTACCACTGCTTGTATTGACACAGTAAATGCCGAGTGATTACCCTCATGTCAAAATGCTCGTTTATAAAATACTAGCTGTACCCGCGCGGTTTCACTCGCATGTTTCATACGTTGGTGTTTATGAGATTTAGTGTGAAAGTTAATGTTCCAAGAAAACAGACCAAGTGCACTTCGGAACTCGCGCATTTAGAACCCTAAATCGTACCAAATGCAGAAGTTATAAATTGTATATGCTTAGTTAATCCATAGTTACTCGATTTTTTTTCCTTTACCGGCCTTACAATAACTGATTCGTGTGAGCTTACTTCAGAATATGTTGGGTTGGAAACCTATTTTTTTTTTTTTTTGTCTGGGAAATTATCAAATGACTCCTCCCGCTCTGGGCGGAGCATTTCGTTTGCTCACTATAGGCAAGCGACTTCTCGATAAAATCAATAGCAGTGAATTGGGACTTGGATTGTGAATTCAACAGCACATTTACCGCTGAGTCGGTGAAAGTTTAAAGATTCTTCAATTTTGTCAAAAGATCTTTTTTATTATTTAAGTTAACCAACGGAATTAAAACATCAAAATAAAATTTATCAAAGTTTCCTGGGAATCTGATTATTTTGACTCCCTGCCGTGCTTCCTCGAAACCAGCCATAAAAGTACCACCCTGAAACACCTGGAACTCAAATGGGAATAGTTTTCCCACTGCCATGAGTTCACAGGTGGTTCCGTAGTTGCCATTACAAGACATTTCTGCGACGTATTTATGCTTTGAACCATAAACAGCTCCTGACCGATCCTGGGTGAAAACCTTTCACCCAGGATCGGTCAGGAGCTGTTTATGGTGTGGTGGTTGGTGGAATCTTTCCCAGTTGTTAGACACGTGGCGCACAATGCTGCCTCGAATTTGAGAAGCCATGACCACGTTACCGTTCACCAAATAGGATAGAGATAAAATAAGCATGCGCCATCGCCAGGGATATTTACTATTTAGCAAAGAATTTGCACTCCATTAGAAGTGATAATAATTTGATTATCCATTTTAATTAAACAATGCTCACGACCATAAGTAGCGTTAAAATATTACTTGGAACGTAATTTTCTTTATAGTTACTCTTTTACAACACCAGCAACCAAAGATAGGTACCTACTAAACACTAAAATTAAAATACGAATGTGGGTATTCAAGGACACTACGCAATACGTAAGAACACTGTTCGACGCCTAACCAGGGCAAGCTCTGGTCTGTCGAATGTCCGCGAATCGCGGAGCCAAACTAACAATACTCTTGCCTTATTGTACTTACCTAGCGCTGGATGATGTCTTGCCTGGAGATCACGTCGTTTCTGTGTATGTATGTATGTGTATTTGTTTGTGTAGTGAGTGGGAAGTTTGATGTCAGATCCGAACGATGTTCCAAAGGACGCTGGTCCGTACAGCGTGTAATGGCTCGGAACGCACCACAACAATTATTGAAGACGATCACAAGCGGCTCCGGGCCTGAACTAAATCGTTCACACTCCTCACCAATGTCTTAAAAGGAACTATGCCTCCACGCGCGGGGTGGTTAACTGAACCTCAATAGCGGCGTTTGTCCAATGCACTAACTATCCCGGGTAAATACTCACAAAAGGGGTGTTAGGCTCGATAAGCTCGAATTTTAAACAATGTGTCCGAAAACAACTCGGATTCAAAAGGATTTACAATTTTTCTCAAAAGAAATTCAATGATAACGATCCGTGCGAATATCAAAGTTAACGGCAATGACATTACAAAAAAACATGACAGTGACAGCTGCCCAATACGTCACAAACCGCGTTCGGAAACGAGAGTGGTACTAAACAAACACAATTATTATCCTCCAATTTAAAATTAGAAAGTGAAACAAACCAAAACGAAGACAAACCAAACAACGATGATGACAAATATTTCAAAGCAAATTAGTAGTTTAATAGCCAAATATCGCAGAACAGAATTATGAGCTTGAACGTGTTTCGCTTTTACGTTTTTTTCTTACCTTTCAGCAGACGCCTGCATACTAAAAATTTTGGCCACCTAGAAATTGGCATAAAAACTTTAGAACATTATAGAGCCTCATTTCATTACCTTTCAGCAGACGCCTGCATCTTACTGAAACATACTGACCACCTAGAAATTCGCATAAAAACTGAAGATAAACCTCAAGGAACTTCCAAATTCTTATTTCTGTGTAAAATATGCATTAATGCGTTGTCGTAAAATTCAATTTGGATCTTTATCGACTTCCGAATTCTAATTTCAATGTAAAGTATGCAATAACGCGTTGTCGTAAGATTTAATTTGGATCTTTAATTTTTTTCACACAAACATAAAACACCCTTATTTAACATAAAACCTTTTCTTAGTGACCACTTAGAAGCTGAAAGGAACATTCAGGCCCACATTCATGTCTCTAACTTTAAAAACAAAGGACTTTCATACAAACTTTGACACCCCTTTTCAACCCCTTGGGGTGCGAATTTTAAAAAAATCTTTCTTAGTGCGCGCCCGCACCCCATAGAGAGTTCTTGTGCCAAATTTCAGACCTCATGGCCCAGTAGTTTCCGAGATTTTGTGATGAGTGGTCAGTCAGTCAGTCAGTCAGTGAGTGGACTTCTCTTTTATAAATATAGATATTTGATTTGTTATTTTTCTCTTCATGTTTACTTTTTAACTTTACAGACTTTTTACCAAACCAATTACAACATGTTTAAGCATATTTGCTCAACAAATTATGGCATTCTTTCATACCAGCAACGGCAGAAAATAAAGACAATATTTCTCCTCGCGGCAACCTTGAAATAACAAAATTGTTTCATTACATTCCATTGCAGAGCTCTTAACGTTTAGATTGGGACATAATTATCCGCAGCTTGAAGATATGAAATACAAAATAAAATCATATTTTCCTGGTATAAGTAACACATGAAGATTCTTAATAAATAAAAAATGTGCTAAAATTTTTTCGTCGACGCACTCGTTTTGTTATGACCGAGTTACTTTGGAGTAAAAATGTTTCATATTTTTTTAACGTATTATCACGTCAAATTTCCGTAAATGCCGAGATCTAAAAATAAGTAATGACGTAAAATTTGTAGCAATACAGCTGCTGTTTTTTTCGAGCGCATGACATTAAAATTGGACGTTGCAAATTACTTGAATTCAGGTCATTAGGCATTACGAAAAAATCCGAGATCTAGCCAACTTAATTAGAAATTATATAACTGAAATGTAAGAGCAGTAATAGACTCTACTGTGACCGAATACACGCACCTTTGATTTTTCGGTTTCATGGGCGACGTTATAATTATCATTTGCTTAGGTGAAGGAAAACATCGTGCGGAAACCAAACTAATAAGAGATATATCTCGACGATATTCAAAGCCAAGTCAGAAGCCCAATGGAATAAAAACTCTGACACCTCTTAGTCTAAATGAGTCGGTCTGCCTCGTTGGTCGAGTGGTCGCCACCACGACTGCTGAGCATAAGGTCCTGGGTTCGATATCTCGGGTAGGACAAAGTGTTGGACAAAGGCGAAATGTGTGTACCATATATTAGGTACACCTTTGCCTTACTCTTCGGGGATTAGAGGCGTGATGTTACGTTATAATTTTGTGTTATGAAATGAGTCTTGACATTCGGCTGTCTCTTATGAGAGTTTGTGACAGTCCGTCATGAACTCAAAAGCAAATATCTTGGTCTTGATTTTATTTTAAAATTATCGAATAGTATTGACCACTTACAAATATGATAGACAATTTATCTTATGGCTGACAGCTTAACATCATAATCATCATATGTCTTGCCTTTTCCCAACTATGTTGGAGTCGGCTTCCAGTCTAACCGGATGCAGCTGAAGTATTAGTACCAGTATTTTACATAGAGCGACTGCCTGTCTGACCTCCACAAACCAGTTAGTACTGAGTAATACGATATCCCTTGGTAAGATTGGTTGTCAGACTTTTTGGGCTACTACCTGTAACAACTGTCAAAGATCTTCAATTGACAGCCGGGACCAACTGCTGGCAGCCTGACTTGTTACCATAATTAATGTCGCAAAGTTTTGTCCTTCCTAGAATTGTAAGATAATGTTCGACTACTCATAAATGGAGAAATTATTTTAATGGGTAAACGGACTATAGACAAAAACCGGCGGGCTAAAGAAATATTTCAAAGAATCTCTAAGAAACATTAAAATATCCTATTTCTACAAGCGACTCACAATAGCAAAGAGACACGTGTTAGCAATACACTCTGGTTATGGGTAGAACCCGGACGAGCCCTTGAAAACGATAAAAAGATCGGACAAAGGGCGTCGACAGACGAGGTTAGCGTGGGATCTTGAGGGGCTGAGATCCCGATAGTTTGGAGGAATTGAGAAAAGAACGAGGCAGTCGGTGTAAGACCGCTATAGGGGCCGGACGATATCTAGACTAGTTAAATTAGGAGACTGGATTTACAGCGAGAGGCTATGTCCAACCAAGTGGGTTGTCGCAAGAGTGTGATAATGATTGAATAAGTTATATATAGTTGGGTTGAGAGCCCTAATAAGACTAATCTAGTAGGTATGTGTGTGTGTTTGTTGGTGAGTGACTGGATGAGTCCTTTATTACAATAATTGTCCTAGGCTGATGGTGTTATTAAACTTCTTAAAACTGAATAGTCAGAAACTTGTTGCTGGGGAGTTTGTTGCTCCACTTCTTCTCCTCAGCTCCAACACTAGGAAGTGGTGATGGGATGGGCGTTTTTGGGGATGTCTAAAGGGTTTCAATAGAGTTGATTCCCAACTCTATTGCAAAATGGTTATTGAGTTTTGATTATCAATTCTATCATCTGGTAATTCTTGAATTATGTATTTATTAGCTCTAACCATCAATTCAGTCAAAGTTGCCTTTCGAGTTTTGATTCTCAATTCTATTATGGACAACCATATAAAGGGTGTAAAACACCTCTTAACGAAGCCGAAAGGCACTTGTCATTGCAATAATTTTTTTGTTCCACACCATACCTGGGAACCTTCTAGTTACGTAGATATTGGGGGTCAAAGTTCCAACTTTTTGACAAGTTTTTTTTTTAATACAAGTTTTTTACTTTAAACACCTCCACCCGACCACCGTACTATTCAATCCATCCATCAGCACAATGTTTTGAGTGCGTTACATTGAGTTCTACCACAAAACATGATTTTTCACCAAAAAAAAAATGTCGTTTCCCAGCAATATTTTTTGCGTAAAGTTACTTAGTTTGATATACAGAATGCTTGGTTGACGGCTTCGTGTTGAGGTCTTTTACACCCTGTATATTGATTCTAGAATAATATGTTCTTATCTCTGTCAAATGTTTCGGTCAGCAGACACAAGCACGTGTCTTGCAGAAGCACTAGTTGTACGAAACGAGCACATGATCCATGGGGTGGGATTTGATACCACATCTATTTTATAAACAGTATTAGGACTGTTAGGGACCATGACTAATGGTTAGTATGATGGTTGACGTTCTGCCGCTGAACAGCCGCCTTGTCACGTTGACCAGTTCGAAAGAACTGCTAGGGTTAATATTCACTAGGAGCATGATGTCGACGCATAACCGCTGAAAAGCCGCCTACGTCACTTATGGAAGTATTGCTCTGAGTTCACCAGGTGTAGATGTGGAGTATCGTGTGAGTCACGAATGACCAATTACCTATTACGCTAGCGTAATTAGTTACAAGAACTATTAGTTGCCATATGAATTTAGGTACCTAGCATCTCCCAGTTATGTATTACACTTTTGAAACCAAGCAGGCAGGCAAGCAGGCAGGCAGGCAGGCATTGGACTGCTGTATGTTAAGGGATTCATTAATCATAGTCAGTGGGGAGGTGGCCAGTCTGGGACGAGCCTCACAGGGTCGTGCGGATGGCGGGGCATGACCTTTTCCCCTTCGGAAACTGACCATAATACTAATAATAACATGAATTAGGAAAAACGAACAGTTTATCAGCCTAGACTAATTGAAGAACAGTCACAAGCTCAATCCACCTTCTCACGTTTCAAAACATAGCTTCTAATAACACAAGTCAAGATATCTCACGAAATCCATACGCATTGAAATTCTAACCCAATGAAATCCCCTATCCAAACGGTATTTGGTATGCAAATGAACGTCTACTGCATTGCCGGTACAAATCATGCGAGTAACGGGCCCACGGCGAATCGGTCTTGTATGTGATCCGAATAATGTGACGTGTGTTTATTTCTTGGCTTTTCGGGATCGGGGTTCAGTACAAGTTTTTGGCAATGTTCACTACAGTACCTATTGATAGTTTTACGAAAAAAACAATTGGGCCTACAGTTGCAAATATCATGTTTTCAGAACAGTGTTTTATGCAAGAATGTGCGGTCGTTCCGCTTCGATCGCGGCCCTGCTATAGGTATGGCGAGCCGATAGCAGCTAGTGGGATTTACGTAAATATACATAATGTGTGAACTTAGATTTAAGCTCAAATTCTAGTGAATTATTTCATATACTGCTCTCAAAACACTAAGGCGTGAATTCTTGTGGCGCTGACGGTCGGTCGCGTACGGTCGGTCGTGACGTCAGAGGGAACAAAATACGCGGCTGTCGGTCGCCGCTGACGTCAACGTCATCGGTGCTATTTAGAAAACAATGTATACTCGTACGCGACCAATTGTGCGTGACCGACCTTCAGCGTGACAGTAATTCAGGCCTAAAGGAGCACATCATCTAATCTACCTAGTGTTTACCCAACTATGTTAGAGTCTGGTTCCAGTCTAACCGGATGCAGCTGAATGCCAGTATTTTAGTAGCAGTATTTAAGGAGTGAATGGCTATAACTGACCTCCACAACCCAATAGTGAATATGCATACATTTTCTTTTTTTTTATTTCGATATCGAATGTTAAAATAAAAATAATGACAAAAAGCGAAAACAAGACATAAATCGGCCAAATAACACAAACCATTTAAACTTTTGTTTCTATCTCTTTCTAGATAAACGGAATTTAGTATGGATTTTGTACGTCGATGCAGCGAATGACGTCATTCGCTGTATCAGATCTCTCTGTCTAATCAGCAGTTTTAAATGCCACTTAACTACCAATGCCACTAACTTAGTATTTTTTATAGATATTAAAAAACTATTTTCGCTTTGCTATTTCTGCTGTTAATACGCTTTGTTTAGAGTGATAAAAAAAACATGCATATACCCTATTAGTACTGGGCAATACGATGCTCCGACAGGACTGTTGGATCTATTTCCTATGTAATAAGCAGTGCCTTTGTACTCTTCAATCTTAAGGGGATGTCAACACCAAAATGCGCGCATACTGTCTATTTTGTATCGAAGTAAATCGAGAGCGAGAGAGTTACTGGGCGGCAAGGTTTTAGAAGAAAATAATTAATAAATATTAAAATTAAAAAAAGTGTGGATTACTTGTGAAATATGACTCGTTAGCGGTTTTGGTATGAATATGTTGACTTCGTGTTTTTAATTGCAGACTCATACGTCAAAAAAATTTAGACATAGAACCGTTTTTCAGACTCTGTCTCGGAGAAGGAGCTTCGTATAATTATGATAGAACTTCACTTAGGGTAAGTTCGTTTAATCACATAATTTTAAGACCACTCTTTGTAATTATTTCTATCGAGCCGATTTCGTTTCGATAAATATTAACATAATATATTTTATTTGATGTGCTAGAACAAATAGTTTTTCTTAAAAAACTGCTTAAATAACATCAATTTCAATTCAATTCAATTCATTGATTCAATAACGACTTTTACATCGTGTTTGAATGTCTCTAAATTATTAATGAACATCAAACAAAACATCAAACATTATACATGCAACTCATATTAAAATAATTACAATCAAATTACCCAAATTAAATTAAAAATAAAATCAGAATAATAATAATAAAAAACCGGCCAAGAGCGTGTCGGGCCACGCTCAGTGTAGGGTTCCGTAGTTTCCCGTCCGTCACAATAAGTGTTCCCACTTATGAGTTTAAAGGTGGGTATCCATTATGTTCGCGCTCCAGCAGCGCTCCGCGCTCCTGCAACTGCTCCCGGTAGACTGCTCCGACTCGTGACGGTTTTTAGCGCGAACACAAAGGGGAGCGAAGTGTGTCAAAGGGGAGCGCATGTAGAAGTGCGCGCGACGTATCCATTGGAGCAGTTGCAGGAGCGTGAACATAGTGGTAACCCAACTTAAATATTTTTGTACAAAAACTGTTGTTTCCATCAAGTTCAAAATGATTTTCCTAGAAAGTCCTTATAAAGTTCTACTTTTCAGATTTTTTTCATATTTTCTAAACTTATGGTTCAAAAGTTAGAGGGGGGGGGACACATTGTTTTTTACTTTTGGAGCGATTATTTCCGAAATTATTGACATTATCAAAAAATTATTTTAGAAAACCCTTATTCATTTTTAAATACCTTTTTAACAATATATCACACGTTAGGGTTGAAATTAAAAAAAAAAAACACTTCCCACTTTACATATTGACTGCGCGTTCACGGACTAATTATGGCAAAAAAACAGTATTAGTGGAGGGAGCACAGCTGTTCAATGATTTACCGGAAGACATAAAGAAATGCAATAATATTAACATATTTAAAAGTAAATTAAAGAAACATGTTTCTACCCAATAATGTCACCATCGCCCCAGAGGCAATTATTATATAAGTAATTAAGGAGTAACTTTGTATCTCATTATAAGTGAATCGTTATTTATTAAGTTCTTATGAGAAATAAATATCTTTAAACCTAAAGAAAATTATACTTCTTATTTCAAAGAAAAGTATAATTAGGTGTTGTCAGCCCCTTAATGTAAATAAACAAATAAATGATGTAAGCTAGAAACCCATTCCAATACCACAACATTTACAACCGTATCCTCAATCACCCTTACCTGTATCTACATATCCGTCTCCAGATCTAAGCTCCCTTTGCTTATAATATCTCAAACCACAGAGTAGAGTACACATTAACATAGCACAGGTCTGATTTATTCATAGTCGGGTAGGTCACGTCTCTAATGTTAATGCTGAGGGCCGTTTGAGATTGCGTATCAAAGAATTTTGACGCCCGATACGATGTACGTGATTGTACTGAATTCTTGGTAAAATTAATATTTAAAAAGTAGGTGAGGGTAAAATTGAAAACTCCAATTTTTTTTAATAATATTATTATAATATTAAAAGATATAAATTAACAAAAAAAGGAACTAATCAGTTAATGATATTTGTGAAGCAGTTATTAGTTTATTAGTTTAGGAGTGTTTTTTTTTTATTAGCTACTGAGCCGATGTCGACTTTTTTGACAGTGTCATAAACAGGGCAGGCAGGGCAGGGCAGTGTCAACGAAGCACAAATGGTTACCACGTATTCAGTACATAATCAGAAATTTTCTAAAAAATTACGTATGCTCATACTGACGTTGTTCTGACAGTGAAGTCATGTTCAAAGCGCTCGCGTTTAATAATAGCATTTTAGTGTAAATACTGGCAGAAAGTGAGAACCTTTTGTGTGACTGGACAAACTAAGTGGCTGGCGAACAGTGGCAATATTAATTGCATCGTTAGTGCTGTGTTTAATAAGACAAAACACCCAAAGAATTTACCCAGTGATTAAAATTTATCTGAAATTATTGCGATTACCCACAACTAATCGAACAAAAATTCCAAAACGCCTGAACCAGTTGTGTGGGCAAATTGTAGTAGCCTGTATTGCTTTAAATATCTGACAGGCGTTCTAGGATACTCATCGCTGCAACTTATTGCTATTACATTTTTACTGGAATTTTAGCACTCCAACCAATTCAGTCAAATACAGGCAATAATACAAGTTATTTGCAATGGAGCATTCATTCAATAAATCTCTGTCTGAGTCAAACATCTCCGCTAGTATGGATATTCAATATACTCCACCGAACTTTGTCTCCTGTCGATCCAAAAGGGCTCGAGAGCCTGACTACGATTTGGATAAATTCAAAGAGGAAGTCAAAACTTTAATATCCTCGCTGATTGCAACCCAGGGCGAGGAAATAAAAAAAAATGTCTTCCACACTGATGGAGATAAGGGACACAAACACTAATATAGAAAGCGCCATGGCCTTCCTCTCCGCCCAAAACGAAGAACTGAGGAAGAAAATAGAACAACTCGAAGGCAAGGCAAAGAAAGATGAACACTACATCGTCATGCTAGAAGATAAAATCGAAGATCTGCAACGAAGCAATCGGAAAACAAATTTAGAGATAAAAAATGCACCAAAAATAAATAAAGAAACCAGAGACGACTTAATAACAATGGTCAAACATCTGTCAAATGAAGTTAACTGTCCTATTCAACAAAGCGATATAAAAGACATTTTCCGGGTACCGACCAAGCGTGGCGACGCGAAAACTGGGCCAATCATCATCGAGCTAACATCGGCTATCTTAAGAACAGACCTTTTGAAATCGACTCGTAACTTTAACCGAGCAAACAAGGATAAATTATGTGCAAAGCATTTAGGATTTAAGACTAGTGAATACACCCCCATCTATATATCGGAGCAGCTAACCGCCAAGGGGGCACGCTTGCATTTTCTCGCTCGCGATCTGGCTAAATCTAAAGCATATAAATACTGTTGGACAGCCTTCGGCCAAGTATGCGTCAAGAAAGATGACAATTCACCCAAAATAATAATTAGGAGTGAAATGCACGTTAATAAACTTATGCAGGAAATATGACTAGTCCTAAGTAATCTATGTGCTTCATGCGTATCGTTCAGACAGATTAAATATAATCAATGTAGATTTTATGAATCATGTTCATTTTATTTTAGGTTTCTGTACAAGTTCAAAATAACGAGTATAAACTATGTAATGCTAGTGCGCACACACACACTAAAAACACACACTAATATGCAATCCTTGCAACTTATACCCTTTCATACAAACCACACACACACATACACCAAAACTAACAAAAGTCTAGTTGATTATTATAACATCTACGTTCCTAACTCACAATTATGGATAGCACCCTAGCAACTATAACTGAAATTGATAACACAGAAATAGCTAAAGCATCTAATTTCTCTCTTCGTAACTTTAACACTGCAATGGAAATTAAAAACACTGACTTTACGATAATCTCACAGAATATCAGAAGTATCTATTCTAATTTTAACGACTTACAACTTAATTTAGCGAATCTAAATTTCACTGCGGACCTTATTGTTCTGAGTGAATGTAGGCTAAACCCCAATAAAAATATTCCTCAACTAAATAATTATTCGGCAGACCGCACTACTAATCATTTAAATAGAGCCGACGGTGTCGTCATTTTCGTTAGTAACAAACATAAGTATCAAGTAAAAGAAATTGAATTAACTCATGCTTCTTGCCTGCAAGTAAGCATTAAGCCCGATCTTATAGTCTTAGGTATATATCGCTCTCCGTCAAAGACAAACGCGGATGACTTCATAAACTCTTTGTCTCTCCACTTAGCTACATTGACCTCAAATAAAAACGTAATTATTACTGGGGACATTAATATAAATTTAATTCATCGACAAGAAGAGCAGTCATCTGAGCGCTCAAATAGACTCAATTATTTAAATATGTTGGCAACGCATGGCCTGCTCCCCGGACACGCACTTCCAACGAGAGACAAAAGTTGCTTAGATCACTTCATTTTGAATCTTAGACCGAACAAAAAATCAGCATTTATTGGAATTATCGACAGTACTATTACAGACCACTTTATGATTTTTCTAAAACTATCCGACCTCACAAAACAACATCAAATAAGTAAGACGAAAACAATAGTAAACGTAGATAAGGCTGTCGAACTCTTAAAAACTTACAATACTCAAGACCTTTTAAACTTAAGTAACCCCAATGTTTTAGCAGATAACTTAATAGCTTTACTACAAAAAGCACTCACTGCCAACACTCTTGTTATGAGAATCCCCCTAAAAAACAGACTTATTAAACCATGGATGACTATAGGGTTATTGCGCTGCATACAAAACCGTAACAATATGCAAAAAAAGCTGAAACTAGACCCGTGCAATGAAATTCTGAAAATCACGTATAAGAGATACCGGAACTACTGCAGCTGTATAATAAAAAAACAAAAACGCAAACATGATCGTGAACAGCTATATAAGTCAAACAAAAACCCTAAAAAATTATGGCATACGATTAACACTATTACCCAACGAAAGCCACCTAAAACGCAAAATACAGAATTACTGGAATCAGCTGTTACCCCTTGCGAAGCAGTAAACAACGTTAACAAATACTTCTCCACTATAGGCAAGCGCTTGGCTGACGACATATTAAATAACCCCGATAGGCCAGCTAACGACGACCAACACGATAGACTTAATGTATCTTTAAGAGATCCAAATCCGCCAGTCTCATCTTTCGTTTTACTCAACTCGGACCCTGATGAGGTCGCCGCCGTAATTAGGAGCCTCAAATCTGATAGTGCCACCGGCTGGGACAAAATCCCTGTAAGTTTTTTAAAGGCTACTCAGCTAGTTATCTCGCCAATTATCTCTCACCTGATTAACCTCTGCTTTGAACAGGGAACTTTTCCCACCGCCCTGAAACAAGCTGTAATAACACCTGTGTACAAGAGTGGGGATAGAGCTGACCCGTCGAACTACAGACCGATATCGGTCCTCCCGGCCTTGTCTAAAATAGTCGAAAGATTAATAAACCAACGCTTGGTTAGATATCTATCGAAAAATAACATCATTTCACCCTCACAGTTTGGCTTTAGACAAGGCAAGTCTACAGAAGACGCAGTCACGGCGCTTGCTTCCATTGTCACTGAAAAAGTAGACAGTGGAAGTAAGTGCCTAGCAGTTTTTCTAGACCTCAAAAAAGCCTTCGACACAGTCTCGGTCCCCATACTTCTGCGCAGGTTAGAAGACATAGGCGTCAGAGGGGTCCCACTCAAGCTGTTTCAGGAATTCCTAAACGAGAGAAGATATGTGGTAAAAATAGGATTGTTCACTAGTTCTGAAGAAATCGTCACATACGGAGTTGGACAGGGTAGTGTGCTAGGCCCAACATTGTTTCTTATTTATATTAACAGTTTGTGTAATTTGTCCATAGAAGACGCTCATATATTCTCTTACGCCGATGATACAGCAATTGTCTTTTCGGGAGAGTCATGGGACAGTGTCGGCCGCACTGCTGAACGTGGCTTGTCTAAGATAGCTGCCTGGCTCGATCGCAACCTTTTAACATTGAATATCTCGAAAACTAACTACATATGTTTCTCCATCTACAATCTTTGTTATCCATCACAAGACCTCCAGATTAAAATCCATACATGCTCCGACTCCTCCAATAGCGCCTGCACTTGTCTAAAAATAAACAAGGTCAACAAAACTAAATACCTTGGTGTCATGCTCGACCAACGACTTTCGTGGCATTTGCACTTAGATCTAATAATGGGTAGAGTCAGGAAACTAATATGGACCTTCAAGTTACTTCGTCACGTGGCTACCAAAGATCTTATCAGGCAAGTATACATCTCCTTGGGTCAGTCAATAATAATGTACTGTATACCAATCTGGGGCGGTGCAACAAAAACAAAATTTTTAGAACTGGAGAGGGCGCAGAGATTGTTACTGAAGGTTATGTACTTCAAACCAATGAGATTCCCCACTGAAAGCCTTTATTTAACTTCGAATCTTTTGACAGTTAGAAAAATATATATTCTTCAGATTGCTTTAAAAAAACATAAATCCCTTCCCTTCATCCCTTCCAGGACACAATCTAGAAGGAAGAATAATGTCGCTCCAGAAACCCCAGTCAAAACCAAATTTGCCAGGAGACAATATACACAACAATCATCTCGCTTGTACAACATTCTAAATAAAGAACAAAACATTTATTCTATGACATACCACGATTGCAAAAAAACACTCACTCAATGGCTGATGAACAAAAATTACGAAGAAATTGAGTCAATCCTGTATGCGATCACATAGTTCGTAATGTATCTCACGAATTATGTGACCGTTTTTAGGGCGACTCCACTGCACTGGCCACCAACACACACACACACACCACACACACACTCACATACACACCCTATGCGCACACTAAACTAAATTAAATTTTCTATTTGATTTTGGTACTCTTTTTTGATTCTGATTTGATTTTTTATTTGAATTTAGTTTTGATTCTAATTTTATTTGAATTTTAATTGTATCTTTGATTTAATTCTGTTATTAATTTAGAATTGAATTATGATTTGTATTTAATTTAATTTTATATTTTTTATTTGCTTTTTAATAATTTGATTTTGATTTTAATTTAATTTAATTTGGATTATAATTGTATCTTTGATTTAATTCTGTCAATTTGAATTGAATTATGATTTATAATTAATTTAATTTTATATTTTTTATTTGCTAATTTTTTATTTTGTGTTTGATTTTGGATTTGATTTTATTGTTAAATTTCTAACTTATGTAATGTTAACGTAAACCGGAAGAGCGGAAGTACCTAATACAAGTAATTTTTTGCTCAAAAGGTACTTCCTATCATGTGATTGTTAAGTCATAAGTTTAAGAAATAAAAATCTTTTTTTTTTTTTTTTTTTTTTTCTCATAATTCGCTCGCTTAGCTCGCTCTTAAGACACCGCCATCCCCTTCAAACCTAATCTGTCCGGAGTCGGGGTGCCCCAAGTCCCGAGCTCGCTTCGCTAGACGTAGGGTAACATAAAAAGATAGTCACGCCTGTAATCCCTAAAGGCCCAAGTAACATAATCGCGTCTAAAAACGGACTCTTAGATATTTAATAGAATTTAATTTTTAATTTTATTGTCTACCTTAAGAGTAAAATACCTCCCAAGTAATATTCAAGAACGTTTATGGACACAGTTTAGTAAAAGTGGGCACAACCTTATCCCTTCTCATAAGATTGAGTTAAGAAAACATGAATAGATAGAGATAAGACTTGTAAATTTTCAAATTGTCTGTAGAGATTTTTCTAGTGTCTCACTAAACAGTTTATAGACCACAAATTTTACTAGTAGATAGTTTGATAGAAAAAGTTGAGACCATTAAAGAAGTCTTTACTCGTCAAGTTTTTAAACCAAAATTAACTCAAAACTAACAACTTTAAGTTACATTTGATATGTAATAGACAACGACACAGAATGGCGCAGAACTTACAAAACTTATTAAAACTTATTATTGTATTGCATCATGGCGTAACAAATTTCTTATTTCTTACATTACTTGTGTTTTAGTTAGCTTTAATAATGGGTTAACAAGCAAATCTATATGCGATTGAAATTCTATCGTCGAATATTATATAAAACTCTCTTAAAATAATATTACACCCACATTTTTCGCACGTTATGTTTATTGTTTAAATCCCATTGACTGCTACTGAAAAACTCCTGGTTAATATAATAAAAAATGTACCTATTTCATTTAAAAAAATCACATCATTATTAATAACGATCAAACAGTCGAAATACATAATGTGACATTTCATTGCTGTCAGCCCAATTCACTTAGTCAAAACTTAATGAAATGTCACATGAATGCCTAAAATAAAAATTCTGAAAAGTTTCCACCATTATGAATCCTCTCAGATATAAAATAATTTAGAAGAAGACTTATGTCAAAAACAAACGTTTTTATTTAATAAGTAGTTCTGAAGTGATTCTAAGAAACTGTCTCAGGTCTGTAAATGGTTCTTTAATTTAAGTGTTTTATTGGAAAAAAAAATTGTTTGTTTGTCAGTATGTTGCCGAGAATTGCTCAGTAAGTCACCTAATAAGGAAATCATCATCATCATCATCATAATTATTTCAGCTGAAAGACGTCCACTGCTGGACATAGGCCTCCCCCAAGTGTCGCCACATTGACCGGTCCCGTGCGACTCGCATCCTTCACCAGGTCATCGATAAGGAAATATCGTTGGCAGATTGTATGATTCGTAATGATATAAATGACAACGTCGTCTATTGGGAAATACTCGCTGGTTTTGGCCGGAACTCGATATAAAGTTACGCCAAAACCCACTCACAATAAAATTTTTGGGGTCCTATATATCAAGTTCCAATAGTGCCAGTTCCAATAAAGAAGAGGGAAGACAGATTTGATGATGGTGTATTTTGATTTCGTTTGATTTTGTACATAAGAATTAAACCTGAACAAGGTCTGTAGATATTTTCATCAAATACTTATGGAACAGACCATAAACTGGTGTTTATTCGTCAGAGGTGTGCCTTGGTAGCTACACTCACATTTATTATTATTATTAAAAACTTTATGCACAGGTAAAAAAAAAACTGTACAAAGGCGGACTTAATGCCTTGGGCATTTTCTACTAGTCTACCTTAGGGTGATTGCGCTGATGGGTGTGTGACATTTCATGTTTACCTAAGCTCCATGTAATGGGAACGGGCCCATCGTCATCAACCGAACATAAATACATACGGGCTAATTCAGAGATATTCAAATAATGATTACTTCAACTGGGAATCGAAACTGAAACATCATTATGGTCAATGAGACCGTTAGTTTTGTAGCGGCACTACAAAAATTACTACAGCGCTATCTATCACACAAATGATGAACTATAATCAAAATCCTAAACAGCGCAGTTAAAGTTATCCGCCACTTAAAACTATATAAAAAAACCCGACCACTGAGGAGCTTGTGGCTAAATAATAAAAAACTTTTTTGCAAAAAAATAAAACCGACTGTAAAAACACAAAAAAAAGTTTTTAAAGTCGGTTTATTTTTTTGCAAACAAGTTTTTTATTTTTCATTTTTTTAGTTGTTTCCAAACAAATATTTGCCATGAATTTATTTTACATTAAATATAAATAAATATGAATGCTACGGGATCAAGGTACGATGCTGAAACCGAATATTATCTTGGTTAAATCATTTCTGTTGGTTCAGAATACCTATTAGTGAAATAATTTACTACCACATTACTCACATTCAGATTCGATTTTTCAACATTAGAAGAAGTTCTATTGACCATCATATTCGACTACGACAATAACTTGATCATAACGACACTACGGTAGGTGACTCAAATATCCGGATAGCCTTTATGTAAAAGATTCGGCCGAGTATCGTTAATTTGCTCCTAAGACTTGAAGAGTTCTGTAACTTTGTCATGGATCCCATAATCAGAACCTTTCCAAACTCTCATCAAACTACCCTTCAAGTACATCCTTTCAAATAAAAAAAACAAAACATGTCATGGTAGGCTTATCACCAATAAATGGAACTTAACAAACCTACCTAAACCTGTCGAAATCTGGGTGTATTGTACACATCTGCGTACCCCCTCAGAGCATACAGGCGTGATGTTACGTCATGATGTTATATCAACAATAAACATCCAAGTTCCAGCAATCACAGCAGAATTGCCGTCTATTTTTGAAGAGTTCCATTGTATATCTCCGAAGATCAGCATCAGATCTTCACCAAATTAAAATGGGACCACACGGGAAGCTTCAGCTTTCAATTAAAAAAGAAAAATCAAAATTGGTTCACCAGTCGAATGTCCTGAGGAAACAAACACAAAAAAAAAAATTGAGAACCTCCTCTTTTTGGAAGTCGGTTGAAAACAGCCGCTCGGGTCGATCTAGGTTTAGCCGTGCTTGCCTAGGTTGGTCTCGGGATGGGTGACCACCCATTACATACCGAGTTTCCTCCGTGCCTTGGAAAGCACGTTAAGCCAGTGGTTCTGGCTGGCATTTAAATCTTTGACAGTCGCAAACGGTAGTCAGTGACAAAAAGTCTGACAACCAGTCTTACCAAGGGGTATCGTATTACCCAGTGCTAACTGGGTTATTATTATTAAGGCCTCTTTATTTCCATAATGAATGACTTATAAAACAAATATATCATAAAATTATTATTACTTATATGTGCATGAATAACAAAAATAAATGAATTCAGAAAATAAAAATAATTTGATTTTTATAAGGTTGCAATCGCATAACAAATAATTTCTTAATTAATAACATCATTTCTTTCCTTCTATATGGATTTCTAAAATAATAAATAAATTCAATTTTCAAAACAGTTTACAATTTCATTTATATTTGTATTTCAATATGGACCCCTCAAAGGGTGGAGGCCTCGTCCATTTTGCTCCACGTTTGTCTGTCTTTTCCCTTTGTGATCCAATTTTTACCGGCTTTTCTTATTATTTCATCAACCCATTTTTCTTTCGGTCTACCTCTTTTCCTTTTGTTTGTTGGTTCTGGCCAGGTAGTTACTATCTGTGTCCATTTTTCCTTGTCCATACGTGCAATGTGACCCACCCATTTCCATTTTAGTTTTTGAGAATGTTCCAAAGCATCTATTATTTTTGTTCTTTTTCTTATGTCTGTGTTTCTTTTTCTATGTTTTCTTTGTACGTTTAGTTTGCTCCTTTCCATCGCTCTCTGGCATACTTGTATTCTGCTTTTAGTATTATATTTGTATATCCATGTTTGGCAGCCATAGGTAAGGCAGGGTAATAAGCATGAGTCCATTACCTTTTTCTTGAGAGTTATCGGGAGTTTAGATTTTAGGGTTTCTTAATTGCTCCAGAATGTATTCCAGGTTATGTTAACTCGTCTTTTAACCTCATCTTTGTGAAACATGTTTTTCATGTTAGAGAAAGATATTTGTTGTCCAAGGTAAACATAGCTTTGAACGTATTCTAATGTATTGTTATTGACCCGTATTGGTACAATATGGTGGTTCCTCATGACTTTATTCTTAGTAGTATTTAGTTCTAGGCTGATCTTATTGCTTACTTCATTTAGCTCATTAATCATTTCCTGTAATTGAGATGCTGTTTCAGAAAAGAGTATAAAGTCATCCGCAAATCGAAGGTTACTGAGGAGTGTTCCATTTATATGAATTCCTTTCTTTTCTAAGTTTAGAGTTTTCATTATGCTTTAAAGCACAGCTATAAAAATTCTAGGTGACATGGGGTCACCCTGTCTGACGCCTCTACAATAATTTATTACAGGGATTTGTCTCTTTAACTTTACACGGCTTTTGCTTTTGTAGTAGATGTCTTTTATAAGATCTGTAGTTTCCGATGGTACTTCGCATTCATGTAGAGCTTTCCACGTGCTCTTATGTGATATAGAGTCGAAGGCCTTGACGTAGTCGATAAATGCCAGGTAGAGTGGTCTATTGTGTTCTGTATATTTCTCTATAGGTAAATTAAAAGTGTAACTGGGTTATGGAGGCCGGATAGCCAGTTGCTCCATTTAAAATACTTTTATTCAGCTGCATCCGGTTAGACTGGAAGCCGACCCCAACATAGTTGGGAAAAGGCTAGGCATGATGAGAAAACCCGACCCAACACCGGTCTGGTCGGAGGATCCTCCCTTTTCTACGGAAGATGAAGAACTTTACTTTCTTTCTTTATATCCCCAAAGTGATAAATCGCCAGCACACAAGAAGCCACCGTCTTGCCTTATTGCTCCAATTAATATAACAAACACCGCTCCACTATTACACTACCATTCAAACAATATACCTACAGATGTAAATAGCATAGTATCCATACCATTATCTAATCCAATTGATCGCTTATCTCCATTCGACCGCAAGGGAATTATGTGTACATAGTCATGATGAATGATAATGGTAGCCTCCAGCCGAACGGTTAGAATAGCAACGTTTATACTGACGCAATTTGATTATGCCTAAACCTTTCTACGGATTACCAAGGCAGTGAAATGGGTGCTGTTTTAAAGGGATATTTTTGATGGGAATCTTGACTGGCGAGTAGTTTTGGGTTCGAAAAATACTGATATTTTCTGACTATCTATTTAAAGAGTTTTAGGACGTTCGAAAAGACCCTGTCGCTCACAAACAGAGTTGCAGGTATAAGGTTTTGCTCCGCGGCTTCATCTATAGCATCTACACACCTATTCTGAGCATACGAACGTGATGCTATGTTTTGTGACGGGACCTGTGAGATTAAGAGTTGCTAAAACGTCTTGACAAGAATTTGAAAAAAACGGGAGCGAATCCAATACCTCAGGCTTTACTTTATATTTTTTGGAGAATTTTTGTAGCGGGACCTGTGAGATTAAGCGTTGCTAAAAGGTCTTGATAAGAATTTGAAAATACGTGAGCTAATCCAATACCTCAGGCTTTACTTTTATATTTTTTAGAGAATTTTTGTAGCGGGACCGGCGAGATTAAGCGTTGCTAAAACGTCTTGACAAGAATTTGAAAATACGTGAGCGAATCCAATACCTCAGGCTTTACTTTTATATTTTTTAGAGAATTTTTGTGACGGGACCTGTGAGATTAAGCGTTGCTAAAACGTCTTGACAAGAATTTGAAAATACGTGAGCGAATCCAATACCTCAGGCTTTACTTTATATTTTTTAGAGAATTTTTGTAGCGGGACCTGTGAGATTAAGCGTTGCTAAAAGGTCTTGATAAGAATTTGAAAATACGTGAGCGAATCCAATACCTCAGGCTTTACTTTTATATTTTTTAGAGAATTTTTGTAGCGGGACCTGCGAGATTAAGCGTTGCTAAAACGTCTTGACAAGAATTTGAAAATAGGTGGGCGAATCCAATACCTCAGCCTTTACTTTATATTTTTTGGAGAATAAGGAAAATATTCCTTAAACATAACTGGCACACACACACCCACGTTACAGCCACATTTCGCCAGTTATGTTTAAGTAAACATAACTGGCTAAATGTGGGTGTACTACTAGGTACAACTCTGCTCACCGCTTCTGGGACTGTAGACGTGATATTATGTATGGAAAACACTCCTTTAATACAACCCAAAGAGAAGCCCATTCAAACATTATGTTCTTAAGATGGAATACTTCGCATCAACCGTTACCATTATCGAGCCCCAATACATAAATAATTCAACATCTTCCACGGTGACCAATAAACATTGAATAATAACTCAACGAAAAGTTTAAAAAAATGCAAAACGTCTCGATACCGGCAACCAACTTATTCAAAAAAAATGCAACATGGATGGAAGATTTCCAAGCTGTATAGTCGGTCGGGAAGAAAAAAAGAGTTCATGGTGAACTATCTAAAACTTAATAAACTGCCTCGTTTGTCTAATGGTTGCAAGCGTGACTGCTGAGCATTACTGGGTTCGATTTCCGGGTCGGGAAAACTGTTATGCTATGCGTTTTTCCTTCAGGAATCTCTCAGTAGCCTCAACGTCTGAGTTTGTGACCAGTTGATTCCAATAGGCTCGCCCCTTTTTACATGGGACTTAAACATAATTGGCGAAATGTTGGTGTACTATTAACCCTTTCGAGAGTACAGGCGTGATGTTAGGGAAACCTTTTGACGCTTTGAACGACCTGAGAACTGACCTCAAAAGCAAATTGCTATCACTTTACCAAGAAGCGAGTGTACTCGTACAAGATACATCTCATCATCATCATCATCAGCCTATTAATGTTCCCACTGCTGGGACCCAGGCCTTCTCTCTATGAGAGTGAATGGGCTATAATCCACTACGCGGGCCCAGTGCGGATTGGTAGATGTCACATGTCTTCGAATTTTTGGTTCTAGGACATACCGGTTTCCTCACGATGTTTTCCTTCACCGTTTTGAGAGCAGTGGTGAGAAGATACATCAAGATTGATCTAGCTGTTTTATTTTAAGGCCATAACAATATTCAACTGTTAGTCGCGACGTGCCCAGGCAGGCAATCGTAATTCTTTTTTTGAAAATACCAGCCCTTTACCAGCAATTTTAATGCCGCGTAAATATGACGTGTATTGAATAATAAACGTTCGATTCAGAAAGGAAAGCCAGTTAGTTTTTTTGTGCTTTCATAGAAAAAGTTGGTTGGAATTTTGGGCTACGCTATTTTCGTTGGGCTGGTTTCAGTTTAAGTTCATAAAATGATTCTTTAAGTCGGTAGCAAGTTAAGCAATTAAGTGTGGCAAAGGCCAATCTGAGCAGACGAACAGTTTCCCACTCCTCCGCTATTCTTTTCTGATTAATTTCGTTGCGGGATCCAAGACAGTTCAATTGTTTTTCTAGGACGTTTCATTGTCTCGGTGCTTTTCTGGTGGTGGATTCTGGCTTTCAGGAGTTAGAGTGGTTTGAAATTAGTGTGGCGGGCTTGTCCCAAAAAAAAGACGAACCTGCGCTAAATCGGTCTGAAACTATGTTTGTAGTACTGACCTGACAAGAATGAAAAAGTCTCGTCACATTAAGTTCGTCAAGTACTGAACACTCCCGGGGCTGCCTGATGCGAATTTCAAGAAAACTTTGGTGTACCTTTTGTTAGTTTGACTAGACTAAGCCCAGTTACCTATCAGTCATACTAACTGATTAATTAACCTTGAATAACGCAATCTTTTGCACAAAGATTATAAAATCAGACAAGTCAGGGAAGGGATTTGAGCATATCATAAACACTAAAAACGAGCAGCGCTGCCGCTGCGAATCTAAAAAAGGTTTTGAGCAACTAGAGAAAGAGACTATTTCAGGATTAATATTAAACCGTGGCCGTTATAACCGTGTATGTGCATCCGTACTTTTCATTCCATCGTCAAACCGTCAACAAAAACGATTCGCTTTACTGCAAACCGGTCGTTTTTCCACAAAAAGAAGCAGGCCCAGCCCTAAGCTTCACAAACGCTATGTAAATGCTTGGTCACTGAATAGGGATGTTGCTTGCATCAGCTTGCAAATTGCGGATTCCCTGTGTCTACATATGCTGTAATACTGCTCTCATAACCTTCGGATTACCAGCCCTGTTTGTGCTTGTTGGTTGAGATTTATTAGGGATTTAGAAGCATACCTACGCTGAGCTTAAGATGAACATTGACCTTATAGAGAGCACAGTTTCTTCAGAAGATACGAAACTATTTCACTAGAGAGAACTCAGGGGCACTGCTGGTCAACTTCATCTGCCTAGAACTTTTTTAACTAAATTGGGTTTGGCTTACAAAATACAGCTGAATACTTAAATTTAACATGGAGTTGTTTATTCTGACTTTCACATCTCAGTTACTGGATAATACTATACGATCAGTTTGACATAAAAAACAGCATTATTTTGAGCCAAGACTGCAACCATTCCTTTTTAACAAATTCTTTCGAGTGTGAGTTTTACTCGAAAAGAAGTCCTACTAACAAACATATAAACCATGATTTTCCAATTGCAACCACAGCAATAACTCAAATGTTCTCCTTAGCCAGCGAAGCAACGTTACACTATGAGCAACCCGTTGCTCATTCAATTGCTTCAGAGAATTTCATGATCATTTCCTCCCGTTTGGTTGTTATAGTCTTTTTGTACCGTCTGGGTTTTATGCTGTTTAGTATTGTTAGTTTCTATTTAGTTCGTCTGGTTTCTTGGCATTGAATGGGTATGGGACTGATTACTTCTGAAAACTAATAAAGAAGTCGAAGCTTGATTTATTGACTGCGCTTTTTAAAACAGCCATATTTTTTTTTATCTTTTTATTATTCATGTAAAATATTTTTTATAAAATTCACTGATTGGATTATTACTATGCCAGCAGTAAAAAGTATCTATGTAAGGCCACTACTATGCCAGCACTACTAATATCTATGTATCACGGCGACGGGTGATGCAAATTCTAGCGTCAAGCGAGTCGCGCTTCACTTGTTACAATCGCATGAGTAATATTATGTTCCAAATTGGTACTCTACCGGCTTTTATTTGTCTTCTCCACATTCGCTGCCCCAAAATGTGACAAGATGTTTGTAGTTTGATCATGCATATTGTGGCCAAGGGTTCAAACAATCAGATGGTGTATTTTTAATTACTCTGAGATTATAACGCTTTCATAACGACCAAAGAAAGACCCTTTCTAAACTAATAACAGAAGTTTGAAGGCTAACATTTCTTTTAAGTGACCATTTCTACAGTGAGAAAGCGACAATGAAGGGGGAATTGCGAAATATGCTTCCTTAAACGATAATCTCTTTCGTATTTCTGTCTCAAGGTCCATAAGGTCCAACGAATGTCTTTTCAAGATCAATACTATTTGACACGATATTGTTATAGTTTTCATTTTTTAAAGTGTTCTTGTATAGAATGTGAAGTTAATAAATATTTGGCGCGATTTTATTTTATTAAATTATGAGCCAGTGATATGTTAATTGATTACGTTAAATTATTTTTTTATTTTTTTCAGATAACACTACTTTGAGTATCACGTAGTCACTTTAACAATAGAACCAAATAAATTCTCAGCTTTCAAAAAACAAAGTTTACACAAACCAGAACTAGACTAATACCCCAAATCTTTAAAACATCACTCCCACCAAACACGTCCACTAATAGAGTTTTCATATCTTTTCCTAGAAATAGGTTCGTAACAAACCAAATTCCTGCTAAACCGAACAGTTGGGAGTTAGAAAACGTAACGTATTTTACATTTATTTCTCTCGGGAACGGAACAGTTACTGAAACTTTTTAACGACACCCCGGTACAAGTTTTGCTACTGTATCTTGGTTTACATAAAATGTTGGTGTTATGACATTTCTGTTCGGTTTTCTCCCTTTTTATGTTGCTTTTGGATCTTGAGTTAGACGTTTTGTTTGGTTTGTTAGGGAATATTGTTTTTTTCAGTTTTCAGTACTTTTTCGTTTCTGTCAGTTACTACTACAACAGCCCATAACGTCCACTGCTGGACATAAGCCTCTCCCATGATGGGAGGAATTTGCCGTAATCTCCACGCTTGGCAGGCCGATTGGAGATCGCAGTAATGAAAGACTAACAGAAAACGCTGCTGCCCATTCTCTGGTCTACGGAGGCGCAAGGTGTTCTCGCCACCGCTACGCGCTTGGCCGCCGACTGCGGGGGCCGGATAAGGCTGAGGAGGCTAAACACAACGAGACAATAAAAAAATAAAATAATTATGAGACATCTCCTATCCTCTCTGCTCAACTGTTTCCACTAAAGCTAAGTGGAGACGAGAAGTATAAATAGCGAAATTTGATTGTTGGTTTACAATACATAATTGTCTTCTCTCGTCTCGCCACCGCGAGCGCTTCGGTGGAGTCCGGCCCTTATGAAGATTGCAGACCAAAAACTTAGCTATCATCATTATCATTTCAGTCACCTAAGCTAATCTGATTTAAATTTAAAATATGTCTCCTGCACACCAAGAACTAAGCGAAAGCTCTGTCGGTTTGGTGAAGTTCAATTTGACGGACGTATCGCTCGTTTTGATAATAATCTAAAAAGAATGTTCTAATGTAAATACGCTACATATAAGATAAGGAAATGAATAGTGAGTTATAATTGTCTAAAGAAAAGACATCCAAGACCTTGGAAATGTCAAGACATTGAATCTTGGCAAACAAACTTTATTTTACGAGCTAGATAATGAACATTTTCAATTAGAAACATACGACACAAGGCACTTCAAGGAATGTTATAGCGGTTAAGATAACTTTATTAGTTTAGCAGTAATAGTCGTTGAACTTGGATGTTGGATAATTTTGTACCAAATACAAAGTCCAGAATAAAAAACAACAGAATCGTTCTATTTTGTGATAACGGGCTACTACGAAACCCTAAACTGTGCGTTGCCCGACACGCACTTGGCCGGTTTTTTTACAAGATTTGAACTTACTCCTTGTACTCGTATGTACAGTGTGTGCATACTCTTTGAATAGTTAAACGCCTTCTCAAAATAAGTATCCGTAACATTAATAACCGTAATTAACAAACTCTCAGAGAAAATTCTCACCTAAACAGTCTTCATTCCAACTTTTCACGCCTCAGAAAATATTACTTGAACAAGGCAAGCTAACTTAAATCGATGTTGCCAACTCTAAAAGTGGTAGTTCATAGTTCAGTACTCGTTATAAGTTTCTTAACCGACTAGTTTACGAGTAATTACTTCATTACCGAGTACATGTTTGCGAGGTGACCGAGTTCTGTTTACCTTCGGATTAGGGTAAGTGAAGAACTATTTGTAGTTCGTGCTAAGGGTAATCTTTAGTTTTACATGAGGATTTGCTGTTTATGTCTTGGAAAGGCTTTATCACAGTAATACATTAAATTATTTTGAAGTCACAGCGCTGAGGAGATTGTTGCATAAAAGTTATAAAACAAAACAATAAAAAAAAATCAATGTAATGATGATGAATGTGTTGATGTGTGATGTGTGTGTGTGTGTGTTTATGTGTGTGTGTGTGTGTGTAATCATTCGTTAAAAACGTTCAAAATATCAATCAGAGGCAATATCACAATGCTGCAGATTCTTTCGTGCCATGAGCTGACAAAAGTAGCTCTCGAGGTGACGAACTTATTTATTTGATTGTCACTGGTTGCAGTGAGTATAAAGCCACAAACGTTTATAAGCCTTAAATTTTACCGTAGTTTTAAGCTGCGGGAATATCTTGGATGAGGCTGGCACAAGAGCGTGGAGCTTGGCACAAACAAGGAGAGGCCTATACCCAGCAGATGGTGATGATTAAGCTGTAGCGCATCATCAAGTATTTACAGTATGTTAGTGGTTACGATATCTTTCTATACGTTTTAGGCTTCAAACTCATCGTTAGCTACCTGAAGATACAAACCTAATTAACTGCAAAAAAGATCTTCCTGCAGCAAAATCTAGCCACACATGCGAAACACCAATTAAGCCTAGAGTTATCATGAATGTCCTTAGCACATAACTCTTCAGAAAGCGTGATACCTTCACGCTTTCACGTCAATACAAAACCACAATTGATTCCACACCATCTAGGATCAAATTCACAGCTGTTCCAGTGTTCTGCACATGCATAATATTCACGTTACCTCCCGAGCGACAAAACAGATAAGCACAGAAAACCAGCTTCACACAACGAGTGTAAGTGCACACATGATTTACGTATAGTTCTGTTCAAACTTTATGGTAGATCGGAAGTTAGCCGCCAGTGACAGTCTGCGCCTCACTATTACCTCAAATTGTGTTCTGCAGTGCAGCTTTACGTTAGATGTTTCGAGCCGCAATAAAGTGAAAATGTACCGTTGTACCTGCTGACCGTCACTCGCAGCTAACTTCCGAGCCGCCATAAAGTTTGAACAGAACTATACAGCAAGTGTAAGGGTACTTGCGAACGGCATTTGTTTGAGATTTCCTCGCACACATAGACACGTTTCACGTACAGAGCGAGTGCAAGCGCACCTGTTTTTTTTTCGGTTGGGAAATCATCAAATGACTTCTCCCACTCTGGGCGGAGCAGGAGGGAGTGTCAGACTTTTACTGACTAAAACCCATCCATGTTCCTTCATCGCCCTTCACCTGCGATTGACATTTAATTCACATCGCCCGTACGTACGTTCGCGTCTGTGTGCGTGAGTCTGTTTTCTACGTATGTAGCCGAGCTCTGTGCCCCTACTAAACTCAAGACGTTTCTATGGAAGTTCAACACTCAGCTCAAAGGAGGGTTGAACTCGGTTCGATCGTCAGTCACCGCTTCTGTATTGTTAGGTGAATAATTTAATCGCCGTTGTTTTTGAACGCTCGATGTCTCACCCTAAAATTGAAGGAAGTATTTGTTTTCTGGATTGTTTAGTGCGCGATGATTCATACCGACGACCCGAATGGCGCAGTGGTCTGCGGTAGTATGGCTGCCTTACGTTCTAAGGGTCCCGGGTTCGAATCCCGGTAGGGGCAAATGTTTGTGTGATGAGCATGGACATTTGTTTCCGAGTCATGGATGTTCTCTTATCGTATAATAAGTATGTATTTATATAATAAAATATCTATGTAGTATTTATACTATCTGGTGTCCACGACACAAGCCTCGTTGCTTAGTGTGGCACTAGAATATGGCGGTATATGTAATGTTCAGCGATATTTATTTATTTATTATTATCTGCGAAAGCGATGTAGCAGGATTTTTGCAATGCGGTGCCGCCTACCCATATCTAAATAAATTTAATAAAAAATGGCGTATAATACTATTGACAACTTTAGTTTTCACTAACAATAGGAAAAAAATCAGACAGCACCACACTTTTCACAAAAAGTTTTGCAGCCATGTTTGGGGCACATTAGATTCTATTCATTCCACGTAAATCAGAAATGGGGAATGGCGTCCAAGGGATGAAAGAGAAGTGTTAGTCGTCCGGCGGTGAGATGGGCTGACAACATTGTTGCCAATATCCTGGATGAGGCTGGTACAAGAACGTGAAGCTTCGCACAAGCAAAGAGAGGCCAATACCCAGCCGGGGATGAAGTCTTTTTTTTATTGTTTATTAATTAAAGAACAAAACAAAAACTAAACAAAGAAACATCACAAAAACCTCAATAGATTTGTCTGGATGTTGAGGCACTTAAAAGCTATCTTAATACTAAATCTTAACGTAGCAAATAATCATTGATAATAATTTATGGTTAATACATAGTTTCGTAAATAAAGACAGAAAGAAGAAAGTGATCTGCCGCGTAAGCCTAAATAAAATAAAAATCCCTGATAGCTGCAGTTCCATACGGTCAATTGTTCATTACCAGAAAAATATAACTCATATAATATTTTCCATTCAGTAAAAATACTTTCACAAAATTTATTTTACTGCCACGACTTTACTCGTCGTGTTTTATTTGGCACAATATGGCTCTGTAAATAAAAGTTTTTTATTGTCCTACTTGCTACATTGTAGTGCCACTGTTCCATACATGCGTACTATGAGACATGTACCTAGTTACCAACTGTACTTATATTTCAACGCTATGTTACGCTTGTGTGGAATCAGCGGGAACGCCACCGCTGATTCCACACAAATCTCATATGCTGCAATATCATTCTTATCTTGCGAAGTTTCATAGACAAAAGTAATCATAGTCATTTTGAGAGAACGCAGATACCAAAGCGATGGGTTTAATGGTCAGTGTCTTCTTTCCCGTGGCATGCTAAATTCCTAGCGCCCAATTACCTGAAGCTCAAACAGAATCGGTGAAATCTCGTTTCTGCTACCCACGTTCATGCATACCTGCACAGGCAAAACTGCACATGCTAACCTATCGACTATTCCTACTAACATTTTTCTACACGCTTGTAAATCGATGACATTTTTTTTTTTAACTTTAACCGTATAATCGGCAAAACGAAATAGAATAAAATATTAAATTAGTAAACTCACCCCGCGGGTCCCAAATGAGTGGGACCAGTTGACTAAAGAGCCGACTAGACCGGCTGAAGGAAAAAAAAAACAACACACGCTCTCGTCGATTGACGCCAATCACTTTGCTTACCTTCGTGAATGGGAGATTAAATATCGGCACAGTCTTCCAATCCCTATGAGGAATACATCTTTGATGTTATTCAGAAAGCCCATCAAAAATATTTCCATTAAAACATCACCAGTTTAAATTTAAAACCCTAAGCCAATCCCCATGTAATTTCCTCATACCGTCTAACAAAGCAGGTGACATCCATCTTTGTTTACGACTGTACGTATACGTAAGTCGGATCGTGAATCGTAAAATGCGCGCTACCGTTTACGTACAATCGTAAAATTGATAGGTCCACCGGGTATAGGGATTCTGCGTTCCAGTTTTGTGTAAGTAACAAGTAATGGGTTATGTTTAATCCTGAATAGGTGGGGTTTATAGGATTTTTTCGATTATTTTTAAGTACACAATTTATATGGAAGTCATCGCACATACCAGCTTTTTGTAGGATCGGCGTCATATCGCCCATTAGTTTGTCTTAAACCAGGCGTCACGTCAACGTAAGTGGAACCGTAGACATTCAGTACACTTTATCTACTATTTCCCTTTTCTCCTGTTAGAATCCCAATAATAAATTACGTAATAATTTACGGCATGGTTGGCTCAGTCTGTGGCTGTTGCGTGTCGCGGGTGCGATCGCCGTACGGAACAAATACTTGTGTGGCGAGAGAGTGAGAATATAACTAATAGATCGCAAGAATATTTACAACACCCACATACATATTTTCACATGGTCCTTCGAGCCGGATTTGCAACCAACCTAAGCCAATAAGCTCGTTAATTCATTACTATTGGGTGCTAAAACCAAAATTATCCCTTAAATTTCATCAAGCCCTCTGTTCCCTCTTTTCGCCTCACTTAACAGATGTTTAACGCGATATTTCCGCAAACCAGTCCACTTCACACGTACTGAGCCCCTCGAAAACTTTCAAAAACTTGATTCGGTTACAAACCTTAATAGTTTTCAGACAGTTGCGAGTTTTAGGCTGGTAACACAACAACGAGAGTGGAGCGGAAAACGAAAAAAAACTTTTTGTTTTTTAATTTTACAGAAAAACAGACAAAATTTTTTGGAAAATTAAAAAGTTGGTTTTGTAAAACACTAACAGATTTTTCTCTGTGTACGTTTTTCTTGTATACAGGAAACAATTTTGTGTCGTAGTCATAATAATAACTAATTAAGATAATAGTCTTTTTACTTTTAAAATACTACAATATACGTCCTGGACGCTGCAGGTGCTGAAAACCTCAAACGGCGCAAATACAATAATTTAATTGGTAATTATGTGTTTGAGCCGTTTGGGGTTGAAACACTAGGGCCATGGGGTCCGAGTGCCCACCTAGTATTTCGGGAAATCGCCAAACGGTTGGTCGACTCTTCACGTGACTCTGGTCACGTGAAGAGTCGACCAACCGTTTGGCGATTTCCCGAAATACTGTAATGGCGGGCCTATTTTTTGGCCAAAGAATCAGCATTGCCATCCAACGTGGCAATGCTGCCAGCCTTCTGGGCACTTTTCCTGTTGACAGCGATGTGGACGAATTTTTCGACGCCCTGTAACCTTTTTTTTTTATATTTGTATAATATTTTTATTTCTTTTTATAGAGTTAGTGTGTAAATAATGTAAATATTATTAGTCTGTGTTTAATAAATACTTTCCTGGACGGCAATCAAACAAAAGACAGAGATTATTTAATCTTTTCAGCTATTCATATCTCCTACTGCATTCTTTTTTTCTATGAATGTGAGTGAAATCCTCTGTTATTCACATCATCATCGCTTTAAAACATGCAGAAAGCTTAGGGAATAAAACTCATTTTAAATTGCACCACCCACTCATTTTCAAACACCAGCTTAAAAATCATAACTCCTATCAACTTTAAATACTGTTCCGAATTAAAATCTGCGGCCGAACTAGCGTCTGCTTCAATATCCTACAAGATATAAAGAACTTTCATTATTTTGAAAATCTATCTCCATAAAAATAAGGTTGCAAATTGAATGGGGTACTAAAAAGTCTCATTTTCGCTCAACTCGCTTTTCTCTAGTGTGAAATACGCCCAAGTCTTGTTCTGCAACCACACTAAGAATTTCGAATTCTCGCCTCCCTTAATCTGACTTCGGATAAGTTTTGAGAATTATCTGGATCAAGGAGTATGCGCGGAATTTCGGGATATCCTCTAAATAATATGAGATAACAATCTTAAGTGGTGGGCTTAGAGTCGATATTCGGACGAGTTATGGGCGTTTTGTCTGGATTTAATAAATTCAAAGACGGTTTTGTCATTGTATTAAGAAACAATCTTGGGATTGCTTGAAGTTCTTTAGTACATTTCAGCTTAAAGTCGTTCATTGTTGTGAATGAGTCGGTTCCATATATCGCTTTGAATAACAACGCGAAGGAACTCGTAGTCGGAGTAATTTGCCTGTCTGAATAGTGCTTTAGATGACCACTAGTGAAGACGTAATAGCTTCTTTAGGAAAGATACGGTACTTTTATCACCACTATTATATACTTGAAATACGTTCGTATTCTGTTACGTAAATAAACAGGAGTTAACATCGGTACGAGTACCATGACCACACATGAGAAGAATAAAGACTGTTTCGAAAAATAGGTACAAACCCTACCTCATTGATGTTGATCTTGAGGGAAGACATGTGCGTAGTACTTGCTTGCAACCGGCATGCGTGTATGACGAGTCGTTCATGAACTTAGTCGAAGCAGATGGACTTTGTAGGGATCGTAGTAGGTATAGCGTTCTGTGGTTTGTCATGGGGAAAAGGCGTGTATGTATGTAGAATAACAACGTGAGGCAAACAAAGAACAAATCATCTACTTAAGTTTCCGTTTTATGTAAGTTTTGTGACCGAGTGTTTAAGAGCAAATTCAGTCTGGCCAGTCATATAAGGGCACTCGCGAGGAAATAGCTTTAAAAGGTTGCCGTAATCGGTAAGGAGGACAGCAGGCTTAGCCAAGTTGATAATCTACAATCGTTAACGCTATTCACCTCGACGTTAAATCACGTGATCAACACAAACGAATAGAAAATCCGTAGACAAGTTTACATCGTTCAAAATGATAGAATAGAATGTTATCGTTACTACAATGTTGATCGCTATACTCTTTGGTAGGAACGCTCACCATAGACTAAAGTATAAGTTTTTTTTACAGACAGAGAACGAGCGATCGACTCAGTCGTGTCAACTTGGCTACCAATTTAACGCTTTCTACAATCGCTTACGCCGGGGCGTTTACGATTGTAGAAAGAGAATCGATACGAGACGTTTGTAACTTGACTAGGGGGGCTATTTACACAGGGTGTAAATTGACCCTTCACCAAGCCGTCAACCAAGCATTCTGTACCAAGCATGTAACTTTAAGCAAAAATTGTTACTGGGAAACGACCTTTTTTTTCGGGGTTAAAAATCACGTTTTACGGTAAAACTCAATGTACCGCACACAAAACATTGTGTTTATGATGATGGATTGAATAAAACGCGGGTCGTGGAGGAATTTAAATTAAAAATCTTACTTTTAAAAACCAGTATAGTTATGAAAAAAAACTTGGAACTACGACCTACAATATCACCGTAACTAGAACGTTCCCAGGTAAGGCCTAAAACAGGACTAAAAAATATATCACAATGATGGACAGAACCTTTCGGCTTTGTTATGGGTATTTTTACATCCTTTATATTATAAATTTCATACATTGGTTGCAGTCGATTTGCTTTTGTTCCTACCTTCATTTGTTTTTCACTTTCGTTTTTCAAAATCAAAATCAAAGCATTTATTTCAAGTAGGCCAGTTACAGGCACTTTTGAATTGTCGAAACAAAGATGAAAATTAAATGTAGCTACAGTCCCAGTTACAAGACATAAAAACTGTGAAAGTACTGTAGTTGCCCATCCCCTGGCGTAGATCTCTATGGAGAAGAAACTCCATGGACACTCTTAGAAATCAAAATATTGTTACAAAATCTTGGTTACATCATTCATGTTGAGATGGTATATTATGTGAGAACAATGTGTAGCAAGAAACGCACGTTACAAGTGTCCACAGTAAAAGCAAAACAAAAAAATACAATTCAAAAAAGAAAATAATTTATTCAAATAAGCACAGCGCCCGTTCACGAACATGACGCATGGATCAGCACCATTCAACTCAACCATTTTGAAGGGAACTAAATGATCCGTCACATGCGCCACCATCAGCGAGACTTTAGAGTGAGCATGACATCATACTCTCAACCGCCAGGACACATTCAAGTCAAGAAAAGACGTAGGTTTCCAGTGAATGATAGCTTTCTAGTACATAATACTCACACAATATGGGCTATGCGATTATATAATACTAAAGAGATTGAATCTATACAATGCAAAGATAGTTGTATGTACAATCTTCAGCAGCTCCAACAATACCATTTAATGCTATCAATTTATGCGCGCTGTCCATGTGGAGCAGGACCAACATTGAGCCAAGCATTTTTATCAGCGATATAATCGCTCAACTTGTATTATGCTTGCTTACATAGTGTGCGTTTAATGCATGTTTTAAATTTTTTCTCATTCAGTTCAAGAATACTTTAGTACCCCATGAAAGATGAGTCTACTTTAGCGAGTCTAAAGTCAAAGCGTAGCCAAACAAAAGCACATCGATCTTGCACCATGAAACCCAATCGTCCATGGTATATGGAGCTCCACCATACACATTCTCCACCTACTTAACCCGTCATTTTATGCCTATAGCTTCACAGTTCGTAAATCATTCACTTTTACGGTCACCGTCACTTCCGTAAAAAAGGGATTAACCCTTCAACTGGAAGTTATATGTTGGTATAACCGACCGCGAGGAGAGAATATTTAGTTACCACAAATTATTATTGGTATTTTTTGAGGGCTCGTGGCTAAATCATATTAGCCGTACGGGTTGATCTTTAATGTTAAACAAAGCTTACTGATATCGTTTACGATTCATCAAAGAAGTACAAAACGTTCAGCTATTCATCCATTGTACTACTTGAAGTAGTTGTTTAATCCAAAAAACATATGACAACTCTTTTCAGTCATGGGTGTTACTCAGTCAAGAATTTGAGTATGTGAATGGGTACCAAACATCGTCATTGATTGAAAATCTGTCAATGTAATTTTATATTTCAAAATAGTTTGACCTCATTGGTCAGATTAGGACTAAGATATGGACACGCCATCTACAATCAGCTTTGACCAGTTTCCCATTTGCACTGTGTATCAAAATGACAGCTGGATTATGTCAAAATGATAAGCAACAGATTGCTTCCGTGCGTTTTGTACTATGATCCCCGCTAGGCTCCCTGGGGGTCTAGACAAGACAAAATCGCTTTCAATTTGCAATAAATACGGGTTTCTGTCTGCATAATCAGCCTACAATGTTGACACTGTTAGGTCACAGTCGTCCTTTCTTTCTCGTTTGTGAGGTGGGGAATTAGGTTGTTATGCCACATGGACTCAGTAGGGGTCAGGGGATACTTCTATCATTCTTCTCATCATCATCTGTCTAGCCTTTTCCCAAATATGTTGGGGTCGGCTTCCACTGTAACCGGTTGCAGCTGACAATCAGTATTTTACATAGAGCGACTGCCTACCTAACCCTCACAACCCAGTTAGTTCTGGGTAATACGATACCCCTTGGTTATACTGGTTTTCAGACTATCGGGCTACTACCTGTAACGACTGTCAAAGATCTACAAATGACAGTCGGGACCAATGGCTTAACGTGCTTTCCGAAGCATAAAATAATCTCGGTATGTAATGGATGGGCATCCATCCACGGACCAACCTTGGCAAGCGCGGCTTAACCTGAACATCGACTCGAGAGGTTATTATTATTTAGGTCCTCTATCACTCTTCTACATCACCTCAAAACTAGACAAACATCAAAGTTAAACCATACAAACCCAGGATCTAAAATTAAAACGTAAAATTAATTCTCCATGGACCGCAGTCATAAATTAGGAGCAACCGCACGCCATCAGCTTGGCAGATTTATGGCAAAGATTCGATGTGGCTAACTGAGAGTTATTGGTGTCATGTTTTATACGACATATTCATATTTATATGACGTATAACTTTGAAGTGGGTGTGCTTTTCCGGTACACAGCAGTAGGTGACTGGTTAGGATGTTAGGGTTTTACTGGCATTTTGGGGTTTGGTGACGCAATTTCCCATTTTTTTTTTTAAACGTTGCCTCACTCTAGGAATTTCTCAGGTATCATCAGTGCGTTTACGAATACCTAAATTTTACATACATAAACAGTCAGACCCGAAACAACTACCTGTAGTATATACAAATATTGGTTCCAGCCGGGGATCCAGCCCACGACACGTAGTGCAGCAGCCAATTCAGTAACTGTGCCAACCGTGTCGTCATTGATTTCGTGTGTCAAATTGATTTTTAGAGATTGAATATAAAAAAAAACAGCGTTGCAAACTCTTTCTCATAAAAAAGCGATTTAATATACCTCACGTAATGAAATTCATGAATATACTAGAGTAAACTTAATTTCTAAAGCTAGATGGCAGAAAAATCATCAAAATTTTTACGTCTTCAAATTAGTTTTGGAATGGTCAAAATAGCTGTTGTGTAAAAACTAAACTTAATTTAGGCTATTGCTTTCTTTTTCTCTCTTTTAAAAAGAGAAAAACATGTCGACTAAAAACACGGTGAAGCGCAAGGCATAAACTAGTTTGACATCTCTAACTTAGTTCATAGCTATAGCCGTCCTTTTCGCGCACTGCCTTAGTTAGTTTTAGTAAAAGATAGCAATAGCCTATATTAAGTTTAGTTTGTGCACAACAGAATCGACACCATTGTCAAGTTCAACCCATACAATGCCGTTCATGTCAAAACATCCACAATAATCCCATACCCAGATCAACCCGTCAGATATTGAAAGAAGCCTTCCATGTTCTTTCACGCGCCCAAAAACTGAACAAGGATTGAAGGATACCCTTCTTTAAGGGCGTACACACACGATCGTTTGTTATATTGCAGAAAGAGGCTGACTAAATAAAAACCCCAGCACGGGTCAATCTTTAAGGATAAACAACACTTTCCCGGATCAGTTCATGGATGGGTGGCAATTAATTAAGTCTCTGAGCCTTGGAAAGTACGTTAAGCAGTTGACCCCGCTGTCATTCGTACATAATTGACAGACGTTACAGGTCATCATAAGTCCGACAATCCGGCAACTATTTTTGCCAAGGAGTATCATGTTCCCCAGAAACTGGTTTCTGAGTCGCGCTCGGTGTAAAATACAACTATACGACCTTAACATAGTTGAGAAAAAGCTGACAGATAAGCAAGCAATCATCTGCCCGGTTCCAATTGTGCCCGGTTGATGGCAATAGAGGAACTAATATAAAGAAAAACAAAATGGGGGATTTAAACATAACTGGCGAAATGTGGGTTTACTTAACATCTTTGCCAAACCCTTTGGCGATCACAGGCGTAATGGTGGAATGCAGAGCTAAAAGGCTTATAGGCGACGAGACGTTGGCAGCTTCGCTTCACAGCCTAGCTCATCGGCGTAATGTTGCCTGCCTGTCGGTCTTCTACAGACTGTACTTCGGTGAGTGTGCGCAGGAGCTCCACGACGTAATCCCACCATCACCCTTTTACCACCGGACTAGCAGACGTACTGCGGCGTACCATCCGCACTAGCAGACGTACTGCGGCGTACCATCCGCACTAGCAGACGTACTGCGGCGTACCATCCGCACTTGGTTGACATCCCGATGTGTCGTACTAAGCGCTTCTCCTCCACTTTTATTATGCGCACAGCCAAAGTCTAGAACTCTCTGCCTGCGTCTGTGTTCCCACCCACATTTAACTCGCCTGCCTTCAAAGCAAGAGTGAACAGGCATCTTCTAGGCACGCTCGTTCCATCATAGATCTCATCCATCGCTTTCCATCAGGCGTGATCGAGGCCAAGAGCAGGCCTATATTGTAATAAAAAAAAAAAAAGGCACGTTATGTTAGACAAATGTAAATTAATATTGTCTCTCTGTCGATGTCACTCGAACGCCAAAAGATCTTTGCAACATTGTTTAAAACTCTAGCAATGGCGCTATTAAAAAGAGTTGAACAAATATGCTGCCCTCTGACCGTCCGTAAGCAACCACCCTTATCTCTCTAACATGTGACAATAAAGAGTCAAGGGTCCCGTTTTAATATCTTCCCTTTGGCAAGTGTCGTATATCCGAGTGTTCTTCAGTTGTTATTATTTTTGAAAGTTTTCCTCGTCCGTAATTGGTAAGGCGATACAGGGGGTCCTTTTACAATGGTTATAGTCGCCGTTATTGGTAATTATGGATGATTTGTTGGTTTGTTCTCTAGAAGGTAACGTTAGAACTTGGTCTTTTGGGTGGCAAGATTGTTTATAAGTGACTTTGTTAATGGCTTTTAGTTTACCGATATTAAAGGAACGGTCTAGTATCTTCTGTGATATCTACAGATTGTAAACGGACCAATAACCGTCCCCCCGTCCAACGCCATCATCCAATCATTCTGTACATCAAACTAAGTAACTCTCCGAAAAATTATTGCCCGCGAATTTTTTTTTGGGATGAAAAATCACGTTTTACGGTAAAACTCAATGTAACGCTGTTCGCTATTCTGTTTCGGCTAATCTCCGAAGCGACTAAACCGATTTTGACGGAAATTTTACTAGCAGATGGCTGATGTAAGAGGGACTAACTTAGGCTACTTTTATTTTAAAAAAGGAATAGGGATCCGTGCAAAAAAAATTAAAACAATTGAAATTGTAAAAAAATAAAAAAAGGGAAGTGTTTTTTTTTTAAATAATTCTTTCACGCGAACGACGGTCGCGGGCAAGTTACTGGTAACTACAAAACAAGTGACCATTGCCTAACACCCGGTGAGATAGTAGTTAAACACGCGTTAAAAATGATGATTTTCTATTAGCATTTTCACAGTTTCAGTCAGCTTTTCCCAACTTCATATTTATCATGTTTCCATTTGATTTGAGTTCCCAATACTAGTATTCTGTTTTCAGTGTTAATGATAATATTAGTGACCATGTCAGTTTAAACACTTTTGCTGGGATTAGGTTTGACTCTTATCAGATACAGCTGAATACCAGTGTTTTTCATAGATCGACTGTCGTTCATCTGACGTCTATAAATAACCGAGATACTCAGTAAACCATACCCCTTGGCAAGACTACTCATTAGACAATTGATAACCAATAGGAGCAGAGCATAAATGCAAAATGTTGCAAAAACGGGGAAAATTTATTATTTTTTAAGAGCTTCCGTTGCGTGCGTTGCGTAAACGGTTATTACGCAACAATCACGTATGACGGAATTGTTCCTTTAAAAAGTTCTAAAAAAGTCTGCGATAGCATAAGTCTATGTTTTAAGGTTGACTCACACTCTCTAATCCTATATCTCTCTTATGTGACGCAGACGAAGTTGCGCGGGTCAGCTAGTCAGATATATGACGTCACTTTTCATACAAGCAATCTTCTTCTAAGGACCTAGAAAAATATTTCCCTGATAACTGATAAGCAAAACGGACGGCAATTCCATCATATCTAAACATTCACCATAGTATTTGTGTCCCAAATCTCTAAGAAAAAAATACATAATATGGACCGAGGCTGTAGTTACCAAGTTTTCTTGTTACATATCGAATTCAAGTACTCCTCAAATAGTCCACATATTTACTTAGTTTGCGTTTGTGTAAGAGGGACTTTACACTGGAGAGGTTTCTCGTCCGTTCGAGTTGGATTGCCAATTAAATGTTGTATAAATACTCGTGGTGTTTGAGAATATCTGTTTTGTCTGATGTGCGTGGTGGTTATTTCATTTCCTACCTTATTCTGTAATGTATATAATAGTGGCCATGTCTGGATGACAAAAGAAATACAAAAAAAGTTGTATGTTAATTAAAAACACAATGACAATAAGAACTATAGGAGATCTCTGGATGATCTTATTCTCTGCATGGTACTCATCCCTATCTCCTGCTGAATCCAAGTGCGGTGGAAGCTCCTGTACATCCTCAGGCCAACATAAACTGCTACGATTCCAATAATAGCCAAAACAATGTAGATCACAATGCTGAGCCGTTCCACGTGGCCTCCGATTTCCTTCAACGTCGCATCATTGTTGCCTCCAGCCGCGTTATGGCTGAGAAAAACCTCTTCTTTACCCTTTTTATATCGTGATCAGTGTGTAACACGATAACGAGGGAAACGGATAACGGTATCAGTGGATACAACTCGCCATGATCCGTGGCTAACGTGATCTGATACTGTGATCGGTGGAGACAAACCCTCTTTTTCCACTGTTGACCGACACATTATGATTGTACTATTGAGGTAATTATGCTGAAATAGTATGCTGAAAAACTGAAACTCTGATCAAACTATTTAGAATCCCCTTGGCAGAGTCCCAAAGCAGGGTCGCCATGTAATGTTGGGGTCCTTAAGGGGTGGTTTCAAAGGAAACAACCACATCTTTTAGGTACTATTTAATTAATAAATAAATAATTATAAAAGAAACGCACATGAGGTATAGTGCAAACTTAGCGTACATGAAACAGTTATAAAGGAGTACACTTACTCACTAAAGTAAAGGAGCATACAAGTATTATATTCTTACACATTAAGGAAGAGAGGACTAATAGAAAAAGAGGCGGCTTACTTAAGTAGGGTTTTCTGAATGATTTAAGTTTAGCGATGTAAGTTTCAGTGTTTATAAAGTTACTGTCATTAAGTATATTAAAATCACTGGATTTTCAGAAACGTATTACCAATTATTTGAAACCCTTCATGGTTTAAAATACCTCAAAAAAATTATGTTCATAACTGGCATTTCACAAACCTTTTAGCGGCAGAATAAATCTCAGTTTTAATAATCCAATTCGATCAAAACTAAATTACTACTTTACAAAAATCTACAATGTACCAGTCCCCTTATTTTCAACGTATCGGCCGTTCGATCAAGCCAATTACTTATTGGCTACAAGTTCAGGAGTAAGGTTTCATCTAGATTCAGATTAACATACCACATTATATTTAAGCTAGGTTTGACCTTGACCTTTGTCTAGCACGTGCTTATATGTTATTAATATAGTAACCAATTAGTGGGTTGATCAAAAAGGGCCTTGGGCAAATTCATATGGGACCTAGGCTGTCTGTGGTCACTGATGATTTTAGTATCATATGAAAGGGGTTTTGGTACCTGGCTAAAGTACAAACGGATGACAAAGAAGTGGAAACCTTTTTTTTTGGTGCTCCTGGTTTAAAAACTTCAACTAATTGAGAATTTGAGAACCTCCTCCTTTTTTGAAGTTAGCTGAAAAGATTATTCGCAATTTTTGTCATCAGTAAAGTAAAGAGGGTGTATATATGTATAGAGGGTGTACATATAAATAAATTCACGAATTTAGAACATTGTGCAATATAAACCTGAAGTGTGATGTTGAAAGAAATGATATTACGTGCATTCATGCACAGACAAATAGACATGAATGACAGAAACAATACGTGTGCTTAAAAATCCAATAGTACGCCACATAAATTCAGAAGACCATCCGATATTTAAATATTTGTTTTGCCTAAGCAAGGCTACAATGAAACCCACTCCAATATCACACACATTAATTTGATATCATTATGGTTATCCGTTTTCAGAAACAGTTCGGAAGGCTACGCTTATTATAATCACTGTCAGTTCCATGGAAATTTACTCGATCCCGACCGGAATTAAATTTAGAAATTTGATTTGATTTGATTATTCCCGGTAGTTGTAGTTCCCCTTTGGCAGTTTCATCAATATCAAATAGCTTTCCATTAAGACGATTTCTATGAACGTGCAGTTTTGTTATGCAAGTTCTTTGAAGGCCTTGTTCCTTCATTGGTCTTAGCAGTCGCAAGCGGGCCTTGGTTCGATTTTCAAAGTGTTAATAGGAACTTCTCAGTAGCAGCCACGGAGACTGGTCTTGTGCCTGGTTGATGGCAATACGCTTGCCCCTTATTACATGGAACTTAAACATAACTGGCGAAATGAGGGTGTACTATTAGGTGTACCTCTGCATAACTCTTCGGGGATTACAGGCGTGATGGTATGTTATGTTCTTTGAATTATAATGTATTTTTTTACACGGTCATGGTATGATACGGTGTAAGATAAGATAAGATAGGATTTATTTATTTGTTTAAACATAAAGAAATCTTATCTTATCTTATAACACGTGGACAGATTCCTTAACAGTTTCTAATAATGATTTTAGCAAACCGAATTTCTTACATTTTGGCTTCATAGACTTTTTAACTGTACTACTTAGCCAGTCACGTAACATTGATTCTAGTCTAACTGAATCACAGAATAAATAGTACAAGTAAACTGAATATAAATGAATTAACCAGTTTAATAATAATAATTCAGACATCTCACTGCGAATACGCCATTGAGTCTGCTCGTCAATCAAAATCGTAATTTTTTTTACCGAATAATTCAGTTTAAATTGATTCAATTTACTGAATATTATTGAACCCTATTATCCGCACAAGCCGTACTTATTCAACCAAAAGTCGTTTGACAGCTCAAAATCTCGAACGTCTAGCGTTTGATTGAACCAATTAGAAGGCATTTCATACCGAGTACGCCTCACATTGTCGAGATGACTATTAGTACAATTTCGTTCACATAGAATTCAGGATTATTCTAGACTAGCTTATGCTCGCGATTTTGCTCGCGAGAAGGTCGAAATTTATTTCACCGGATTAAAACGATCCTATGTCAGAGGGTTCCCCAACACTAGGATTTTCTCCTGTATCGTAGGTGCGTTTACAAACATTTAGACTCACACAATTATATTTGTATAATTATGTGAGTTAGACCCTGAACAAACTATCTGTAGGTCACAAATATTTTTTCACTTCTCAGCTCTTAAAGTACGCCAATATAGCCCTACATAGTGGGCCTAAAGTGGCCCTTTTAGGCCCTAGGGCGTAAAGTAAATCTCGTACTCGTGACTTGTTGAGCCACGAGTACCTCGACGTGCTCTCCCCAGGCTGCCGCGACCTGCTGCTGCGTGATGCGCACATTTAGCTTCAAGTAAAAAATCTGACGTGATTTTTATTTTATTAAGTAATATTTAATAAATGTTTTTGTACTAAATTGACTATTTTTCTCACACTCAAAGTGAAAAGTACATTCCATTATAACTCGGTTCCTATTTACTACCTCGTATATAATGGGTCATTTTAGCCATTTCAGTCAGCCATGTCAGCCAGTCATTTTAGCATTTTTTTGTACTGTGCGGGGATCGAACACGCGACATGCAGCGTAGCAGCCAATCATTTAGCCACTACAACAGCCATCATTTGCCTAGCCTTTTCCCAACTATGTTGGGGTCGGCTTCCAGTCCAACCGTAAGCAGCCGAACACCAGTATTTTACATGGAGCGACTGCCTATCTGACCTCCACAACTCAGTTAGTACTAGGTTATACGATACCTCTTAGTAAGACTGGTTTTCAGACACTGCAACAGCCGTGCCATCAAAAAAAAAGTTAATTCCAACCATTCAGCTGTAAAAGGTATCAGCCAAAGTTACTTTGGCATTGATAACCATATTGGTATGGGTTCCTTCAGACGTGGTTTTAAATGATAGTTTGAAGGGATTCATTTTATTGAAGGGTTGATTGAATTTCGAAGAGTCTTGTCAAGATTAAATAAATGGTTGAATATCATTGGTGGAGCAGACAAGGTATTGGCGAAAGGAGAAATTTAGTAGGTACCTAATTATTTTTCTACTCGAATCGTTGACTCAGATTTTATGCGACCAGTACGTACCGACCTGGACAGCTCCGTTGGTTTGCCTCATTCCAGTCCTGGAGGAAGCAATAGTACACGACGGATAGTACACTAGGAAGGTAACATAGAAGACAGGACTGGTCTTCACTAAATGTCTCTTTGGACTAGTGATCGCAATTGCTACTGCTGAGGCTACGATGAGGCTTGACATAGCGATCTTTGGTACCAGGATTTTAGGTTTGTATGCGATTGATGTCATGGGATTTCAACATAAATCAAAATCTAGATGAACAGTTGCCAACGCATCAGCTTACTACAAACTGTATTTTCTCATTTGATTTTGAGCTTAACAAACAACATTTTATAATCATTTGTTCTCAATCAATCATTGTTTAAAATCATTTGGAGAAATTTTACAGTTTGTGGTTACTTGGTGTGCTGGCAGCTGTACTATTGGTAGACCTCTACTCGCGACCTTTATGTTATTAGACTTGTTAGACATAACAACAAAATAGGACTTTATTTGCCTAAGTGTAAGGTCAGAAATGGAAAAAAAGCATTGGTGTTTGTTTGACTTTCAACGGTCTTTTGTCGTTTTTACAGTAAGTTTCCAGTTGATTGATATGCAGTAATTATCCTCCTACCCTTATCTCACTCTATTTGGGGTCGGCGTAGCACGTTTTACTTTATAAACTTCTGTAGTGGCGACCGCGAACAAAAGACGTTGTGTTGGAAGGCCTCCCACTAGGTGGACCGATGACCTGGTGAAGGTTCTGGGGATCCGCTGGATGCGAGTCGCATGGGACCGGTCAATGTGGCGACACTTGGGGGAGGCCTATTTCCAGCAGTGGACGTCCTTCAGCTGAGATGATGATGATTTACTTTATATAAGGCTTAAACTAGGAACTTAAATCCAACTGAACTGAACTGCAGCTATGCAAAACATGTCGAAGCCACATTTTTCTTCAATCCCCGTTGAAGGAAGATCTGAAATTCTCAAACATCGCGAGACTAAAACCATTTATGACCTCATTTACACGGTAGCGTAATAATGCTTGTATACGAATGGAAATCATTTGAAATCCACATCATTATACTAAATCTAAACCAAACCTGTTAGTGATATTGGAAAGCGTTTATAGATTAGCTTAATGACTAAATTATTACTGTTGATGGTAGTCTACCTGCATAGGTACCTAATTATTTTAATATAGAGAAAGACAAAAATCAACCTTAGTTTCGTTTGAACAATATTGTATCAAATATGGGAATCCTTTGGGGATAACATAAACAACTGTAAGTTTTAAACAAAAAAAAAACACAAATACAACAAAAATAGACTCTTTAACTGACAAAACATAACTTTACACTAACAAAACATTTCAACTTCCCATTTATCTTTAAAAACTCCATACAAATATAGCTGTAGCCATATTTAAAACGAAACTAGTAAACTATTGTGTGGTAGGACAGGCAAGTGAAGCTACACGGAACGGTGTTCATCAAAAGATAGCAATGAATGAAATGCTTTCACTGTCCACCGGATGGACTGGCACACAAACTGAGGTGGATGGTTTTATGTGGTGCTGAAGCAGGAATTTTAATTTATGGCAGTATTTGGGAATGTAGGCCAGCTCGAGCAAGTCGATTGTTGAATAGAAGAGAAAAATCTGTTACAGGCTAAAAATATAATAATAAACCATTTTTTTCAGGTAACAAAGACCCATAGATATACATACCTAAACCTTACAACATTAACCTAAATATACATACTAATAACATTTTTGTTAGTTTACGTAACTTAACACTATGGTAGTAGTACTTTCTTCACTTGCACGATTTTTTTGTGCGTTCTTGTGGAATTTGTCCGCGGAAGCGACGGAACACCACATCCTGGGGCCCAAAACTTTTTTCCAACACCAAATGGAGCAAGCAAGTTGGTATGCGCAGCACAAACGCCTTGAATTTGACGTTGCTGTACTCTTGGCGTGTACTTCAACCTTTGGCGCACTACTACACCCGGTTGGTCGGCTTCGCGGCGCGCAGTTTAACGCTCCACAGGAGCCTTGCCGAAGCGGTTCTTACAGCTGCAGCTGATAACGTCCAATTTTCCGTGTGTTAACGCGTGCTTTTACTCTGCAACTAGATAATCAATATAGAAGCTTAAAAATAATTAGGCTCTTAAAACTAACTCTTCGATGTAACCTAGCGTTACAATACTGTGTGACAACCTTGGTATGGTGCTAACATAGTGCGGCCTTCAGGCATTTTGAGGGACGATACGCTTGCTATTCCTGCTCGCCTGGTACATGCGATCACTTACCCGTCCACATTTTAAGCTTCAAGGGAATATTTGCAGCATAATTATGATCGAGAGGAGTCATGAGAATGTTTTCTGAAATGGATAGAACATTGTTGAGAACATAGAGGTAAGTTTAGGAGCTGCAAGAATGGAATAATTTATGAAAGAAAACTCAATAAGATAATAGGCATGACGACAGTGTCAAAAAATTGCAAATCCATTTAGTCCGTCAGTTAGAGTATTTGAAATTAATGGATACGTATTTTTGTTTTTGTAAATCAATGAATATTGACAAAGATAAAACGCATCAAAACTCGGGAGTGGGGGCTCGTGACGTCAAAACTAGGTAAAAATGATACCTAGGCGTGACGTATTGAGAATTTTAAAAGCGTCATATTATCTTCGTCAATTTTGGTAACAAAAGAAAAAACACGGGTCAAATATATTTTGATAATCTAACTGACGGACTAATTAATTTTTTTTTTGTCGTCTCGCCTATTATTAACTGTGAATGAATTGGAAATAAATACAACCTTCAACACAATTATTTGAATAACTTTTTGAATTGCTACTGCACTATTTAAGTATCTATTGCTGAAGTTAAATCTAAGAGCTCTCATCGACTGCAACTATGTATGGCCAGAGAGATATTAATTTCCTGATCAAACACACCCACACTTTACCAGTTATAATTAAGTCCCATGTAATAGGAGGCGAGCTTTTTGCCATCAAATGAGCACAAATCCAGTCTCCGTGACTGCTACTGAGAAATTCGTGATGGTAAAACCCAATAAAACTTTGCCCGACCCGGGAATCAAACCCAAAACGTTATGCTCAGCAGTCGCGCTTGCAACAAAATAAATATAAAGGGTGTAAAAAGACTCTTAGCGAAACCGAAAGACACTTGTTTTCCCTGTCATTGCGATAATTTTATTGTTCTAGCTAGACTACTAGCATTTTTTTTTTTAATACATGTTTTGAATGTAAGATTTTTACTATTCAATCCAACCATCAGCACAATGTTTTAAGTTCGTTACATTGAATCCTACCAAAAAACGTGATATTTCACTACAAAAAAAAGTAATTTCCCTGCAAAAAATTTTTGCATGGAGTTACTTAGTTTGATATACAGAATGCTTGGTTGACGACTTCGTGATGAGTCTGTTTACACCCTGTATTAATTTCAAATGATGTGTTCATAAATCATTTTGATCTTCAACAATTATAGCGGAACATGATGAAGCTGAAGATACTGTCATGCAGTCTCCAACCACTTGACACAAGATACTTGGCACGATCTCGCTTGATCAAACAGTATCCACTTCCCGAGACATCCGAAGCGTTCACAGATGTTACGCTAATTAATTGCAATTATGAACATTTAACGAGCACTTATCTACGCTTTGATCACTGATATTTCATATCGTTGTCGCAAAAAAGTCTATCGTTGAGACCTTGATTATGTTTTCTGATTGGGGAATGGAATATTGATTTTTTGTTTGATTGATGGAAGACATGCTATTCAATGTTGTAATGTTTTAGAATTTATGTTCTGGTGGTTGCAGAACAGGCTTAAATATTAAGGGGACTACAGAAGCTAAACTCGAGTTTTATAATGCAAAAAAACATATGATTCACTGCAATAAACAAAACCAGAAAAATATATGATATTCTTCAGGATTAATGTAAGCACGATAGTATTTTAAAAAGCTAATACAACTAATTTTACTCGATAAAAAAAAATCACAAACTTATCTCTAAAAAAAATCTCTAAAAAATTCGAGTAAAAAAACATAGGTACTAAAATACATGCGATCTTTCTGATTTTTTGGAAAATAATTCTACAAGCAACATATTAGCATGATAGTGTTTTATTGTTTTAGTCCAATCAATTTTTTTTTTGTAAATTGCAAAAAAAAACACTCATTTCGCACTATTCAGCCCGCAGTGACTGACGTAACAACCCTTTTGTAGTGCAAGCTGATTAGAACTTTATTCTTACAAACGAAGTTTGAACCACCACAAATAGAGTTGCTAATTTAGCTCCTGTAGTCGCTTTAAGTTAAATCGTTTAAACCCGGTCTCTATGTGATGTCAATAGGCTCACCACTGAGCCTATAGAGACCAGACACAAAGCCAACACCGCATTGCTACTGAGGAATACCTGGATAGGAAACACACTTTGCTTGACCTGGAAATAGAACCAAGGAGCTCATTCTTGGCAGTTGCGCTTGCAACCAATAGTGGTTGCAAGCGCAACTGCCAAGAATGAGCTCCTTGGTTATATATCTTGTGCCGTAAGTGGTATAGACCACTTACGGCCATTTTCAATAACTTACTGACAGGTATCGGTAGGTTGCTATCTCTGTCTGTTTGACATTTAGCTTACGGACGGTTAGAAACAAAACGTCACAGAAAAGCTTTCTTTGATTTTTTAGGAATCAAGTGACAGGTAGGTGACGCGGATTGGATATTTCAAGCTAACTTTGTTTATAGAAACACCGATGACGAAACTACGGTCGTGGGCATATTAACCAACAGTTATGTAAGTTAGTAAGTTATAGAAAACGAGCGTTAGGTAGTCACACATTAGGCAGTCTATCCATGAAATACACTAATCTAATAGTAGTCGTATTACGTGCAAATTGCCAGATTTAGCAGAAGTTTGGGTAAGTAGAACAGCGTTGTCTGTATCACTCACACAAGGTGTAAACAGACCCTTTACGAAGCCGTCAACCAAGCATTCTGTACATCAAACTAAGTCTACGCAAAAAATATTGCTGGGAAACGACTTTTTTTTTGGGGTGAAAAATTACGTTTCACGGTAAAACTCAATGTAACGCACTCAAAACTTTGTGCTGATGGACGCATTTAATAGTAAACGGGTTATGACGGTATTTAAAGTAAAGTTAACACCTTAAAAACTAGTATTTGAAAAAAACTTGTGATAATGTTGGAACATTGACCTCCAATATCTCCGTAACTCCTCACCAGAACAAAATCCTAAAACTCCGGACCAGAACAAAAAATGATCGTAATTACGGGGAAAACAAGTGCCTTTCGGCTTCGTTAAGGGTCTATTTACACCTTTTATGTAATTATCACAATTTATTTGACAGTAAAAGACCACGCGCACTACACGACCCCGGACACGACTTTTGGCCGCAAAGCTTTGTCATCAAACTTTCTATAGTTTGATCGCACAAGCGGGAACAGTGCGAACAGGCGTCCGAACAGTGTTTTATTTGGAAAGCGGAGAAAATTTTATTTATTTTATCTGTTGAATTAAAACTTGGCCCCACACTAGATATTTATCCTGTATTGTGGCGCGTTTACAAACATACAAACTCACATACACAAATAGCCAGACACAACAACCTGTAGAAAATACAAAAATTTGTTCCGTGCGGGAATCGAACCCGCGATACGCACTGCAGCAGGCTACCGATTAGCCACTGCGTCAACCTACAAAATAAAAAAAGTAAATATTTCACGCTCACAATGCTATCTATTCTACTGTTACAAAAATAGTGTTTCGCTAATTGTATGTCCATTATGTTTGGTCATAATTGTTAATTTGGAGTAAATTGGTGAAGTTAGAATCAGCACTTTGCCCTACCCGGGCACGTAACCTATCTTCTCACGTTCACCAGTAATGAAATGATGAAATGAAATGATGTTTATTTTTGCAAGTAGGTTCTTACAAACACTTTTACACATCATTTTTTTTTAAACTAGATGGGGCCGGTGTTTCGTACCTGACTACTCTGAGAAGAAACAGCCGAAACAAACTCAGAGGTCTCTTTTGAAGTCCAGACATAATCTTGTTCAATTCAGATGAGGACTATGCAGATTAGTGTCTGAGATGGTCTTTTGAAGGAAGAACCACACAGATTTGAGTGGACCTGTCCAGTCAGTGCGAGCATTTGTCAGTTATCGTGTAGCTCGACTTATAACTCAAGGAGCTCAACGAAACGACGAACAATACCAAATAAAGGACATTTGGGTAGGTCGCTTATAGTACTCAAACCGCCAGACAGCATCTAGCGCTTGCAATATTATTATTATATTATATAACATTGTCGTAATTTAGTGTCAATTGTCTTCACAAAACGCACAAATTTGGTGAAATAATATGCGTAGGAAGCCCTAGGGCTAAGGGTACGTACGAGTATCTCCAGAGTATATCGGGTAGCAGCTGGATAAGAGAGGCCGAGGCTTTAAACGGTGTGTGATTGGAGTGACATAGTTATGATCACAAGCCTGCAGTCCATTGATCATTCGCCATCTAATTGATTCATCATCATCATCATCAGCCTATAATGTTCCCACTGCTGAGACACGGCCTCCTCTCAATGAGAGGGATCTAATTGATAAGTCCACAGTAATGATGCTGTTGATTCACGATTTTTCATGTCTGTTCCTAACAAAGATCCTACCTCTGAGTTTCTTAGAATTCCACTGTTATTTCAATTATTAGTCCAGCTTCAGGCACCAAAAAGTAAAGACTCTTCTATAGCGGTTAAATCAAACAAAAAGCATTAAATTTCATATAAAACCTTTACAGGCTGCAGCGTGCGGCTGATATGATTTATTTTCTGTAAATAAGTAAAAAATAAAGGATTTAATAAAAAGTATGTATGACCTAAAAAGAATCCAATAATACACAAAACCCAGACTATCTCCCTAAGGCAACAGATGTTACAAAAACCGCTCCTTTTTACCTAGAGAAAAAAAAAAACATTCTTTTAGAAATACTAAGTTTTTATTCAACGTAGAAAGAGCAGGCAATAAGCATAATGTCAGCATTAGTAGGGAATCGCGTGTGTGTCTGACCAAATGTGAGCATTGACCCAATTTCTCTTAGGAGTATTATTATACGAGATTTTTTTTGTTTGTATATTTCGTCTTGCAGGGGTGGTGAATCTTTTGGCTGGCTTGTTAATACGGGGTAATAAAAGGGGTGAAGTAATTGTTTGGGGGTAGACGGTAGAAAAACCCTTAGAAGTAAAAAACCTAGTCAGTTTGAATTGTAAACTTTGATAAATTTTCAGGATAGATAATTTGACCTGTATTCGTATGTGTTGTGGATAAGGAGGTCAATGTCTCACATCCCGATTTAGAAAAAAACAACCGTTTTTTCCCCGGCAACAGTTTTTTTTTACTGATTTGACTAGAAATATCTCCTGTTTCGTGGCGTGGGTGCGTTTACAAACATTTAAATTGTCATACACAAACAGTCAGACCTATATCAAATACCTGCATTTCATCACCGCACGTGACAAATATTTAATATTTGTGGAGCCGCTCGCTCAGCCACTACTCCAACCTAAAACAGTGGACAGACTATTTCGATGCATGTATGAAAAGCTATTGTTTTCTGCACTTAAGGCTAGTATGAGTTCTTTCACCTTTTCATTTTGCATAATTTCGACTTCTTGATTGGAGTTTTCAAAATAAGCTAGATCGTAAAATTATATTATTATTGCAGATTAAAAGATTTTAGACCACTTCAAAGTCAAAATTAAGTGTCAAAATATGCTAACGCGACAACTAATAAAATTAATGGTCCCTATTCAAACTAAACAACAGAATTATTAACCCTTTTACGAATTACTGAACAATTTTGGACCAAACTATTCCAGTTATTGTGATTATAATATGATAACCATGATCTTTACAAAAATAATGTTTTATTATTATCAAATCTTTATTTCAGATTAAAACTTATTCTTAGCACTTTACATACTTAATAAAATAAAACAAAATACAATTACAATAACAACAACAGCCCATAACGTCCACTGCTGGACATAAGCCGATGGGAGGAATTTGCCGTAATCTCCACGCTTGGCAGGCGGATTGGAGATCGCAGTGATGAAAGACTAACAGAAAACGCTGCTGCCCGTTCTCTGGTAATTACAATAAAATCAAAATAATAAAATAATAACACATCACACGATACAATTCTTAATTTATATCTAATAAAACTAACCCCCCCATTCTTTATCCCTATATCGTTTTTCTTATGGTAGGCTAACCAAATGTTGATCATCCCTGACTTGAGTGAATGCGATTGGATAATCTATGTATAGTATGTAAAAGGCTATCAAATTTGATTGAGGAAGTTAGTCTTTCAGTCTTGTTAGGGTTAAGTATTAGGGAAAATGCTGGAGGATGCAAATGTCGTGGTATTTTGTATTTGTGGGTTGAACAGAGAAGACAGTGTCGTTGCAGTAATTTATTTGGAGTTTGTGATAGGTGTTATTTATTGTCGATAGAGTTTTTTTTATATTCGGGTGGGAAATAATGAAATTACGCCTCCTGCTCTCGGCGGAGCGAAAGGGAGTGTCAGACTTCTACTGACTTAAACCCATCCATGTTCCTTCTTAGCCCTTTGTGTTCCAGGGCGGCGGTATCTCTTTCGAACAGTCCCGCAGCCCCGGCAGGCATAGGCCCTTGCATCGACTTGTGTTGGTTTTTAAGTTCAGATGCATTTTTGGAACATTTTAAATTGACGCTTCATCTGTACTTGATCTAAGTTTTGTCCTCGTTATATTGTTTGGGAAGAAGATCTAAAATGTATGAGTAAATTCAAGATTTGGTGTTAAGCAAATTAACTAACGGTGTACAGATTATCCATACGTTGAAAACACAACTGCCATTCTAAATTTGAAGTGAGGTGTCACTTTGCTCAGTTAATTTTCTTTAGTACACAAGTAGATCTAAACAATGCATTGAAAAAATATGTGGCATCCTATAAACCTTAGACAAGCGCCGCTCTTTTTATAAAGATATATTTTTAGGGTTCTCACTCCAAATAAAACACCATGATAATTTTGCTTTGCTTTTTGTTATTTTTTTAGCTACATTTGTACTTTAAGATGTCTCTAACAAAGTTGTCACTGTATTGAAATAAAGAAATTTATATATTTTTTTATATTTAGTTTTTTCAATCTGCCAAACTCTTCTCTCTTCTTGACAAATTTAAGTGGCAGTGGGCAGGGCACATTCCTCGCAGAATGAATGGCCGATGGGGCCGAAAAGTTCTGGACTGGCGACCGCGAACCGGAAGACGTTGCGTTGGAAGGCCTTCCACTAGGTGGACCGATGACCTGGTGAAGGTGGCGAGAATCCGCTGGATGTGAGTCGCACGGGACCGGTCAATGTGGCGACACTTGGCGGAGGCCTATGTCCAGCAGTGGACGTCTTTCGGCTGAAATGATGATGTTTTGTTTTTTCAATCCAATGACTGCTAAATAAACTTTTTGCCCAGATTTAGCTCTCGCATCTCCGGATTTACCCATTTCGACATTGTTGTTTCGTATGTACAATTTAATCCAGCTCAGCTCAAAGGATTAAATTTTACATTTTACAGCGCTACGTTAATTTTATATAAAGGTTTGCTGTCTAATCTTTGTGTAGAATAACATGTGTTTTGAGTTATGAGTGCTTTGTACGTAATTATGTTTTGGTGTTATGTTTTTTTTTGTTTTAGGTACATATTCGGTTTTTTTTTGTTTGATAGCCTGTGCAGTCCCACTGCTGGTCAAATGTCTATCCCCCCATGAGCTTTTAACCCGTGCCTCCTCGAACCAGCCCTCACCTTACAGGTCCAGATCCTTACATCACTTCTTTCAGGGCCGGCCTCGGTGACGCGGGCAGACCGCTGGGCAAGTCTCCTCACGTGTCATTGTGTCATCGTGCATGTGGTAGACCTGACCCACTCAATAGGCGGGACGACAAAAAAAAACTAATTAGTCCGTCAGTTAGAATATCAAAAAACCGTTACGTAAACCAAAATTGACGAAGATATGACGCTTTTAAAATTCTCAATACGTCACGCCTAGGTATAATTTTTAGCTAGTTCTGACGTCACGAGCCCCCACTCCCGAGTTTTGATGCGTTTTATCTTTGTCAACATTCATTGATTTACAAAAACTAAAAATACGTGTCCATTAATTTCTAATACTCTAACTGACGGACTAAATAAATTTGCAGTTTTTTGATACTGTCGTCATGCCTATTCTATTATAGCCTAGCAATCTTCTTGCTAACGTCTACTAGATGCCCGTTTTCAAACACAGCGTGGTGTATAAAACCCTGTTTTGTTTTTTGACAGCTAGCAGATCAGCATAACACCCTTCATTAGCTTCTTCAAATACCATAGGTACCAGACAGTTTACAAAACTTTTACGACTCGGCGCCCGGCAATCGATTTCAATTTCTTGTCTGTTTTCGAAATATACTAACTGGCCCAAGTAGATGTGTTCTGTTGTTTAATTTAAATGAAGATAAAAGAGTTTTTTGAGAGCAGCGGTGGCCCAGTGGTGGCGGCCCCGACTTACGAACAGTAAGTCGTGGGTTCGAACCCAGACAGGCGCATTACTTTGTGTAATTTATTTCATCACCACTGCTCTCAAAACGGTGAAGGAAAACATCGTGAGGAAACCGGCATGTCCTAGAACCAAAAATTCGAAGATATGTGACATCTACCAATCCGCACTGGGTCCGCGTGGTGGATTATAGCCCGTTCCTTCTCATAGGGAGGAGGCCGTGTCCCAGCAGTGGGAACATTATAGGCTGATGATGAAAAGAGTTTCTAATGCCTGTTTTCTCTACCACGAAGCGTCACGATTTTTATCATTCGGCACTGGGTCGAAAGCTAAAACCCTCACTGTAGCAGGTGCACCAAAGCCGAAATAGTAGGGGTGGTTTTCTGCTACTAGGGAACACAACTATGACGATTAAAGCACAATGTTCAAAAACTCCACAGAATGTCAATAATAAATACAGTGCATACACGTACCTTGGACTGCTACGACACACGCTGAGCCTTCCACCTCCGATGGTTCTAAGGGCAGGAACACAGGAATTTCAGGATGCGAGCCTGAGATTCATGCGCGTAGAAGGAAGAAAACGATATTTTGTCCAGTATTCGGACAGGAGAACCTTGAGCGCGAAAGGAGATGTTCTCACTTACATGGGCTTTTCGAAAGACGTGTTTTCGCTCCAACTTTTTTACGAGTCACGGTATGCACCACAGACTAATAAGGTCTGCGTTTTGTTATCCCAAACTGATGTAGCGTTGAGCATCGATTACTAGGATTTGTAGAATTAGAATAAATTGCGTTTAGTTTTGTACGATCACGGACACTCACAGCGCGCTTCTATTCAGGCAATTATTCAGGTGTGGTGTAGCTTTGACTAAAACTAATCGTGGCATTAGAATTGTAAGCAAAAATTAGTAAATATACTCATCATTTAGTTTTTTTTTTTTGTATTTATATTTTCTTGCACCCGATTCTCTCTTATGGTGAAAGCGTTAGGGTAGCCCGCGCCAGTGCTAGTTGTATGTTGATTAAAAAAATACAACCTAGCACTGGCCTGAAAATTGCAAAAAACGTAAGAAAATCTGAATTTCGCGGGCTACCCTAGAGCTTCAGCCTTAAGGGAGAGAAATCCTGTGTTTTACTGCGACGTAGGTGAAACTGGAAACTTGTTTCTGAATAAAAAGCGAAATGTTACTATAACCCAAAAATACCTTCCCTTTCACCACACACAGCCCGTAAAACATAAACGTATAAAATAATGTTCCATTTTTGCGCCACTCAACGATAACCTCGCCCATCGTGTTTGACAAATGCGTTAGCACCGCACATTACAATGTTATAGCATCTACCCCCGCATATAGTATCTATCCCTGTATGTATAGCATCTACCCCACATGTATAGCACTGCTCTTAACCGCACTTGCATGAGTGCAATTTGTTCCTACAAAATTTTGGTAATGGGGTGAGCAGGATTGTAAGTGGTTGAAATTGTATTGGCTGATGGAAGGTTGGATCATGGAAAAGCAAATAGCTGTACAGGCTGTGAACAGACTCTTCACGAAGCCGTCAACCAAGCATACCGTACATCAAATTATGTAGTTTTTCGTAAAAAATATTGTTGTGAATCAATATTCGGGTGAAAAATTATGTATTACGGTACAACTCAATGTAACGCGTTTAAAACATATGCTAATGGATGGATTGAATATTACAGGGGTCGTGGAGGTGTTTAAAGTAAAAATCTTACATTAAAAAACATGTATAAAAAAAAACATGTTGTAAAAAAGTTGTAACTTTGACCCCCAATATCTCCGTGACTAGAAGGTTCCCAGGTATCATATGGTCTAAAACAAAAAAATGACCGTATCGACGAGAGGAACAAGCCTGCCTTTCACCTTTGTTAAGAGTATTAATTTTTCTGTAACACCCTTTCTATCAGTTGAAGTCGGCCTGTGGATGTTGAAATTTATATTATGGGAATGGAAGGCTGAATAAATTGAGAAGCTAGCACTAGGTCCTTATTTATGTACCTACATCTAACTGAACTGCACTGTTAATCGGAATTTCGAAAACATGTGATTTCAGACCACCTTCTGTTATAGAAACCTGTACTGAAACGATTAGGCCAGGCTGATTATGCTATAATGGCTATGTGAACTTCGTTGTTACCCTCTTATTTGTTCAGTTAAAGGTTGATTAGAAGATCATCAGAATTAGTATTACCTTTGGATGACTTTAGTAGACTTTAGCTTCTACTCTGCTTCCAGTTTAAACATACTGAAGTCTAATTTGAGTATTTTACAGCTAGACACTGATTATGATAAGGCATCGGCTATTCCTCACGGCTACATTGGTTATCAGGCATTAAGGATTCATTGTAAACCTACTGTAATTTGTACCTCAAAAGAAAGTATATTTAAACTACAAGAGGCAATATCTAAAAGTAGTTTAAAAAAAGAACAAAACATGATCAAACTCGTTTATTTAACCGACTTCAAAACAAAAGGTTTTATTTTGAAATCGTGTTCGCGAAATTCGTTCACGCGCCCCATTACAATGTTATGGCACGGTACTCCTCTTAACCGCACTCAAATGGGTGCAATTTGTACCTAGCTGGGTTTTTGTTAAGTGTTAACAATCATTGCACTGAAATTACTCAAAGCGGTTAACGAAGTAGATGAAAAAGAGAGAGATGTAGAAGTTTATTTATATTATAAAAAATATTAGTAAAACTGTACCGTATTACCCAGTACTAACTGGGTCGTGGAGGTCAGATAGACAGTCGCTCCATGTAAAATACAGGTATTCTGCTGCATCTGATTAGACTGAAAGCCGACTCCAACATAGTTGGGAAAAGGCTAGGCAGATGATAATTAGTAAAACTGAGACAATTTAATTTTTTTGTTTTCATAATTTTAGGAAACTGTGATGAGATGACGAGTAATAGAGAAGTGTGGAAGAAGACATGCTGCGCCGACCACAAATGAATTTTTATAAGGGCAAGAAAATAATATTGATGACGATTTAAGGAAACACCATATGACCTGATTGTCTCCAAAAGAACGTTAAGCAATTGATCCCGGAAATAAGCAAAATACTGTTACATCTGAGCTTCAGCTTTTCAGCGACATCTGAATAGATTGGAAGCCGACTCTAACAAAGTTGAAAAAGGCTCTTCAGATGTTGTTAGGAATTCAAACGAGCGTGTCCTATCCATAAACGAATTCTTTTGAAAATCATTATGTTTGATGATATACCAAAAATACTTTTACTTAAGGTTCTGTAAAAAAAAAACTAGAGTTATTTATTATTCCGTCACAGTTTTTACCCGTAAATCCAGTGTAATTTTGCTCTATTACCATTAACTTGTTGGTAAAACTTTAATTGTTATAAATTTCACTGTATCCATACGTATCTTGCTTGACAAATCTGTTCCGACCGCACATAACAATGTTAAACCTCAGCGTTCCTCTCGACCGCACAGGAATGACTGCAATTTGTATCAGCTAATTTTGTGTGATGTGAACAGAATTGTAGGTGATTAAAAATATATTGTTGTATTATGTCAAAGCCATCATTGCACGTGTGTTGTTTGTGAGAGTTTTGTTTCAACAACTTTTAGGGGTCGGGAACCGATCACTTTTCCGATTTTTTTCTGTTTGAGTTTAATTTTACCGAAAATTATTGACCAACATCTTGTTTGCTATATTAATATGCATTATTTAACATACGAGTATTTTCAGATCATCGAAGTATCATGTGTCATAGGTATTATTTTTCCGAACTTCATTTCGTCGATTTACAAAATAACTTTTTGCTATTGGCCGAATTCTCTTTTGAACTTTTTTCATTTGCAAAATGATATATTTGCCATATACCACGCCGAAACAACATTTTACGGATTATTATTTGGTCACAAATATAATAATCGGTTTCTTGGTAGCATTTTCAATATTAAATTAAAATAGTGTCTTATAAAGTCAATATTATGTTGTGCTACAAAATTTTGTGACAGAACCAAATTGCTGCAAAACCGATTTCACGCAGTCTTGTTTGCCCTACCCCTAGAGTGTAATTTGACTTCGCGTAGGCGCGGAGGACTCGGGCGGCCCGCGAGCTGAGGAGCAGGTGAAGCTGCGATGGTGAGCGTTAAAACTATCTGCGACGATAAGCTCGCGCGGCGCCACCCAAACTTCACAGCGCCGGAGCTGTGACAGAAACAATGCTTGCTGCATGTTACATGCCTGCTTGCATGTTGCATGCTTGTTTGCACGCTGCATGCTTGGATATAACGATATTAACGATAATAGCTGAAAAGTTTTAGGTGAAAAGTGCCAATGAAGCGTTGCAGTTATCGAAACTACTGGAAGGAACAAAAACTCACCAACACTTTCAATAAAATTTTATTTTAAGTTGTAGGTTACAAAAGGCCCGGCATTTTTTTCTGTCTATGGAGGTAGGCGCGACAAGTACTGCCCTGGCTTGCGCGTAGCTGAAGGGACGCTGGAGCCGAGGAGCAGGATGCAGGACGCGCAGGGTAGACGGTAGTGGAGTCAGATGCCCGATGCCGGTAGGGGCGTCGGATATCGGATGCCAGAAAAGGCGACTTGTCGGTGGCGTGTGTCGTCACCAGGTGACGCGGCAACGGTCCTCACGGGTTTAAACCCGGTGAAACAAAACCCTGGCATTAATCGTCCAGAATGTATATATGGGGTTCTCTGCTTATCCTCTCCTGACGGTGACCACGGCAGCGTAAGCGTAAGCGTAGGGATAGGTACTATTGCGATTAGGGCGAATGTGTGTAAAGGTCACCTTCAGAACCGGCAGCACTTTTAAAATTAATAAATATTTACGTACATAAAACATTGATGTAGCAAGGTTTGATGGAAGTAAGTACAATGATTGATAGAAAAGAAAAAGATGATGAAATAATTTGCAAATCATTGACCTTGACATGACATTTAAAAAAAGCACTGCGTTAATTTGTCAACACTTAGCCACTTACCCGATATGGGGAAATAAAACTTTAGTTTGATTGACAGGTGACTGCTGAGATGACGAGTTTAGAGAAGTATGGAAGAAGACAACATACTTCGCCGACCCCAAATAAATTGGGATAAGGGCAGGGTAGAATCGTGATGGTGATTTTTAACTGCATTGAGTGTAGGCAATAGGGCTCATAGTTCTAGCATAACATAACATCATGCTTGTAATCCCCGGAGGGTTAAGCAGAGGCGTCCTAATAGTGTACCCACATTTCACCAGATAAGTTTAAATCCCATGTAATAGGGGGCGAGTCCATTGCCATTAACCGGGCACAAATACAAACTCCGTGGATCTACTGAGAAATTTTGCTTTTTCAGAGAAGTTTTAGCAAAATTAATAGTGTTGCAAGCAATGTATTTGCTGGGCGTCTTTTTGAAGGTTTTTGTAATACCAGTACAAAAAAAAGGAATTTTAATATCGTCGGAAACATCTCTTTTACTTCAAGCTCTAAAAAAGCAACCAAAAAAAAAACACAAAAGACGAGGATTAACGTTGACAAAGAAGCATGAACAGCTGTTTACAATATTCAGCTTCTGAAACATTCATTAAGGCATAATATTCATGAGACGAGGCTAAGGAAATTTAGCTAGTCGCCGGGAAGATACTCCATCTATTATGAGATGCACGCTATATGTTCATAGCTACTTGTAGTTGTATGTGTGTATGTTGTAAAGTGACTTCGGGTCCTGCCTTAAATATTTTATGCAGTGTAGCTTGTGACGAAGAGCATCTAATTTTATTTTTGGTGCTGTTATTGCTGAGTGTTGAATGTGTCATAGGTGTTTATCACGCCTGTTATATCTGAAGGGTTAGGTACATATCAGTCACATTCAAGACCCTTGTAATGGGAAGAGGGTTTATCATTTTTTATCTACCGGACACATTATACAGATACCGGATTAATGCTGAGATTTTCTTAAAAAAAAACCGAATAAGTGCGAGTCGGACTCAGTCCAACTCTCGGTACCATCGTAGTAGGGGAGCCCCCTTTAATTTTTAATTATTATCTTAATTTTTATTATTTGTTGTTAAGCCGGCTACAGAAATAAATCATCTGTGAAAACTTCAACTGCCTAGCTATCACGGTTCATGAAATACAGCCTGGTGACAACCAGACAGACGGACAGTGGAGTCTTCGTAATAGGGTCCCGTTTTTACTTTCTAGGTACGGAACCCTCATAAAAACCAATACATTTTTTCTCACCTAAGAAAGAATTAAGGGTATGCGAGTAGAGGAAGACCAAAGAAACGATGAATTGACTGTTGATATGGCAAGAAAGGAGGTTTCTGATGCGATGACGAGTAATAGAGAAGTGTGGAAGAAGACGTTCTGCGCCGACTCCAGAAAAATTGGGATAAGGGCAGGAAGTGATAATGACGATGACACTTGGCCTCACCTGGGAATCAAACCCCCCACCTCACTCCCGCAGTATGGCTTGCTATTACAAATGAATGATCAATATAAGGTCATTGTGATGTTCGGAAGAATCAACCTTCTACTTACTGTGATTAAGAGTTGGGTGTATGTTTTACTTTCTGTGTACATAGATGTACATATTATTTACTGAAATAAATCAATAGCGATCAGTGTTTGAAACTCGGTCATGTACTGGGACGTAAATTAACATCATACTATCTTACATTCAATACAAACACACAAAATAAAACTAATTTCAACGCTACGAGTGTGCTACGCCAAAAAGACTTAATTTCGTAGCAGCTACGATACGCGTAGCAGAGCTACGTGTATTCCGTAGCGCTAACGTCACGAAATAAAAAGTTAAAGAAGGTGAACTTCGTACGTCGAGCGAAAACGCACGCACACAATGGACACGCTTCACGTACAGTGAGTGTAAGCGCTCTGCCGTACGGCATTTGTTTGAGATCGCCGTACGAACGCGTCTATGTGTTCTTGCACCTCGTTTTACTTGTCGTTTGGACCTGGTCTTCTGTACGTACTTACAGTCTTGAAGCAAGAAAGTGTTTTAATTTTAATTACCTAGAAGTAGGATATCTTACAATGTCGTTTTAAGACTTGAGAGAGACGGCTTTTCGGAGTTTCTTTGAAAGTACATTGAATATAATCTTCATCTCGCCTTTTCTTAGACTGTTCCTCGGAGACGCGTGTTTACAAAAGGCTGTGTACTTGAAGGTAGTAATATCACCAAGAGTTTTTCTGTATTATGGCTTACTTAAAGATAGAGGGAGACCTTATTTCGTAACATAATATCAACATCAACCCCGAAGTGTTAGGCAGAGGTGTACCTTATTAATACACCTACAATTTCGCCAGTTATGTTTCAAGTCCCATGTACTAGCGAGTCTATTGCCATGAATTGGATAATAATAATAATCGGACACCAATTCAGACTCCGTGGCTACTACTGAGAAATTCGTGATCTAAAAACCCTTATTGGGTTTGCTTGACCCGGGAATCGAACGCAGGACCTCATGGTCAGTAGTTGCGCTGGCGACCACCCCGGCGACCACCCGACCAACGAGGCAATCCTTGTTAATGTTTAGAAATGTCTATTCTAATTGCTTCGTTGGTGTAGTGATCGCAAACTACGATCCGTTTGATGCGATGCGTCCGATGCGTACGATGCGGACAGGTGGACGCTTACCTTTAACATTTATACAAATGAACACATAGGCATACATGGAGTACAACTAAACGAACCAATCACGATCATCGGTTACAACAACCGGTCGTTACTACAAGTTAGCTAAGCATTTAAATGTTTGCGGTCTGCTCATTTAAGTCCAGCGCCGTTTAATTTATTGTTTTGTACAGAATTGTTTGAAATTAATTTGTATGTGGTGAGTTTGAAATAAGTGTAATTTGTTTATTTTCGAGGAATCGGGTCGGTGAGTGGAATGGATCGGGTGGTTTAATGAATGATTATTTTTGTTGTGTATGAAACGATGAGATTTGAAAGATACTTCGATTTTTGTGGGTGACCTGAATGTAAAGAACGTTAATACTATAAAACCATCTCGCCCAACTATAAAACCATCTCGATAATTTAAGTGGGCTACTGGCTTGAACGAACTTGTACACACATTGTTCCCAGAAAAAGGAGTAAGTGTGGTTTCTTGTTTTCCTGGAAAACACGAACTTTTTTACAAGCAACTTTTTGAAATGGCATGATTCTTTACAAAGAGCAGGTCATGAGGTGAAAGAAAAAGAAAGAAAAACCATTTATTAGCCCGCCAGGACAAAACACAGAAAAATAAAAAATGGTAAAGTTGTAATTATAACTGTCTAACATCATACATAGAGAGAAAAATAGTAATATAAAAAAAGAGACGAAATTGGTCCTGTACGAGGCTAAAAGGCTCCTATCACAGCATGGTGCTGCAACATTAAAAAAAAACGTCACAGCGCTGATAGGGCCCAAATTGGGCCATAGTTTGGGAAGAAACTCCACATTCGCACTCAGTTTTATCGGTATACTGGACCAAGTTGTACCTGCAGCAACTCACTTGGCTTCGAAGTCGGTTTAGAATCTTCCAGGTGGACCATGGCAGTTGGTGAACAGCTGGGAGCTCTGGATCTGGGGTTGTCTGAGTAGTCACACTAGTTTTTTGAGCTTCACCAACCCTACTGAAGTCGATAAAGGGATTACTAGACTCTTCAGCCTGCCTCGTGGCGTCTCTGCATTGTACAGAAGGTGATATTTGTTTGGCTCTTGTTTATATTTTTTAGAAGAGCAGACAACCTCTCTTTGGACCTCAGAGAGAGCCACTCCTGCGATCGGGTATAAGGCAGCTATCGGTGTTAGTTTTAGGTAGCCAGTAATAATTCAGCATGTTTCGTTAATTCCTACATCTACCTCTTAGGCATAAGCGGATCGATGCCACACTGGGCATACAAATTTGCCAGCCGAAAAGCAGAGCTATGCCGAAGTCCGGAGAACGAGTGCGGAGGCGCCCGAGGCGCTTGATGTTTGCCGACGTATTAGGTTACTGCGAGCGCCCACCTTTAGCTACTTAGGTGAGCGAACAATTTAGTGTAGCTCCCAGTATTGCTATTAATAAGCAGATATAATAAACCCAGTCCCATCACTAACACAACAAATACTACCCCGAATATTTTCCTTCAGCAAAACAAAAGAATATGATCATCTTCCCTAACGACCACTATTTGTAAATCTTTCCGTATGTCCCATTACACTGAAACCATGCTCAAACATACAAAGGGATTATGGTCGACGCTATTTGTTGTTAGTACTCACTTAGTGTAACTAGATTTTGCCTTGTGTGTGTGATTTATGTGTTAAAATGTGTTGTCTCATTTCTAGTGAGCGTCATGAGCACTAATGGTGCTAATATTGTGTTCTAGCCATGTAAAGCTTTCTTTGTTCATTGTACTCAGTACTTACTTACTTACTTAATAAAACCTATCGATAGCTGGTATCAATACAAACAAGTTTTGAATGAAACAAAATGTTCTAAAGTGTCAGTTTTATTGTTAAACTACTGTCATCGCTTATTAGTATTTTTTTTTCCAGGCGCTTAGAATAAATCAGAAATTATTTACTATAGTTGGTGCCAGTTAAGATGAGAATAGCGGTCATTGACCCACCTACATTTATTAAACTTCTTAACTTTGAAAACCAAAAATAAGCCTGTTCAAGTCTGGAATCGTCATCTATCGTGATACTCAACATTTTTTGTAATGAAAAACTATACATGGTTTAATTGTTTTGTTTCGTACGTAGAGAACATAGGGAAAGGGCAATGACCGCTATTTATTCTCATCTTAACTGGCACCAACTATAACTGACCATCACTAAGTTAGTGGAAACACTACGGTACTAAGTATTACACAGTTATTTATCTAGTTACTTATGTTACCGAGTCAACTGCATCGGGAACTTTGAAATTACGAGTATCTCAGAGTTTAGTTGTCGGGGGATATTGGGCTGGAGTTTGGAGAACATGTTGCATGCGGAAACGTTTGTCTTCAAATAGTTTTGTAATGTTAGGCTGTTTTTTTCTTGATCGTCATCATCATCTGCCTAGCCTTTTCCCCACTATGTTGGGATCTTCCAATCTAACCGGAATATCAGTTGGTGAGTAAATCATCAATTTATAAGACGATTTTGAAATGTAATTTTACTTTAAGAAATGGGGTTTATTTATTCGTGGACAGTAATGGAGGATTCTAATTATCGTCTTGGGGAATCAAATGACGAACAAGCGACAATTAAATTAAGGGGGAAGGTGGAAATTAAGGCTCACCTACCTTTGTTCCTTGGCCACGTGGCTGCTTCGATGGCGTGGCCGGCGTTTGATTGAAGCCTTGGTTGTGAGTGTCTACTGGTGCACCACGTCCCGGTTCGCGGATGGACCCCGGGGCCACTTGTTGTATGTCACGATTCCGGTGGAGAGCGGTTTGACCTGCAGGCTGCGTATGCGAACGTTGGCTTGTCTTGAGGTGGAGTCTTTTTATTGCGGTTTGGGCGTGGTCAGTAAGAATACAGTGCGGCGCGGTGCGGTGAACGTACGGTACGGCGTGATGCGGCCGCACACGATGGAAGCCTTATATGAACTTGACTCTCGGCTCGATGAATTCGGCAGGCGAGCGCAAAAAGGAGGGAAAGAGATGGGCAAATACCGTTGCACGTTTCTATGATCTACGTCATGTGAAAGGATCAATTGATGAGTAGAAAATTTATAAGCAGGGCTACGAGATGGCGTCACCACCGGTATTTTACAATGGGCGACTGCCTATTTGAGCTCCACAACCCGTACTAACTAGTACAGGGTAATACGATACACCTTGGTAAGACTGGTTGTCAGACTTTTGGGCCACTGACCGACACTCTGTACCTAACGACTGTCAAATATCTACATAACAGGCGGGCCTAATGGCTTAATGTGCTTTCCGAGGCAAGGAAACTCGGTATGTAATGGGTGGTCACCCATCCACGGACCAACCTACGCAAGCACGGCTTAACCTGAAGATCGACCCGAGCGAATGTTATTAGTTAGCCACTTAGCACGTTAGCACCTCTGTTTTTTTTATCGTTAAACACGGTTAACTAAGTGCTCATTTCTGGAGACGCGGCGCGTCGGGCGGCGCGTTGCACGGCGTGTCGCGCGACCCTTTGTGCGTTTTTTCCGTTTACGGAGACGCGGCACGTGCTGTGGAGCGTTGACCGCGGCGTCGCACGCCGCGTTATGTCATCATGTCACGTCATGGCGGATGTCAAACAGCTATAAGCTCTTTGTGTTCTTCTTCTCGCGAATAAATAAAAATACCAGTCTAATTCGTATCAGTTTATTTGAATAAATACTTCTGTCAGTGCAACTTACGAATAACATTGTTATCTAGTGTTTATGTGTCTATGCCCGCGTTGCCCGCTGCTGTCGACGCCGTGTTAGACGCCACGTTGGACGCCGCGTGCACCGCCGCGTCCGTTGCGGCGTTCGTTCGCTGCATCTCAAGCAAACGCGCATAAAAACGCTTCTCCGTAAACGCTCTCATACATTGACATAATTATGTTTGAATTTTAAGCGGCCCGCGCCGCCCGACGCGACGTGCGACGGACCGCGTCTCCGTAAATGAGCCCTAAGGCATCTTCATAGGACACAGTCTATTTCTTACCAATTTCGCAACATCAAGCAGTCACAACATAACATTACTTTCAAGTGCACAATGCATAATCAACCTTACATGTAATTGCTATTGAGGCTCTTTTTTATGATAAGAATTGAACATTGTTATTCCGACAGTATTTTTAACATCAGAACTGATTGTTATTAACTATTGAACTTTAAATAATTATTACCAAGGACGAGTTTAGCAAGAATCTCAATCAATTTATCAGCTTTCAATATATATGTTATTTTCTGCTTGATTGCTTTTTCCGGGAAACAAGCATTAGTCTTTTTTTTGTATTTTAATGGATTGTTCCGTTAATCTCGGCTCTCCAAACGGCCCTGCAATGTGTGAGCATGTCTCGAACAATACGGTGTCAGGCTGCAGGCGTCTCAAGTATTAAAGACAGAGTGACACGAGTGTTAATAGAGGCCTGCTTATATCTACTAGTTAAAGGTTTTGTCAAACCGGTACGGACAATTTGCAAACACACAATAGTCGAATTTCGACCAATCGAGCAATGGATTGGTCGAAATATTATTATTTTAAAATTTAAGTTTGAACGTTATATGTTTATTAATCTCTTCTCCAAGTAGGTCCTGACCAGAACTTATGAGTATAGACGCAACTATTAAAATAAATACTATCTTGAATTAATCAAACTTCAACTGTGCAAAATTTCATACTCCTCCGTCCGCGTAATTTTCGTAAAAAGGGGTACAAATATTTTGTAAAATATACTAAAGCATGTGTGAGTGTGTATCCGTTTGTATGGAGTTGACCAAACCTTTACTAGTCATTAAAAAGTTGATAGAGACACTCGGTAATCTACTACAAACAATACTAGTTACTCGTATAATCTAGGCTTGCAATGCAGTTCTTTCATCGAATTAATACTTCGGATTTGTGTTCTGTCATTATTTTTCATGCTTAAATTGGTGATTTCAGGTTAAAAATATGTAGAATTAAAAGATTGATCACTACTAGCTTGCGGCTTCTGGTCGGAAAATATCCCGGAGCAACGAACTTCTAGAATAAAATTATCCCAATTATATCCTAACCCATTTTCTACGTATATGCAGTTTATGAAATTATTAAAAAAGTCAAAAAGTACGTCACGGATGGCTAACCATCATAATTATGGCTAGTCTACAAGTAAAAGTTTTTGACCGCTCACCATATCGTGGTAAGTCCATTGTCAAGCGGGAGTCCAATTTCATGAAAAAGTGATCAGTCGTTAAAGCGTGTAAGGGTAACAGACAGTCAGCGATACTGTCACATTTATAATAATAGCTTTGAGTGTGGATTTGTGCCATCAGCGTTGTACAGATTATTCATAAATACATAACGCTGACGTCAACGTTTGATATGTAAGGATTACGCATCAAAAGCTGCTCATGCTGCAGTGAAAGGATTATAATGGTACAGTATGATAGTGAATTGACAGCGTGTATTATGGTGACAACGAGTACCTACATAAGCTAAAGATTCTAGTGTAGTCTAGTAGTTATTATGTAACCAATCTTCTCTCTTCATTCCACTACATCACACTACATCATCTTCTTTTCCAACTACGTTGGCGTCGGATTCCAGTTTAACTGAATGCAATGAAAAACCAGTATTTTGCTTTGAGTGACTGCCTGACCTCCACAACCCTACTGGCTAACAAGATAGTCTTTGATTAGAATAGTTGTCACCTTTGGGCTTCTGACTACCTGTAACGACTGTCATAGATCTTCAAATTAGAAACGTGACCAATGGCTTAACGTGCTTTTTGAGGTACAGAGGTCACCCATCCAAGTGTTAACCTCGGCAAGTACTGCTTAACCTAAAAGATCGACCCACCGCTGATGTTATTATTTATCCACAAACCTCTCAACAGTACAAGAAATATGACACTCTGAATACGAAACAGCTCGCAAACAGAGACTCAACAGAACTCAACATGTCTCAAAAATTCTTAACAGCGAAACACACTTCATACTTCATAACATCGTCGAAATAGGTCCTCTCCCATACTTACAAAGCTGCCGAACTCTCTACGTGCCTAAATCGAAAAAAGGATAGCAACTAGAGAAGTGCATTTTGTTCTCAAACGTACCCGTTTGCGATATAGTGAAGGTAAAGTTTCTGCTCAGTTGTGCCTTTTTTGGGGCCCGTATACGACGTGTACAGTTAGGAAAAGAGCAAAGTGTGCAGGCTGTTGAGTAAATTATTTTCTTTTTATACAGTTATCAGGAGGTAGGTTTTATCTGTATTGTTACTTGTATACAAATACATAGCGATTTTCTAACTAATGTGAATCATTATTGTTACGTCGTACCCGTACTTACGAGTACCTACAATTATGGTAGTAGGTACCTACCCTACCTACCCGAATGATGTAGGTACAAATTCGCAAACTACCTACAAAAGAACATCAGGAATTGTCATTGTAATTTCGACCGTACGCCGAGGGCATAAAGTACCTACTTCTTTCCTTTGTACAAGTTGTGGAAGTTTCTCGAAGGACCACTATGGAATTGTCTAGAAGATTCTAGGAAGTCGTGGATATTTCTCGAACTTTCGATCGCCATATAAATAGTAGACGTGTTTGCGGGAGCGGTCAGTCTGATTTTGGCTACACAACGAAGCGAATCGAAGTAAACCAGAAGTGCGATATCTAAGCGAATAGTGATCAGTAGTGTATTTGTGATTGAGTTATAAGTGTTATGCGATTATTAAAGTTATTTATTGTTTAATCGTTAGTAAATTATTTATCCCATACCCAGCTCGTAACATTATGTTACCTCAAATCGCCTGAAACACAGGATTACCTAGTTCAGGCTCAAAGTATGGGTGAACTTGACATAGTTTTAAGAACAACTGTAAACGTTTACCTTATATATATTTTTTTTAAATTTTATTATTATATTTTTATTTTTATTATTATTTCCTTTATTTATTTTTAAACAAATTCGTTCCTTTTTTAAATATTAATAAAAAAAAATATGTATAAAAAACATTTAAAATAAAAAAAAATTGTAGCCCACCGGTATCGGGAACAGGGTAATTATTATTATTATTAATAAATTTTCAAGCTTGCTCCATGGCCAATTTTCTACTGACCAGTCAAGTCATTAATATAATATCGCTTGTATAATACTCGGTTTCTAGTAGCAAGCTTATTTGTATCATCTTCATAATTATATCAATCACACACTGATGGTTATGGGCCTCTTCTTTTTTCTGCCACACTTCTCGGTTCTGTGAAGTTTCTCGCGACTTTGACGATGTCGTTGACCATACGAGCCTTTGGACGGCCCTGGTTTTTTTGGTCTAACCTTGGCCACTACCTGGTCAGAGCCTTGCTCCATGATGTTCTGCCCTGATCCCACTTGAGTTGCGACAGTCTAAAAGAAGTTTATTTTTGTTTTAAAATGTTTTTGCAACCAACAACAATGAATAATATTCAGAATCTGCATACAAAGCTATTCTGCCACATGTACAACAGAGTAGTAAACTTTACTGGCAAACATTTTCGGGATGAGTTTTTTTGACGGAACGTTAGTTTCCCAAATGACTGCGTGTCGTCATGCGTAGTTGACTCGACGACTGCACTGAAATAAAAAGGACTGGTTCGTCATTTGTTTTACGTATTTTTGGAGATTTTTGCCGATGAACTATTTCTAATTTACCTGCCATACTGGAGCATCGGTGTTAGTGTCACTGACATCGATGTAGCTTTTAGAGTTAGCAAGCTCAAGTGTCATCGGGCTGGCTATGTCTTTTGAAGGACTGACAACCGGTGTAGCAAACGAGTCCTAGAGTGGAGACTTCGTATTGGCTTAGCGTTGTGTGCGACACAGCCGAGCTAGGTGGACTGTAAGCCTTAATACGGAGTTCTAAAGAGGTAGGAGGGCCAGATTGAATGCACTATTTGGACGACTAAGAGTTATGGCGCACATACCAATAACTTAAATGCATACTACGACGACCCGAATGGCGCAGCGGTAGTGAGGCTGCCTTACGTTCTTAGGGTCCCGGGTTCGAATCCCGGTCGCAGCAAATGTTTGTGTTATGAGCATGGGCATTTGTTTCCGAGTCATGGATGTTTATATGTATAATAAGTTTGTATTTACAAACAAAAAGTATTTATGTAGTATTTCAACTATCTGGTCCACGACACAAGCCTCGTTGCTTAGTGTGGCACTGGATGGCGCTGTGTGTAATGTCCAGCGATATTTATTTTATTTATACTGACAACATCATATGTTTGAAAAGAGTAGTCAAAACTACATTCATATTCACCCTGGAAAATTCTCAACTTAAACAGTAAAAAAACTTATACTAATATTGTAAAGAGGTTTTTGTTTGAACTTTTGTACGTAGGGGGTAATCTTCGGAACTACTGATCCGATTACGTAAATTCTTAGCGGGAAGTTACATCTCATCTCCGAGTGTATTGTATTGTATTGTATTGTATAACGGGCTGGTGTCCGCAACTCCACGTCAAAGCGCGTATTTTGCGTATGGGCTTCAATCCACCACGCGGGCCCAGTGCGGATTGGTAGATGTCACATGTCTTCGAATTTTTGGTTCTAGGACATGCCGGTTTCCTCACGATGTTTTCCTTCACCGTTTTGAAAGCAGTGGTGATGAAATAAATTACACAAAGTAATGCGCTTGGGTCTGGGTTCGAACCCATGACTTACTGTTCGTAAGTCGGGGCCGCCACCACTGGGCCACCGCTGCTCTCATCTCCGAGTGTCATAGGCTACATTACACATGCACGTTCCCATGTGTATAAAAGCTAGTGATAAAAAATATACACCATAATTCTTCTCCAATTTCCATTTCAATCATAAATGAATGAAACCAAAAATTTGATTCAGTATCAATAGAAAAACCAATCAATTGATAATCTATGTCAAACAACCCAAAATATGTCATGACAAAAACACACATACGATACAGAAAATAATTGTCCCGAAAAATCCAAGCAATTATTTCTCCCAACCCGATATTTTATTAATCAACCAAATCACGTGGTTCTGCGTATCGAATCGCCTTCAAATATGTATTTACCTGAGTTACATTTTTTTAATGTGCGGAACGCTAAAATATTGGCGAGACCAGACCGATCAGCTGTATCGATAAATGTGGGTGTTTTTTATACGTATGTTTGTGAGGGGTGTATTATGAAAGCATTTTGTGAAATGTTTTGCTCTGTTATAGTAAAGTAAGCAAAAATGCACGAATAATGAACCAGATGAATTAGGTTTTACGATTACCTAACTTTACACAATCACGATAAGGGGACCATGCCATCAACCGGACCCAAATCCAGACTCCGTGGCTACTGAGAAATTCCTGATGGAAAAACCCAATAACACTTTGCTCGACCTGGAAATTGAGTCCAGGACCTTATGCTCAGCGGTCACTAGACCAACGAAACAGTAGTTAGTGACTAAAATGTTAGCATAATCTACCATACGGGCCCAATGTAAAATGGTAGATGCGTATTCGTTGTGAGACATGCTGTCTAAGACAGTTTTATAGACAGGAAGATTTACTCCAACATTTTAAGACCAAATTTGAAAATAATTCAAGTGAAAAAGCAATATATTATCACTGAGTCATCGCCGTTTAAAGCAAAGAACTGAGTAGTAACTTAATCAAACAATGGTCTCTAATTGCCTATATATTGAGGTTTATTTCATGAATTGAACAGTAAATAAAACAGAACACATAACAAAACATCACGCCTATAATCCCCGAAGTGTTAACCAGAACAGGAAACAACCCATTCCCTCGCAATCAAGACCCAATCCAGCGTTCAACACTTTATCAATTCCCTAGTTAATCCTCCTAGGTACCCTACACTTGGGCATCTACCCAGACGCGAGCTACCTGGAATGCACATCACGCCAACCATACGTGACTTCCATTCCCCAACCAGTCTATACGAACGGCAAAATTTTCAAGATTATCTCCATCCAGAACTTTTTGGAAAGCTGCCAGAATGGATATAACGAGTACTATAAAGGTAGTCAGATTTTTTTAATTTCCATTGTTCATTCATACGGTTTAAGCCAGTTATTATTCGAGAATTAAAAGTGTGAAAAGAGTGGAAATAGTATTTTAAATGCGTTGTGGGATATTGTTTTGATAATATTGTAAGGATTTATGTGTTTGTGTTTGGATTACTGGCTTGATAGTGTTGTTTTCTGACTAATTTAATAAGCAGTTCCAGGACATCTAATTACAAAGAGTGTATAGTTTCATCGTTTGATGATTTTATACTTCCCTTATTTTACAGGATTTGTTGTGGATGGTGAGATTCGCGCGATTGCGAGGCACGAAGAAAACTCGGCATGTAATGGGCTACCCAGTCACCTATCCACGGACCAACTAAGCAAGCGTGGATAGATTTCACATGTTTTCGATTTTTTAGTTCTAAGCCGATTATTGAACGACTGCTCTAAAAACATAACATAGGTATAAGTATTACTTAATTTGTAATTTACTGTTGAATGCTTGGCCCGGAAGACTTTACTGAGATGGTTCTTGTTTATTAAAAACAGATTTACCTTGGATATTATTATACATAAACAGCCGACTATCAACCGGGCACTTATCAAGACTGTGACTGATCATCATCAACATTTTAGCCGCAAGACGTCCACTGCTGGACATAGGCCTCCCCCAAGTATCGCCACATTGACCGGTCCCATGCAACTCGCATCCAGCGGATTCCCGCAACCTTCGCTAGGTCATCGGTCCACCTAGTGGGAGGCCTTCCAACGCAACGTCTTACGGTTTGTGGTCGCCACTCCAGAAATTTCGGCCCTATCGGCCATCCGTACTGCGAGCAATGTGTTGCCCACTGCCACTTAAGTTTAGCAATTCTTCGGGCGACTCCGTGACTACTGTTGAGTAATTCCTGATGGAAAAACCCAAAACTACCACTTTGCCTGATCCGGAAATCGAATCCGGAACCTCATGGTCAGCAGTTGCGTTGTCAACTACTTGACCAACACGAGGCAGTCCTTGGCTGGACTAGGCTTGGATATAAATATATCGAATAATACAATAATAAACACCCCACTCCACCTTTACCCTTGTTTTCAGCTCCGAAACCGTATAACCCGATACATTTTTATTAAAATTCGCGTTTTGGGTCAAAGGCTTTCGGAAAACTGCAAATAGCCACGCGAAATGAAACGTATACGATTCTTTTGTTATAAAAGTACTTTCTGACTCTACGTAGAGTTAAGTAGAGTCGACTTGTATTATGTAGAGATTTGAACGACGAGACGATTGTTTGCTCACTTACAAAGGTCGGGAATGCGGTCAAAAGAACTCTGCTTAGAGGGTTGTTTCTTGGTATATGTTCTTTCTTCATTTCTTATATCTTTTGCACTTTACTTCAACCATAGTTGTAAAGGCCTTAGTAGGTTAAAATTAGAAATATTATTTTACTTATAAGGTTTCATCTAAGTGCTCTAAAGTTAGAAGTAGAGTTCCTTGTGAAAGTGTTAAGCTTCGTTTGTGCAAGTACAGTCAACCGCGTAACTGTGGTAAATAACTTTTGACAGCAATTTGAAATTTTATTAAGGTTGAAGTTATGTATCAATGAGGGATTCTCTTTTTAGCACTTCCCTAGTCGCTGGATAGATGGCGCTGAACTTGGTACGTTAATGCAAGGAACGGAACGTAAAAAAACTGATTTTAACAAAGCGCGATAAAACTAGGTTATATTCGGAAGCTTAAGCAAACGAAAGTGTCAGTCAATGAGCGTATGTGACGTGACGCAATGTTTTTTTTCCAAGCGTTTTGGCTTTGGCACCAACTAACGTAGTCAGTTCAACGCCGTCTAGAGAGTTCTTGGAAACTATTTCTTTTTTTAATCCCTCAAAAAGAAAACCTCTCATTGTATTAACGTACTATTATTTACTGAAAAACTATTTACTGAAAAACCAACCGCAAAATATGGTGTTATTTGCTGATGACACTTCCCTAATTTTTAAGATAAATAGGCGGGCCCAAAATCTAGATGACGTGAATAATGCCCTACTTCAGGTCCAAAATTGGTTCACAGCAAACAATTTGGTATTAAATGAAAAAAAAAACCAAATGCATAAGATTTGCTTTACCGAATGTTAAAAGTAGTGATTGTGATATAATATTGAATAAAGAGAAACTTGAATTCGTAGATAAAACGGTTTTCCTGGGGATTACGCTTGATTCAAGGCTACAATGGGGTTCTCATTTGACTTCTCTTGCGGGGCGGCTAAGTTCAGCAGCCTATGCCATTAGAAAAATCCGTCAGTATACTGATGTAGATACCACTAGACTGGTTTATTTTAGTTACTTTCATAGTATAATGTCTTATGGCATTTTACTGTGGGGACGGGCTGCAGATATTGAGTCTATATTTATTCTGCAGAAAAGAGCCATCAGGGCCATATATAATCTTCGTAAGCGCGATTCTCTAAGGGAACTGTTTAAGGATATTGGCATCATGACGGTACATTGTCAATACATCTACGAAAGCATAATGTACGTCAGAAAAAATCTGCACCTTTTTGGTAAAAGGGGTGACAGACATAATTACAGTACTAGAAATAGGGACCAACTAGTTCAGCCAGGTTTCCGACTCGCTAAAGTAGACTCATCTTTCATGGGGTACTGTTTGAGATGCTATAATAAAATTCCACAAAGTATTCTTGAACTGAATGAGACGAAATTTAAAACATGCATTAAACGCACACTATGTAAGCAAGCATATTACAAGTTGAGCGATTATATCGCTGATAAAAATGCTTGGCTCAATGCTGGTCCTGCTCCACAAGGACAGGGGCGCATAAATTGATAGCATTAAAATGTATTGTTGGAGCTGCTGAAGATTGTACAACTATCTTTGCATTGTATAGATTCAATCTCCTTAGTATTATATAAATGCATAGCCCATATTGTGTGAGTACTATGTACTAGAAAGCTATCATTCACTGGAAACCTACGTCTTTTCTTGACTTGAATGTGCCCTGGCGGTTTAGAGTATGTCATGCTCACTCAAATGTCTCGCTGATGGTGGCGCATGTGTCGGATCATTTAGTTCCCTTCAAAATGGTTGAGTTGAATGGTGCTGATCCATGCGTCATGTCCGTGAACGGGCGCTGTCGGTTGTGACTGGTCATCTCTTAGTTGCCATGGCTTATTTGAATGAATTATTTTGAATTGTATTTTTTTTTGTTTGTGTGTTTTTGCTGTGGACACTTTTAACGTGCACATCTTGCTACATTGTTCTCACATAATATACCATCTCAACATGAATGATGTAACCAAGATTTTGTAACAATATTCTGATTTAAAAGAGTGTCCATGGAGTTTCTTGCCCGTTCTTCTCCATAGAGATCTACGCTAGGGAATGGGCAACTACAGTACTTTCACAGTTTTTATGTCTTGTGACTGGGACTGTAGCTACATTTAATTTTCATCTTTGTTTCGACAATTCAAAAGTGCCTGTAACTGGCTTACTTGAAATAAATGCTTTGATTTTGATTTTTTATTAAATTTTGTAAAATAAATTGAAATAAATTTGAAATTAACGGTAAAGCTTAGCTTGGGTTCTTATAGCTAAACGGTGAAATATCCTTAGAAAAATAAATATAATTTCTCTCTTAAAATAAGGGTGTATTAATGTACACATCAAACCTTTCGGAGATTACAGGCGTCATGTTGACGCACCTGTGAATCCCCCCTACATTTACTATGCACAGCAATCCAATTAAGTAAATAAATGACCAATAGTTTACCCCAATGTGGCAGGTACGCCGTACCATACATCACAGATGGTCCAGTTTGGGAATACAAACTCATTGCCATAGAATAAGAATCTATAGAAGCGACAATCGAAGCACTCGCAATTGGCGTTCGTAATTTAAATGAAAACCTTTTTTGCAAAAAATAAAACTGACTTTAAAAACACAACAAAGTGAAAAATAACTTTAGCTTCAGAAGTCGGTGACTTCTGTGTGTTTGATTCAGTTTCTTTGCCACCGACTTCTGGCATTGCAAGAGGAGGTGTCTGATGCGATGATGAGTAATCGAGAAGTATGGAAGAAGAAGATTTGTTCTGAACGGCCCGCGGTCCATACATTTTGGGCCGTTCAGCGAAAACGACGACACGAAATCAACTTCTAAATACTGCGCCGAACCCAAATGAAATGGACAAGGAGTGTGCAAATTGGTATTATACACCCACTGGAAAGCATGGCGATATTAATTATGTAATATTGCATTTAGAAGTGACAGTCCCTTTCCAAAGGGTTCTAAACGCCTACATTTTCTGGCCGTAAAAGTTTTTGACTAGTTAGCGTACTAGTAGTAGTAGTAGGTAGTGAAGTTAGCATGGTCATCATTGTCTTCTTCGTTGGTCTACTGGACGCAAGCGCGACCGCTGAGCATAAGGTAGTGGGTTCAATTCCCAGATCGGGCAAAATGTTATTAGGTTTTTCCATCAGGAATTTCTCAGTTGGGCTCGTCCTCTATTACATAGTACGTGTTGATGTGTGTGGTGTGATGTTTTTAAGAGCGGCCAACCCGCCATACTTTTCGCAAGAATTTTAACAAACGCTCGTGCGTGATTATGCCTTTGTTACACATATATCTTTACATTTTTTGAACTGATAGGTATCTTGTGTACTATATCTAGGCTTCTATCAAAGCAACAAATATAAAATTGTAGAAACAAATTCAGTATAAACCTCCAAAAATTGATGATTTGCAGAAATTTTACCTCATAATGTACTCATAAATTGTAAAACTAAAAAAAATATCCTGATAGAAGCCTTGCAAATGTAGTGGAGATTCTAAATGACAAATATTTATTTCACAAACTTGTAGGACTTATTCAAAAACACGTATTTCCTGGAACAAGTTTTATACATTTTCGAACACTATTTTTCGTTCAATTTCCTCGCGTTAGACGGTATGAGGTGCGCGGGTGACGAATAGTGCGGGGTCAGGGCTAGGTAAGACAGAGGAGTTGAAAGAAAACCACCGCTGTGGCTGTATGAAACAACAAGCTTTTCGACCATGCTCGTTTTGACGATAGACGGGCCGGGAAGAGCCCTCTTAATATAACTGGCGAAATGTGAGTATACCTACTATTAGGTACATTTTACAACTGGGATAAGCCCAGTTGCCTAGCACCACGGATAAATATTAACATTAATGGGTCTTAATTTGTGAGCTGTTATATTTGATTCCAATAATAGGTATGTCAAAAACGCTTGAACGGACTGAAATTTGTTCTAGTTTCTACAAGGTCCGTATAGTAAATAACTCCGGATGTAACCTGTACACTATCCAACATAATATTGCGTTCATTCAGCATAAGACTGCACTCCCTTATAATGAGATGTGCAGATTGTTCATATTCGCAGTCACATTGACAAAAAGCTTGAATGAAAATAATTTACTCATAAAGTTACAACTGGGCCTATTCCAGTTGTAAACGTCCTTATATGTGCCTATTGGCTTTGTTTCGTTCTGTCTCCTGCTGAAATGGAGGGAAGTGGAAATCACGGTTTTTTCCAACTCCTCCACTATACTTTTCTGATTAATTTCGTTGCGGGATCCAAGACAGTTAAATTCATTCTCTGGGACTTCGTCGAGCTTCATTGTCTCGGCGCTTTTCTGGTGGTCGCCACTGTTGATTCTAGCTTTCAGGAGTAACAGTGGTTTGGGACTAGTATGGCGGGCTTGTCACATAAAAAAAGAATTAGGTACACCTCTGCCTAATCCTTTGGGGGTTACAGGCGTGATATTTTGAGCATTATCATCATCAAGCCCTGTTTCGGGTTTGATGAGTTTGTGATGGTGCATGCACATGCACAAAGAGAAGAACATTATACAAAACAGAAACATTCAGTAGTGTTCCAACTGACATACACAATGACAAAATGTTGTCAGTAAGTACAACGTTACAGATTGGTGCACCAAAAAAAAAATTTTTTTACATTCAATTCAATTCAATTCTCAATTCTTTATTGCATACCATAATGTTTATAAGGTGGAGGAAAATCAATAATGTTACAAATAAGGACCCTGTCGGGCGCAGCATAGACTAAGTAGGAGAGAGGAGGAAGACTACTGGCTTACTTCAGTTATTATCTAATACGAATTTAATTTAAAGTAATTATTATTGCTTTATAAATTACATAGATTTATTTATTAGACATTGTAAATTTAAAATACATATAAATAATATAATATCATAATATAATTTATTGCTTTATTAATTTCTTATTGTCTTTATTTATTACTTAATTAATTTTTATTATTCTTAATGTGTATCTGTTTTCCATATTATCATGAGTAGGTGTGTACATTGGTTTATCTTTTCATTTTATCGCTATGTAGTAAACAAGATTTTTTATGTTACTTATTTTGATGTACAGTATACTTGGTTGACGGATTCGTGAAGGGTAAACAGACCCTTAAAAAATATTATATTAAATTTAATATTTTTTGTGAAAGTTCCGAATCTTCATGAAATTAGATAGAATACTCACTGCAATACTATTAGTTTTAAGTTATCGTGCTGCATCTTAACAAGATAATTCTCAATAGCTCTAGCGTGTAACGATGATTGTGTGAATTGCGCATTAAACAAATAAATTAATAAACTATACGAGTTTCGCTTTTGTACATTTTCATTACTCATAAACTATGTATAATATTTCATTACCTGGTTTTAATGTCTATCCTTTCTACCATCGTTTAGTTGTCAACGACCCTCATGGGATGCTAATGGGATGCTATGGGACAGTCCTTGGTAACTTGAGCAACACCATAAAGAGTGCTAAATTATGCACATAAATATGGCTGAAAAATATTATGCTTTAGGGATCTAACTCAACACAAAATTGTTAAGCAAAAGTTGGGGCTTACAATAATATAACAAACTTGTAGTGTTTTGTTTGAGAGTTTTCTTTAAATATTTAGCAATGAACGTAGCATTCTGCCTTATTGTGGTCTGATGAAATAAACGCCCATTAGGTCTTCGTCATCATAATCATCTGCTTAGCCTTTTCCCAACTATATTGAGGTTGTCTTCCAGTCTTACGGGATGCAGCTGAATTTAAGTATTGTATGTACATGAAGCGACTGCCTATCTGACCTCCACAACCCTGTTAGACGTAGGCAATAATAAAAAATCGAGCGCTGAATCATGAACATCATCATATCAGCTCGGAATCACCCACTGCTGGATATACGCCTCCCTTTTTTCTGCTACAGTTCCCGGTTCTGTGCGTCACTTATCCAGGTGTTTCCCGCGACTTTGACGATGTCGTCCACCCAATGAGCCTTGTTTTCTATGGCCTAAACTTGGCCGCCTTATGATAATGACAAGCGAGAAAACTGTATCAAGAATAATGATCTTCATCATTTAAGTTTTAGTCGAAAAATGCCCACTGCTGGACTAGGAATAGCTAGGCCTCCCTCAAGCATCACATCATTGAAAGGTCCATTCTGTGCACTTTGCATCCAGCGCATCCTGTGCACTTTATCAGATCCGGGGTCCAAGTATCAAATTAATATTACACTAAAAATAAAAGGTCAAAAGAATAATTATTGAAGGTAGAACTCTGAAGCTATCAGCAAACAATTCCTACAATCCTTCCTAATAAGTTCAGTGTTCAACAAAGAGAATCTATTACTCTTACCTACAAATACTATTACGTATGGTCCTGTGAATAGCCGAGTGAGATGAGGAAATTCAACAAAAGTGATTTTAAATCTCGTAGAGACAATGTCCGGAGGCCGTTACACCGTTCTGTGTCACATACATAACGTCACACAAAAGGTACGTAAAATGTACGAGTATGTTACAGCTAAAAGAGAGAGAGATTTGAAACTAAACCTAGCCAAACTTCTATGGTTAAAACAAGGAATAAAGTTCTGATAGTAAGAATTTTTGAGAATGACCAAAATTGATCAATATTTTCAAATTATATATTTGATACTTATAAAATATTTTTATCTCTTTTATAGAGTTAGTGTGTAAATAACGTAAATATTATTAGTCTGTGTTTAATAAAATATTTCAATTTGAAAAAATATATATAATTATATATATTTTATTATGGCTAGTCTGTGCTTTAGTCATCTTATATTATCTTTTTTCATCGATCATAGTTCTGCGCCACTTCTCGCCAATTACTAAGAAGACATGCAAATAGTCTCACCACGTTCATCGTCATCGCCTTCGTAGTCTGCCTAGCCTTTTCCCAAATTTATTGGGGTCAGCTTCCAGTAGCGGATGCAGCTGAATACCAGTATTTTACATGGAGCGACTGCCTAACTGACCTTACAACCAAATTAGTACTGGGTAATGCGGTACCCCTTGGAAATACTTGGGCCTGTCAAATTGTATGTTGATAAGACTGTCAAAGATCTACAATTGACAGCCGGCACCGACGGCTTAACGTACTTTCCGAGGCATGAATCAAGTTGGGTATGGAATTGGTGGTCACCTATCCACGGACTAACCCAAGCAAGCACAGCTTATCGTGAAGATCGGGCCGAGCGGCTGTTGTGCAGCAACGAGGTCCACTTGCCTTATCTCTAATATCGACACCTAAATATTGTTGGTTTACTATATTTAGCCTCATCCGTCATCCCCCCTGTCCGGGAAATATTTGTAAAGGTAACCATTTCGTCTTATCGGCAGAAAAATAGTATTTAATAACCACAACGGTGTAACAAGAGGCAATATTAAAAGGAATTCAATATATTACCCTTATAACTTTCAGATTCTACTTTATCAGTTCCGAACATATTTTATGCGCGTTTAAAAATCCTAGCCGGTAATTCCATTGTTGTTTTATGTTCATGACTATGTTATTTTACGATGTGTGCAAAATACGTGGTGGGCTGTTACTGAACTTTAAAATTGGTTGTAACTTTGTGGTGTTGTGATTTAAGTGCACTAGTAGGTAAGTGTTTAGCTAATACTTTAATATTAGATTGATTGCTGTTATTGCGGGGTAATCAAATAAAATTACATTTAAATCCACTTTCAAATAATTATTAAAAAATAATATTCATTTAAATAAATGTATTGTAATACATTATATTCTTAATTACATTGGCCCGAAAACGGTTACCTTTTTTTTCTTTTTTTTTTTCGGATGGGGAATCATCAAATGACTTCTCCCGCTCTGGGCGGAGCAGGAGGGAGTGTCAGACTTTAACTGACTAAAACCCATCCATGTTCCTTCATCGCCCTTTGTGTTCCGGGGCCACGGTATCTCTTTCGAACAGTCCCGCAACCCCGGCAGGCATCGGTCCTTGCGGACCCCTTCTTTTTTGCTGACTCTCTTTGAGGCGCGCGTGGAACACGAACGCGCCGTCGACACGGCCTGTCGTCATGAGACGGACGGACGGCAAGCTAGCCCATAGCCCACCGTCCACAGGCCCGCGCCTACGGTGGCCGGGGGCCACGTGGTGGCCCCCGACGCCCGGGGCGTCTCTCGCGGCGGCCGGGAAGCTGTGAGGTTCTCTCCCTCTCACGTTCCGCCGTTTCCTTCTCTAGCATTACTGCTTCTCAGAAGGAGGTGACGGCGTCCCATTCCGTCTGGCTCCGGACCATGGCTTGCACCAGGGCCGGACGCGAGAGGTCGCCGCCGCCAATCGCCGCTTCGAGGACACGGCGGTGCTCCGCCCTCGCGGGGCACACCTCCACCGTGTGCTCCACCGTGTCCACCAGTCGATCCTCGCAGTGGAAACACCCGGGCGTTTCCTCCCGCCCGATTCGGTGCAGGAACCTCCCGAAACAACCGTGTCCGGTGAGGACCTGCGTCAGGCGGAAGGTGAGGACGCCGTGGCGTCTTTCAACCCACTCCTCAAAGAGGGGATTTATCGCCACTATTGTGGCGTGCCCCACATGGGGTTGTGACAGTCGCTCTCTCCATGTCGCCATGAGGTCCCGCCGGAGGTCTGTCTGCTGAGCGACAATTTGTCGCGGCAGCCGAGTTTCCCCCCAGCGTAGCGCCTCCGCGCGCCATTCATGTAGGCGCGCGAGGACTATCGCCTCCAGATCCCATGGCGGCAATCTGGCAAGGAGGCTCGCCGCCTCGCGGGATATCGTACGGTACCCCCGGGCCAGCTTTACGGCTACCACCTTTTGGGGCACGTTCAGGTAGTGGGCGGCTCGCAGCCTTAATGAACGCGCCCACACCGGGGCCCCGTAAAGGGCCATGGACCGCACGACTCCCGCGTAGAGCCTCCGGCAAGAGGCGGAAAACGGTTACCTTACGTATTCAATATGTCGCAGAGAGTAGCTTTTAACCATTATGTTCCCAGACGTTCCCGAAAGGGAACAGAACAATGGCTTTTTAATTGTGTCTGCAATTACGGCTCGGAAGAGGTTAAAGGTGAAATATCAAGTAGTCAAGCAATTATTGTCGTTTAGTTCAAAGATTTTAGTATTGCTCGAGTGTTTGAATGTGATGTGATGATGGTGATGATGACATCACATTCAATTTTATTATTTATAATTTTTTTAATTTTATTTTTTTATTATTTTATTATTTGATGGCAGTTCGTCGAGTTGGAGGGGACGGACGTGCCAACGATTCATTCTATGGCGGAAGGAGCTAACGGTCGGTCGTGGTCGTTACAACTAACCTCACTACATTCCATTTAATTTAATGGTTACGTAATTATTGTGAGCATCTCTTATTATTTTGTAACCAAAGTTAGATTACTAATTAAAATCAGTGTAGGTACTGATCAACAACTAAGTGTTATTTTAGAATTTCAATCACGTCCGACGAACATGAAAATGCAAAACTACTCCCTCTGGCGGCAAATACATTATTATTTCGCCAGATAGAAGGAACTCCTTTTGGCTTCGTCGTAGTTGGACAATAAATTAACTTTTTTTTTTTAACTTTTGCACCCGAATGTTATTGATGAAGTTTATTCATTTGTTTTTATTTGACACCGGTCCTTTCGGACGTAAACATTTTTTGTCTACGTCTGAACGGACAGCGGTCCATTCGATTTGGTCCGTTCAGACTAAACACCCTCTGAACCCTCCACAAAGAATTTTTTCATCGGTTATGTAACGTTACATTTAGCAGGGGGAGCCTGATAAATGTAAGGTCCAATTTAGCACCATCCTACCTAATAGGAGAAAAGCGCAGTTTAAGAGAAAAAAAAATGAAAAGGTAAACAGAATTTAATAAACAAAATAAAATATAACTAAACATAAGGAACCTATCAGGCCCTACCTACCGGATAGGGAATACTAAACTAAAACACAACACTAAATAGGGAAACCGGGGTGAAGGTCCTTAGTTATGCAGAGTCCAGGAGTTTCTTCGGTGAAAGGCCTCAAGTCAGGCCTTCCCGTCGTAGAGCTCGCAAAGGGGCCTGTTGTAGCCTGCAGTCAACTCAAGCCGGCTGTAGCAGAAACCGGCGGACGTCAGGAGTGCCGAAGAGGAGAAACGAAGAGGATTATCCAGGAGGACGTCACTCTGGCACTTTACTTAGACGTAGACCACCGTAGCAGAGATTTTAGAAAACCAGCAGACTTTGTAGTAGAGATGTATTTCGTTCAGAGGCGTAGACTTTTTAGTGGAGAAGTATTCTGTTCAGAAGCTCGGCGTAGACTGGCCCTCACGACCCGGTTCCCGTCAATGTCAGACTATTTCAAATATTTAAGCGAGGTTCTAGAATAAAAAAAGAAAAATAAATAAATTTGTAACGAGGTACAATATCAAATACCTATACTACCTACTCCTAACTCCAGCAGCGAATTAAAAGTAAAAAACCCATATAGAAAACACAAACATTACAGTTATTAAAAAAAAAACTGCTGTTTTTTACAAAAGTGCAATACCTACGAGGTCAAAATGTACGAAACAGCTGTTTTTCGGTCAGTGTCCCTTCTTTGCCGTGTACTCGTATTCTTTCTGAACTTTTAATTGTATTATTTTTGGGCTTTTTAAAAATAAGCAATGATTTTGAAAGATACCTTAGAATCTATCGCAAAAGGTTCATGGTTTCATGGTACCTTCTTTTGGTCACTAAACAACTATATCAGGTAATTAACCCAACCCACACAAAATTACCAAAACATAATTTTCTTTCCAAAACACGTAGGTATTCAGACTACAATAAGTTACAAAGAGCCTTTATTGATACCTACGAAACAACTATCGGCCTGTACCCACATATTTGATTCTCCGAGAACACTACGTGTGTTCTCTAGACAATTAATTTTCAAGTTCAAACGAGCTAGCACCTTTTTTACCGTTTCCTAAAAAAATCACTATCGAAGAAAGTATTGAACAAGTCAAGCGCGAGGTCAAAGGTCAATAGCTCAAAGAATAGCTAGCGGAATAGAGAAAACTAAAAAGAAAAAGTTTTTGCTAGGAAAAAGGCTCTAGTGTTTACTCGATTTCTTTTGAAATGGCTATCCTTTGAGACTTTTTACTATTTTGCCTACCTATATTTTTGTTTTGCCTGCCTTACCCAATCTTAATTGCTTTCTTATCTTGCTTATGAGGTCTGCAATGGAATGAGCGTGTCCAAATATATCTATCCACACTTGTTTTGAAGACTGGGGTTATAGGTACTAGTCCTTGTGCTAGACCTTGTGCATCGCAGTATCAGAATTACTAGAAGGAATTTTGATTTTGTCTACCTACTCGTACTTACAAGTAGCGAGCATCTGTGACCAAATACATCAATATGGATAAATAAACAAAGTATGTTAGGACCGTTGCAGGTGGCGTACTGTTAGTTAAGGTAGAAAAAACGGTTATTGCGATGAAAACCCAGTCTCTTTAGAACTTATTTTTGAATTGAACGCCACTAACTAATCTGTGAGTCAGTTCACAACAAATCTTTATTCTAGTTGTATCGAAATTTAGATTTCCATGGGATATACCTAAGAAAAGCTGGATTATTGCAATAATCCTGATAATAGTTCGTATGATTACGTAATCCTTTGCAATAATCCGGTCTTTTACATTAATCTTGGGATTTTCGCAAATATTCAGTTTTTCTAATGTTCATGAGACATATTCTTTTTTTTTACGTTTTCATTATCGTTAACGCTGATCGATTTTCATATTATATTTACGCTGATTGTCTAGACTATTTTGCAGCTTATACCCGTTATCTGTTAGTAACAATGCAATGCATTAAAAACACTACTCAGAACTGTAAAACTAAACCGTAAAAAAGAACTTCCAAAAAATACAATTGCATTTAAAAATACATTTTTGTAAAGTTGGGGTATTCCATTGCTCATTGCTCAGAAAGTTTTTTTATTTCAATTTTGTCCTAAGGGTTTTCTATGATTTTTTGGTAGCCTGCGAGCAAGTTGGTATTATTTTTTGTGTTGTTTAAGTTCAATTGAAACGTAAAAAAATATTTTTCAAACTATTAAGTAACTAGCATAATTAATAAAATGTTGAAAGAGCTACATCGTAATTTTGCAATACTTAAGGGTGCCTACAAAGATTTTAATTGCAATTATGTTAAAATTGTTTGTAAACACCCGGTAAGAAATACTGCTAAGATATTTCTCTCTCTCGCATTCTAGAGAGGTAGTTGTGATCCCTCACAACTACCTCTCTAGAATGCTAGAGAAAGTATAAAATGTATCTCTAGTATAAAATGTTATTGAGCTCCGGAATACTCCCGTATTCCGGAGCTCAATAACATTTTATACTTAAGTACTTCCTTTAATTTTGCGTTTTTTTAGGATAAGGGCAAGAGATTTATAAATAAAATAAAATTCATTTAATTCAGGCAAGACGCCCGCCCATACGGAAGATACATTTTTCACAAATATTCCACAGTAAAAAAAAAATTAAAAAAAAAATATATATATTAAATATGACTTTATGACTTAGATACAACAGGTGAATATTTTGTGTGAGATAAAACATAACTGGTTAGATCTTACAAATTAAATTATTTAGCAATCACGACTGCTGAGCAAGAGGTACTGATTTCGATTCCCGGGTCGGGCAAAATATTATTGGGTTTTTTCATCAGGAATTTCTCAGTAGCTGCCGTGGATCCTGGACTTGTGCCCGGTTGATGGCAATAGGCTCACCCCCTATTACATGGGACTTAAACAAAACTGGCGAAATGTGGGCGTACTGTTATAATACTGTAATAAAAACTTACTAAATGTAGACTTAATACTTTATTTTTCTGTTCACTTATTCAGAGATACAGTCACCACAGTTTCTTCCACCGAATTGAGCTCTCTCGGCCAAGTGGCATGCTTTATAAAACACCCCCTTCCGCTACAACACTGACGGTTGGGCAGTGTTGCCATTTCTCAAAATAAAAACCAATTAATAAAATCTTTATAACCCTACACTCGATCGTCCTGACAACGTGTATGCCCTCATACACGCCTCATGTGATAACTAAATACCCTACACTCTTGGCTGAGAGAACTCATGATGAAAAGGAGAGAGAAAAAAAAATGTATAGACAACCAAGTGATTTAGAAATTAAATTTGTTCTAAACATTAACAGCAAAAACAATTAGAGCACACTCATCCTAAAAACACTTTAAAGCTTATCAATTCCAATCAAACAAACTAAAACATTTATCATTATTCCACAAACATGATTAAATTTGATTTAAATAAAATAATACATTTATGAAATCCATAATCCATATCCTTATTGAATAAAAGTTTATACAACTATAATAATAGATGTACTATCAGTTTTCCACAACAAAAACGAATCTTCAACAATTTTGGCAAGCCAATCAATTCATGCCAAAAATGTGTATATTTATAGGGCTAGTTTTAAAATCGGATTATAAACTATTTATCCATCATTCAAAACGTTTATAATTGAGCTGTTGCTACTGAGAACCAATCACTTCTCGCTACTGAACTTGCGTACTCTATTAGGTTGTGAACCAATCAATTCTCACACCTGATCAGAGACTCCAAAACTCTAGGCAAACCAAACAATTCTTGCCTCCAGATGAGTAATAACCGATGACGTGAATCAATCAATTCTCACGTTCGGTCTGTAACAACAATATTAAACATTCTGTAATAATTGTACCGTAGAATCGTACATTCATGACCACTATGAATCACTAAGTTCGTTCTCATCACTAGATTCACTAGAATCAGATTTGTTGAGTTGTAAAGCAGCTACATGTACCCACGGAAGCATTCGATCAGCTGCTACAGTGGTAGTGCGTTTATTTGTACTATTACTGAAACCGGGAATAGACGCTATCTTATATCTATCTTGACCTAAAACTTTAGTGACTCGGTATGGTCCAATGTAGGACGGGAGAAGTTTCTTACTCTTCCCATCATTATTAAAAGTACCGTAACTTTAGTAATTTTGACTAAATCGTCCGTATTGTATATCAGGGCGTCTGTTCTGATCGTAACGTAGCTTCTGCTTTACTTGTTCGGTGTCTATTCTCTCTTTAACTTGATTTCGGATAGTGGTCACATCTACATTTTCTCTAGTCACGTCTGCTATTTCATTTAAATTAGGATTGATTTCACTGTTCATGGACGTACCGAACATGACTTCTGATGGTCTCCTACCGGTCGTCTTTTAAACAGTGTTATTCAGCCCCCATTGTATTTTCCCCAACTGGTTATCCCAATCCCGCTCATCTTGTCTCAGGTTTAGCGCTTTCAATGAATTTAAGATGGTTCGGTTATATCGTTCTACCTGGCCGTTTGATTTGGGACTCGCGACAGCATTCAAGATATGTTTTATACCTTTATCATAACAGTATCTTTTAAATGAGTGTGACGTGAAGCAACTGCCACGATCACTGATCAAACGGTCAGGCATTCTAAATGTGTAGAATATGTCATTCAGGGCACGAATTACGTTTTGTGTATTAGTGTTTCGGACTGGCTTTATAAACACAAACTTAGTAAACGAGTCTACCACTATTAGAAGGTAAGAGTATCCTCGCTTGGATCTGACGAAGGGGCCCAGGTGGTCAATATGCAGGGTGTGAAACGGTGACTCTACTTTTTCGATTGGATGTAATAAGCCTTCGTTCGTACACGCGGATTTAGCGTAAGCACAATCGATACAAGCGGACACATACTTTTTGATAAACCGTGACATTTTTGGAAACCAATATTTACTTTTAATCCTTTCCAAAGTTTTTTCTAATCCTAGATGACCAATATCGTCGTGATTCATCCTACATATTTGCCACCTCGCCCCCTTCGGGACTGCCCAGCGAACATTGCCCTTATCACCGTTAACATACCTATATAACTTATTATCTTGAACCACATAATTATCTTTGATATATTGGAAATTCTTGGGGTCTAAATCCTTCTCTAAAACATGTTTAACACGTTCCAACTCAGAGTCCCCCAGCTGAAGGGTATGTAACCAGTCTTCGTTACTAATAACCATTACTTGAGGACACAGACTAGAGGAATCAGTCCTAGAATCATTTGAAATAGGATTGCGAGATAACGCATCTACATGGGTAATTTTAGTGCCCGATCGATATTCAATTGAACAATTGAATTCTTGCAGCAGTAGCCACCAGCGCGTTATCCTAGGTATTAGATCGCGTTTCATGAAAGTGGAACGAAGAGCACTACAATCGGTGACTATTTTAAATTCTTTACCTAATAAATAGACCCGAAATTTCTCTAATGAACGAATAACGGCCAGCGTTTCTAATTCGTAAGAGTGATAATGTTTTTCCTCCGGTGACGTTCGCCTACTACAATAAGCGATTGGCCGAAGAAATCCACTATCCTTACACCGCTGTAAGAGTATGCCTCCAACGCCATCCTTGCTGGCGTCAGTATGCAATTCAGTTTCAGCGTCGTGGTCATAAATAGCTAAAACTGGTCGATCTATTAATTGTGATTTCAGCAGTTGGAATGCATTATCTTGTTCTTGTTTCCAAACCCATGTGGAATCCTTTTTTAATAACTGCATAATTGGTGATGCTAATTGAGCAAAATTTTTGATACATTTTCTAAAATAACTAGCAAGCCCAAGGAATTGCCTAACACCATGAATGTTAACTGGACGTAGAAAATTCATAACCGACTGAATTTTCTTTTCACCGGGCCGAATCCCTGATGAGCTAATCTCATAGCCAAGATAATCAATATTATCGTGCAAAAAATTGCATTACGACAAATTTTGCGTGAGATTTGCATTTTCTAACAGCTTGAGAATTTGTTCGAGCCTATCAAGACATTCAGCAGCATTTTTGCCAAAAACAAGCACGTCATCCATGTATGCTGTAGCATGAGTGAATCTAGCTGACCCCAAGACCTTATTAATCATCCTCTGAAAAATTGCTGGTGCATTAGCTAAACCAAATAGCATACGGTTGAATTCATACAATCCATCTGGAGTAACAAACGCAGTTAGATGTTTGCATGGTTCTGAAATTGGCACCTGGTAATATCCAGATGCCAAATCAAGCGTTATGAAACACGATTGACCAGACAACCTTGCTATCTCATCGTCTATGATCGGCATTGGGTATCTTTCCTTCACTGTTACAGAGTTCAACATTCTATAATCGACACACATTCGAAAACTTCCATCTTTTTTACGAACTAAAATAATAGGACTGGCGTACTCCGATGCCGATTCTCTAACGATCCCTGCTTCCAACATTTCACCTAACATAGACTGCACTTTCTCTCGTTCATGATGAGATAACCTGTAAGGGCGATAGACAATAGGTCGTTGACTATTCAACTCAATTGTCATCTGCGTAACATCTATACAACCCAAATTTTCCAAACTTAAAGCGAAACAATGTTTATATTGCTTAAGTATGTTCATAAGCCTTTGTCTATCGTCCTTTGATACAGAATCACCTATGCGGACGTCTTTTTCCTGAATGTCATGTTCACGGTCATTTTCTTGAATATCAGCAGCCTCTGCAATTCCTGGAGACTGTATTACTATCCTCTGGACAAAATCTACCTTTTCTCCCCTACTAGCAACAAAAACTTTTCGTAGCCTACAGGGGATGGAAAATGGATATACGAGAATGTCTAAATTCCCACGCTGGACTTAAAAAAAAAAACTCTGGTAAACTCCACCATAAACAACAACCTCTTGATTTGGACCACCCACGATTTTATTGCTCACCATTAAGCAACCTCTAAATTCGGGACCTACGCGAGCTCTTATGGATGCTCGATATCAGCAGCGATCCTAACTTCATTAAGTTGACTATTATTAGCATCGGGATAAACCATTGGAATTTCAGTGTGCAATTGATGAAATTGCAAAGTGTGGGAATTCTTAAACACAAGAATATGTGGTTGTACCGTGTATGACTGGCCTATTAATATAGGTTTGTCCAACAGATTATCTTCGACAACTCTAGAATCTACCCTCGCATCAACTCCATCTACCACTATATCAAGCAATATGTTACCTAACGATCGGACCATCTCATTCCCGAATCCTTTCATAACTGACGGGACCTGATCGTGTACTAGGTTGAGGCTCGAAATTATTGACTCCCTAACGATGCTTCATAATAATGCTTCTACGGTCCTACCGTTCACTGTAACCAGCTTTATGAATTTTGTTGGGGCTGGAGCTTGAAATACACATTGTTTTAGTTGGTGCTCCAATTTTACTTTCTTTGTCGGATTTAGTAAATTGCGCGCAATTATCAACCGTATGACCGATCTTGTTGCATTTATTGCATTTGATTAGTGGCTTTGGACAACGTAAGTATGGATGACTTCGCTCCTTACAATTAAAACAGAACACTGAACCCTGAGACTGGTTGGATTTATTTTGAGTTGTTTTAGAATTGGATTGGTTGGAATTATTTTTAGCAAAAATACGATCTGGGTTTTGACTTTCCTTGTTGCTCATTAAGAATTGGAGAAGCTGATCAGGTTGAGAACAACAAAGCGCCAACGCACTCGATTTCATAGTCCTATCAGAGATACCGTGGATAATACAATCTACTGCGCGTTTACCCGAAATGTCACACTGAGTTAACAACGCAAGTTTTTCATAATAATATACTTCAATTTGTTCGCCAAACTTACTTCTTCTCTTAAGCATATCTTCCAGGATTTGGCCATAGTTTTGCTCGCAGGGAAAAGCACTCATTAACTTAACTTGCCATTCTTTCCAAGTATGTAAAATTGTGTTAAGACCCTCATACCAAACTTTGGCCAAACCCTGAAGTTTTTGCATTGCAAAATGTGTTGTTGTAATGTCATCCCAGCCGTATACAGTAGCGCATTCATTAACTTTACGAAGCCAAATGTCAATACGCTGGTTTTTCGCTGACGGGTCAAAATTAGGGAGAATATTTTTATTTTCTTCGAAACTGTACTTGTAGACGGCCGAGATGCAAAACCATGTTTAATAGAATGCACCAAGTCGATAACATCTTTAACAGTAAAAGAAGGGGTACGTGACCTTTTATCCTGTGATGCGCCGTTGCCACGTAGACTATCGTTTCTCTGCTCACGTGAACCTCGTCTCCGCTTGGCTCTTGCAGCTTGATGCTCATCGGGGCTGCGGCTGTGTTGCCGGCTCTTGGAGTGATGGCGGCTCTTACTCCTCATGTAGCTTCTACCAGATCGATTCCCGTGCGCCTCTGTTATCTTCTCACGTTCTCTGCGTAGGTCCTGTTCGAGTACACGTAGCCGCTCCCGTTCTCGCTCAAACTCAAATTCTTTCTCACGAAAACTTTGCCTCCGTGACTTGCTGCGACTTCGAGTGCCACCGCAGCGAGCACTGGAAATATCACGTCGATGATGCGACGAGCGCCTTACTGGAGTTAGCAGGCGCCGTCGGCTCTCTTGGCGACCACCAGGGGAAACATTATCCAATGATCGGTCGTTGCAGTTAACTTTTTCCATTGCAATTGATTTGAACCTGGAATTGACCACATTTAAGGACATAAATGTTCGATAAAACAAATTGAAAAGTAACCTTCACTATGTAGTTGCATGGTGCATGTATATTAGGGTGCGCCCTAACCAGATAAAACTGCCACTAAAGGTTACGATAGAAGCATGCTATCACTTAATGGTACCTAACAAACCTCGCTTAATTCCAATCTATTTAAAAAAACTCACAGTAAATATCACAACCTCATCTCACAGTCGTATTATCGGGGAGTGCCTCGATCGCATAAAACTGCGACCCAAGGTTGCCTTAAATGTATGCCATCACTATTAAGAAGTACCCTAACCAAGTGGTAATAAACAACCTTTAATTTCCAGTTCCAATAAGTAAAAGATTTACATTAGTCATTTAACCTTATTTTGCAATAGTATTATCGGGGGTACCCCGACCAAATATAATCACACCATAGGCAATCATACATGTTAGAAACTTAATATGCCTTGTAACATTATCAGGGAATATCCCAAATAAATGAGACAGGCAGACAGCTTCAGGTTTTTCACTCGTAAATTTTAAGAAATACACAATCATAAAATCATAACCTTATTTTGTAATCGTATTATCAGGGAGTACCCTGACCAAATAAAATCACACCACAAGGCTATAGAGCATGTTAGAAACCTAATTTTCATTGTCTTATTATCGGGGAGTACCCCGACCAAATAGGACAGCGAGGTTTAGGCTCATCACTAGGTTACAGAACATGTTAATTTTAGCATATGGAAATTCAAATAACTCACCTTTCGAATCCCACTTCTGAAGTGTAATAAAAACTCACTAAATGTAGACTTAATACTTTATTTTTCTGTTCACTTATTCAGAGATACAGTCACCACAGTTTCTTCCACCGAACTGAGCTCTCTCGGCCAAGTGGCATGCTTTATAAAACACCCCACACTGACGGTTGGGCAGTGTTGCCATTTCTCAAAATAAAAACCAATTAATAAAAACTTTATAACCCTACAATACACCCCTGCCTAAGCTATCGGGGATTCATTATAAAACATTATGTAAACGGGTATTTTCGCGAATTTTACCTTTAATATAAGCCTGACGCTTCGACCGGATTGTACCAGCCGTGGTCGCGGGAAGACTGAAGTATTGGAGGTACCGCCACAGCAAAGCGAAAGTGTTTATTCAACTACCCTCACTTGTTCTTCATAAATGTTAATTAGGGCCGGTTCACACTAGGACAGCACACTACACTAACAGTGTCCGTATACTGAGATGATTTCACTTGACGAGTACACTTAGCGATCACTGAATTCCAAGCGAAAGAGAGAATCGGAAAATCGGATCATATCGGGGATTTTAGGCGTGATATTATGTTATGGTAGAACTCTAAAATTAAATTTCATCGCTATTTACAGTCATTCCTTTGTTCGTACCATATATTTTGCAGCTATATATTTTACCAGCTACCATTAAATTGTCATTTGCAATAAATATGTACTGTAATTCATTCAACTATACCACACTACGCTAATTGGCCGGACAATTAGCTAAACAGCATGCAATGTGATACTACAGCTTTCCAATGTGAAAATAATATGTAATTATTTATGAACTGAAATAAAGATGGGTAAATGTACATTCATTTATGTAAAATGATGTGTTTGTGCTTGACAGTCATTATGGATAAATATTTGAAACTGAGTACATCAACAACAACAACAACAGCCCATAACGTCCACTGCTGGACATAAGCCTCTCCCATGATGGGAGGAATTTTCCGTAATCTCCACGCTTAGCAGGCGGATTGGAGATCGCAGTGATGAAAGACTAACAGAAAACGCTGCTGCCCATTCTCTGGTCTACGGAGGTGCAAGGTGGTCTGCCTCAAACATTAGTCGCCTTATACGACACCCGTGAATGTAATGGGTTGGTTCTATTCTACTCTGCCGGATACCATACGGCTAACTAAGTACGCTGATTATATTTTATGCACTACCTACAAAAAAAGATACATAAAATTTTAATAAAAAATAAGTTTGTTTCATTTATTTGTATCCAGTATGTACATTATTTACAAACTACGAATAGATCTTAAATTATAATTTAAAAAAATACAAATATCAAAATGGGAAAAGAATTAAGTTGAATTACCAGAGAGCGGGCCTTTTTTTTGGCCAAAGAATCAGCATTGCCATCCAACGTGGCAATGCTGCCAGCCTTCTGGGCACTTTTCCTGTTGACAGCGACGTGGACGAATGTTTTGACGCCCTATAACCCTTTTGATACTTGTACATATTTGTATTACTACTAAAGAGTTTCAGTTTGTAAATAATATACTGTTATCTTGTAAATAAAAGTTGAATTACTTAATGTAAATTACTATATAATGTTTGTAGAGTTCTCCAATGCAATCACAGTTCTGAAATAAAGGTTCAAGAACGAGATCAGTAATTTGCGTATTTTTGTAACGATCGGTTTTCTAATTTCAATTTCAATTAGTGTATAATACGTAAAACGTCGTACTTTTACATTTTCCACTCATTTGTTGGCGATAAGATTAGATTCTGACAAGAATATGCAAGATTTTAAATTCAGATATTGGTATTTCTTAATTATAAATGCGTATTAACCGCTAGATACCCGCAATTACAGACACAATTAAAATAACAATGCTCCGTTTCCCTTCGGGAACGGCTGGGGTCATACGGGAACCCGAATCAGAAAAATACATTTCGACTTCACTCTTTCTGTTTTTCAATCAAAATGTCTGTTGAAATACTTGCAAATGAATATTATCAGTACATTTATAAACTTGATTCACATCACTTTCGCTTTCCACAAACGCTTGATACCAGAATAGGGTCACAAAATTAATTAAAGCCTTAGAAAATTAAAGCTCGGTGATCAATCCTAATAAGTTCAATTTAAGATCAAAATTTGAGCCAGTCTTCGAACGAAATTGAAACATGTGAGCCTTTGCAGCTCATGGTGGTAAGTATAAATTAGGTATTGCTAGAGTAATCTAGTGGCTTAATAGTTACATTGTTGCAATGATATTTGTAGTGTTTTGTTGCATTGTTGAAAATCTTAACAATGTATACTTAATACAAGATAATACTTATCATCTTTTGCCAGTTATTTGTGTTTCATTTTCAATTAAATATAAGCAAGGTATATTATAGTTCACTGCGAGGATCGACCGGAGGACACGGTGGAGCACACGGTGGAGGTGTGCCCCGCGTGGGCGGAGCACCGCCGTGTCCTCGAAGCGGCGTTTGGCGGCGGCGACCTCTCGCGTCCCTGGTGCAAGCCATGGTCCGGAGCGAGATGGAATGGGACGCCGTCACCTCCTTCTGCGAAGCAGTAATGCTAGAGAAGGAGGTGGCGGAACGTGAGAGGGAGAGAACCTCAAAGCGTCCCGGCCGCCGCGGGAGACGCCCCGGGCGTCGGGGGCCACCACGTGGCCCCCGGCCACCGTAGACGCGAGCCTGTGGACGGTGGGCTATGGGTTAGCTCGCCGTCCGTCCGTCTCATGACGACAGGCCGTGTCGACGGCGCGTTCGTTTTCCACGAGCGCCTCAAAGAGAGTCAGCAATAGGAAGGGGTCCGCAAGGACCGATGCCTGCCGGGGTTGCGGGACTGTTCGAAAGAGATACCGTGGCCCCGGAACACAAAGGGCGATGAAGGAACATGGATGGGTTTTAGTCAATAAAAGTCTGACACTCCCTCCTGCTCCGCGAAGAGCGGGATAAGTCATTTGATGATTTCCTATCCGAAAAAAAAAAAAAAAAGGTATATTATAGTTTTGAAATATGGGTGAATTTCAACAAGAGATTTTTATGTATCATTTCGGTGGGATTTTTTTATTTCAATGCAATCTATATATTTTTAGTGACAAATAATACTTTAGCCTATTTTATAACATTGTGCGTGAGTGGACATCAAATATTATCAAAACTTACATAAATATTTAAGGATAAAGTTTTAAGAGTCCACTGAAATTAAAAGTGTCCACCGAAATGATAAAAATTACCACCGAAATGATAAATCCACCGAAATGATACAGCTAAGAACAACCGTGCCCCCAGCCAGGGTTCCGTACTTTGTTAGGTTTGATTTCCACAAATTTTAGATAAACACTGAGACAGGACAGTACACAGTTTTTTTAATATCATCATTAATATACAGATATTACAGTTAGTATTATTACATATATCATTCTTTGAGGTTACAATAACCTCAAAGAATGATATTAATGTAATGTAATGTTTATTATGATATGAATGAATAGTTTCTTTACTTTTATAACCTTTGGTAATTTTTGTGGTTGTTGTTGTGTGAAAATGTTGGAAAACTTTATCGTAAATGCTGGTAACCTTAAATAAATATTTTTGCTTGTTTATGTACTAATACTAATTTACTTGATATATTTTCAAAAGAATCAACGTATCGCGATTAGAAAGCTTAAAGTTTCTGATTAATATGATGGTTGCATTTGTAAGTTATGCCATTAATAGTAATACCTAATGTCTACCTATTGCACTAAGAGAAAAATGCTAGGTATAATTTAGTTAAATTGGTAACGAGAGGAGAATAGTGTTTCTACAGGTATATCAGTAAAACTTCTAAAATTAAATCAACTCTTATATTTTTAAAATACAATAAATGAATAAGAAACATTATAAAAATATCTTAGTAGTAATAGCTTAGTACTTTTAATCCTTTTACATAAACGTATGAAACATAACAGAAACCTGAGATTGAGATCACTTTATTCTTAAATTACTACAACAATAGAGAAACGTACATATCTAAATAGAACAAAAAACAACAAAGTTTTGTTCTACCTATAATGTGTTGATGTCTGTTGATTACACTCACCGATGCAGGAGGTACCATTTTCTACCACTTGACCGAAGACGTCATATTGGAGATGTATGCTACTTGCTTAATATCGCAAATGGTTCAATCGACTGTCCTGAACTTGTTTCAAAACTAACGTTGCGCACTAATCAGATGGGACTGCGACAAAGACCACTCTTACATGTGCCTTTTGCGAACACTAATTATAGGCGTAATGCGTACTTTCCAAGAGCCAGTCGCAGTTTTAACGAAGTTTCTTGTGAGCCCGGTATTGATCTATTCTGCACCAAAGCCAGCACCGTAAGAAAACTATTGGCAAAGCCATTTTTTGTACAGAAGGCACCTTCTTGCTCTTGAACCGTTTATTTTATTTTACAAGTTAGCTTAAGTTATAAACAATTAAATTAAATAAACCAACCAACCTTTGAAATTGGTCAATAATTTGACAGTACTATAGTGTTAGATTATTTTGTAATAAGGAACTAATATATTTTCTTTTGTATCTATCTGTGGAAGCTTGTAATTAGCAATTTAGTTATATAATTTTGTTACTATTATGTTATTAGTCTGTAAGCTTTCCTAAAATAAAATAAATAAATAAATAAATAAATAACTATAATTCGCAATTATGTATAAGTAATTCTTATACCTAATGCGAATTATAGTTATTCCAATAAAACAGTCTTTCTGGGTACGTATTTACGAGTAGGTTCAAGTATGTAGCTTAAAGATTAATTTTTCATCATGTCACTTTAAATCACACAATTATTTCTCAAATTCACTAATCAGCCTCTTTTCATGACTATAAATATAGGTTTTTAATTTAGATATGTACCTAATAAACAAATCTTCTTTAATTATCACACCACAGCACGTCTTTACTATAATTATTATAGTCATCAGTCTTCTTTAATAAGTTTAACTTCCTACCTAAAACAAGTCATGCCATTAAATGACAGCAAATATTTAAAAAACTAAATATACAATAACAAAAATCAAAAAATATTCAAATCAGAACTAGACGAAGACGAAGATAATCTTCTTACTTTTCTCTTCTTGGCTGTAATCATGATTTCTTCTTCGCTGTCAATATTTCTTGTCCGTTCATACTTTTCAATAATTTCAGTATCATTGTTTTCAAAAAATGAACACGATGGAGTGCTAAATTCATTGAAGTTTTCATATTTTTCGAGCAATGATTTGGGTATTATCGATGATTCCTGCTCATTCTCTCCTTTTTGATTATTCATTCCATCAAAGGAATGGGATGTTGAGGGCTTAATAATTGATATTTCAATGTTTGTGATTGAGTGTGTGTGTGGTTCATGTATGAAACTATTCCTTTGTAATTTTTTGGAAAGATTCTTTTCATTGAATGGCTTGGGACGTAGTACTAATTTTTCTGACAGTTGAATTGGACGCAGATGTGCTATATTTGTATTATTTGCAAAATTCGTTGATTGAATCCCAGTGAAGTCATGAAAACCTAAATGCTTGCCGTGAGGGCACCTAATAGTTTTATTTAGGCATTCTCTTTCAATACAGGACAGATGTCGAAGTGCCAAACGGTTTCCTGACTCTTTAGACCAAACAACTTGGTGAACTTTCATAGTTCCCGGAAAAGTCTTTAAGTCTTTGGGCAAGAGCCAATCTTTTTCTGTCACCTGATAATCTTCAACTGTTTCAATTTTCACACCTTTAACATAACACTGTAGGTTTTGTACCAGCGATTCAATATTGGTAATATCATGTTGATATGAGACTTGTTTATCTAGCGTTCTCTTTAATACTCCACCCACTCCATCTGCTGCGCTTTTTCCATGACCACACTCACAATAGTTCCAAATTATGTGGGTCAGCATCGGACAATAGGAGGATAACTGAGTTATTATATATAATATATTTTTATTCCTGTATTGCGCAGATGGTGAGTCAGAAATAACGTAAAGTTTACGAACCAGAGGAGCAGTTATCTCAATTTCTTGCAAAACAGGAATGAGGTGTGCCCATACTGCAGCAGCATCATGCCTTAAAGAGGTACTTACAGTACAAAATGACTGAGTTTTGCAAGTTTCGTTGTCGAGTTTGAAATATATTACGACAGTATGCAAAGTGAACTGTTGTCTGCTACCACCAAAATGAAGGGATTGAATTTCGGATCCATATTTGGCATTATAATTTTCACTGAAATCAATTTGTATAATACAGTCTTCCGTAGTCATATTTTCTTTTAACGTTTTGAAAGCTTGATTTTGATTTTTATTATTGACGCAATGTTTAAGGAATGGTTTCAGGCTATCTTCGAATTTTTTTATTAAATCTAGTGGTTTCACCCAACGCCTTACTTTTTCAACTTTAATAGCAGATTTTTCTACATTATTTTTGACATATATGCTTTTATTCTTCTCCCAACCCCAATACGCTATGTTCACTTCATTATTAAACTCTTGATAATCAATGTGTCTATTTTTACAACTTGAGCATATTCTTTGCAGACAATCGATGTTATCTTTACTACAACATAGGCTACTTAAAACGTCGGATATTGTATTTTCTTTGATAAGGCGGTTTCTTTTCATAGATTCAATCAAAAGTTTCATATTTTCGTGCTTTTCACATAGGCATGTATTTCGTGCATTCACATTTGGTTGAGTGACCCAGAAAGGCTTCATTCTTGAAAATGTTGAATAGCTTATCGGTGGTTCTCCTGATCCCAAATATTTCAAGTGTAAATTTTTAAGTGTGTCTGTCAATAGTCTTTTTTGTTTTTTTAATCCATGTCTAGATATGGTGTCATTTTTTCCAGGACACAGTGTTGAATTTTCATCATCTTCTAAAAATTTCACCACCCTCCTGAGAATTCGATTTTTTTTTTCATCAGGTTTTATGACTTCTACTGCTGGTTTTTCTCCTTTTTGGGTACTTTTCTTCAAAATCATATGATTGCTTTGTAGTCTGTTACACCTTTTTTTGAACATTTCTTTTTCCTTAGTGACCTGTAATAATTTGTTTTGTAATTCTGTTATTAGCTTAGTTTTAGTTTTTTGATATTTTCGAAATTTGTCTTTAAGTCCTCGCTTGAATTCTACAGATGTAATTGACGAGTCTGAAACAGGGCTGTTGGGGCATAATGTTGACTCGATACTACTTAGATTTGATGGACATGTTATTCGTTGTACGCCACTTGGTTGTACACAATGAGTGCCAGTTACTACATTGTCATCAATATGATGTTGAATATTGGAACCAATTGTACTATCGCTATTCATCGGCAAGCAGCGCCGAGCCGAAGATGGATTCCCTTGACGAGAAGTGCTTGGACCAGGATTGCTATAGTCAAAATTTACAAAATTTTGATGCGTTGATAGCAGGGTTTGTCGTGGACTGCTTGTGTATACCCGATGAAAGCTTCTAGCTTCTGTAGTATTAGAACGTTGGATTTGGATATTCGTACTAATACTATTGCTGTTCAATCGTAAGCTGCGCCGTAAAGTAGGCAAGAAGGAACTGTGACAGGAAGTGCTTAGTCCAGGACCATCACTTTGATCCCCAATTGTCTCATCCAGAGGGTTAGCACGAGCCGCTATAGGAGCTGGAGCTGCTCTATTTTTTTTTCTTTGGTAATAAGCAGCAGCACTTATTTTGTTTTTTCTTCTTAGGATTCTTAATTTTTTAGGGGTCATTAGATGCCTTGAAACAATTAATCCCGCTGCTTTTTTTCTGGCATACCTTTCTCTGTCTTTTCTCAAAAACTCTTCGCGTGAGACTTCATTGCTCTTAATTCTCTCTTTTCTTCTTCTTTCATACAACCTCCTTTTTTCCAACCTTTCTTCTCTAGTCTGTTGCTTAGGCCGCGGCATCCTAAAATCAAAATACACGCTTTTCAATTTTCTTCTTTCTCATATCCACAGACATACATTCATACACACTATACTATGATCCTATAAAATACTATACCTTCAGATACACCACGCGCTCACACACTAGCTCTCTTGCATTGACTCAGACAAACACTCTCACAGGCAATTTCTCATCACATAGGTATATCTCTTTTTTTTTCATATAACGTTTAAATGCTCTTTAACTTATTTGTTATATCTTGTAAAATTAAGAAATTTTGTAATTATATCAAATATTATTTATTATTGTTATTTACTCGTAATAAATGATATAAAAATAAAGGTAAGTGACTTATATTGAAGGTAAACCCTCGAAATAATTATTTTGTTGACAATTAGTAGGTATAATAATCTACACTGTGGTGACCCACACACTCATCACATTTTCGTTGTGCAGAACAAATGTGTATCTAAAGTATAGTAAACATGTACTAACTACATAGATATATGTATATATTATATATCTTAAGCACAAATATTACACAACAAATACACCTAAATAATCTAATCGACACTCTAGGTAAAAGTAGGTACATTACAAAACTATGACTTTGTATTTGACACCAGGATCTCTAAAACTTTATGTTTTTATCATTTCGGAGATACTTTTAATTCCGGTGGACTGTAATTGGTATAACAGTCCACCGAATCCACTGAATGATAACACTGAGATGATAAAATAGAGGTTAGTTCTACATTTAACTCCGAAAAAAAATTATTTAAAAAATATGAACACTACTCAAACAAAACAGTACTTACTGCGAATTTAATACACAATTTTGAAACAAATTAAACAAATCTAGCACGAGTTATAACAGCCACCGAAATGAAACTATTTTTGTCCCCATATTACTGAAATGATAAACTTACTTTTTTGGCGGGAAACCGCAAGACGTTGGGACCGGTGCGTTCGCGCCGAGAGCTTAAGCCGGACTGATCCGGAGTGAGAAAAGGTGAAAGGGGCGTAACAACGCAATGTTGATGTGGCTATTCTACTAAAACTTACTGTCCTCTGAAATGATAACTTTTTTCCAGACAAAAGTTGACTGCCTGTCAAATCCATGAGAAAGAAGATAAACAAACAAAAATTGTTTTATTTGATCGAATATATTATAATTTAATGATAACAAAATCAATTTAAATCCATATTACGAATGTATTTGCAGGAGAAGGTATGTTATGAGCGGAATTGGGTTCAGGACAGGTCACCGTGATGATAAAATAACACTTTGTAATTTTTTTTTTGGGTATATTAGAGGGTAGATACCAATGATTTTTTTTGCCAAGGTAGAGAAATACTTACGTTGTTGAGAAAAAATATATAAAATTAATAATCAGCACATTGCACTACCGTTCTCAGGTTTGCCGTGTATTTTTTTGCTTGGGCAATTCACCCATATATAATTTTAAATTATATCTATCACGGTTTGGATTCAGGCGTTCAACAATTATCATTGGCACTACCCACGTTGACGTGACACATCATTCTTCATTCTATCATTTACACATTATTTAACTCACATTTTCCCAGCACAACTAATAATCTAAATATCTTTCAGATACTAATATTTCACCAAAAAACTCAAACAGGCGACTCACTCGTTCCACCGAGTTCCATTTTCAAATACAAAAAAACCGAGTTCCATTTTCAATTACAAAAAAAAGAAATGAAAAGCCCAAACTGACAGTTCAATAGACATACGCCGCCATCTTTTATTTTCCCTAGTGTGTCCTAAAAATGTGACCCTTGCCCACTGACCCTGTGACGTTTACTTTCTGTACCCCATGTTGTATCCTGGCAAATTGATTACGCTCTATTTCCTGTGTTGCGTTATTGCGAGGTTTGCTCAGCTGCTTTCGCCGGGCAAATATTGTACACGTGTACAGATAAATAGTTGGAGTGAGTTTGTGTTCCTTTTTGATTTGAGTGTAGTAGTATTTATGTAATAGTGTAGGTACAGTCATCAGGTAAAGTTTTTCAATGTTGAAAGTTTCAAAAGCATTTTATCAGAATCTTATCTTACTACTATTACAAATGCTAAAGTTTATGTGGATGGATGGATGTTGGTTACTCTTTCACGCAAAAACTACTGAACGGATTAAGATGAAATTTTGCATATAGATAATTTGAAACCTGGATTAATAACAACAGATACCATTTAGTCGAGCCCATTATTATGCAAGTAATTTTATGCATTCTAAATGTAACACTAGATTAACACACTTTTATGTCTTACACTTACATGTTATATTTATTTGAGATAAACCTTCATAAAATCAGAAACTTAACAAACAACTCAGCTTCTACACCTACCATTACCATACTGGTCTTCTGTAAATCAAGCAACATTGTTATATTCCGGGCAATGATATTGTTACGAGCTGGGTATGGGATAAATTAATTACTACCGAAGAAACAATTTATAACTTTATTAATCACAAAACACTTAAAACTTAATCACAAGTACACTACTGATCACTATTCACTTAGATATCGCAATTACTAGTTCACTTCGATTCGCTTCGTACTGTAGCCAAAATAAGACTGACTGCTCCCGCAAACACGTCGACTATTTATATGGCGATCGAACGTTCGAGAAATATCCACGACTTCCTAGAATCTTCTAGACAATTCCACAACTTGTACAGAGGAAAGAAGTAGGTACTTTATGCCCTCGGCGTACGGTCGAAATTACAATGATGTTCTTTTGTAGGTAGTTTGCGAATTTGTACCTACATCATTCGGGACTCGTTTTACCTACCTACCTACTATTACCTACCTACCTACTATTAGGTACCTACTACCGTAACTGTAGGTAAGTACGGGTACGACGTAACACTGCCCCCTCCTTAGACATGCTCGTCCCGAGCATCATTAGCCCCGTAGTATCGGGCCAATCGGTCTACATGGACAATCTTAGGCGCACCTCGTGGACCCTTCTGTATTCGGTAGGTGACATCGTTGATCCTAGTCACGACTCGGTATGGTCCATCCCATTTTGCTTGCAATTTCCCCTTGACTTGATCCCATTTTGCTTGCAATTTCCCCTTGACTTCCCCTTGCTCCGTACTGGGTTATGCAACCACACCAGTGAACTTTCGTCGAAACCCCTACTATTTGCCTTCCGGTCATAACGGGTCTTCATCTTCTCAGACATCTGTTGGCCGGATTGTCTGATATGCTCATAAACATCATTCAACTTGTTACGCAAGTCAATCGCATAATCTGTTACACTACGTGGAGCATCAGGGGGAGTTCCAGTGATTAAATCAGCAGGCAACCGTAATTCCCTTCCAAAGTTCGCGAAGGCTGGCGTCACAGTCGTACTTTCGTGGACGGCGCTACGGTAGGACAGAAGAAATGGCTGTATATGCTTGTCCCAATCCCTTTGTCTGCTTTCCACGACTTTTGCCAGATATCTTTCCAACGTTTGGTTGAATCGTTCCACCATTCCATCAGATTGTGGGTGGTAGGAGGTGGTTCTGGTTTTGTGGGTACCCATTAATCGACAAGTCTCCTGAAATACTTGCGATTCAAAATTCCTTCCTTGATCGCTGTGTATTTCTAAGGGTACTCCAAAACGACAGAAGACTTCCTGAACTAATTTATCTGCGACAGTTGTAGCTTCTTGGTTAGGAATAGCGAAGACTTCTGGCCACTTTGTGAAGTAATCCATTACCACCAGGAAGTACTTGTTTCCGCTCTCACTTTCTGGAAATGGTCCCGCAACATCTAGTGCTATCCGTTCCCAAGGGGCTCCAACGTTGTACACTTTTAATGCACCTCTACTGCGTGTGTGGGGTCCTTTTACGGCCGCACAACTGGTACATTTGCGACACCAGTCCTCCACATCATCTCGACAGTGGATCCAGTAAAATCGTTCTCGAATTCTTAGTAGAGTCCTTTTTACCCCCATATGTCCTCCTGAACATCCATCATGGTAGAGCCGTAAAACATCCGGTACCTTAGCTTTAGGGACAACCATTTGTAGATGACAGCTGTCCCCTCGAGCGTTTTCCCATTTACGGCACAAGACTCCATCCTGGATCACCAAGCTGTTCCATTGCGCCCAATAACTCTTCGTGATGGAACTCATTGCAGCCACATCACTCCACTTGGGTTTAGGAGCAGCAGCTTTGATACACTCGAAGATCGGTTTGATGTCCGAGTCATTTTGCTGAGCCTGCTGTAGGGTTTCTTTCCATTCATCGCTGAGATCCGTTCTTAGAATCCTTACGGGCACCACTTCCTTAGACTCCTGTCTGGAACTATGCTTCCAAGCTTCAAGCGAAGGTCTTCTTGACAGTTCATCTGTTTTGCTGTGGTTTCTCCACTTTAGCTGGGCAGTCATTCCAGCCGCTTTTCTCTGCGGGGATTGGTTTTCTCTCGGTGTGCTTCGTTTTTTACAGTTTGACCGGAGGTGACCCCTATCTCCACAATTGTAACACTTAGGGCTGTACCCTTGCGAAAGCTGGCGTACAGGTGATGCCACAACTTGCTTTGGAGAGCTTGACCGAAGATGATCCCTTTCTCTACCAGTGTAGCACCTAGGGCTGTACCTTTGCGCACGGTCGCGTACAGGTGATGCCACAACCTCCCTGACGCAGTGTGTTCGATGGTCTTGCCTCGCTGCCTCTACTTCCAAGGCATGGGCCAACGCCCTTTTCAGTGTCTCATGATGCCCAAGTCTCACGGCGGCTCTAACTTCCAAGTCGCGTATCCCGTCGACAAACGCCTGTACCAGATTTCCAGTGATGAGTGCAGGGGCAGACTGGTATGCTTTTCGAACCAGCTTTTCAACTTCCAGGGCCCACTGCTGCAGGTTCTCGGCACTACGTTGAACACGATCCTTCAACTTGGCACGAAATACGTGCTCCAGGTGCGCGTCGCCGTATCTGGACTCTAACGCCTCCAGCAGCTGCTCGTAGGTTACATCCTTGCCGAGCGCCTCAAGAATGTTTAAGGCCTGGTCTCGAAGGCCCAAGGTGAGCGCGGTCATGGCTTGCGGTTTTGTCCATCCATTCACCTTCATAACGGCCTCAAATTGAATTTTATAAGCCGACCACGAAGATGTTCCATCGAATGGAGGCACCTTAAAGCCCCGCGCTGAAGGTGCAGCAACTACTGAAGCCACAGTCACGTCTCCAGTCTTCAGTTCTCCCAAAGCCTTTTTCACCCCAGCGATCTGAACTTCGGCCTCTGAGATACGGTTCTCGTGCTGGTGAACCTGATCCTTCATCACTTTCAGATCTTTGCCAAAAGTTGCATGAAGATCCTTTATGAGGAGCATCTGTTCATCCTGGCGGCGGGCCTGCTCCTCTTTATCTTGCTGCAACTGCTCTTCCAACCGGCGAGCCTGCTCCTCTTGACGGCGAGCCTGCTCCTCCTTATCTCGTTGCAACTGCTCCTGTAACTGGCGAGCCAGGTCCTCTTGACGGCGAGCCTGCTCCTCCTTATCTCGTTGCAACTGCTCCTGTAACTGGCGAGCCTGGTCCTCTTGACGGCGAGCCTGCTCCTCCTTATCTCGTTGCAACTGCTCCTGTAACTGGCGAGCTTGGTTCTCTTGACGGCGAGCCTGCTCCTCTTGACAGCGAGCCCGCTCCTGCAGCAGCGCCATTAAAGCTGACAAGTCTGGCGCCACTGATGCTGGAGAAACTCCGGATGGGCCAGCGACTGGCACTGACGTAGGCTGGACACCACCCGGTGTCTGTGTCGGAGAATCTCCAAACCGCCTTTGGTCCATGTCCTGCTGTAGCTGACTCCTGGTACGAATACCGTCCGTGTCGTCTTTAGGTAGAATTGGCATAATTTATCCCTCACTTCTGACACCAAATTGTTACGAGCTGGGTATGGGATAAATTAATTACTACCGAAGAAACAATTTATAACTTTATTAATCACAAAACACTTAAAACTTAATCACAAGTACACTACTGATCACTATTCACTTAGATATCGCAATTACTAGTTCACTTCGATTCGCTTCGTACTGTAGCCAAAATAAGACTGACTGCTCCCGCAAACACGTCGACTATTTATATGGCGATCGAACGTTCGAGAAATATCCACGACTTCCTAGAATCTTCTAGACAATTCCACAACTTGTACAGAGGAAAGAAGTAGGTACTTTATGCCCTCGGCGTACGGTCGAAATTACAATGATGTTCTTTTGTAGGTAGTTTGCGAATTTGTACCTACATCATTCGGGACTCGTTTTACCTACCTACCTACTATTACCTACCTACCTACTATTAGGTACCTACTACCGTAACTGTAGGTAAGTACGGGTACGACGTAACAATATTCTAATAAGCAGATATGTTATACACCTATAAAACCACCGAAAAAAGTGTTGCGCGTGGCAGAGCCAGCTTACATACACGCAGTGACGCAGAATAAGGGCAAAACGAGCCAATTGGCCCGTTTTCGAGTCTTCACGATTGCGCGCTCACAACATATCTGTACTTATAGTAGAATATCATTATTCCGAGTGTACTTTTCAGTGCGAGGTACCAGTGACTGACTCGGCAATTTTGTCTCTCAGGTCCCGTCAGGTCAGGTCTGGCACTCAAGTAAATGAATTAAAATGAAGGGCCAAACAGAGATGTTCTAATAGCACACCCATATTTCGCCAGGTAAGTATGTTTAAGTCCAATGTAACATGGGGGTGAGCTTATTGCCATCACCCACACATCCGCTCGAATATCGTGATGATCAGAGGTGAAGGCCTCTTATGCACGAGGTTCTGGGTCCGGGCAACTACTAATGTAAGTCATATTTTTACGTACTTTCTAAGTTTAACTTACTTTATCACTGACATCATTGAAGGAAAATATCGTCGTGAGCAAGCGTGGTAATCAATGCTCGTGCCTTCTCTAGTCTTTTGAAGAAGAGGCTTTTGCCCAGCAGTGGGACATTAATAGGCTGGTATTATAATTATATATCATACACATCCGATCCACGTACCATTCCACTATAAGAAATTCTATTCCAACCGCCATGAACCACTCTAACTCCACACCGCTTTTAACTGTCCAAGTATCAAGTATGACGAAAATACAGTAATCAAGTGCCCGATTGAGATCTCACAGCTTCAATATTTCGTCCACGTCCCGGCGTAGTGCGAAGCGATACCGACTCAAATGACAGGGGTCTTTGTGACGAATAGCGGCTTACATGAGAGAGGATTTATTTGGCCCAAGTGAGCAACAAGCTTCTGAATTTGGAAGCTGTTTGCTACAGATTTTGGAGATAGGACTGGAATAAAACAAGAGGTTTTGCAGTGACAGAGTCGCCTATGTTGTGTATAAAGTTGTCACTGTTCAAATCTCTTTGTGATTTTTCGACATCACTTCGGAATTCAAAAAGTATCGAGAACTCAGGATTAATTAGAATGATTTCCAAATTCAAACAGCGTCAAGGTTTAGTTTAAAAACCAAAGGAATTCGCCTTTGAGTTGAGTGCTTCAGAGAAGTTTGAAGAAAGTAACTAACGAAGTAATTTGTGACTTTTTTGTCTGCATTATTGCACAAAAATAAATCTAACATTATGAGCGAATTAAAAGCTTAGCTAGTTAGCAGCCTTTTATATTCCCACTGCTGGGACACGGGCTGCCTCTATAAGAGAGGTATTGGAAGATTAATCTATAAAATTCACTCCAATCAATTATTATTTTTGGACTGTAATCATATTTTGTCACAACATAATAATATTATATTGCCAGTGACTTTCACCCCAGATTTTCATTCATCTTATTTCTTCGCAAAAACAAAAAAAGAAACACTCCATACATTATTCTGCATTGTCATCAAATGAACAGCACTTTCCATACTTTTTACAAAAATAAAACAAAACACGTCTCCTTACATTCTGCACACGTACAGTGTACATTATGGTGTTCCCTTTATTCTGTAATGTTCACACCATTGATGAGGGTGTGTATTGAGTGCTTTTGTAAAATGACGTCATTGTGGTTACACTGTCGAGTTGAGGCTAGTTATGTTGGATTATTGTTTGGAAAATAATAATATATAGTAAGATGCGATAAGATTTATTTGAAAGTAGACACACGTTATCTAAGAAAAAGCAAAGACAAGTTCATTTTTCTGTTTTTTTTTTTTTTTTTTTTTCATTTTTCTGTTTAATAGTTTTCTTTTTTTCTTTTTTTTTTTATTGGCTGTACTGTTAATTTAACCATTTTATTTGTGTTTGGTCCTGTGCGGGCTAATAAATGTTTTTTCTTTCTTTCACAGTATGCTCTATGCCACATACGTAGCATTGATACATTGGCCTTTCAGTTTACTATCTACAACACTTGCCCTTAAACTAAAGGCGATGTCTTTATAGACAACTAACTGGTCCTTAAATAACACGTTATATACTTTAAATAAAAATATACAATTATCACAATTTTAATAAACGTAAACCCTTTTAAACAAATAGTGTTTTTCCTTCGTTAAGGGTTTCGTTAAGATATCGGCAATAATTTCATCAGTTGACAAATACTCAATTTTAATAATGTCCTTTTTAACAATATCTCTTATGAAATGATGCCTTACATCTATGTGTTTTGTTCTGCTATGATATACAGGATTAGGGGTGCGTCTCATTACATATAAAGTTATTTGGTATATTTTCATTTCATTAGCGTTCACAAGATGTAATAAACCTGAGTTATACCAACTGTTGATATAATTTCTTCAGATTCTTCATTTATATACTCTAAAACTTATTTCGTATAATGTTATTGGATATAACGTTTATTTAATCGAAAATCATTATATAACATAACGTTTATTATCGAAAAGCGTGACAGAAACGAATCGCTGCAAAACCGACTCCACGTAGTCTTGTCTGCCCGGGTAGGGCGTTATTTAAAATCGCGTAGGCGCGGAGGGGTTCGGCGGCCCGCGAGCTGAGGTGGTTCTAACACTCACCGCCACGGCTGAGGCTGGCTGGCGGAGCCGGCCGGAGCGGGTTTCATTTTCAACCATAGCCTTAAAATGTTTGAAATGCTCAAACACTTCATCTTTTGTTCGAAGAAAATATACAAATATTTTTCTACTATAGTCATCGATGAAACAATGAAAATATTTGGCACCACTAAAAGACGCAACAGGTAAAGGAACAGGTCTGTATGTCCAAACCTAAAACTTCAGAAGCTCTTGTGTATGACTTTTTGGGAAACGGTAATTTACTTTGCTTGCCCTCAATACACGCAATAATGGCTGAAAAACTGTAGAGTCGTAATTAATACCTTTGACCATACCTTGTTTAAGAAGCGCCATACTTCTGAAGTTTAAGTGTCCAAGACGACGATGCCAGGTTTCCTGCGATGCTACCGAAATCTTTTTTTTTCGATTTAGGCGAACAAGCAGCCTTAAAGACTGCTTCTGAAGGTGATGTCACTGACGTTACTGATGATTTATTAGTACCCCTCTCTGAACACTGTGTATGACACATGTCTAACTTGTAGACCCCTGCATCTAAGCTTCCTGAACCTAAAACATCATTTTCGTCATAAACATGACATTTCTGAGCGTTAAAAACTACTCTGTACCCATTACTTACTAAGGTACTGACAGACAATAGGTTGGCAGACAGCTTAGGTACATAATACACATTACTAATTATCCTAATACAGTCTTTGAGCTGAACCCTGACATTGCCACATACTGCAGTCTTTAATTTTTCACAATTGGCTACTGTTACAATCATAGGCTTACTATGCACAAAATTAATAATGTCACTTTTATCATTGCACATGTGAGCCGTTGCTTCACTATCAATATACCACTCACTTTACTCGATGCTGACAGACAGTGCCGTCAACAGCACTTTCGAAGTTTCCTTGTTGACGTTCTTACTCTGCTTCGGGCAATCCTTAATAAAATGTCTAGGTTTCTTACATCTATAGCATTTTGGAGGTTTTCTTGATGTGTTACGTGATGCTGATAGTGCGGTTGCACTCTCATCTGGCTTATCACGACGTTGGGATTCTTGTAACAACTTTGCCTTTACTACATCACTGGATAGCTTGATATTAGAGATTTCCAGAGCCATTATTAGAGGATCATAGTCAGCTGTCAGTCCGCTTAACATAATTACCGCCACAAAATCATCATCAAGAGGAGAGTTTATATCCTGTAATTGTTGTGATAATTCAACTATCTTACTGAGGTAACTGTCCATACTACTCGTATCACTGCCGAGTTTTGTACTAAACAGCATTCGTAGTAATTATAATCTTCTACACAGCCCCATAACCTCGAAAGCCTTTTCAAGGTTAGACCACGCTTTTTGCGCGTTCTTACAATAGCGAATTTGCGGAAATATATTCGAATTTACGGACAGGCATATCCTAATATATAATATAATAATTTATCAATTCGATTCAGTGAAGAAGACGTACCTGACGAATTAGTTGAAGACGCCATTGTGTTGGTCATAAGGCACACCGGTCACACCGGCCAGCCTTTTTTACTTTAGCGGATTGCGCAGTTTCAGAAGAAATCTTACTTTTATTTTTCCTGATAGTGTCCTGGGCCCATAACCTGTTGGATTATTGTTTGGAAAATAATAATATACAGTAAGATGCGATAAGATTTATGTACTAAGCCTGTATAACATAGCAGAACAAAACACATAGATGGAAGGCATCATTTCATTAGAGATATTGTTACTTTATTATGGGCCGGCTTTTCCAAAGACTTCAATAGATAGAATCGTCCTATCTTTTATGCCGCATCGAATATTAGGAAATATACTATCAAAGAATGATCGCCTCAATGACTGATATCTCACTGACATAAGGTCTTTAATTCTGAAACAATTACCATTAAGACAAAATATCAACATGGATCGACCAATCTTTCAGCAGATTATAAAGGTTGTGTTTCAAACAAAAACTGGGATTACATCCCCACAGTAATGTCAAATAAAAATCATCTTTAAAAACGCTTGGTATAAGTTCTAAAATATGGTAGATGTAAACACCTAACACAATTAAACCCAATATTATTCTCACCAATAAGGAAACAAGGAAAAATTAACCCCATTCAAAAATAGAACCCACAATCCTGGCCACAAAGCGGCCATCAATGATTGGAATTGACAATTTGAATTCTGAATAATTTTCTCTCTTTTGAATTGAGAAGATTTTTTGGCAGATGGCCAAACGTCTCTACAATGAAAGCATTTGAACTTCGGCGTCACGTGCGCAATCAGCACAAATGTTGGGGATATAGACAGTTTTGTGGAAGTATTTTATTTTGAAATCATAATGTAACTGGCTGTTTAGACAGACATGGTTAATATTTTGTAGTTTGGTTCTAACATATATACATAAAGTTATACCACCAAATGATTTGAAACCATAAAATGTTGATGGTTAAGTTAAGGTCAAAATCCAATGAGAAAATTCGACAGTTTGTAGTAACTTTATCAGCTAGTGACTGTACAAGACAAAACATAATAAAGTGTGATGTTTATCTATTGGGATTCCATCACATATCGGTGATCTTTGAAATGTTAGAGCGACAAATACTCTATTGTATAACACCTACATACAAGCTCACACACAAACTTTGGCTTCACTATGATTGCATTTAACAAAAAAAAAAAACAACAGCCCCTTCTAATTTTAAAATATAATTATACAGCGTGCAACAGAACGTGATGTTAAAATTTACGTAGGTAGTAAATACTTTTTAATAGGAATAAGGCTGAGTATTCTTAAACTTACTGACAGACAACGCATAGCCTAAAGGAATAAACCCTTTGTATAATGTCTTTGTTTTGATACTTGTAATTTGTATGGTGTAGTGTAATGGGTGTTCAGAAGGGGAAATGAGAAGCACACACTATACTTAAGTTTGTATTTTTACCAAAAATTATGAAGCCGCTTACAAAAGAATACGTCTCGCCAGTAACGCTAGCTAACCAGTCCCGTCGCCAACAGGAAGTCAAAACTAACATCTCCTTTTTATTATTATAAAATATTCGTAACACCTACATAAATTGACATACTTATTACAATAATCATAACAATCTAAGCTATAGGTTTTATAAAGTAAACTTTTACAATTGAATATAATTTACAGTAATATTTCCTAATTAATAAATGAATGCTCAGAGGAAAGGACCAGTTATTAATATTTAAAATGACCACAACATTATAGTGTCTATAAAAATGGATAGATGGCGCTATTAGGTAGATTGCATCAGTAGATCTTGGCTGCTGTTATCCTAGTTGCGTTCAATGTCGGTAGATGGCGTTACAGCTGGCGACTAACTGTTACAGTAGGCAATGATATTATAGCAAATTGTCGTGAGCGCGCAATCGTGAAGACTCGCCTTTATTTTGCGTCACTGCCTGTATGTGAGCTGTGCCGCGCAGAACACTTTTCTCGGTTGATTTGTAGGTGTTTAACATATCTGTTTATTAGAATATCAATGGATGTAGGTAACACAATATGACGCCTGTAATCCCCGAAGGGTTAGGCAAATGCACACCTAATATTACACTTACATTTTGTAGTATTAGGCTATACTACTTACACTTTATATTCATCATTCATTATACTATTTATCATACTATTTATTTGTTTATATTTTAACACTCAACAAATCGATGTAATTACGAGTCATTAACTTAAAATTTCTGAAATAAAATTTTATCATAATTTTCATGTTGTGACAAGCCAAATTGTCAAACTGTCAATTACTTTTTAATTCTCTTCCTATCTTAGTCTATGATGATTTTTGGTTTATAAAATTTAATCAATATGTGTTTAGCTATTGTATTATAGAGATTATTACGATTGTTTACTAAAATAAATAAAAAATAAAAAAATTATAGTATAAAATTAAAATTAAATTATATTTATAAAATTCTTTACGCACTCATGGATATGTCCTGGCCGACTACACTTGTCAGATGAGATGATGGCCACAAGAAAACTAATATTTGAAAATTTAAAAAGGAAGACTACTTTGAAAACGAGCCGACGAACCGCTGGAGGCGGTCTACCATTGAATCTGAGATAAGAAGCAACAGAAAAGAGTTTGGTTTTTGCTGTTACATATCTATATTATCCAGGGGATTCCACTAAAGATTCCGCCTGGTGCCTTTCTCCCGATCTTTGGAAGCTATCTACGTGATCTGGGACCTCTACTCCCGATCTTCCGAAGCTGTCTTGCTACTTGTCTCGCCTGCCTGACTACAGAGCTGACCTGGTGGACTCTGGGACCTGCGCAACGCCCTTCCTGCAGAAGTCAGAGGTTTCCTGAAGCTGAACCTCGAAGTTGCCCAGGTATTGACCTGCTACCCTGACGCCTGTTCCCGTCTCTCCTACAGTGCTGAACTTCCTAACCAACTAAGTGCGTGAACTATAAAACTATCCTAGAGTGCGTGCTAGGTAGGTTTTTAATATTTAGCTGTATTGTTTTATTCCATTCGTAAATCTTTCCCTAATTAAATTTTAATTGAAGAAGTCTGCCTATCCCTTTATTTAATAGGAGCAAGTAGATTTGTTACAATTTGGCCAGCTATGTTTGTGTCTCATGTGGGATGCAATATGGGCGGAGCCATCTACCAAACACAAATCCAAACTCCGTAGCTGCTTCTGAGAAATTCCTAATGGAAAACCGGAGAATTGAACCCAGGACTTCATATAATCAGCATATATAAGGTACCTATTAAAGTTTTTTCATAATTTAATAAAATTTACACTAAATAAAATTTAAAATCAAATTTTAAACAATAAAATGTTTTCCTTACTTTGAAAGGCGTCAAAGAATAAGGGTCAAGTTTTAATAGTAAATGTAAGTCTCTGTGGCATTTTAATATTTTTGCCGAGAAAAACCCCATGGGTATGGCCACGGGGCTTGTTTATACATCTGTATAAATAAACAAAATTGTAAATGTGACGTGTGTAAATTGTAATTGTAATGCGTGTGATTATGTGTGTGTGTAATTTTAATTGTAATGTGTGTTGTTGTTGCAATTGTTTTGTTGTGTGTATTGTTTGTAATGTCAACTTATTTTCCTAATCTATCTGTCTGTTTGTTCTGGCTAATTTGCAAAACGGCTGGACCAGCTTTGACCGGACTTTACTGCCATATAGCTGATGTTATTTTTTTTTTTTCTTAGCCTATTCTGTTCCACAACTGAGCAAAGGCCTCCCCCATTCCTTTCCTTCTCTCCCGGTGTTTTGTCTCCTCTTCTGCCTCTGTTATATTAGGGTACTTTTATTTTAGGTTTTACATTTGCCTACTTTCTGTTTCTATTTAGTTTTGTGATTGTAAATATCCTTTTTATATAAATAAATGAAATACTTTGTATATTGAATAGGAAGTGTTCAGTAAAAATGCGTGTTGTTTCTTGATTGATAGATTTAATTAAAAAAACATGTTACTCTATTCGCTTTATTTATTAATCCAAACACCTTTTTTTTCGTGAGATAAAAGGAAATACTTATCCATTAAAAAGACACACATTATGTACCTACCTACTAGTAAGTAAAATTATTTTATAGTCTTACCTTTCAGAGTTTCCAGGTAATTTAAAAAAACTTATGTCTGGATGCGTTATTGACGAATTCATACAACCAAAAACAGCACAATATTTCCTACTCGTCATATTAACTGATTTTTAGAGAAAAAATCGCGCGGTTATTGTTAAAAAAACCACACAACAAACACACCGTTCGTTCGACACTGCGGTACAGCCATGACTGTCTGTGCGCCGATCGCACCCCGAGATCGAGGCGCGTAGGTATAGCTCGCGTTTCGTCCGTTTGTATGAAGTTGGAGTACTGTATTATAATATTACCGTGCTTTAACTTAAACATCTTAAAACGAAAGCAACCTGAAACAGAAGACATATTATTAATTTAAGTTGGCCGGACGCACCCCGGAGCGACAAGGGACTGTCCCTGACAAATGCAGGGGCACACAACGTGCGGTACCTAACTCTTAGAGATTTATAACTACCTCTACTGCAAGTGAATAAGTGAATTCATGTTTTGTTGCTTAGTAGAGGATTAAAGGAAAACAATCGTCACACTGTTTTTTGATATCCTACTAATATTTTAAATGCGATAGTTTGTGAGTACGGATGTTTGTTACTCTTTCACACAAAAACTACACACTTTGCACACAGATAATTAGTTTATAACCTGGATTAACACATTGGATACTTTTTAAACCGGTATTAAGATCCAATGGGACTATTATCAAACTTCGCGCGGGCGAAGCCGCTGGCAAGAAGCTAGTAATAAAAGCTTCTTATCCACGAAAGATTAGGTAGAGGTGCAGGTATATTGCTATCCTCGCTTTACCACTTAAGTCTTACGTAATAAAAAAAAAAAAACTGATGGGAAAACTCAAAAACAATTTGCCGACCCGGGAATCGTACCCAGGCTCTTATGCTCCGTAGACGCGAAACCGACCACTAGACCATTGAGTGTGAAATAAACCTTAAGCTTCTTCTTCAAAGAAACTTCGCTGTAAAGATTTTCCATCAGCAACAATTTTATTATTATAAATATCAAAGCTTTTCAACTTGTTTTTCAAATTAAAAGCAAAATTGAATTATTCAAATTGTACTAAGGACTGGTTTGTCAATTCGTTATTTAAAAGTAAGTATTCTTTAAAGTAATCAAAGAATCAATCAAAAGTTGGCCTGGTATTATTTATATTTCAAATTTTCCATTTCAAATTCTAACAAAAGGCATTCACACCAGTTTTTCAATTCAAATATATAAAGTTACCCGCGGTTTCCCGACCTTTGTCTTTGACCCCTAACCCCGTTGACCTGCCGATACCCCGATCCTGATCACAATCCCGATAAGGGCGTCGCGAAACTGATGGTGCTTTGGCTTATTTTGTTATGCATATGGTTTTGTTGGTGGAATTACATAGTGTAATAATAATGTCTATATTCGTTTTGTTCTATTTCATTTTGAGCTAGAATAGAATAATATTATTTATGTATGTATATTTGTGTGTATTTTCTTATTATTTGTGAATGTGTGAACATTGTAGGCTTTGTAGAGTCCCAGATGCTTGTTAACTTTTGTTATATTTATCTTGTTTTACGTTTTTTAGTAAGCAAGGACCTAAATTGTCTCGCCTATACTTTCCCCCCATAACTTAAGTACCTACTAATTGCTGTAACATATTAATATTATAATACCAAATGATTTGAAAAGAGTAACCATGGAGTTTCTTGCCGGTTCTTCTCCATGGAAACGACCAACCCGAACCGTGCACCATTTTTGACGTTTTCTAAGTGCCCAGAAATAAAATATTTTGATTTTGATTTTATTTGTGTAAAAACATAGTACCTTAAGGTCTTATAAATAGAGTTGTGAACTTACATGTTTCGCCATATAATGGCATACAAATGTTAGAACTTAACATAGAATTTAATACGACACATCAATTTGATTCATCATGCAAGTTCTGTAATTCTATATGATCCACCCTTTTGATGAAGAAAGAAACTTATAGAATTAAATCATCTAAGAAGTTTAAGAACGTCAAATCCCCTTTTCAAGACACAACACAACAGACAAATTCTAAACAACATTTAAAGAAACTTCAAGTAATAATTTTGCCCCACATGAACACGACGTCAGAACGTCGTGTCTCTCTCACAGAATTACAAACTTGATTAATATTGTAATTATTTATACCACGACAGCCCCTTTGTTCTAACTATGTATTTAATATTAATAATGTCTCGTACATTACCTGTTATGGCAGGCATCTTTGCTTTCATATCCGGAGTTGTCAGGGTTCACGTCAACATATTTTATGCCTACTGATGCAAAATAAAAAGGTACTGTTAACACTGGTTCTTAAAATATCCATAAAAAAATTGTTAGAGATGGCTGTTAACATTGCCCGTTTTTGTGGCCATTAAAAAAAGGAATCCGTTCTTTTTGCATAATGTTCTTTTTCCTATTATACTTCGGCATAACTGTTTTGGCATAATTTGTTTTACCATAATAATACTTTGCCTTTTTTTTGGCATACAGTTGTTGTTGGCATAATCATCTTGATGGCTAATTTGTTTTGGCATAAATTGAATTCGCATAATGTTACTAGGCATAAGGACAATTAGCATAATAGTATTTATGCATACAATTAATAGAAATAGCGGAATCAAATTTGATTTATTTTCACGCGTTTATTTTGAATTAAAAATTCACTAAGTTGTGCTACAAAAGTTAGTGACAGAAACGAATCGCTGCAAAACCGACTCCATGTAATCTTGTCTGCCCTACCCTTAAAATGTGATCTAAGCTCGCGTAGGCGCGGAGGGGCGCGCCCCGCAGCGTCGGAGCCCTGACATAAACCATGCCTGCTGCATAAACCATGCCTACTGCATGCTTGCCCGCTGCACGCTTGCTTGCATAATGCATTCTTGCTGCATGCATGGTGTATGCTTGTTTACATGTTTGCATGCTGCATGCATGGTGTATGCTTGTTTGCGAGCTTCTTACAGGGAAATAACTCACAAATGTTAACAATCAACTATGTTCAAAACAAATATGTTATGTATTGTCTGCTCAGGGGATATGGTTTTTTTTTTCAATCGTCCAAATAAATTGGTAAATCCAATTAGGGTATGTCTAACATTTTAGGAGTTAATTATTATGCTTCTTTGTTATGCCAATAAAAAATATGTTTTATTATCATTATGCGTTAATAAATTTATGCCTAAGAATGTTATGCCTAATCATTATTATGATTAAAGAAATTATGCTTAAAAAAATTGTGCGTAAGATGTTATGCGAAAATATAATTAGGAGAAACAAAAGTATGCAAAGTTATATTAGATCTTAAAATACTATGCAAATGGATGGGGAACCTTAAAAAAGATTCACTTGTTTCTGTACAAAATCGAATCTCAGAATGTTACATTTTAGGCGATTTGCTCCCTATGTTATGCGGAAGACGGACGAAAATACATACATACATAAAGTCTCGCCTATTTTTCATGTGGGTAGGCTCCTTTAGCCTCGTCAACCTTCATACATCTGGTCATACATGAGGAAAATGTCATGAGGAGGAAAATTGGATGAGTACACGAGTAGAGGAGACCAAAGAATCTATGAATGGACTGTGTAAAGGAAGATATGGCATGAAAGGAGATGTTTGATGAGATAACGAGTAATAGAGAAGAATGGAAGAAGACAAGAATAATGATGCTACCGGTGAGGAAGCGTCGTAAAGTCAATTTTAGCGAAAACAAACCTTATAGTCGGCCACTGTTGAAGATACAAAGAAAGGAAAAACTCGAGCAGTCCAACAATTATTTAAAAAAAAATCCCAGTTCAGTCTAGGTATATAACTGGAACAATCAAAGTTCTTCGCTCAATAAATCTACAATATTAGACGAAGGAATCACTAAATCAGCAGTATTCGTCCATTTTGCTAGCTTTTGATTAATGGAAGTGTGGATATGGATACATGTAATGCTTGGTATGCAAGGTCAGCTTTGAATTACGGTTCATTTACATTTTAGATTTTTTGGGAAAAAAGATAGACTGCCTCGTGGGTCCAGTGGTGACAATGGCAACTGTTGAGCACGAGGTCCTGAGGCCAGTTCCCAGGTCGAGCAATTTGTTACTCGGTATTTCCAACAGGAATTTCTCAGTAGCAGCTACAGAGTCTAGATTTGTGCCCGGTTGATGGCAACAGATTCGCCCAAGTACATGGGACTTAAACATAACTGGCGAGATGTGAGTCTACCTCTGCATAACCCTTTGGGGATTACAGGCATGATGTTTTGTATGTAAACAGTATCGATCAGATCGAGCCTAAGAATCACCGTCCAAATCAAAGTGATCTTTATTCTTATTGCTATAAGATTTCGGTTGGGTAGCAATCAGACGCAGAATATTTTTTTCCGAGTCATGGGTGTTTATTATGTATAATAAGTATTTACAAACAAAAAAGTATCTATGTAGTATATCTACTGGTGTCCACGACACAAGCCTCGTTGCTTAGTGTGGCACTAGATGGCGCTGTGTGTAATGTCCAGCGATATTTATTTATTTAATTGTAAAAGGACTGTGACAAAGACGTTTCAACTTAAAGTGTCTTGTTCCTGCGGCTAGCGAAACAATCAGCTAGCTGTTTGTATTATTTTATTAACAAGTAAAAATGGCTGTCCTGAAAATTATCATTTTCTCTTTTTTTCTCATTAAGAATTTATTTCAGACAATAAAGTCAAAAAAATCACACACAAACACATACACAGTCAAAACTACTTTTGACCGGTCAAAACTATTTTAACAATAACTAACAATGACTTAGAAACTTATTAGGTTTTTTTTAGTGACCCTTTGAAAAACATCATGTAATTCTAGTACTAGGTAATTACAGCTGAGGCGTTCTAAAACAACATATTTTTAATGCAGAAAGCGCATTTTAAGTTCATAAGGGTTCTGACTGGTCTAAAAGTGGTTTTTACCGATTAACAGTTTTGGCTGTAACACATACATTTTTGCTACTAGCAACCTTGCATGGCCGTCGGTTTTTCTATGATAGCATCCATTTTAACAAAAAAGCCAAAACATTGCTACTAATGTAAAGATTTTCAAGATTTTTGTTTGAAAATACTTTGTAAGGTAAGCCCAGATTTTTCAAACAAAAATCTTCATCATAATTAACCTGCAATCACCTACTTCTGAGTACAGGCCTCCTTTTCCATAACTCAAACAACCGTACAATCCTGTTTACCCCAAAAAATTCAAAGTTGCCAAACCTTTTAAGTAGCAGAATGTCCACGGAACAAAACGTGTCCACTCTATTTCCTGTAACAATTTTGCCGTTGAACAAGACGCGACGTGTCCGCGTCAGTGTGCTTGTTCTGATGAGGGTGGGGTAAAAGGGTTGGGACGTCCTACGTCCTATATGTTGGATAGAACGCTCTATATCCTATACGTTGGATGGCCTGATAGGAACCGTGGGTATAGGGTGACGTATTTGTAGTGTTTGTTTGTGATTGTGATATTGTGTGGGTAGTTAGGTTGTTTGAGTTGGATATAAGAAAACACTGACCCCGCGATCAAAGTGATCGGCCAGTTCTACGAGTAGTGTTTGAAAAACTTGTCCGCTCGACCACGCATTAGACCGGAATTCCTCCTACGCTGACATCGGTCACGCGTACGAGTATACATTGTGTTCTATACAAGGTGTAACCAAGCATTCTGTACATCAAGCTAAGTAACCCTACGCAAAAAAAAAATCTAAAAAAAAATGTTACTTTTCTTTTTGGGGTGAAAAATCGGGTTTGTCTCCACCGATCACAGTATCAGATCACTTTAGCCACGGATCACGGAGAGTTGTATTCACTGACACCGTTATCCGTTTCCCTCGTTATCGTGTTACCCACTGATCACGATATCCGTGGCGACATGAAAAAAAAACACAAAATCGAAACATATGATGTACAGAGACAAGAAATAAAACTGTTTATTTACCTACTTTCCCAAACGAAAAGAAGAAATATTAAAAAAAAAAACAAAAAAATATAAATCACGTGTTTTGGTAGGACTCAATGTAACGCACCTAAAACAAAATGAACGCGATGAAGATTGTTAAGTGCACAAGCGAAGTCTGCTTTCGTCGGGACACGACGGACGCCTGTCTGACTAGACAAAAATTGGATAGGTTTCCAACATACACCTTTGGATAACCATTCCGAGATTTAAGCGTTGTAAGTTATAACTTATTTACTTGAATTTGTAATTATTTTATACACCTTAAAGATTTACTGAGTTAAACAGTACAGGTACACATTTTAGTTTTAAATAAATATTCAAAATAAATTCAACAACGACACACACAACTCCAAGTAGTTCCACAGAGCTAACATAGACCTTGGCAAACACACATGTTTGCAGTCCGCCTTACGATCCGACACATACCTAGATATCGACCTACCCCGGAGTGTACCTACGAGAACGGTGGTATTGCATCTAATGTGGTGCTACGCTTTGGGATATTATAACTTATCGAAATGTTATTACAAGCTATTTCTATGTGGCACGGTACAGTTTAATTTCTTACTTTTTTTTACAGTTTTAATTGTTAACCCCCGACGCAACAACGACAGGGTGTTATAAGTTTGACGTGTCTGTGTCTGTGTGTGTGTGTCTATCTGTGGCATCGTAGCTCTCGAAAGGATGAACCGATTTTGATTTTGTTTTTTTTTTGTTTGAAAGGTGAATTAGTTGGGAGTGTTCTTAGCTATGTTTGATGAAAATCGGTCTAATATGGCCGCCGCCACAAAAAGGCAGATAACATATTTTTTCACAACTCTCTCAATATGGGTATCAAGTGAAAGGGTTTGATTAATAGAATAATGTATGGTCCATACATTATTCATTATTTTACAATGTAATTTGTCGTTTAAACTGTAAACCAAATAGCTTGTTGGACCATACATTATTCATTATTTTACAATGTAATTTGTCGTTTAAACTGTAAACCAAATAGCTTGTTGGACCATACATTATTCATTATTTTACAATGTAATTTGACGGTTAAACTGTAAACCAAATAGCTTGTTGGACCATGCATTATTCATTATTTTACATTGTAATTTGTCGTTTAAACTGTAAACCAAATAGCTTGTTGGACCATACATTATTCATTATTTTACAATGTAATTTGTCGGTTAAACTGTAAACCAAATAGCTTGTTGGACCATACATTATTCATTATTTTACAATGTAATTTGTCGTTTAAACTGTAAACCAAATAGCTTGTTGGACCATACATTATTCATTATTTTACAATGTAATTTGTCGTTTAAACTGTAAACCAAATAGCTTGTTGGACCATACATTATTCATTATTTTACAATGTAATTTGTCGGTTAAACTGTAAACCAAATAGCTTGTTGGACCATACATTATTCATTATTTTACAATGTAATTTGTCGGTTAAACTGTAAACCAAATAGCTTGTTGGACCATTTATTATTCATTATTTTACAATGTAATTTGTCGGTTAAACTGTAAACCAAATAGCTTGTTCGACCGTACATTATTCTATTAGTCAAGTCCTTTCATTTGATACCCATATTGTAGGAGTTGTGAAAAAAAGAGTAATTCGCTAATACTTACTTTCTTCTTCTTATTTCTAAGCGATACCGTATTACAGCTCATGAAATATAAACTAGCCATGGGGTTTTAAGTCTTAAAGTTCCCTAAAATATAAACCTAGGACTTTTTTCTATATTAAAAAAAAAAATTACAAATTCAATCTATTATTTACCTAAATTTCTAGGTATCTGCAATGCTTAGTTTTAAAAATCTCCGACCCAGCGCGGTTCTCCGCGTTTCGATGGCGTGGCCACTTTCAAACCCTTGTAACTTTTTAACCATAACTTTGACAAATTTAAGGTTTTGAGAATCGACTTTTACAAATTTTTACAAAAATGTTGGCATAGTTTAAAAAAAAAAAACGCAAAAAGAAAAAAAAAAAAAAAGCGTTCGCACTATTGAAACGCTCACCTTTATGACATCGTCGTTATGAGGAGCTCTAGGCTAATAATTACAAGTCAATCTTCAGGAGCTGCGCTGGCCTAGGTTGGTCCGTTATGGGTGACCACCAATTACATACCGAGTTTCCTCCGTACCTCGAAAAGCAAATCAAGCCGTTGTTGCCGGCTGTCAATTGTAGATCTTTGGCAGACGTTACAGGTTGTCGGTGGCCCTTAATTCTGACAACTAGTTTACCAAGGGGTTTCGTATTACCCAGTTCTAACTGGGTTGTGGCGGTCAGATATAGGTCGTTCACTTTGCAAACTTATTGTCCGCACTGGTCCATGCTATTTTTGCATTATATGGTAATTTAATGCGCTCAAATATTAAAAAATGCAGCTAAACGTTTGTGTTTTAACACTAAAAACTAACAGTCACGTCCAAACGGGTGTTTAAACTAAATAAAAATACTGCTACTTAACTTTAACATCAGTCGTAAAGACTGCAGTCTCTTATATCATATCAGTTTATATTTCTTCGTCGGTAAGCCTTTGTTATATTCAGTGGAGCTTTAAAGTAAATGCTCGTAGCAAATTGTCGACGAGGCTACGAATGCCACGATAGCGTAGCACTTCGTAGCACACGTAGACGAGTTTTTATTTGATGACATTGTTTATTTGTTATGAGTTTTATTATATAGGTGTATGTAGTTTTGTAAATTTGTGTGTTTGACTATTTATATGTATAATTATTATCTTAGAAGTAGATACATTCGTTTAGGCCGCGTTCCCACTATGTCGTGACGATTAATTTATCGTTGGTTTTTAGTTGGCAAAAGTCGTGGAAGAAAGTAATCGCGTCGTCCTATTTGTGAACATCTCCATTTAAATACACAAGCCACGACACTTTTATAAGTGTCGTGGCTTGTGTACGCTACGATTATCTGTCGTCAAGACAAAGTGGGAACGCGGCGAGAACAATATCGACGGTGTTCTCAAGTTCTTAAGACCCCAATCTATTTAAGGTAATAGGCTTCTTATGGGTTTGCTCGTTTTATCATCCCTGTCCTCAGGACAAGATCGAGGTCAAGAGTAGGTCCATTGAATTTTTTTTTTGTTTTAAATCTAGTCTTTTTATATTTTTGTTATGTTTAAAACAACAACAGCCCATAACGTCCACTGCTGGACATAAGCCTTTCCCATGATGGGAGGAAAACGCACGCGGCGCGCGTGAGTCGCGTTTGTTTAAAAACGCTAGTTGTATTTAAATTGTACATTTGCCTCGTTGTGTAGGAGTCGCTAACGATACTGCTGATCTTAAGATCTTTGGTTCGATTCCCAGGTCGAACACAGTGTAGTTGAGTTTCTCTTAGAGAATTTCTCAGTAGCAGCCGGTAGTCCGAATTCGTGCCCAATTTAGGCTCGCCCCCTATGACATGGCACATAGACATAACCTGTAACATATGTGTGTGCTACACACCTCTGCCAAACCCATTAGGATCACAGACTTTATGCTGTGTAATATTCTTCTCTCCAATTTTCAACTTTGTACAACCAAAATAAAGTCACATTCCGGCTAGACAGTTATCCCGTTTCATATTATGAAGATAGAGGGATACAAAGCTTACTTTGCACTATATTTGCGCCCGCGGCCACATCGCTTCATAGCGTACGTGAGGGGGTTAAGCGATGTACGACAGTTACACGTTAGAGGACACTTGAGATGTATGAGACTGTTGTATGTGGAAGGATATATCTGAATTAAAATTATAAGTAGTATGTATTAAATGTACAGAAAGTACCTCCTGCCTGTCGTGCTTCGATTTGAGATGAAAAATATGTCCTGTGCCTTTAAATATTTGCTACACCTAAAATTAACCGTCCAAATGCGAGTTGGACTTGCACACTGTGGTTCCGTACAAAGTTGTAGGTATTTTGTTATTAAACTTAGAAGATTTCAATTTGATACCTTTAACGTTCCTTAGAAACCGTCTTGACAGACAGACAATCAGACGGACGAATTGAAATATAGAAAAAAATATGTGTTTTCTAATCGAACTCAAAATCTTTAGATTCTTTCTGACTCATTTTATGAACATACAAATGAATAAATTCTCATTAATCAACAATGCAAATACCCAAATGAAAACGCGCTTAACATCTTTCTCAACATTGCTACACTATTGTTCCGCCAATAAAAATCTCATTCAAAATTTTACGTCCGAACAACAGAAGTAGGTTCTATTCCCGACGTAGGAACAACACTTATCCGATGCGAGGCGAACATTTTATTACCGTGAGAGTGAATTTATTTACAGTGTATCTAATACTGCTTTTACGCCATCTTTAGGAGCTTCGGAACGGGCTATAAACATACTTTAAGATGTCACTTTACTGTTAAAAGCGCGTCTTTTAGGGACCGGATTTCTTTGGATTTTGGAACAGATTAGGTAAGTAGGTATGATACAATACAAAGCTTTTTATGCTCAAGTGTGTAAAACATTTAATGTTACGCGTTGTAAACGTAAAATTTGAAAAATTAAAAGTTGTTAGAATTGACATTTATAAATAAAAACATAAACTCCCGTCTTCTTTTCCATGGGGTTATGTCTCTTTATTTCTACAAACAATCTTCAAGCTATATTTTTTTTTTCCATCTTCGTGCATTTAGTAACGCATCTGTTGCTCAGACCTTTTTGAAGGTTATCATCAAAAGGGTTATTCATCGATAGTGGCAACATGACAGGGTTTGATTTTATGTTGAGAATATCCATTTTATAAGTTAGTTTTGCTAATCACCAGAACTACACACACACACACACACAGACGTGCACTGCTGCTACTACCTCGGTGATCTAGTGGTTGCAAGCACGACTGCTGAGCATGAAGCCCTGGGTTCGATATCCGGGTTGGGTAAAGTGTTATTGGGTTTTTCCATCAGGAATTTCTCAGTAGCAGCCACGGAGTCTAGATTTCTGCCCAGCTGATGGCAATAGGCTCGCCCACTATTACATGGGACTTAAACATAACTGGCGAAATGCGAGTGTAATATTGGATACACCTCTGCCTCACCCTTCGGGAATACAGGCGTGATGTTTTGTTATACACACATCAACACGGTCTAGGGATATTTTAAAAAAAAGTGAATTACTATCAATGTGTTAATTATTTATATGACATGTATATATTTAAAAGATACGTTATTTAATATTCTACCATTTTTTTAATAATGGTTAAGGTATAGATTAAAATTTCAGGATTTTATGGAAAAAAAATGAAGCATAGACGGAAACCGTATATGAATGAACTTTTAATTTGTGAGTAAAAACTGAAAAAAATAGAAAAATCATTTAATTTGTGTTTATAAACTTGAAGTTAGTAGTCTGAGAAAGCGCCCATGATGTTCATAACACATCGGCAACGATTCGGCATGCTCAGAACAAGGTTGTCAATGTCTTGCTGCGGAATATTGTCCCATGTCCTTCTGAGGTGCGCAAAAAGTTGATCTTCTGTAGCCAGATTTTCAGGAACTTCCTTCAGAGCTCTTCTTTGCAGCATATCCCACGCATGCTCAATGGGATTTAGATCTGGCGATTGAGCAGGCCAGTCTAAGGCCCTAACATTATGTGTATGTAACCAAGCTGCTACCGTTCTCGCCGTGTGTGCCCGGGCATTGTCGTGCATGAGCAGGAAATCTTGCCCCATTTGTGTTCTGTGGGGCAAGATTACGGGCCCCAGCACCTGTTGGACGTATCGTTCTGCCGTCATATTGCCCCGCACCCAAACGAGATCCGTCCGTCCTCCAAGACGAATTCCTGCCCAAACCATAATTGTTCCTCCTTGGTATGGGTGAACTTCCTGAGGGTTCTGGAGACGGCTCCATCGTCCAGGAACTCGCCAAACACGCGTCCTTCGTGAATCTGGATGGAAGCCGAACCTGGATTCATCCGTGAACAGCACATTGGACCATTGGTCACGGCCCCAGTCCACGTGGTTCCGAACCCATTCTAATCGTCGTCCACGATTGCCTCTCCGTAAAGGTGGGACCCGGAGTGGTCTACGAGAGCGTAGATTGCTTTCATGCAGTCGCCTTCTTACAGTTTGGTCACTCACAAGCACTTGGTGTTCCACTCGCAGCCTTTGGACCAATTGAGTCGCCGTTGCATTTGGTTGTGCTCGCGCAGTAATTTGCAAAAATCGGTCTTGTCTGGGGGTAGTGATGCGACTTGGCCCCCGGTGCCTCTCCGCTACTTCACCTGTGGCACGACAGGGTGTCCACAATCTTGAAATTACATTTTGATGGGTCCCTATGGCCTCAGCAACATTACGCTGAACAGATCCAGCTTCCAGCATTCCCACAGCTCGTAACATCTCCGCCCTCGTCAAATGTCGGCGTTGCATGGCTACAATACCTCAATTTTAACTTTATCTTTCGTTTAAAAATGAAAAAAAACTGTAACTAAACGTAATTCGTATTGTTTTCTAAATTTCGCACAAATGAAAATTCCCTCTCCTATACATCAAGACATTTTTATGCCACCGAAACAAAAGAATTTTCAAAAATTTGAATTTGGAATTAGTCTGAGATAAATTACAAACAAATCGGTGTATAAAAGATTCCAATGCGGCCAGTACTTTTCGAGTTATTTAATTGAGTATGAAATATCCCTAGACCGTGTTGATGTGTGTATTATAATAGAAAAAAAAAACATCAAAATGACAGTATTGTTAAATGTCACAATTATTATGACATCCTACATAATAAAATATAATGTCTCAAATATTCGCTTCATAATATTAATAACAAAATGAATCCACTTACCACACCAGCCAACACAAGATAAGCAGTTTAATTATGAATTATATCTGATATTCTCTTAGCTGCAGTGCAGAGGCGATTTTTAATTAATAACACTGATTAAATATTTAAGCTGGACGTACATACCGTGATTGCCAAGCATTTTCAGATTTGGCTGCATGAGGAATTAAATAAAGTACTATCAGTTTGACTGTTTCATTGTTGTAAAGGTTGTAATCATGATTGCTAAGTGTGGGGGCAATATTATATCATAACAAAACTTTGAAAGAAAGAAAGAAAGAAAAAGCATTTATTAGCCCGCACAGGACCAAACACACAAATAAAAATGGTTAAACTAACACTACAACTAATAAAAATTAAACAAAGGGAAAAAAAAAAAAAAAAAAATGAAATTGGCCCTGTATTAGGCCAAAAGGCCTCTATCTCAGCATGGTGCTGTAACATTAAGTCACAGCGCTGGTATAGGGCCCAGAGCGATGCCACGGTCATCGTCACGGTCACGGTCACGGTTGTAAATTGTGTTGTGTCACTTTGAGCCTGTACTTCCCGAAGGGTACGACAGAAGTGTAGTTATTTTGAGGTGCAGATGTTTTGCCAGTTATCTTTAAGTCCAATAAAACAGGGGCCCAGATTGTAGAAAAATATGGGTCTGCTAAGAAAAAAAAACATACAATACTATCAAGCGCAACAGAAACATGACACTGTTCTGTTGAACGTCGCATTAAAAATAAATTAGGAAAAACCGATAATCCATTTAGATTTTTCCCATAAACCAAAGATTACAGCTACTGCGGCAATGCATTTCATCATTAACCACAGACATTACCCGAACCAGTTAACGTTGCCACACAAAATACTACCCAGAACTTCGAACTCATTAGCATAATAGACTAACAACATACCCATACAGGTAACTTGAGCCGCTTCAACACAAAATGCCGACGAATTACCTAAAATACCGACAAATTGTTCGTACATTGAAAGGATCGCGTGTGTAGCCAACCTTACCTGTCAAATTCTGCATTACGCGGCCTCTAGAATTACAATTATTAATTTTCTACTTAGCCTGTAATAATTTCAGGTAGAAACAGTTGCTAGTATAATTAATATTATGTTACAAATAATATATTTTCTTTTGAGCCCCGCAGGCGTAGGGTTGGTCGTAAATTGTGTTGTGTTACATTTAATATTGCGCTGTCAATCTGTTAATTCCGGAGAGAGACGGTTGTGTTGGAATTTGGAATAGTAGAACATGTGTCTTGGGAAGAAAATTACATTTTACCATTAATTGTTACGCGTAGATCATCCTCATCTGCTTACCCTTTTTCCCTACTATGTTGGTGATATTAGGTCGACTTCCAGCCTAGCTGGATGCAACTGAATACTAGTATTTTACATGGAGCAACTGCACCCACAATCCATTTAATACTGGGTAGGTGAAACTGGTTGTCAGACTTTCGGGCCACTGACTACCTATAACCACTCTCAAAGATCTACAAATGACAGCCGGGACCAACGGATTAACGTGATATCGAGGCGCGGAGGAAGCTTGGTATGTAATGTGAGGTCACCCATCTACGGACCTACCTAGGCAAGCGCGTCTTAACCTGAAGATTGACCCAAACGGCTATTATTATTTAGACACAAGCTTCTCTAATTGTTACTTGTAAATACTTAATAGAAACACCATAGGCACTTTCAAAAACATAATATATTAAAACAGCTCGTTAGAAACAGTAATGATACCTTATACATAATCTTTCGTGTATTTTTGTGTTGTGTTGTTTGTACCTAAAAATACACCTGGCTATCGTTTTGGGGAAAAATACAAGTGTAATATTATCATATAAATTTTATGTTGCTTGTTTACGTTGCCAAAAATCTCTTTTCAAGAAAACAAAAATAAAAAACCTCATTAATTCTAAGCCAAATTCGAGAAACACTAATAACAATCCACTGCTGGACATAGGCCTCCTCAATCGCACGGCACTCAACTCAATTTTCAGCAACTCTCATGCAGTTGCTACAAGCCACCCTGCATTGATCGTCGCTCCACGGAGCTTGAATGCGTACCACCTTTATTTATACGCTTGCCGATTCGCGGTTTCCACTCAAGAACACACCCCAACGGTCGGCCTACAGCTATTATGGCGAGCCCATTAGAATTACAATTAGATCTCCTTAAATTATGAACAAAGAAGATAATAAGGCTAAGTGCCACCCCTGGAGACTTACCTAAAAAACGGATACTTATAAGCCAGATTAAACTAACATTAATTACCTAAGTAATAGTTCTATTTCGGAAGTTAAATAATCAGCCTAAAAGCTAAGGTCTCTTGGAAAATAATAATCACAATCTAGTACCTACTTGAAATATTATTAGATTATAGTGATTCATGGTCTGAATTGGTTTTCGGCCTATCGACTACGTGTAGTTCTTGGCAAATAAACTGTTACAGCCTAAACCGGTGATGAATGTGAAAAATCAAAAGTTAAAAGTGCCACTGAGAGCTTTAGTTTTGCTTTTATTTTTTCGTTAGTGTGAGTTGACTGAAAAATTATAATGTCAATAAAATTATATTGCTATTAATCGTCATGCAAACATCAATACTCGCAAATAATCAGGTGTTTCACCCACGCAACTAATTTTGTATAATTGATATTTAAATACAGCCTAAAATCAATAACAATCACTATCATTTTTCCACTAAATTATGATTTATTTAAACTTCGTGTACAACAGAGGTACTAGGCGGACTTAATGCCACAAGGCATTCCCTACCAGTCAACCTTTGGGTTAAATAGGACAACCTTGTGATAGGGCACAAAATAATATCTAAAAAACAACTCATTGTTTTCGAAAATTTATATAATTTTACTACACTACATGAGGAATTCATATTTGGTGTTAGTGCAAGCATTTTAAAGGTAGTCTTAAATCAATATTTCTTTGTATCTCGTTTTGTACAAAATACTTTGTATTTTTTTAAACGAATCAACAACTTTTTAATAACTAGTTTAATCTGCCTTACATTTTCAACCAGCAGCTGAAATTATTCGCCCTAATTTCATCCTACAGTCAGCCCTACACCCCTTCACAGTCCGTGGCACGCAACTATAACATTCATCATAATTCCGCGAGCCTGTTCACGAATCCGTATACTTATCGTATCTGCATTTTTTCGTATGTTACGTTATGATTTATGTTGTGTTTTCATTGCCTGCTAAACGAACCGTTTTTTTGGGAGGAGACGGTATTATAATCAGAGGGATTCGCGGTTTGGTAAACAACAGCCTGAAATTGTTACGTTTTTCACTTTCGATAATCGGTAATGTACAGTCAAAATAATCGCTCCACGTAAATTATATTGACCCCGAATCTATACTTCTATACTTATACTTTAAAGAGGTAACATTTGTTTGTAAGTTTCTATGTATGGGGTAATCTCCGGAACTAATGATCAATTCTTAAAAAATCTTTTACGGGCAGATAGCTGCATTATTTGTGGGTGTCATAGCCTCTAGATGATATTATATCATTCTTATTGGCCGAGCTATCACAATTTTTGCGGACGAAGTTACGGACAAAGTATTTAACTTAAATTTGGATTATAAACCGCACAAAGTTGAAAGCAGGCTAAAATGTTTGTGTTTCTCAAGAATGTTAATGTCAACCAGGGCTTGTAATTCATGATGTTGAGAAAATAAAGATTTATGATTATGATGTATCATAATCGGTGAGTGTGTACACTCACCACACGAAAACACACACAACACGCACACACACACACGCACTGAAACCACACACACACACACACGGAATACCAGAACAAAATCTTTCAATGAAGGCTTACATTTGACAAAATGTGTATTGGAATAGAATTATGCACCCTGCATAAACCTAGTACAAAGTTTAAGTGGTGTTATAAAACATTTCAAGTTTATAAACCGTAATGAATTGCCACTTTTTGCTGTTTTGTTGTACAATTACGTCAAGTGCTTGAATTCATTCCAGATTGAGCTATCTGATACATAATATTATTAGTAAACAATTACTTACCGTATTTGAAAATACCTCACGCAAACAACAGGTACTTTAAAAAGTAGATTTTATTTTCTGCCCAGGGTTAGCAGAGGACGATAGCATATTTTTATGACGTAACCATCACAATAACCAGTCTTTTCAAAGGGTCAGATAGGCAGTCGCTCCACGTGTAATACTGGGATTCAGCTGCATCCGGTTATACTAGAAGCTCATCCCAACATAATACATTATTTCCTCAGCGTCGACGCTGAAGTACCTGGGACTCGTCTTCGACAGCCGATGGAACTTCGTGGAGCACTTCCGATGTTTTGCCCCCGAACTGGAACGGACTGGGACTGCCTTCAGGCAGATAAAAAATGAAATAAAGAGTTAAAATTTGTGTTAAAATATGGAAGTTTCGACGCTCATAACTTCTAAACCAATATTTTTTTTTCCAATTCTGCTTCCATAAAAATCTAGACCAGTTGCTATAATTTTTAATTTTGAACCTTCACTGTCAAACAGACAAGTTATCACCATACTACGTTTGTATGGAAGATTGGCCCATTTGTGTAACCTTAATAGCATGGCAGGTTTGTAAACTAACTAAAAAGATCCCTAGGATAGGCAGATTAAAAATCATAATATCTTTCTTCAGGGTTCCTTCTATCTGGCAGAATTTATTTAGCATAACACACTTGGCATAATCTTCTTTATATGAATATTTTTAAGGCATAAAAAATACTTAATATAGTTATTGCTTGGCCGAATGTTTATATGCCCAAATTTACAATAGCATACTTTTAAGATGGCAGAATTTTATTTGGCATAATTACCTTTGGCAATGTTCAAATTCCGCATAATTTCGTTTAGAATAACGTTTATTTAGAGTGACGATTATTTGGTACAATTTCAGAATTCCATTTGGAATAATTTTATATGGCATTATTGCCATTTCTATAAAATAGCATGTTTAACCCTAAATTAGAATTAAAATATTGTCATTAAAAAGACAATATGTTACGCTAAAAAAGTTAGTGATAGAAACGAATCGCTCCAAAACCGACTCCACGTAGTCTTGTCTGCCCTACCCCTAGAGTGTAATTTAAATTCACGTAGGCGTGGAGGGGTGAGGCGGTCCGTGAGCTGAGGAGCAGGTGGTTTTAACGCTCGCTGCCGTAGCTCGAGCCGAAGCTGCGGTGGTGAGCGTAAAACACATCTGCGATGATAAGCTCGCGTGGGACCGCCGGAACCCTGCAGCGCCGGAGCCGTGACAGAAACCATGCCTGCTGCATGTTGCATGCTTGCTTGCATGTTTGCATACTGCATGCTTGTTTGCATGTTTGCATACTGCATGCTTGCTACATGCATGATGTATGCTTGCCTGATCAGAAATATACAGCAATTAACATTATTGTCGTATGTTTGTGGCAAAAAAAAATGTTTAATCAATTTTATTATTATGGTAAGAAATACAAAATTATTCTAACTATGAATATTTTGTTATGTGATAGATGAGGCTTTCTATTATTATGCATAATGAAATGTATGCCAAAAGATGATTCTAACTGTAAACATTCTGTAATATGATAGTTCTGCCTTTTAATGACTATCGATACGTAATTTATGCCAAAAGAAGATTCTGACGGTGAACTTTCTGCGATAAGATGGTTCTACTTTTAATTCTTATGCATATAAAATTTATGCCTAAAGATGATTCTGACTTACAAAATTATGAGTTTTGAATGTATGATAAATGAGTGTCTGCCAAACAATTTTCTGCGAAATGAAGTTTATGCTATCTACTGTTATGCAAAGTAATATTATGACATAAAAAGTTTTGCTATAATTAGTTCTAACTTATAGACAAAACGACATTTTGTTGAAATTATACAGTTAAAACTGTTTCATTTCATTTTAAACATGTTTCTTATTAAGTTTCTTTTGAGTTTTCCTAATTTGATCATCAATCAATCTTATTTTGAAACAGCATGAAAAGACACCGAAAAATCACGCAACCAGACATAAGAGAACTATCGGTAATGCATGTAGCACAGTCAAATGCAAGACAGCATCCACTCGACGGCAACGTCTTTATTTACCTACTTATTTATATAATAAAATAAACATCATCCTCAACTTCAACCCACTAACAAAGAATAAAACAAAGATAAAACTGAATACTTGGCTTCAAACACTGGATTACCAACAGACGGAAAACTTAATTAAAGAACAATACTCGCGATGACTAATAAACCAGAGTCCAGCCACCAACCTTTTTTTTATGGTGCTAAATGATGTGAACATTAGTACCAAAAACGGGTGAAGACACTGACTCCTGTAACACAGGTCTCACCTAGCACAGGAGTCAGGGTTTCAAATGGAAATGTATAAGTTTTTTCTTTGTGTCAATATTTTTTTTTTTTTTTTTTTATTATAATTACTTGAATATTGATCGCCCTGACGCACTTAAAACTAGTTTTAGAGAAACTTGTTAAAAATATGCATATCAATACACAAACATCCAGGTAGGTATCTATTAAAGAAAAACAGAACATAACATTAAATCTTTTCCCTCGTCCCAAAAGACGTCCCTCAAAACTTTTAATGTCTAATTAAGTATACTTTCAGAATGTCTTTTTCCATAAAAAAGTTCCACTTCGTTTGCTAATTAAGTTAGAATTAAAAGAGATTTACGTCGATACGTAATTAAAGAAGGCAATTAAATTATAATACGCTTCTGTTCTGTAACTTTTTCGTTGGTCTCATTTTGTTCCGTGGACGATAGGGATGGCAGATTGTAACGTAGTTTTAAGATGCATATTTGTATTTGTTTTATCTACGCTTACTGGCAGATAGCATTGTAAACCTATTTTTGTTTTTCTCTATAAGTGAATTTGTAATTCTTTTGAGAAATAAATATCTATAACCGTAGATGTTTTATAGATATTATTTCAAATTCGTTTATGTGGCTGAGAATTCCGGTAATGTTTAAGCTGCTTGTAATAGTAATAATCATACTAAATCGCGTGGGATTAATATTTGTGCCACGAGCTCATTATTTTAATGGTCAGTATGGAGTAACATACTTAATGACAAATTTTTGATGAAAAGTAAAGCCCAGAAGAGTTGTTTTGATTATTTAAGAATGGTTATGTCTGAAATTTAAGTAATTGTGAGACTTCTGTTCCTTACTTTTTTGCATAATCAATGCATAGTTTGCTGAAAAACATCTAGGTAAACAATAAACGCTTTCAAATCGCTAGAAAACCACTACCAACAATATCTGATGCATCACAACTACATAACGGTGTAATCAAACACAAATACCATCGACACTAAACAATCGACTAAATTACATCCCTACCAGTCGTTAGAGCACGAAATCACGTTAAATGCCGTTCGGAAATTAAAGCGGATACTAGGCGGATACGACGTGACCAGATGCCGCCCTCCGTGGATAAAAATAATATGGTAGAGTATAGATTGGACAGTAGTTCTGTTCACTTAATAATATAATGTACATACTTTAATTGATGAACGCTTCTGGAATTAAGAGAGCCCCAAAATGCCGATCTTCTTTCAGGATATAAGAACAGGGTAGGCAGTCTCGAAATATAAAGCGACCAATTCGCTGATTACTAACGAATAAATTCGGTTTCAATAATTATTATGCTTGCGAGAAACTCATCTTGAATGTAGAGACTTGCGTTTCCCGCAAGAATCGTTATTGCAACCTAATTTTTTCATTGTTATTTTAAGGATTGAAAATTAACGATTTTGTCGTTAGTTACTAACTTGTCGACTTGACTTACTAACTTGTCGACTATAATTATGTTATTTATTTATTTATTTAACACTTCAAGCACAAAGTACAGAGGCGGACTTAATGCCATAGGCATTTTCTACCAGTCAACCTTTAGGTGATGCAGAGACAAGCAGTGGTAGGTGTCACTTCTGAAAATGAGAGAATAATTTTGTCTGTTTTGTGTGTTTGTCTGTGTTTTGTTTTGTCTGTTTTGTTTTGTGTTTGTTGTTTTTTTGTTATTATCTGGGATGTAGAGACTTGCGTTACTCGCAAGCATCATCATTGCAACCGAGTTTATTCGTTAGTGTGTTAAGCATTCGAAAGTTAGCAATTTAGTCGTTGCCTATCTCTGTCGAGACTACTCCAGAATATCCCAGGGCACACTTGAGCCAACATTTTGTGTCGGTACTTTCACCGTCAGTATATCAGACAAAATAGTTTGAAATCCCGGGGTAAACGTTACTTTGTTCAATCCGCAATTTAATAAAAATAATAATAATAAATATCGCTGGACATGAACACACAGCGCCATCTAGTGCCACAGTAAGCAACGAGGCTTGTGTCGTGGACACCAGATAGTTGATATACTACATAGATACTTTTTGTTTGTAAATACATACTTATTATACATATAAACATCCATGACTCGGAAACAAATGACAATTACACTACAACAACAATACAACACAATTATCAATTTTCAATTATCAATTTTATTATTACAATTTCCGGTTAGAGATCTTATTTTATATAAACAATTTGTTATTTCAAATAGGCTGTGTATCCATTTTTTGTTATAGCTATAAAAACGTTAAATGTAAATTTGTTTGGTCAGTAAATTCATGGAGTATTCCGTAATTTCACAAACATTCAATGCATATAATTATGTTATACACAAAAGCCAGCGACACATGCACCTGCCAATCACAGTGGTAATCGCCAACCAATTGTTATCCACCTGCTCACCTGCCCACCCCCCACATCCACATAACATGCGAGATAATCCGACATGACAAGGGATGTTACGCTGTCCCCAATAACAAAGCCATAGGGATGGTTATAGAACATTTTACTTACAATTTCGAGGATGACGGTTAAATTGTTACTGATCCACTGGCTGAATTAAAATAGTTTTTATTACCAAATTCAATCCATCCATCAGCACAATGTTTTGAGTGCATTACATTGAGTTCTACCACAAAACATGATTTTTCACCCCCAAAAAAAAGTCGTTTCCCGAGTTAACTCATCGTAACACGCATTTACGCTGAGCTTGCAGCCACCGTCAACATGCACCGTATTGCAACTTTGCATTTATCGGAAATTCAATAGAATTATTTTTCTTTTGCATTGTATTCAGTCTTGCATCAGCCACCGGCTTAATATCCTGTATTTTTATATTAAATTAATATTGTAATAAATAAATATTTTTTTAACTAAAATCCCGACCGCCAAAATATAATTGGCGCAGCCGGTAGGATCGCGACGTTCTAAGATCGAATCCAACTCTTCATCTTATGAGCGACGGTTCTCAAATCGTTCTTTCGCGAACTACAAAGAACTTATCGCGCGGTCGGACACCTCTACGGTCATCGGGATAGAGCTCCGGAGAATTGGAGGAAGCTGCGTTGGCCGAGACTCGACTCGACAGGAGATGCAGTGGCTGCTTTGGTAAGTGCTCTTATTTACCAAGTTTCCTTGCTCGATTTCCTGCCTTATTCTAATTTGTGTATTTTATATTAATCTATGTGTGTCTGTCTATAAGCTAAAATCGCAGTAGGCAACCATAAAATTATAATAAGTAGCGTTAAGTAGCCCACGAGTAAATTCCAAAGTGTTTAATTCGACACCTCTATTGTTTTACGCCGAGCGCCACTAGGCAGGCAAGCTACAGAAAAACAATGTCGCTCAGGGATTATGATGCTAACTATAAACCGTACAAACTAATCGCAGATTTAATGCCAAGATATGATGGCAATCCTAAGTTACTTAATTATTATATTAGGGAAGTAGAAAACTTATTACAGTTAACTTCTGAGGCAGATCGCTCGCACCCAGCATTCATTTGCTTAATTAAAAGTAGGCTCAGTGGTCCAGCCGTAGACGCAATAGCGTACGAAGGCTACTTAGACTCATGGCTATCAATCAAGAATGCATTAACTAGGCGCCTTGGCGAACCAAGAAACGAAATACAAGTAATGCAGGAGCTAACGCGAGTGCGTAAGTCTAAAGCAGAAGACGCTGAAAGCTTCGGCAAACGCCTCCGTGAGCTGTTGGATACTCTGTATTCCGTAGGAGAGCATGGTAATAAATCTTATTACGAAAAGATGGTTATTGAACAGTATATAAACCAGTTAGACTTCCACGTCTCGTTGGGCGTTCGAATCGCTAAACCGGACACCTTTGAAGCGGCTATCATAGTGGCTAGACAAGAAGAGGCTAGAGTCTCATATAATAGAGCTAATTACATTAATAATAATCCTTCAACGTCACAAGCAAAGCCAAGGGAGTTATCTAAACAACCAGGTAATAACAATCCCGTCCGTAATGCAGTAAACCCATTTGTACCTGGCTTTATTATTCCCCAACAAAACTTTGTACCTCAACAAAATAATATGACCCCCGAACAGCGTCAACAATGGGTACAGTCCGTATTGCCCTGGAAGGCCAAACCAGCATCAGGTAACTTTAGACCAAATGGTTCAAATAACTTTAAGAATCAACCTAACATTCCAAAACCGCCGGTTCCCACACCAGTATCATCGGACGTCACAATGCGTACGGCAGGTAAGCCAGAAAAACCACAGTTCGCTCAGCAGTTGTTCTACATACCAATTCAGATGGCCACTCAAGATCAACCAGGACCCAGTGAAATGGAGCTCTATAACAACGTCATAGAAGACGGTAACGGCATATCGGTCGAGCCGAATGCAACCATGGACGAACAAGTGGTAGGTAGTGACCAGGATTTTACCTTGGACACCAACCGAGACAGCCAGACCTAGTCTCAATAAATTTCCAGACCAAGAAATACTTACCGTACATAATACTACCAGAGTTCGACGGTAAGTTTCTATTAGACACAGGGGCTAGTCATTCAACTATAGCAACTGACGTAGTTGCGGGCACTATATTTGAGTACTGCGTAGAAACAGAACCCTTTCAGATTAATACGGCACACAGTTCATCAGTACACGACAAGGTAGTTTACCTACCTCTACCTCCCGCGTTTAATAGCGATATAACACATAAGTTTTTAATATTCGACTTCGTCCCTAAATATAAAGGTCTTATCGGAATTGACCTTCTGCAAAAACTAAAGAGTAACATTGATCTAAATAATAATGTTTTACGAACATCTACAGCGGAAATACCAATACATTTTAGTTCTCCACCTCAAAAGATAAGTATTGAACCTAGATGTGAAAAGATAGTCAAGGTAAAAACCAACTATTTAGATGGACAATACCTTCACGACGATTTAATCTGGTCAGATGGTTTAACGTCCCCAGCAGCTATAGTCAACGTTACAAATGGTTCTTTTAAAACATCAGTAATTAACTATAGCGATCAAAAGAAGTGTATCCCGTTCAACCCGTCAATCGAGTTAGAGAAATTTCACAACGTCAACAAAAATGATAATTACGATATTAATACCATACAGGTTAAAACTAACATTGACCAAATATTAAACGAAAACCTTCAGAAAATCCGTACAGATCATTTGAACGAAGAAGAAAGGCGCGAAATAACCCGGTTATGCTATCAGTATAGAGACTTGTTCTATGCAGAAGATATACCACTCACTTTTACACACGCTGTTAAACACGAGCTCAGATTAAGCGATAATACACCAGTCTTCGTACGTAGTTACAGACAAGCTCCTCAACAACGCGAAGAAATTCGTAAGCAAGTAGATAAGCTCCTTCAGCAAGGTATCGTGCGAGAGAGTATATCTCCTTGGTCATGTCCCGTGCATATCGTACCCAAAAAGGCCGATTCCGCAGGCAACGTCAAATGGAGACTTGTAATTGATTACAGACGTCTTAACGATCGTATCATTGAAGATAAATACCCCTTACCAAACATACACGACATACTAGATAGATTAGGACGAGCACAATACTTCACAACCCTAGACCTTGCTAGCGGTTATCACCAAGTGGAAATGCACCCTAACGATATTGAAAAAACCGCATTCACCACTGAACGAGGTCATTATGAGTTCCTTAGAATGCCCTTCGGACTCAAAAATGCACCAAGCACGTTTCAAAGACTTATGGATCATATATTAAGAGGCATAGATAATGTTTACACCTACTTAGATGACGTTATAATAATATCTACGTCATTGCAGCAACACACGGAAAAATTAAAGCAAGTATTCGATCGATTCAAAACGCATAATTTAAAGATCCAGTTAGACAAATCACAGTTCCTACAAAAACAGGTTAACTTCTTAGGACACGAACTAACAGATGAAGGCTTGAAACCAAACAAAGACAAGATAAAAGCCGTACTTAACTTCCCCCTACCTAAGTCTCAGAAGGAAATAAAAGCCTTCCTAGGTTTAGTCGGATACTACAGAAAATTCATAAAAGATTTCGCTAGACTTACGAAACCAATGACCCTTTGCCTTAAGAAAAACAGTAGAGTCATACACTCCCCGGATTTCTTAGAAGCTTTCAATAAGTGTAAACAAATTTTAACTAACGCCCCATTACTACAGTACCCGAATTTTGATGAGCCCTTCATCCTCACCACTGATGCTTCAGATGTAGCATTAGGCGCGGTATTATCCCAAGGAATAGTAGGATCTGACAAACCAGTGGCATTTGCATCCCGGACACTATCAGACACCGAAACCCGTTACTCTACAATAGAAAAGGAGCTACTCGCCATAGTATGGGCAATTAAATACTTTAGACCCTATCTTTACGGTAGAAAGTTTATCATCTACACAGACCACAGGCCTCTCACCTGGCTAATGTCGTTAAAAGATCCTAACTCTAAATTGACTAGATGGCGTTTGAAACTTTCGGAATATGATTATAAGGTTGTATACAAGAAGGGTCGTCAAAATACTAACGCAGACGCTCTATCACGTGTTAAAATTTTTCATGGCAGTATGGACTCCCTAGCTGTTAATTTAGATGATAACGAAGATGATGAGATAATTAATAGAATATTCGAAAATGCACGTAGGGAAGCCGAAAATCCAATAGACATAGTAGCGCCCAATGAAAATATACAATCACAAAACCCAAGCATTCCCGAATCTCACATAGGTACAGATAGTATGAGTATAGTGTCAGCCGAATCTGAATTAGTGCCTACGAGACATACACAGCCTGACAATGAAACTAGAGGCATACCCATAATTACGGACGCTATTGACAGGCAGCTGAAACAGTTCCACGTTAGGTCAACGCCCGGATCTACGTATAGAGTAGATAACAGATCCACTAACTCTAAAGTAGTTATAAAAGACGTTTTTATCCCAGTAAATAATACAGAGTCTGAGATAATTAGATTCCTTAAAGAACACACAATCGCTGACCGTGTATTTCATTGTTACTTTCATAATGAAGAACTATACCGTGCCTTTTCTAGAGTTTACACAACAATATTTAACGACAGAGGCCCTAAGCTACTTAAATGCACAACACGCGTAACTCTAGTAGAAAACAAACCTGAACAACAAGAGTTGATTAAGAAATATCACGAAGGTAAGACTGTTCACCGTGGTATCCAGGAGACGTACAAGCAGTTGCACAGAAATTATCATTGGCCAAACATGCTCCTTACCATTCAAAGCTTCGTTAATCAATGCGACACTTGTTTAAAATCGAAATACGAACGCAACCCTCTTAAACCACCTTTAGCTATAACCGATACACCTCGCAAACCGATGGAACACATATTTATGGACCTATATTCAACTGGAGGCGGAACGTTCCTTACAGTCATTGATAACTTCTCTAAATACGCCCAGGCAGTCCAACTAACAGCATGCAGCAGTGTCCATATAGCTGAAGCATTACTAAACGTTTTCTCAGTGTTAGGTTTACCGGATAAAATAACCACAGATTCAGATACCAAATTCGACAACGATGTTATTAAAGAAATATGCGCACTACATAACATTCACATACACTTTACAACGCCCTATAATCCTAATTCTAACTCCCCTATTGAACGTTTGCACTCCACCCTAGCTGAAATGATTAGGATACAAAGAATGACCAACAAAGATGACCCTATACAGCTTATCATGAAGTACTCTATAATAGCATACAACAACGCTATCCATTCGGCAACAGATTATACACCTCATGAGTTATTATTCGGACACACAGCATCCAGAAACCCATTAGAGTTATACTACCCAAAAGAATTTTACCAGGATTATGTGATTAAGCATCGTGCAAACGCAGAGGCCGTTCAAGAGTGCATCGCCGCACACATGTCCAAAAACAAGGAGCAGGTGATTGCCAAACGTAACCAAGAAGCAGAAGAAATTAAATTCAAGGTAGGTGAAACGGTCTATAAACAGGTAGCAAAGTCAGCACGCAGTGACAAAACGAAGCCAGTCTTCAAAGGACCATATAAGATTATACACCTGCACCCAAATAACGTGGCCGAAATAATAGGTAACCATCCAAATTCTAAGTCTATTAGGGTTCACTTCAAGCTACTACGGAGGCCTCATCTTGTTGCAGGACCTTCGTCGCAGGAGCCATCGTGCTCAACACAACAGCAACCGTAACCACTACCCATGTAGATAATGACAATGGGATCCTCCTCCTAAAACAAGGTCAACTCCTTAAACAAGATAACTACTTTAGCCTTGCTTGCGTTTACAACATTACCAATCTGCACTTTACATCTATCCAATTAATGGCTCTATATACAAGCACGAAAAACGCTGAGAATGCAGCATCTGGAGAGTTACATAAAACCTATAGGAATCAAATAGAATATAGCCTTAGTATTATAGGTAAGAAGATTAAGTTTTTAACGCCGCAAGTTAGAAAGCGACGCGGTCTTATAGATGGATTAGGTACTGTCGTTAAGTCTATCACTGGTAATCTTGACCACGATGATGCAGCTAAATTCGAAGAAGAAATTTTAAATATTAAAAACAGAGTTAAAAACGTTCAGGATTCACAGAGAAAATCCTTAGTATTAGCACATAATACAATAGATGAGTTCAGTAAACAATTAACAAAATTAAACAATAATCAGAAACATTTGGCTAGTTTGTTACAAAATATTACTAATAATTCCAACGACTTATCTAACCACTTACATTTCTTAGATATTTACGTACAGATGGATTTTAGTTTACAGATAATTTTAGATAGGTTAATGTTATTAGAAGATGCTATGACTTTTGCTCAGATGGGCACCATGCATCCTAGTATTATAAGCCCTCAGAATCTAATAGAAGAGCTGAGAAACTTAGAAAATATGTTTTTGTTTAAACCAGTAGCTAGTATTAGTATTAGTAACATTTACAGGATAGAGAAGTCAATTAAAGTTAAAGCTTACAGCACAGAACACTCGGTTAATTTTATTCTCGAAATCCCCTCAATTACTCCAAAAACATTTGACCTTATCCACCTTTATTCAGTCCCTAATAAAAACAACCTTACTATCATCCCTAAATCCAAATACCTAGCACTTGGTAACGATGAGTACGCTTACCTGGAAGAAGACTGCCAGCCACTGACCGACAACACCCAGCTCTGCAAGCTCCTCGACACCAGAAGAATCGAAGACACAGATGACTGCATAATATCACTCATTCAGCATCGCCCAGCTAACTGCACTCACGCAAAGATGAACTTAAGAAGAGGAAAAATTCAGAAGATTGGAGACAACACCTGGCTACTAGTCCTCAGAGAAGACGTAGTCACCAAAACACAATGCAACACCAAGACAGACTACAAGAAGCTATGTGGAATTCATCTCGTTACACTAACAGGAGACTGCCAGATGAACATCATGAACAAGACACTGCGATCACACACTGATACGGTCGTCATCAACGAAGTCATACCGTTACCTGAGCAGCATCAAGTCCCAGAACAATCTATACAATACGAACTCCAATTAGAAGACATCTCACTAGACAGCATCCATGAACTGATCAATAGGGCAGGCGACATATCCATGCCAGAAGAAGATAATTGGACAATCATAGCAGCCACACCTAGCTGGAGTACAATCATCCTGTATATCCTACTGGTCGCTGCAGCATCTTGGAAACTGTATCAATGGAGAACTAAGAACACCCAGGAAGACACCAAGGGCAGCGCGGACGCCGCCAGAAGCAAGAGTTGCTTCTATCTTATGGAGGGAGGAGTTAACTCATCGTAACACGCATTTACGCTGAGCTTGCAGCCACCGTCAACATGCACCGTATTGCAACTTTGCATTTATCGGAAATTCAATAGAATTATTTTTCTTTTGCATTGTATTCAGTCTTGCATCAGCCACCGGCTTAATATCCTGTATTTTTATATTAAATTAATATTGTAATAAATAAATATTTTTTTAACTAAAATCCCGACCGCCAAAATATAATTCCCGGCAATATTTTTTGCGTAAACTTACTTAGTTTGATGTACAGCTTGCTTGATTGACGGCTTCGTGATGAGATTGTTAACACCCTGTATGGTTTTTATATTAGGAATATTTAAAAAATGTAACGATACGTTATAAAATGAATAAACGATTTAATAATAATGATTTATCTCACCACAATATATAATACAGTAGACAGAGGTATCAATACAAAATATGTAACAACAATAATTATACTGTGGGAGACTGGTGCCTAAGCTAGACGTGAGGTCTGTATTTCAGGACACCAGGTCGCCACACTTTTTTCTATTTTTTGGATGGGAAATCACCAAATGATGCTTTTTTTGCCGTTGCGTTCCGGAGCCACAGTATCTCTTTCGAACAGTCCCGCGTTCCCGGCCTTGGGTAATGCTTACATTTTAATGTTATGTACAATAATAAATGCGGTAAGAATTAACATAAAGCATCCTATTTTTTAATTATTGATAAAAGTAAAAAAGATAAGGAAAATAGTTACAATTATTGGTGCATGGTGTTAGTATTTAGTATTTTGACGACCCGAATGGCGTGGCGTAGCTGTGGTAAGGCTGCCTTACGTTCTTAGGATCCTGGGTTCTAGTCCCGGTTTTAGCACATGTTTGTGTGATGTTGGACATTTGTTTCCGAGTCATGGATGTTTATGTGTATAAATAAGTATGTATTTACAAACAAAAAGTATCTATGTAGTATATACCTATCATGCTACCTATCATATCATATCATATATAACTATCTGGTGCCCACGACACAAGCCTCGTTGCTTGCTGTGGCACTAGATGGCGCTGTGTGTTCATGTCCAGCGATATTTATTTATTTATCGTATATTTAGTAAGTATTTGTATCTACCATTGACATCTAAAACATTAAATATAGACAAAGCATAATATTTACATAAACATATGATCACGCCTGTAATCCCCGAAGGGTTAGACAGAGCTGCACCTGATAATACAACCATGTTCGCCAGTTATGTTTAAGTCCCATGTAATAGGGGGCGAACCTATTGCCATCAACAGGGCACAAAATCAGACTCGATGGCTGTTACTGTGAAATTCCTGATAAAAAAACCCAATAACACTTTGCCCGACCTGGGAATCGAACCCAGGACCTCATGCTCAGCGGTTGCGCTTATAACCACTAGACCAACGTGCTTTCGTCAAAGCATAAAAAATATCGTTGCAATTTTCCTTATGACAATTATGGCAAGATAGAGTACCCCGTAATTGGCAGTCAGCGATAAGAATGCGCTAAAGATATGTAGGTATTCATTAAGTACATAATACCTATCATTACATATACCTATACCTATTATCATTATACCTATTATCTCAAATAATACCTCGAAAAACAAACTTTACGAAAGAACAAATTTTCAAACAGGATTCAGTTTAAAGCTCTCAAAATTAACACTTTGTCCGTAGATCAAACTTGAAAATTCTTCACAAAAGTAAGGTGTAAAACGAAACTTTACTTTCAAGACAATAAGGTTTGAAATCTTTTGTTGGTAGTTACAAAAGGTTGATGAATACCGCCTTTAGATCATTTCATTCGTTCGTTCGAGTATTCGACACCGTCGATGTAGGAAACACTCAACTTTATCTTTCGGGACAGGTGACGTACAGGATGCTCTGTACGAAGTTAGTTAGACTTTTTAATTAATTTAATTAATACAAAACAAACCCCTGATACTCGTACGTTTATGCAGGTAATTTCTTATTAAAATACTTATTTAATATAACATGATTTAAATTTTGGAGATACAAAAAAAGCCGTTCACAATCCCTAGATTGTGAACGGCTCCGCTGACGTATGCTGCTTTAAATATAGGTATTTACATTAAACGGGACAATGCGAATAAAGTCGTAATCTACTTGCTAGAGCCAATTGGGTGCAGGCGGTACAAATATTATGCAAAACTCCATAGGCAATTACCTACGTCTTTTTTCTTTAGTTAAAGAGTCAGTGAGACTAAACTTATAATCAGATTTCTCTAAAGCAGTTCTTCGTCGAATAGACTCTCTGTAGTACGCTACTCTTTGGATGTACTACTGAGTTTACTGACGGTCTGCCACTTTCACCCTTATGGGCTTTGTTATAAGGTTGAAACTCGGTCAATACTTTTCTGAAGGTAAGGTTTTAGAAAACTTGTTTGCTGTTATTAAGTACTTGAAAGTTCATTATTGCAATTGTCAAGACACTTAAAGTAGTCAAAATAATGAGTGCATAATTCCCGGATGCCACTAAATACCAGTGTTTTACATCGAGCGACTGTGTATATCACAGTCACTGTTACTGGGTAATTCGATATCCTTTGTATAACTACATTTTATTAAGGGGACTACAGGAGCTAAACGCGAGTTTTATAATTCAAAAAGCATTATGATTCACTGCAATAAACAAAACCAGAAAAAACGTACGATATGCTTCAGGATATATGCTAGTATGATAGTGTTTTGAAAACTTAATACAACTAATTTTACTCGATAAAAAAAATCACGAACTTATCTCTAAAAATCTTTTAACGAGTAAAAACCATACTAAAATACATGCGATCATTCTGATCTTTTGGCAAATAATTCTACAAGCAACATATTATTTTATTTATTTTATTTTTTTAGTCCAATCAATAGATTTTTTGGAAATCGGAAGTACCACTAATTTCACACAATTCGGCCCGCAGTGACTGACGTAACAACCACTTTGTAGTGCAAGCTGATTAGAACTTTATTCTATCAGTATTTCAAACGAAGTTTGAACCACCACAAATAGAGTTGCTTATTTAGCTCTTGTAGTCGCCTTAATCTTAAAAGTACGTAATTAATTGCACCTGTCTTATTCTCGGTCAATTTCACAGACGCAATTACGTACACCTAAGATAAGTTTTGTGTCAATATAAATAGCACTCTAAGGGCTAATAAGTGTGAATAATATTTATTTAATGAACATTTAAACATCGTTTTGCGTGATTAATGACATTAAATTAGGCGTTTTGTTTTCAGTAGGGATGTAATTTAATGTTAAGAACAGATTTGTTGGCTGTCGTGTTCTGTAAATTTTGCGTGTCTCGGTGAAAATAGGTAAATTATGAGATTTGTTCGTGATAATTTACTGTTCAAATAAAATTATGATTTTGTTAGTTAGGAAAATGGGTACTAATTAGTAGGAAAATTGATAAAAATAAAATATATTCTGAGGGTATAAAACAGCAGAAGAAAAACGAAATCAATTTAACCAAAAATAAAAAAACCGGCCAAGTGCGTGTCTGGCCAGGCGCAGTGTAGGGTTCCGTAGTAGCCCGTTATCACAATATAGAAGGGAGTTATTAATTCATCCATAAATTATAAATCTTAATCATAAAGGTACAGAACCATCTAGAGCAGCTTTGTGAAACTTATGATAATTTATGATGTTTTTTTTTGTTTTTTTTTTTATTTTAGATTTTGTTTTTCAATGCAAGTCTTTACCCGTTATGAACAAACAACTACTTCATCTTAGTCACTTTATAGGATTTATTCTAAGGATTTTGTATTTGGTACAAAATTATCCAACACCCAAGTTCAACGACTATTACTGCTAAACTAATAGTTTTTCTTGAAAGTTCATAAAATGCACTATCATCTTGAATTTTTTCAGATTTTTCAAGCTAGCAGTTTAGCTTTTGAGGGGAGGGGGGGCGCCCTTTTTGCACTTTAAAGTTTAATGGCGTAAATGGAGCATTAAATCGAAAACTAGTATCTGCAACCCCTAAGTCATTTTAAAAGCCCTATTCAACGATATCCCACACGATGGGGTAGATGACGAAAAAAAAATTCATCCCCATTACATGTAGGGGAGCTAAAAATATATTTTCCAAAATTTTATTTTACCACTTTGTCGGCGTTATTGATATACAAACCTCTACAAAATTACAGCTTTCCAGTAGTAACGGTCTCTTAGCAAAACCTCGGACAGACAGACAGACAGACGGACATGACGAGACTATAAGGGTTCCTTGTCAGGACTACAGAACCCTAAAAATACAATTAAAGTAACAATTATTGTATAGCTACAACTATTGTACGCGGAGTTTTCTGGAACTAAACGGAAAATTGGAACCATAACCATTTCTTTTTTTTTTTTCAAAACTTTTTTTTGGCACTTAAATGATATTATCCGATATCAATATCATTACCACGTCAAAAGAAGCTTGTATAAATCTCATCATCCAACATCTTACGCCACATAGAACCTACAGCATAAACACAAAAATAAAATCCAAGACCTCCACACTAACTTCACACGAAACTAAAATTCAATTTCTAAACAGGACACCCTGTAGAGGCGCCAGTAAGAAATCTAAATTGAATCGAAATTGTAAGAATTTCCGTGTGTGGGACACCTATTGTCGCATGTATACAGAAACTGACGTGTGTATGTGTGCGTGAGTGACAGTGTGGATGTGTGCGTGTGATTACAGATTTTTCTTTAAGCCTTACGATTGTTTCTTTTGATACTGTATCTTATTTTCAACGCTTTGTCGTTTATTATGCCTGCAGGTAAGTATTATGAGCTAATCGTAAATTGAGTTTGATAGATTTGAAAAAGATTTTAAAAGTATTGTTAAGCTGTCAGTACCGCTACTTGGCTTAAGAAGTTTCAGAAACTACTCTTCTTTCTTCTTTATCATGGTGCTAACTTGTTGTCAGAGTTTTTATGCCACCCATGGGCCTCGGACTAGGCTTCACAAGCCGTCGGGACATATCTCTCAGGCATGCTGGTTTCCTCACGATGTGCTCCTTCACCGAAGCAAGTGATGATTATACGAGCATGAATCCGAAAAATAACAGGTGCGTGTCTTGGGTTCAAACTCGAGACCTTGACTTGGCAGTCCAACGGTTACAACAATAAGCTATCACTGTTGGGACCACCACCAGAGACCATTAAATTACCTAATTGTATATTCAGTTTGTGTACATACCGAGTTTCCTCCGTGCCTCGGAAAGCACGTTAAGCTGTTGGTCCCGGCTGTCATTTGTAGATCTTTGACAGTCGTTACAGGTAGTCAGTTATGGCCCTAAAAGTCTAACAACCAGTCTTACCAAGGGGTATCGTATTACCCAGTACTAACTGGGTTGTGGAGGTCAGATAGGCAGTCGCTTCATGTAAAATACTGGTATTCAGCTGCATCCGGTTAGACTGGAAGCCGACCCCAATGTAGTTGGGAAAAGGCTAGGCAGATGATGATGTGTATTCAGTTTGTGTCTATACGATAGAAGAGTTCAGTACCAAAAGCGCACATCTAAAATTGCCTGTTGCTCAACCATAACAACTATTATGCAATATTCATCGACTGATCAAATTACTAGCAAATAGCACTATGTTTCACTAGTTACAATTTATTTAAAAGCCAGCACAAATCCACGCAAATCCGTGGAAACCCGTTAATAAAGTCTTGTCGATTGAGCTAACTTTTCGCGGTGTTTATGCAACTTGGATACTTTTTAGTGCTAAAACATGGCTGAATGTGGTAATGTTGGTAGATACTCATCATCATCTGCCTAGCCTTGTCCCAACTTTATTGGGGTCGGCTTCCAGTCTTACCAAATGCAGCTGATTACCGATATTTTACAAGGAGCGACTGTCTATCTGACCTTCACAACCCAGTTAGTACTGGATGACACGGAACCCCTTTGTAAGACTGGTTGTTAGGCTTTCCGTAAACTGACTACCTGTATCGACTGGCAAAGATCTACAATTGGCAGTGGCTTAACGTGCTTTCTGAGGCACGGAGTAAACTTGGTATGTATTGGGTGGTCAGCCATCCACGAATAAACCCAGGCGAACGCGGCTCAACCTAAAGATCCACCCCAGCAGCTGTTATCATTTAGCCGGATACGGAACCTTTTGGTAAGACCGGTTGTCCGAATTTCGCTCCTCTTTAGCTCTTCTGCTGTTGGAAGACACTACATACATTGAAAGGATCTTTTTTATTTGTATGTTAACCATGATGCCACGTTGGTCGAGTAGACAAGTGCGACAGCTGAGTAGCAGTCCGGGGTTTGATTCTCGGGTCGGGAAACTTGGAATTTCTCAGTAACAGCCACGAGTCTGGATTTGTGCCCGGTTGATGGCAATAGGCTCGGCCCCTATTACTTAGGACTTCAAACATAACTACAGGAATGGAAGTTTAGGTACACCTCTGCCTAACCCCTAGGGGATTACAGGCGTTTTGTTTAGCTGATAACGGTCTCCTGGGGTACAGGTCTCATCTCTGTGAAAAGGTTTTCCTAATCGTGAAGTTTTGAACGTGAAAAGAATTATATGAATTACAAAGAGAGGATATTTTATTATTTCTTTTATTTATTTCTTTACAAATCAATTAGGTACATATAAAAACGTAAAAAAAAAATAGAGCGGTTATTAATAATCCCAAAAAACATTAAAAAAGATACCGTATAGGTAGCTAGACTCCTAAAGAGAACTCAGTTAATTATTTTATAAACGAATAATAGATTCAGGTGATTAGATAACTTATCTATGAGCCGTGTGTAAGGCAAGTTTTTTTGTCTAATTGACATAATTAAGCAAGTTATTATGACTTGTGACAGTGACTGTAACTTTGCATTTTTTTTTTTGATATTCAATGATGCTGTAATGGTTTAGTTGATTTTTTTTTTTTGAATTTGAGTTTGAGTAATTAAGCCATTTCATTGCAAATCTTCACAAAAACAAAGCCTTGTTATTCCTAAATACCTAATATTTTTTTTATTTTAAACTGTTTCTAAACCGGATTTTGGCAAGAAATTCTGCTGCATCTGTTGTTCAAAGTTTAAGTGAATTTTGATATCATTTCGCAAGCGTTTTTAAAGAATACAACCAACAGCTGTGCTGAATTTTAAAACGTGGTTTATGATGATAAAATTTTAATATTCATTGACAGTGTTTGTGTTCGGAGAATTTGAATAGAATAGAATAGAATATATTTATTGTAAAAACATGAGTATACATCAAATAATATGTGCAAGGTCTTAAAATAACGGTTAGATCTGCATGTTTTGCCATTAATGGCGGACAAAATATTTTTTATTGGTTTAGAATAAAAAAACAATACTTGAGTCTACACAACAAACTAAAAAATAATAAAAAATATTCCTAATGCTAATTAAAAAATTAAGTATTGTTTTCATCAGACTTGAGGGTCTAATTGTGAAAATGTCGTAATTATAGGAATCTATTTAATTAATTTCGTTCATTTTAAAATTCCGATAATGGTGTCGATTCTGTTGTGCACAAACTAAACTTAATTTAAGCTATTGCTATCTTTTTCTCTCTTAATAAAACGAGAAAGAGACGGACGTAATTTAAGGCTGTCAAATTTAGTTGGAACTAATATTTCCATGCAAATGAAGGGTGCACGTAAAACATGTCGACTAAAAACACGGTGAAGCGCAAGGCATATACTAGTTTGACATCTCTAACTTAGTTCATAGCTGTAGCCGTCCTTTTCTCGCACTGCCTTAGTTAGTTTTAGTAAAAGATAGCAATAGCCTAAATTAAGTTTAGTTTGTGCACAACAGAATCGACACCATTGTATGCACTTGGCTATGAGATATTTTTTTTAAATTTATTTTAAACAGAGCAGTCGGCATTTGTCTGATAGGTTTTGGGAGTTTATTATAAATTATTGGTGCTAAACAAAAACTACTTTTACGCATCAGTGCCGTGGTTGGCACGCATAGTTTATTATTATCCCGTCGATTACGAATAGAAACATCTGATAGTTTCTTAAATAGGTTAGGATTGGTTCGTATAAAATTTGCTGTTTCATAAATGATTATGGAAGGCAGATTTGACTAACGAGTTATAAATCAAAATGCGCACTTTTATTTATTTATTTATTAAGGACAACCAACAAAGCATACACAAAAAATACTTATTTAAGAACTCATGTTGAATTTAACATTTTATAGTGTAGCCTTAATTAAAGGCTGCCACGGCATGCATTAAACATTGAAGAAAGAAAATGCAGTTACAAAACAGATCTTACCCATTCAGATCTATCTAAATAAGTAAAATCCGCTTTGCGCTGCCTTAACTGCCTGTTTCTGTATTTATTAACTGCACTTTATTTGGAATACAGTTTGCTACTTTCCGTAATGCTCCCAATAACGATGTTAATTTACTTCTGAGATGGTCAATGTGTATTTTCCAAGTTAGTTTATAATCTACCCTTAATCTAAGATATTTTTCGTTGGTTGTTCGTTTTAGTATTTCATTATTATTTTAAGAGGCGAGAAGTCCGGTATACGCTTGTTTTTAGTGGTAAAAATCATGAATGAGGTTTTCGACGTATTGTAAGAAGGTTGTACTTTAACCACTCGTTTAATAAATCAAGGACATGTTGAGCTTCAAATATAATGTTATGAATTGATTTGTCAAAGTAAAAGGGACAGGTGTCGTCTGCTTATATAGTGTTAGGTTTCCAATTAACCCGATTTTACTAATACTGTTTACATAAATGAGAAAAAGTACTCAATATAACACTTGCATACTTGTACGTAAAATAATGAATAAAGACATAAACACACAAATAACATTTACAAAAAATTTGCATATTCAAAAGCGCATTACGAGTCAGGCTAACCATATAATTTTAAGAGCACCGAGGACAAACTACGGTCAAAAGACTGTCGTATATGAGGGGGCTCTATAACTCTTTACCTAAAGTAATCAAGGAATCGAAATCACTTCCAACTTTTAAGAGACTATTAAAACACCACCTAAATAATTTATAAATTGTAAGGTTTGCCGTTTTTTTTTTTATAACTTAATTTTTAGTTTATTACCAAGCGAAATCGCCGCTTATTGTATCTTAATTATTATGTTTTTCCTCATAGAAGTGAATAATTGTATTCTTTTTGAGCGAAACAAAAGTCTTAAACCGTAAACCGTAAAAGTAACGGACTGATAATTGAACCTTGAGGACAGCTATATGAAATAGTTTGAACTGAGCTAGTGTGAGTATTTCCTATTTTAACAACTTCACGCCTGTTCTCCAAATACGACTTGAACATTTTATGTGCTGTGCCTGTAACACCTATGTTATCTATCTTCTGAAGCAGTTTTTGATGACTCACAGTATCGAACGCTTTTTTTAAATTGATGATGACTTAAAATGTTATATTTAATGAAATACTCTTTGCAACTGTCAGTTATTTTTAAACCAAACATAGCCCTAATACACCTTTTTTGCGACCTAAATGTGATTTCCTTATTAGTAGTTTCCCCAAAATATAATTCCAAACCTCAACATGGAGCCGGCAATACCATGGTAGGCAGTTATAAGCGCATTGGTACTTACAACAGGTTTTAGTTTATAGAGGGCATAGGCAGATGAACATACTTTTTTATTTAATTCTTCTGTGTGTGCTTTCCAGTTCAGACGTTTGTCAATGGTTACACCTAAAAATTTAGATGTGTCTACCTTTTTTATAACAGTTAATTTGTATTGAGCATTAATACTTGGTGCTTCTAAACGTTGACTGAAGAACATAATTTTTGTTTTTTTAAGATTAATTTTAAAAAACGTACTAAATTGTCAGTGCCCATGCATTTAATAATATGCCTACTAAATACCGATTTCAAAATAATATCACTATAACAGATCCAATAATTTAACAAAAAGATATTCAATTTTAATTGAAGAAAAGAAGATTTTCATTAAACTACTTACGAGTGTGTGTGAAAAATTACTAACCGTAACCTTAAAATATTCCTGTCAACGTCCTCAAAGCTAAATATAGAAGTCAAAGAAACCATTAACTCCGCGCAGACTGTAAAAGCAATTGTACTGACTATCAAAAGTTGCTTTCAAGTCAAATAACATTGATCCACCGCCATTAGTACGTACTAGAAACTAATCGACAATGATGTTGGAACAAGTTTGTCAGTTGTAACAGTTGTAAGGTTAATTACTAACGTTACGGTTTAAATGGTCTTGTTTTGACAATGGAGTTAATTGTGTGATTATGTTGTTGAGGAGATGCCACTTAACTTCATTTATTTATGTATTGTGGACTCCTTTTGCTTATTGACTGACTGCTGCGCTGCATGTCGCGGGTTTGATTCCGGCATGGAACATATACATATTTTTGTATGGCCTACTGGTAGTTCCAGGTCTTGAGGACAGTCCTTTATGGCGCTGTCTCGCTTGACACCTCGATAAATTAGCTCCGTGTTTACATTCAATTTAAAAATATTTAAAAACGTACTTTGGTGTTAAAAACCAGTAAAATATATATTTAGAGGCCTAATTCATCAGTGTAAACGTTATCAATGTGACTAATTCGACAGTAACTGAAATAATTAGTGTTAAAATAGCAACCATGACTATTCGTAATAAGCTACAAAAGTGACAATTAAAAGTAACAATAACAGTGATATTATCAGAATCAATACAATCAATCAACCAAACTGTATTCAAAGTGAACATAATCAAATTATTCAACATAAAAAGTGTTCGCATTAGTGTCTCAAACAAAGGTACCTACATCAAGTGGAAAAAAAAAACCCTGACACATTAGTCATACCAACCGCTTTACAAAATTCAAATTTGTCGTTGTTTAGCATACGGTACTTAATTTCAACATGGTATCCAATCTACATCGTGGCTTGGATGAATAATCCACTACATTAAACAGACGTTCGCTGCGCATACCAAGTTCGAATCCGGGTCACACATTAGTTGTCTTTTTGCGAGATTTAATTTCATCCGAAATAACTTTGTACATTTAGTTACTAAAAGCGCTAACAGAGGGCGCTTCAGTAACATAGCTACGACACGGCGCATGAATATGGATACAGATAATATCACACTTCGTAAGCAGAACACTGGTTCTTTGACTAACCTATCTGCCTTGACAAATGACGATGAAAAAGCAATATTTGACACCACAATGATGAGCATACCGGACAGCCTGCATGATTATAACAACGACGACACTGTTAACGACTTGAACGAACAAATAAGTGCACTGAAGAAGCAACTTTCGAGTGCTAATCAGGAAATAGATGACCTTAACAGCGAAAACTTCCGATTAAAATCCGATTTACAAAAAGCTCTAAAGACTGTCGAGACATGTAAAAAGATCTGCATAACGCCTAACAGAAAAAGTAGCACACCATCATCGTCGAGCAAACAAAAATCCAAGCATTACAAGATTCGACCAACTGCTTCAAATAATGACTCCCCGGCATCGATCTATTGCAAAGACATAAAAGTCGACACTCTCAACAAAGAAACGCAAACTTCCGAGATGACTAATGACACATTGACGCAAAAACAAAACCTGACATCAATTTCACACCTAGGTAATGTTGCCTCAAGAAATCCAGTAGGCGTATCTCGACCAAAACCTAAAAATAGACTCGCTATAATGAGCAATAGGTGTACCAAAGGAGCATTGCCGTTATTTGAAGAAGTCTTCTCTGATGATTTTAACTATTGTCATTATTTGCTGCATAACGCTACCACAGAACAGTTGCTACACACTGTCAAAAATAACTTAAAAGGCTTCACTATGCAAGACTATTGCCTGATATTCATTGGAGAAAACGATATCAAAAGCAGCGAGTGTCTAGATATCCTTGAAAACTTAAAAAATTCGCTGAAAAACACTACACATACAAATGTTGTTATATGCGCTCCGACTTATATAAGAGGTGCATTAATATATAATTATAAAGTCGAGTTATTCAACAACCTTCTCAGTTTGGACATAAAAAACAACAAATATGCATACTTTTTCGACAGTAATTACACCCTGACTCTAGACATGTTTACTTACAATACAGGGAAAATTAATAAAGACGGATGGAGAAACATCTTTGGCCAGATCAGATCCAACATATTTATTGACTACGATCAAGATTTTACTAAAGTTAACGACGATATCCACCTCCTTGAAGAAGACCATAGTGGGACATCCCAACTCTCGCGTAAGTGCAATAGTGATCAAGTTGGTGAACTGTTTTTTCTCCAATAAATATATCAAAATCCTGCATCAAAATATTGCAGGCTTAATAACAAAATCGAACTTTCTCACTGTATGTTTAGATGAACTTACTGAAAAAAACATAAATGTGGATGTCTTGTGCATTACAGAGCACTTCATTATGGAAGGATATCAAAATCAGTTATACGTTCCAAATTATTGTTTAGCTGCTTATTTCTGTAGAGAGGGTAGAAAAAGGGGAGGGGCCTGCATCCTGGCCAGGAATGATATACAATGGAAGGAATTACCTAAAATTTCGAATTTATCTTGTTCAGGCGTGTTTGAATGCTGTGCTATTGAGCTTACGCATTATAGGATAATTGTAATCTGTATCTATAGAGTACCTAATGTAAATAATCTTAACTACTACTTAGAAAAACTGGAAATGATATTGCGAGAAATATCAAGAGCACGTTATAAAAACATTGTTATTGCTGGTGATTTTAACATAGATATGCTTAAAAGAAATAATCACACAAATGCATTTGAATATTTATTAATGAGTTATAACTTGAAATTGGCATTAAGACAGCCTACTCGCATGGCAAGTATGACATGTATAGACAATTTTGCGCATAATTTTAGTAAACCATGCAAAACTGATGTGCTAGAATTTGCGTTGTCCGATCACACGGCGCAGCTCCTTCACTGTCCTGTTCAAACAAAATGTATCATAAACTGCTGGTATGCGGCTAAAAGGGATTATAGTATGGAAAACATAGCCAAGTTCAAAGGTCACATCAAAAATATAACCTTCTCTGAGATTTACGACACGGATGACCCAAATATTGCATATAGTAATTTTATCGACTCTTTCAAGCTTTTGTACGATTTGTGTTTTCCGATTAAACTGATCAAAATTGATGTTATTAAAAAACCTAAGTGGCTGTCAAATGGAATTAAATTGTGTAGCCAAAGAAAAAGAAAGCTTCTGTGGCAGATGAGATTAAACCTAAGTAGGGATAGTAAAACTAAATTCACTAATTATTCAAAATTGCACAAAAAAATTATTCATTTGACACAGAAGGCACAAAACAATCACAAAATTAAATTATCTAAAAATAAATCTAAAACTACGTGGCAAATTATTAATGGTGCGAAGCATAATTTACCCAAACAAAACATTTATAAAATTAAGGTTAACGACCGTATTCTATCAAACCCCAAGACCATTGCTGAAGCGTTTAATAACTACTTTATCGATAAAATTCAGCCGAAACATAACGACACCAAGAAACCCGAACGCTGTAAAATAAACGCGAGCACTAAATCGATGTTCATGTCGCCTAGTGTACCTTTAGAAATACATAAAATAATAATGGCTTTAAACAATACAAGTAGCGTAGGATATGACGGTATTAGTACAAAAATACTCAAACACGTATCAATGGAAATATGTGGACACTTAAGTCATATAATTAACCTTAGTATCAGCGCAGGCATCTTCCCCGATGCCTTAAAAACTTCTATAATAAAACCAATGTTTAAGAAAGAAAATAGAGAATTAATGAAATATTACCGGCCAATAGCACTAATACCTGTTATCTCCAAAATCTTTGAGAAATACATATATAACGAATTATATAAATTCATTGATAAAAATAATGTTTTGTGTGACGAACAGAAAGGATTTAGACAACATAGGACTATCAATATGGCCGTATATGACTTTATTAATAATGTTATTCAGAATGTAGACAAACGAATACCTGTATGTGGCATATTTTGTGACATGACACAGGCCTTTGATCACGTGGATTATGCTATTCTCTTAAGAAAACTTGAAGCATATGGCATTAGAGGCAATTTACTTAGTCTTCTTGAGTCTTACCTTAAAGATCGAAAACAAATAACTGAAATTTGTCAAATTAATCCAGTTAGCAAGCGCGAAGAGATATTTCGATCCTCAGAGCGTGAAGTTATGTTTGGAGTACCGCAGGGGAGCGTGTTGGGTCCTTTTGTATTCATACTGTACATAAACGATTTACCTGAATGCATTGAAAAACCAATAACATTGTTTGCGGACGATAGTACTGTGACAATACCATGTGAAAGTGAGGAGACATATGAAAGGGACATTAATAATTGTTTAAAAAATGTTGTTAATTGGTTAGAGGCAAATAATTTAAAAATAAACTTGGAAAAAACAAAAGTTGTACATTTTAGTCAGCGGATTCCTAGAATCAGCCCTAATATACACTACAACAATGACGAAGTAGAAGAAGTAGAAAGTACAAAATTTCTGGGTCTCGTAATAGATAAAAACCTAAATTGGAAAGCACATACTGATACTCTATGTAAGAGAATTAGTAAGTCCGCATACGCTCTACATTCACTATCCCCAATAATATATATGGATGCACTTCTTACTGCTTATTATGGCATAGTAGAATCGCACTTACGTTACGGTATTATATTCTGGGGAAATTCAACCGAAAGAGAAACAGTTTTTAAAGCTCAGAAAAGATGTCTACGGGCGATGTTTAAGCTTAAATCCACTGATAGTTGCATGCCGTACTTTAAACAGCATAAAATATTAACACTACCTTGTCTGTACATAATGGAAGTAGCTGTGTTTGTGAAGTCGAACCCAAATCGTTTTAAACGCCTGGCTGACGTAGTTCCACGCAACAGACGCGACAATAATCTAGTATGTTCCCACCCCGCCAAAACGGCACTAATGCGCAAGAGTGTCTACTGCATGGCTTCGGTCATTTATAATAAGTTACCTAAGCAGTGGAGAGAATTGCCGCTATCTTTATTTAAAAGCAGACTCCGAAACTTTTTAACTCTTAAAGCGTACTATACTGTCAGTGAATTCCTTACTGAGAGGGAATTTGGGTAACTTAATTGACATTGATATTAAATTGACATTATAGTTTTTTTTTTGTTTTTATTGATATATTGACATTGTAAATTTTATTCTATTACATTCTATTATTGACACTGTATTTCTATCTTTATTCCCATTAAATATTTCTAATTATGTATACTCAATTTTTAATGTTTTGCTTGTTTTTTTCTGTCCTAAGTTATTTTGTGTTTTATTGTAATTAATATTTTAATTTGTTGATTATCTTTTTTTTATAATAATGACTGAATAAGTATGTGAAAGAGTGTACACCTATAAGGTAGATTTTTGAGGAACGAAGTATTTATTATTAAGATCTCATGTAACATGTACCAAAAATCACACCAATAAATAAATTTGAAATTTGAAAATTTGAAATTTGAAATTTGTGAGTTTAAATGTTTGTAAACGCACGCACGACATAAAAGATCTATCTATATATATAATACTACTACTATATAAAGGGTGTAAAACACCTCTTAACGAAGCCGAAAGGCACTTGTTCTCCCCGTCATTGAGATCATTTTTTTGTTCTACACCATACCTGGGAACCTTTTAGTTAAGGAGATATTGGGGGTCAAAGTTCCGACTTTTTGACAAGTTTATTTTTAAATACAAGTTTTTAATGTAAGATTTTTACTTTAAACACCTCCACGACCCCCGTATTATTCAATCCATTCATCAGCACAATGTTTTAAGTCCCTTACATTGAATTTTACCACAAAACATGATTTTTCACCCCGAAAAAAAAAGGTTGTTTCCCAGCAATAATTTTTTCGTAAAGTTACTTAGTTTGATGTACAGAATGCTTGGTTGACGGCCATGTGATGAGGTCTTTTACACCCTGTATATCCTTCTGGGGCGTGCCCCTCAACGTATCTTTTGTAAGACGTTTATTTCATTATGTTATCTCAAAATGGACAAAATAACCTGCCAGCTAATGACTTGCTTAGTTGAGCCAAGAATAATTTACCTCAGAATGTTTACTTGGCTACCTTTGCAAAATACGCACTATAAACAAAATTATTTAGGGACCTATTTCAGCTCCAGGCTACTTGTGTCAACCTTTTTTTTTTTTTTTTTTTTTCGGATGGGAAATCATCAAATGACTTCTCCCGCTCTGGGCGGAGCGGGAGAGGTCAGTCAGTAAAAGTCTGACACTCCCTGTGTCAGACTTTTACGGACTAAAACCCATCCATGTTCCTTCATCGCCCTTTGTGTTCCGGGGCCACGGTATCTCTTTCGAACAGTCCCGCAACCCCGGCAGGCATCGGTCCTTGCGGACCCCTTCCTTTTTGCTGACTCTCTTTGAGGCGCGCGTGGAACACGAACGCGCCGTCGACACGGGTCGGAGTCGCCCTTACGCGCACTTTGACGCCCGGGGCGTCTCCCGCGGCGGCCGGGACGCTGTGAGGTTCTCTCCCTCTCACGTTCCGCCACCTCCTTCTCTAGCATTACTGGAGGTGACGGCGTCCCATTCCGTCTCACTCCGAAACATGGCTTGCACCAGGGCCGGACGCGAGAGCGAGCGAGGCTTGTGTCAACCTAAAGTAAATGTTACCGGAGTACTACTATTTTTATAATTTCAGCCCTTAGCAGAAAGCGTAGGCGAGACTTAATGTAGCAGGTCATTTAGAAAAATCGTGGTTTTGCAAATGGCTAGAAATTTGCAGAAGATAATTTATTGAAAACTGAAAAAAAAAATCGTAATACAAGGAAAAATCAGGTTGTTTGTAAAAAAAGTTTAGCTGATATACATAATTATACACTGATAGATGCACTGAGTGATATGAATGTTTATGGATGGAGAGGGAGAGGATGGCCAAAGAAAAGAAGGATGGATTGTGTGAAAAATAAAATTAAAGGGAAAAAAGAGTAAACGATGCCGTGACGTCTGACAGGGGAGAATGTAACGAAGAAGATAACGTGTTGCACCGACCCAAGTAGAATGGGACAAAAGCGGAAGTTGATGATGATCAATATGCGCTGATTGGTTAATAACTACATTCGAACTGTACTCTGATCAACCAGAATAAAGATGTTATACAGGATGTAAAAAGACTTCACGAAGCCGTCAACCTAGCATTACAGAATGCTAGGTTGAAGGCTTCGTGAAGAGTCTAAGAATCGCACAGAGTAACTCTGCGCAATTTTTTTTTCTGGGAACCAATTTTTTTTTAGTGAAAATTCACATTTTGCTGTATAACTTAATGTAACGCATTGAACACATTGTGCCGATGGATGCATTGAGTAGTAAACGGATCATGGAGGTATTTAAAGTAATGTTGTAACATAAAAACGTGTATTAAAACTTATGGAAAAGTTGGAAGTTTGAACCCTAATATCTCCATAACTAGAAGGTTCCCAAGTAGCCTTTCGGAGAGCCTATTTACACCCTTTATGTTTAAAATTGTTGGCTCTAGATTAGCTAATCAGGAATTAAGATTTCCATTTTCATGAACGGACAGGGTTTTTTTGGCAAAAATTAAAATGATACGAAAATCTTTTAGTTTCCAAAAATAGGCGTTTGCAATCATCATCATTTCAGCCGAAAGACGTCCACCGCTGGATATAGGACTGCCAAGTGTCGCCACATTGACCGGTCCCATGAATCTCGCATCCAGCCGATCCCCGCAACCTTCACCAGGTCATTTGTCCATCTAGTGGGAGGCCTAAGAGGCCGTTTACAATAATCCTAGTTATTTCGCAGAAAAACGGTTTTTTCAATTATCCTACAACATTTATTATTACTGCTTTATACCCACGCATTGCCTAAATATAACATTTTCAAGCCTTATTTAAAGTATGCAGCCTACTTGATTTAAATTAGGTATAATAAACACGTACGTTTGTGGTACAGTTTATTTTATCTAGACTAAACAGAAAAAATCTCTTTGAAAACCCGATACTAAATTTTCACACAGGTACACCACCTGTGTGAAAATTTAGTATCGGGTTTTCAAAGAGATTTTTTCTTTGATACAAATTTTGGTATTTTTCAATTCAGTAATGTTGTTAGGAGACTATTGTAGGTAGATTATGAATGAAAAACGGTTATTTATTATTAACTTACTTCATAATACATATAAACGAACTTAACCAAATTACCTCACTGACTGCCTCATTTGTCTAATGATCGCAAACGCTTTTCTCCCGCTCTGGGCGGAGCAGGAGGGAGTGTCATAATTTTACTGACTAAAACCCATCCATGTTCCTTCATCGCCCTTTGTGTTCCGGGGTCACGGTATCTCTTTCGAACAGTCCAAACGCTCCTGCTTAGTTTGGTATCTAGGTTCCGATGCCCAAATCGGGTAAAGTGTTATTGGGATTCTAGATTAGTTCTCGGTTGGCACAATGCGTAATTAAACCCATACGATCATGCCATTGGTTTGTCTTTGCTGTTGAATTTTAAGACTGCTGCAAGGTTGCTAATTTTTCATATTAGTGTTCGTGATTGTACACCTTTGTCGTTCCTTTTGGGGATAACAGGCGTGATGATATGCTATTCAAAGTATTATTTTCATTGTGGTCATATTGCCCTCCGCCACCTACGCCAAACCCGATAAATCTTTGAAAATTATTAAACCACTGATTCCATTGTTCGGTTTAGACATTATATTGGATAATGCAATTACTCTCGAATGGATTAATATACTATTCACAAAATTAAAGTGCTACCAGCTCTGGACAAACGAATCGTGAAAATATGAAAAATCAAGCAACATTATTCAAGTTAGGGCTGCCTCACCTTTATTTAGTTAGATTTTCAGTAGCTCTAAATGTAAAGATGGGTGATTTAATTTATTTAGTGAGTCGCCCGCGAAATTCAAATTTTCATTCGTTTTTTGCATTTTGCAGGTCAGTGTCAGTCTGTATCACTACATCACTATAACTACATAATTATTATAAAACAAAGTCTTCCGCGGCGTCGATTTTTATGCTGTTTTCACCAATGCATAGAGTGGTTCTCGAGGAAGGTTTTAGTATATAAAGTAAGATCCCATCCCAAATTATCGAGATTCACGCGGGCGAACCCGTAGGCAGAAGCTAGTGTTACAGTTTTAAATTAACTTAGAGGGTTGTACCTATTGATGATTTTTAATATAGCTCTGTAGGTATATTTTTTACAATCCGACACTGACCTCCAAATTGCAAAAAACCTAGTTGGTTTCACCTTAAGTTTATAACAGAACGTTTATAAAAACGAGACGTCTATAGACGACTATGAGATAACATAAGTTATCTCATAGTCTTTATTGTTATTTGCATATAAAAATTACAAATTACAAATTTAATTAAACTAACATAAACAATGAACTCAAAAAATGGCATCATAAAACTCCTCAACGATTCTATTAAAGATATAAATTGGAATAGACTTTGTCTATGATGACGACTTTTGTAATTATAATCCATAGTAAGTAATGATTGACAACCCTAATTCAAACCTTCAAATTAATAAAAATAAGTTTTACAAACCGTGTTCATGTTCGCGGACCCGTATAATAAATACAATTTAGTTTTAGTTCAAAAGTCATGTTAAAGTCAGTTAGGGTTTATCCAGGCTTAAAATATTATTCTAGGAATGCTAAGCAGGATTTATAATAATAATATAGTTACGTTAGTTTGTTCTATAATTTGTTTAAGGGTTCAAAGTGAACATTTAGGTTTCTAGTTTAGGTTTCATGATCATTAACAATAGTCTAAATTTGATCATCATCTCAAATTATCTGCCTACCCTTTTCCCAGCTTAGTTGGAGTCGGCTTCCAGTCTAACCAGAAGCAGCTGAATACCAGTATTTTACATGGAGCGACTGCCTATCTGACCTTCACAACCCAGCTAGCACTGGGTAAGGCTGCATTGTCTGCTGCGTAGGCTGCTGATATTCACGCGGTTGCTGCACACGCCTGCTGCCGACCGCGTGAAGTTGATATCATGACTGAACGAAGTCGAACATGCATGCAGTTTAATATTATTAAACTGAGTCTGCATGACCGAAATTCTTGAATTATTACGCTTTGATTATTCAAATTTTGTTGATAAAACCTAAGATCAACCTATATTCGAGTTTTTAAAGTAACTTAAACATGTTTATAGTTCATGCTCATGTGTATGTACTTACATACTACAGGACATAACAAAATGGCACAACTAGTATATTTAATGACCAATAACATACTTTAATTATTTCCTTTGTAAGTTTACATTTCATGAACACACATTATTTGAATAGTAACGTAGTACAATACATTTTAACAATAATTTTGCTGAGTTGACAAAACATAAATTATAGCAATTAATAATTTAACATTTGAATTATTGCGAAATTAATTTTAACGAATGCCTATTGAAAGGAACAAAATGAATCGAGAAGTGTGTACTCATTTAAAAAATATATAAAATATAAAAAAAAAACAGTTATTCCACACATTTTAACAGTGTAGGTATGCACTTTTGTAGGAAAAAGCTGTTTTTAGAGTCCGTACCCAAAGGATAAAAACGGAATCTTATTACTAAAACCCCACTGTCCGTCTGTTTGTCTGTCACTAGGCTGTATCTCATGAACCGTGATAGCTAGACAGTTGAAATTTTCACAGATGATGTATTTCTGTTGCCGCTATAACAACAAATAATCATCGTCATCATCATCATCAGGCTATAATGTTCCCACTGCTGGGATACGGCCTCCTCTCAATGAGAGGGAATGGGCTATACTTAATCCACCAGGCGGGCCCAGTGCGGATTGGTAGATGCCACATGTTTTCGAATTTTTGGTTCTAGAACATGCCGGTTTCCACACGATGTTTTCCTTCACCGTTTTGAGAGCAGTGGTGATGAAATAAATTACACAAAGTAATGCACCTGTCTGGGTTCGAACCCACGACTCGACTCGGTTCGTAAGTCGGGGCCGCCACCACTGGGCCACCGCTGCTCTAATATTATAAATACATATTAATACAAGCCTACTACTGTCCCACGGCTGGGCAAAGGCCTCTTCTCATAAAGAAAAGGCACGAGCATTGATCCAGGTTTCCTCACGATGTGTTCCTTCACCGATGTCTGTGATGTCCAAGATATACTTAGAATGTACATATGAGTTGAAAACGTAAAGTAAGCGCAAAGTACGCCTAAGGGCGACTCCGACTCGCAGTTGGCTGGCGTTTTTTTAAATAACCTATTTAAAATATATCTATGTGGAGGGACTCAGAATTATGTACTCATACGTGGGAACCGTTTTCGCATCAGTCTGTTCCTTCCACCTCTGTCATCATCATCTGCCTAGCCTTTTCCCAATTAAGTTTGGGGACTGGGGGAGGGGTTTGCTTCACTTTCTTACCGGATGCAGCTGAATACCAGTATTTTACATGGGGCCACTGCCTATCTGATCTCCACAACCCAGTTAGTACTGGGTAATACGATACCCCTTGGTAAGACCTGACTGGGCTACTGACTACCTGTAACGACTGTCAAAGATCTACAAATAACAGCCGGGACCAACGGCTTAACGTGCTTTCTGAGCCACGGAGGAAACTCGGTATGTAAGGATGGTCACCCATCTACGACCAATGGCATTCCTTCCGCCTTGTATTTTTAGAATAACGACGAAAATCTTTTGTCGAACGAATCCAGTTTTTTGACAAAATATTGGCTGATCTGAGGATCAACATTGCACCCCACACTCAGCAGTCTTGCTTGCTACGATTAACCAATGAGGCAGTATCGATCACAAAGGGGCTTTTTTTTTTCGAATGGGAAATCATCAAATGACTTCTCCCGCTCTGGGCTGAGCAGGAGGGAGTGTCAGACTTTTACTGACTAAAACCCATCCATTGTTCCTTCATCGCCCTTTTTGTTCCGGGGCCACGGTATCTCTTTCGAACAGTCCCGCAACCCCGGCAGGCATCGGTCCTTGCGGACCCCTTCCTTTTTGCTGACTCTCTTTGAGGCGCGCGTGGAACACCTGTCGTCATGAGACGGACGGACGGCGAGCTAGCCCATAGCCCACCGTCCACAGGCCCGCGCCTACGGTGGCCGGGGGCCACGTGGTGGCCCCCGACGCCCGGGGCGTCCCGTTCCGTCTCGCTCCGGACCATGGCTTGCACCAGGGCCGGACTCCACGAGCGAGAGAATCAAGGCGATTCAACGTATTTCTATACGATAATATCGCTGCGATTCTCTCGCTCGTGGAGGCGGCCCCTAAAGGTCGTTTTCTATAACTTGACTTACTGGACTTTATGTCCTATGTCCCCTAGATGGGGCAGAGGGCGTCTACAGATGTCCTCTATCGCGATCGGTCTTGAGCTTCACGCTGCACCTCACTCCACGACATTCCGATGCTCGCCGCTTCTGCCAACACGGTGCGACGCCAGGATTGACGGGGACGTCCACGCTTTCTTTTTCCTTGGGGATTCCAGTCCAAAACTTGTTTGGGTATGTGGTCGGGATCCCTTCGGAGCGTGTGGCCAATCCATCTTCACTTGCGAAGCTTGATCTGGCAGTCGATCGGGCTCTCGTAGCATTCTCAGATGGTCTCGAGTCAGTAAATTCCGAGAATGCGACGAAGACAGCGGTTGACGAAAACTTGGATTTGGCGTGAGATGTCCTTTGTGACCTTCCACGTTTCGCACCCGTAAAGCAGCACGGATTTCACATTGGACCCGAATATCTTGAATTTAATCCTTCGGGTCAGTTTCCACGACTGCCAAACAGGTCTTAGCTGCGCGAAGGTTGCTCGGGCTTTAGTGATCCGTTACGCGATGTCCTCTTCACTGCCCCCAGTTTCTGCCACGACGCTCCCGAGGTAAGTGAATTTGTGGACGCGTGCTACTGCCTCTGTGTAATGATTCTTTACACCAGTTCTCATCTCCTAGGTCTTTCTGATGTTTTTTTTACTATAACTTACTTACGTTTACCTGTCAGTTAATATGCCCATGTATGTAGCTATCGGTGTTTCTATAAACAAAGTTAGCTTGAAATATCTTACCCGCGTCACCTTCCTGTCACTTGATTCATAGAAAAATCAAAGAAAGCTTTTCTGTGACGTTTTGTTTCAATCGGTCCGTAAGCTAAATGTCAAACAGACAGGGATAGCAACCTACCGATACCTGTCAGTAAGATATTGAAAATGGCCGTTAATCGATTAGCTCTAGATGTTTGTTGTGTAAGTTACGTTTGTGGAAAACGTAGTACCAGACGGGTGTTGCGTCTGGTACGCTACTGCCTCTACTACTTGTTGTCGGTTTTTACCCGACTACAGCGAAGCCAAAAGAAAGGGTTATGATTTTAGCAATCTATGTATGTTTGTATGTTAGTATTCTTGTTAGTATTCTCGTATTCTCCACGGAAACGCCTAAACTATTGATCCGATTTTGATGAATAAGGTGTCCATGGATTTGTTATAATGCCCCGGGTAACATAGGCTACCTTTTAACTGACTACAGTAAGAGGAGTCGATTTTACCTTGAGGATAAACCCCGATTTTAGTTCGAGCGTGATTTTTCAGTAGTTGGGTTGATTTTGTCAATCAGATTTTATATTCATTGTGTATTTAATGAGTTCTGATTTTTTTACTAAAGTGGCGCTAGTGTGCATGGGGGAGCCCCTTAAGTAATCATACTATACCTTTTCCTCTCTGATTAATACACTTACTTTTTCCAATTTCAGTATGATTGCATTACGAATATTATTTAGCCATAAACAAAGCTTGTATCAACACACTGTACTCCTACATACAATAGGGATGATGACTGACTAAAAAAAATATGATTCTGTTTAGTTCGTCAGTTAGATTACCGAAAAATATTGGATACTTACGTGTTTTTTGTTTTATCAAATTAATAAAAAATGACGAAGATAAAACGTGTCAAAGATCATGAGTGGGGGCTTGTGACGTCACATTTGAGTAAAAACGTAATCGAATGTGACGCCACACGATTTTTCGACGCGATGCTTCATTTTTTGTTAACATAAAAAAAGAAAAAATACGTGTCCTATATTTTTTGGAAATCTGTCTGCCGGACTAATTAGATGTTTTTTTGTCATCTACCCTATTATGATAACGCTTCTAAGACGAATTGATAACAAATACATAGTGTTGGTTATGTAAGCAGGCCACGTATGGTATTCTAAGCAGGGCGGCGCCAATTTGACGGCCACTAGACGGTACTAGGTACTGTTTATGCACAAGTAAGAAGATTTCCTAAATAACTTCGATCAACAATTTGCTAATTGTTGATCGAAGCTAAATAATGATAATATATGATAGAACGTCTTTTGTTTGGGCTTGTGTCACGGTTTTTTATAGTTTTTCCTTGTCAAACTGTGTCTACTCTTCATCCGACCGTGCCATGAAAAAAAAAAGTTTTGAAAACCTAAAAATTACTTTCATAGTCAAAAATTAAATGGCTAATTGCGAATTGAACTCGCGTGTAGAGCGTTCCGTACAACGCCAAAGTCTTATATTGAGTTTACTTACCACTTTATTTTCAATTTATAAAATTCTTATAGGTTTTCCTGTAATTTACGAGCAATCAACTATATTTTGCATTTTCTTCAAAATTTTAGGCTCAGTTGCTTCGGATATCACGAGCCATAGTCAATTTTCGTCTTCTTTCATTAATAAAATCAAAACTATTTATTTTACAATAATAACTAAAAAAATATATTTGAGATCCTCATATCGAGCCCTTTCATTTGATATTTGACAGTGTGAGGTTTGCAAAACTTTTTTTTTTAATTTCCTAGTTTGTCCCCCGAAAATGACCCTTAATTAAAAAAAATTAAATACTTTGCACATGTGTTTGGGGTCATAGAATTACACCATCCTACCAAATTTCACCTGTTTTGGTAGATTCGGAGAAAATTGGCTGTGACAGACGGACAGACAGACAGACAAATGCACGAGTGATCCTATAAGGGTTCCGTTTATTTTTATTTTTTGAACGGAACCCTAACAAGCATAACAAAATAACATTATCTCATGCCTGTCAGTCTCGAAGGGTTAATTAATGGAGATGTGTACCTACCTAATAGTACACCAGCATTTCACCAGTTATGTTCAAGTTCCATAACCGACTGGGGGTGAGCCTATTACTATCGTCATCATCATCATTCACAGTCCGACTTCACTAATAGGGTATATGCATGATTTTTTTTATCACTCTAAACAAAGCGTATTAACATCAGAAATAACAAAGTGAAATTATTTTTTTAATATCCACAAAAAATACTAAGTTATAAGCATTTCAAACTGCTGATTACACAGAGAGATCCAATACAGCGAATGACGTCATTCGCTGCGTCGATGTACAAAATTCATACTAAATTCCGTTTATTTAAAAAGAGATAGATAGAAACAAAAGTTTAAAAGGTTATAACTTTTGTGTTGTTTGGCTGATTTATGTTTTATTTTCGCTTTTTGTCATTATTTTTATAGTACTTAATCAATTCGTATCGAATTAAAAAAAAAAAGAAAATTTATGCATATTCCCTATTGGTGGATATAGGCTTCTCTTTACTTGTGACCAAATCCAGACTCCGTTGCTGCTCCTGAGAAACATCTGACGAAAATGTTTTTATTGAGACCTACTTCAAGCACCAGTCTCTCACAAAGTTAATTCCACGCTCGTGTTCCACTGTAACCTTAGCATTAAGTAACTTGTGTAGAGAAAAAAAAATGATAGTTTATTTAAAAAAAAAAACTGACGAAATGGTTCCCTATGACCACCGACTATACCTTCATTCCAGCTTACTACACATTTGGGAAGATTTTTATACTATCATAACCCTTCCATTTGGCTTTGCCGCAGTCGGGTAAAAAGTGAGAGTATTCGATTACAAGGCGTTTGCCATAATATTTATGAAGGGTCCAGTTTATCGATTTTAGACGATTTTAGAGGAGGATTTTGAAGCTAAATAATAACTGCCGCTTGGGTCGAACTTCAGGTTAAGCAGCGCTTGCCTGGGTTGGTTCATGAATGGGTGACCACCCATTACATTCCGAATTTCCTTCGTGTCACGGAAAGCACGTTAAGACGTTGGTCCCGACTGTCATTTGTAGATCTTTGACAGTCGTTATAGGTAGCCAGTGGCCCGAAACTCTGACAACCAGTCTTTCCAAGAGGTATCGCATTACCTAGTACTAACTGGGTTGTGAAGGTCAGATAGGCAGTCGCTCCATGTAAAATACTGATATTCAGCTGCATCCGGTTAGACTGGAAGCCGATCCCAACGTATTCGGGAAAAAGAATAGGCAATGATAGTATAGTTTATCAATATTACAAACAAGGTCAAAATAAAATATCCTTAGTTTTAAAATGGCGAAGAACTTCACTATTTAGTATTACACCCTATTCCCACTTCCATCCCAACGAAAAAGAGCACGCGAACGCTTTAAAATTCATCACTCACTTAAAAAACATTTGAACGTTTAAATTTTCATGGCAGTCATACATAGCCGGGATAACATAATTCTTTCTGCGAACTAATCTACATTGTAAAGATAATAGATGCTGGGCTACGGGATACGTGTTACTGACATTGTACGTTTTGCTTGTTTCACAGAGTAAGATGCTTCGCTGACTGCTTCTAGACGCGGCATTGACAACATCATTAAAATTGAAGTGTCCGTTTCTAATTTCAAATAACAGATAGACAGAGGTTTACCTAATAATACACCCACATTTCGCGCGTTATGTTTAATTATGCAATAGGGGGTGAGCCTATTGCCATCAACTGACCACGAATTTAGTATCCGTGGCTGCTACTGAGAAATCCCTGATAACCGAATAACAATTTGGCTGATCCGGAATCGAACCCTGGACCTCAGTAGTCACGCTTGCGATCAGGAGACCAACGAGACAGTCTAAAAAGTAAACTTAAAACAAAAGTATAATAAGTCTTTCTCTATGTAAAAGGAATTTGGATGTCACATGACTTCATGACATGCTGTTTTCGAACGATGTTTTGAGAGCAGTAGTGCAGATGAAATGCCGCAGGGCCGGCCGTCCTAAAGTTCATTGGATCGACGATATCGTCATAGTCGCGAGAAACACCTAGATAAGGGACCCATAGAACCGGGAAGTGCGGCAGAAAAAAAGGGGAGACTTATGGTGCGTGATTCAAGGCTGGTGTGATGATGATGGTGATGAAATAAATTACACAAACTGCTGGACATAGGCCTCCCCCAAGTGTCGCCACATTGACCGGTCCCGTGCGACTCGCATCCAACGGATTCCCGCAATCTTCACCAGGTCATCGGTCCACCTAGTGGGAGGCCTTCCAACGCATCGTCTTCCGGTTCGTGGTCGCCACTCTAGAACTTTTCGGTCCCATCGGCCATCCGTTCTGCGAGCAATGTGCCCTGCCACTTCAGTTTGGCAATTCTTCGGGCTACGTCGGTAACCTTGGTTCTCTTGCTAACCTTCTTGTTTGTTCACAAACTGCCTCCTTGGATCTAAACCAACCACGCACTTCTCGTTGGTCCCGGCCATGGCTACTGAGCCGAAACTTCTCTACGACAGCTTTGAAGGCGGTTTATGACAGAAGTTTTGCGCCCAACTCACTTTTGACGTTGCGAAATTTATTTTATGCGGTCTCTAGATGTTGATTACGCGGCGATTCCTTGCTCTATGTATGTAACACAATACCTGCTTTCACTGACAATGTATTTGCCTGGTTTATTTGAATTCAGTTTGAATATGTTTGATTTGAAAGTGATGTGTCTGTGATTTAGACCTCGAAGTGAAAATTCGACAGATTCGAGAAATTACTAAACTGCTTCTGTGGTAGTTAACGTAGGGTACATCTCCAAATGTGATGATCACCCCTAATTATAATGTAATGCTTCGCGTATCATTACTAAGATTTCTAAGTGACTAAGACAATTGCGCGAAGGACACTTGCGCGAACCCACTTGCGCGAAAAGACTTATGCGCGCATGGACTTTTGCGGGATTGGACTTTTGGCGAACGGACACGTCATGCTCGCCCGGATACTTGCGCGAACGGACTTTAGCGCGCTTGAACACTTCCGCGAATAGACTTATGCGCGACTTAATGGCCACTGAGGTAGGACTATGTAGAGTAATAATAACATCGAGAAATTAGACACTATAACACCCCGATTATTAGGACATTCTTCTACTTCTACATAGATTAATAATTCCCCAAGTTTTTTTGATTTGGTTTGTTTTCGAGAATAAAGATCACGAAGTTACAGATAACTATCCCTTGCTATTAGATACGATCTGTTTAAAATTGTTTCCCCCCAAAATTGAATTTGAATCATATATTGAAATTGTTTGAAAAGACTTGGACTACGTTTGAATAACAGATTTTTTTTTGAATGATAAACCTATTAATTTATTTAAATTAAGCAATTATAAATTAGTATAAAATAACACAAGCACAAACAAAAAAGAGAGATTTTCCACCATAAAATATAGCAGACGTGATGTTATGTTTACTCTAGAGAGTAAACCTCAGTGGCCATTAAGTCGCGCAAGTGTCCATGCGCCCATTTGTGTCTGTTCGCGCAAGTATCCATGCGCGCAAATGTCCTTTCGCCCAAGTGTCCTGACACCATTACTGGCTTATGCCCGCGGCTTCGCCCGCGTCGAAATCAGTTACTGGCGCATTACCTAGTGTACACTATCTACGTGCCAAATTTCATCCAAATCCGTTCAGTAGTTTTTGCGTGAAAGAGTAACAAATATTTATCCATTATCCATCCAATTATTTTCACAAACTTTTGTTTTTTTTTTTATATTAATAAAGGGTGTAAAAAACCTGACGGTGAATCATCACCATAGCCTGCCTTTTTCCTTTTAACAGTCTAATAAGCAGCCAAAAAACCAGTATCTCTTTCTAAACTTCACAAAACATCGTGAGCTTCTTCGTTATTGCCAACCCTGAATGTGATGTGTTTGCGGATGAATAGAGTAAGGACATGCGGATATGTCTGATGTTCTGTGAGAGAAAGTATGCAAGAGTGTCCACTGTTCCGTGTTAGTATTAGTTAGTAATTTAATTCAAACCATTGAATGGTGTGAACTGGATGTTTTTACTTTTGTTTTGTTAAGTACTGTAATTGGTGTTTACCGTTTTAATTAACTATAAATAAATAAATAAAGGACCATTGGAAAAAATGTATGAAGCCTGGGCTCATCCACCGACAGAGATGAGAACACTTTGGGCATACTTGTACAACACTAATGATAGAAGATTGTACAACACGAATGAAGATATAACCTTATTTTTGTGAAGAATCTATGGGGTTTTTTTTGCTATAAATATTTTTCTCCTACCATCAATAAAGCTATAATCCTGCAAAGTAATGCTGTTTTGACATTGTAGTTTTAGTTGTTTTACATCTCATACTAGTTTTAATTCCTTGAGGAGCTCGTGGCAAAATAATAACAGCCGCTCGGGTCGATCTATAGGTTAAGCCATGCTTGCCAAGGTTGGTCTGTGGATGGGTGACCACTCATTACATACCGAATTTCCTCCGTGCCTCGGAAAGCACGTTATGCAGTTTGTCCCGGCTGTTATTTGTAGATCTTTGACAGTCGTTACAGGCAGTCAGTGGCCCAAAAAGTCTGATAACCAGTCTTACTTAAGGGATATCATATTATCCAGTACAAACTGTGTTGTGGATGTCAAATAGGCAGTCGCTCCATGTAAAGTACTGATATTCAGCTGCATCCGGTTAGATTAAGATAGAGATATGATAGAAGGTATTTACAAGAGATTTGGCTATAGGGTAGAGCCAGCTCACGAAACTGAAGACTGACAATGGCAGAATCTTATCCGCCAAACCGGAGCTTCTAAAGGAAATCAAGAGTTTCTGTGGGTAGTTGTACACGTAAACCAATAAACCCGTTGTAGATCTAGCAAATGACCCAAGAGCTAGACTGGCCTGATACTATACCGAAGACATCCCGGATGTCAGCCTGTGTGATTAAGATGGCTCTGAAACAGCTTAAAAACAACAAGGCACCGTTTGATGACGGAATTACGGCCGAACTCCTGAAGGCGGGTGGAATCAGAAGCTGTTTAATTCCGTCATAATCGAGGAGAAAACGCTACAGGCATGGTGCAGGGTTGTGGTGGTGTTTCTTCAAGAAGGGTGACAATGCCTGGCTGAAGAATTATAGGCTCATCTCATTTCTTATCCATATCTACAAGATGTTTTCAAGAGTCATCACGAAACGTCTCGCGCGCAGGTTTGAAGATTTTCAGCTCCCCGAACAAGCCGGTTTCTGAAAAGGCTTTAGCACCGTGGACTACATACATACGCTGCGGCAGGTTATACAGAGCCTCGCCTTGCCTCGCGTCTCTCTCTGTTTAGCGTTTGTGGACTACGAGAAAGCCTTCAAACAGACACCACTATAGTACTAGAAATAGGGACCAACTAGTTCAGCCAGGTTTCAGGCTTGCTAAAGTAGATTCATCTTTCATGGGGTACTGTTTAAAATGTTACAATAAAATACCTCTCCACATTCTACAACTGAATGAGACGAAATTTAAATCTTGTATAAAACGCACACTATGTAGGCAAGCATATTATAAGTTGGTGGATTACATTGATGATAAAAATGCTTGGCTCAATGCTGGTCCTGCTCCACAACCATAGGGGAAAACTAATTGGGCAAATTATTGTGCTAGCTGCAGAAGATTGTAAAAGTATCTTTGCTTTGTATAGATTCCACCTCCTAGTATTGTATAATTGCATAGCACATGTGTGAGGACCATGTATTGTTAAGCTACCATTTGCATTTAGTTATCTTTCATTGACTTGAATATGCCTTGGTGGCCGCGAGAAAGTCATGCTCACTCAAATGTCTCGCTGATGGTGGCGGGTGTGTCGGGTCATTTAGTTCCCTTCAATATGGTTGAGTTGAATGGCGCCGATACACGCGTCTTGTTCGTGATCTTTATTTTTAATTTGTTGATTTAATGTTTTACTCTGGACGCTCATAATGTGCACGTCTTTCTACATCGTTCTCACATATATCTATAATCTCAACATGAATGATGTAACCAAGATTTTGTAACAATATTTTGATTTAAAAGAGTGTCCATGGAGTTTCTTGCCCGTTCTTCTCCATAGAGATCTACGCTAGGGAATGGGCAACTACAGTACTTTCTCAAGTTATTATGTCTTGTGTCTGGTACTGTAGCTTTGTTTTTTTTTTTGTATTTTTGACATTCAAAAGTGCCGTAATGGTCTAATTGAAATAAATGCTTTGAGTTTGAGTTTTGAGTTTAACTTCGAGAAAGAGGTCAATCGTCGAATTCGACTCGGCTGGGCAGCGTTCGGGAAGTTGTGCGGTATCTTCTCGTCCAACTTACCGTAGTGTCTCAAGACGAAAGTCTATGACACTGTGTGTTGCCACTATTGCCAGTGATTACATACGGGACTGAAACGTGCTCGCTCACAATGGGCCTCATCAGAAGGCTTGAAGTCACCCAAAGGGCAATGGAGAGGGCTATTCTCGGAGTTTCAAAAGAGAACCAAGGTTACCGACGTAGCCCGAAGAATTGCCAAACTTAAGTGGTAGTGGGCAGGGCACATTGCTCACAGAACTGATTGCCGATGGGGCTGAAAAGTTCTGGAGTGGCGACAGTGAACCGGAAGACGTTAAATTGGAAAGCATCCCACTAGTTGGACCGGGAATCCTCTGTATGCGAATCGCACGGGACCGGTCAATGTGGCTACACTTGGGGAGGCCTATGTCCAGAAGTCGACGTCTTTCAGCTGAAATAATGATGATGATGACATCTATTGTTTACCATTATTTTAAAGCATGAATTAATTGTTACAATAACAGTTTTATGACAACCAATTGTCTTTTTCTACAAAACCTGTTTGGGTGCATATCTTTTTTCTGCAATGGAATTGAAGTTGGTGCCGATAGTAACAATTTAGGTACGAACAAAATCCTTTACAATGGCATATGCCATAACTCTGTTGGAAACTGAGCTCAATTTGACTCATGGTCCTTTAAACTTTGGTCACTTAATGTTGAGAGTAGGTCTTTTCCAAATCTCTCCACTCTACCATGCCATGATCCAAAAATTCGAAGATTATACATGCCCCGACGAGGGGAGGCCTGTGTCCCAGCAGTAGGAACATTAAACATTTATACACAGGGTGTAAACAGACCTTTGTATACATCAAACTAAGTAACACTGAGCAAAAATTTTGGTTAGGAAACGACTTTTTATTTTGGTGTGAAAAATCTCTGGTTACGGTAGCTTTCAATGTAACGCACTCAAAACATTGTATGGTATTAGAAAGACCATATTATTTATGTTGCTGGATACTTTGAACAGTTTAAGGGTCGTATAGGTATTTAAAAAAAATCTAACATTTAACGTGTATGTTAACAAAAACGTGTGAAAATACCTTGACCTTCAATATCCCAGATATAATTATGATCTGGACAAAAAGAAAATCCCGGAAAAACACGTGCTCGGCTTCGTTAAAGAGTTTTTACATCAGTAATACTCGTACCTCGACAACTTTTAACCTTGAAGATTATTTATATCAACAAGAGGTTCCCAAAAGTACCAAAGAAAATACACGTACTGATTACGTATACAAAAATATTGACTGAACCCTAGAAAGTAACAAAAAGCTCCCAAATATTTTTGCCTTAGCACCAAACAATACCGTATACGAGTACATGACTTCTATTTAGCCCAGCAACAATAAACGCTGGGAAAACAATTGGAAAATAAAACAAAGTACGGTATTCAGTAATTGCTTTTAATAATTAACAGGCGCGAGTGAATCAAGCGATCATGGTGCGTTTCCAGCTACAAATCACTACGTAATTGTTGGTACAAGTTAAGAGTTAGGGGTGTCCTGTTGATCGACGGCACTTGATTCATTTGTTTTCTGGTTATTACCAGCGTGGTAAATACACGTTAATAAAGTAAATACAGTTCTCCTGATCCCTAGATCCTGGGTTCTTCCTTCAGGAACTTCTCGGTTGTTAACCATAGGGTCGCACCCTTTTACATAAAACGTAAACATAACTGGTGAAATGTAGTTGTATTAAGGTACAACTCAGTCTAATTCAACGACGACTATAGGCGAGATGTTACTTGTAAAACTTCTGAGGCGCTTTTGGTCGTGGCGCTTAGGAGGTGTATAGACTTCAACTGTCCTACCAACATTTGAGCTATGATATTGGCGAACATAATAATACAAAAAGTTAAGAATTAACCAAAAACAGCTGAAGATAGATAAAATAAATAAATAAATAAATAAATAAATTGTTTATTGATCACGAAAGTACAGATGGTTCGAGACAAACTTATACTAGTTACAAACAAGATATTATACAAAGTTATGTAACTACATTAGAAGGTAGAACATGTTGATGTAAGTACATGGTACATCTGTTGACAATTTACTTTACCCTGTCTCTTAAACTAGGGTATACCTGTATCTTAAGAGACAGTGGACTGAACTGACTGACTGGAAACTGCAGGAATCAGACAAATATTGGCTCAAACCACATAATCTAAAAGTCAACAACCCTATAGCATAAATTCTAAGACGCCATAGCACCATTCGGCACCAAGAGGTTATATTTACTTATTCTTAGTAGTACTCTGGGGATTACTCACACTTAGCTCATGAGCAAGTTAACCCGCAGTGAGTACTCGCAATCAGAAATCTTACCATGCATTTACTAGAAGAATAAAAGTTTAAAATAAAGAAGAATGGTAGCTTAATCATTAACACTATGGAATTAGTCGAATTTGTAGGCCCAGAAAAAGGGACGTAATTCCGGATAATTATGTTTTTGAAATACATAAACTGAAGCCGGCTTTTTCAATCTGCGGTTGTTCTTTTCATTTTACATGAGTACTAAGAAGGGAAAAGAATTTGTCTATAAATTGCCGCTGTCTCCCTTCACAGAGACCACACGCAAAACAGACCTTCGGTCATATATCAAGCACATTCAGACACATTGGTCCATTTAATGAATTGCACCAACCGTCCTGGTGCTTCCAAAATCTGTTGTGATTTAAACGCCACCCAAATTTATTATAAGCTCAACATTCCCACTGATAACTCTGATTCAATTTAGGATAACCACCAACCTGTCCACGTAAGCAAAAAAGTATTTACTCAAAAAAAAACTGGGAAGGCTGTGATAATCGAGCACACCCTCTGTCACCAAACTTCAGTGCAAAATATATACATACAGGGCATTCTGTACATCAAATTAAGTAACTTTACGCAAAAACATTTTGCTGGGAAATGACTTGGGATGAAAATCACGTTTTTCGGTAGGACTCAATATAACGCACTTAAAACATCGTACTGACGGATGGATTGAATAGTACGGGGGTCGTGAAAGTGTTTAAAATAAAAATCTTACACTAAAAACAAGTATTTAAAAAAAAACTTGTGTAAAAGTCGGACTTCACATTTGACCCCCAATATCTCCGTAACTAGAACCTTCCCAGGTATGTTGTACAAACAAAAAAATATCGCAATGACGAGGAGAACAAGTGCCTTTCGGCTTCGCTAAGGGGCTTTTAACACCCTTTATGATTGATCGCAGATTTTTTTAATGTTCCAAGAAAGCTGAGGTTATTTTCGGTTGTAAGTTTCGCCTATCTAAGATGATGAGTTACTATATAATTATATAAAGTCAGATGCAAAATTAAAACAGAATTTTCGATATTTTTGAGCTACCGCTTTTTGGATCACGTAGCAGCATTTCTGTTTTCCAGAAATACAGTTTGTGGTATATTCCGACTGTTTGTGAACTATGACAAAATTACACCATAGCTGTGATCGAGACAAATCTAACGCCGTTCTGGCAAAAATCCAATCGCATACTGTAAGTGAGGAATCTTTAAACGTCGCATGGCTTGAGTGCATGCAGGAAAAGGGACAGGTGTGTGGCGAAGGAAAAACATCGTGTGGAAACCAGCATGCCATGGAATAAATAAAAACATATAAATTTGACATCCAAAAACGAGAACTAGAACTATGTGGCCTTCCTAGCTCGCAGGAGGCCTGTGTGCAGCAATGGAAAAGTAATGAAATACTTTCACTTAAGCAGTCGCGACGAGAAAGCAGTCAACTTTTTTGTTTCTGCCTGTTGAATTTATAAATATTTGTTACGCGTTGCATGTTTATCTTCAAATAGAACTAGCATTTTACCTGCGACTTCGTCCGCAAATATAGTGATAGCTCGGCTAACACGGATGTTATGAATATAATTTATAACCTATAACATCCACAAATAGTGTAGTTTTGTACCAGTTAAATAATTTTTAAAGTAAGATCATTAGTTTCAGAGGTTACCCCCTACATACAAACTTATAAACTAACAAACAAATGCCTCTTTATTATATTATTAATATAGTTACGTACAAGTATCAACTTTGCACCTGTGCGAAGCCGGGACGGGTCACACTCATTTTTTGTCATTTTGTATGCACGTCATGTCTCTGCGACAAATTAATTATTTTACTTCTTCTTTTTTTTTCTCCATTTTGCTCTCAATATTTATCGATCTGCAAGTATGCTATGAAACATCACGTTAGCTGGAACTTGGTAAATAAAATAAGTTCACATTTCCATGAAATCTACTGACACAATGTTCCAAGATTTCATTGAATAAAATTCCACTTACTGAAGGCACATTTGTACTACCAGTTAATCCAAACAATTATATTATTCCTACGAATCGCACTACTCAGTCAGCCTAGATTCCTAGAACGTTTCCACTGCCGGGAAAACAGGCCTCCGCTCCAAGACCAAGGTCAAGGCCATAATCCACCACGCGGACCCCGTTTGGGTTGGTTCGTGTCACCATGCCATCGAAGAAGTTTGGGTTCAAGAACATGCTGGTTCCCTAAAAATGTTTGCTTTACCATTTTGAAAGCATGGTGATGAAATAAATATGGTATCTGATGAGATGACGGATATATGGAAGAAGAAGACATACTGCGCCAACCCCAACTAAATTGGGATAAGGGAAGGAGAACGACGTTGATGAATTAAATAACTCAAATGAAATTTGTTCGATGGTTGGATGCACGTATTGGGTCCAAGTAACCTTGCTCTAAAAGCTACACATTCGACTTTAGTAATGACCAATCTGTAAATCTGCTTTCAAATATCATGTCAGCTGGAACCAGCTCTCCAAAAGCCACTTAATGAATGAATGAAAAGTTTCAAGTATTTTTTTTTTCTAATATAGTATTTAATATTATGTTTTTTGTACGGACACCCTTCGGATAAAATTCCCCTTCAAGGAATGCTAGTAAGCTTTGGTCCTGGCTGAGTTAAGCCACAGAAAAACACGATATTCAAAAACAGATGATATCGCATCCGATGCCACTAGCCGAAGGCACATGTCGTACTACCAGTTAATCCCAACAATTGTCTGATTATCGCGTTAGTATTTCAATTTGGAGTATTCCTACAAACGATAAACGGTGCTGCTAAGCTGTTTGTGTGGAACCGAATTGCGAAGGATTTGTGTAATGCTGTATTGCTTGCTACTGTTAATTAAGCAGAATTGTGCAATTAGTGTTTCTGTAGTATTGATGATGAAGTACTGACGATTCTGGACATAGGATTAGAGGTGAAATGATGAGAAGAGGTGGCTGATGCTGGTTTTCACGAAGAACATGTTGGAAAGTAAATTCTATAGTGAGATAGTCAACGATCGTGGGGTGATCATTTCTTGAACGAGTATTTTTTTAGTATTTTTTTTTTACGAACGAGTTTTAAGAACGAGTATTTTTTTAGTATTTTATTTTTGTAGTATTTTTTTTTATTACAAAATAAGCCTGCTCTCGACCACGCCTGATGGAAAACTTTGGATAAGGTCTATGATGGAACGAGCGTGCTCAGAAGATGCCTGTTCACTGTTGCTTTGAAGGCAGGCGGGTTAAATGTGGGTCCACACAGATGCAGGCAGAGAGTTCCACACTTTAAATGTTTATTACTTGAAGAGGATGTTAATCGGTTCTGACCTCGTCAAAAAAAGCTGGCCAAGAGCAAGTCGGACTCGCGCACCGAGGGTTCCGTACCAACTTTTTAAAGGACCAACTTAACTTTGCTGTTTGATCCCATTAAACGGCTATTGCACCAACCGCAAATAATAAGTTTGTAATAGTAAAATCGCTTTTTTTTTGTTATTAAAGCCGGCTACGCCAAGCAAAGTAGGTATTTAACGCTACCACCCTTTACGCGAAACGAGCCGTGCGCACGCGTCGCCGACTTGAACCCAAGCCGAGCAAAGTGTCACAGTATAGGTAAGCGTGTCGTGTAGGCAGTACGTCAACTTATTTTAATAAATGTCAGCTTGATTTATTATAATAGGTAGTAATTGCGAAAACCTAACATTTAAATGTAGTAAATTAATTTGAATAGATATTGTAAATGCAAAATGCTGCAAGTCGTAATTTATTCAATTATTTCACTAAGTTACTTACATTGTTTTTATCTCACGAAGTGACACCCGCTTTATTTGTTGTATCTGTCACATGACTGACCAATCAGGGACAGGTTCACAATCTTTCGAGAGTTCACAATCTCGCGAGATAGATAATAATCTAACGGTATTATAAACACCCTGTGATTGTTTGCGTGAAGATGAGTAGCGTCATTACATGACACACACTTACTTCTATCTTCTTGTCAGATTTATTTTTTACAAAAAAGTTTTTTTTTATATTTCCTTATTTAGTTGTAATATATTCTATACAAATATTTGCTAAGCATTTATTTTACATGATAATAAGAGTAAAAAAAATATAAAAATGGAACTTAACATACCTAACTGTCGAAATGTGGGTGTATCGTACACATCTACGTACCCGCTCAGAGCATACAGGCGTGATGTTATGTTGTGTCAACAATAAACATACAAGTGATTGCTGCAATCGCGGTTAATTTGCCTGTCATTTTTTGAAGAGTTCCGTTGTCTGTCTCCGAAACTCATCATCAAATCCATATATATGAAGTTTGAACGGGACCAACTTCGAGGTATACCCTTTCCAACAAAAAATAATAATCAAAATTGGTTAATAAACGACGAAGTTATGCGCGAAACATAAAAAAAAAAACGGTCGAATTGAGAAACCTCCTTTTTTTGAAGTCGGTTAAAAATGTATTTTTACCACATACTAACAAATGGCAAAAGCAACTACGATAAAATAACACTTCATACCTAGCTACTTGCTTGTTTTTATTTTTATTCCCCTTACTTCACAAACAAAAGAATAAAACTAATACCTAACAAAAAAACTTTTGCAAAAAATAAAACCGACTTCAAAAAAAGTTAAAAATATTTTTAGCTTCAGAAGTTGGTGACTTGTTTTGTTTGATTTTGCCACCATTTGTCACATTTTTAATTGTAATATCTACAAATATTTGCTATGCAAACATCAATCTTAATTAGGTATTATTTTTGTACAAACAGAACATTTTGGCATATGGAACCATTTGAAGGAAGCCCAACAAAAGGCAACTACTGTAAATCGTTGAGGAATTCCCTCGACTGTCTATGGTCTCCATCATCAGACCAATGGCACTTAATGCAACTAATGGCATTTATAACCCATATAGGCGCAAAGTTCTCATCAATAGAAATGAATAAAATCCAAACACAAGGTAGCTACTGTAAAACATTGAGGAGTTCCTTTGACTGTCCTTTGTCTTTATCATCAGAGCCCTAATGATAGCCATAACCCATCTAGGTGTAAAGTTCTCATCAATACAAATTAATCAAGCCCAAACACCAGGTAATTGTTGTGAATCGTTGAGGAGTGCCCTCGACTGTCTTTGGGTTCCATCATCAGATCGACTCCAGACTTTTTTTAAATAGTAGTGCTTTATAATACTCAATTAAAAAAAAAAAACAAACACACTAGTCGCACTACGATGTTCAAAGGTTCCCCTCGATTTCTCTAGGATGCCATCATCAGATCCTGGTTTCATTCCGGTCATGGTACTACCCTTGGAATATCTTCTTACCAACAAAAAAAATATCATGATAATCGGTTCATAAACGACGAAGTTATCCTACGGTCAAATTGAGAAACCTCCTCCTTTTTTTAAGTCGGTTAAAAAAGACAATACTGTTATATTTACACTACGTCCTATGAATAAATAGTTCGACAAATCGGCGGGACAGCCGTGCGCCAGCAAAAGGGACATAGGTCCTACCTCGTCAATGCCTGGCGGGCGACTGAATCCACGTACACAAGCCGCTTTATTATATAATAATTTATTATTAAAAGGATCTTTTGCAAAATGTAACCACAAATTATTGTTCTATATGTTATTTACTTTGCTTAGATATTTTTTTTGGAAGTAAAACAATCATATTCTTCAAGAAAAATAAAGAAAACATACAAAAATATTCGAATTAGGCTCCTGTTCGGATTTTTTTTTATCGAGTGAAGTTTCCGATTTTCATGTTTTGAACCACAAATTATCAAAGTAGATATAGTCAACTAAAATATCTATTTTTTTTTGGCTTTTAAAAAACACTATTAGTTTGTTTACTATTGAATGAAAATTATGTAAAATTGGGAAAATTAGGACTACCTGCCCTTAAACTACATATTTACGGTTTTCAGATTTTTTCTTTACATGTGCTATAAAACATTGCTTCTCGCCAAATTTCGTGATTCTAGGTCAAACCTATATTATTATGGTAGTTAACATTTTAAATAGGTTTTCGACCCAAAACCTACAGGGTACTTCCGGTTGACCTAGAATTGTCAATTTTGGTTAAAAGCAAGGTCTTACAGCACAAGTAAAGGGAAAATTCCGAAAAATAAAAAAGTTGAAAATTAATATAAATTTTGGTACTTACAATCTTTCGCGAAAATCTAAATTTGCCCAAATCTTTTTATCGTGTTGATTCAGGACCTTGATTTTTATACACCTAATAGGGACATATCTGGTATACATTTCAACTTGATAGGTACACCCGTTCCTGAGAAAATCGGTGGTGACAGACGGACAGACAGACAGACGGACAAGAAAGTGATCTTATAAGGGTTCCTTTTTTACCTTTTGAGGTACGGCACCCTAGGAAGGGGTCCGCAAGAACCGATGCCTGCGGGGGTTGCGGGACTGTTCGAAAGAGATACCGTGGCCCCGGAACACAAAGGGCGATGAAGGAACATGGATGGGTTTTAGTCAGTAAAAGTCTGACACTCCCTCCTGCTCCGCCCAGAGCGGGAGAAGTCATTTGGTGATTTCTCATCCAAAAAAAAAAATTAAAAAAAAAAGGTACGGCACGCTAAAAAATAAAAACATTAGTCTAGGGCCTTTGCCAAGCACTTTTTTTTTAGTCTAAGTTAAGAAAAAAAAAACCTACTTAGTAGATAGCGAAGTTCTGTAACCTAGACATTTACTTGAGAAGATAAAAGAATAAAATAAAAGATACATGAATCTTGAAACATTTGACCTTCTCAAGTAAGCATGTGCATCATTAGACTGCTGTTCCCAACATAATTTAAACAGCATCACCATATACCTAGCTTTATCCCCAACTGCGTTAAGATCGAGGGCCACCTTCCAGTCTGACCGGATGCAGCTGAATACCAGTATTTTACACGGAGCGACTGCCTATCTGACCTCCACAACATAGTTAGTACTGGGTAATACGATACCTGTAGCAATACTGGTTGTCAGACATTCGGGCCACTGACTACCTAAAACGACTACCAAAGATTTACAAATGACAGCCGGGACCAACGGTGGAACGTGCTTTCCGAGGGAGGAAACTTGGTATGTAATGGGTAGTTACCCATCCACGGACCAAACTAGGCAAGCGCGGTTTAACCTACATATTGACCCGAGTGGCTGTTATTACTTACCCATGAGAATGACAGCACTATTAAGCTGAACGCAGACCGGGGCGGCATAGCAAGGAATTTATTTTTTACCAATGGACAATCAAACGTATTGATATAGAAGTACGACATAAATTACTATGCTTTATCCCGTGGCATGCCGTAGCATCGAAAGAGATTTGTATTGAAAGACGCGTCACGGTCGTATTCATTCTATATCAATACGTCCCGCTCTGCGTTCAGCTTTAATAATATAATGCCAAACCCTTGTCTGCCAAAAATGTCTTTAACAACCATTTAAACTCGCCCCACATTCCAAATTATACGCTATCATAATTTAATAATAATCACAGAACTCTCTTTATCACTGTAAGACTGGATAGTATAGCCAATTTGGCTCACTTAATTACGTGTAAGGATCACCTTGCGGGCGCGACATCGGATACTGTATATAGTCGGATAGTTGAGTTACTAACGCTAACGTCATCGTTGTAAAGCTTTGGCCACACTGTAGCATAATGTATCTGAAAGATTTCGTTCCGATCTTGTTAGTTAGTAAATCAAATATACCATAGCTTCGTTGGTCTAGTGTTAACATTGCTCATTAGGAGGTCTACGTTTCAATTCTTAGGTCGGAAAAATTGTTATTGGGTTTTCCATCACATATTTATTTCTAAGTAACGGAAGCGGCGTCAAGACTTGTGCCCTGTTAGTTGCAATACTCGCCTTCTATAACATGGTACAACATAACTGGCGAAATGTGGGCGTACTGTGGTTACACCACTGCTTACCCCTTCAGGAATTACAAGAGTCAGTTGTGTTACGTCGAACATAAAAATGTTAGCCGTATTCGTATTGTGGATAAAGTTTTATGCAGCTTTCTGGCTTTTTTTTATAAGGCCTCATACTAGTGTTGTTTGTTACTGTATTTGGCTAAAAATAGGCCTGTCTCTTACAACAAAATATAAATCGTGTAAAATAGATATTGGTCAGATTACAGTAAGAGGTAGATATAAACCGATATCTTCTACTGAATGAATCCTTCAATTAAAGTTGATAAAATGTCCCTTTTGTACACTTATTGCGCAGCCATCGATCGAAGAATCCAATCTTAAGTGTTCACCATTTTGGAGATAACCGTGACGAAATAAATTGTTTTCAGCAACATAAGATTTAAAATTATGTGTCAATAGGATATTTGCATGATTTTTTTTATCACTCTAAACAAAGCGTATTAACATCAGAAATAGAAAAGTGAAATTATTTTTTAATATCTATAAAAAATACTTAGTTATAAGCATTTGAAACTGTTGATTAAACCGAGAGATCCGATACAGCGAATGACGTCATTCGCTGCATCGACGTACAAAATCCATACTAAATTCCGTTTATCTAGAAAGAGATAGAAACAAAAGTTTAAATGGTTATAACTTTTGTGTTGCTTGGCCGATTTATGTCTTGTTTTCGCTTTTTGACATTATTTTTACAGTACTTTTACATTCCGTGTCGAAATAAAAAAAAGAAAATGTATGCAAATTCCCTATTTGAAGTAGACTTCCAAAAATCTTAGAAAAACCTCCAAGGAATTTAGTAATTACGAAAACCAATTAACTCAGAGCTATCTTATTACCCAGGTTATATGTATATTAACATAGTGATGTTTACCAAGGCAGGTTCAGGACTGATTAGTTTGCAATTAGCGTATTCTCCCCTGAATACAAGTTTCTGCTTACTAATATTAATGACTTGACAACGGCTTTGCGTGTGCAGAATTAATGGGGGGAAGTCTTTTTAAGATGTTTGATTAAATTAAAGTAGAACTAAATTTGAAATTTTTCGTTAGGTAATGGGTGAAGCTCCTCTCATATATGACAAACCAACGTACATGTCAGTTGAGCTCGGAATTTCATAAAACACAGGCGCGCTTAGCGACCGGTAGATATATAAAATACTCTTTTTTATGTACACAATATAACATACCTTCGATAGTGTAGTTCACCCTGAAATAATCTTCTTGGTTATGCGAACGGGATAGAACGATCTAGGCTGAAGAAGCGGGGGCAAAATTCAAATTCAAATTTTGCCCCCGGGGTGACCCGCGTGCAGGTTTAAAAAGGAGACATTTTACATTAGGAGACAATGGTGGGGATTTCAACACCAAAATGCGCGCACTCTGTCTGTTTGTAGCGGAGTAAACGAGAGTGAGAGAGTTACCTACTGGGCGGCCAGGTTTTAGAAGAAAATAATGAACAGATATTGAAATAAAAAAGTGTGGATTATTTGTGAAATATGACACGTTAGCAGTTTAGTTACGAATAATTATGTTGACTTCATGTTTTTAATTGCAGACCCATACGTCAAAAAAATAAAGACATAAGTAGAATCGTTCAATGATGATTTTAAGACCACTCTTTCCAATTAATTTCTATCGAGCCGATTTCGTCCAATTATGTATCGAGTCCGTCCACGGTCTTTGAAATATGATGAATATTAACATATATTTTTTTTGATGTGCACAAATAGGTTTTTAATAAAAAAAAAACTGCTTAAATAATACCAATTAGGTTTTGTCAGCCCCTTAAGCGCGATATTTTCAAGACAATCTTTAGATGGGTGACTGCAGGGAGAAGAAAAGACAACACTGCAGGTACTATTAACAAAACTGTCAAAAATAAATACTTACCTTCAACTTAATAATTAACGAAATTATTCTAAGTCAAAGCTAATTGACCTAAAATCCTACTTAAAACTATCTTGAAATGACTTCCTACAACACAAACCATTATGAATAGAGAACAAGTTAGCAATAGGCTGAAGCAACGAAGTAATTTTATGATTTTGAATTTAATATCATGTATCTTTATGTTAGGGCTTTATGTTGTTGGGCACTGAAGGACATTTTCAAAAGCTGCATGCCGATAAAAATCAAAACTAAGGTACTCAACTCATGCCTTATACCGTGCCTAACGTATGCGTGCCAAACACAGGACCAAGGCAAGAGATGTATTGATACATGCTCAATCACTAAAATGGAAGTGGGCCGGACATGTGGCACGCCTAAGAGACCAGAGATGGACCAAAAGGGTGACCGCATGGGCAGGCCCTCAAGGCAAAAGAAAAAGAGGTAGACCTGTAGATAGATGGGAAGATGAGCTCAAAAAAAGAGCAGGCCCCAAATTGATTCAAGTAGCCCAATCCAGAGAGGACTGGCTATCTTTGGGGGAGGCCTTCACCTGCAGAGGAGTTCTAGCAGACAACAAAACATTTAAGTTTAAGTAAAATAAAACTAACAACTAAATTTAAGAATTTAAGAACTAAACCTAATTTTACTAACAGAAATTGTCATATTGAAATTTTTTTTTTTAAACTAACACCTTAAACTAAGAAACTTTACTTAAGCACCTACTAACAAAAATACTTTCACAGTTTAATAGAATCTAATTCTACAGTTAAATAGAATCTAAGGTATTTTCTTTTGTGTTTTGCTAGAAATAAAAGGCGTTTTTATTTTATTTTATTTTATTTTATCTTTATGTTAATATCAAACTAAACCGCAGATATAGCTCACTAGCACTTCGCGCGCGAATTCGTCTACAAAACTGTGATAGACCGGCTAATAATATGCATGATATAAATGAAATTTATAACCTATGGCACCAACGAATAATGTAGCTTTCTGCCAGTGAAATAACTTGATAATTGGATTGGATCATTCGTTCCAGAGATTACACCTTTTTTTTTTTTTTTTTTTTTTTTTTTCGGATGGGAAATCATCAAATGACTTCTCCCGCTCTGGGCGGAGCAGGAGGGAGTGTCAGACTTTTACTGACTAAAACCCATCCATGTTCCTTCATCGCCCTTTGTGTTCCGGGGCCACGGTATCTCTTTCGAATAGTCCCGCAACCCCGGAATAGTCCCGCATACCCCTTACATAACAAACTTACAAACAAATACCTCTTCATAAAGTATTGTATATGAAGAAAACAATACCCCCACCAAAATGAAAACCGTCATTCACAGAGGTCACACATATACCGTCACTCGTAATTACAATAGATCATTCTCAATACCCCGAACAGTGCCAGGCCGAGCTAAAACTAACAACAGGAATTCGCATTCGAATCCCATGGCTTTGGCTCGTTTCCACACATGAAAGGTGCTCTCCTAACAAGAGGACACCCCGTAAGTGTCATTGGGGAGATAAGTTTAGAAGGATTTCATCTACATTTTTCTTTAAAACTTTTAATGAACTGCCTCATTGGCCGAGAGGTCACCTGCGCGAATGCAGAACATGCGGTCGACCCCCGGGTTGGGAGAACCGTTAAGGCGTTCTTCATCAGGAATTTCTCAGGAGACAAGTCTAAAAATTGAGTGGCACCCTAAATGGGAAAAGTAGTGTTGTTGACTGATTGATGACGTGAAAGCAAAGTATGTGGACTAAGAAAAATGTCGCAGTACTTATAGTTGTTGGCATTTCTCTAATGAGCAATTTAAAAATTAATCAATATTTACGGGCTCTTAACTAAACTGACATAGATAATAATATGTTGAAAGCTACTTTTTTCCAAAAAGCAAAAGAAAATTAAAACCGATGTATCTTACGTATCCCTGAAAAAACATCACTCGTGCTTCCAATTATCGGTAATCGCTTATCGATTAACTCCCCTATTTCTTGAGACATAAAGTTCAATTTGCCGTAACTAAACAAGGTCATCCATTGGCTTGGACGAGGGTTCACGGCAATTGTTTTAAATAGCCGTTTTGGGTAAAAGACGTATTTTTTAATGCCTCTCCTAAGTGTAGATTAAAATCACATTGATTATGCCACATTATTTTTTAAAGCTTTTATTATGTAAATCAATCTTTTACCATTAGGGATTTGTGAAAATATTGGGCTTGGAGCTTGAACTGTAATCATGTGCAGTGATTTCATTAAAATTAAACTTTAACTTTCATATTATTCTTCCATACAGATTAGGGGTGAACTTATGAAACGGATTTTCAGGGCAAAAAGTTTGCTCTTTCTAGTTAGCAGATTTTGAATAGGCTACAGGTAATTTTACCTGTAGCCTATTCAAAATCTGCTAACTATATAATTATATATAATTTTATTTACCTCTTGCATTTCGACTGCGACTTCCGCAAAATTAGTGATAACTGGGCTAACATTATGCATGATATCAATCTCACGATTAATGTAGCTTTCTACCAGTGAAATAATTTTTCAAATTGGATCATTAGTTCCGGAGATTACTACATACAAACTTACAAATAGAAATAATTTAGGAGGCTACATTGATATGGATATAATAATTATCTTTTAGCCAACTCAACTCAAGGCTTATTCCAAATTCGCTTTCAATTTTTTCTTGTACGACACACTTTGAGAACTCAGTAACATTTTTTTTTTTTTTTCGTTTGGGAAATCATCAAATGACTTCCCCCGCTCTGAGCGGAGCAGGAGAGAGTGTCAGACTTTTACTGACTAAAACCCATCCATGTTCCTTCATCGCTCTTTATGTTCCGGGGCCACGGTATCTCTTTCGAACAGTCCCGCAAACCCCGGCAGGCCCAGGACCCCTTCCTTTTTGCTGACTCTCTTTGAGGCACGCGTGGAACACGAACGCGCCGTCGACACGGCCTGTCGTCATGAGACGGATGGACGGCGAGCTAGCCCATAGCCCACCGTCCACAAGCCCGCGGGTGGCCCCCGACACCCGGGGCGTCTCCCGCGGCGGAGAACTCAGGACCAAAGTTTGACATTCGCTGCACCAATCTGGACACCCCATAGTATAAACTCGTATATAAGCTAAACACACACGGTCGCACGCACTGCTCACGGCTGATAGCTCGGCTGAATGTGGCCCCTTAATTAGTGTTGCTTTGTAATTGCACCGCAGTTCCTATTTACAATTATCTTGCGCTAAGGGCTGATGAGAGAAATTGATTTGTTCTATATTTAGAGGAGTTGCTTTACGAAAGTCTATGAAAGAAACAAAGAAATAAAACCGGCCAAGTGCGTGTCGGGCCACGCGCATTGTAGGGTTCCGTAGTAGCCCCGTTATATTTTATATTTTGTTTTTCAACGCAAGTCTTCACCCGTTATAAACAAGCAACTACTCCATCTTAGGGATTTATTCTAAGGATTTTGTATTTGGTAGAAAATTATCGAACACCCAAGTGCAACGACTGTTACTGCAAATTTTTTCCAGATTTCAATCCAGCCGTTTAGCTTTTAGATGGGGGGAGACGAAAAATAGTACTAGCAACCGCTAGTACTATTTTTCGATTTAATGCTCCATTTGCTTAATATTAAGCTTAAAAGTGCTAATTTTTGTTCCAGTAAGGCGTCTCCCCCCATCTAAAAGCTAAACGGCTACGGCTACGGCTACGGCTGTGTGGTACTTTGGGGTTCCAAAGTACCACACACAATGGGGCAGATGACAATAAAAATATCGTCTCCACTTAACATGTAGGAGAGCTACTCTAAAAAAATATTTTACAAAATTTTATTTTACCACTTTGTCGGCGTAATTGTTACATACACCCCTACAAAATTACATCTTTCTAGTACTAACGGTGTCTTAGCAAAACCTCGGACAGACAGACGGACATGACGAAACTATAAGGGTTCCTTGTCAGGACTACGGAACCCTAAAAAAGCATTTACACATTTTGCATTTTTTTATGACAGTAAATGTATGTAATTTCAATTTATTGAGTATTTATCCGTCTGTATGGTGTCGGACGTAAAGAATAGCACCATCCCATATCTTCCCGTGGGTGTCGTAAGAGGTGACTAAGGGACTTACCAGAGAATGGGCAGCAGCGTTCTCTGTGCTTTTGTAACAACCGCACTGCGATCGCCAACTCGCCTGCCTGCGTGGCGATTATGGCAAAAACCCCCCTTTTGGGGGAGGCCCATGTCCAGCAGTGGACGTCTTTTGGCTGAGGTGGAGTATTTATCTGAGCTTATCCCAGTTGTAAGCGTCCCTTGGTGCCTATCGGCCTTGTTTTATTTTGTCTCCTGCTAATATGGAGGGAAGTGGAAATGTGATGTTTTTTCCTACTCCTCCGCTATTATTTTCTGATAAACGTTGCAGAATCCAAGACAGTTTAATTGTTTCCCTAGGACTTCATCGAGCTTCATTGTCTCGGCGCTTTTCTGGTGGTCGCCACTGTTGATTCTGGCTTTCAGGAGTGGCAGTGGTTTGGGAATAGTGTAGCGGGCTTGCCCCAAAAAAAAATGTATTTTTTATTTTCACTCCACCCAAAACTAGATCCAAGCTTGGAGGCAGAATGCAGCATCACTGGCAGCTCGCCAGAAAAATATGCCCATTTTGTCTGTCATGTTAAGACTTGAGTTTGAATTATCGCAAATATTGCATTTGTATTTTTACAGGTGAGATAACCAAATCTAGTTTTTGGCGAAATTAAAACAATTTAATACTAAAATAAAATAATAATTTATTGTTCAGCATCGATGGAAAGTATGTTTTAGTTTAGGAGCTCATGGCTAAATAAAAACAGCCGCTCGGGTCGATGTTAAGGTTAAGCCGTGCTTGTCTAGGTTGGTCTGTGGAGGTGTAACCACCTATTACATACCGAGTTTCCTCCGTGCCTCGGAAAGCACGTTAGATCGTTGTCATTTGTAGATCTTTGACAGTCGTAACAGTTAGTCAGTGGCAAAAAGTCTGAAAACCGGTCTTAACAAGGAGTATCATATTACCCAGTACTAACTGGGTTGTGGAGGTCAGATAGACAGTCGCTTCATGTAAAATACTGGTATTCAGCTGCATCTGGTTAGACTGGAAGCCGACCCGATGATCGATATAAACTATGTAACACGATAGCTACTATCAAAACCTACGTTATTCATTCCTGGGCCATATAATGCACGACTATCGAACAATTAAATCGTAATAATAGATGAAAGCCAAGACATTGTTTGTAAACATCTCTTACGAAGCAAATTTTACTAAACAAATAAATCAGAATTACTTTCTCGAATATCTTCTATTAAAATTACTGCGAGTCATAACAAAGCATAATTTTAGCCTCTAGACACTGAAAACAGACATAACAAAATAAACTCAGAAACGAAGCAAAGAAGCAATTTCTCATAAAATAACAAATTTAGTTAAATTCGGGCCTGATAAAGTCCACTTCTGACCAAAGTAAGTGGGTCCCCGAATTAATTCAAAAGATAACGGCCCGCGATAAATAATAGAAACGTTAGCTTTAAATAGAGGGACTTCATAACTTAGCATTGTGCGAAGGTTCCTTTAAGATTTCTTTGTTAGAAAAATCCTTGAATTGCCAGTTTATTTTTTATGCAGTGTAAAATGGGTTTGCTTTTATGAGAGTCTCATTTTCTAGGAATTTTTAGGAGTGAATTCGTTATTATGTTGTATGTGTTTTTTATTAACAGAACTAAAAATATAAGATTTTTTTTTTAGAATCGAAACAAATAAATCGTACCTAGGTCAGATCATCACCTGAAAAGAAATAATTAGGGCTCGTAGTTTTTTTAACAACATGTTAGCAGCCCATGAAATTCTTTACAAAGCGAGCCTGTACCTTACCTCTGCGATTTACTACGTATTTTGGGCTGGACTTCGTTGGATTGCCTCGTTGAGTTTAGTGGTCGCAAAGCGTGACTGCTGGCTCAATTCCCAGGTCGGACAAAGTGTTATTAGGGTTTTCAGAAATTTTTCAGTTACAGTCATGGAGCCTGGAAATATGCTTTGTTAATGGCAGTTTTCTCGCCCTCAATTACATGGGACTTAATCTAATGCGGCGTAATGAGGATGTACTATAATAAGTGCATCACTACCTATCCCTTTGAGAATTACAGGCGTGTAGTTTGACAAATGGGATCAATAATTTGATATAATCTATCCATCCAATTTATCAGACAAATAGATACTAGATATTTGCTCATCCCCTTTTACACGCAACAATATCCACAAGCAGGAACAAAATTAATGTTTCCTAACGAAAATGTCAAAGTAAATGGATTCAGTAACTAGGTTTGTCTGGCATGTAAGCTAGACCAGACTCTTGTACGTATTAATTAGTTGTTCTATATGTTATAGGTACTAGTGTGTCGGTAAATCCAATTTGTCATTGTCGTACCCTTATCATTAGCCAACATTTTGGTCTATATAATGTTCGTGCAGGGATTATTATAATCTTCTTTGACTGTAGTAGTTTTTCTGGCTTAAAGTGTAATCAAGTTTTAGGGTGACTTAAATGAATTTTATTTATTTTAGACACACATGTTTGTAAACAATGATGAAGTCTTGATATTACAAGACTTTAGGGAGAATAGAGTTCTATCATATCCAAATATTACATCAAAAGACATGCAGGATTAGTTTTTGTGGGAACATTCATTCTGTTCTGTTGGACACATCATTATTAGCAAAAAGTTTAAAAAACTAAAAACGTAAAAGACGTTACTTTTTAAAGTATGAACCAACAAATCATCGCTGATTAATTTAAACCAAATGGGCATCCAAAGTAAAACTAATCTTCTTAAATACCTCAAATCAATCCAAAAGTTTCCACGAAACCAATAACAACCCACAACTAAAAGATACCCGAAAATCTCCCAAAACATTGTCCATCGAAATTCCAAAAATATCTCTTCCACAAAACTACTTATCCGTAACAGAACTTCTATCGATGAAACAATCTGGGTAAACAGGCTGTGTGACGTCACGTCAAAATGTCCCGTCTGTCGTGGGTAGACGAAGGACCGAAATATCGGGCAATAGATACATCGGGGTGGAAGACTTTGTTACCGACTGTGTACTGTGCGATTGTGTTAGGGTTGCTACGTATATGTTCGGTTCAGCACAGCCAGCGGTGCGGTTAAATCGAACACACATAAATACAAATGTTCGCCTCCATATTTTCAGAAATACGTCCGAGGTGGACGTGGGCAGGACACTTGGCAAGACGTGGTTACGGTATAAAAAGTGTTGGCAGACTAGAACCAGATTCAGAAGATTGTGGGTAATACTTGGTCTCGCTGATCCGGTAAACGGCGGATATCGGCTTGACTAGAGTAGTGCCGAGCCGGCCCTAACATAGTACATCAATGGTCAATGCCAAACGGAGTTTTCCGGCCGGCACGAGCCGAATGAAAGCCGAATTTGTGTAGTGATTCACCAAGTGAGTTCACCAAATACTACCGACCAGAATAGGTGTGTAGCACCCCTTATTAAGGTTTGTATTCTTGGAGCAAATAGGAATAGCAGTTGTGTGGATTTGTGATGTTGTATTTGTGGGAATCCTGGGGGATATATTTACTGGAGATTGGATCAAAAATTTACGAGTAATAAATTTAACATAACCTCACCTCACGCCAGGTTTCTACAAAGGGTTAGCAGAAGTGCAGCAGTGCATTAGGGGGTTTCGCAATCAAAGATGTCCGAGAAATTACTGGTTGCAAAACGCAATTACCCAGGACCTCCTATTCGGCAAAAGCGTTTGTAAATCGTTTAATGTGTTGTATTGGGTTTTCCATCAGAACTAACAAACAAACTTCTGTTTGATTCGTCTGGCGGTCAAAATGATGAAAAATAGATTTCCGATTCCTGACATAAACAAGATACAAGGTTGGACGTCAATCGCTTTGCTTAATATAATTTGGTCACCAATTTGTTAAAAAAAAAATTACAAAGGCATGAAAGGTATCGGTACCCAAACGCCATAAACAATAAAAAGATTTTGTAAACTCATAGTTTTTTTTTTTTTTTTTTTTGTTTTTGTTTACTTAACTTTCGACTCGGTGAACCGATTTTGATGATTCTTTTTTTATTTGAAAGCTGGTGCTTCGTGTGTGGTCCCATTAACATTACAATTTTGTGAACGTCTGATGCTGATCTTCGGAGATATACAAAGGAACTCTTCAAAAATAGACGGCAAATGCAGATTTGCCGTCTATTATCCAAGCGATTGCAGCAATCACGGCAGCGTGATTTCTGCAATCGCTTGGATGTTTATTGTTTATACAACATCATGACGTCATATTACGCTTGTATGATCTGAGGGGGCACTCAGATGTGTACAATACACCCAGATTTCGACAGTTAGGTATGTTAAGTTGGCGCGTTCGTGTTCCGCGCGCGCCTCAAAGAGATGTCAGCAAAAGGAAGGGGTCCGCTAGGTCCGATGCCTGCCGGGGCTGCGGGCCTGTTCGAAAGAGATACTGCGGCCCTGGAACATAATGGGCTAAGAAGGAATATGGATGGGTTTTAGTCAGTAAAAGTCTGACACTCCCTTCCGCTCCGCCCAGAGCGGAAGGATAATTTGATGATTTCCCATCCGAAAAATCATACGAGTAAATTCATACGAGTATAGTCCTCGATAAATGATGGCTCTAGGATAGTTTAAAATCCACTTTTAGCTAGTTGGGTGTGTACTTCATGCTTCAAAAGATCTCAATAATAAACACTCGTCTAAATCGTTGGTCTAGTGGTCACAAGTACGACTGCTGAACATGAGATCCTGGGTTCGATTCCTAAGTCGGGCAAAATAGTATATGGTGAGTGGGTCTTTCCATCATGAATTTCTCAGTAGCAGCTACGGAATTTGAATCCGTGCGCGGTTGATGGCAATAGGCTCACTCCCTATTACATGGGACTTAAAACATAACTGGCGAAATATGGGTGAACTATTAGGCAGGTGTAAACGGAACTTTCACGAAGTCGTCAACCAAGCATTCTGTACATCAAAGTAACTTTACGCACAAATTATCGCTAGGAAACAACTTAATTTTTTGGGGTGAAAAATCACTTTTTATGATAGAACTTAATGTAACGCACTCAAAACATTATGTTAGTGGATGATAAAATATTTCAGGGGTCGTAGAGGTGTTTAAAGTAAAAAAAATACATTAAAAATATGTATTTTTAATTTAAAAAAGTTGGTACTTTGACCCCCAATATCTCCGTAACTATAAAGTTCCCAGGTATGGTCTAAAACAAAAAAAAAATACTGCAATGACGGGGAGAACAAGTGCCTTTCGGCTTTGTTATGGATATTTTTACACTCTTTATAACAAACACATCTTCACATAACTCAAACATACTCCCTTGTATAATTTTCCAACATAAGCCACCATCTGATTTGGTGTTAAAATATTTACATTCTCTAAGCAAACAGCGTTAGTTGATGTCCCTCGGGTACCATTGAATTAAGCTGCGATGCCGAAGGCTACCAAGATATTTAGGCCAAGATATTTATGTAGTACACCTATGTTTCGGTTCAGGGAATTATGGGTTCAAGATACGGACGAAGATAGGTGGAACAAGCCATGTTAGAGCACGTACAACAGGGTCTTTTGAATACTTCCAAAGATATTTAAGTTAATATAGATGGCCAGAAGTTATTAGAGGATAATTATTATGTCATAAATAAAATCTGTCTGCGGGACCCAATCTTAAGATTAAAGCAATGGTCACTTTGGCTCTTGCAATCAGAATACGATTTTGTTCACATTGGCCCGTCTTTTGTTAACACATTTAAATGTCTTTCGAAGGAGATGTTTTTAGTGACCCGGTCACCCAAATTTGTGCTAGGCTGGGTTTAGCAATGTTTCCTTTTTACCGTCATCCTTGACAAACTACATACTGCTTAATGAATTAAATCTGGGAAAGGATTTTTTTTATTGTACTGGTTTAAAAACATAATATATATGACATAATGTGTGTGTGTGTGTATATGTATGTGTGTGTATATATTTTATGTCAAATTCTTACGCTAACCCTGCTTAATAGCTCTGCGCTACCTTTTGGCATTAAAAAAGCTGAAAACAAATTCTCTTTAAAAAGAAAAGTTCGTAACCACTTTTTAAGACAGACTAAATAGCTCCAGCCATAGTAATTATTTATCCAACAAAGGATATACGAGTACACAAACACATGAAATAAATAATCGACGATAAAAATATCTCGTATGTGTACTCCTTCATTTGCAGGACACCACAGCAGCATGCAGAATATGTAGTATAACTAAGCTAACAAAGTTGTAGTAGTTATTATAATAATAAAATAATAATAATACTAGCCTATTACGGTCCCACTGCTGGGCAAAGGCCTCTTCTCATACAGAGTAGCATTTAAAAATTTAAATCTAAATTAAAATCAAAACAAATTTGGTAATAAAATTGGAAAAATAAAATTAAGAAATAAAATAAAATTAACAATGGTTTCGATTCTATTGTGCACAAATTGCTATCTTTTACCAAAAGGCAGTGCGAGAAAAATACGGCTATAGCTATGAACTAAGTTAGAGATGTCAAATTAGTTTATGCCTTGCGCTTCACCGTGTTTTTAGTCGACATGTTTTTACGTGCACCCTTCATTTGTATGGAAATATTAGTTCCAATTAAATTTGACAGCTCTAAATTACGTCCGTCTCTTTCTCGTTCTATTAGAGAGAAAAAGATAGCAATAGCCTAAATTAAGTTTAGTTTGTGCTCAACAGAATCGACACCAATGTCATAGCAGAAATTAGAAAATTAAAATCAAAACATAATAAAATTGGACACTTATAAATTTTCTTTCTCGTTATTTCTTTTTTAATGGTATTTTATAAAATATGTATTAGTTTATTTTATTAGTTTATGTGTTTAAGCATCAATATGAGTAGGTATATAAATTTTCGTAAACAAGAAGTAACGGTTGTTTCGTTAGATATTATTTTGTACCTAAACACTATGTTTTCGTGTGTTTCGTATGTGTTGACTGGTAGAGAATGCCTTGTGGCATTAAGTCCGCCTATTGTACATGAAGTTTAAGTAAATAAATAATAATATTTCAGACATCAAGCGTATTACTTGTTCTATATCGAAATATACTGACGACCCGAATGGCGCAGCGGTAGTGAGGCTGCCATTGGGTTCGAATCCCGGTAGGAGCAAATGTTTGTGTGATGAGCATTGGCATTTGTTTCCGAGTCATGGATGTTTATATGTATGTCGGGTTCGTCAGGATATATTTCGCTAGGGTCGAGCATTTTGTGGGCAGAAGACGAGTTTCGTGCTATGAAAACACACTGGATGCGATACACTATTTTATTTCGCATTGCACGGTTCGGGTTGGTTGTTTCCATGGAGAAGAACCGGCAAGAAACTCCATGGTTACTCTTTTCAAACAGATACACTGAGTAAACTAACAAATTACTTGACATTACACTTTCACACAATAACACTAGACACAATGAATCGGGTACAGTTTCAAGACGTCTTAACTCCGCTGTGATCAGACACAGCATGTCCGCCTCGCCGCCTGTTGTTAACATCAGGACTCTGTAGAAGCCGCCATGGTGGGGTAGACTGGTAAGTAAGTCGCTTGATGTCACCACTGGCGCGCTTTCGATACATTCGCCCGTCCGTACTCATGACCGGATCCGACATGTATAATAAGTATGTATTTACAAACAAAAAGTATCTATGTAGTATATCAACTATCTGGTGTCCATGACACAAGCCTCGTTGCTTAGTGTGGCACTAGATGGCGCTGTGTGTAATATCCAGCGATATTTATTTATACACGTGGTCAACCAAAATCAGTATAATGTTACTGCGAAAACCTACAGCCTAAAACGCGATCACCCAACGACCCATTACAAACTACAACCACACTACAACATGTTCTATCTCCATCTTCCATCCCTCTCACTCTCCCAACTATCCACGTCCACCCATCCCTCTCCCCAAATTTAATCAGGCTACAGCTAAATTAAATGGCAGTATCGTAATGAAATCAAACCTGTCAAATGGGTATATCCACAAATTAGTTGATAAAACGCTGAAATCATGCGCTCGTTATTCACAGAAGTCCCTTTATGCCGATAGTTTATTAGCGGTTTTAATCAGTGACGAAATTATCGAGAATGACACTTGTGTCATAATGTAGCCATGGGTTAGATGTCAAAAGCTTTTGATAGTTTGGAAATCGCACTTGTGTGTTAATACAAGCGTTGAATGCAGTCACAGTAGAAACACAACCAGTTAACTAACTAAGCACTTAGGAGTCCTCATAGACGAAGGACTCACATGGAAAAAACAACTAGGCGCTGCACGACTAGAACTTTGCGCCTCATGCATATATTTAAATCCCTCCGAAATTCTGCTAACGCCAATATATTGAAAATGGTGTATCATGCACTATGCCAATCGGTCATAGGATACTGCATCGCTGTATGGGGTGCTGCAACGAAATGTTGCATGCTGAGGGCAGAGAGAGCACAAAGAACCGTACTAAAAGTAATGACAAGGAAGCCCCATAGATACCCAACAACACAGCTGTACGCAGACTGCAAGGTTCTTACAGTCCGTCAGCTCTTTGTGCTTCAATCTGTCCTTAGGAAACATATCAGTCTTCCCCCGTCTAACCCAAAAAAGCGTACTAACCTTCCCCCGGGCACCCAACACAGAACCACGTTCGCACAGCATCAGTATTATGTAATTAGCGCGTACATTTACAAAAAGATTCAAAAACATCTGAATATCTTAGACGTCAACAAGTACAACCTAAAATTAAAAGTGACAGAATGGCTCCTTAAACAAGACTATGCCACAACAGAGACTTTACTTACCTACAACACCGCTAGTTCAAAATTGTAAACTGAAAGTACAATTAAATGTGTTTTTGGGAAATAAAGATATTTTATTATTTATTATTATTTAGCCCTTTTTGTAAAATAAAACGTAGATCCACGGGATTTATGCCAGTTGATGGTGGGTAGCAATAGGCTCGCCCCTTACGTGAGACTTAAACGTAACTGGCGAAATGAGAATGTACTATTGGGTACTTCAGGAAAAATGGTCCAAATTCCATCTTGCACTGCATCATCATAGAGTTTACATAGCTGAATTTTGGGCCAAATATACATATTAGAACTTTTAAAACAAACTAAAAATAATATTAGATACACCTCCTCGCCTAGCCCTTCAGGTATTACGGGCGTGAGGTTAACGTTTAAGTTCAAAAGATTGTTTCCCAAATTTTATTCTGTAGTACTGATTTAGTTATACTATATGTCTCTACTGCTTGGCACCTATATTAATGTATTGTAAATACTCGAGGGGAATGGTGCTGATAGCCGAAATACAGGCTATGCCTAGTTCGGCTACAGACGCTGATTTCTTTGCGTAAATTGAAATTGTTGTCACATTGCCATTGTAAAATAGTACTAAGATGTTTGGAAATAAACTATTATTATTTTTAGTGTAAAACGTGGATGTTAGGGTGGTCAACTAAACTTTTTGTCATGTTGCACTATACACACATAAAACGTAACCTCTTGTCTCGATGCGACAGTCCCGACTTACCCCGGAGTAACCTGATACCTGAACCATGCTAGAATCGTGTAAATTATTTTCGTTTATTTGTGAGCAAATTACGACTATTTATTCCTAGTTGAAATACTAATGTCTACTGTGGCAAAGTAGAGTGTTGACTGATTCCGTCTTCTTTATCCATGTGAGTGTGTGTACGTTAGAATTATTTTCTCTAAGTTTGTGAGTTTTACTATATGTGTGTATTGCCTTTTCAATAGTCCATTGATAGAATATCAGGCAAATTGATGTCGGTTGTGAAAACATGAATGGTGTGTGATGTTAATTAACGATTTTACGCTTATTGAAACTGTTTGGTTTGGTGCTGTTAGTAAATTGATATTAAATTCAGTTTTGTTTATAGTATCTAATCTAAATCTGATATTATTGGTCTAGGTGCTACTTAGTTTTCTTTTTAGCCTTGTTGAATAGAGCACGTAAAAGCTTACTTTTACGTGATTTATTCAATCTCCAATCTTAGTTTCACTTTAGGCCCGTTTTTTGTAATTGTTGCTAGTATCTATCTCAATTTGTTTAATCACAGTTTGCAAATGAACGGTCAATGCAGCGACAATGGTCGTTCGGCCACTTGTAAGATACATCATCTTTACCCATAAGATTGACGGATTCCGTCAATTTCTTGAATCGTAAGGAAGGCCGCACGCCAGTATCAAAATGTTGTTGTTATACGCAACGCTAGCTCAATGTGTTACAGCGGACTTGCAGCCTATTGTACTACGGCAAAAGCTACGGTCCGTCTTCAACCAAAGCAGGAGATCTACTCTGTGAGCACGAAACCCGTAGTTTCGTTCGAGGTTACGGGCGTTTCCTACTTCGTTTCACTTACAAACAATGATTAGTCTGAGGCTCGAACTAAAAATGAATGACACCACGATTGGACCGTTGTTATTACTCCCGATGTCTTTCCAAAACTCATGAATCCGTAAATAATAGGGAGTAGGGTTCATTTCGAAGTTTCGAGCTGCTCTCGGTCGGGTCCGAATCTGCGTTGACGGACTAAGAGAGTAGACCCCCAGAAACGAGCGGAGCGGAGAGCATACTTGCAGGAATCAACACATCCATCGCTTTCCATCAGGCGTTATCGAGGTCAAGAGCAGGCCCATTTAGTAATTAAAAAAAAACTGCGTTTGCTCGATTCCCACATGTCTCCTCTCTTCTTCTTCGTCTTCACTTTTGTGGGCACCGGGTTTCAATGATGATTTACAAGAAAAGCCATATCCAGCAGTGTCCTCTGAAGGCAAAGGACACTTCTCCTGAATCCCCCCCGCCTTATTTAAATATCAACCCATCTTCAATTCCCGTGCAGTCTCAATTCCAATTCCCGTTATCAAGCCTGGCTCCCACACTCAATCACCCAGATGAGTTAGCGTTACAAGGAGATAAATCCGGCCCGGTTACACGGCACGCTTCAGTTTTCACTTAACACGGCACAGATAACATCGGATACCATTTCCTGATGCAAGCAGGTGTTGCTGAGGGTTTCCATTGTTTGAAAATGGAGTTTTTTGGACTTTTCGATGTTAATACGGACTATGTGAAAGTTACGTCAGCTGTTTTACGAGAACAGTCTAGATTACTTAATGTTCTAGTATAAGATGTACCTACCACTATGGAACTGAATAGAAAATTCGAGAATTTTCCTTAATTGTTTCACTATTATTCCACTAGTTTTGGTTGGCATACAGGGTGTTAACAGTATTTTCACGAAGCCGTTAGTCGAGCATTCTGAACATGAAACTAAGTAACCCTACGCAAAAAATATTGTTAGGTAATGACTTTTTTTTGGGGTGAAAAACATGTTTTAGGGTAAAACTCAATGTAACGCACTCAAAACATTGTGATGGTGGATGGATTGAATAGTGTGGGGGTCGTGGAGGTGTTTAAAGTAAAGTTGTTAATTAAAAACTAAAAAAAAAAACTTGTGAAATAGTTACAACTTTGACCCTCAATATCTCTGTAACTAGAAGGTATGGACTAGAACAAAAAAAAAATGATCGCAATGATGGGGAAAACAATGAACAAACAACGAAGCGAACAGTGGTGAATATGTGATCGTGTAAAAACGGTTTTGTGATAAATAAAATTACTTGGTGTTTCACTGGTGTTATTTTAACTTTTATCATACCCAACTCACAACAATACCAGTATTTCTGTCCATTCAAGGAAAATACTTCTGATTACAGATTACAGATTACACATTAACCACATTCCACCGCACCCGCTCAAGGCGAACTATAAGGTCCGGACTCCACCAAAGCGGAGGCGAAAGAGATGTGCAAGAATTAACCAATCACAAGAGAAGCGATGTAGACTTGATTTCCGCACGACTCTTTTTCAATCTGCTCGTCTCCGCTTTGTTGAAGTCTGGGCCTGAGACTGTTTTGGTAGAAATGTGATGACAAAAATGTATTAGCTAAAAAGCTAAGCTAAGCTAAAAGTTAAGCTTAAATGTATTATAACGTTCCTACTGCTGGAATATGGCTTCCATTCTGTGAGAGAGAGTGGGTGGGGTGGTGGTGGTTCCTCGCGGGTCCTATATGGGTTGGTCAATTGTATTTGATGTAAAATCTGAGTGTAAATAGCTGTTCTCTATAAACAAATATTTAAACAACCTAGAAGAAATATGGTAATCTGTTCTTGTGTACAACGTCGTCAGAAACAACAAAAGTGGAAAGAACAATTTTACTTCACTTGTAACAACAACAACAACAGCCCATAACATCCACTACTGGACACAAGCCTCTCCCATGATGGGAGGAATTTGCCGTAATCTCCACGCTTGGCAGGCGGATTGGAGATCGCAGTGATGAAAGACTAACAGAAAACGCTGCTGCCCATTCTCTGGTCTTCGGAGGCGCAAGGTGTTCTGCCTCAGACATTAGTCGCCTTATACGACACCCGTGAGTGTAATGGGTTGGTTCTATTCTACTCTGCCGGATACCACACGGCTAACTTCACTTGTAAATAAGGTTTTAATCCCTTACTTATAAAAAGTGCTGAAAGTTCAAATAAGCTTGAGCATCAAAGAAATTATGGTGCAGATGCATAGATCTCCCCCAGACGTTAAACATTACTTAATTTTCACCCAGAATTTCTCAATGTTTTTACGACAAAGAAATTCATCGCTTTTCTACAAGTCTAAGTTTTATCCTACTGTTTATTTACTTACGTTCACTTCCAATTTTGTTGTAAGGATAAATACCGTATCGTCAAACAATGGACCCATATCCGAACGTTGTTAGGAACATCGACACGTAACGAACCCGTCACGAAAGTCGGTTTAATTCACGCCGATTTCGGCCGCACACAGTTTTCCAAAGTATCTAGCAAGGCTTATACACACACATTTTATTTATATTATTCTTAAGAGAATATAGTTCGCTATTACCATGTTTGATTTTTTAAGGGTCCTTTGTGGATTGAATTCAAAAATTGCAGAACAGCCTTTGTATCGCGCACAACTCACAAGCACGATGAATCTATAGGCGTTGCTATTTCCCGAACAAGTAGAAGTAGACTAGGATTTTTTTATGACTTATCATAAAATAACCGTGACCACCCATTACATACCGAGTTTCCTCCGTGCCTCGGAAAGCACGTCAAGCAGTTGGTCCTGGCTGTCATTTGTAGATCTTTGACACTCGTTACAGGTAGTCAATGGCCTAAAAAATCTGACAAACAGTCTTACCAAGGGGTATTGTATTACCCAGTACTTAGTACTTGTGTACTGTGTGGAGGTCAGATAGGTAGTCGCTCCATGTAATATACTGGTATTCAGCTGCATCCGGTTAGACTGGAAGCCGACCCCAACATAGTTGGGAAAAGGCTAGGCACATGATAATCTGGTTACTTTTGAGAATCTAGCTCCAGGGACGGCCGAGGTTAGTAAGGCGTTTTTATTTCCTGCGTCATTTTAGCTATCATAGAAAATCCAAAAGCTAGACAAAGTAATTTTTCAAAAACGAGAACTACGAACATTGTTTTCTAGACTGAGGAGTCAGACACGTCAATATTCACAAACATTTCTCAGTACAATGTCAAATAACAAAGTACGAATTTAGGAGAACAACATTTTTTCTTTAGAAAACTTTCAGCAGACATGGATGATTGATTTATTGACTTCCTTCACTTATATTAGTTTTTTGTAAGTTCTAACTCACAAGGTCTTTCATATTTTCTTTGTTCTATTCAAAGTTTATAAGCTTACTTAACAAAGTTCGATAAAATATAGATCACAGAGTAATAAAAAGTTACCTTCGTTTTATGCGGGTCTACCTCTGGTGAAATAATATTTTGTCACGGTACCTGCCTTAATATCTATTTTCAGAACAACCTAAGAATGGGACAAAGACCAATACATGGAAAATTTCACCTTACATTCGACCTGACTACCTACTACCAAATGTGATTGGATTATTATAAGTTTACTGATGTAGAACATTTTGGTCTTATTCTTACAGGAACTATGAAGAACAGGGTGTTAAGTTATTCATCCCCCATAGAGAAGGGAGGATCCTCCGACCAGATGGGTGTTGTGGCTCGTGGGCTACTTACCGCCCGACAGTTGTTGTCGGGTTTTTCTATATCGTCTTAAGTCGCGGTTAATTTTAATATCGCGAATGGGGAGACACAGGTAAGGATAATCTAAGATGGCGCCACCACAGCTGGTCTCTATCTGACCAATGAGGTTAAGCTATTTTGAAATATAAAATGATATTACCACATTTTCAACCAATGACGACGTTGGGAACCAGCTAGAATTTTGTTGTTAGTTCTTCATTTGTGTCATAGATGGCGCTGTAGTACTTTTTGTACTATATTGTAGTAGTAGTTTTTGAAGTAGCGGCACACTTTTTATCTATACCAGTTATCACGAATCGTATCAGGCGTAAATATACTAATCCGGCTTTTGCCCGCCGCTTCGTCCACGAGAACTTACTTTACCGGGATAACAGTCTTGGTCTATTTGTGTGACATACATCCAAATTAGTTCAGCCAGCAGAGTTGAAAAGGTAACAAATAGTCAGAGTTACTTTCACATTTGTGATATTAGTACGTATATCGATAGTACGGACGAACAAGCTATTTGGGTTACAGTTTAACCCACAAATTAGATAGTAAAATGTAAACCAAATAGCTTGTTTGATGTACATACAACCAGTCTTGCCAAGAAGTATCGTATAACTCAATACTAACTGGTGGAGGTCAGATAGACAGTAAAATACTGGTATTCAGCTGTATTTATTTAGACTGGAAGCTGACCCCAACATAGTTGGGAAAAGGGTACGCAGATGATGGATGGTGCATACAACTATGTATGTACACACATGTAACACTTTCTTCAAATCAAATGAATTTGTCACCATAGCAACAGAAGTAACTAGCCCCTTTATTTACTTCCACTAAACTCAACAACACTTCACGGAGTAGATACTCAAATCTCTTCACACTCTACTACATACATAGCACATTAGCGGTCCCATAATCCTTGGGACTATCCTTGCGTCTATTTCTGGGACGGATACAGTTACCAAACAGTCGAACAATCAATCTATCGATGGATACTATCGGGTTTCGGAGCGCATTGTCAGGAAATTCGACTTATTTGAGGACGAAATTTTCCGCTATCTTGAGAAAGGATCGGGTGATAGTTTAGTTTCAATATGTCTGCTTCTAACGTCTTTTGGGGTTTTAGTACGACGAATACTTCGACCTGAGGCAAGAGTTGATTGTCACTAACTTGTAATTTTTAACCGACTTCTAAAAAATGAGGGGGTTTTTCATTTGGTAAGATAGTCACAATGTAAAACTGATACTTGACATGGATTTGTGTGAGATACAACCATAAAAGGATAAAATAAAACTTACGACTTATAAAAAAACACAAAAATAGAAGAAAAAAACTTTAATTTCGGAAATCGGTGCCAAAAGAAACAAACAAAGTCACTGACTTCAGAAAGTAAAGCTTTTTTCCACTATTTAGTGTGTTTTTTTGCATTTTTTTTTAAATATTCTGTGTAACATGATCAGTTTATAATTTCCACACTAATGGGATGCAATCCTCTCTGTACGGGTTGATAGATGTCTTATGTCTTCGAAGTTTTTGGTTCTAGGACATGCCGCTTACTGACGTTTTGAGAGCAGTGGTGATGGAATATTATTACACAAAGTAACGCGCCTGCCTGTATTCGAATCCACGAACTACAAATAATAAGAGAAAAAAAATGCAAAAAGTGGCGTTTGCACTGCCTCGTTGCAAGCGCGACTGCTGCGCATGAGGTCCTGGGATCGATTCCCGGGTCGGGCAAAGTGTTATTCGGTTTTTCCATCAGGCAGTAACAGTCACGGAGTCTGGATTTGGGCCTATTGCCATCAACCGATGGAAAAAGGGTCGCCCCTATTACATGGGACTTAAACATAACCGGAAAAATATGGGTGTACTATTAGGCACACCTCTTTCTACCTTTTCTGGGATTACAGGCGCGATGATATGTGGAGTTTGCAAATGAACAAACAAATTTTACCTACTGAGAGTTTTAATGACTGCAACATAACTGTAGGTTCGATTTGTCATACATTTACAGCCTGAGATTTTTATGCAGTTTTACGTGCCAATAGATTTGTATGCAAATACAATATGCCTGGCAACGACGTAGTCACTTAATACACAGATAGCTGGTCTTTTTAATTTTCGATGGATATTTTTAGGTCGGGAAATCGCCAATATAGTGTAATCGTTACGGCTATCGGGTCTCGTTTGCCAATCCAAACTGAATGCAAATAGTTTGTCACTTAAGGGGGAGGTTTTAAGGAAAGGGTCCGCAAGGACCGATGCCTGCCGGGGTTGCGGGACTGTTCGAAAGAGATACCGTGACCCCGGAACACAAAGGGCGATGAAGGAACATGGATGGGTTTTAGTCAGTAAAAGTCTGACACTCCCTCCTGCTCCGCCCAGAGCGGGAGAAGTCATGATGATTACCCATCCGAAAAAAAAAAAAAAGCGGGAGGTTTTATATGCTAGAATAACAGTTAATATGACAACAGTTCTTCGTGAATGCCAAAAATGTCATAACCATCACGCTTAGCAAACGTTTTCGTTGTTGTTAGAGTTTTCTTTTTTAATTCTGTACTGTCCCATTGTGAACAATTCCAGAACGCGTCCAGATCGTCTCGCCACCTCTTTCTGGGAGTTTTTATGCCACCCATGGGCCTCTGACTTGGCTTTACATGCCGTTAAGAATAACTGTCAGGATTGCTGGTTGTCTCACGATGTTTACTTTCACCGAAGCAAGTGATCATTATAAAAACACACATAAATCCAAAAAATCAGAGGTGCGTGTCTCGGGTTTTCGAGACCTATGAGTTGGCAGTCCGTCAGACACACCACTAAGATATCACAGCACAAAGCTTCCTGATAAATATTTCCTTTCCCCAACACACCCTTAACACAGTGTAACTGATTTCAAAATTGACTCTCGCACCGCAACAAGTTGCTATCTCTGAAACTCGATAATTGGACATTTTACTGGCGATTCTGTTCGTGTAACTTTACTTTGGGCGAATAATTGCCTACATTTTATTTTTATTTTGACTGTTACGTGGTGGGTTTTGATTTGAGGGCAAAATTCGGTGGCCATCGTAAGTAAAATGGGCCACAAACGATGACCCATTTAACTTGGTGGTTTGGCGTGGTTGCTTTTATAAACTAAGTAAAGTAGTATCAAGTTACGACAAACTGTCTTTTCTCATTCGATTTTGAATTATTAACCTTCAACATAATTATTTTTATGGTTTAAAATCATTTGGAGAAATTTCAGTTTGTGGTAACATGATGTGCTAGCAACTGTATAAGAGCCAATGACAAGGAATACAACAAGCCATGTTTAAGGTAAGCGTCCACGTGTCCACATCGTACGCATCGGACGCATCGCATTAAACGGATCGCAGTATTATTTGTATAGAAAGTCACTAATCCGCACCTCATCTGTTCAATAATACTACAATCCGTTTGATGCGATGAGTCCGATGCGTACGATGCGGACAGGTGGACGCTTACCTTTATACAGACTCGGTGCTACTAGACTAGAATCATAGATAAAAGGCATTGTAGGTATTTTATCTATGATTAATATTCATAGATAGAAGGCCAATGCCTTCTGGTTTCACGACTTGACGGAATATCGAGACTACAATTAGTTTCGATATTCCGTCAAATCGTGAAACCGTGCCAAGCACTGGTGGGTCATTACATCTTCAAGATACCTTTTTTTTTTTTTTTTGGATGGGAAATCATCAAATGACTTTCCCCGCTCTGGGCGGAACAGGAGGGAGTGTCAGAATTTTACTGACTAAAACCCATCCATGTTCCTTCATCGCCCTTTGTGTTCCGGGGCCACGGTATCTCTTTCGAACAGTCCCGCAACCCCGGCAGGCATCGGTCCTTGCGGACCCCTACCTAATGCTGACTCTCTCTGAGACGCGCGTGGAACACGAACGCGCCGATCTTCATGATACCTTCGGGAGCCTTTACCATTTCAAGGAAGGAAGAGAAAACGTTAGACACAACAAACCGTTTTCGGTTATGGCGGCCGATCCTAGCGGATATTAGCCATCGGCGCAGGGGTTACTATTTTGCACAAGTGTGAGCGCAGGCACAGGTGCACTCTCTGTTCCATTACTCTCATAGTCCGATGGGACGGCAAACCGACACATCTGGAGAGAGATCAGCTGCAGAACCAACGGCTGAACGTGCTTTCAGAGGCACGGGGGTACACCGCTGACTTCCAAACTCCGGGTTACTACTGAGAACTTCTAATGAAAACTCCCAATAGAAAAATCTCAAAATAAAAAAAAACTTTTCTTTCTTTTTCTTTCAACTTTTGCCCAACCCGGGAATCAAACCCAGGTGGCCTGCCATGACGTCTTAAAGCAGGATCGTTTTGATCTTGTACCAGTGTGGGAAAGAGATCGCGCTAGACGTCCTCTATAGCTCCGTCTCTTACCCTCACTGGAACAAGATTAAAACGGTCCTGCTATAAGACGTCATGGTAGGCCACCAGGACCCTTCGTATAATTACACGATCAACTAAGCATATTCGCCCATATTCACTTCGCAAGTTCACATGCCTGCATCAAATTCCCACGCACAACATACTTCACATAACTCCACACATACAACGAGTACCTATGTACCACACAATATAATTAATATATACCAATATTCATACAATACGGATCGCTTTGAGTAGGCATGTCCTGTTACTAACGGAGTACTGAACATTTCACGGATGACTTATCCCATCATTTTTGATAGGAACACCAAAGATAAGCTCTACTTTTGCCCCGGTTACGTTTTCATGGGTTTATTGATGTAGATGGGTTTTAACATAATATTGTAACATCATTCCCGTTATCTCCGAAGGGTTAGGCAGAGTTGTACCCAATAATACATTCACATTTCGCCAGTTATATTTAAGTTCCATGTCATAGGGGCGAGCCTATTGCCATCAACCGGGCCTTATCTAGACTCCATAACTGCTACTGAGAAATTCCTGAAAAACCCAATAACACTTTGCCCGACCCGAGAATTCAACCCTCATTTCGCCACATTCACATGGGCGTAAAGTGAAAAATGTATCCACTATTCATTACTTTCTGTTATGTACAATAATTCTAGTAGAAACGAAACGGCAAAGCCACATATTTTGACTAAGGTGTAGAGTTTGTGAAGTTAGACCTTGTAGAGTTAGGGCGTGTAGAGTTAGAAGGTTAGCTCTACATGAGATCTGATAACTTCTTTACAGTGCGAGTCTTAGGGTCTCGTCTTGGCAACATTTTACATGAAAATGTTTTTTGTGGGATTTCATTTCTTTTTGTAAGTTGCTTGTGACAATTTCTTTTTTTTTTTGGTGTATTTCTTGCACATCAGAGACGCCAGAGTCCCCATATCAATTTTCAGACCTCTAGCGTCAAAATATAGTCTCATACAAAGTTCCATCCCCTAGTTTAAGGGTTCGGACGATAAAAGTTACAAGTTTTATAATTTTTTTGTTGTTTGTGTACTAATAATATAGCTTAGGTACATACCAAATTTCAGCTTTCTAGGACATTAGGAAATACCCTAAGTATTTTGATGAACATCAGTCAGGGACGAAACCAGTTTTAGGTTTTTTAGATATTAATCAAATCTAAAATATAAGAGCTATGCAATTAAAACTTTATACGTTTAATAAGTCCGCTATTGACAACATAATATCCCGAGAATTTTGTTTATCTGGTACAATCCAAACCCAAGTGGCTCGTCTTGGCGGAGGCACTCCCGTGCCCCCAGATATTATTATTCTGTTGCCGCTATGATGTTCTTACGAAAAGGGCATTATTTATTTATTTATTTAAACTTCATGTACAATAGCGGTACATAGGCGGACTTAATGCCACAAGGCATTCTCTACCAGTCAACCTTTGGGTCAAATAGGAAAACATAGTGATAGGGTACAAGGGCATTTTTCAGCAGCCATACCTACACTATTTGCCTAAGAAGTAACAGCCGTACAAAATTACTTTCCTTGTTTTTAACTATGACTACATTTAACAGAAATCAAATTAAAGTAACGGACACTTATGGAAATTGTTTTAAATCTAAAATACTTTTGGGTTTTGAGGTTTTATAAAGCATAGCATTAATCCGTGCGTTTCCAGGAACTACAGTTTTTTAAATTTATTTCATTGACCAACATTTGATCAAAAATAAAACATAAAAAATATAAATTGTAAATAAAATAAAATAGTTTTACCTTTAGGCACTGCGTTTCCAAACGTTTACGTACGTGTACGTCAAGCTACGTGTCAACAATGTGAAAGGTCTTTCGTCATGTCATAAATTTGTTCACTCAAATCTATTTGCAGCAAAAACATCATACCCATAAATGAAGCGCGAAACTGATGGAAACTGACAGAAATCGGTATCTACAAGTATACATTAATATTTTGTCAGAATGGGTCTGAACCTTTTCGTAAACTCTGCTTAGTCATTCATTCATTACTCAATGAACGGAAATAATTTATAAATTCAGCACGTGTAAGATTAAAATAAAACGCAAAAAGGAATTAATTTGCTGAACAAAGCTATAAAAGATACATACCTTTGTATGTATTAAGGAGACAATTTTCAGAACATACAGAAACTATACGTTTTAAAATCCCGTAATATTATCGCCAAAAAAAGAGGAGCTCGTAGCTAAATAATAACAGCCGTGCGGGTCAAACTTCAAGATTAAACCGTGCTTACTGAGGTTGGTCTGTGGATGGGTAACCAGCATTACATACTGAGTTTCCTCCGTGCCTCGATATGCCGTTAAGCCGTTCGTTTCGGCTATCTGTAGATCGGCCATTTGTATAGAAGTATGTTGAGGAGGTCAGTCGCTTCATGTAAAAAATACTGTTAAATGATAAATGATGTTTATTTTGCAAGTAGGTTTTTACAAACACTTTTACACGCACTTTTTAAAACTAGATGGGGCCGGTGTTTCGTACCTGACTACTCTGAGAAGAAACAGCCGAAACAAACTCAGAGGTCATAGTCTCTTTTGAAGTCCAGACATAATCTTGCTCAATTCACATGAGGACTATGCAGATTAGTGTCTGAGATGGTCTTTTGAAGAAATAACCACACAGATTTGAGTGGACCTGTCCAGTCATTGCAAGCATTCGTCAGTTATCGTGTAGCTCGACTTATAACTCAAGGAGCTCAACGAAACGACGAACAATACCAAAGAAAGGACATTTGGGTAGGTCGCTTATAGTACTCAAGCTGCCAGACAGTTGTGGGAAAAAATAAACAAAAAATAAAAATGTGACCCACATGGTCCCCACATTCACAATAATCAAATAATATTAATAACAAGTTCTTTTCAAAATGAATGTAAATAAAAGTCACAAAAATCATTAAATGTCTCAATGATAATAAAAAGTAAAATACTTAATGAAATAAGTATTCATGTCAAATCAGTAAATGTCACATAAAATAATAAAAAAAAGTAAAAAATAATAAAATACATGTCAAATCATTCAATGTCAGAGTGTATACAAGAAAGGAATCAACAATAAACGAGCGAAGTCCGAAATTTCGCCATTCACAGAGCAAATTTAATTGGAGCAGCTTGATCCCTAGCCTTTTTATCTTCGAGATAGTGATTAACATGATAGTAGGCTTTCAGGCATAACTTCCGTTTTATGAACGATTTGAATTTATTTAGACTTAGTGCTTGAATATGGCTCGGAAGTTTATTGTAAAAACGTATACATTGGCATCTAAACGTACCCCCTATTTTTTTTTAACCTCGTTGCAGGAACAACAAATTTGTGTTTGTTCCTCGTATTTAAGTTGTGGATATCACTGTATTTTTTAAACAAATTAATATTTTTGTGTGCGTACAAAAGGTTTTCATAAATAAACTGAGAGGGCACAGTAAGAATATTAATCTCTTTAAATTTTTCTCTGAGGGAGTATCTGGGTCTTAATTTATAAATTGAACGAATTGCCCTTTTTTGCAAAACAAATATTGTCTGAATATTGGCGGCATTGCCCCACAAGAGAATACCGTACGACATCACGCTATGGAAATAACTAAAGTAAACTAAACGGGCTGTCTCTAAATCAGTTAAATCGCGAATTTTTCTAACGGCGTATGCTGCAGAGCTAAGTTTCTTCGACAATTTGTCTATATGCGGGCCCCACTGAAGCTTGGCATCCAAAGTTATGCCTAAGAGCACTGTTACTCAGCTGCGTCTGGTTAGACTGGAAGCCGACTCCAACATAGTTTGGGAAAAGGCTAGGCAGATGGTGAAGAATATAGCCCAAAAAAGTGGTTCTAAGTTTCAATGAAAAACATATAATTATCAACCTACTAGTTTACTAACTGTAAACTGGTAGTCCAAACAATACAAACGTCAGGTTTTCAGTTGTTTTGCTGTAAATATTCCCAGAACAACAACAGTTTTGCCAATTAGCTTTGATACAACATTTTGTTGCAAGATGTACGAAATATGAGCATCTATGTACAACGTGAACTGCGGGACATGTTTGAAACGCATTTTGTACTGAAATGTAGCTAATTATCTTTTTATGTAGACATTTTTATTCGTGCAATGTTACTTTGTGGTGCATAAATCAGTTACTAGCAACCCGCCCCAGCTTCATATGGGTCCACCTATCGGGTCCAAAACTATCCTATCTTTCAAGTTCAAACTTTCATGGAATCAGTTGGGTGGTTTCGATCTCCGAAACCACCCATCGCGAGTACGAAAACAAACATAAGAACACGTCATCATCATCTTCACCATTTCAGCCGCAAAACGTCCACTGCTGGACATAGGCCTCCTCCAAGTGTCCCACATTGACCGGTCCCATGCGCTCGCATCCAGCGGATTCCCGCAACCTTCACCAGATCATCGGCCCACCTAGTGGGAGGTCTTCCAACGCAACGTCTTCCAGTTCGCGGTCGCCACTCCAGAACTTTTCGGCCCCATCAGCCATCCGTTCTGCGAGAAACATAATTAAGATTTTATTTTTTCATTTCAAAATGAAAAAATAAAATCCTAATTAATAGTAATAGTAATCGAATTAGTTTCTGGTAGTTAATCGAGCTCTGTGCTACAATAGGGAATATGCATAAATTTTCTTTTTTTTATTTCGATACGGAATGTTAAAGTACTATAAAAATAATGACAAAAAGCGAAAACAAGACATAAATCGGCCAAACAACACAAAAGTTTTAACCATTTAAACTTTTGTTTCTATCTCTTTCTAGATAACCGGAATTTAGTATAAATTTTGTACGTCGATGCAGCGAATGACGTCATTCGCTGTATCGGATCTCTCTGTCTAATCAGCAGTTTCAAATGCTTATAACTTAGTATTTTTTTATAGATATTAAAAAAAATATTTCACTTTGCTATTTCTGATGTTATTACGCTTTGTTTAGAGTGATAAAAAAAAAATCATGCATATACCCTATTGAAGAGGCATATGACTAACAAAGACCTGGAGGTCTACCCTCTAAGCACGAAGTCCGTAGTTTCAGCCGAAGTTACTCCGTATCACTTACGGACATAAGATACGTTAGGAGACCGAACTAAAAATTAATGACAACACGATTGGTCATCTGTCCTTACTCACAATGTGTTTTCAAAACTTATGAATCCGAAAATAGTGTAGGGTTCATTTCAAGGTATAACCTAATTTCGTAAGGGTCCCGTATCTTCATTGACGGACTTAGAGAGTTGACCCCCTGCTGTAAATTCATGTCGATTAAGTTATCAAAGAAACTGAATGGAATTTAAATGACTGCCTCGTTGGTCTAGTGGTAGCATGAGTTTCTGGGTTCGATTCCTAGGTCGGGCTAAGTGTTATTTAGTGTTCCCATCAGGAATTTCTCAGTAGTAACCACGGTGTTTGGATTTGTACTCGGTTTATGGCAATAGGCTCACCCCCTATTTCAAAGGACTTGAATAAAACTGGCGAAATGTGGGTGTACTACGAGTATCTATTCGGTACAATTCAGCCTAACCTTTCAGGGATTACAGGCGTGATGTTATATTGTGAATGGAATTTCAAAAATAACTTACATTTCCTATTTACACCAAATACCATATTCAACTCTTAACAAAATTAACGTCTGTAATACCAACACTATCATAGGTTAAGACGTTACAGGAATCAACTTTGTCCCCCGAGACATCTTTACAACTCAGCTCAGTAAAGGCATCGGTGCGAAAGAACCCGAAGCATTTCCGAAGCCTCCGTATGTTCTTAGAACGATCACAGTGTGGATTTAGTCGTTAGGGATCTAAAATATCCCTTCGCGTTTCCAAGGAGGGTATCCATGAGGATTCACAAAGTAAGTGTGTTGTTTTTAGCCTATAAGAGATGAGTTGAGTTCCGTGTCGTCTGTATTAATACTTTAGCATGTTTAATTGTTGTGCTTCATTAGTGTTATTGCATTGTGTGGCGTTCCACTGCCAGGAGTAGCGAATTATTTATGCACTAGCTGACCCGCGCAACTTCGTCTGCGTCACATAAGAGAGAGAGGGTTGGAGAGAGTGGGTCGTAGGCGCCTATAATACTGAGCCAAAGGAGCACATCATTACGCATAAATTATGCATAAGTACCCATCGGGGATTATAGGTGTGATATTATGGTATGTGTAAAATATGCACATTTTACTACACTAGTTGACTCGCCAACGCACCACCGCTCAGGCCGACAGTCTGACAACGACTGACCGCCCCACCTGAGGTGAGGTTCGGGCCTCGGCTTAGTGCGTCATTGATAAGAGGGCAGCAAGGGACAGCAGGCTGGGTCGGATCATTATTTGGGGAATTGGTCGTTACATGCTCAGCGTCTCGGGCTGGCTCGTCGACCAAGGGTCGGGCAGTGATGTTACTGGGGGGTCGCGGAGGGCCTCGGCGGCGGGGCCGGATTCGCGGTTTAAATCGGTTCTTGTATCTGTTCTTGCGTAGTGTACTGGTTTCCCTACAACTTTCTTGAAGAAGGGTGATGGGATCTTCGGGTGGGACAAGAGTGAGCCTAGGTCGGCGAATTCTAGATAGGTTGGAGAGGACGTAGTTGGCTGCTGAGGAAATCAGGGGGTTTGGGTGTTTTTCGACCTTATCGAAAAAACCCTTAGGCGTTTCATACATTGAACTATAGTGGGGATCTTGAGGTCCACATGGAGTTGCTCATTCCTAACGTACCATGGGGCTCCCGTGGCCTTTCGTAAGAATCGGTTTTGGAGGGTCTGCATCTTATGGAGGTGATAGGGTCTGGTATGTGCGAAAACGGGACATGCGTATGTCATGATAGGCCTAATGCACGCGGTGTAAATACGCAATTTGCACTTGAGTGACAATTTGCTACGTGCGTTCAGAACAGAGTGAAGCCTACCGAGAGCGAAGGCGGCACGCGAACGCACCGTCTTAATGTGCTCACTAAAGTTTAGGCGCTGGTCTAAGATAACTCCCAGGTACTTATCTCGCTTTTCCCAAGGGTACTTATCTCGCTTTTCGCTTTTCGCTTGCCAAACATGGTAATCGGTTTAGGGATGGGGGAGGAGACGACGGGGTCTAGAGAAAAGTACCGCCTGGCTCTTGTCGGGATTGACCTCGATTCTCTATTTCCGGAACCAATTGCCTAAGGCGTTTGCGGATTTTTGGAGAATGCGGGTAATGTTGGAATAGCTTCTACCAGAGTAATAGATGGCCATGTCGTCGGCGAAGAGGTCTAATTGGGTTGTTTTATTTTTAGGGATATCGCTGGTATATAGCGTGAAGGCTAATAGTGATATCACCGATCCCTGAGGGACTCCTGCGCGAATCGGATGTGGGGTTGAGAGCGCACCATCAATGCGATATCGGAATGTGCGGTTTGACAGAAAGTCACGAAGGATGAGCACGAGACAATCAGGCACACCGAGCTGGTATAGCTTGTATATCAGCCCGTTGTGCCAGACCTTGTCGAACGCTTTCGCGATATCGAGAACAAGGCACCAGTCACCAGGCCTCGCTGAAGGCGGGCGCTGATGTGCTCTACTATGCGGTGCACTTGTTGGACACAAGAGTGTTGGGATCTAAATCCAAACTGTTCTTCAGGAATTAAACTCTTTGCTTCGGCGTAGTCTTTGAGACGCTTATAAATAAGCCTCTCGTAGATTTTGCCTAGGACATTGAGGAGACTGATGGGACGGTAACTACTTGGGGAAGAAGCGGGTTTACCCGGTTTGGGGATCCCGATTACGGCGGCTTGTTTCCACGACTGAGGGAACATGTTATTTGCCATGGCGCTATTGAAGATAGCGGTCATTAGCACTATGAGGGCGGGAGAAAAGAGTTTGAACACCCTATTGGTGATTCCGTCTGAGCCAGGGGCTTTTCGGTGCTTAAGGCCTTTTATGATATCCTCAACTTCCTCAGGGGCGGCTGAGGGTAGGGGATCATCTGGGTCTTCTACGGGGGGAAGGGAAGTCTGACGTTCGACTTCAGCATCCACCAATGCGAGGTGAGCTGGGTATACTCGCTGGGTACTGGGGGAACATTGAGTCTCTAGGCTGTCAGCCAGGCATTCGGCTTTGTCGTCATCGTCAAAAGCGACGGTCTAATCGGGACGAATGAGAGGGGGCACAGAGGCGACCTCAGAGGAGGTAGTTTCCTCTGTAGGTCCCAGAAAGCCTGGTGGGTCGGTTCGAGTTCACCGAGCATCTTGTCCCAGCGCTCTTCACGCAGTTTTCCGATGCATCTGCTTACTTTGCGTTGTAAGTGACGAATAAAAACTTTGTTACTGGCGCAGGGAAAAGAACTGTAGGCACAGACGGCTGCGTTCTTCTCGGTCACAAGATCACGCACATCATCCGGGAGTTTCCAGCGGTGATCATCCGCCGGAACTTCCCTTGAACATTCGTTCAGGACTGATTGTACGTGTTCTGTGAACAAGCTGATCACGGCCTCCGTGACTGACCGCCCCACCACTCGGACCGGGACTTATAACCGAGCGACGTGCGCGCCCGAAACAACGTCACAATACTGTTATCGGTTTGTAGTGTGACAATTTTGTCAATATACATATATTGATATCAATATTTATTGATATCTACATACACTACAGTAAGTAAATGAATAAGGTATTCCATTCAAAAATACAAGATTATGATTTTTACGTTAGAAACGCAATTATGCTGAGTCACGACGTACAGTCAACTAACAAATTTAATTCAGACTTTTTGGGCCTCTGACCTGACGACTATCACAGATCTACAAATGACAGCCGGGACCAACGGCTTAACGTGCTTTCCGAGACACTTAGGAAACTCGGTATGTAATGGGCGGTCACCCATCCACAGACCAACCTAGGCAAGTGCGGCTTAACCTGAAGATCGACCCGAGCGGTGGTTATTATTTAGCCACGAGCTCATATAACGTGTAAAATTACGATAATCCTCCATATAATCAAGTGAATAGAATGCTTGTCCTGTAGAATCAATGCGTCGCATTCAGCAACCTAAACACGTACTTTACGGTTGAATGTATTGCGGGACGTCTTGTCGACATCTGCGTGATTGCATTATGTGCGAGAGAGTTTACAGATTTACAATATTCTTCAAATTCATCTGTTTGAAACCGACTTTGGAAATGAGGTTATCAAATAGAGTCTTTTACATTTAATTTTGTTATTTAATATAATGTTATAATTTTTACAAACTGTTTATAAGATAGATTCATTTTATATTATTTTAAGGTTTTAGTTATTTTAGTATAATTTTGTTTGATTGTTTAATTATATACTTATGTTGTCCTTTTATTGTGTGTTGTGTATGTTTTTAATATTCTTTATTATTTTGTTTAAAGATGGTATGTCTAATATAATTTCAGTGTAGGTATATTTAGGTGTTTTCAGTATTATTGTTTTGTTTGATGCTTATAATAAGATTTATGTATGGTGTAGGTACTTCTATTATGTGTTTATGTTTTTGTTCATTTTAATGTTCCTAATGTAAAAAATATGTTGTAAATTTGCATGCTATTGTTATGGCGGAATGTGTGCTCTATAACATTTTTATAACACCCTGTATTACCACATTTTATGCGAATAAATATACTGGTGAAAGGTTATATATATATTTTTAAATGAGATGTCTTTCAACCGAGGTTCTAACTCCGAGGTGAATGAACTGATACAGTAAAGTTTTGACTCCAATCATTCAGCTTTTAAACGAAGCATCGAAAAACTGTAGGTACAACATATTAACTGAGCACCAAATGCTTTTTCTTTTTCTTTCACTTGTATTTTCCCGAATGGTTAGGAAAAAGGGAAATAATCTTTGTTCGTCCTAAGTTTTGGTTTACATTTTTCAATGTAATTTGTTGTTTAAACTGTAAACCAAATAGCTTGTTCGACCGTACACAGACCTACATTACACGAGTAACGTTTAAGCCCCATGTAATAGGGGTTATACCTATTTCCATAATCATTATCATGATCATCCAGTCTGACTCCAACCACTGCTAGGAATAGGCTCTCTTTTTTTGTGCAAGCTCCACGCTCAATCATCTTCCCATCAACCGGGGACAAATCTAGACTCCGGGCTTCAATAGAGAAATTCTTGATGGCAAAGCCTAATAACACTGCTGGACTGTGATAAATCAAGTTCATGAACTTGATGAAGCCTTCAAAACCAAACAAAATTCACAAAGCTATCCATGTCGAAAACAATTGACGATCACGACAAACGTCGCTCAATCATGCCTCGTTCAAACTAGCAAGCCAGCTCGCCTACACTGTTTACGTGCGAGTTAAAACGGGCTATGTATCAACAAGTCGGCAAGCAGTGAGGCGAGCGACGCACTCGTCCGTGAACATTGAATGAGCGGGTGACCGCTTGTGAATCAACTGAAACTTGTTCAGCTGCACGCTACTACACTATTTATACGTCACTGGTTTTTCAGTAAAGCAGGCAGTTTTACATAAAACTACGATCTCAATTCATTCAAATCTATACGCTGCCCATCTTTGTACATATTGCTAAGGACTAAAATCGTCGTTGTAGGTGGAAAATCTTGCTCGAATCAATAAGTTACGTTTATGCAAGCGTGAGAAATTACTATCCAACATTGACTTTCATAACGGGTTTCCGTTTAGATAAAATAAGATAGATAAGATAAGATAATAAGATAGTGGTTAGATGCGAGTTTATCATAATTTTTGAGACAGAATAAACTTGATACTTGATACAGTCTTGCAGTGTAAATTTCAAGGTTGGTCGAAGTGTTCACATTTGTCAGGCCGATTACAAGGAGGAAGTACATCGGAGTACTATCACTATCTATAATTATGTCGGATCCGGTCATGGGAATGAAACACAAGCACGCCAGTGGTGACATCACACGACCTACTTACCAGTCTACCCCACCATGGTGTGCTTCTACACCGCTCACGGCGAGGCGGACATTCTGGGTCTGATCGCAGCGGAGTTGAGACATCCTGAAATTGTACCCAATTCATTGTGCCCCGTGTTATTGTGTTAGAGTGTAATTTCAAGTTATTTCTTAGTAAGTGTATCGCATCCAGAATGTTTTCATAACACGATACCCATCTTCTGCCCACATAATACTCGAACCTAACGGAATAAATCCTGACAACCCGACATATACATACCTACGGAGAAGTAACTTTTTACTGGATCAGTAGAACCAGTATTTTGCAAGTACTATCATGTCATTGTATCATCCCACCGCAGGACAGGCTCTTTCTCCCTTCTTCACTGACCCACTGCCTAGCAAACGAGAGAATTGTTTCAAAAGTAAACAACAAAATCTGGTGTGACAAAATTCTATAAAAATAATAACATCATGGACCCTTCGTACAGTTGTGAGATGCGAAGTTGTAGTCTTAAGAATTCACTCTACTTGCTAACTGTCGTATTTATTATAGTTTTGAAATTTGTAAAGACTTTTGAAGTTTTTCGTTAGAAATGTCACTTCTTTGATGTTGTCTTCAAATAAGATTGTAGAGAGTTGTCTATGTCTTGTTGTAATTGGTAATTAAAGATTTATGATTCAGTAAAGCAGTAGAAATAATACTACATCATTTGTTTTATGAAAATGTCATGTGAAAAAATGGAGAATGACATATACGGCTTTATGAGTAGAGAATAAAACGATGAATGAACTGTGTGAAAGATGACATCTACAGCTACAGGCTACAGGGATTGTCTGCTGAGATGTCAACTAATTGAGAAATATCGAAGACGAAGACACGTTGCGGAGCATGTCTTCAAGCACGAAAATGACGGTGATGATGACTTAACCATAGATGTTTCAGGATTTTTATGTTTTATATACGAGTATCATGACGACCTCTACCAATAAGCCCATTATTATATAATATTAGCATTCTTTTTTTTACAAGCTTTTATTTAGTTTCACCTGTCCCGATGTTTGTCTGTAATCAAATCTTGCAAGTTAAATTTGATCCACTTCCCGGTTACCGATTGAGCTGAAATTTTGCACGCATTTGTATATTGCGGGGCAATGCAATATTATAATAACATGGAACTGATCTGATGATGGAGCTGGAAGGTGGCCATAAGAACTCTATAATGAAATGACCCCACCCCATCGAATTTGGACTAGTTTGATTTGTCTTGATGAGTACTTTGTCTTTAGATGGTATCCAGGGTCTGATGATGGAGCTGGAAGGTGGCCATAGGAACTCCGTTATAAAACGACATAACCCCATCCAATTTGGACTCGTTTGATTCGTCATGATGAGTACTTTGTCTTTAGATCGTATACAGAGTCTGATGATAGAGCTGGAAGGTGGCCACAGGAACTCCGATATAAAACGACATAACCCCATCGAATTTGGACTTGTTTGATTCGTCTTGATGAGTACTTAGTCTTTAGATTATATCCAGGGTCCGATGATGGAGCTTGAAGGTGGCCATAGGAACTAGGCCCACCGAGTTGGGGCTCGTATGTTGTCTTGAAGAGTACTTTAGTCCTAAATAGTAACCAGAGTTTCATGATGAATTTGGAAGGTGGACATCATCATCAGCCTATTAATGTTCCCACTGCTGGGACACAGGCTTCCTCTCAATGAGAGGGAATGGGCTATAATCCACCACGCGGGCCCAGTGCGGGTTGGTAGATGTCACATGTCTTCGAATTATTTGGTTCTAGGACATGGCCGGTTTTTTCACGATGTTTTCCTTCACCGTTTTGAGAGCAGTGGTGATGAAATAAATTACACAAAGTAATGCGCCTGTCACCCACGACTTACTGTTCGTAAGTCGGGGCCGCCACCACTGGGCCACCGCTGCTCACACCATCAGGTGGAGATAGAATCTCCGTAATAAAACGACTTTACCACATCGAGTTTGGGCTCGTTTGTTCGTCTTGATGAGTACTTTGGTCCTAGATGAGTACTTTGGTCCTAGATGAGTCTAATAAATATATTTTCTTACTTTCTGTTTTCTTTAGATATTGTGTGCTCAAAACATTGCATTGTGCGTACTACGAATTACTACGGGCTACGGAAAAACGCCGCTACGCGCTACGACCTATGCCGTAGTAAATCCCGAATCATAAATACTAAAAAGTTAAAAATAATATTAAAAGTAAAAAAACTTTTTTTAAAACAAGCTTTTTTTTTAATGCGCTAAAAAGAATAAAATAAACTTTTCCTTTAAAACTTTTACTATCAACTTATAACGTCATTACACAATTTATATGATTTAAAATCTTGTCGCGAGATTTACCTATGTAAATCAACAAGTAAATAAAATAAACAGATCTAATTGATTTTAATTAAAAAAAAAAACAAACTAAGTAAATACGAGTAGGTACGTAAATCTCGCGACAAGCTTTTTAATCATATAAATTGTGTAATGACGTTATAAGTTGAAAGTAAAAGTTTTAAAGGAAAAGTTTATTTTATTCTTTTTAGCGCATTAAAAAAAAAGGTTGTTTTAAAAAAAGTTTTTTTACTTTTAATTTTATTTTTACATTATGGTTCAGTTCTTGATAAAAATGAAAACAACGAATATTTAATTTTTTTGAACTTATTACATTATGGTTCAGTTTTTGAGGAAGATTCTCTCAGGGGGGAATAGTGGAATAATTCAAAATGAAAAGGGGACTTTCTGGATTATTTTTACATTGAAGTCCAGTTTTCCCCCTTGAGGAGGATTCTCTTAGGGGGGATTTGTGGAATAAGCCCAATCAATCAAATTAATTACCTATTCGAAACAATTTAGGAAGAACGTTGTTTAATAAAATAATATTATATTTTAAACATTATACTCTACAATGTTACGTCTATAAGTTCTCATAGCTATTCCGACACTAATGTAAGCTATTGGAAAAACGTTGCCACGTCAGATTAACAGACTGTATTCACACCGCAGCGAGTGTGTGAAAAGCTGAGTGTTCATAATAGTGATCGGGACTAATAGGGTAGATCACAAAAAAAAATTAATTAGTTCGTCAGACAGATTTCCAAAAAATATTGGACACATATTTTCTTTTTTCACGTAAACAAAAAATAAAGAGAATCGTGAATCATGTTAAACAGCTAAAAAATAAAGCACGGAAATCATGATGTGTAAATTTTCAAAGCAACATCATGTAGACTAATCTAGAGTCCTTAAGCTAGAACAACTTTTTTTTAAAGCTGGTCAGTCGATTTAAAAGTTATCTGGTGAGCACATGTTTAGTCATTAGTACCATATTAATACAATAGATGTCGCTGCATCTTACATTTGATGATTAGTTCTTCTTGAACACTTTAAATTCATATTACTTTTGATCGAATTAACCGATTACGATGAAACAAAAACTAAATAATACCTCAAGTGTTAGCTATTTATTTAATTATACGTAATAATTACTATTATTTTGTTATTTTAATTGTAACAAATATTGATTTAATTTTAAAATAGCAAACTGTTGAATTAATCGATTTAATTATTAAGTATTAAAAGTTGTGAAACGATGACACTCGGTCGGCCGCCATCTTGTCGTTTACGCTTATAAAAGCAAGCAGCACAGCGACCGAGGGCCATTCGTTACTTCATCATCGCCTCGTGCACATCAACGACATTGTGTTAATTTTATGTAAGTACTTATGTTCTTTGTTCTGTATGATTTACACTGTTATCTATTATTTACCTAGTTAATTGAACTATTTATGAGTGTGATTACTGTTCGTGTATTAAACTATTGTGAATAACAATATATCTGTAAATATTCTATGTCAATTCATAAAATAAACCTACTAAATAATAAATATATATTTTATTATTTCACCACCTAACGACCTTCTAAAATAAGGTGGTTTACACAAGATACGCACAATTTTTATGTATAAAAGTTATCTACATTAGTTTCGTAAATTTTGCGATGCTTTATCATCGAAACAGACAAACAGACAAAAATTCCAAAAATGCTGAAAATGACGTCTGTTGCTTATTATTTCACACCCTGGTATTTTTTTTTGGAAATATTGTCGATGTACAAAAACGACTTTTCTACAGATTTATTGTAATTATGTATGGATAGAAGAATAGATATAGATACAGATAAAACAAAAACAAGTATCCAATATTTTTCGATAATCTAACTGACGGACTAAACAGAATCATATTTTTTAGTCAGTTGTCATCCCTATTACAGAGAGGTTTAAGTTTGTGAACTTGTAAGTTTGAATGTAGTTAGGTAATCTTCGGATCTACTGATCCGATTCACAAAATTCTTTTACTTACAGGACGCTATACCCATTTTCATAGGCTACATTTAAAACGTGCCCATGAGTTAATTTTCGGTTATATCATCATCTGCCTAGTCTTTTCCCAACTATGTTGGAGTCGGCTTCCGGTCTAACCGGATGCAGCTGAATACCAGTATTTTACATGGAGCGACTGCCTATCTGATCTCCACAACCCAGTTAGTTCTGGGAAATACGGTACCTCTTGGTTGTCAGACTTTTTGGGCCACTGACTACCTGTAACAGTCGTTACAGGACATATCTCTCTATATCAGGATAGATCTTTGACAGTCGTCAAAGATCTACAAATGACAGCCGGGACCAAAGGCTTAACGTACTTTCCGAGGCACGGAGGAAACTTGGTATGTTGTATGAGGGTAGTCACCCATCCACAGACTAACCTAGGCAAGCACATAAACTACCTGTGTGCAAAATTTCATCCAAATCCGTTCTGCAGTTGTTGCGTAAAAAAGTAACAAACATCCATACATAAATACATACAAACTTTCGCGTTTATAATATTAATAAGATTTCTGATAAACACTGTACAATCAAGCGATAACTAAAGATTTACTTTGCAATACAAGAAATATTATAAACATCAAAATAAAAAACAAAAAAACCTTTTGTAGTCACCATGACGCACATCATGAATACTTGGGTACTTGACTCTATAAGTTATATCAAAAAGTCCCTTCAAATGTTACGCTACGGTGTGAAATACAACCACATAAGCTGACCGTCGTATATTACCGCCGACCACGCGAGCGGCGCGTGTTTACACCGCCATTTTAGTATTAGCTTCACGCTATTTACTGAAAGGAGGTGGGTGGTTTTACAAGCTAGCTATTTTAAGGGCAATCTTCCTACACATATTTTGATAGCGTTATAGAGTGAAGAAAGGTTGGATAATAATCAGCTAACGTAGGCTCCGACGGCTTGATTGGTGCGTTGGTTGTGTTAGGACTTTGCAGTGAAAAATGCATTTTCATATGGTTACAATGAGTTTATTATTAAACGTTTTAGGAAGACGCTTTCAACACAGCAATTACATACAATAGCCGCCATTACTTACTTGCTAATAGGGATGTGCTACAATAGGGTTGCCAATTTACTAAAACTATTTTATTGTTGCTCACAGGTTGAGCCCGTGACGTCAACAGAGAGCAGTAAATTCCTACATGAAGAACTATGACTACTTTGACTGATTTGTCGTTTTAAAGATACTATACCGACTGCGTGCTCAAGTTGGCCGCTGCCGATCTAATTTACTAGATGGGGTTTAATCGACCCATATTGGAGACAATGCGAGTGTGGAGTCCCAATACAGGATTTGCTACATCATCTCTCCTGCCCGTCGTGAACAATTAATTGCACCCGGGACTGAGCTGTCCAAGTTGATACGTACTGGTTGGACAAATCTGAGTCATCGATTCGAGAAGAGGAAGACGGTCCGATCAAACCAGTACGGAAAAATTGTGTACGCAGCTTCGGACACATACAACTCCTCTACAAAAAATGCCTACTTAAGGTTCCGCAGATTGCAGACCAATACTCCAATCCAGTTTTTGTCAGATTCTGGTCCGAAATCTGTTTGTATCGGTTTGACTTTACCACGAAGTTCTCCCATTAAATGGGAGCAATACAGCACTGCCCACAATATGCACTAAAACTCAAATCATATAATACAACAAAAAATCTCAACTTCTGTAAAATCGCTATCTAATTAAATTCGGGGTTTACAAGGCAAAATCGACTGCTCCTTTTGTTAAAATGTAACCTATGTTACCCGGACCATAATAACGAATCGATTGACACCTTATTCATCAAAATCGGACGAATGGTTTTAGTGCTACGGAGTCCTCCGTAGCACTAAATATACGTAAATACAAACATACATACATAGGCTGCTAAAAACATAAGCCTTCCTTTGGCTTCGCCGTTGTTGGGTAAAAAACACGACAACATCAAAAAGTGCCAGGTAAAATAAAACTTCTTAGAATGACACCAACCACTACTATATTTATCAATTAAAACACTCCAATCTTTAAATTATAATCTTCCAACGCGTGCGGTATTTTTGTTAGTTGGGCCTCGCATTACTGGCAAAATCTAATAGTAGGTACACAAATGCCTACCTCTCCCGGGATTAGAAGAAAAAATATCATAAGGACATGACTTGCATTTAAAACAACAACAAAAAAAAACACAATAACCCATGCAAAGCATAACAAATATCTCTATAAACACGACAGGGCGGAATAAAAAAAGTTGACGTCGTCATGACTGTGACAAGAAGGTTTACACTCCTCTGTCAGCATGATAACATAAGATGTTTAGTTTACAGTGACATAAAAATATAATTAGCAACAGCCATGTGTTCCCAGAAGGCATGCAAATGTACAAAATACACTAGAGATGCTAGGTCATAATAATCAAGTTAGAGAATGTCAATACTTATAACATACGCACGAACGCACGGTAGAAACGTTAGATAAATACTTCGATTTGTACAACTACCCCAAAGCTTTCAATGAAATTGTTTGCAACAAACCCAAGCAGTATTGTCATAAATATTTGAGTTTGAGTCTAAAGAGCGCACCGGGCTTCTGGCGCTAATAGATTTTAGGTATTTCTAAGCAGGACGAAGCAGGACTAAAGCGGATAAGGGTGAAGCGTGGTGGCTCTGGTTAGAATGGGCTGAATGCACGCTAATTTAGGTATTTCCTTCATATTATTCAAACAAATACACATTTCGAAAATGTAAAATGTATGCGTTATAGAAAACTTGTAGTTTTGTTATTATTCAAAATCTGATGATCTTCCGTGAAGTATTTACGCCATACTTAGGGTTTATTTTGTTTTTTAGAGATTACTTTGGTTTTTTTTTCTATCGAGTTTACTAAAAGTAATCGTGTTTCTAAAGTGTACGATGTATAGAGTGAATCCTTAAATATCTTACATATTAATGGCATAACTAAAGGATAAGTAATAACGATGCAGCAACGGATAAAGCGAATGCAAATATTTTGGAATTACGTATCGTTTCCTCGGAGCGCTCTTAACCGTTTGCGGGCCCAGGTTGGCCGCTTTAGAAATAATCTAGCCAAATGGGGTATCATTAACCCGTCCCAAAGACAATATCAGTTTGGAGCCCTTCTGCAGGATATGCCCCACCTCCTTTCTTGCACATCCTGCACAGCCACCTGCACCTTCCAGGATTTAAACGAGGCCAACAACAGAGCTGTGCAACATACTGGTCGGGTATTTTGAGTCTATCGACACGCAAAGAAGAACAAGATCAAAGATATGAATAAATTCTTAAAATTATGAAAATATAATTATGTGAAACAAGTATTTTTTTATTATATTTTATTTATTCAACACTAGGGCCATGGGGTCCGAGTGCCCACCTAGTATTTCGGGAAATCGCCAAACGGTTGGTCGACTCTTCATGTGACCAGAGGGCGGGCCTATTTTTTGGCCAAAGAATCAGCATTGCCATCCAACGTGGCAATGCTGCCAGCCTTCTGGGCACTTTTCCTGTTGACAGCGATGTGGACGAATTTTTCGACGCCCTGTAACCTTTTTTTTTTTTTTTTTTTTGATATTTGTAAAATATTTTTATTTCTTTTTATAGAGTTAGTGTGTAAATAATGTAAATATTATTAGTCTGTGTTTAATAAATTACTTGTAAATCAGTATTTTTAGTTTTAAAATCGACGTATTTACGTAACGTTTACACCGTGCACTGTATGCTTAGTGCGAGTGTCATACTAAAATTTTACGTTAACGTTTACGTCGTCAATAGTGACAATCGAGAGCCACTGAGAAAGAGTGGACCTTTTCGAGCACATCGCTAACGTTTACATGTTTAACGCGATTGCAAGTTACAATTTTGGCAGTTTTGACAGCTCGAGTACAAAACGCAGTCACTGGCGACCGCGAAAAGTTGTCACTTAAGATTTTGTGGCGAGAGCATCGTGAGAGTGGTGAATTTAATTTAATTTCATTATGTGAATAAAACTTACAATGGAATCTCGTATTATTTCGTTTGGAGAATGTTTGAGACCGCAAAAGCACAAGATAAGCACAATTTAACGCCACAAAAACGTAAACACGGTCACGCAAACATAGAGTAAACGTAGTAGCGTGCGTAGTGTTCCACTACAAGCTACTCGGGCATTATTAGATCATTTGCTTAGATCTTCATGCCTAAAAAGTAACAAACTTAGTTTTACAAACGTCACAGATGGATCAACGTCACTCACTACACACCAAAAGATATCAATTACACTATTTGCTCCATTTATGTCACCAGTATTTCAAATTGGGACGGGCTAGTCTTTATTTTTAACAATAATATTCAAAACTGTAAGTCACAACACAAACTTTCGTAAACACAAACAAAACTATGACCACTGACCACAGATAAGTACCTAATGTCGTCTAACTTCGTTGTATAACCACCACTAATTGAATAGGCAGTCGCTTCTATTATGAACACAAAATACGAATGTCCATTTATTTTGGCTGGTTACTAATGTACGCAACACTTCTCAGGGTGAATTAACGCGAAACGAATGAATGTATTATTAGATCTCACACTCTCAAGTTAACAATAGTCGATGCGTTTAAAAATATCACTCACAAATTATAGTTCTCGCGTATTACGCTAGGTGGCGCTTACCCAGCGCCATACAAATTTGCATAAAAATAAAATAAAATAAATAGTGTTTTATTGCGGCCAAAAATAACCATGTACAAAAAAAAATACAGTAAAGATATCACAAAAATATCATTCAATTAAATAAAAATCATAAAATATCATTCGTAAACGTTAACGCGCTCGGTACGTAAAAAAAACTCGCACTAAGCACTCTGGTGTTAAGGCGTTCTGATCCCTTATGATAGAGGTCTGGATCTAGGTAAACATTATCCACAATAAGAACAGTCTCGACATAGACACCGACAATTTTTTCGTGAGTTATTATCGATCGATAGTTTGCGATTTTTTCGCTATCTATGTCGAGACTGCCGCGCCCAGGACAAAAAATTAAGGGCAAAGTGTCATAGTCGGTAATTATAGTTCACAAAGCTCAAAGGGAAAATTGCCACAGATAATACGGACATTTTGAAATCCCAAAATTGTTTCCAAACTATTAGCGTTTGAAGGTACAATAGACTTTCACTTTAATAGTAGGTACTTTTAAAGTTTGAAATTGAAATTCCTAAAGTTTTCTTGAAGTGTCATTGACACTTAAACTGTATTGCCTTTCGTCTTTCGTACTTATTATAAACGTACTAATTTGAACCTTAATCAAAACCTTCCAAGTCGAAAATAATTCATCTTCTTCTCAAAATTGACAGTTAAGACAACTTGACAGAAAAGTATAACTTCTGAAAATGATTTACCTTATTACTTAAGATAAAACAATAGTGTAGTTACTCATTTTCATAATGTATCTGCTCTGCACTTGTTTTTCTAGAAAAAAAGAATCCATTCAATCCATGTTCGTGTAAGCGTACCCTTAAAACCCACATGTTTATACGAACATAATATGTAGATCTTATATACCTCTGATATTCTAGACACACCAAGCCTACATCAAACATGAAATTGCTATCACATACCCGAGGTACTTTGTAAAGCCACCTGACACCAGGCAGAACATGAAAATGCTAAGAAAATATGAAGAACAGTAGGTAGGTAGATATTATTTTGTTTGATGTCATACCACAATACATCTGGTGAAGTCGTAAATGAGGTATTATCGCGAACTTTTCTCCACAAGCAATCGATATAAGAGACAGATTCAAGAGCGAGTCAACTAACATAGCAATTTTGGACAAAAATAATTAAGTGTTACAAGCATAATATTATAATAATTTATTATCCAGTGTTACTACCAATAAACCGCCGCACAACTTTATACTGATTGGAAAGCTGAAGGTCTCCGCTACAGTAATTCAGAAGGTTCCTGGAGGTACGACCTATTTTATTAGGGTTCCGTACCCAAAGGCTCAAAACGGAATCCTTTTACTAAGACTCCTCCGTCCGTCCATCTGTCACCAGGCTGTATCTCATGAACCGTGATAGCTAGACAGTTGAAATTTTCACAAATGATGGATTTCTGTTGCCGCTATAAAAACAAATAATAATAAAAATATACGATAGTACGGAATCCTTTTTTTTTTTTTTTTTTTTTTTCGGATGGGAAACTTCAAACGACTTCTCCCGCTCTGAATTGACGACTTTTACTGACTAAAACCCATCCATGTTCCTTCATCGCCCTTTGTGTTCCGGGGCCACGGTATCTCTTTCGAACAGTCCCGCAACCCCGGCAGGCATCGGTCCTTGCGGACCCCTTCCTTTTTGCTGACTCTCTTTGAGGCGCGCGTGGAACACGAACGCGCCGTCGACATGGCCTGTCGTCATGAGACGGACGGACGGCGAGCTAGCCCATAGCCCACCGTCCACAGGCCCGCGCTAGTACGGAACCCTTCATTCGCGAGTTCGACTCGCACTTGGCCGGTTTTAGATAACTAGCTTTGCCCCGTGCCCTTCGTTCGCCTGAAATTATTGTTAAAATATTAGGTATCAATTTCACGGGTTTTTTTTTGCACAAACCATCATACTTTTTCTAAAATTTTGATAAAGTTAAATCAAAATATGCTTAAATTACTCACTAGAACATCAGCTATCTGCCAGTAAAAATCGGTTCAGCCGTTTCAGAGATAAGCCGGAACAAATAGAATAGAATAAAATAATTTATTTGCATTCAATGTACCTTGACATTGTCAATTCAGTCCTGTGCCTTCTTCTGTAGCTTTCGGTGTTTCTATAAACAAAGAATATCCTATACGTGTCACCTGCCTGTCACTTGATTCATTGAACAAAGAAACTCTTCTGTGGCGTTTTGTTAGAAACAAAACGTCCAGTAAGGAAAATTTCAAAAAGACAGAGATAGCAACCTACCTACCTACATAACCTAACCGGCTAGTAAGTTATTGAAAAAAACCGTAAGTAAGTAAGCTCCCGTGCATTGTTGGAAGCGAATATAAAAACTCTAGTTTACTTTAGAAGTGGTCCTAGTTACTGTTACAGGCAAAAGGTAATTTGTGAATGTCTTAGAAAACATGTAGCATATACTTAAAATGTCGCTTTGAGTTAAACCATTGTGTTTAGTTAATGGATATTATTATTTTGAATAGCAAGTGACTTCACACGAACTTTTACACACGCGATTTTTTTTTTCGTTGGACTGCAAGTGGCATATGGTCAATTCACACCGAGACGCGACGCATATTTTAATAGAGCTACTCAAAATATAAGTTTATTTACTACACGAAAAGAACATGTCATTGCGTAAAATCACTGGCCCCTTCCAGTACCGTTGCGCCACGTCGCGTCGCGTCACGTCTTGGTGTGAACTGACGCTTAGCCCACGTTCTAACTGAAGCAAGCAGCGAGCGATTAGGTGCTTGTCGCTTTCACGTGTCATTCATTTGAAAACTGCTAAAGCGATTCCTCGTTCGCTAAACAAAATGTACGCGAGTGTCACGTGTTTTCGCAATGATTGCTTTAATTTAGTTAAAAAAATATCTCTTCGGCAAGCCGCAGGAGGAGATAGTTTCGAAGAAGGGTACACCCATATTTTTTTTTAACTCAATTAATGCCAAGAAACAAGGAACAAGGAACCAAGAAAAGAAAAAGAAAAAAATATGGTGGAAAAATAAAGTATTTTGGTCCAAGGACCAAAATACTTTTTTTTTTGTTCATGTTTAAAATCTTTAATTAACGGGCAGATGAAGGCTTTACAGCTGAAAAATAGTTCTCATAAATTTTAAAATCCTCCCTTAAGAGTTTAGCATGGAAAAAAAAAATTAATAAATTAGTTTTAGGTGCATTAATTAGACTTTAGGTGCAAGACCAATCCGGGGCTCCGCAGCCCCGGATTGGTCTTGTTCCGGGGTTACGGTATCTCTTTCGAACAGTCCCGCGACTACAAAACAATGATCGCAATAAAGGGGAGAACAAAGTGCCTTTCGGCTTCGTTAAGGGTCTATTTACACCCTTTATGGAAACCCCACATAAACTATAAATTTTAGTTTTGGGTGACGAGTTTCATGTTAAGCCGCGATTGGTTAGGTTAGTCCGTGGATGGGTGACAAACACAAAATGTGCCGGACGGGCGTGATCCGCTGAAGGCGTGGATGTATAACGTGTACCTAGCGGTCTGCCTATACCCTTTCTACACCGAGCGCACGTACTTCGCTCTCAGACGGCGCTGACGTCCTACACCTATTTAACTACAGCCGCTCTACGCAATCTCAGGCGTAGACCCTAACGGGGGTAAAGGGATTACTGGGAAATAATACACTGATAAACTTTTATAATATGTTGTGTTTACTAAGGTACTCCAGAACTTTACTGTAACGAGAACCCTGATTCGCTTCCTGATTTTTGGAAAACTTTAATGAAAATTTTGATTATCCAAATATACATCTTTTTTAAAGATTACAATTTTGAGCTTATATTTAAGTACATTATATACATGACATCGCTTTTATATAACGTTATTTTTGTACAGACATAAAATTAACGATGATCTTTATTAAATTGAGAAATTATTTCCAAAAAATCAGACAACTTTTCCTATAGTGGCTAGAGGCTTCCAGGCTAAATTACACGAAAACTATTGCTGTGACTGTAAGTATATAATTTCTATGTACTAGATGAGTACATGGCCTATCCAAACTGTTACTTATTTTATCGTGTCTATATTTTTCAGCCTGTAACGGTCCTTCCACTGTTATTCTGTAAGACAATTTTTTTCTGTTATTGACGAAGATAGCTGCGCTAGACTGTCATACTCTCGTCAAAGTGGTTTCTCTAAAGAGCTAAGTTATCAACAAAGACTATGTCCAGGCCTAGGTCGCAACCTAGGCTACCTGGACTTTACTAAATACTAAATTAAACTATAAAACTCCACTTGCGAGTTTATATGAGTCTAGCGCTTATGTAAATTACTGTATTACTATTCTAATCACTGAAGGCACTTGTTATTCTGCCACTATATTGCCCATACACTGACTCTACACTTTTTTTTACTATATAAAAAAAAACACTATATGCTGATTAGGTGACGCTCGTCGCGAACAAAAACAATTACATGCGTCTCTACTATCAACAAAAACCTAGTGATACTGTGAGTGCGTTTTGTCGTGAGTTACAATCGAGATCCAGTAGTGCGGGTGGTAAAGAGGGTAGACAGATTTGACTGCTCATAATAAATAATTTTCGCCCTACCCGCATACCTCTTCAGTATTCCCGCGATCATGATGCTTGCAACAGCGTCGAAATATCGGGAGCTCATAAATAAAGAAAATCACGGATATTATCCCGTAAGTACTTTAAGTGTAGTGAAAAACCGTGAAAGTCTAAAACAGTGCAAGATATATGTATGTTTAATCGGGCCATCTATAAGTCGTGATTTTTTATAGAATCGGAGAAATGGACCAGGAAGACATGTTTAAAAAATAGGCTACGATTTTTGCGTAAGGTATATAATACACGAGACGGAATGGGACGCCGTCACCTCCTTCTGCGAAGCAGTAATGCTAGAGAAAGAGGTGGCGGAACGTGAGAGGGAGAGAACCTCACAGCGTCCCGGCCGCCGCGGGAGACGCCCCGGCCACCGTAGGCGCGGGCCTGTGGACGGTGGGCTATGGGCTAGCTCGCCGTCCGTCCGTCTCATGACGACAGGCCGTGTCGACGGCGCGTTCGTGTTCCACGCGCGCCTCAAAGAGAGTCAGCAAAAGGAAGGGGTCCGCAAGGACCGATGCCTGCCGGGGTTGCGGGACTGTTCGAAAGAGATACCGTGGCCCCGGAACACAAAGGGCGATGATGGATCATGGATGGGTTTTAGTCAGTAAAAGTCTGACACTCCCTCCTGCTCCGCCCAGAGCGGGAGAAGTCATTTGATGATTTCCCATCCGAAAAAAAAAAGGTATATAATACAAACACCTAGAAAGATCAAAGTATTATCTATCACGCACACTATTATAATCCTTTCTGTGACGTGAACGCATGACGATAGTCCCTGTCGTAAACATACGGGGGTGTACTGTAGGCGGGACCGGGGAAGATTGTAATCGCTAGATGTGACTTTACCGCCGTTGGGTGTTGGAGAAAGTACATCTAGGTTCGCGCACACATTTGTGCTCTAGTCAACGACGATTTTGGCTACACTGAGATTCACCGCCATGACTTTGTAAGGCCAGGCCAAGCGACCCGAGATAGTCCTATCTCGGATCGCTTGGAAAAGTATAGGAGAGTAACATTTCCCGTATAGCGCAAGGCTACGCTAAGGGCTATGCTTGGAGTCTCTCTGAGGGATCGCATCCGGAACGAGGTGATCCGACAGAGAACTAGAGTTGTCAACATGGCTCACGGAATAAGTAAGCTGATGTGGCCGTGGGCCGCTCATAATAAATTAGCCGTAAAAGGGGGAGACGTGTTCTTGAGTGGAGACTGCGAATCGGCAAGCGTAAGGTGGGACGCATTCAAGCTCGGTGAAGCGGCGATCTTTGCAGGGTGGCTGGTAGCAACTGTATGAGAGTTGCCGAGAATCGAGTTGAGTGGCGTGGGATTGAAGAGGCCTATGTCCAGCAGTGGACTGCTGTAGGCTGATGATGGTGATGATAACCAAGCGAGGCAATACTATTGACATGTCGTTATCAACAAAGTAGAGTAATGTGATCATTTTTTGACGCGGTAGAACGAATCTAACAATTTGAATTTTATGGAGGGACTGTTGTTACAATGGCGATTGTAATACCTTGTTCGTTATAATTTGATGTAAGCCCACTCGTTGCTCAAGTATATTTGGCAACCCCATTGACTAATGACATTATCATTAAGATTTCTAAGATTAAGCGATGTGTGTTTAAGATTAAGCGATGTGTGTTTAACCAAAATTAATGTAGTGTTTTTTTTTAAATAAAAGTTTTACATTAAAAATATATATATATATATATCGTCCTATAGCCCGGAATGACCCAATGCTGGGGATAGACCTCCCTTTTCTTCTGCCACACTTCCCGGTTCTGTGCGTCCCAGATTCAGATGTTTCCCGCGAGTTTGATGATATCGTCAACCCAACGAGCTTTAGGACGACCCTGGTTTACTAATAACAAAAAAAAAAACCTATAGGTAGGTACACCTCTGCCTAACGTTCCGGGAAAATACAGGCGCGATGGTTAATGGATTTACAAGCGGCTGAGACACCACGTGTCGCTATGTATCCGTTATTTGTTGTTGGTTCTTCATTTTGGGCGTATACGTGCGGTATAATTAAATTGATTTAATTCAAATTCATTACATCCATATATTGTTAGTAGTAGTATAACTTAGCCTGATATTAGTATTAAATTAAATTTACAATAATAAACAACCAGAATGTCAATGAACTGTTCGTTCAATGGTACGGTGGTTCGTTGGTGGTATTTATATATATATATATATATTTATGGTATTTTATATATCCTTGTAGTTTACCTTAGTATTTAGTATTAATTAAATTATTTTCAGATGTACACCTACCACTGCTTGTCTCTGCATCACCCAAAGGTTGACTGGTAGAAAATGCCTATGGCGTTAAGTCCGCCTCTGTACTTTGTGCTTGAAGTGTTAAATAAATAAATACACCAATTTATTTGGATAAGTGTCTGAACACTTACCCACCTTCGAAGGAGGGGAGAGTTCCACTGGTGAAAACACATTTAGGATGCCATTGGAGGAGGAGCGCAAGCGCGCCAACATGGCTAGATTTCAACGGAACATAATCAAAACAAATTAGAGATTATCTAAAATACAATAATTATTGTTAGACTTGAGTTAGACCGAGTGGCAGCCACATCAAAAGCCCTGTCACCGCCGCGCCGCCCTGTCATTCACAACCACATTATCTGTTAACCGCTCTAAAATCAATTTTAAACCACAGAATAAAAATAATCGATTACAAGTTATAAAAAGTGTTGCAATAAATCAACTAAATCATCGTGCGCCCTTATGTAATTATATTTTTAGTTTATCTGTTTATTTATTGGAACTGTCTGGTCAGACGAATTTTCTAATTTAATAACTTGTATTAAGTTTTCACTACAAAGGGTTCGTCAATACTTTTGATAATCTCAAGAATGCCTTTAACTCCCGTTAAATTATGATTAAACTAATAATTGCTTGAGTATTTAAAAAATATCATCTCGAAAAATATGAGGTTTGATCTACTAATTCTACTTGATAATATTAAATTTTATTATTGCATGCAGTTATTATTTTATTGCCAAGTTTTGTTTTTGTTAAACTAGCCGATGCCCATGGCTTCGCCTGCGTATAAATTATAAAATAAAACTTTCCTCGAGAACCATTCTATTCATTGGTGAAAACAGCATGAAAATCAGTGCAGTAGTTTTTGAGTTTATCGCGAATAGACAGACAGACGTGGCAGAGGACTTTGCTTTATAATATGTAGTGATAGTGACTAGGCTAGTTAATTATTATAATGGTTAATGGTAGTATTACAAAATATTAGATAATGTTATCTTATCATCAGTTGTCTATTTATTTAATGAATGGCTATTTTTTCCCTCTTTCCCACTCCTGCGCAAAGGCGTCCTTCCACTCCTTCCAGCTCTGACGGAACCTGGTAAGGTTTTCCCGCCATCTTCTACGCGGCCTGTCACGATCTCGCCACACTGTGTCAGGGCACCAGTTTCCTGCTATTTTGGCTCCACAGTTTGTTGGGGACATGTCCTGTCCAGTAATTTTTAAGTTGAATAGCCTTTTGAGCCACTTCTGCTATATTTGTTTTGGAGCGCAGTATTGTGTTTAGAACAAGAACCGTTAATTTAACACCTAGTATACTGCGCTTCACTGTTTGTTGGCAAACCTTGTGTTTGGACTTTTGGATTTTAGTCAAAGACCAAGTCTGTGCACCATAGGCTAAAACTAACGGATATGTCCGATGCAATTTGCCTTCGACAAACATGACGAACTTCAAAAAAAAGTTTCATTCTCTATTTAGTTCCTATGAGATGAATTTACTACCCTCTCAAGGAGCTTTTGTTCAAATATCACGCTTCAAGACCCAGCAGGCTTAGACAGTGTGAGTTCTATCATTGAGTTTAAAATTCTTACTTAAATGGAAAGTTTATTAATTACAGGGTCATTAAAATTATTATGTACATTATATACATACTACAACTATAATTATATATAATTACAAAAATAAAAACTAAAAGTAAGTACCTACATCAACGACGTTAATAAGCGTCAAAGTACTCCTCCGCATCGCTGTCATTCGTAAACGTGCCCAGGAGACTGGCAGCATTGCCACGTTGAATGCCAATGATAATTCTTTGGCCAACGAAAACGCCGGCCCTATAATCAAGCGCAGTGTCGACCAGTCGGTGAGAGATTTTCCTAAAAAGGAGACGCGCATTCGGATTGTATTTTCAGCTGTAACAACTAATGATTTGCAGTACAATTTAACTGTTACTTTTCTGGCATCTTTCATTTTTTTTAATCATTAAGGATTAGCTTTGTTAATCACTTTCTGTGCAAATCTCATCTACTTGTATGTATTATGCCGCATCCTTAGCGGTCCTTCGACGCAAGGACAGTAACACTTGGATTAAAAGATTTTCAAAAAAAGAAGTCAAAAAACAAGGAAAGGGTTTGTAAACGGACAACAATTATTATTTAAACATTTTTTTTTCTTTGTCGGGGGCTTTTTTAATTTAAGTTTTCTTCTTTTTTTTATTTTTTTCTTGTACCAACGTGTCCTCATAAAAAAACCTCCCGTATATTTCCAACGTAACCCAGTCTTCATATTTGCATACAAAGTACGGACGCGGAAGGGACACGCATTTTTTTCAACCGAATAATGGCCGCTAAATATTTTAACGCGGTCTTTTCCCTTAAAAGATAGTGTCGATATTCTTTTATTTATAACGCCATCTACCGGTGTAACGACGTACTGAATTATTTTTTATGTTTACCTTATTGTATTTATTGTGACACGATTATCATAATAGAGGTTAGTTTTGTTAGTAGTTTGTAAGGGATATCAAAATATGTTACGAATACGTGCTGGGAATAAAATAGTTATCGTTTGGCAAAGAATTCTTGAAAGGCCTAGAAGGGGAATAAAGATAAACAGGGGTGTAGTTTAATAACAAAGAGAATTAGAATTATATTTGAATGTCTTTGGGGTCTGTTGTTATAGAAATAGTTTAGTAGTAGCACACGGAATAAAAAAAGATGAAAAAATAAAAAAATTGAAAAAAAAATAATGAAAATACATTGGAATTTTGACCCCTAATATCTCCGTAACTAGAAGGTTCCCAGGTATGGTGTAGAACAAAAAAAATATCGCAATGACGGGGAGAACAAGTGCCTTTCGGCTTCGTTAAGAGGTGTTTTACACCCTTTATGATTGTGTCGCGGGCCTGTGGACGGTGGGCTATGGGCTAGCTCGCCGTCCATCCGTCTCATGACGACAGGCCGTGTCGACGGCGCGTTCGTGTTCCACGCGCGCCTCAAAGAGAGTCAGCAATAGGAAGGGGTCCGCAAGGACCGATGCCTGCTGGGGTTACGGGACTGTTCGAAAGAGATACCGTCACCCCGAAACACAAAGGGCGATGAAGGAACATGGATGGGTTTTAGTCAGTAAAAGTGTGACACTCCCTCCTGCTCCGCCCAGAGCGGGAGAAGTCATTTGATGAATTCCCATCCGAAAAAAAAGTATATGATTGTGCTATGTGCCTCACGGCTGCGCCAAAAAGGTACATTTCAGCATTTATGCCAGACAGATGATGCTGTCTGACGCTGATCTTCCAATGAACCTTAGGAGGGTAGGTAAGTGACCGAAAACAGTTTCAAAAATAAAATACCTACATTTACTTGCATTTTTTATCAGAACTCGCACACACACATTCATCACATAATTATAACCTAAACGTTAATTGTTTATTATTTCATTTAATTATAAATTAAATGAATGCAATGCTGCCAGTCTTCTGGGTACGTTTCCGAGTGACAGCGATGCGGAGGAGTACTTTGACTTTTATTGACGTCGTTGTATATATTATGGAGGTTCTTACAATTAGTTTTTATTTTTGTAATTATATATAGCCACAAATGTGTAATTTAAACAATAAAATAAACGTAATACTTTTATAAATAAATAAATGCTTACAAATAAATAGATAACGCAGCGGTGGCCCAGTGGACTTACGAACAGTAAGTCGTGGTTTCGAACCCAGACAGGCGCATTACTTTTTGTAATTTATTTCATCACCACTGCTCTCAAAACGGCGAAGGAAAACATCGTGAGGAAACCGGCATGTTCTAGAACCAAAAATTCGAAGACATGACGACATCTACCAATCCGCACTGGGCCCGCGTGGTGGATTTATAGCCCATTCCCTCTCATTGAGAGGAGGCCGTGTCCGAGTAGTGGGAACATTATAGGCTGATGATGATGCTGATGAAATAGATAACCAATCATTTTTTATAAATAAATTATTACAAATAGATAGATAACGAGTAAATTAAACAATTAATGTTCAGGTTATAATTATGTGAGATGAATGTGTGTGAGTTCTGATAAAAAATGCAAGTAATGTAATTAAGAATTTATTGTGTTCTTATTTGGATGTACTTATTTGAATTTTTTAAACAATGAAATGCAATAATATATAAAATGAAATTCATTTAATTCAGATAACGTGATCCATACAGTAAAAATTAAATAAAATAAAATTATTAAAAAGAAAGTAAATTAACATTACAACCAAAAAATTAACATTAAAATCAGAATTGAAATAAAAAAACAACGTGAACATTTAGGTATAAAATCATATTTATTATGCAGTAGCACATTAGCACATTAAAAATCACAAATGACATATTAATCATCTTATTAATAATAGAAGCATTTTTCCTGATACAAAAAATGTCAAATTATGTATCTAGCCTGTCTGAAACCTAGTCATTTCTAGTTTCTAGTATCAGGAGACATGCTTCTACTCGTAATATGTAGTCTGAGCCTGTCTGAAACCTAGTAAACATGTGAGGTGTGTTTATTATATTTACGGATCGACACCAAGTAACCCTTTTCAGCCATGATTGCTTATAAGCATGGACATACGAGTATATGTCCTCAAGGTGGATGGCGTCCAGCTGGACTCGATCAACGATCTTTGTTACGATGACCAGTCACGTAATAAGTCGTCCCACCCCGTATCAGCCATACCTCCAATGCAAGACGATCCACTTGAGGAGGTGGACGGCCCGTGGTTGAATCTATCAACACCCTGTGTAGGTTGCGAATGGTGAAGGGTGGGCATAGAGCTCTGGTCTTGAGGTCCGCTCCCCAAAGACGTTCAGCCACCGGGGACACACAACCATGTACTACCCCCTACTCATAATTGAATGCAAACAGTACCTGGTGCATGAGGCATGGTGGAAATACCCATGCCAGTTTGTACGACCAACTCCTGCTGAACACGTCGTGGTACACTGCCATCGGATCCCTGAGATCCCTCGATGCGTACCGGGGAACTACGTGGGCAGTTTGCGATGCAACTAGATCCATTACTGGAGTTCCCCATTGGCGAAATAATGACTTCGCAGGCTTCGGAAAGTAGATGCCACTCGGGAAGCTCTTTAAATCTTGACAGACTGTCTGCCACAGAATTCAGCGGGCCTGGTATGTAACTTGTTACCAGATGGATTTTGTAAGGGATTAGGTAAATAGTCTTGGCGATACTTAACAAAGGTTCGGAGCGAGTCCCGCCCTGGTTTTGAAGATAAGCAAGAGCCGTCTGATTGTCGTTCTGCACCAGAACTGTTTTGTCCGCGAGCAGTACAGAACAAACAAAACGCTAGGAGTTCCTTCCTGTTGGCTCGAAGCGAGGTTTCTTGACGCAACCACGGGCCCTGCAAGAGATCTCCGTCTACATAAGCTCCCAAACCGAGATCCGACGCGTCCGTCACTATAAAGTTAGACGGTGGTTGGGGCCAAATTTTGCTCACCTCCCGAAAGTGGTCCCTCCCCTAGGCCAGGTCGGCTTGAGCTTGAGGATTTGGTGCTACCGAGGTTTCCTCATGGACTGCTCTCTGCATGAGTGCCAGGACACCGCGGAAGTTTATTCTGCCGTATAGAACTATGAAGCTGACAAACCTACTACCTTTTGGAGTTCCAACGGGGACCAGACTGTCCTGACAAGCAATCCCTCTATACAGCGATCTAGACTGAAAGCTTTTTCTCTGGTAAAGCCTTGACATTCGTCCTCATGCTCCACTCGATACCTAAAAATTCGAGATTCTGAAATGGCCTCCATGACGATTTCTCGTTGTTTATTTTCTAGCCCAGTTCGTGGAGCAGGGCCTTGGCAAGGCGTGCATGTCTCTAGAGCTTGCGCCGGGACTGCTTTACTAACAATAAGAAGTCATCAAGATAGACGAGAACCCTTACCTCTCGTAGCCGCAGCTGCTGGGCTACCCAATTTGAGAGTGTAGCGAAGGTACGCGGTGCACTTGCTAGGCCAAACGGCAGGTAGTAGCAGGAAAGTAGGCCTGGCTCAAGTCGATTTTCATCATCCAGTCGTTGGGTTGAAGAAAACCTGGTACCTTGAACATGTGGACTAGTCGAAACTTTGTTGAGCTCAGGTACCTGTTGAGTGCCTTCAGATTGAGCAACGGGCGGTTCGAGCCGTCTTGCTTCGATACCAAAAATAGGTGAGATTCAAAACCGCCATTGTCTGGAGCGGGCTCGATCACACCCTGCGCTGCCATCTTTTGAATCTCGTACCGCATTGCCATTGAGTCATCGACTGGTAATTGGCTGTGGCAATTCTTCTCAGCGGGGGCTTTAAAATGAAAGGGATTCGGTATCCCTGTATTACCTTTAAAATGTGAGGGGGAGCGCGCTTGGTCCTCCCCGCAGCTAGGAAACGACGAAGCTGACCCCCTCTGAAGGAGTTATTGTCGTCGGCAAGAGCGGCCATCCTGGCGACGCTGCTGCTGGCGGTTGCGCTGCCCACCGATCGCTTCCCAGCTGGGGGTGCCTTTGATCTAGTTGCCGGTGCAGGGGCGTGCGGCCTGTTAAATGTGGTAGTGGAGCTTGAGCCACGAAAATTCTGCGCCATTGGAAGCTGAGTCCAATGTGGTGAAGCCTGCCTACCCTCAGCGGGTAAGTTCGGCCGGCGGAACAGACAGTCGCGGCTCGGCGGGACACGTTTAACGTATTTTTTATTTTGCGGCTTTGTTGAATTTATCCCGAACGCCGCCGAGCACCGCATCACGACGCTGTTCTGAATGCTGGCCCTTCTGCCACACACAACCTGCAACAGATTTTTAGAAACTTCTAAGAACAAACTGCCGCTTGCAAAAGCTTCTGAAAGCGTGGCGTGCAAAGAAGCTGGAGCATCCTTCATTGCAAGAATATTCCTAATAGCTATTTGCACAGCTTCATGTTGAACCAAGAGCATATTCGTAATAGCGGAAAAAGATAGGTCAAGAGTTCTCAAAAAATAAGGTTTATGTTCGAACGGGGCTAATTCTTCATTTAAATCTAAATGTGTAAAAGCGGGGTAGCCAGATATTTTTTCTGAGTCTCAACATAACATGTATATTTGTCCATTCAGGATCATCGAAATGTTGACTAAATTTTTTGACTGAGTCAAGACGCTGCGTCTTCAGCCTTTTTAGTAGATTCAGCCAACGTGGTTTCCAAATCTTCTAGCTCAGGCGCCAATGGTGGGGCCGGAGGCATAAGATCAGACAGGGCGTCCGAGTCATTATTCTGCAGACCCTGTTTCGTGGGATTAATAACCCAAGCTCCACTGAAGCAGATAAACCAGGTGGCTGCACATGCGAAAGTAACAATTTAATTGAATCTAACTCACGGTTAAACTGTTCAAACCTCTTGTCGAGGACATCCAGGGGGTTTTCATCCTTGCTGCGCGAAGCGGAACGCGGTACGTGTGGCGGTATGTCGGGTGATCGCAACGTCTGCGACGGGCCCGGCAACGGTGGTGTCTGGTCCGGCAGCAGCGATGGCAAGTCAAGCATGACCTGCGCCGACATGCTCGAGGCCCCGACACTCACGTTTGCCTGCCCCGCGTTGCACCGAAGCGTTTTAGGCGACGGCTAAGACTTGTCCGAATCGGAAATATCTTCATCCGGGAAGCAGAGCCGCCGAGAACCGTGACTACGTTTAGCCATTTTTGCCGATGTAAACGCGACGAAGTCGAAGAACCAACTAAAGTCCGCGTGACAATGCTATCTATTTTATAAACTCACACACAGTGGAGAGAAAATTTATAAAAATTGTTATCACTGTGACCCAAATAATGCCGATAATACCGAGAAAGTCGAAACGCCTTTTTCACATGTTTACTAGGTTTCAGACAGGCTCAGACTACATAATACAGTTTAAAGATCCCGAACAGTAGTAAGTATCCGTAATAAACAATATTTAAGACATGAAGCGTGCTTTTAAAATAATTTAAATTAAATCAACAATAAATCTAATAAAAGAACATAATTAATTCCTTAATTTATAATTAAGGAATTAATTATGTTCTTTATTTATGGGAAACCAAATTATGTATGCTATAATTTCAGTTGTTCTACAGTGGAACCAAATCTTAGATTACCTAGTCTACCTCACAGGAGTCGATCTCATTTTATAGAATCCAGAAGAGGTTTCATGTTCCTCCGTCTTTCGAGTATACTGAATCAAATAATACAAGTACTTTTTCTCTCGCAGAGAAGACAAAGATAAGTGGTGGTTTTAAATAGTATACGGCTTTTTTGCCGATTGTACAAAAAGTAAGGAATGTAAATTATGACGAAGTGGGAATAAAATAATTAAATAGTAGATTGTACATCAAGTGCATAAAACGCACCATTTTACGGGAGACGTTTATCCATCCGAGCAAGCTTGCGAGCGAGGATAGGTATAAAGTAGAGAGTAAAATGGGTTTTATCGACGAGTTGTACACTCTACTTTTCACTTCGATTGCGAGGAAATGAAACAGCAACATGTAAAATAATAAATAGACGAAATAAAAAATATACGTTTATTGAATTATGGTTTGATTGTTTACTTTGGATGTTGGTATCCTTGCCTTGTTCTTAGAATACTAACTAAACGAATTAAACTATAGAGGTTATTCTATGAAGTTGAAGTTGTTCGTGTCTGTTGGACCGATTGCCTTGGTCTTCGACAAAGATTTTACTTTATGCTCTAGAGCATAAAAAGCGACTTTATGTCGCCTACGCACGACATAAATGAACTTTTAGAGCATGAGAAGTGAATATTATATTTTGGGACGGAAGCATACCTATTATTTGGGACAAACCAGGATTTTGTTATCCAAGACAAAACTCAGTGGGCCGAACGAAGAATAAATCTAAATAGACCCTTAACGAAGCCGAAAGGCACTTGTTCTCCCCGTGATTGCGATATTTTTTTTTTGTTCTGGAGCATACCTGGGAACCTACTAGTTACAGAGATATTGGAGGTCAAAGTTCCAACTTTTCTCAATTTTTTTTATACTAGTTTTTAAGGTCGTAACTTAACTTTAAAAACCTCCATAACCTTTTTGCGTCCATCAGCACAATATTTTGAGTGCGTTATATTGAGTTGGTTTGAGAGCAGCGATGGCCCAGTGGTGCCGGCCCCGATATACGAACAGTCGTAGATTCGAACCCAGACGTGTAATTTATTTCTTTACCACTGCTCTCAAAACGGTGAAGGAAAACATCGTGAGGAAACCGGTGTCCTAGAACCAAAAATTCGAAGATATGTGACATCTACCAATCCGCACTGGGCCCGCGTGGTGGATTATAGCCCATTACCTCTCAAGGAGGCCGTGTTCCAGCAGTAGGAACATTATAGGCTGATGATGATGACATTGAATTTTACCATAAAACGTAATTTTTCACCCAAAAAAAAAAAGTAGTTTCTTAGCAATCATTTTTGCGTAGACTTACTTAGTTTGATGTACAGAATGCTTAGTTGACGGCTTCGTGAAGAGTCAGACCCGTACCAGGAACCGGATTTCAAACTAAACGACATCATCAAAACTCCCCGTATCAACAAACTAACTGAAAAGTTAGCCAGCTGAGCATAACACCAATTATGTTAGTTATACCCGCCGGGATCAGCGTATAATTGGATGAGCTAGCTAGCCACTTCGTTAGCGCACCTAATAATGATCGGGGTAAATTAAGGCATAGCTTTGAACGGATTTGGATCATTAAGACTATTGATATCGATTTCAAGGGTTGGGAACAGTTCCCGACCCGATCAGTTACCTGATGTGATTGCTATAGAAGTAAAAATTTTCATAGCAATATTTGAGGATAAAGAAGACTTTCCATGGTCAAGTCAATCTTGCTTACTATACAGAATGTATGTTATTTGTTTCTTTATTTTGATTCTATTAGACGATACACTGTTTGACACAAGCAAAGACAATACCAAGCAGAGGGTGAAATTAGGGTTGAGGATAATGCGGATGATGAGCAACTGTATTGAATGGTGTAATTAAGGGCCTAACATGCCTCAAATGGCTTAGCATGATCTTCCGTTACGCCTAAAATACTGCAGCATTAATTTTGAAATAAACATATGGTAAAGTTGAGGATTAATGCTAGGTACTATGTGTGATGAAAACACGATTCCATAAACTTTTCTCTATAGAAAAAAAATTCAAAATTACCTACAAATCTAACAATTGGATCACAAGTTTGGATGGATGTTTGTTACTCAATCACGCCAGAAGTGCTGAACAGATCTGGATGAAATTTGGCACAGAGATAGATTATAGTCTGAAAAAGCACATAGGGATCTTTTTAACCCAGAAGTACGAAGCCGCGAGCATAAGATGGAAATCATCATATATGGAGACCGTTTTCCTAAAATTATGTTTCAGTATATCAGATTTACTTAGACATCAAACGCGCTGAACGTTCAGTTGAATACGCGTTTTTCAAGTTCCCTATAACACATCAGCCGAAATTAGGTCGCGTTCGGCGTAGCGCCAAACATTCCTTTGAGCGACTCTTTCAGCAAAAACGCATTCAATGTATTTTGCATAGCAAGCGACACATCACGCGCCACGTTACGCAACCGAAAGTTCGGCACGCGTAGTTGAACGTTCGGTGGTCCTCTGACGCGGCGGCGTCATGCATTGAAATGTGTCTGTTGCATTTTTTTTCTTCTTAGTCCTCCATAATAGCCAATATTGCAATAACATCCATTTTGCTGGGTAATTCAACACGTCACATCCGCACGCCACAAAGACACCGACTGACGACGAGGCCACGTAATTTTTCCGTCGCTTTTACTGGCGCCGATCTGCCAGGACCGGTCCGCGCAGGTAGTTGGTACAGGCAGTCTCTATACTTTGTGCCGAACCAGCGCCGATAACCGCTGAACGTCGCCGACTCGTCGCTACCTGCGCTGACCGGTTCCGATAAAAGCAATAAAAGATAACTAAATGTAAATGGTGGCTGGTTAAGACAAGTACTAAGAACTGGCATCTACACAATGCAAGTATATTTTTACAATCTTCTGCAGCTTCCACAATACATCAACATGGGCATCAATTCTTCTTCTCCTTCTTTGCATGTCGATAGACTCAAATAATGCCAGACCAGTACAAGAAATTAGTTTGCCCCTATGGTTGTGGAGCAGGATCAGCATTTAGCCAAGCATTTTTATCATCAATGTAATCCCCCAACTTATAATATGCTTGCCTACATAGTGTGCGTTTTATACAAGATTTAAATTTCATCTCATTCAGTTGAAGAATGTAGGAAGGTATTTTATTGTAACATTTCAAACAGTACCGCATGAAAGATGAATCTACTTTAGCAAGCCTGAAACCTGGCTGAACTAGTTGGTCCCTATTTCTAGTGTTATAGTGGTGTCTGTCACCTCTTCTACTGAATAAATGCCGATTTTTCCTAACATACATGATGTTTTCATAGATGTATTGACAAATAACAAGGTACTGTCATGATATTAATTTCCTTAAACAGTTCTCTTAGAGAATCGCATCTACGTAATTCATAAATGGCTCTGATGGCTCTTTTCTGCAGAATAAATATAGATTCGATGTCTGCAGCCCGTCCCCATAGTAAAATACCGTATGACATAATACTATGAAAATAACGAAAATAGGCTAGCTTCGCGGTATCAATATCAGTAAATTGACGGAGTTTTCTAACAGCATATGCTGCTGAGCTCAGCCGTCCTGCAAGAGATGTTAAATGAGGACCCCATTGTAACCTTGAGTCGAGCGTGATTCCCAAGAAAACCGTTTTATCGACAAATTCTAGTTTCTCTTGATTCAATATTATGTCACATTTGACATTTGGTAGAGCAAATCTAATGGACTTAGTTTTTTTCCCATTTTGTACTAAATAATTGGCGGTAAACCAATTGTGGACCTGCAGTAGGGCGTTATTTACGTCGTCAAGATTAGTGGCACGTCTGTTTATCCTTAATACTAAAGAAGTATCGTCAGCAAACAACACCATATGCGGATGATTGTTAAATAAATGGGGTAGGTCATTAATATACACTAAAAAAAGGAAGGAACCCAATATCGAACCTTGTGGTACGCCCATATTTACTTTTAAATCCATTGAGTTGACACTATTTATTTGTACCTGCTGCTGTCTATCATTCAAATACGATTTTACTAAACTGAGCGAGCGAGCGAAGTTTACATAAACCGTAATGATCAAGTTTCAAGATCAGGGTTTCGTGATTTACGCAATCAAATGCCTTCGAAAGGTCACAGAAGATTCCTATGTCATCTTGTGCCTCTTCCCACGCAGTAAATATGTGTTTTAATAAAGTGACATTTTTTTTTAGGCGCCATAACGAAGCTAATTATACGCAGGGTGTAAACAACCTCATCACGAAGCCGTCAGCCAAGCATTCCGTACACCAACTAAGTAACTTTAAAAATTATTGCTGGGAAACGATTTTTTTTTGGAGTGAAAAATTATGTTTTGTGGTAGAACTCAATGTAACGCACTCAAATCATTGTGCTAATGGATGGATTAAATAGTACGGGGTCGTGGAGGAGTATAAAGTCTTCTAATCTCTCTCTCTTTAATCTTACAATAAAAACTTGTATTAAAACAAAACTTGTCAAAAAGTTGGAACTTTAACCTCCAATATCTCCGTAACTAGAAGGTTCCCAGGTATGGTGTAGAACAAAAAAATGATCACAATAATGGGGAGAACAAGTGCCTTTCGGCTTCGTTAAGAGGTTTTTTACACCCTTTAAACAATCATCTGGGAGTCCTAACGATCTAGGTTTAGTGTCATGGGCTCTCTAACTATATCGTATTACTCAGTACTAACTGGGTTGTAGAGGGCAGATAGGCAGTCCCTCCATGTAAAATACTAGTATTAAGCTGTGGTTAGACTAGAAGCTGACTTCAAAATATTTAGGAAAGCTAGGCAGATGATGATATACGAGTATATGGTATTTTTTCTGTACTTTTATGTGACTAAACTAAACTGCTGGGCACATTATATTGTTTTTTTGTTGTGAGCGTTTGAGTGAATCCTTGGATGGTTTAGATGCACAATTAAGGCAGTAGGTGGCGCTGTTATATCTGCCAGGTCAAAGCAGCTTCAAGTTATTCTTAGTTAAGTAATGCCTTAAATGATATACATACTATAACTAAAACATTAGATAATTACAAAAATAAAAAGTATGTAAATGTAAGTACCTATATTTAAACATATATAAATATATTAGTTAAGTTATAGGTTTTATTAAATAAATAAAAATAAATAAAATTTATTTAATTCAGATAACATCATCCATACAGTGAAATTAAAAATTAGTATTAAAAAATGAAATAAATTATCACAAAAACAATGAAATTCAAAAATAAATTACATTAATTATCAAAATCAATTAAATAATCAGTTAATAAAATAATCAGAATCAAAACAAGATAAATTTAAAATCCATTCCAAATTAAAAAAAGATAAATAAAACATTCAAATTTAAAATACAATAAAATGAAAATTAAAACCTTCAAAATACAATAAGATAAAATTAAATTAAAGCATTCAAATTACCCGCTTAATAAAAGACACCCATATCGGAGAGGATCTCTGCAACAGTCTTCAGAATTCCGTTGCAGCTGCCACGCATTCTGCAGATCAGGGAAACAGTTTTCTTGCGAATGACGGCATGAAAGCCATCAGTTCGATACAGCGCGAACATCCCTTGATGCACTACAGAAGCGAGGCAGCCCCAACATCATCCTGAAGATGTTGTTATACTGGACGCGCAGGACATCCAGCGATCTTTTGGTGTGCTTGACCCACAGATTTCCCGTATAAAAGCTTTGACAATGGGCTTTAAACAACGTTATTTTTACTTGTTCAGAGCAGCGGGAAAATCTGCGGGCCAGCATGTTACCTCTGACCGCTAAAGAAAAAATTAAACACAGACTAATAATATTAATTTACATTATTGATTGCACACTAACTCTATAATAGAAATAAAAATATTTACCAGTATCAAAAAGTATTACAGGGTTGTCAACAGGAAAAGTGCCCAGAAGACTGGCAGCATTGCCACGTTGGATGGCTATGCTGATTCTTTGGCCAAAAATTAATAATTAAGTTATGAAAGCGTGGAGTTTACGGCAAATTCCTCCCATCTTGGGAGAGGCTTATGTCCAGCAGTGGACGTTATGGGCTGTTGTAGTAGTGTAGTAAGTTATGAAATGTTTTTTTAATGGTATCTAGGTCAATGAATGAGGTTGTCTTCTGCTTAACCGGACTATCCTGAGTTTTGAGATTGATCAATGTTTGATGTATAGGTACCTATTACCTATATTACATAATTAAGTATATTATAATTTTTTCGTGGAATGAAAAATAATAATCCGTAATAAGATAAAAACATTTTATTTTTAATTATTTATTTATTATTATCTCCTTTATTCATCATAACATCTTATTATTTTTACATTTTTAAATATTTCATAGAAAAAAACATAAAATATAAAAAAATAGTAGTCCGCCGGTGTCGGGAGCAGGGTCCAAGTCACCGGCGGTTAGGGCTGCAGAGACAGGAACTTCCTCACAATGCGAGCCGTATCGAGGAGTACTGCCTTCTGAATCAGGCCCTTGATCCAACCGCCTAAAGAGAGCTTCGATAGATGGTCATCGAAGCTCTTGGCTATAAGGCCATTGGCCGTCACGACAATCGGCACAATGATAACCGAGTTTATATTCCACATGTCGCGAACCTCGTGTGCCAAGTCGAGATATTTTATTTGTTTCTCTTTCTCAGCTTTCACGAGGTTCTCGTCATGCGGAATGGTAACATCGATTATCATTACGCGGCGCGCTGATCGGTCCATCATCACTATGTCAGGCTTATTGGCGACAATAGTCCTGTCAGTAATGATGGACCGATCCCAGTACAGCGTGACATGGTCTTTTTTGAGAACTGGGTCGGGCACATACTTGTAGTACGGTACCTCAGATTCCACAAGTTTATATTTCAAGGCAAGTTGCTGGTGTATAATCCTGGCTACTTGGTTATGCTTGTGCAAGTACTCGCCGTTAGCCAGACGAGAACAACCAGAAATAATATGTCTGATGGACTCACCCGGAAGGTGGCATGCCCGACACACGTCAACCGTCCCGTCCTTCATAATATATTTCCGGTAATTGTTCGTCAACATAACTTCGTCCATAATCGCACAGACAAAACCTTCAGTTTCCCCAAAGAGGTCGCCGAAACGTAACCAGGACACGGACGCTAGAAAATCTACATCGGGCCCATAAAGAGCCCGGTAGAAGCGCCCGTGAAGCTCTTTGCCTTGCCATACTTGCTTGCGGTCATCGGTGGTAAGTACCTCAGGTTTGTGCCAGTTCTCTTTAGCCATGGACAGCGGGGTGAGTCCCTTGTCCACTGCGACCACATCTCGGTGCATACCCACCTCGGCTTTTAAAAAATATTCTCTGAGACTGCACACCTCGCGGTTGTGGAGGGTCTTCGCATTTAAAAAGCCTCGACCTCCGCACTTCCGCGGGATGTACAGTCTCATAACCGATGATCGTGGGTGATGCATCCGGCTTTCGGTCAGCAGTGTACGAACTCTTCTATCCAGGGCGTCGAGTTCGGTCTGAGTCCATTTGAGTATGCCGAAAGAGTACATTAAAACCGGCATGACCCAACCATTGAAGGCGCGCACCTTGTTCCCGCCTGAAAGAAGGCTATTTAATACCTTTCTCAGGCGACCGAAGAAGCGCTCCCTCATCGATTGCTTCATGTCAGTTACATTAATGCCTAACGCTTCCGACATACCCAAATACTTATAGGTTTCAGATGAGGAAAGAGATCTCAGCTGTATGGAGTCCGAGAGCTGAAGTCCCTCGGACTTCACAATCTCCCCTCGCTTTACATACATAACTGCACATTTGTCCACACCAAATTCCATCCTGATGGCGCTACTAAAAGTTTCAGTTACTTTCAGTAGCTCCATCAGTCGCAATTTGTTGGGGGCAAAGAGTTTCAGATCATCCATGTAAAGCAGGTGAGATATAACCTGACCATCCTTCCTCAACCGGCAGCCTAGGCCTGAATTCTCCAGCAATGCGCTTAGAGGATTCAGGGCTAAACAGAACCAAAGTGGACTCAGACTGTCGCCCTGGAATATTCCCCGCTTAATCCATACAGGCTCATCGCTCCCCTGGATCTGTCGACATCCTGGATATCGAAGGACAGTCTTCCATTGCCCCATACATGACTCAAGAAAGGTGCGTAGAGTTGTATCTACTTTGTACAACTCCAGCACCCTCATGAGCCACGTATGTGGCACCGAGTCATAGGCCTTCTTATAATCTATCCAATATGTCGACAGATCCTTGCGAGATCGATGAACCTGTTGGCTAATGGCCATGTCGATGAGGAGTAGCTCTTTAGTACCGCGGGACCCATTCCTACATCCATTCTGAGAGGCTGACATGATGGAGTTTTTGTCAATGTGTGTATTAATTTTCACTCTCAGAATGGATGTAAGAAGCTTGTAGATCTTCGACAAACACGTGATCGGTCTATAATTTTTGGGTTCCGTGGGACTACCTGACTTATGGAGCAGGTGGGTAACGCCTGTTGTTAAAAACTGTGGGAGGGACCCGGACTCTAAGGATGACTGGAATTGCGATGCCAGGCAAGTGTGTGAACTACTAAACCGTTTGAGCCAGAAGTTGTGCAGTCCGTCCGGTCCCGGGGATTTCCAATTTGGTAACGGACGAACTGCTCTGGCTACATCTAAAGGTGTTATAAAAATTGGCTCCATTTCTGGGATACGTTCACACACTCGGTCGACATCACGTATCCAGTCAGCCTCAGTATGATAAACGGGTACCGACCAGATGCTGCGCCAGAAAGAACTCGTGGCGGCATCATCCGGGCGGCACACATCTGTCATACTACTCTGTCAAGAAAGTACCGGGAAAAGATCAATAATACACAAAATGTCTGTTATTCATCCAAATTTATTTTATCACCTTCAAAGTATGCTCCTTTAGAAACGATACACTTGCGCCAACGAATAATCCATTCATCAAAACATTTTTTAAACGCTGCTTCCGGAATTGAGTTCAGTTCTCGCCGCGAATTCTCCTTTATGTCTTCTATCGATTGAAAACGGGTGCCACGAAGTGGTAATTTGAGTTTAGGAAAAAGAAAAAAGTCAGCAGGAGCCATATCTGGTGAATATGGTGGTTGCTGGATGGTATTTGTTGAGTGTTTGGTCAAAAATTCCTTCACAATGATAGCCTTGTGCGAAGGCGCATTGTCGTGGTGCAAAATCCAAGAATTTTCTTTCCACAAATCTGGCCTATTTCGTCGAATTTGCTCTCTTAAACGCCGCATAACGCTCAAATAATATTCTTTATTTACCGTTAGACCTTCCGGTAAGAATTCAGAGTGCACAACACCGCAATAGTCAAAGAAAACAGTCAACATGACTTTGACTTTTGATCGACTTTGGCGTGGTTTTTTCGGTTTCGGTTCAGTTGGAAGGCGCCACTCCGAAGCTTGTTGACTAGTTTGCATGTCAAACTCGTAAACCCACGTCTCGTCACCAGTAACAATGCGTTTCATGAATGTTGGGTCCGAACTGACTCGTTCTAGCATGTCCTCAGCGACTTTCATGCGATTGAGTTTTTGGAGAAAATTCAGATCTTTTGGGACTAGCCGAGCAGCAACATGTTTCATACCCAAATGATTAGTTAAAATGGTACGTATCGACTCGTAAGATACAGAAAGTTCAGCGGCTATCTCTCTCAGAGTTGAATGGGGATTTTCAGTCACTATTTTCTTCACTTTTGCGATGTTAACTTCAGTTGCAGACGTTGACGGCCTACCAGAGCGAGGCAAATCTTCCATCACATATCGACATCCATTCCCGATACTTTTTTGACTGAATGTATTTTGCTCGGGTCGCTCCCAAGCTCTGTATACCCACCTCTCATCGCTCTGGAACATGCGATTCTGTGAATACCGATCAACCCGCCGCTTATACCTCCGAATACGGTTCGCCCATGCATAAACTTTCTGCTTCAGGAAGTCGATGCGCTCTGTGACACGGGACATGTATTCTTGAGGACTGATTTCAGTCCCCGAGAATGCCCGCCTCACAAAGCGCATTGTCACAATTTGGAAACTTGACATTAGCTAAACGACATGCCGTAACAGCCCCACAGAACAGGATCGAGTGTGTATCAACGAGGTTCTCGCTACTCTCGAATATATTCTTGAGTTGCGAGTCCAAGGCACACACCAGCGCCCTATTTTTCTTATGCATGTGTAACCGTGGTAATCGGGGCCTAAGTTCGGTAGGAGTGGACCGATATTCATGAAGGGCATTTTCCAGAGCGCTCCTCAATCGGTCGTTGCACTGGCTACTTGCCGTGGCCGTGCGTGGTAGAGGAGGATGATGGAGTCATCATCCTCCTCTACAACAGCAGGGTTCAACCGCGGTGGTGTTGCGTCAATAGCTGACACTTGCACCGCGGTTTGTGTCGGAGTTAAGACGATAAGGTTTGCTCAGTACTTCTGAGCGCAGCCTATCAAGCGCGGCGTCGTCCAACCTGTGACTGCGTTGGATGACCCGCACCTGATCCGATAGTCGTTGGGCCGAGACGTTGACGGTTGGTTCAAGATCCTGGAACAGAGACAGCATCCTAACACGGTACGCAGTGAGGTTAGTTCCCCCCTCTGTAGACCCGTAGTATACGCGCATGACGTTCTCGTTAATGGATTGAGTCCATTTCATGCGCTGCACACAACCACCGGTAGCGGGGACCCGGCTCGGGGCCTGTTGGCCCCTAAGCCCCAAGCTCTTCGGTGGCCGGCCTCTCCCCGCACGACGTACAGGTGGTGGCGACGTCGGCGGAGAGAAATACTCGTCGCTCGAGCTCGACGCAACTGCCACGGCTGGTGTCACAGCGCTCACGATGGGGCTGGGTTCTGGCGGCGGCGAGGCGGAGCTGAGCGACGGGTCCGGAGGTGAAAGGCGTGCGTGACGAGCAGCGGCTCTGGTCAACATTGTCTTGATATAAGCTTGATTTCGTTGTTGGTGAAAGCCATTCAAATATAATTATTACGAGCTTGTTTTGACATATGTCACTATTGATGGGTTTTTCAAAGGTTTTTTCTTCTATGTTTATTCATATTTATTGCCTTCATTTTATTATTATTATTATAATTTTTTTTTTAATCATATTTTTTTTTTTATTCCTTCCATCATGGGAGAGGCTTATGTCCAGCAGTGGACGTTATGGGCTGTTGTAGTGTGTAGTATTTTTATATTTACGGACCCCAAAGAACTGATAGATCAAGGCTCAATAGATTTTTCTGAATTTAAACAAATATTTGTTGTTGTTTTTTTTAAACAATAAATATAGATAAGTATACCACATATTCGTTTTTGCAGTAACCTAAATTTTAGATTTACATAATAGTATGCCTATAAAACGGCAAATATGAAATTTCTGGCGATTCTGGTTTTTTTGGCCAAGTCCTTTCAACTTTTACGATCCAATCAGCCGTTTAGTCGTGAAAAGGTAGCAAACAGACAGACAAACAAACAAACAGACTTACTTTCGTTTTTATAATATAAGTCTCGATAGTGTCGCCATTCTCTTGGGGACATTACCAGTTGACAGCGTTGAGGAGATTTTTGACGCCATTTTTTTTTATAAATACTTACATAAAACCACTTTTTAACTTACTTCGTTGCGTAGTCTCAATAATCTCTAGAATATAAATCTACGTCATAGGTTGGTGGTGCTTTTTTTTCGATCCACTGCATAATTAACCCAAACGATCCTTTTTTTTTGACGACACCATACTTTTTCTGTTCCTTTACGTACGCTGTACACACCTTTGGGCCCATCCAGAAAGCGCAAATAAGTATATTACCTTTATACCATTGATTTTTCAGAGCTTTTCGGAAACCTCTTATATAGTCATCATTTTCCCTTTTCCATGTGTTTGTCCTATCCGATCCATGTTTATTATGAAGTTTTTGTCTTAAGTTATCTTGGTAATCCTTAAAGTCTTTACAAATTGCTGGACCCATTGCCATATCACAACGCCTAGGTAATAGTGTTGCCGGTGTCATTGTTGTTGTAGTGGTCGGTGTCGTTGTTGTTGTAGTGGTCGGTGTCATTGTCGTTAATGTAGTGGTCGTTGTCGTTGTCGTTGTTGTAGTGGTCAGTGTCGTTGTCGTTGATGTAGTGGTCGGTGTCGTTGTTGTTGGTGTAGTGGTTGGTGTCATTGTTGTTAATGTAGAGGTCGGTGTTATTGTTGTTGGTGTAGTGGTTGGTTTCGTTGTTGTTGTTGTAGTGGTCGGTGTCGTTGTCGTTGATGTTGTGGTCGTTGTAGTTGTTGTAGTTGTTGATGTAGTGGTTAGTGTCGTTATTTTTAATGTAGAGGTCGGTGTCGTTGTTGTTGGTGTAGTGGTCGGTGTCGTTGTTGTTGGTGTAGTGGTCGGTGTCGTTGTTGTTGATGTAGTGGTCGTTGTCGTTGTTGTAGTGGTTAGTGTAGTTGTTGTGGTTGTAGTGGTTGGGGTAGTTGTTGTTGTAGTAGTCAGTGTTTTTGTTATTGTTGTAGTGGTCGGTGTCGTTGTCGTTGATGTAGTAGTCTTTGTCGTTGTCGTAGTGGTCGGTTTCATTGTTGTTGTTGTATTGCTTGGTGTCGTTGTTGTTGTTGTAGTGGTCGGTGTCGTTGTTGTTGTTATAGTGGTCGTTTTTGTTGATGTAGTGGTCAGTTTCGATGTTGTTAATGTTGTGGTTGGTGTCGTTGTTGTTGTAGAGGTCATTGTCGTTGATCCTGGGTTATCCTCCGATTCTGCAAACATTTCAAACTGCATTATAGCCCTCTCATTGAATTCGTATTGGACAAACAAATCATATTGTTGAATATCGTTTTCGGATTTAAAGAGATTCCCATCGTTAATGAATTCCGGTCTGTAAAATTCTTCGTGTTCTATAAAGTTTCCTTTCTTTTTTTTTTTCGCTGATCCTTTTGGGGCTGGAAAGTATTTGAATAATTCTTCGGGTGTTTCTCCTGATTGATCACGCAACTGTATGTTCTCCTTATAGTTAACTTGTTCCTCTCTAAACGATAGTAAAGCACTAGCGCTATGTTTGCACGAGATCTGTAAAAGGAATGAAGGCATTAATTAAATCAGCGTAATACATTTTTATTCGCTAACATCTTATCGAGCGACCTATAAACTTTGAGCGTTATTTTGAAACACAATTTAAAGCTTTCGCGGTTTAAAACTAAAAGCCGACATCCTGATATCCCGAATTAAAACATTCTGTTTCCAGAAAACTTTAAACTGCTTTAAATTCGAGAACTTAACTTAGAAATCATGCCGGTTTTATCAGAATCTACAAGGAATTGAGATAAACGCCTTGAAAGGGCACAAAGGCATCTGGGCAAAGTAAGTAAAAGTATTGCTGATGTCACGAATCTCATGTCTTGCCTTATTGAAGATGAATTCAACAAAACCGAGTTAAAAAAGAAATTCTTAGATTCTGGAAAACATGCAGAACAAATTTACCCGATACCTGTACTGGAAGCAGTTTGGTGTCTACCCTAATCGCTGGAATTGCTCGTTCCAGATATATGTTAATTAGTAAACATAATACGTAGTTTGTGCTATATGGCAAATATCGATTTGAAGGATACTTATGTTTCTATCCCAATTCTTATTCTCATTCTTTATTGCACACAAAATAACAAATATACATATAAATTACAATAATTTGGCTTATGTACAAAGGCAAGCTTAACCCAGAATTGGGTTTTCTTACAGCTAACCTAATTTTATAGCGAGATTTGCAGAAGGGAATACCTCTGACATGTATGTGTATTACCATTACATCCTGTTACTTAAATTCATACATGCTGCAAAAATCTCCGGTTTAAATTAATATGTTTTTATGCAAGATAGCTTGAATTCCAATTAACTAATGTGGAAATTGGAATTTTAAATTATTACATTAATTCTGAATAAGGGATCTATTATAGAATTTCTAAAAAAAGATGCTGGAGTCTCTCGACAGAGACACCTTGCGGGGACGGGGCCGGATTTTGCGGAACACCAGTTTGGTTTCCGCAAGGGGCGTTCTACGGTGGACGCCATCATGCGCGTGAGAGCCCTCACGACGGGGGATGCGGTGTCCCGGGGTAGGGTTGTCTTGGCGGTCTCTCGACATCGCCAATGCCTTCAACACCATGCCCTAAAGCTGCATTAGGGAGGCACTCCAGTATCACCGGGTGCCGACCTACCTTCGTCGTGTGGTCGGGGACTACCTGACAGACAGGGCCGTCATCTACCCCGGTCGCAGCGAAGAATGGAACCGGCAAGAGATGTCGTACGGTGCTCTACAGGTATCGGTTCTAGGGCCGTCCTTGTGGAGCATCGATTACGACTAGATGCTGCGCGCCGACCTCTCTAGCGGCGTCAGCGTGGTTTGCTATGCAGACGACACGCTAGTGCTGGCACAGGGGTGGTCGCACGAGGCGGCGGCCGAAATCATGACACGCAGGGTTGCGATAGTTGTTGAGAGTATCCCGCTACTGGGTCTCGTGGTAGCATTGTCCAAGTCCGAGGCCATGTGCTTTCATGGGCCTCGGAATGCGCCACCTCTGGGATTCTCAGTGACGGTAGGAGGGGTATCCATCAGCGTCAAGTCGACGCTGGAGTACCTGGGGCTCGGCAGCCGACGAACCTTAGTAGAGCACTTCCGATATTTGGCTCCTAAACTGGAACGGACCGGGACTGCCGTCAGGCGGCTCCTGCCCAACCTGGGGAGTCCAAACGCCTCCTGGCGGACGCTCTACGCGGGAGTCATGCGGTTCGTGGCCCTTTACGGGGAACTGGTGTGGGCGCTCCTTGCCGGATTGCCGCCATGGGATCTGGAGGCAATAGACTTCACGCGCCTGCATTAATGGCGCGCGGAAGCGCTACGCCGGGGGGAAACTCCGCTGCCGCGGCAAATTGTTGCTCAACGGACAAAATTCCGGCGTGATCTCATGGCGACATGGAGAGAGCGACTGTCGCAACCCCGTGTTGGGGACGCACAAAAGTGGCGATAAGTCCCCTCTTTGAGGAGTGGCATGAGAGGCGCCACGGCGTCCTCATCTTCCGTCTGACGCAGGTCTTCACTGGACACGGTTGTTTCGGGAGGTTCCTGCACCGAATCGGGCGGGAGGAAACGCCCGGGTGTTTCCACTGCGAGGATCGACCGGAGGACACGGTGGAGCACACGGTGGAGGTGTGCCCCGCGTGGGCGCAGCACCACCGTGTCCTCGTAGCAGTGACCGGCGGCGGTGACCTCTCACGTCCGGGCTTGGTTCAATCCATCGTCCTGAGCGAGACGGAATAAGACGCCGTCACCTCCTTCTGCGAAGCAGTCATGCTAGCGAAGGAGGTGGTGGAACGTGAGAGGGAGAGAACCTCACGTCCACAGGCCCGCACCTACGGGGGCCATAGGCGCGGGCCTGTGGACGAAGAGCTATGGGCTAGCTCACCGTCGCTCATGATGATAGGCCGTGTCAACGGCGCGTTCGTGTTCCACACGCGCCTCAAAGAGAGTCAGCAAAAGGAAGGGGTCCGCAAGGGCCGATGCCTGCCGGGGCTGCGGGACTGTTCGAAAAAGATACCGTGGCCCCGGAAAACAAAGGGCGACGAAGGAACATGGATGGGTTTTAGTCAGTAAAAGTCTGACACTCCCTCCTGCTCCGCCTAGAGCGGAAGGAGTCATTTGATGATTTCCCATCCAAAAAAAAAAAAAACAGGGTTTCGCCATCTTCTCGGTTTGCCGCGAACCCGCCTAGCTGTCTCAGGAATCCAGTTTTGCGATATCGGGCCCACAGCTTTGAGGCTATCCGACAGACAAGGCCTGCTCAGTACCATTTTAGTTTTGCACGGCATCAATTTTTATATATATTGGTTAAAAATAGGTATGTACGTAAATGCAAACGGAAGACGTGGCTGAATGGCACTACCGAATCTCGCCGCTGGCTAGTATTAAATGATGCTTCATAACACCACGCCTGTCATTCCCAAAGGGTTTGAAAGAGGTGTAATAGAGCCTATTGGGATGTACCGGGCACAAATTTTGACTACAGGACTGTTACTGAGAAATTCCTGATGGAATAACCCTATTTCCAAGTCAAGCAAAGTTGCTTGACTTGGAAAACGAATCCAGAACCTCAAGCTTGTTGAGGCATAGATCCGTGGTAGTAAATGCGTGGAATCAATAGCTCGGTAATAAATAATCTACCTTTTGATACTTACAGTGAGGCGGACACAGGCCAACGTCGGTAGGTGCAAGTCGTACAGAGATAACTGAAAGCAAAAGTATTTCATTGTATCCTTACTTCCATCTAAATATATAAAAGAAGAAACTGACTGACTGACTGACTCATCTATCAACGCACAGCCCAAACCACTGGGTCTACAGATTCCAAATTTGGTAAGTAGGTTCCTGATGTGGTCTAGGGGTGCACTAAGAAAGGATTTTTCAAAATTCACCCACTAAGGAGGTTAAACGGGGCTCCAAAGTTTGTATGGGGAAACAAGATTAGTTAGACTATTTTATTCGAAACTTCACAGGAAAATGAGTAGAAACGGGTTTCAGGGTTTTTCAGAATTCAACCCCTAAGAGAGGGAAATGGGGTGACAAAGTCTAAAAATCAATGCACAGCCCAAATCGCTGAGTCTAGATTCAAAATTTGGCACATACGTTCCTTAAGAGGTTAAGGGGTGCAATAAGAAAGGATTTTTCAAAATGTACCGCCTAAGGGGATGAAACGGGAGTCGAAAGTTTGTATGGGGAAACAATATTAGGTAAGAATGTTTTATTCGAAACTTCACAGGAGTACTCCTATCCATAAATGAGTTAACATTTGTGTTTCAATTTTTTTCAGAATTCAACCCATAAGGGGGAAATGGGGTAACAAAGTCTGAATATCAACATCGGTATTGTTTGTATGGTGTATCGGGTCGGGTATGTTACATAAACAACGATTTTAAGATTTTATGTGGCGGTCCTGAAATACCATCTGTTGGGGTGCGATGGGGTTGAAATGTCTAAAAATCAGTATGGGTGTCGATTCCGAGATTATCAGGGGTGCTGATTACGAAGGGCATTTATTTTGAGATCCAGAAAACGACGGATTCGACTTCTATACAGGGTTATTGTTGATTTATTGTGATGATTGTGATAATGCTGATGATGGTGATGATTGTGATTACGATGATAATGATTGTGATTACGATGATGATGATTGTGATTACGATGAAAATGATTGTGATACTGATGATGATGATTGTGATAACAGTGATGGTGATAGTGATTGAGATTGTGATAGTAATGGTGTTGGTGATTGTGATAACAGTGATGGTGATTGTGATGGTGATAGTGATTGAAATTGTGATAGTAATGGTGTTGGTGATTGTGATGGTGATGGTGATCTTGATAATGACGGTGATAGTGATAGTGATGGTGATTGTGATAATATGGTGATCGTGATAGTGATGGTGATGGTGATCGTGATAGTGATTGTGATAGTGATGGTGATGATGATTGTAATAATGATGATGATGATTGTGACAACGATGATGATGAATGTGATGACAATTGTGATAACGATGAGATGATTGTGATACTGATGATGATGATTGTGATAACAGTGATGGTGATAGTGATTGTGATAGTAATGGTGATGGTGATTGTGATAGTGATTATGATGGTGATTGTGAGTGTGATTATGATTGTGATTGTGATGGTGATAGCGATGGTGATGGTGTTTTTGATTGTGATAGTGATGGTGATTATGATTGTGAGTGTGATGGTGACTGACGGCAGATCATAGGGAGTCAATACGCGGCACAAACACTGTTTATCATTACATAGTTTCGGTGGTGGTGAATTCCGAAGTAACATGACAGGTGTGTCGAGTGTCGAGTGTTGAGAGATTATTATAAGTGACACCTGCTGGATCAATGGTATTCAAAAACTCAACAGCTAAGTGGACTGTTACGTCTGTATTTGCTATCTATGCGGTAGGTTCCTAATGCACATCGTAGTTAATTTCATTTACATGTACGGTCGACCAAGCTATTTGGTTACATTTTACAATGTAATTTGCATGTTAAAATGTAAACCAAATAGCTTGGTCGACCGTACTTTTAGCTCACTTTCTACTGGTCGGCTTCCAGTTTTACCAGATGCAGCTGAATACCAGTATTTTACATGGAGCAACTACCTATCTGACCTCCACAACCCAGATAGTACCGGGTAATACGAAACCCCTTGGTAAGACTAGTTGTCAGACTTTTTGGGCCTCTGACTACCTAACGACTGTCAAAGATCTACAAATGACAGCTGGGACCAACTGCTTTACGTGCTTTCCAAGGCACGGAGGAACTCGGTATGTAAAGGGTGGTCACCCATCCACAGACCAACCTAGGCAAACACGGCTAACCTAACGATCGACCCGAGCGGCTGTTATTATTTAGCCACGAGCTCCTTCGATAAGCATATAGTGAAGATGAATCAGCCTCTCAGTTGATTGTTTATAGTCTTTACTTCCAAAAGATGATTGATGATGATTGTTTAAATTCATTTCAAAGACTGAAATGGGATCTGATATTTGACATCTCATCTCATCATGTCTCTCATTTTAAAACGGAGATTCACAGAGTGCTGCATGCCTGCCAATTTTGATCACCTTCAAGAAGACCTTTGCAGGCTATTTTATAGGATGACCGTTGTATACTCTGCCCAGAGCATACTCTTTTTTTGCGCCTGGCCATCCATCCACATTGGTCCTGTTTTTCGTTCTGCTTTCAAATTCTTAATTTTTAACCGATTTCAAAAAGGAGGAGGATTACGCTGAGATTTATGATCCGATTTACGTGATTCTTCCTTAGTTTGATGCGAAATATTTGCAATTTGGTCCTATAAAAATTTAACATAGTTTGACCCAGTGTTTTCATTATAGGAACATTTTTAACCGACTTCAAAAAGGAGGAGGAACCTGTTTTTTTTTTTTAATGTTCCCCGATTACTCGAAGATGGCTGGACCAACTTGTTTTTTTGTTTGTAAGGTTATACTTCCTAGGTTATGGTCCCATGATCATCAAGTCAGGATCTGATGATGGGATCTTGGAGAAATAGAGAGAACTCTTCAAATTTTATAGGCACACTTGAACCGATTTGGAAGAGTACTTTTTCGAAGTGGTCCCATTTCAATTTGGTGAAGATCTGGTGCTGATCTTCGGATATACAATGGAACTCTTCAAAAAGTGAGGAAGTGACGTCACGGACAGTGTACGGTACGCACCAGCTGTTCATGTTTTGACGTGTAAATAATATAAAAACACTAATACGAGTATTCCGCGCTCAGTTCGTGTTCAAATGTGCTACCTAGTCTGATTTTCGTGTGTGATCGTTCGTGGGACTGATTTGTTTGATTTAGTGGTGTAATACAGAAAAAACAATCGTGAATGTGTTCTGTTTTTTTTTTTTATTTTAAATAAAGTAGGTAAAAACCGGCCAGGTGCGAGTCGGACTCGCGCACGAAGGGTTCCCTACCATTATCGATACAAAATAAGACAAAACGGCAAAAAAATCACGTTTGTTGTATGGGAGCCGCCCTAGATATTTGTTTTATTTTAATTTAATTATTCATTTTTAGTGAAAGTGAATATAAGTACAAATAAATATTCTGTGAATTAATATTCACAGAATATCAATCAATCAAATTATCAATCGTCTACCTGTTGCCGTTATTAATATCGAGCTAAAAACGGCGGGCGTGAAGATAGTTTACGTGAGCAAAATTCGGCCACATCCTGGCTAAGCAGGGTGAAAGCAAGCCCACCTACTGCATCCGCTCGGAGGAGGATTTTACCCGGGTTTTTGGTCGCGAGGTTTCTGCTGAAAATCAGGTGTTACATTTTTGTCACAATTGTATCTCATATAGGCTACCTTTTTTCCAAGTGTAAACATTATTTACTACATATTAGTTTATGTCAGTTTTTGAGCTTGTTCTGTGCAAGGTCAGCTCGCTCCCAGTCTCAGTATACCATGATTCTATTCTGGGGCCCAGCTGCCCGATCATTGTATACATATTATGTTCATTATTTAATAACAAGGCTTATCATTTATTCCTTTACAGTGCTAACTATTATATGTACATTTTTACAAAAAACGTTATTTACTCACTATATTCACAACATTTTTTATATTAATCTGTTTCTGTGCTTACTATACACGGTTTACATCGTACACTATGTAAAATGAATACGCTCTATATTTATATAGATACAAATGAACAAGACTAAAAATCTTAAAGGTTTTTGCAACGCGGCGATCACGCCATGACGAATTGTTTGTAGCTATGGAAAGTGTCGAGGTGGACATCATGGCCATATTAATAAGACTTGGCTCAGGCAGGGACCGGCCAGCGTGCGCGGCGTGGGCTTCTACCTGCACCGTAGAGTGCGCGCGCGTGCCTTCCGCACCCACCAACGTCGCAGGTCGAGCAGATGTGGCTTAAACTAAATATTAACTCGCATTCAGTTATCGTTGGCACTGCAAACAGACCGCCGTGGCTTGATGTGAATGATTTTCTGGATGCGATCGCTGACTCTCTTTCCTCTTTCGCCAACGCGGACAAGGTTCTCCTAGTGGGTGACTTCAATATTAATGTTTTAAACCCTACTGACAAGAAAACTAAGCTTCTGAATAACTTTTTACATTGCTGCAAGCTCAGACAAATTGTAATTGAACCGACTCATTTCACAGACCACAGCGAAACTTTAATTGATGTTGCGTGTACTGACGCCCGTGTGTGTAGGCACTCAGTTTCACACATACCTAAACTCAGTCAGCACGCAATTATAAGCCTAGAATTAAATTTTTAAAGTAAAGAAGCTTATCCCGAATTGAATTACCGCCGCTTAAAGATGTCCTCCCTGAACTTTTTAATAATGACATATGTATGATAGACAACCGGAACATATTGAAAGTCTCCAAGATGTGAACTCAATGGTTTTTCAACACTGGCAACTTGGCACTTTTTGATTTGCATGCACCCATTAAAAAAGTCTTAGTTAAAGAAAAGTCACTTCCTTGGATAACCTTCACTGTAACGGAAATGATGACGCTGCGTGACAAGTGCCATATAAAATCTGATAACCATATAAATTCTTACTCAGAGTTAAAATATCTAGTAAGAACGGCAATTGAGACTGAGAAGTGCGCATACTTTAAAACATATTTTTTTATGGGACAAGCCCACCACACTGTTCCCAAACCACTGTAACTCCTGAAAGCCAGAATCGACAGTGGCGACCACCAGAAAAGCGCAGAGACAATGAAGCTCGACGAAGTCCCAGAGAATGAATTTAACTGTCTTGGATCCCGCAACGAAATTAATCAGAAAAGTATTGTGGAGGAGTAGGAAAATCCTGTAATTTCCACTTTAAAAACATATCAATAATAATATTACACAGCCTAAGAAGTTATGCAGTCATATCAAGGCCACAATTACCAACACAACAAAATCAGAGCACGGTCTGCCTCACTTCTGTAATAATCCAGATATCATTAACCAGCACTTCGATGTTCCTGGCAGTGGAGAGATCGCTTCTGAAGATTTAACTTATTTTAAACAACATCGGCAGTGACAGTAATTTCCAGCTTCAGCCTGTTCCGGAGGAAGCTGTGCTAAGAATTCTGCGTGGTCTCAGATCCAACGCGCAGACCGCTGACCGGATCTTTCTGGATGTGCTGATGTTGACTCTCCCTCGTACTCTTACAGTCAGAACAGCAATCATTAACAGATCTATCGTAACTTCTTCCTTCCCTAATCTGTGGAAAATGGCAATCGTCAGACCTATCCCTAAAGTTACCAACCCGACCACTGTGAAGGGTTTCGCCCAATCAGCCTGCTCCATTGTCTATCCAATCTTTAGGCATATCTGGAGTACAATGGTATTTTACCTCAGGCACAATCCGGATTTCGTAGGGGCCACAGCACGACAATTTCAGGATTTTTTTAATACAGTAAACTTTTGTTTTGAACTCTGTATGACCTCATAATATAGTTTTTACATTTCTAACTTCAGAATGAATTTCGAAAAATCCCTTCTTAGTGCACACTTACGTCATTCAAGGAAACTAGACCCAACGGTTTCAGCTGTGCGTTGATCGATCAGTCAGTCAGTCGGTTCATAATTTCATCCCCCTCTACATCCCCTTAAGGGTCCACAACCCAGTTATTACTGGTTAATACGATACCCCTTGATAAGACTCGTTGTCAGACTTTCGGCCACTGACTACCAGTAACGACTGTCAAAAATTTACAAATTATTTTAGTCACGAGCTCCTCATGCATACATGCCGTATAATTAATTAAGATGACTGTCGAACCTTATATGTCACCAATCCCCTCGACTTTTCTGGCGCTCTCACCTCGAAGTACTCGTTATATAATTTGAGTCCGGGCACTTCGCAGGCGTTGTCGTATCGTTCCAAAATGCCGTCACCGTGCACTGAAATATAACATCACATCTGTATTCCATATATTGAGGGTATAGTGTTTAGAATTTTATGCATAAACATTATTATGATATTTTGAGAAATTATGCGTAAATATAATTAGGATAAACAAAAGTATGCCATGACACACTCGTATTATGTCTTAAAATTATATGCAAATGCACATTTGGTTTAAAGACAGCTCCAGATATTTTTCAAATAATATAGATACACAGTAAAGTTTTAAAATAGCTCCGTAGTAAAATAATGATGAAGTACCGCGCGCACATTTTCATTATGCGAAATGATGTGCTCCTTTAGAATTGTATTATAGGTGCCTTCGGCCCACTCTCTCTAACTAAACCCCTCTCTCTCTTATGTGACACAAACGATGTTGCGTGGGTCAGCTAGTACCCAATATAATAGAACTTAACATACTTGACTGTCGAAATGTTGAAAAAGTTTTCGCTTGTGAAATTGACAGAAGAAACTTGCTAATTAACGCTAATCGGCGAATAACTAATCAACACTTTACTTGGAGATGGTGAAAGAGGCCCTGGGATAGACTAAAAAAATGCATCCATCCCAAATGTATAGGGGAGGTTCACAAAACTGAGTACTTACAATTCGTGATGAGTATTGATTTTTTATCTTTGGTCGGCTTGACGATGTGAAACTCCAGGGACTCCACATCAAACGGGTAAGGTTCGTATTCATGCTTAGTCTTACGACGAGCATCTTGCTCTCTGAAATAATCCACAAGACTCAAACATAATAACTATTACAGTACTGTAGTTGCCCATTCCAAAGTGTCGTTCTGTTTGGAAGTGAATTGACTAGAAACTTCATGGACACTCTTTTATAAAATCAACATAGGTGTTACAAAGTCCTGGGTGTATTTTTATTATTTCTGTATGTGAGAACAATGTAGAAAAGAGATAAGAAGAGATAGAGATAACCTCAACTGACGGCGGTCATTCAAGGACATAACAGCTATCTCAACTTTTCCCAACAACTGGATGCGGCTGGAAGCCAACCCCAACGTAGTTGAGAAAAGGCTAGGTAGAGTCATCATCTACAGTTTAAAAAACATTAACATTCATTATTTAATGGTAGATGGGCGCTGATAAGAAGCAGAACACTTACGCAAAGAATGTGTGTATGGGAAAATTTGGGACAAGATTGTTGCCTCCCTTCCAGCGCCGGAAATCATCATTGTCATCTCTCTCGGGCTTGGTGACGGAGTGGATCCAGGGCAGGTACGGGGACAGGTCCATAAAGCGAGCGGGCGCTTCGCAGCCGGGACCATAGACGGACAAGCCAATCTAAATAGATAGACTACCTATTAATTGTGTACCTACACCCTACAAATCACAGGTATCATTGCAAAGAAGGGTTCCGTACCCAATTGGCAAAAAACGGAACGCTTTTGGATTCGTCATTTCTGTCTGTCTGTCCGTATGTCACAGCCACTTTATTCCGAAACTATAAGAACTATGCTGTTGAAACTTGGTAAGTAGATGTATTCTGTGAACCGCATTAAGATTTTCACACAAAATTAGAAAAAAAAACAATAAATTTTGGGGGTTCCCCATACTTAGAACTGAAACTCAACAAATTTTTTTCATCAAACCCATACATGTGGTGTATCTATGGATAGGTCTTCAAAAATGATATTGAGGTTTCTAAACTATGGGGTTACGGGACTGTTCGAAAGAGATACCGTGGCCCCGGAACACAAAGGGCGATGAAGGAACATGGATGGGTTTTAGTCAGTAAAAGTCTGACACTCCCTTCTGCCCCGCCCAGAGCGGGAGAAGTCATCTTTGATTTCCCATCCGAAAAAAAAAAAAAAGGTTTCTAAAATATGTTTTTTCTAAACTGAATAGTTTGCGCGAGAGACACTTCCAAAGTGGAAGGAAAGTTTAGAATAAGAGAATGATAAAACTAAAAAATATATATGATGTACATTACCATGTAAACTTCTACCGAAAATTGGTTTGAACGGGATCTAGTAAGTAGTTATTTTTTTAATTCTTCATAAATCGTAAACCGCAATTTACCTTTCATTTAATAAAGTTTGTGCGGAACCCTCGGTGTGCGAGTCCGACCCGCTCTTGGCCGGTTTTCTCTCTTATGTGACGCAGACGAAGTTGCGTGGGCCAGCTAGTCTTTTATAAACGCATCTAAGTCGTCACGGCAGCGTTTACTAGGACTCCCTCGGCGACGTTGCCCGCCTACTGGCGTGAAACGTTACTGTACTGTATTATCGAAACCGCTGGCAAACGATAGTTGCTAATAAATACCACCACGTTTAATTCTCCATTTAGGAATAAGGCAAGCCTAATTGCCATGAACCGGAAAAAAACAGTCTCTGTGCTGCTACTGAGTTGTCATGATAAAACCTACATAAATATGAACAGATGATAAGAGGATATTTATTTTTTGTTGTCGAAGGGTAGCTCGCAACTGGTGTGCGTGTATGACTTGATGGATGAACGTAGATGAAGCGAAAGGTGTATAAAAAGAAAGATAAAGATGACGATAAGATGATATATAAAGATGACGTTCTGAAATTTCTGCCTACCATAGGGGGCAAAAAGGCGCGAATATTTATGTGAGAGTATACAAACCAGGTTGAAAATTCCAGTAGCGTTGGAAACAAGCGCCATTCCGTTCTCCCAGAAGCACTGTATCTCAATGTTCGCTGCGATTCCACACGAAAATCTGAAGGACATGAGCTCTTGAGATGACCCCTGGAAACAGAAACATTGAAACATCATCATTTTCTTGCCCTCATCGTTAGTTATTATTTTAGTGTTCGATAGCCTATTTAGCGAAGACTATAGGTTAGACCTTTTTAAGAAAGCCAGAGTATTTTTCAAGCAGCTCAAAGCTAAATCATGAGCTACAGAAGATGCCAATGGCACTGTACTACACGAGCTCGACCACATTGCCGAGAGATGGCGTTCTTACTGTGAGAAGTTGTACGCTGATCCCCATTAAACCCCCGGAGCTAGCCTGGATCGGAAGTATCTAGAACTGGAACCCATGATTGTTCGCTCCAAAATATCTACTGCTTTTCAGTCTCTCAAGATGAAGAAGGCGCCAGGAAGTGATCAAATAACAGCAAAGATACTTGAGGATATGGGTGACTTGGACGAAGAGACACTTTTCAGGATCTGCTCACAAGTCTGGAAAAACGGTGATTGGCCGCAGGACTGGTCGGAATCCGTAATTCTTTCACTGCACAAGAAGTGGTCAAATAAGAACAGCGGCAATTATCAAACCTTGTTCCTCATCTCACATGCCAGGAAAATCTTGCTCCATATTCTCAACAATGACAAATTCAAGAGCAAATTCTCAATGCCAAGCAGCTCATTGAGAAAGCATACGAATTTGATAAGCCATCGCCAGTGGTAATGTGTTTCGTCGACTACAGCAAAGCTTTCGACAGTGTCAACTGGGGTTGCTTAAGGAATGTTCTACAAGAACTTGGAGTACCAAACCATCTCATCGCTCTACTTCGCACCCTGTATGGCTCCAGTTAGGGGTCGTAGAGTCGATAAAATAACCTCTCAATCCTTTTAATTTCACCAAGGAGTACGGCAGGGATACATTTTATCGCCCCTTCTGTTTAACGTCTATGTATAACACATTATGAGACGTACCTACGAGAACCGAGAGCGGACTCTCTATAAATAAGTCTAAGACCAAGGTCATGATGGTGGATCGATCTTTGAAGAACTCTAGGATCTCATTGACGCTTTGGGCCTAGAAACAGTGGACAACTTTATCTACGAAGAAAGTGCGCAGGAGAATTGGCATGGCTAATAGTGCCATGTCTCAGCTTGAAAAAATTTGGAGAGATCGCAACATTTCCGTAAAAACCAAAACCAAACTGGAACGGACCCTGGTCTTCTTGATCTTCTAGTATGGCACTGAGACTTGGACACTGAAAACTGCAGACCAAAAACGCGTTGACGCAAATGTGGTGCTGGAGAAAGATGCTGCGTATCCCCTGGACAGCATATCGGATAAACGTCTCCATACTGCGAGAGCTCAAAATCTCCTCACGGCTGTCATCCGAGTGCCTGCGCAGTCTTAGAATACTTCAGTCACATTGCGAGGAAAGACGATGGCAACCTGTAGAAACTAATTGTGACCGGCACGGGTGGATGGGAAAAGTCCTCGTGGACGCAGCCCAAGACGATGATATGTGCAGATCCGTACCGCCCTTGACTCCACAGTTCACAGCGCCCTTCACACAGATCGAGACAGAAACAGATGGAGAAAGATCATCCGAGAGAAGGTGATGCAGAAAGGAGATCACGACCCTCAACATCCACAACCTATCCTCCTTGAGTCGTATTCTTCAAACACGACGCAAGAAGGATAGGTTATATAACATCACGCTAAAACCAATAGGAGCGGAACATCAATGAAAAATGTTACAGAAATAGGGACAATTTATTCTTTTTGAAAGCTTCCATTACGCAGGTTTCGAGTCACTCGCACCACCAAGAAAATTCTAACGACATAAAATTATTCAAACCAGTTCATCCGTTTAGGAGTTGCGGGGTCATAAATTGGAACTGACTTACATTCATACATACCAACATACATAATAATGTATCCTTTTAGAGAAGTATGGGAGAACGGAACTCTGTCATTTATGGTATAAAAACTTTTTTGCAAAGCATAACCGAATTCCAAAAAAAAACACAAATTATTGGAAAATAACTTTACTTTCGGAAATCAGTGACCTTTGTTTGTATTATTGAGTCCGAACCCGTGCTCGTGCAGCACAGGGACTTAGGGTGACTTTGCCGGGGTTGCGGGACTGTTCGAAAGAGATACCGTGACCCCGGAACACAAAGGGCGATGCAGGAACATGGATTAGTCATTAGTCAGTAAAAGTCTGACACTCCTGCTCCGCCCAGAGCGGGAGGAGTCATTTGATGATTTCCCATCCGAAAAAAAAAAAAAAACGATGGGGGACTTAGGGTCCCGTGATCCAACAGCTGATGATCAGTACAGTCAAGTAATTAAGAAAAACACATAATTGAATATACAATCAATAGGATTTGTTTTTAACGCATTGTTTCCAAAAAATATCCCGAAGGATACCACTTCTTCCAAGCAACTCTAGATTTTGATGACGTCCTAAGTCTCAATGGGTGAAGTATAAATCCGGACCCGTTTTATTGAGTTTTTAGCCAGTTTAGCTTGTTTAGCAAGCTACATCAAAACAAACAATGAACTTACGCTTACTAAATTCTTCAAATGATATTCTTCACAAATATTTTTGTTCAAATAAATTATTTTAATTATTTCTTTTTCCAATAATTTGTTCTCTGCAAAGCAAAAACATTTTGGTAATAAAAGGTCAAAATTATGTCTTTACGCGCTAATTTTTGGAACTACCAGTAAGATTCAATAACCCAATTCTTGAGGAAGCATGAAGGCCATTTTAGATAATATTACGAGCCTTTGGAGCCCGACCTGGGAATCGAACTTAGGACCTCAAGCTCAGAAGTAGCGCTTGCAACCAGAGCAACGAGGCAGTTGTGGAGGTACCATATTAGGTACACCACTACCCTTCGAAGATTACAGGCGCGATGTTATGTTATGTTACATAAATATTAGGTCACGCACTTTATTATTGAGAACTTACCATCCGTAATAGCAGTGAGGTAGAGATGTTTAGAAGTATGGGATATGTACTGCCGCCGCCCGGTGGGCAGGCAGATAGGAGTCAACGGAACTGGAAGTAAACGTATCTGCGTTGAAAGATTCTTTCTGATGACGAGTAATACTAGCTGTTTTGAGATGGGGCAGTTAGGGCAGGTTCCTTAACCGTTGACATCCGTCGCCCTTCATCAAGGACCCGAAAAGGCGGAGCGTAATGTTCCACGCACACCTATCCAGCGGACCGGCACTAGTCGCTAGCCGTTGGCCCCCGACGCAAGTGTGCGAGAAAACACTGATCTGGTTTTATTCAGTACGAGACTGACAAACCCTTCCGCTCTCCACAGGGCGGAGGATAACCACTGAAGATTTCCAGATTGTGAAAAAGGGCTCATTGTGGAAGGAGGTAGCTACAGGAACACTGTCTTAGAAGAGTATCCATTACTTTTGAGTTATCTGGTTTTGTATGTTTTGGAAATACATAGTGTCCCCGGCCCCGTCAGTAAGAAACGGGTTATTTTCATTTTTTTCTTTGAAGGTTCTTGTTTCTTCCAAGAAGATAAAGCGTTTATTACGGTTAATTATAATATTTAGTTAATCGAAAATATTATCGATATAATGAAAAAAAAATTCATTCCTGTCCACCTTAGGTAGCAGTTAGCACACACATACATTTGGCGGTGCATGCACTCACACAATTGAATTGATTCCCACTAGGTTTATGATTTATGATTGTTTTGGGACGCTTTCAAATGAATGCTATTTATTTTATTTGATATTTTACGACATTAATTTTTTTAAATGCAATTTTGGTTTGATTATCTAGCTAATTTTAAGTTTTGGCTGGTCATTGAAAACTAACCCTGTATAATATTATTATAGTACAATGTGTGTTAGTGTATAAACCTAAAAACTAAAAAAAAAACTACCTACCTACTATATAAAACTTTGCACGGGTCCGCGGCATGTCCTAGAACCAAAAATTCAAAGACATGTGACATCTACCAATCCGCACTGGGCCTGCATGGTGGATTATAGCCCATTCCCTCTCATTGATAGGAGGCCGTGTCCCAACAGTGGGAACATTATAGGCTGATGATGATGAGGGGATAACGCTTTGCGTGCCTCTGAGAGAGGTGTCTCTTTTTCTGTACTCCGATATGATCGAGCCAGTGCCTGAAGACGAGTCAGATCTAGAGATCATATACGGTGGAGATGTAGGGTCGGTAGGCCATTGGACTTTCATTATATAAATAGAATTATTGGTTCTATTACGTTCTATTTCCGTATTTGGCGTCTCTAAAATCCAGTACCCAGCGTTCAACGCCAACTGAATAACATTGACAGTGGTTAACAACAGAATCGTTATATATTGTGATAACGGGCTACTACGGAACCCTACACTGCGCGTGGCTCGACACGCACTTGGCCGGTTTTTTTAAATATTATTTTAGGATCATTTTTCGTGGAAATACAAGTTATTTTAATTAAAGTTAACCGTGAAATGAAACATCAAATTGATTAAATAGAATGGACCTTAAGAGGAGTGAGCGGAAGGATGAATGCGGGGAGTGAAAGGAATGGCGGAATGAGAAAACGTAACATAACGACGACGTTAGAATTAAAAAGTATTTTTTTGCGTGTAACGAGCCAAAAATAAACAAAGAAATTAAGAAAAACTGTTTCTCTCATCACGCCCCTCTCCTACATATATTTAGATTGTCTTTTTTATATATTAATCTAGTCAATTTTTTTTTCTGGATCTTTGAACACAGCGGAAAATCTGGCCAATTTTTTTACCTTTTGAAGATTCATATCTCTTCTAATAATATGCTTACCAATCAATAAAACAGCGTTATTAAATAAAAGTGTATTATGTATGGCTCCACGCATTTATAACCATTTACCAAACTCATTCTTGGAGATAAATGATATGAATTTATTTAAAAACAATGTCAGAACACTGTTACAAAAAAAGCATATTACTCTGTCACTGAATATTTACAGAACAAACTTATTTAATGTATGTAAATTTGCATGCCTTAAGGTAGGATATGGCCAATGGGCAATATTGTTTATTTAAGACCTTTTATTTTGTACCCATATTCGCAAATGAATAAATGATTATGATTAATTAATTTATGAAAAAAGAAAAACAGGGACATGCCAATAGTAGCCATAGGTTTTCTGGAAAAAAATATTTCTCTACTGACATTATCCAGGGAGGAAACAGGGGAATACGTTTGTATGGAAACACGGCCCTTGTGTTTCCTCTTAATGTCATTGATTTCTGCGAAGCGACGCCTCATTCCATAATTCATCAATAAAGACTTTAACTTCATAAACATAAGACTCACTATCGTATTTTTTAAGTTTCAGCTCGATAACGGCGAAGCTTTCGAGAGTGGAGTGCGGGTAGTCAGGGTGTGTGACGTAGGAGGACGGCTTGACGAACAGTGGAGTGTTCCGAGCGGGGAGGAACATGGCGTTGGTGTTCGTCCTATAGAGAGGAAGAGAGAAAGAACAATTAGTTTAGTTGTTGCAAAAGACGGCTAAATAATAACGACCGCAGGGATCAGTCTTTCAGATTAAGCAGTACTTTTTGAGGTCGGTGAGTAAATTATGTGATTTTTACTGATCGAGTTCCCTCTGTGCTTCGGAAAGTATTTTATGCTGATGGTCCCGGCTGTTACTTGTTGATCTTTGAAAGTCGTTACGAGTAGTCAGAAGCTCAAAAGTCTGACAACCAGTAATAAAAGGGGGTATCGTATAGGGTTGTTGCTCCGTATCAAAAACTAGTATTCAGCTTTATCCGGTTAGACTGGAAGCCGACCCAACATAGTGAGAAAAATGCTAGGCAGATTATAGGTAGCTGCAAAGGAATAGCGCTCCTTTGCAGCTCCTACCAGCTTTCACATGTATTATGCGAACCGGCAGTCTATGGAAGTCACTTTGGCTTCTCTGTTTCCCGATCATTATAATCTGGATCTCTTCAAAGTTTGAGTGAAACGGTTTCTAGGCCGCATCATCGCTTACATTGAGCGAGTTACGGTCAAACGCAAACAAACCTAACGGGGCAGTCTTTGGGGACTTCCGATAGAAGTGAAAACTAAGGAATTTGTGACTTCCCCTTTAATTTGAGGGGCATCCACCACAAGTCCAATCTGCTCTGGACCTCTTGGTATCTTTGCAACTAGCACAATGGCATCGGCAAACAGCATACACCAGGGTGCCTCTTCCTGGATGTCCGTCGTGAAAGCGTCCATTATCACCGGGAAGAGGTAACGGCTGAAAGCCGACCCTTGGTGCAAGCCGACAGCCACATTAAAGCTACTGGTAGTGTCCGCTGTAGACCGGACTTGAGTACTGCATCGACTGTACATCGCACGGATCAACTGCACATACTTCCCAGGTACACGTATATTCTTAAGAGTCCATCACAGAAACTCACGGGGCTCCCCGTAGGATTCAAGGTCAACCAACACCATGTGCAAGTTTTTATGTGCAACTATGTATTTCTCGCACAGCGAAAATGGCATCCGTCGTTCCCCGGCCAGGCATAAAACCGAATTGGTTCAGCAAAATTTCGCTCTGTTCTCTCAGCCTTTCAATAACTTTATTTCCAAACGTTCACACTATGTGACTTGTTTGGATTTATTCCTCTACTAGCTTTTATCCGCGGCTTCGCTCGCGTTAATTTAGAATTTGACAATCAATTCGGGTTCTACTCTGCTCGTAATAAAATAATTCAATCACGATTCAAATAACACGTAGCGCCATCTACTATCATAAGAACGTTATTGTTATTTTCCTCGGGAACACTACTATTTCGGGATGGCAGGTGAAAACGTATATACAAAATTTCAGGAAGATCGGTTCAGTGGTTTTGTGGTGTGAAAAGGTAACAAACAAAATTACTTTCGCATTTTATTAGTAAGGATAGATAATACTTTTAGGATATTAGACTGTAACTTTAAAACAAAGTCCATGTCGTAGCGTTCGGTTGACTTCTCGCCGTAATTTAAAAAAACCGGTCTTGTCTGGCGGTGGCCACCCGAATATTCCCAGTGAACCGCTCGGCCACTTCAGCAGTATCCGGATAGTGAGATCACAATCTGTATATGACGCTTTGACTGGTGCCAATAGCATCAGCAATATTGCACTGACGCGTGCCTGTTTCCAGCATGCCTATTGCTGTCAATATCTCTTTTTCCAATTAAATGTCGACGTTCCTTGGTTTTGATAAACTTAGCTTAACTTAATTCAAAAACTTACGAAAAAAAAATTGTTTTTTGTAAAAAAACGGCCAAGAGCGAGTTTCTCGCGCAAACTATTCAGTTTAGAAAAAAAATATGTTAGAAACCTCAATTTCATTTTTGAGGACCTATTTATAGATACCCCACACGTATGTATGGGTTTGATGAAAAAATTGTTTGTGGAGTTTCAGTTCTAGGTATGGGGAACCCCCAAAATTTGTTGTTTTTTTTCTATTTTTCTGTGAAAACCTTAATACGGTTCACAGAATACATCTACTTGCCAAGTTTCAACAGCATAGTTCATAAAGTTTCGGAAAAAAGAGGCTGTGACATACGGACGGACAGACAGGCGGTTGTCTGACGTGACGAATCCATAAAGGTTCCGTTTTTTGCCATTTGGCTACGGAACCCTAAAAACAGTAGAATCTTTAACACACGTCAGTAAAATCTTAGTTTGTTATGAAGTTAACTGAATTTTGCCAAATCTATATTTTTACCCTACTACGGCGAAGCCTAAAGGAAGGGTAATGATTTTGGCAGTCTATGATGTGTGTATGTTCCACCGTAGCGCTTAAATTACTCAACCGATTTTAATTAATAAGGGGTCAATAGATTTGTAATAATGGCCTGGGTAACATATGCTATATAAAATACAAAATTTTAAATGATGCAATTTAATCCTAAGATTTTATATGATGCAATTTAAACCTAAGATTCTGACCTCGAAAAAATTGAAACTGTGATAATCAACACGTATTTCGTGTCAAAAGAAAGATCTTGACGAGCACATTACAAAATTGATGTTATATCATATTTATTGTTTAGGTCAAAATATAAAAGATTGTTTAAAATGCGGTCAAACAGTTCCTGCGTTTCAGTTGTTTCAGTTATTTGCTCGGTTAAGTAAATAATAAATCAACATAATAAACTAAATCAAGTATTCATTAATTATAAAATGCAGATGCAACAAATTATTAGTACTTTGATAAATCCGTCGTTCGATAGCATCGCTCGATGTACGGATCTTAAATTTCTGAATCGCACTATCAGTATGTTTTGCTGTGTTGTTAACTGTAACTACACATCAAAACATACTGACATGCTGCTACATTTTTTGCACGGATGAATTCTTTTTCAGGAATTTGAAAAAGAAGTTGGAGTAGTTTTTTTTTTTGCTTAGTTACAAATATACTCAAGGTAGAGCCGTGGTCGCACCCACTGTATACTATACATACCATGTCTGTTTAATGGAGGTGTTCCTGGTACCCACATAATCATAGTAGGTACCTATCCATTTCTGGATTTCTATTTGAATTATTTTCTGAGCCGTGTGGTATCCGGCAGAGTAGAATAGAACCAACCCATTACACTCACGGGTGTCGTATAAGGCGACTAATGTCTGAGGCAGAACAACTTGCGCCTCCGTAGACCAGAGAATGGGCAGCAGCGTTTTCTGTTAGTCTTTCATCACTGCGATCTCCAATCCGCCTGCCAAGCGTGGAGATTACGGCAAATTCCTCCCATCATGGGAGAGGCTTATTTCCAGCAGTGGACGTTATGGTCTGTTGTTGTTGTTGTTATTTTCTTGTTTCGTCCTTTTTTCTTGATTTTTCATTGTTCCATAGTTTTAAGTCTTATTTATTAAACACAATGTTAGTTTATAAGGTATATATCTATGGACCTAAAATTGTAGTCTAAAATAAATAATGTTGTTGTTGTTGTTGATAGGACCCCTTTGTTTACGTCGTAGGTTTTAGTTTTTTATTATTATTATTTATTATTAATAATAAAGGTCAGCAGTTTAATAATAAATAAATAAATTGGTCAGTTCAGCTAAGTAGCAGTGGTGCTACCTAATTTATGTATTGTGGAGGTTAGATATAGGCAGTCAATCTATGTAAATACTAGTTTTTAGCTGCATCTGATTAAACTGGAATCCGACTCCAACATCTGTTGTAAACAACAGGCAGGTGATGATTACTGACAATTTCACCAAGGTACTTGGGCAGTTGGGTTCGTCCATCCGGAATTTTCCCCGGAGTCTGTTTTGGTGGCCGGTTGATTAAAATAACCTATCTCCCTAATACATGCGACTACATCACACATTACTGGGTGTACTACAGGGACACTTCTGCCGAACCTCTTTGGGACAGACGTGATGTTATGTGTACTCACTTGAAGAAAGCTGGTGGTATCCTGGCAACGTCGTGGGCTAACGCGAGCGCGTATTTATCCTTGATGAGAACTATTCCAGTCATGGCTATATGAACCGCGCCATATTCACCTGTAAATGTATTGGAAATTAATACTTCTACAATAACTTATTTTACAACAATTTCAAACAGCTACGTTTTTGAGGTTAAACTTACTTTGGACCCATGATCTGATCTGATATAATTGATCAAAATCAAAATCGAACATTAATTTCAAGTAGGCCAGTTACAGGCACTTTTGAACTGTCGAAACAAAAATGAAAACAAATGTAGCTACAGTCCCAGTCACAAGACATAAAAACTATGAAAGTAATGTAGTTGCCCATTCCCTAGCATAGATTTCTCCATGGAGAAGAACGGGCAAGAAACTCCATGGACACTCTTTTAAAACAGAATGTTTTTACAAAACCTTGGTTACATCATTCATGTTGAGATGTTACACTATGTGAGAACAATGTAGCAAGATGTGCACGTTAAAAGGGTCCCTATAAAAAAACAAAAAAAAAGCAATTCAAATAAGCTGTGGCAACCAAGACCTGACCAGTCCCAACTGACAGAGCTCGTTCACGAACATGACGCATGTATCAGCACTACTCAACTCAACCATTTTTAAGGGAACTAAATGATCCGATACACGCGCCACCATCAGCGAGACATTTGACTGAGCATGACATACTCTTAACCGTCAGGGCACATTCAAGTCAAGAAAAGACGTAGGTTTCCAGCGACTGATAGCATTCTAGTACATAGCACTCACACAATATGCGATAAGCGGTTAAATAATACTAAAGATAGTAAGTAAGATACCTTGTCCATGTGGAGCAGGACCGGCATTGAGCCAAGCATTTTTATCAGCGATATAATCGTCCAATTTGTAATATGCTTGCTTACATAATGTGCGTTTAATCATCATCATCAGCCTATAATGTTCCCACTGCTGGGCCTCGGCCTCCTCTCAATGAGAGGGAATGGGCTATAATCCACCACGCGGGCCCAGTGCGGGTTGGTAGATGTCACATGTCTTCGAATTTTTGGTTCTAGAACATGCCGGTTTCCTCACGATGTTTTCCTTCACCGTTTTGGGAGCAGTGGTGATGAAATAAATTACACAAAGTAATGCGCCTGTCTGTGTTCGAACCCACGACCTACTGTTCGTAAGTCGGGGTCGCCACCACTGGGCCACCGCTGCTCTCTGTTTTAAATTTTGTTTCATTCAAGAATGCTTTGTGGAATTTTATTATAGCTCTAGCTCTCAAACAGTACCCCATGCTCAATTAATATCCCATTGCGTCGGGTTTGAGGCTAGGGGACGTAAGTTCTCTGAAATTGTTTAACAGCGCACTGGAGGATGTGTTTAAGACACTGAATTATGAAGGACGTGGCATTAAATGAGTTAATGCCACGTCCTTCCTATCCACCGTCGAGTGCATCTCACACTTGAGATTTGCAGATGACATGATGATGTCATCTGCAAATCTCGACAAGGTCCATCCATGTAATTCCTGCAGCGATTCAACCAGCATGATGATACTAGTTGAATCGCCGCAGGAATTACACGGATGGCCTATTGATTCTTCAAAACGCAGTGGTCTCAGGGTGAATTTGAACAAAACCCAGGTTATGTTCTATGAACACGTCACCTCAGGACCTATTGTTGTCAATGGCAGTCCGCTCGCGGTTGTTCGAGAATATATTTACCTCAGGCAAACTCTGAAGTTTGGTAAGAACAACTTTGAAAGGGAGACTCACAGAAGAATTTATCTGATCTGGACTGGGCAGCATTTGGGAAAATTCGTTGGGTCTTCTCGTTGCTTAATCCACAGAGCCTAAAGACTAAGGTCTTCAACCAGTGCATCCTGAATGTTATGACTAACGGGGCCGAAACGTGGACACTCACAGTACGTATATAAATTCAAATCAATATGGTCCATAAATTCAAGGTCGCCCAGCTAGCTATGGAACGGGCTATGCTTGAAGTCTCTCTGAGGTGGGGTGGGTCTCCGGAACGAGGTGATCCGACAGAGAGCCAGAGTTGTCGACATAGCTCACAGAATAAGTAAGCTGAAGTGCCATATTAGTCACGTCTATCTTAATGGTCATTGGTTCTACCTACTTGAATGCTTAAGGCGATTGGTTTTTCCTAATTATTTATAAACACTATTAAAAAGAAATGTGGCCCTAGTTGAACCGAGTTACGTAGTTTACTATTGAAATTAGGTTATAAATATCTTATCACCTTGATTCTCAATGTGGACACGTAAAATTTGCCCCGTTGATATTCACCCATATACCGCATGCAATGGAGGAAACGTTGAGTTGAAGAAGAAAATGTCAACGCTTGGTTGGATGAAAACAAGATGGCCGTACTCAAAATCAAAATCAAAATCAAAGCATTTATTTCAAGTAAGCCAGTTACAGGCACTTTTGAATTGTCGAAACAAAGATGAAAATTAAATGTAGCTACAGTCCCAGTCACAAGATATAAAAACTGTGAAAGTACTGTAGTTGCCCATTCCCTAGCGTAGATCTCTATGGAGAAGAACGGGCAAGAAATTCCATGGACACTCTTTTAAATCAGAATATTGTTACAAAATCTTGGTTACATCATTCATGTTGAGATGGTATATTATGTGAGAACAATGTAGCAAAATGTGCACGTTAAAAGTGTCCACAGCAAAAACACACAAACAAAAAAATACAATTCAAAATAATTCATTCAAATAAGCCATGGCAACTAAGAGATGACCAGTCACAACTGACAGCACCCGTTCATGGACATGACGCATGGATAAGCACCATTCAACTCAACCATTTTGAAGGGAACTAAATGATCCGACACATGCGCCACCATCAGCGAGACATTTGAGTGAGCATGACATACTCTAAACCGCCAGGGCACATTCAAGTTAAGAAAAGACGTAGGTTTCCAGTGAATGATAGCTTTCAAGTACATAGTACTCACACAATATGGGCTATGCATTTATATAATACTTAAGAGATTGAATCTATACAATGCAAAGATAGTTGTACAATCTTCAGCAGCTCCCACAATACATTTTAATGCTATCAATTTATGCGCCCCTGTCCTTGTGGAGCAGGACCAGCATTGAGCCAAGCATTTTTATCAGCGATATAATCGCTCAACTTGTAATATGCTTGCTTACATAGCGTGCGTTTAATGCATGTTTTAAATTTCGCCACATTCAGTTCAAGAATACTTTGTGGAATTTTATTATAGCATCTCAAACAGTACCCCATAAAAGATGATGATGAAGATACTTTAGCGAGTCGGAAACCTGGCTGAACTAGTTGGTCCCTATTTCGAGTACTGTACTGTGTAGACATTATAATATGAAAGTAACTAAAATAAACCAGTCTAGCGGTATCTACATCAGTATACTGACGGATTTTTCTAATGGCATAGGCTGCTGAACTTAGCCGCCCCGCAAGAGATGTCAAATGAGAACCCCATTGTAGCCTTGAATTAAGCGTAATCCCCAGGAAAACCGTTTTATCTACGAATTCAAGTTTCTCTTTATTCAATATTATATCAAAATCTTAACAAAAAACTTTTAACATTCGGTAAAGCAAATCTTATGCATTTGGTTTTTTTTTCATTTAATACCAAATTGTTTGCTGTGAACCAATTTTGGACCTGAAGTAGGGCATTATTCACGTCATCTAAATTTTGGGCCCGCCTATTTATCTTAAAAATTAGGGAAGTGTCATCAGCAAATAACACCATATTTTGAGTACTAACGTGAATGAACTATAAGAACTCCGATGTAGCTAAAGTCGCCAGTCTGCCCGAGGTTCCCCTCCTGGACATGGGCTGTGCGCGCCCGGTCGCAGTTCTCCGAACAAACACCTAGAAACAAAAGATAAACAAAACGACAATTGGTTATAGTTGGAACATATCGAGTAATTTTTTCAATCCAATGTCGACCAAGAATTTCGCAAAAACAGCGTCCTCTTGACAATTTCATTTAGACGCCAAAAACATTTATTTGTTTTCTTTCTTACATTAACTGGATAGCAACCAGCCGGTGGTGATTGTCTGATGCGCTGCGGCCACACGGTCCCAGCCCGGACCTTCTGGACCGTGACCCGTCTAGTCAGAGAAACTTCCCTTTACCCAGCATTTTGAATGAAAGTTATTATCATGACCTTTTCATTGAGATATTTATACAACAGCTTGTGTACCAGTGCCGTATACTGGGAATGGAGCCCATAAAAAAAAATCTCTTTTTTTATTTTATTTTGTTGATCAAATTATTATATTATCATTCATCAATTATCATATTATTATAAGTAAAAAATTCCTAAATTAAAATAATTTTGGGGTCGAAACTGGGGCCGAGTGCCCATTGCCTGTTTAAGGAAATTTCAAAATGCCTTGTTGACGCTTCCCGTGACCCAAGGGCTGGCTTTTACCTTGGTCAGAGGCTAAGTGTTGCCATACAACGTGGCAACAACGCCAGTCTCTTGGGCATATTACCAGTTGACAGCGTTGAGGAGTTTTTCGATTCCCTGTTATAGTTTGATGTTTGTTTATGTATTTTATTTTATTTAATAGTTTATAATTAATTAAGTATATTGTTTGTGTATGATTAAATAAAATTTCTCTAGTGAATGAGCAACAATACATAGAAAAAATCTGATTATAAATTACACAGATATACCAACATTAGCTTAAAATTTAAGATCATTAAAAACACATAAGTTTTATTTAAATTAAAAAGAATATTATTTGGTTTATCTATCAACATTGAACGCACAAAGTTTCGTGTCCGTGCTATTAACCGTTGAAGAGTTCTCTCGGTAGGAGGCGATCCTGGCTGCGGGATCAAGTCATATGTGTGATGCCACGAGGACTTAAGGTGTACCTATGCAAAATTTCAGCTCAATCAGATACCAAACAAGTGGTCGAATATTTTTTTGCAAATTGTAAAGCGGACCTACATACATACAGATAGTTCAAGTCAAATAAAAGTTTGTACAAAATACAGAATAACTCACCAAAAGAAATGATGAAGAACAGCCGAAAAAGTTTCATTACAAGCATCATTGACGATTATCTCAGAACTAGTTTCACGTGACGACGTAGTAGTAAGTATAGTAAGTACCTCAAGATTCACGAAAACGACGATTTGTGAAATAAAATTAATTGAATTTCAATCTCGACATGCAATTTGTAATTGACTTGTTTTAGTTAGAGAAATTTAACACACGACCACCTATTATACCCACTGGACCCAAGTACAAGATTGTTTTTAATAAGTGATTCATTTCAAAGACATTCAAAATACTGTTGTGACAATCAACTTGACAGGCAAACAGATATGAAGTTGTTAATAAACAGAGAGTTCATAAGAAAAAATTAAACCATCTACTTTCGTGTTTACAAAAACACAAAGGAAAAATTCCGTCATGATAATTATTGTATAATAACTTCAACCGTTTACGCAGCGCACTCAACGAAGCTCTCCAAAGTCAATGCCCGACCGATCCATACTCACACCAAATTGTCACAGTCACACTGGTGTGACTACGGATAATTTATCCTGATCCGTAGTCACACCATCTCTGAAATTAGAAACAAACAAACATTTTAGCTTTTTAATATTAGTACCTATATTTAGATTCAAGTAAGTAACAATTTAATTTCTCGGTAAATTATTTGCATTAATCGCTAGAATATTCTACTCATATTTTTTCCAATTAGGGGTTTTCCTCCTCTTGCAACTGCCTCCCGTCTTCATCGTTAGACCATCGATGACAGTCATACTCCAGATAGGTCTGAAGTTCTCATCAAGATGCATGAAATGAGTGCAGACACCATATAGATACTGTAAACTCTCAAGGACCTCTTGCTACTGCCTTTCGTCTCCATCGTCAGACCTTCGATGAAAGTCATACTCCAGCTATATCTACAGTTCTCAACAAGGTGTATGAAATGAGCCCAAAAACGATATAGCTGCTGTAAACTGTTGCGGACCTCTTGCGACTGCCTTCTGTCTAAATCGTCAGACCTGTGATGACAATCATACTTCAGCTGGGTCTACAGTTATCATCAAGGTATATGAAATGAGATATAATTACGCTTTTTATTGAAAACAGAATCATGCAAATGAGTGTATGTACAATTCAAACGGCTTAAGATAAAAAAGCGCTTTCAGCGGAGTAAGCACCAAGCATGTGGCGTCTAGCGGTGCCATGTAGAATAAAGCGATGGAAGCGGTTTAATGCGAATCGCTAAAAACTTCGCGACCTAAAGGTCGTAAGCGCCGTGGGATACTCACTCACTTACGCGTTTAGGCCAACACATCAATTTGTTACGTTATGGTCGGGTTTTCTGACATGATACCCCGTGTATGGTACAGATTTTTAAGACAATTTTCCACCAACCACTGCTCACAGGGCGGTCGCTGACACCGATAGGGTGCGTACTTCGGCGACAAATGGTCTAAAATAGTTGTTCTATTCTAATGCGTGTTATGACAGATAACAGCTGTCAAACAGTTGAAACTCTGTTTAAAAAGGTATTTCTTTCCGCGTGGCTAGGCAAAAATTATGATGGCTTTGCTAATATGCAGGATATCAATATAATTTGTAGCACTCATGATTAATGTAGCTTACTACCAGCGAAATAACTTTTAAAATTTGGTCATTAGTTCCGGACATACAAACTTACAAAACATTTTACCTCTTTATAATATTCGTATAGATTTGAAGAAAAAAAAACAACCTTAGTCAAATGTTGTTCGATTCTCTCTGGTAAGAAAGTTATAACCATACTTTCGTAGCATTGTCTAATGAGCACTCCATGTACTACCTTAGTCTGTATAAAGTTTGTTGTTGATACTAGGTACATAATAAACATTTTGCATAATATTTTCATAATATCGGTATGATAACATTGATATGGATCTGAAATCAAGAAGAATCATTCCATGCTATCGGTTCACCATCGATACTTCAATTATCTATATAATATAAATAATGGTAAACTGATTGGCTGACTGACTGGGTGACATATCAACGCACAGCCCAAACTGCTGGTCCTAGAGACATGAAACTTGGAGGGTGTGTTCTTTGTGAAGATCAAGTATCCACTAAGAAAGGGTTTTTGGGAAAGGCACCCCTAAAGGGGTAAAATAGGGTATGGAAGTTTGTGTTTAAGCTGACGAGTCAAAATTAATTTATACGTGTCGCAGCGTTTTTGATAATTCCACCCCGAAGGGTTACAAAAGAAAATGAAGTTGTTTATGGAAAGTGCTTGATTTTCGAAGTAATAATCACTAAATTTATTATCTAGGCTTATGGTTGGAAGCTAAGGCAACGGTGTTGTTAGAATTTCAATCATTGTGGGGGTGAAAAGTGGGGGTCTTAGCCCTTTGTGTTCAAGGGCCGCGGTATCTCTTTCGAACAGTCCCGCAGCCCCGGCAAGCATTGGCCCTTGCGGACCCCTTCCTGTTTTTCTTTGAGGCGCGCGTGGAACACGAACGCGCCGTCGACACGGACTGTCGTCAAACGATGGACGGACGGCGAGCTAGCCCATTGCTCACCGTCCACAGGCGCGCGCCTAAGGTGGCTGGGGGCCAACACATGGCCCCCGATGCCCGGTGCGTCTCCCGCGGTGGCTGGAACGTGAGGTACTCTCCCTCTCACGTTCCGCCACCTCCTTTGCTAGCATGACTGCTTTGCAGAAGGAGGTGACAACTTCCCATTCCATCTCGCTCCAGACCATGGATTGAATCAGGGCCGACCAATCGCCGCCACGAGGACACGGCGGTGCTCCGCCCAAGCGGAGCAACCTCCACAGTGTTCTCCGGTCGATCCTCGCACTGGTAACACCATCACCACCAGATCGTACGGTAACCATGGACTAGCCTTACGGCTACTACTTTTTGGGGCGCGTTCAGATAACGGGTGGCTCGCCGCCTCAAGGAACGCGCCTACACCGGGGCCCCGTATAGTCCATGGACCACACGATCACCGCGTAGAGCCTCCGGCAGGAGGCGTTTAGACCCCTCAGGTTTTGCAAGAGCCACTTGAAGGCAACCCCGGCCCATTCCAGTTTGGGAGCCAAACGTCGGAAGTGTTCCACGAAGTTCCACCGGCTGTCGAGGTCGAGTCCTAGGTACTTCATGGTCGACTCGACGCCGATCGAAACCCCTCCTACCGTCAGTAGGGATACCGACGGTGGCGCATTCCGAGGCCCATGAAAGCACATGGCCTCCACCATATCATAATCTCTCGCTGCCTGTCGGCACACCTGTCATGCTATTTCGGAATTTACTAACGCCGAAACTACATATGTAAAGAGAAACATTGTGTGTGCCGCGGATACCGTTGACTCCCTATGATCTGCCGTTTGAATTTAAGCAACTTCTGTTTTCTTTGAAAGTTTGCTTTGCCAGGTCAATAAATAAGTAACAAGGCCAAACACTGAAATTCGCGGGAATCGACTTGCGTTCTGGTTATTTAAGCTCCATCCACTTAAACGGGTTAAGAGTGTTGTTTATAAACAAATTTGTCATAGACACTTTACGTTTGTGCAAAATTTGATGCTTCTAAACCCAGCAGTTTCAGCTGTGCGTGGATCGATTAGTCAGTGAATCAAACAGTCAGTGAGTTATTAGATTGGTTTGTATCCTTTACGATATCCGATGTTGGCTACCACGCGGACGAAGTCGCGGGCAACAGCTAGTATAATAGGAAATGGTAAACTGACTGACTGACTCACTGACTGACTGACTGGGTGATATATCTACACACAGTTCAAACCGCTGGTCCTAAAGACATGAAACTTGGAGGGTGTGTTCTTTGTGAAGAGTAAGTATCCACTAATAAAGGATTTTTTGAACTTCCACCACTAAAGGGGTAAAATAGGGGATTTAAGTTTATATGAAAGTCCGTCCACTGACTGGGTGATATCTCTACACACAGTCCAAACCGCTGGTCCTAAAGACATGAAACTTGAAGGGTGTGTTCTTTGTGAAGAGTAAATATCCACTAATAAAGGATTTTTGGAACTTCCACCCCTAAAGGGGTAAAATAGGGGATTTAAGTTTATATGAAAATCCGTCTGTTTTAAAGTTAGGATCTTCAAATTTTATGCTTAGGCTGACTATTGAAAATTAATTCATACGTGTCTTAGCGTTTTTGATAATTCCACCTCCGAAGGCTTAAAAAGGGGGATGAAGTTGTGTATGGAAAGTCCTCAATTTTAGAATTTGTAAATCGGCCGTGTGTGGCTCTCTTCGTTTCCGAAGCCTTCATCAGTGAACATATACCTACACATTAAATGATGCTTTTGCTTTTTTTCTTTTTCCTGGGTTCCTTTATCGATACTGAGCCTACCCCTAAGCTATGGCACGCGACTTCTTTAACACCCTGTATAATAATAATAATTAGTCAGATTTTGATGGTAGTAATAGTGAGTACCATGAGACGTTTGCTACGTAGTATTACAAGACAAGCCGTTAACATTTTTGCGATAGCTTACCTGTCATCATCAAATCTAAGCTCTTTTGGGTAAGACTCCTCTTATCTTTAAAATCACATGAGTTATTTGCTTTTAATCTAGCCTCTTATTCGATTCGCGACGTTTTATGTTTTTACTAAATAATCATAACGTTATTAAATAAATTTTTAATAGGTGTAGTAGGTGTAGTCGTCAATCAAAACAGAAGATGTCATAATTGACAAAAATATTGTACTTACGAAGGCTGTAATATAATTCGTATATGAAAACTAGCCAAGTCAGACCTTAGGCTTCAATATTAATTATCATAAGTTATAAGACGAAATAATATTTTACGTTGTTTTAAATTTTTTATATTGTTATAAATACATTTCAGGACTGACCATTGAACTTGGCACCCATTTAGATCTCACTTCTTTTGTCGTTGAAGTCAACAACCGAGACATTTATCAGTTTTTCAATATTTAATATATATTTGTATAATTATGTATATAAGAGCAGCGGTGGCCCAGTGGTGGCGGCCCCGACTTACGAACAGTAAGTCGTGGGTTCGAACCCAGGCAGGCGCATTACTTTGTGTAATTTATTTCATCACCACTGCTCTCAAAACGGTGAAGAAAGACATCGTGAGGAAACCGGCATGTTCAAGAACCAAAAATTCGAAGACATGTGACATCTACCAACCCGCACTGGGCCCGCGTGGTGGATTTATAGCCCAGTCCCTCTCATTGAGAGGAGGCCGTGTCCCAGCAGTGGGAACATTATAGGCTGATGATGATGATGATGATATGTATAGTTATAGGTACATAATATAAAATTGGTAGTCGGGTTTTTTGATACTTTTAATTAAATGTTACCTGTTTCCGTTTTTTCCAGAAAGACAAAACGCACCAATTTTTTATGTAGTTGCACATTTACAGCTGATTATGCACTAATTATACGTTCCACTCATATCACTCTAGGAGACACTTTCCTGCTGGGGTGACGTGCCCAAAAGCGAATTCTAGATGGTGAGCCCAATTATTGCAATCGATCGAAATATAAGACAAGTTTTTTTTTATATTCCTGTTGGAAAAGCCCAATATCCTTGCACAAAACGGAATCGAACCCAGGGTTTTAGTCAACTTCAACGCCAAACTACAATTAAAGCATTGCCTGCTAACCCCATATCATTTACACTTCATCATCATCTAATGTTCCCACTGATGGGACACAGGCCTCCTTCTCTATGAGAGGGTACCATAACACTTGGAAATCTGACTAAGGGGATCATTCCCTGGTGCGCAGGGTGTGGGGCAGCACCAACAGAATCTTAAGCATGATTGCCAGTCGCCTGGACTGTTTTATGTGGGTCACTGCTTTGTTGTGTTGTTTGTTTTATCCGTGTTTACTAACATAGTCGTAAGTTTTAGTAACAGGTTTTGAGTCATGCATACTCAAACAAATAGACATTCTCTTTTATTATATTAACACTTGAAAACTGCTAACTCTCCGTTTGACATTCAAGTCAAACGGAAACTAGGCAAGTCAATAAAGTAATATTGTTCGACAAACAGTCGTTAGCGCGTTAGTGGGAATTATAACACGTGTACTGAGAATATGGAGACGTAAAACGAGCTTAAGTGCTTAAATGTTACAATATACAATACAATATACTCGGATGTATAATAAATGTTTACATAGGTATTCAAATAAATTAAACTTAAGCTTACTGGCGAAATGTGGGTGTACCGGGTATATTTTCCAGTTTATCCCTTCGAGAAACCAGGCGTGATGTTGTGTTCTATAAGAAGTAATGTCTGAATAGTAAAAGGATCTCATTAAATTAAAGATATTATGAATGTTAAGGAGCCAGAGTAGCCCGCGAAAGTTAGTTTTTCTTAGGTTTTTTGCAATTTGCCGGTCAGTGTTAGGTTGTACGACTAGATATGTTAATTAAAATAAAATTTGCGACCGTAACACGTATGTATGTACAGAATTATAATCATTAAAATCATCACTACAACCCCTCTAAGTTTATATAATTCTATAGAATGACTATTTCATGAAAATGTCATCATATTTTATACTTAAAACCAAAATCCGATTTAAATGAGGAAGTACTATTTTTTATAATAATTACACGCATATGAAGGTTGCGGGCAATTGCTAGCTAAAAATATATACCAAACAATACTGATTATCAGTCCGTAACCATAACTTTAACCGCTACGACCGATTATTCGTAGATAGGTTCTGCGGTTCTGCGGTTATCACCTTTTCATTAGCTGCTGCTGCGCCAAATGTGGTTTTAATAATAATAATAATAAATATGGCTGGACATTACACACAGCGCCATCTAATGCCACACTAAGCAACGAGGCTTGTGTCGTGGACACCAGATAGTTGAAATACTACATAGATACTTTTTTGTTTGTAAATACATACTTATTATACATATAAAAGATCCATGACTTGGAAACAAATGTCCATGCTCATCACAATCCAAACATTTGCTCCTACCGGAATTCGAACCCGGGACTGTACGAACGTAAGGCAGCCTCACTACTGCTGCGCCATTTAGATCGTCATAATATATAATATGGCACTAATTAAAAATGGGCTATATTTAATTAGGGATATATACGACGTAGGGATCATTATTGGGATGTTATTTGAATTTCAGGGTGATTTTAACCAGAATTGAAACGTCCCTGCCTCGTTGGTCTAGTGGTACCAAGCGCAACTGTTGATACTGGTGTCGATTCTGTTGGGCATAAACTAAACATAATTTAGGCTATTCTATCTTTTACTAAAAGGCAGTGCGAGAAAGGGACGGCTATAGCTATGAACTAAGTTGGAGATGTCAAACTAGTTTATGCCTTGCGCTTCACACTGCTTTTAGTCGACATGTTTTACGTGCACCCTTAATTTGTATGGAAATATTTGTTCTATTAAATTTGATAGCTCTAAATTACGTCCGTCTCTTTCTCGATTTTTAGAGAGAAAAAGATAGCAATAGTCTAAATTAAGTTTATTCGTTTGTGCACAACAGAATCGACACCAATAAGGTCTTGGGCGAACCCAGGATCGTTTCCGGGTCGGGCAAAGTGTTATTTTGTTTTTGTGATGGCAATTAGCCAGCCCCCTATTATAGGGGACTTAAACATAACTGGCAAACTGTGGGTGTACTGTTAGGTACACCTACAGTACTGCCTAACTCTTCGGGGATTAGAAGGCTTGATGTTATGTTGAAACTTCCCTTCCGAACTTATATTGTCACTTCTGGGATATCTTCCGTGATTGTTTCACAGCGGAAGTAGAAAAGAGTCGGACGTTAGCATTCCTTGACGTCCAAGTCGTTGTAAGGAGTGATGGGACCCTTGGTCAGTCATGAGTGTACAGGAAGCCGACTCACACGGACCGCTACTTGCACGCCACCTCACATTATCACCCTCGTTACCTCAAGTCCGTAGTCACTTCACTTACTAATCGCGCATTCAATCTGTGTGATTCCCAACACCTTACTGGTGAATTATCCCACGTGCAAATGGTTTTACATAAGAATGGCTACATAACCAATACTGGAGCAGTAAGACCAAATAAGATGCGAGCCGCCAGATCTACAGTGGAGCGTCAACCAACTTTCTTGCCATATCTAAGAGAAGTAACGGACGATAGGTCGCTTACTGAGTAAATACTCGATAAAGACCGTGTTTACTCCTCTTGAGAAAATTGCGCCAAGTCTGCGTTCCCCGAAGGGTAAGATCGCGTTTGAACATCCTGGGGTGTATAAAATTGACTGCAGTTGCGGTAGTTCATACATCGGTCAAACGAAGTGAACCATCTCATGCCGCATCAAGGAACACATAATGGCTGTGAAAAACAAGGATGAGCAAAAATCTGCCATAGCTGTCAGTCAGGGACCAATCACTGGATCGAATTTCACAAGCCACAAGCCACGTATTTTGTCTAAGGACAAACATTACCTACCTACGCTGACAAGAGAACCAATTGAAATAAGAAAACATTTTCAATCGAGAGGATGGCTTTAAATTGTCTAGTACGTGGAATCCAGTTTTGAGTATGCTCAAAAGTAGCAGCCGGCATCATAATAATGACTCTACAAAACCTGGTGATACTGTGAGTGTGTTTTGTCGTGACTTTAGTGTCTAGTTCCAATAGTAGTTCAAAAGACAAAGAAAGAGGGTAGACAGATTTGTCTGCTCCTAACAATTTATTTTCCATCCACCAGCATTCTCCAGTCCACCCGCGATCATGGCGCTTGCAAAAGCGTCGAAATATCGGGAGCTCAAAACTATTAACAATTACGGAAGATATCCCGTAAGTGACAATATAATTTTAGTTTTAAACCGTGAAAACTTAAAACAGTGTTTGAACTTCCCTTCCTTTGAATGTCCAGTGCCAGCCCCGATATCAACATGGCAGTGTTGACTGGGTAATCTATTTTTATGCAACACATTGGGGAATCATAATCATCAGATACAGATAATCAGTGGCCCGAAAGTCGGAAAACCAAGGGATATTCTAATAACCCAGTAATAACTGAGTTGTATCAGGTAGAGAGTCGGTCCATGTAAAATACTGGTACCCGGTTACATCCATTTAACCCCAAAGTCGACCTCAACATATGAAGGGCTAGGCATATTATGCTTACTTTGGGAAATCCCGTCATAATACAAAAAAAATACACGGTGGAGGGAAATTGACGCACAAATACCCTGGTATATGTGCGTCAATTTCCCTCCACCGGACCTATCTTTTACAGCCTGTATAGTTATTATTCTTATAAAATTGAGAATAAACTGAAAGAAAACATATTATAAAAACATACAAACATATTTATTTGGCAGTATATATTTTCTTTTAAAACAGCAGAACCAAAATTATTTAAATCTAATTCTAGCCAACAGATTTTTCATAAATATCTCTTCATTCTTTTACTTTCAAAAGCAAAAGAACGATACCCGCACAAAATCAAATACAGAAACTGACTCCCAGACTTCGACAAAATACGAGTAAATGCCACCAAACTAGATACGCTTCGCCAGTTTCGCCACGCTAGTCCAAAACATTCGCCAATCGACCGTCAACTGTCACATCCAGAAACATGTTCAGCCTAGGCGGAAAACACAGCAGATTGGCCTTATTAATGAGCATCGTACATTACGAGCTCCCATTGATAGATGAGTGTGGACGCAGACTGTTTTACGCAACCAATATCACTGGATATGTACCTGTCCAAATTTCGGTATAGTTCAATTTACACGTCTGCTTTTCATTGTCCTCTTGCATCCTGATTTATAAACGGTTGGTGGAGTGCATGTCTTCTTGTACCATACTTCTCTGTTAGTCGTTATCGAAGTAGACAGCCTCTTTCTATTTGAACCATATCATCATCTGCCTAGCCTTTTCCTAACTATGTTGGGGTCGGCTTCCAGTCTATCCGGATGCGACGCCTATCTGACTTCCACAACCCGTTAGTACTGAGTAATAGTGTACCCTTTGGTAAGACTGGTTGTCAGGCTTTTTGGACCACTGACTACCTGTAACGACTGTCAAAGATTTACAAATGACAGCCGGGACCAACTGGTTAACGTGCTTTCCGAGGCACGGAGGAAACTCGGTATGTAATGGGTGGTCACTTACCACCGAACGAACTGTTGTTTATTTTCATGTCCAATTTGTACCGATACGGGAGGACGAAGACTCAAATGAGCAAGAATGCAGCAATATTACTGATTTACCGCTAACGCATGGATGTTGCTCAAAGGCATATTTAGGAGCTTCGTGTTGAGCGTGAAATTCACTCATGAATGAATAATAGGTATGAGCGACAAAGCACAGAAAATGTTGAATGTGAAAAATACAGCCCGATCGATTTCCGTCTGTAGTCTAAACTTAAGCCACGTCTGAGGTATCTTATTCGCTCAAACGATTTGTAAAAATCTGGCAACTCGAAAATGTTCGACAAAGGGTCCATCGTTTCTTTTTTTATAAAATTTTTTTTCTTCTTTCGCTGAATTTCACTTAGAATAGGAAGTGTTTAGTTTAAGGCGTTTTAAAATATTGCCGCCGAGGCTGACCTAGAAAGGGGAGGTCAGATGACCTGGACCTGCATCAAGAAGGCTGGTTCGAGGTGCTCAGGAAAAGAGTACCTTGAAGATTATGGAGGAGGCCCAGGCAGAGGGACATTCAAACGCTGTCAAAAAAATGAAAACCACCTTCTTACTTTGCCTCATTTTAAGCTCACCGTTGCCGGTTCCGCACACTGCAGAACTCTCGTATATTTACGACCATTAGTATGCAAATATTTAAGTAAGCAAACATGTTCGAAATCACGCTTAAAATACTTAACGAGTGAAGCACACAGTTAATGCTCAAGCTTTACTTAATAACACGTTTGACAAACATAAGGTGGATTAAAAATTGTTAGTAATAGCACTTAGCTGGGATAGGTTGTAAGCCCATCCTTTTTACTCTTTGTAATCAAGACAAACAGAAAGTAGGATATACTTTACATTTTATTTTGTACAAAAAGTATTTTCTTCTTTTTTTTTGTATTTACTACTTCTTTACCACATCTATGTTGATACTTAATATTTGTTAATTCGAATCTCTAAAAGTCATGATACTAAGTATTAATCAGCAAAAATTGAAACATGCGTAAACAACTAAAATCTAATAATTTATACTTCGTTCCCTCATAATTCATTACCATTTGACAAGCCTATGGCCAGCAATGGTGGGTTCAACTACCAATCTAACCGGATACATCTGTATACCAGTATTTTAGATGGAGTGACACCTACCTGACCTCCACAACCCAGTAACTGACTAATTACGATACCCATGCTATCGTCAGTAGCAAAAACTTGATGAAATTCAGTCCAGTAGTTTTCTGTAAAATAGTATCAACACACACACAAACATAATCCTCCTAATAATACCATAACTATGATCTATTTCCATACTGTCTTAGACACATCCTGCATGACGTTATACCCAAGAATACCACCAATCAAGGATGCTCGCTACTCTAAGTACACAATACGACCACAAAATAAAAGGTACAGAAGTCCATGCTTCGAGCGAAAACTAAGGCTAAAATGTATTGAGCGAACCTAGCCTTGCTCAGGAACGCTTCATCTGAAAATGAACTTAATTTGCATAAAGGTAATGTGCATATTTCTACAAGCGACTGTGATCAAGCGTATCATACGAATAACAACATTTCAGCTGTAGACACGCTTCACGTACAGAGCAGGCGTACTCGCGACTTAGTCCAGGAATATTAGGGGTTTCACCTCGGAATAACAGATAGTCAGCTATAAACTTGTATGTAAAAACCTTTATTTTGACACCCTAAAACTTGTCTCAAAACCGCGACTACAGATATTCCAAGGTCCAAAGGGCAAAAAGTCTATTTTTTGACATATTTTATTGAAAATACATCGTTTCCTATGGGTTTTATGTTTTTTGTTAATACCTTTTATTAAATTTGGAAAACGATTAAATAAAAACGAATCCAGGATGGGAAAAATTACTTAATTAAAAACAAGCGCAACCTTCACATTAAGATGGACAAGTGAGTACTCTCATAGGTTTTCAAATGTTTATATCATTTAGTTACTTTTTTTTTATTAAATCTAACTTTGTAAAGTTTATTGTTTTTTTTTTACTGAGGTAGTGTTCGCGACCTCTTGCTATAGAGATTTCGCGACCCCCTAGGGGGGACCCACAGGTTGAAAAACACTGCCATAATGTATAAATGTGGAAGCAAAATTAATATAGTCACAACTAAGGACCCTGTCGGGCACAGCATAGATTAAGTATGAGAGAGAAGGAAGACTACTGGCTGTTTATTGCAGTTAGTAATTAAATTTTGCATTAATAAAACAGTATAACTTATACTGTTTTATTAATGCAAAATTTAATTTAATTATTATAATGTATACTAATATAATATAATAATTATTTTAATTTATTGTTTTATCATTTCTTATAATTTTTATTTATTACGTAATAATTTTTTATTACCCGGTGTAAGTATATATTTTCCATATCATGAGTCTTAGGTGTCTTTCTAGTGTTTTTTAGGGTAAGTCTTTGTAGAAACAATTAGATAGTCACTCATAATTTATCACTTAAGTATTCGCTTATACTATAGTAGCATTTTCTTAAAAGGAAAAGTTTGATTGATAAAAGTGTTATATTTATTTAAATTCTTTATTACTTTGGGTAACATATTATATTTTTTTATGCACAAGACCAAGGTTCTATTGGTGTGCATTTTTAGTCGCGATGTACCTACATCGCGACTAAATTGTTTTAAGACATAAAAATAGGCTAAACTTACCTAAGTTTAGCCTATTTTTATGTCTTAAAACAATTTTCGAATGTATGTCCTGTCTTTTTGTAAAGAATTCTGGATACATTCGCACGAACTTACAAACTTCAAATTTAAAGAGACAGGGTAGGGATAAAATCCAGTTCCTGGAAGTGGGATTTACAGCTATCGGTGTCTTCAATATTTACTAAGATTCTAACTAGTTCTTTTTGTAGGGTAAATAGCGTGGGCGCGTTAGTGATGTTGCCCCATAAGATGACACCGTATTTAATCCATGCGTAGGCGTACGCGTAGTACGTTACTAGTGCAGTTTTAAGGTCTGTTGTTTTTAATCTAGCGGAGGGCGTATGAAAATTTAGATATTTTTTATAAATTATGGACATAACGTGCTCATTTAATGAGAAAGGATTTTGATCGAAAATAATTTAAAATAACATCACAGACATAAAAAGATGCCTGAAAGTGGCGCCACTGACTGAAAAGTTGCGTAGTAATTGGTTGTCTTGGAATGAGGCATGTGATGCGGAGAAATGAGAAAAATGCCGTGAGGAAAGTTTTGAGTATGAAATATGTGGATGGGTATAAATAAGAGTAGAGTAGAGAGAGTAGAGGAAGACCAAAGAAACGACGGATGGACTGTGTGAAGTAGTATGATAATATGGCAAGAAAGGAGGTGTGTGATAAGATAGAGAAGTATGGAAGAAGAAGGCATGCTGCGCCAACCCCAAAAAATGGGATGGGAAAAGGGCAGGAAATTGATGATTTATGGAGCTGTCCTTCTGTAACCTATCTACTCCGTGACCACGTTAGGAACACGTTTCAACTTGACAGCTGTTAGCGTTCACTTAGTTAAGTCGTCTAGTTATGTTTAGGCACGTTCTTCTAGGTTAGACGATGGTATAACTTCGACATCAGTGTTCACTTGGGTTAGGTTTCTTGAATGGAAATTATTAGCGGGATAGGTGATGGTGTGGAAGTTATTGGTGGGATGGTGCCGCCATCCCCTTCTAATCTAACCTGTCCGAGTTGGGGTGCCCCAAGTCCCGAGCTCGCTTCGCTCGCTCTTGCATCCTAAGTTCTCTGTGCCTTTTTTATATTTTTATATATATTTATTTATTAATCAATATGGTACGGTATGGTCGGTGGTGTGGTATGGTGGTGGTGGTGGTGGTGGTGGTGGTGGTGGTGGTGGTGGTGGTATGGTGGTGTGGTTATGGTGGTATGGTATTTGTTTTTATTTATTAAATGAAAGTTTACAAAAGTCTTAAATTTATGACAATAACCCACAAAACCATTTTCACGGTTTGTCTGTGGGAACGGAACACGATAACGGAACAGAATAACTATTTTAACTACAGTAAATATACATATCATCATGATGATGATGATGATGATGATGATGAAATATACATAAATCTATTATAATAACTACTCACTTAACTACCGATTCGATTTTTCTTTTTTCTTTTTATGTAACCTATTCTGGAAGGCGCTGGTGTCTGTGATACAATGATTTTAATCATTAGTACAGGCACCACCGATTCACTTTTGTTGGAAATGCTCATTTTTATTATTAAATTGTTTTTGTAAAACTTTTAAATGAGCCTTTCTGATAATAAATGATTACCTATTTGCTCTCACTCATTTTATTTTCAAAATTTTTATGTCAGCCGGCAATCGGTTGAGAAGATAAGGTACTCTTTTATCAAGCGTTCGGTCTCCAAAATAATTTCTTATTCTAGGTACGTCAAATTTACCTGCTGACACTGTCCTAGTTGCGTGGTTATGGGTAACTAGAGAGTGACGCTCCCAACTGCCATGACTGTTAACTAGAAATAGGTATTTATGTTTTAAGCTGATAGGAAGAAATTGCAAATTTTGAATAACTTATAATAATCATCATCTTTACATTTGTTTTTAGTACTTATGTCAAGTGTGGGCGTGTCAAGACTGGAGACAGGTTATTATAGTAACACTGATTTTGACCTGTACATTAAACAATGTATTGTGTAAAGGAGTAAAAAAAAACAAAAAAAATTACCTTTATTACACATTTCAGTAACACTGCATGGGATTAAATTATTGTCATTGATAAATTTCCTCCAGTAATACTCGATTAGCCTATTTACAACACCCATTGGAGTGCGATGTACACCACAATTTTTGGTAGTTGGTTTTATTTAGTCCCCAAAACCTTGAAGAGTTTTTCGAAGTTCCACTGACTTCGCAGCTCCTCAGAGTAAAGGTTCTTCCTCTTATCAGGAACAGAACCCGAAGGTCCTGGCGTAGAAAGCACTTCTGTTGTAGTCGCAGCCCATCGCTGATGATTCAGTAGGGTCCTCCAAACCGGTAGATACAGAAGGAGCATGCGGCTTAACGAAGTCCAAAACACGCGTCACTGCAAAAGGAGCATGTGGCTAAACAGTGTCCAAAACACGAGCAACTTCAGAAGGAGCATGCGGCTCAGCAGTGTCTAAAACACGCGTCACCGCTTCGTTTTACATTTAGTAGATACAATCTGGGTAAAAAAAAAAAATCGTAAGTAGTTATTAACCCAAAAAAAAAGCTCAAATTACTATGAAATTGTTCAACCATAATAGAACATCAAAAAGAATTTTAGTAAGTACTATTATTTGCAAAATCAAAACACATTATTAAAACTCCCTAAAATAGCTACACTTGCTGCCAAAATGACGTCAAAAGCAATAAAATTTATGGGTTTAGACAAATTACAAGTACTAATTATTTACTAATTAACTTTATTATAAAGTAAAGATGTGAGAAAATATACAGTCACTACGAAACCACAGAGTAGAGAGTAAAACAAAACAAAAATAAACTGTCAAAAGGGTGTGCTAGTGTTGCAAAGCGCAAAGTTCAAAAAATACATTCAACAAAAATGGTACAATATATTTTGAGGTTAATTTAGCAAAGTTTGACATTTTTTATTTTAGAAAGTATTCGTTTCCTAAGTTTGAAACTTAGTGAAATGTGTTCAAGATAATAAGTGCTTTGCACAAAAAAAAAATAAGAGTCTACTTGGGATCCCATAAATAAAAGCCAAGCCCATAACCTCTTCCTTTTTAGAAGTCGGGTAAAAATATAGTATTATTTGTTATTTAATCGTATTTTTTATACCTTGGTTCAGATTATACCTATCGAAAAATAATGAAGCGAAAACATAACAACATCAGTCATTTTCCGAATTTTAAGGCAGTGAAATGTGTATTTAATAGTAAAACACATTTCACCAGTTTTGTTTAAATTCCACGTGACCCGACCTTATTATTTAGGTGAAAAACTTTCTCACAAAAGAATCTGTGAACATAGCACCATCCATTTAAATAAGAATAAATCCAATAAACACGTAGAACGAACATCAAAGCACAAAACTGTGGTAGCACGACTTTAACATAATTCCCAACTATAAAATTTTCATGTAGTACAAAATAAAATTTCACATAAAATCTTCTAACGAACTCTGAAAGCTAACAACGCAAAGGTTTTCCACAAACTCGTGTAGTGGGCTAACGAGGCCAAATATGTTGCCACAAAAATGTATGGGAGCAAGGTAAATCTTATTTTACCCTAAACATTGAGAAAAATGCGTCCAACCAAGTTAATGAAAATATAATTGGTTCAGCTAGTTTAAAACACAGTGCTCGGACTTTGTTCAACATTTTTGCAGGAGACTACAGCTGTTATTTACTGTTACAGAAGTTTCGTGTTGAGTTTGGATGGGAAAGTTAAAAGGGAAAGTTACCGGTTCCTGTAATTTTTATTTATTAATTAATTTAAACTTCATATTTACAATCGAGAGCAGCAGTGTTGTGGTGGTAGTGGTGGCGGCCCCGACTTACGAACAGCAACTCGTGGGTTCGAACCCAGACAGGCGCATTACTTTGTGTAATTTATTTCATCACCACTGCTCTCAAAACGGCGAAGGAAAACATCGTGAGGAAACCGGCATGTCTTAGAACCAAAAAATTCGAAGACATGTGACATCTACCAATCCGCACTGGGCCCGCGTGGTGGATTATAGCCCATTTCCACTCATAGAGAGGAGGCCTGTGTCTCAGCAGTGGGAACATTAATAGGCTGATGATGATGATAATTTACAATAGGAATACATAAGTGGACTTAATGCCACAAGGCATTCTCTACCAGTCAACCTATACGAGCCCGATATATAGGCCGGATTGTTGAAACCGGAACCAGCAATTAACGTTTGACAAAGTAGTCGTCACGCATCAACAGCTCGCGTTTATCAAAACGCGAGCTGTTGATGCGTGACGACTACTTTGTGAATGAATTAGACTGAACTATCAAAAACATCAGTTTTTGATAGTTCAGTCTAATTCATCTTCATATAAATGACTTAATCTAGAAAAATGTCAAACAACTTATAGGACGCTGTGTCCCAGAATTGGGAACGTTAATGTAGACTGATTAGTGATTATGCTGGGTACTATGTAATAAGTGCACTAAATATGACTGCTTGCCACTAAACACTGATAAGACTTAAATTAAATTACACCTTCAAGCAATAAGTCCATGTCCTATTTAATGCGAAGCTCGGTGAACCAAAATGTTAGATCACGCTGCCGCGGTGGCAGAAAGTGCCTTTCGGTTTTAAAGACGAGTGGCATATGAATGTGGCAATCGCGTATTTGCGCGCGTCCGATCATTTTGGTTACTACACGGATTGACAACAAAATTTTCTTGAAGGCTAGCGCACACAGAGTATTCTATTCTATTATTTTCTACCCACACAATAAACCAAGACACCTACCTCAAACTTCGCCTCGAAAACCTCATTAAGTACAAGAAAGCAAATCTCAATGTCATTACTCTCTTCATTTTTCAAAATACATTATTATTGTCATTAAATGTCATTTATTTCTTCACCGTCAACGAAGGGGAATTTATTAAATTTCGTCCAGTAAGCTCATAACGCTGAAATGACAACACTTTTAACGGAATAAAAAGAAATTACTGGTTTCACAAACGCTGGCTGTAAATTAAAGAAAGATTTCTTGTGGACTCTTAGGGAAATTAAATCTATTGTGATTTGCTATGCCATCTTTGTTGTTGTATATTGAAAAATAATGTATTTAGTAAATACTGTTAATTACGGTGTTAACTGGGTTGTGGAAGTCTTTATGTAAAATTCTGCCATTCCGTATTAGAAACCAAACCCAACATAGTTACTTGGAATGGTGTAGGCAGATGATTATTTAATTTCATAATACTGTATCATTTTAATCTTTCAGAATTTAAATTCAGTTCAGAATCAGTGCCTTTGCTGTATAGGTACCTAGGTGCTTTTCATTTCCAAACTGAGTATGTCATATACAATGTGTTTGGCTAACGGTAACCGATACTTTAAGAGCATATTATTTACTTATTTCTATCGACAAATACATGTTTATGAATACTTCTAACACCACACCCCGCGAATGGCAGCCATTTTGTTTTTCTAATCGGCTGATCTAGGGTATGTTCAATGAAATGCTAATATCTTTGAATGTAAGAGACCTAGAGACGTGCAATTGCAAGGGTAAACAACGAGGCTATTAATTTTTTTGAAAGATTAGACTAAGAGCCTAAAAAAATAACTATTTCGAAATTTTACATAAAAATTACTTATTCTTTTTACATTATCTACTCTAGTGCAAAATTAGCCCTGGAATGTTGCGTACTATGTTTATAAGAAATGATATTTTGATATCATTTCTTATAAACATAGTAATATTGACTCAACACTAATTATTTTAAGAGTTATAGTCATTTGACCATAGCCCTGTCCCAGCGCAAAGGCTGCCACCCTAAATGGGTTAGGTTAGGTTGGAACTGTGATAAACCCGCGCGCGAGCCGAGCGAGCGTAGAGAGCGTTGCCGCAGCAGTGGCCAGCACGCGCTACATCCTAGTTGGTCGTAATGTACAGTGCTTTGTTTGGGTTAGTATATCCTGCCACAATAAACAAGTAAACCGGTTTGGCCTAAAACAAATTAGTTTGGTCTGAAATCGGGTTTGGCCGGTAGCAGGTACGTACACACCATACAGTTACAGCCACAGGGGTAAAATGAATAATCGAAACTGGTCGGCTATCGGTTCAAATAATTCATTTTCCTATTCGCGGAAATCAAAGCGTTCGCTTTTTGTGAAATATCTGGTTTCCACATCGCCAAGTTATCATGAACTAACTGATTAATATTGCTGAGTTTCTCTTGAACATCTGACATTGATGAAGAAAAGATGAACTTATTATTTTATGAAAATTTTAGCTTGTGCCCGCGTCTTCTGCTGCGTGAACTTCTGAATAGGGGTTTACAGGGTTCTAAAGTATACTTATGTTACATACATAAACTCACGCCTTTTACCCATGAGGGTAGGCAGAAACTACAGAACGCCACCTGCTACGATCCTTACATACTCCTTCTGCCTCATCCACGTTCATACATCTGACCAGATGCGGTTGCAAGTACTACGCACCTGACCTTTCTGAAGAACCTCACCAATAAGGTCAATGGTCCTTCTGGGGCGTCCCCTCCCGGCGTTGTCACTCGCATCTGCCTTGTCAATACCTTTTGTTAGTCGCCTTTCACTCATACTCTCCACATGACAAAACCATCTAAGCATCAGTATGCTTAGATGGTTTGGTCATGTGTTATCAAGAACTCTTGTTACTGTTTTCTATATTTAATCCAGTTATAAAACTATCTGTGTGCCGTTCAGTCGTAGGACTCAATCCTCCTTTGTTATCAAATCCTTGGTTATATAACATTCCATTCAGGTAACAAAAGACCCATATCATATATATATCTATACAGACTAACATACATATTTATAAAAACCACAAAAACCTAATTAAACTATTGAACACAAAGAGACGGCGTCATGTTGCGTTGCGTGGTGTCGCGTAACCTTCCGCGGAATCGACGATACATGACATCCTTCGGCCAAAACTCTTCCTTGAGGAAGGTCTCAATATGATGAGTCGGAACTCGTACCACGAACGACTTAAAATTCGTGTTGTGGCGCGACTCCAACTTCTCGACCCTCAAGGTCCAGCTGGTCTCCGCTCGGACATACTCCACGATCTCTTCAACCTTCGTGGTGTGATGTAGCCGGGACACATAGAGCTGTGTCGTTGGTATCGCCGGACGCAGCATATTGGGTCCTGCCAGCGCGGTCCCGCACTGGTTCCGACTAGGAGGCTTCTTCTTCTTTTTGTTATCGCTACTGAAACTCTGACGCCAACCGGCAGGCCATTCCGTAAATTACCTATAACGCAGCGCTATGAATAGGAAAAGTCTAGAACGATGCACTTACACAGTTGATTAAGTACTACACTGGTCGAGTCCTTCAGCCAGAAGACGTTTTAGCTTTAAGTTAAATCTAAATTGAATTTCAAAATTGAACCAACAAGCGTCGTTGTAATAAAAAAACAACTTTTTTTATTCGTATTGCGACTCGAGGTTGTGGAATCAGCATGGACTTAAGAATATTTTCTTGGAGGTGGTATTACTAAAGAAAAGAAGTTATTTGAAAAACCTAGTTATAACTGATCCTCTTAAATAATTTTCATTTGGAAGATTCAAATATAATCTTCCTTTTGCGAAGAAGAAACTCACCCGCAGCGTTGGTTTGGAAAAGTTTCCTGAAATTCTTTTTGTTTCATTACAACCTCTTTTTTTTTGGCTGCAACGATCTGACTGGCCGCTTTCAGAATCGAAAGGAGACAATTTGTTTTGTTTGGAGAACAGGCCACCCACATAAATTGTAGCAGATATTAATGAAACGCATATAGATTTCTTCCTTATAATCTCTGGATTACAGTGGTAATATTATTAGCTAAGCCATGTCTAACCTGAATGATGAGAAATTCGACCTCCAGAGAAATCCAAACAAAAGTTGGCGCACGTCTGTTCATCTTACAATGCACAATAAATTGCCATAACGGCTTTGTGGAGTATGCGCTGTACTTGCAGATGCCATTTTCATGATATATTTTTGTAGTAAATGCGAAAAATCAGCAAAAACACTTTTACGAAAATCGAAATAAACAGAAAGAGTAAATGTCAAAATAATGAAGTTGTCTGTCAACCACTAAAAGGCAGATTGTCAACGTTTCATGCCACGTTGAAGGTTTAAAACATCTATGCGATTTTAGTGTCATCATCATCATCATTTCAGCCGAAAGACGTCCACGGCTGGACATAGGCCTCCTCCAAGTGTCGCCACATTGACCGGTCCCGTGCGACTCGCATCCAGCGGATTCCCGCAACCTTCACCAGGTCATCGGTCCACCTAGTGGGAGGCCTTCCAACGCAACGTCTTCCGGTTCGCGGTCGCCACTCCAGAACTTTTCGGCCCCATCGGCCATCCGTTCCGCGAGCAATGTGCCCTGCCCACTGCCACTTAAGTTTGGCAATTCTCCGGGCCACGTCGGTAACCTTCGTTCTCTTGCGGATGTTTTTATTTCTGATTCGATCGCGCAAGGAAACTCCGAGCATAGCCCTCTCCATTGCCCTTTGGGTGACTTTAAGCCTTCTGATGAGGCCCATTGTGAGCGACCACGTTTCGGCCCCGTATGTAATCACTAGCAACATACACTGGTCATAGACTTTCGTCTTGAGACACTGTGGTAAGTTGGACGAGAAGATACCGCGCAACTTCCCGAACGCTGCCCACCCGAGTCGGATTCGACGATTAACCTCATTCTCGAAGTTAGACCTACCTAACTGGACCGTTTGACCCAGGTACACATAATCGTCTACAACTTCGAGTGTAGAGTCTCCGATCTTGATAGGAATGGGTGTGACATGGGCATTCGACATGTCCTTGGTTTTGTCCATGTTTCAGTTTAAGACCCACTCTTCCGGAAGCTCTACTGAGGTCATCGAGCATTGTACTGAGGTCCTCTATGGTCTCAGTCATGACCACTACATCGTCGGCAAACCGAAGATGAGTGATGGACTCGCCATTGACGTTGATGCCTAGCCCTCTCCAGTCCAGAACCTTGAAGACATCCTCCAGTGCAGCGGTGTACAGTTTTGGAGATATGACGTCTCCCTGTCTCACACCTCGCTGCAGGAGGATAGGTTCCGAGGCTTGGTCCTGAAGTCGGACTGACATGGTGGCGTTTTTGTACAAACACTTCAACACCTCGATGTACCGATAGTAGATTTAACACCGTTGGAGAGACTGCCGTACAGCCCAGGTCTCGATCGAATCGAAGGCTTTCTCGTAGTCCACAAACGCTAAACAGAGGGGCAGGTTATACACTTCGGTCTTCTGTATAACCTGCCGCAGCGTATGAATGTGGTCCACGGTGCTTAAGCCTTTTCGGAAACCGGCTTGTTCGAGAGGCTGGAAATCGTCAAACCTGCGAGCGAGACGATTCGTGATGACTCTTGAAAACAACTTGTAGACATGGCTTAGAAGTGAGATGGGCCTACAATTCTTCAACCGGGCATTGTCACCCTTCTTGAAGAAGAGTACCACCACACCCCTGCACCATGCCTGTGGCGTTTTTCCCTCAAGTATGACGGAATTAAACAGCTTCTGAAGGGCCTTAAGTACCGGTTTTCCACCCGCCTTCAGGAGTTCGGCCGTAATTCCGTCATCACCCTGTGCCTTGTTGTTTTTGAGTTGCTTCAGAGCCATCCTAATCTCGTACAAGCTGACGTCAGGGATGTCTTCGGTATAGTGTCGGGTCAGTCTAGCTCTTGGGTCGTTTGCTAGAACTACGACGGGTTGACGTGTACAACTGTCCATAGAAGCTCTCGATCTCCCTCAGAAGCTCCGGTTTGACGAATAAGATCTTACCATCGTCGGTCTTCAGTTTCGTGAGCTGGCTCTGCCCAATAGCCAGATCTCTTGCAAATACCTTGGAGCCTTTATTCCGCTCAATCGCGTCTTTAATACGATCGGTATTAAAGCGGCGGAGGTCGCTCTTCAAGGATTTAGAGATCCGTCTATTGAGCTGCCGGTATTTACACGCCGCTCCTTCATGAGCTTGAAAGTGTGATCGGAGAGCTTCTTGTTCTGATCTGTACGACGTGCCTTGAAGAACTAAGACCCGGTCGTATGGACAGTTTCCACGAACCCATGGTTGTATTCGTCCACTGAGCTACCTAGGCACTCGAAACGGTTTTCGAGTTCAAGCTGAAAGCTCTCGGGGTTTTGGATTTGGATCTGTGCTGGACGGAGCGTAGACTTCATCAGTCGATACCTTTCAAGCTTGATATTGATGTTCAATGTGCCTCTTACCATGCGGTGATCGCTCCCGGTTTTCACCGAATTGATCACCGAGACATCATTGAACATTTGCTTCTTGGTTGACATGATAAAGTCAATCTCATTTCTAGTTGCACCATCGGGGCTCTGCCAGGTCCACTTCCTGTGCTCACGCTTTCTGAAGAAGGAGTTCATCATATAGAGGCCCCCCTTCTCCATAAAGCTAGCCAGTTGGTGACCCCAGCGATTCCGACGTCCAACTCCAAATTGCCCCACCTGCAGCTCATCCCCGTCTCGTTTGCCCAGTTTCACGTTGAAGTCCCCCTTGATAACGGTGAAGTGAGTTTTGGAACCATGCATGGCTTTAGAAATATCCTCATACATGGTCTCCACTTCGTCGTCGAGGTATGCCGAGGTCGGGGCGTAGCGTAGACCTGTATGACCTTCAGCGAATATCTTGAGGATATTCTGAGTATAAGGTACGCCACCCTGGTCGACACACTCTCAATCTTCACCACGTTGTTCACAAGGGACTTGTGGACGATAAACCCAAGACCACCCTGGGACTGCCGGTCACCCTCTCGGAAATAGAGCAGGTTGGCGGATTTCAGGATTATCGTGTCCTCCCCTCTCTTCGGACTTTTCGGATTATCCCACAATACTCCATCGCAGCCTGCTCAATTCCTCTTCGAGTTCCGTTATCTTCTCGTCGGTCCGGAGTGTGCGCGTGTTGTACGTTGCCGGGTCCAGTCGTTGGTATTGGCAGCAGTGTAAACCTTTAAAAATAGCATTAAAAAGCACCAAAGCTGTTGTAGGTACAACTATCTTCTCGAAACGACGAACAGCTCTTATAACCACCGCTTATAACTAAGGAACTGTTATTTTATTGCTGTGAACGCTGTGACATCAACAAAACAAGGACACACGTAACCTCCGATGTAAGAATTTATTTTCTCTGGGCGAGCGTTTTGATCGTTGCAGCCCTTCGAAAAGTCTTCCTAGGATGCCCCCAATGTGTGGAGACGTTGGGTCTCGCACACTTTTACTACTTAATCTCTTTTTTATTTTTAATAAAGTAAAAAAGTAAAAAAAAATGAATAAGATAAAAATCCTTGGTTTTTGGTTGGCCGGTCGGTCTATAACTTACTTACGTATAACAGTCAGTTAATATCGTAGCGTAACCCTACGGACCCGAACCCATTGTGCCAATTCCTTTCAAGCAGCTGAGAAGCTGGTTAAAGGATCACACTCGTATACAAGCAGAGAAATGGTGGACCTCGACACCAGGAAGCAGGAAATCCAAGGAAGCTATGCCATCCCTGGATACAAAGCTGACCAGGCGCCTTCTGCGCCTGGACAGAGATAGCCTGCGTCTGGTAGCGGGGACCATCACTGAACACTGTTCAATAAACACTTCCACACCCTAGGTATCACTGACAGTCCCCTGTGCAGAGCATGCATGGAGGCGGAGGAAACGGTGGGGCATGTGCTCCTTGAGTGCACAGGCGTTAACAAGATTCGCGAGGAGACCCTGGGAGCACCAAGATCCCTTGTGGATGCCCTGAGGAGACCGGGAAGTCTGATCTGCTTCTGGAGGGAGGTGGGCTGGTTGGAGTAATCGGCCACCATGGCTCACGCACAATGGTCCACTTCAAGGACTAAGTGCGGAAACCTAAACCCCATGATAGATAGATAGATCGTAGCGTAACGTCTCGTGGCTATCGGTGTTTCTATAATTAAAGTTGGCTTGAAATATCCTATCAGTGTCACTTACCTGTCACTTGATTCATAGAAAAATCAAAGATAGGTTTTTTGTAACGTTTTTTTTTCTATCGGTCCGTAAGCTAAATGCCAAAGAGATAGCAACCTACCGATACCTGTCAGTATGTTATTGAAAATGGCCGTTAGACTAGCATTAGATACTATCGAGTTCTCGGACGGTCTACCAGTTTTCACCCTTATGCTCTAAGAAATAAAGTTGGAGAGTGGTCGCGACGTCAACGTCTAAAGCTTGTCTAAAACGCCATATCCACAAGCATACAGCATCCTCAATAGTAGATTGCGCCCGCAAGCGGCGAGTTGCTTCACATAATTAGATTGCACTCCGCCACACCGAGGAAGGAAGGTGTAAAGAAAATTGCATAATTTATTTTATTTCAACGCAGTTTTATAAAATACTGCTGTTATTTATTAGCGAAGACAGTAAAGTTAAAAGTTTTTATGACTATTGTTGAAGAAATCATTATATTAAGATGAAAAAATCTGGAGTTAGAGAGACGTAGAAATAAAAAAGCCGTTCTATCCAGCTCAGCTGATGGGTAAAAGGCTACGCTGCTCATCTTTGCTTGGCGAAGTATACGTGTATCCATTACATTATTTACATAAAGTATTTTATTATTTTTTATTATTTTATAAGACATTTACTGATTTGATCATGTCAAATCAGTAAATGTCTTATAAAATAATAACTATATACTACTACTATATATACTTATTTTATTAAGTTTCATTCCTTTTTTATTATAATTGTGACATTCAATGATTTTTGAGATTTTATTGACATTCATTTTGAAAAGTACTTACTATTAATTTTATTTGATTATTGTGAATTCAGTCACATTTTTATTTTTTGTTTGTTTTTTCCCACGACTGTCTGGCAGTTTGAGTACTATAAGCGACCTACCCAGATGTCATTTCTTTAGTATTGTTCGTCGTTTCGTTGAGCTCCTTGAGTCATAAGTCGAGCTACACGATAACTGACAACTACTTGCACTGACTGGACAGGTCCACTCAAATCTGTGTGGTTCTTTCTTCAAAAGACCATCTCAGACACTAATCTGCATAGTCCTCATGTGAACTGAGCAAGATTAAAAAACGTTCACACACAAATACATTTTAAAAAGAAACATCAAATACACAAAATTGGGCTCAGAAACCAACGTCGTAAGAAAACATTGATGAAAAATTGCATACTTTTATGAGTTGAATTGAATTATTATCACTGAATTATCATTATTATACAAAGAAGATGCTAATTGTTTTTTTTTTCGGTAAATTAACATTTATTTGAAAAAACAATATTTCATGTCCCATAAGGATTGAAATTCTAACAACACCGTTACGTTAGCTTCCAACCATACGCCTAGATAATAAATTTTGAGATTTTTAGTTCGAAAATTAAGGACTTTCCATATACAACTTCATTTCGTTTTCGTTTTTTTTCTTCAGAATTCCTTTCATAATTCAGCTGTATTTTGAACTTACAATGTTTTTATCTTTAGTTCGACATCTGTAGTCGCTTTACATATTGCTAATATATTTAAGGCACATTTTCAAGTAACATCACCTATGTCTCCGGTACCGGTACAATGCAGCCTCCAGCCTAATACTACTACCACTGTACAAATAAGATCTGCAGATATTAAGAGTGTTATTGAGAGCATGACTCGTGGTAAATCCCCTGGACATGACAGCTTGATAGTTGAACATCTACGTCACGCGGGCTGTCATTTACCCAGGGTTTTAGCTAAAGTACTAGATAATCTGCTTAACAGACAATTAAGAATAAATCTAAACTTGCATCACGCTCAATTTGGCTTCCAACCCGGCCTTTCCACTGAGAGTGCCATTAACCGTGTGCTTCATACAGAGGTATGAAGCACACGGTTAGGTATTATTTGGATCGCAGGACACCTGTTTACGCTTGTTTTTTAGATTTGTCCAAAGCCTTCGATCTGGTTTGTTATGAGGTCCTGTGGGATAAACTTCGTAGACAAAATGTACCGACGGAACTAGAGGAGATATTTAAATATTGGTATCACAATCAATTAAATGTCGTTAAATGGGCGGATTGCTTGTCTGAAGAGTACAGGCTGGAGTGCGGAGTGAGGCAAGGGGGGAGTTCCTCGCCCACTCTTTTTAATGTATACAGGGTGTAAAACACCTCATCACGAAGCCGTTAACCAAGCATTCTGTACATCAAACCAAGTAACTTTACGCAAAAAATTTTGACGGGAAACGACTTTTTTTTTGGGGTCAAAAATCATATTTTGTGGTAGAACTCAATGTAACGCACTCAAAACGTTGTGCTGATGGATGGATTTAATAGTACGGGGGTCGTGTAGGTGTTTAAAGTAAAATCATACATTAAAAACTTGTATTTAAAAAAAAACATGTCAAAAAGTTGGAACTTTGACCCCAAATATCTCCGTAACTAGAAGGTTCCCAGGTATGGTGTAGAACAAAAAAATGATCGCATTGACGAGGAGAACAAGTGCCTTTCGTTTTCGTTAAGAGGTCACCCTTTATATGGACAGCTTGATTGGCGAGCTCAGCAGCATGCATGCGGGGTGTTATATTGATGGAGTCGCTGTAAATAACATAAGTTACGCCGACGACATGGTGCTGCTGAGCCCGTCAATTGGAGCCCTTCGCAACCTTCTTAAGGTTTGTGAGCAGTATGCTGAGAGACATGGTCTTGTGTACAATGCGACCAAGAGCGAGTGTATGTTTTTCGGACTGGGTGATAAAACCCATCATGAACCTCCACCCATTTATTTGAACGGTTCTCCTCTCACTAGAGTGAAAAAAATAATAATATTTAGGGCATATTGTCACCGATGATCTGAGGGACAACGAGGACATTGAACGTGAACGCAGAGCGCTGGCTGTCCGGGGTAATATGTTGGTTCGCAAGTTTGCTCGTTGCTCAGCTAAGGTCAAGTTAGCATTATTCAAAGCGTATTGTCATTTTTTCTACACGAGCAGCTTGTGGAATAATTATACTCAAAGGGCATACAGCGCTCTGCGGGTGCAATATAATAATGTCTTTAGAATGTTGTTGCGGTTGCCGCGGTTCTGCAGTGCTTCCGCGATGTTTTCTGAAGCGCGTACTGACGACTTTTATGCAATAAGACGCAAGCGTGTGTCGTCACTGTAAGGCAGAGTACGCGGCGATCATTTCTGATAAATATCAGTATCCAATGCACTCGCTCTGGGTGAGCATTGTGGTAGGGACAGTCAAATAAATGTGAATAATAATTAATAATATTATAATAAATTTTGTTGTAAATGTATTTTTTTTATGTGTTTTGTGATTGTATTTTAGTAACCCTACTAACATAGTTATAAGTTCCAATTGTTACTAACCATTATGGATCGTTGTAATCTGACATGAATAAATTAAATTAAATATTGCTAATTATTCATTTGCCGCTAAATAATTTTGAACTAATTAGGTACGTAGTACAGTTGTTCTTCTCCATAGATCTACGCTAGGGAATGGGCAACTACAGTACTTTCTCAAGTTATTATGCCTTGTGACTGGGACTGTAGCTTTGATTTTTATTTGTAATTTTGACATTCAAAAGTGCCATGGTCTGCAATGGTCTAATTGAAATAAATGCTTTGAGTTTGAGTTATGTAACGTCTGACGGAGGAGAATGGACGGGAAGGAAGATGTTGATGATGATGAACAGCGAAGAGAAATTTACCTCTGCCTACCCCTTTGGGTATGCAGGCGTGATGCTATGTCAAATCTAACTCACATACATAAAAGTTGACCTAATTTTCATAAAAAAACTACGTCTTATCAAAAATCGACCCCAAAAACTCATCGAAAAAACTTACCTCAAAAATATTACACAATACACAAAAGGTACTTTATCTGTCTGTTACATATTTACCCAATTGCGTTCATATCGACATTGAATGACGTGTACACGAACAAGGTATTAGGATTAGGCTCTCCCGAAGACGGTATTAGGCACTTTGGCACACTTGATACATAGCCTGATAAAGACCTAAAGGGAATTGTATAGACGTTGCCTTTAGTAATAGGCACTCAGGCCTACGTTCTGGAGTATTAATGTAGAGTTAACCGACAATGTGTATTTACTCATATTTCGAATGGTTTTGGGCAAAAAGGTAAATTATAATGCTTAACGAGACACGTCGCCCTTTTCAGTAAATAATGTCGAGATTTAGTCAAAACAAGTATTTCGTACTAGTATATAATTTTTTTACGTTTCTTAAAGTAACCTGGAGTCTAGATTTTTTATAGAACGAACACACTCTGTCGGTACAGCCTATTTTCTCCGTGACCTGCGCTAAAAAAAAAAATATTGGAATTCATTGATTATAAATTTGGTTTGGATCATCTTTAATTTCAAACATCCACAATACACAATTTGAAAAAATCTATTCAACCGTTCAGGAGCTATGATGCCGCAGACAGACACACAGATACACCTTTAAACTAATAACATTAAATTAAAAATACGTCCATAGATAATCTATCATCAAAAACAATTTCCAAAACACCCAAAACTAGATTCTATCAGAGAAAATTAAAAAAATGCCTTGTGTCATTGGAACTCCTTCAAAAGTACTACTATCAAAATCCCCTTGTGGATAGTCTTGGCACCTTGACTGATTGCCAGCTCACATAAACAGTAGGATATTGTGAGCATTACCGCTTCGGTCACGAGTCGGTGACACCGAAATAACTGGCTGACTGTACCCGGGTACTGCGGAAATTTGTAAAGAAAAGATTGGTGCAAAATGGAAGCTATTTGGTTTTGTAAAGCGATACACGTGTTCGTGCTAAGGATAGAAAAAAAAACATTGGTTTTTTTTTGGTATTTCAACTTCTTCTTAGCGTGACCATGACAATTTAAATTGAGTCAGCCCAAAATTTGGCGACGAGTTTGGCATGTTCAGTGGCGCCCTCCTGTGATGTACGGTCGAACAAGCTATTTGGTTTACACTTTACAACACCACATTAACTTCAGGGCAGTCATATCTGAATCTCCACCCGAACAAATTTTCATTGCTTCGGCCAACCTGTGCCAGGAGTCTATTCAAAGACATAGGCAAAAAATAAGACAATCCTCAAAAACGGCTACTCTTCTCTAATTCTCTAATCTGAGCTCGTGGCCACACAGGTTGATCTTCAAGGCTTTCCAAGGGGTACCCAGTACTGACTGGGTTGTGGAGGTCAGACAAGCAGTGGCTCCATGTAAAATACTGGTATTCAGCTGCATGCGGTTAGACTGAAAGCCGGCCCCAACATAGTTGGGAAAAAGCTAGGCAGATGATGAGTCTCTAACGACATGGAATGGCGCAGCGGTACTGAGGCTGCCTTACGTTCTTAGGGTCCCGGGTTTGAATCCCGGTAGAAGCAAATGTTTGTCTGATGAGCATGGACATTTGTTTCCGAGTCATGGATATTTATATGTATACTAAGTATGTATTTACAAACAAAAAGTATGTAATGTAGTATTTCAACTATCTGTTGTCCACGATACAAGCCTCGTTACTTAGAGTGGCACCAGATGGCGCTGTGTGTAATGTCCAGCGATATTTATATTTATTTATTTATTTTAATCTGGGGAAATAAAGTGGTAAAACAAACTCCACGTACACCACACAATCTATTTCGTTGATATCAAGTTTCAAAACCACACACAGTTGCGTACGACCCGCTCCGTATACTTATCTTATATATCACCCTTATTTATTTCATGTTACACACCTTATAAGTTCTTCATATTTATGCTCAGCCACGCCAAAAATATATGTTCGTATATTTTCAACGTGCCACAGAAATATGTGATCTTTCGTAGTTTATACATGGCTTCATAACTCTTCAAGCTAGGCAACAATGAGGTGATCTGTAGGCCTACTTTGTGGTCTAAGTTAAGTAGAAAATATTCTAGGGCGCGTACGAATATATATTTGTTGAGCCGAAATATTCTAAGGTACTACAGGGATATTTTATACTGACACGTAAAAAGTTGTGTGAAATTTGGCTGTGAATTTTTTGTTTAAATATTTTCTTTGTTTATTTTCAGGGTCGGCTTGGATAATATAACAATAGATCGTCAAAAGGTTATCCTTTTCCAGTTAATAAGATAACTCATTAAGTACACAGGTATACTGCAAAAGCCATTAAAAAGTAGTAATAGAAGAAATTAATTGCTTTTCTCAGGGAATAAAATATATGGTTTTCCAAAGGGTAATGGTTTAAGGTCACCCAAACTCATTTCAACAGTTTCGTTGAAATGATTTTGGTGGTGACAGACAGGATCCACAAATAGACATTCAAACCGATTCAGTTCGAGTTGCAAGCTCAGTAAGAAACGCATTTTATAGTGACGTAAAAATGCGCATAAATTCACACCGTGGGCCGTAGACAAAGTGATATATATCATCCATTCATCACTGATAATGATAAATGAAAAAGAAATGGATTTAAATAGCTATCGAAAAGCATCGCTAAACATGTTTAAAGGCATTGAGAGATATGAAATCATTTGAAACGAAAAGCACTTATGTCACTTGGAAGGCTAGGCCCCATAATTATCTTCAAACGCATTTCTGTCAAAAAGTCCCGAAAACTTATGGTAGAACTGATCAAAAGATATATAGAAAACTTCACGTCTTATCAGGGGCGGCTGTCTCAAACCTTTTACAAAGCCATTCAAGCCATTATCTCAAATAACTTTTTTACAAAGATCCCCAAAGCGATAAGAATTTGGTTTCGTGGCAATTAAGGAGTTATCTGCTTCGTTTTAACGGCCAACTCATAGGGCCCTCGCCCATTGAGACTTTTTGCAGCAGTTGCGATGCAAACGCAAAAAGGCCGTAATACTGTCGTTGGTTAGTGTACCTTCGTTCATGTAACTACGATTCGATATCGCTACAATGGCGATGCAAACGCGGGCCCCATATAACAGGAACATTTTTTCTCACGCTTTCTTCCCATGGGGCATAAACTACAGAACGCTACGATTCTTACATACTCCTTCGGCCTAATACATGTTCACACGTCTGGTCATACACGCAGACGGTTTTGAAAAGCCATCATAAACATTTCAAAGTCGAACGACTCCATTTGAGGTGTTCAAGACAACAGCGCTGTCTTCACTGATGAACCTTCCCACCGTTCTCCACTTTTCGTTTCCCCGACGCTGACGTCGTCAGAAAAAGTCGCACGTTTAATTCGATATAGTGGCAATGCTGACAACGCGTTTGCATCAATTCTGGCGCGCGTTGCACATATAACAATGCATTCAGGATGCTGCTGGGGCTGCCACGCTTCTGTAGTTGTCCGGAATGTTTGCTGATGCGCACACTGATGGCTTCATAGCTATCAGACGTACGCGTGCTGCGTCGCTACTGCAGAGGGTCCGGGGCAGCTCAAACAGTCTTCTGAATGTCATTGCGGGGAAATTTGATTGCCCGTTTATGCATTTCATGTCAAACCTACATGTTTTACTAACATAGTTTTTAAAGGTCATGTTTACTAACAATTTATATGGGTGTAAAATAATTTATCTGAAATAAAATGATTATTATTATTATTATACTATATATGCGACTAACACACGATAGTAACGATGCTGACGCACCTTTCGTAAATGCTCGTCCGCATCGCTAAAATAGTCACCGTGGGCGAAGAGCCTTAATAGGTCTTTAAGTACGCCGTCTTTAATAACAATAGGTTATATGAAGGACAATGTAGCAGGCTTTTCCATCTCAAAGTAAATAGGGAATTGTCGTTTCAGGCCCAAATGAAGCTTTTCCGTTATATGTTACTAGGACTGTTCAGGAGGAACTGATTTTCTGTTATTTCTTTCCTTTGTATACTGGTATTGGAGTTTTGATTCATTAAATGATATTCTCAGACTTCAAGACAAAGCCTATGTTTGTGCCTCAGGCCTTAGTCTAGATCTTAAAAATAATTCCAATATCAATTTTCTCCCGATGAAAATCCAAAATAAAAATCCTAAATGAATCCTTATAATTTTCTCTCTTTTCGTACAATTAAATAAGCACTACTACTTTGTCAACTTATACGATTGGTTTGATTGGATTGGATTGATTACTTTACGATTAAACTAAAACATTTAGGTATTTATTTAGTCACCTCTTAAAATTATCTATATCTAATTGTCAGATAAAGCTCAGTCCCTGGGTTTCAAACTTCAAACGCTCAAGAATTTCTTACCCATTGAAGGTTACATATGGGATGAAAGTTGGTGTCGAAAATCGTCATTTGGCGATGGGAAATCCCATCTCCCATCCCATCACTGCTTCTCTGTTACCTCATTAATCATCACAATACAGCATAAAAATATCGCTTCTTGAAATTTAGAGCTACTATTATTCTAAATATAATTTAATCTTTCAGAATAAAGAACTACTGCTACATGTGTCGATACTCTTGCGCCTTCCCATCTTCCTAATTCATCGTGATGTGCAGGGGCTGCCGCTGCGGCAGCAGAGAACCTCAAGCGGCGACAATATAGTAACCTTATTGGTAACTATATTTTCGAGCCGTTTGGGGTTGAAACTCTAGGACCGTGGGGTCCGTGTGCTCACAGCCTTTTCAAAACGCTTAGTTTACACTTCCCGTGACCCTAGGGCTGGCTTTTACCTTGGCCAAAGGCTTAGCGTTGCCATACAGCGTGGTAACGCCGCCAGTCTCTTGGGGACATTACCAGTTGACAGTGTTGAGGAGGAGTTTTTTGACGCCATTTTTTAAGTTTTTAGTGTATGTTAGTTAGTTTAGTTTTATTTTAATAGATTTATAAATAATGTACATACTGAATTCAAATAAATTCTCCTCGCCTGTACCTAAATCTTTCAGAATTAAGTAAAACTGCGTTAATATCGCTCCCTTAAAAACTTCTTAAGTATACCCCTGAAGTGCACAAAGAAAAACCGTCGTCGCCAAAACATTAAGTTCCAATCAGTACGCCCTCAATCACTCCTCCCTTCTTAAAACCAGATAGAAGCTGTCCTCTAATGATAATGTATTAATTAGTTCAGCGTAAACAGCATCCAATTAACTTGAGAGTAAACCGGCGCCATGTTTTTGCTGAGTCGAGAACTGATGGGGAATGTTTGTACGATCTTTTGCAGTCGTGTGAAGATGTTTGTGCTTGCTTTTAAAGTGAGTGAAATTCAGTTTGAAATTATTTTAACGCGCTAGGAATATAGTACGAGTACCTATGCAATTATCTGGAAGAGGTGACGTTCTGTAGTTGGTGAGTTTATGTAAGCAGCTCGTGAAAATGTTATATTGATGGTGCTAGATGAAAAATTAAGGACCTGATAATAACGGGTGCACGCAAGGCACCCTGCAAGGCACTTGTCCTCGCCGTCATTGCGATCATCTGTGTGGTTCTTTCTTCAAATGACCATCTCAGACACTAATCTGCATAGTCCTCATGTGAATTGAGCAAAATTATGTCTGGACTTCAAAAGAGACTATGAGTAGTCAGGTACGAAACACCGGCCCCATCTAGTTTTAAAAAAAATGACGTGTAAAAGTGTTTGTAAAAACCTACTTGCAAAATAAACATCATTTATCATTTATTCTGGACCAAACCTGGGAACCTTCTAGTTACGGAGTTATTGGGGGTCAAAGTTTTTCACAAGTTTTTTTTTATGTTATAATTTTACTTTAAAAACCTTCATGACCCCCGTACTATTAAATGCATCAGTGATCACAATGTTATGAATGCGTGAAATTGAGTCTTACTGTAAACGTGATTTTCGACCCCCAAAAAAATCGTTACCCAGCAATAAATGCGTATGTTACTTACTCGTAGTTTGAAATACAGAATGCTTGGTTGACGGCTCCGTGAAGGGTCTGTTTGCACCTTGTATGTCGGGTTTTATTTTCAACTAGTGACCCACCCTGGCTTTGCACGGGTGCAATGTAGCATAGCAACACATATAAACCTTCCTCTTGAACCACTCTATCTATTGCTGAAAACTGCCTTAAAATCCGTTTCGTGGTTTAAAAGATCTAAGCGTATAGACAGCGGGAGCAACTTTGTTTTAATATAATATGTAAACAAGATTATTGTACTGTTGAAAAAACGGTCAGTGGTCAACGGTCAACGGTCGCTTGTCTTCATAATTATGATCTTAAGCAACTGTGATAAACAAAACTTTAATGACAATTTTTCTTCTGGTCTCTAATAAGCTAGTTTCTACCATCAATAAATTGATAATCTATTTAGTCCATCAGTTATAGCGTTGGAAAATAATGGACACGTATTTTTTGTTTTTGTAAATCAATGAATATTGACAAAGATACAACTCATCAAAACTCGGGAGTGGGGGCTCGTGACGTCAGAACGCACTAAAAACTAAACCACGGCGTGACGTATTGAGAATTTAATTATTATCTATAATATGTATATTAATTTTATATTTATTATTATCTTCGTCAATTTTGGTTTACGTAACAAAAGAAAAAATACGTGTCAAATATTTTTTGATAATCTAACTGACGGACTAATTAGATTTTTTCAGTACACAAGCCTATTGTATTATGGTCCTAAATGGATTGAAATAAATATTTTGAATTTGAATTTGAATTTGTATCGCTTACATAGAAAAATATCCAATCAACCTTTACAGCCCGATGGTTACAACTATTCGTAGGCCATTAAGTCGGAAATATACTCTCCCCCTCGACCGATCAAACTAAATCGAATTATTGACCCAGATTTTTCTACTTTAAAAGCTGCTTTACATCCCACAAATTGTAACGGCCAACAAGATAATTACTAAGTATTTGTTACAAGGCTATTCTTGTCTCCTGTTTTGTTTGCCCTGAGGCAAAGAACTAAGTTTCAAGGAAACTCAGCAAAAACTCCAACGTAAATAGATTCAGCTTATCCGGACCTTGTTAAACTAAAAGCTGGCAGTAAGTTTAATAGCATACAATGCGGTATATGCAGAGTTAAAGTACCAAGCCTGATATATGTTGAGATCAGCTAAAACTTGAAACAGACTAGACAGAAGAACTGCTAACTGATCTTCATAACAAAATTACTGAATGATACTAATTGTCCGACTTTTGGGGGTCTTTTGGACACGGGGTTACAAACATTTTTGCCAAGGAATGGGTTAGTTTCAGACCCAAAAAAAAAATCTGCTGTTCCATAAATCTTTAGCGTGTTGGTGTTGCAGTTTTGTAATGAACGATTGGTTATTTAGTTGGTTTTGGGGGATTCATTTACAAAATCCTTGAAAACGGCTTACGTCACGAGGAATTTTTTTGACGAACAGTATGGTTACGTGAGGTGTTGATGTAATTATTATTTTCTTCTTATTTATAATACTTCATATATATTTGTTTATTCGTTTACACTTTATTTATTTTTTATTCTTATCCCTAGCTGACCGTGGCATCACTTCGGGCCCTATCAGAATATCAGCGCTGTGAAGTTTTTTTTAATGTTATCACCATGCTGAGATTGCCGACACCATGGTGCCTTTTGGCCTCGTACAGGACCAATTTCGTTTCTTTTTTTTCTCTCTCTCTCTCTCTCTCTCATTCTCTATGTTTCCTTTTTATTAGTTGTACTGATAATTTAACCATTTTATTTTTTGGTGTTTTGTCTTGTTGCTAATAATTATTTTTTCTTTCTTTCTATTCATTACAAATCACAAATGACGGTCGTAAATAAGTCACAACGGAGTCTGAAACAATAAAACTTGCTCCCAGTTCCACGGAAGAAAACCTCAATTGCAAAGAGCAGTGAGGTCTCCAATAAGTCAAAAAACAAATGAATGCGTTGAGTTTCCGGAGCGCTGACCCTTTTCAAAAGTTTTGATCAAAAAACTTAGCTTATCGCGATCTACTGCAAGACGAAGGCCTCTTCCCAACTGGGACACAGCACAATTTCTCTATTCATTATATTCATTTCAACCCAAAAGGATATGCATACACACATCAAAAAAAGTTTGTGATCACTAACGTAGGCTGATATATTTTTTTAAATTGAACTTTATCAAGAAAAAATCTTTGTTGTGTTTTCTTTAAATAGAAATACCCTGTTTGAAATTAAAAAAATAGAATCTATATTTTTAAATAAAGAATCTAAAAAGAAGAAGAAATCATAATAATCTACCGTACGAAAAAAAGATTTCGATTTTTAAAAGTGATCGCAATTTTTTTTGATTTGTGTACATTCAAGCATTTTACAATATTGGTCTGCTGTTCTTATAGCAGACCAATATTAGAAAAAAGTGCAGCTGCAGGTACAGTGTCAAGCAATTTTGGACAAGTGAGCTAATGCTGCTGTCAACCTAACTTGTCCTGCGCTCACTTCACCCAGCAAACATCTACAGAATAGTGGCAACCGCTTTCTTAGCGTTTTATATTTCTATAACGACTTTCAGCAGGATTCAAACACAGGGTGTAAACAGACCCTTCACGAAGCCGTCAACCAAGCATTCTGTACATAAAACTAAATAATTTACGCAAATATGATTGCTGGGAAACGACTTTTTTTTTGGGGTCACGTTTTACGGTAAAACTCAATGTACTCAAAACATTGTGCTTATGGACGCATTTAATAGTAAACAGGTTAAGGAGTATTAAAGAAAAGTTATGACCTTAAAAACTATTATTTGGAAAAAAAACTTGTGAAAATGTTTGAACTTTGATCTCCAATATCTCCGTAACTAGCAGGTTCCCAGGTATGGTCCAGAACAAAAAAATGATCGCAATGACGGGGAGAACACTTATTCTCCCCGTCATTGCGATCATTTTTCACCTTTCGCCTTCGTTAAGGGTCTATTTACACCCTTTCAAAGCTTTGGGTGGATCTAGGTCATTTGTGCGAAAGAACATGCGCACAAATGTCTTTCACGCAAGTGTCCTGGTACCCTTTTTGCATGGTTGCTTTATAGCAGAGATTACCAAAGTGGTCCATTATCTGGTTTCGATACTAAAGACTAGCCTTTCGATACGCCATTCGTATCCGGCAGAGTAGAATAGAACCAACCCATTACACCCACGGGTGTCGTCTAGGGCGACTAATGTCTGAGGCAGAACACCTTGCGCCTCCGTAGACCTGAGAATGGCCAGCAGCGTTTTCTGTTAGTCTTTCATCTCCAATGCGCCTGCCAAGCGTGGAGATTACGGCGTATTCCTCTCATCATGGGAGAGGCTTATGTCCAGCAGTGGACGTTATGGGCTGTTGTTGTTGATACTAAAGAACAAAAATGTTGGCTTGGCTTCATCTATCAATGTAGGCAGATAATATGCTACTCGGTGATGACAGGTTGTATTTCGGTGAAAATGGTTGTATTGGGAGAAGCTATGAGATTCTAATTTTCAGATTTTTTGCCAAAAAAAATCTTAGCAGCTAAGGTCCTCATGCAAAGAGATTTAAAAGAATTAGGTATAGAGCGGACATTGGGAATAATGTCATACAAAAATTTTGATCCCGAACATTTTCGATTTTGACACACGAATGCTACCTGACAAGCGGGCGTATGACACTAGACAGAACGATTTGTTACTAAGTAGTAACAAGTTTTTGGATTACGATTTTCTTCGTCTTGTCCCGTCTATCCCTCGTAAATATTTGAATGTCTTTGTCCTCATGCAATCATATCAGAAAGCGTGAAAAAATAATATTGCACATTTCTTGCTTTTCTTTTTTGGTCCACAGGCTTTAAAAAAATGCAGCAGGGGCTCCACCGAAACCAGAAAATTTAAAAAGTGGTCTACCAGAAAAAAAGATTTGGGAACCTCTGCTTTTAGCAATCAAATGGATTTCTGACTTTGCCATCACTCAGGTGTCTTCTTAAGCCTGTAGTCAATTTTTCCACCATTACGTCATAGGCATAACATTACACCATCCCATTTTACGACATACTTCAAAGTATAACTTCCGATGCGAGCCTCATACCACGCAGAAGAAACCTACTCAAAATGCTAATATCTTGATATGCTTTTATGGTATAACTTCAGTTCATTAGCATTGGAATCTTGGTGCAGCATCTGCGGCTTCTGAAGTTTGACTCTCGGGTTGTATTCCATACGAGAAATTAACGTTCTAAAACAGTATGTATTGTAGATAATTTTGGAACAAAGATCTTATTCAAATCGCGTTGAATATTTGGGTGGAGTGGAATTAGGTTTGGAGTTTGAGCCTTGAATATGGAGGATTACCATGTAGATATTGTAGACATTTCTGTGGTCTCAGAACGGGAATTATAACTTCCACTGTGATTCATAGTTACACGTTACACAGACTCTCACCAATGTTGGTTTTAGGCTTTGCTCATTGAGCTGAAATAGAAAAGCATAATCAGCCTATAATGTTCCCACTGCTGGGACAAAGGCCTTCTCTCTATGAGAGGGAATGGGCTATAATCCACCACGCGGGCCCAGAGCGGGTTAGTGGATGTCACATGTCTTCGAATTTCTAGTTCTAGGACATGCCGGTTTCCTCACGATGTTTTCCTTCGCCGTTTTGAGAGCAGTGGTGATGAAATAAAAAGGGATGATGACTGACTAAAAAAAATATGATTCTGTTTAGTCCGTCAGTTAGATTAACGAAAAATATTGGATACGTGTTTTTGGTTTTATCAAATAGGTAATAAAAAAATACGAAGATAAAACGTGTCAAAGATCATGAGTGGGGGCTTGTTACGTCACATTTGAGTAAAATATGTACTCAAATGTGACATCGCACGAGTTTTCGATGCCCTGTATCGTCTTTATTTTTTGTTTACGTGAACAAAATAAATAAAAATATGTGTCCAATATTTTTTGGAATTCTATCTGACGGACTAATTAGACTTTTTTTTTGTCATCTACCCTATTACACATAGTAATGCGCTTGCCTTTGCGGGTTTGAACCCACGACTAACTGCTCGTAAGTCGAGGCCTCCACCTCTAGGCCACCGCTGCTCTCAGACCATCTTTTCAAAAGGTTTTCTGAAAAATACATAAAAGTTTGATACAGTAGTATATCTTCTTTGGTACCTACATGAGACTTAAAAAGTCTTTCGTTGGGTTACAAATTCATAGCATGACACGGAATCATTATAAAGCATAGTAATTTATGTCGTATTTCTATATCAATACGTTTGGTTGTACATTAGAAAAAAAAATCCCTTGCCATGCCGTCCCGGTCTGCGTTGGCCTGACGTGAACCTAATAAAAGTACACCCACATTTCCCCTGTCATGTTTTAAGTCCCATGTACTATCGAGGACACTCCCGCCTGACCACCACTAAGCTAATTTTTGCTTGCACTCGCAACATAGAAACGCTCTCTAGCCCCGCCCCTTTGAGTTTGTATAGAAATAATGAATGAAAAGATACCGAATCGGCCGAGCGCACTGACAACGCACGCCAAATGAGAGTTATTGTTATTTTGCGCGCCAAAGTTGACGCTTTCCTAATAGGCCTAAACTTTAAGGGGGCGTGGTTGGCACCTCCGCATGATTTAAGCGAAAATTTTTAAATGGTCAGGCGTAAAAGACCGCGATAGTACGTAATAGGGGGCGAGCCTATAGCCATCAGCCACAAGTTCAGACTTTGGGCTGTTACTAAGAAATTCCTTATGGAAAAACCCAGGACCTCATGCTTCACTAAACCAACGAGGCAGTTTTACAACAACAACTAACTTCTCTTAAGCTTTCAACTCCAGTTATAGAACAATATAGTATGGGATCCTAGTATTGAACGCCCTTCCCCAAGCTGGTTAATGGATGAAAAGTATTTTATATCAAATTTAAAATGTCAATTTTATTGCAAATGGGTTGACTAAAAAATTTCAGTCCAGAATATAATTAATTATTAAAAAAAAAAATTAAACGTTTTGGTTTGGTAAATAGACAAATTCCATACCAAACGAAAGTATACTTATATATAACTTCATAACGTTTGCATATTCTATAGCCTTTGCATATTCTATATAGCCTATAGAATATGCAAACGTTCCAAACCATTTGCAATAGGTATATTTATTGACATTTTTTATTTGATATAAAATACTTTTTATCCATTAACCAGCTCGGTCAAGTGATCACAGGAATCTTAGACTAATATAAATATAGCCCAAGGCTAATAATTTAATTGCTTCACTAGATTGCTCTAACTGATCCATTGTTTCAGTAATTGTAATTATTCAGTGTAATCGGCCTAATAGTGTAATGGGGGTAACGTTATGCCGGTTTAGCCGGCAAAACGTTTAACGTGTTAGCTGTATTAGGTAGGTGGCAGATACTGTTCCTGGAACGTTTAGCCTGAAATATAGATATAACGGCTCGTCACACAGGCCATTAAATCGTTGTTAATGTATGGGCCTAATCGTGGATAACTGTAGACGTAAATGTTCAGAGGAAATACCTAAAACCATTGCCAATATTAGAGTTTGCTAAGTTGTTTTGTCGTAAACATTAAAAAATAATGGGTGTGCCCAATTTCTAGATCTCAATATAATGAAAATATACGCTATACAGCCTGAAGTCCGTGTAGTTTGTTGTAAAATATTTGTAGTTTGTTTCTTTGCAATAGCATAGATAGGTACAATATATTAACTACCTATATATTTAATATTCTCATATACGCAAGTACTGTAAAATATGATTTCATAATTACATTTGCAACTTTAACACTTTATATAATGTATGGAAATTACCTTTAAGTATCAATCACTTTCATGTTGTCTATAATTCTTTTAATTATATTCACACGAATGTATGTACAGTATTTGGATTATCGATAAATGCACAGTGGTATGAATTAAATAATAATAACGACACACTAACCTTTGGCAAAGGTGGAGAGATTTGGAAAAGAACTATACTAAGTATGGATACAGACCCACAGTACCCCTTTATTTTTTCGGATGGGAAATCATCAAATGTTTCCTCCCGCTCTGGGCGGAGCACGAGGGAGTGTCAGACTTTTACTGACTAAAACCCATCCATGTTCCTTCTTAGCCCTTTGTGTTCCGGGGCCACGGTATTTCTTTCGAACAGTTCCGCAACCCCAGCAGGCATCGGCCCTTGCGGAGACCTTCCTTTTTGCTAACACTCTTTGAGGCGCACGTGGAACACGAACGCGCCGTCGACACGGCCTGTCGTCATGAGACGGACGGACGGTGAGCTAGTCCATAGCTCTCCGTCCACAGGCCCGTGTCTACGGTGGCCGAAAGCCACCACGTGGCCCCCGATGCCCGGGGAGTTCACGCCCGCCCGCTCACGTTCCGCCACTTCCTTCTCTAGCATTACTGCTTCGCAGAAGGAGGTGACGGCGTCCCATTCCGTCTCGCTCCGGACCATGGATTGAACTAGGGCCGGACGCGAGAGGTCGCCGCCGCCGATCGCTGCTAACCCACCGTACCTCTGATGGTACGGTGGGTTTTTTAAAGTGGAGTCACATCGTGGAGTCGTAGCAGGTTCTAAATTTGCTTTTATCTCGAAAAGTCTTGCTACTAGCGGGTCAGAAGGGGTTTTAACTAGTGTTACAATACTATTATCTGGTGGTATCGTTTAACTTTAAAACACCCACCGTACCACCAGGGTTATGGCCAGGGGTACGGCCCACCGTACCCCTGGCCATAACCCTGGTGGTACGGTAAAACCTTTGGACCTTGAACCTTTGGTAAACCTTTGGTAGACAGTACAATAAAGAACCCTCACAGTGGACCGACTGATGTCTGAATGTCGCTGAGTGCTTATGATTGAAAAAAAACTAGTTAAATGTTGTGGAGAAACTGTTGGAGACAGTTCCTGCAGTCGGCATCTGAAATCATAAGTTGATGATGATGTATCTACTAAAATAAATGTTAAAAAGAATAACAAAATGTGACCCTAAATGACCTCTCTAGGTAATCACTGTTTTAAATAAAACTTTCAGTCGTTCTCCAGCCATTTTGTGTTTCATTATAAGTTATGGGCCTATCACGCGAGTTTTAAAAAAATTGTGCAAAAAGTTCGACAAATCTTATTGCAAGAATTGCAAATTAAGAGGCAGAGAAAATTATGAAGATTGTTTGCTGTGGAGAACTACCACGTGTTAGAAGGTATGCAACAGTGTATCATGGCTGCTGGCGATCCAAATGACATAACATCACGCCTGTAATCTCCGAAGGGATTGACAGAGGTGTAGCAATTTCCCCAATTATATATTATATTATACAAGGGATCGAGCTTATTGCCATCCACCAGGCCCAGACCCAGACTCCATGGCTGCTACTGAGAAATTCCATAACGATACCACTTTGCCCGACCTGGGATTCGAACCCAGGACCCCTTGCTCTTGCAACCACTAGACCAATTAAGCAGATTAAAAATAAATAACATTCTGTAATTGCCAAAACAATAACTGATGGAATCCGATAACTGTTATCAAAGACTTGAGTACTGAATTAACGCTAGATAAATACCAAAATGATTGAAAATAGGTAAGGATACATTTGGTTCTACAAACACACGAACATTTTATCTAAATGTTTTCGATTAGTTCATTCCCTTTGATGTACATTTTGGCATTGTTTACAGGTAAATTTAAAGTTGCGTGCCGTTTTGTTTGAGCTTAAGCATTGGATGAATTGGTAAACTAAATTAAAATGATTGATTTTCCTTAAATTATATCACTATGGGTCTATCTGTGTTTGTAAAAGACACTACATCATCATACGGCAGCTGCGCTTTGCAGAGGTCTCATACAGGTTGCATTAAAATGGTTACCATAACCACTTACACGACACGTACCCCTAGACATCCAATGCGCAGTGTAAACAAATTACGTCAATTATTTATTCTTATAAAATCTGCTGTTTCTAATATTCATCATTGGTGTCGATTCTGTTGTGCACAAACTAAACTTAATTTAGGCTATTGCTATCTTTTTCTCTCTAATAAAACGAGAAAGAGACGGACGTAATTTAGAGCTGTAAAATTTAATTGGAACTAATATTTCCATACAAATGTATGGTGCAAGTAAAAAAAAACATGTCGACTAAAAACACGGTGAAGCACAAGGCATAAACTAGTTTGATATCTCTAACTTAGTTCATAGCTATAGCCGTACTTTTCTCGCACTGCCTTTTAGTAAAAGAAAGCAATAGCCTAAATTAAGTTTAGTTATGTGAATAACAGAATCGACACCATTGTGTTAAATTGCTTGGATTTAGTTTGGGCGTCGATGTCTCATTTCAAATACCACGTGCCAATACACAATTATGTAAAGCCAAACCTATGTTTATCGAGATTGTCGCCGGTAATTAATTATTATTATTATCTGTGGCAACTAAAATTCGAATTTGAAATTCGGTCATTACTACTGCATGCGGTAGGTACTCTCACGTTTGTTAGTTTTAGAATTCAGTCTGTCTGTGTCACCCGATGAGAATCAATCTCTTATTACTTACGTATAACTGTTGGTTAATATGCCTGCTTTCGTAGCTATTGGTGTTTCTATAAACAAAGAATATCCTATCCGCGTCACCTACCTGTCACTTGATTCATAGAAAAATCAAAGAAAGCTTTTTTATGACGTTTTGTTTCTAACCGGTCAGTAAACAAAATTTCAAACAGACAGACTTAGCAAACCTACCGAAACCGGCTAGTAAGTTATTTAAAACGGCCGTTAATAATCCAAATCCCTTGTTTTAAAGGTTCCGTACCCAAAGGGTAAAAACGGGACCCTATTACTCAGACTCCACTGTCCGTCTGTCTGTCTTCAGGCTGTATCTCATGAACCGTGATAGCTAGACAGTTGAAATTTTCACAGATGATGTATTTCTGTTGCCGCTGTAACAACAAATAATAAAAATAAATAAAAAATTACAGGGGGGCAACCCTCCTACGATGTTACGGAATCCTTCATGTGCGAGTCCGACTCGTACTTGGCCGGTTTTTACCAATACTGAAGTAGACACAATGAAAAACGTAGTTTATTTTATAAAGTAACTAAATAGCAGTATTTAGTTAGGTACTATACAATATATACTACCTAGATAACGCCTTGATAGATATACCTAGATAACGCCTTGATAGATATACCTAGATAACGCCTTGATAGATACACCTAGATAACGCCTTGATAGATATACCTAGATAACGCCTTGATAGATATACCTAGATAACGCCTTGATAGATATACCTAGATAACGCTAGTATCACAATGGACTTAGAACGTCATAAGCATTTATGACGTCATAGTAGTAAGTCAAAAAATGATACTCTTGGTATTCATACGGATCGCGATTCCTGCGTTATCTAGACATATATATATATCTGTGATCAATACATTCATAGTTTGTCTGAAATTATTTGTAAGATCGTATTGCTTTCTCCTGTTAAAGAGAAGAACGAGTCGTGTTTTATTCCAGACATGATCCATTTTATTTGAGTACTATGTCCTAATGTTTATCTAGAGCCGTGTTTTTCAACGTGTGTCGTCGCGACCTCCTGGGGGGTTGCGAAACCTCTATAAAGGGGTCGCAAGAGGTCGCAAAAACTAGCTCAGTAAAAAAAAACACTAAATTTAAAAAGATAGATTTATTAAGACAATATAAATATCTAGAAGAAGAAACTGACTGACTGACTGACTGACACACATATCAACGCACAGGCCAAACCGCTGGGTCTACAGATTCCAAATTTGGCAAGAAGGTTCCTTATGCGGTCTAGAGGTGCACTAAGAGAGGATTTTTCAAAATTCACCCCTTATGGGGGTTAAACGGGGCTCCAAAGTTTATATGGGGAAACAAGATTAGTTAGACTATTTTATTCTAAACTTCACAGGAGTGCTCCCATTCATAAATGAGTAGAAACGGGTTTCGGGTTTTTTCAGAATTCAACCCCTAAAAGGGGAAAGAGGGGTGACAAAGTCTAAAAATCAACGCACAGCCCAAATCGCTGGGTCTACAGATTCGAAATTTGGCAAGTATATAGGCTCCTTATGTGGTCTAGGGGTGCACTGAAAAAAGATTTAAAAAAATGTATCCCCTAAGGGGTTGAAAACAACAACTTGCGACTCCCGTGTTGCAAGTTTGTATGGGGAAACAAGATTAGTTATACTGTTTTCGAAACTTTCGATAAATGGGCAAACATTTTTGTTGCAGGATTTTTCAGAATTCAACCCCTGAAGGGGGAAATGGGGTAACAAAGTCTGAAAATCAACATCGGTATTGTTTGTATGGTGTATCGGGTCGGGTGTATTATAAAAACAACGATTTTAAGATTTAATGTGGCGGACCTGAAATACCATCATCCCCTGTTGGGGTGCGATGGGGTTGAAATGTCTAAAAATCAATATGGGTGTCGATACCGAGATTATCAAGGGTGCTGATTACGAACATGGCATTTATTTTGGGATCCAGAAAATGGTGGATTCGACTTTTGTACCGGGTTACTGTCGATTTGTTGTGATGATTGTGATAACGATGATGATGATTGTGATAATGAAGATGATAATTGTGATTACGATGATGATGATCGTGATTACGATGATAATGATTGTGATTACGATGAAGATTGTTATAGTTTTTGGTAAGTAATTAATGATTGTGATAATGATGATGATGATTGTGATAACGATGATGATGATAGTGATAGTGATGATGGTGATTGTGATACAAAGATAATGATTGTGATAACGATGATGGTGATTGTGATAGTGATTGTGATGGTGATTGTGATGGTGATTGTGATGGTGATTGTGATGGTGATTGTGATGGTGATTGTGATGGTGATTGTGATTGTGATGTTGATTGTGATGGTGATTGTGATAATGATGGTGATTGTGATAATGACGGTGATTGTGATAGTGATGGTGATTGTGATAATGATGGTGGTTGCGATAGTAATGGTGATTGTGATAATGATGGTGGTTGCGATAGTAATGGTGATTGTGACAGTAATTCATAATTGTGATAATTATGAAATTTGGCACGTAGATAGTTTATAACCTGGATTAACATGTAGGAGCTATTTATCCCTTTAATATGATCCAGTGGGACAGTTACTGAACTTCACGCGAGCGAAGCCGCGGGCAACAGCTAGTGTTAATTAAAGGATATACAAAATTTGCATGTTCAACAAATTAACAAAAAACCCATGAGTACTCGTCGATCTTAATACGAAGGTTTGTTTTTCATTTACTAATATCTTCCATTGTGGATCCGGTTTTGCTACGTTGAGAATAGGGTCAAAAAAATCTAATTAGATAGATTTCCAAAAAGTATTGGACACGTGTCATATTTTTTATTTTTTCACGTAAAACAAAACATAAAGACGACACAGTGCATCGAAAACTCGTGTGACGTCACATTTGAGTAAATTTTAAGGTTCCGTAGCCAAATGACAAAAAACTGAACTCTAATGGATTCGTCATGTCTATCTGTCCATCCGTATGTCACAGCCACTTTTTTCCGAAACTATAAGAACTATGTTGTTAAAACTTGGTAAGTAGATGTATTATGTGAACCGCATTAAGATTTTCTCACAAAAATAGAAAAAAAAAACAATAAATTTTGGGTGTTCCCCATACTTAAAACTGAAACTCAAAAATAAACTTGCACCGAAAATTGGTTTGAACGAGATCTAGTAAGTAGTTTTTTTTTAATACGTCATAAATCGTAAACCGCAATTTACCTTTCATTCAATAAAGGCGGAACCCTCGGTGTGCGAGTCCGACTCGCTCTTGGCCGGTTTTTTTTTAAATCAAATTTGACGTACGAAGCCCCCACTCATGATCTTTGACACGTTTTATATCTTCGTAAATATTTGTTAATTTGATAAAACGAAAAACACGTTTCTATGTCTTTCGATGTCTCTAACTGACGGACTAAACAGAATCAAAACCTAAATAAGCAAATGCTTAAAAATGTTGTATAGATTGAATATTTGTAGCGTGATAAAAAACATGAAAAAAGCGCAGGGTCGGGGGTCGCGAAATATTTTTTCATACTATGGGGGTCGTTTCGTGAAAAAGGTTAAAAAACACTGCTCGAGAGAGAGTAATGGATACGTTCACCCGATATAAACCTTTCATCGCCTATATTCAGTACCTAAGTGCCATAAAAAGGTAAGATGGCCTACTTTATACTACTTTATATCAAATACTACGAAAAAAACCAGTCAAGAGCGAGTCGGAGTCACATTACTAAGGTTCGGAACGAAACGAAACGTGGCAGTCAGTGGATCGGTCGCTATGGTACCAGTGACAATGAAGGTTTATTTATTTTACTGTATCACGGTTTTGTAATATCTCGCCTGATTTACCCTACGGATTAGGCAGAGGTGTACCTAATAGTACTTACGCCTACATTACACCAGTTATGTTTAGTTCCCATGTAGGTAATCAGGGCCGGGCCAAGATTAAAGAATGGTTTATTATTTCAACCAGTAAACTAAACAACCGGTGATAAGAGCGTCCTTTTAAGCAATTTTTATGCTTGTGTTGGAGACTCCGCTCTTCCAAAACTTAAAAATGTATAATTTTCTGGCTTTACACAAAATAATAGTACATTGTAATACAAGGGGCTAAAATGACCCATTATATACGAGGTAGTTTTACTACCGAGCTTTAGCGAGGTAGTAAATAGGTACCGAGTTATAATGGGATTTTAGCGCCATGTGTTCCACTGTACTTTTCACGTTGAGTGTGAGAAATATAGTCAATTTAGTACAAAAACATTTATTAAATATTACTTAATAAAATTAAAATCACGTCAGATTTTTTTACTTGAAGCTAAATGTGCGCATCACGCAGCAGCAGGTCGCGGCAGCCGGGGGAGAGCACGTCGAGGTACTTGTGACTCAACAAGTCACGAGTACGAGATTTACTTAACGCCCTAGGGCCTAAAAGGGCCACTTTAGGCCCGCTTCGTAGGGCTATATTGGCGTACTTTAAGAGCATGAGAAGTGAAAATATTGTTACGTACTCGTATTTAAGTTTTCAACCGAGAGCAAATCCAGTATCCGTGACCTAAAAATCCAAATGTAAAAATTAATAATAACACTTTGCCCGACCTGGGTATCGAACCCAAGACATCATGCTCAGAAGTCGGGTTTGTGACCACTAGACCACCAAGGCAGTCAAAAACGTGTGATTAAAGAGGTTCTTTGAAGTTCGGAACCTTAAAAAGTATTCACAGTGAACATAAATAAGTAGTACACTACCCAAAACAGGACATAAGTGCCCATAAAGTAATGCCCATGCCGTATATACGATATATACGCATCCACGGACGCAAACTAACACCTTTTAACATCCGTAACAGCGAACCGACCTATCGCCGGCTTATTTATTGTAACCAATGGAAACCTAACAGCGAAAAGTTAAATTGAATATAAATCTATTAAAGAGACGTGTGCCAACTTAGCTTTGTAACTGAGGCATTCTAAAATGAACGTTGGCCGTTTTGAAATAAAGATCGACAGTGGTGTATTGTTAACTTTGTATGGTACTCGAGAGTACCATCAATACGCAAGCAGAGGGCTGAGTGTGTTTAAATAAATAAAATATGCCGGTTTGAAGCAATTAGAGTTTCGTCGATTTTTTGTTTTTGTGTTCTCGATTAGAAATCAAAGCATCGGTTTGTAATTCGGTCCGCCAATAACTATGATCGATGAGTTTTGTTTTTTTTTTAGTAAAATTGAGAAATGAACCAACCCATTTACCATTGGTCAAGTGTTTAATCCTCCCACTAGGTGGACCGATGACCTGGTGAAGGTTGCGGGAATCAGTTAGATGCGAGTCGCACGGGACCGGTCAATGTGGCGACACTTGGGGGAGGCCTATGTCCAGCGCAGTGACGTCTTTCCGCTGAAATGATGATTGTGTTTAATTAAGAGATAAGTACAGTGGGTGAGGACAGCGGTGTAAACCGATCAGACAGTAGCGAGTGAACTGTCACTGAATTGGTTTTCGCCACTCGCCACTGTACTTGACCAATTTAAATTTAAATCTGCCTTAGACCTTTATGGTTGGGGTATCTGCTAAATTAACGACTCTATTTGTGGTGGTTTAAACTTCGTTTGAAAAACTGTTAGAATAAAGTTCTAATCAGCTTGCACTACAAAGTGGTTGTTACGTCAGTCACTGCGGGCGGAATAGTGCGAAATGAGTGTTTTTTATTTAATTGTAGCTTTAAATCATTAAATCAAATTGTACGATTTGTGAAAAAAAAAATGGCAAATATTTGTGTGAAAAAAAAACACTAAAACTTAATGTCGTTTAGGAGTAATTATTAAAGTTTAGAATTTAATAAGCAACATATATATTTTTTGCATTATGGAAAACGCCTGTGTTCACTAACATTAAGTGAAATCGAAATGTATAAATGTATGCCCAAATAGAAGCTCACGATTTGATTTTCAACTCTTCTTTTTTTAAATCCATGAAATTCCAACGGTCAATAATATAAGGTGTAAACCGACTCTTCACGAAGCCGCCAACCAAGCATTATGTACATCAAACTAACTCAAAATAATTGCTGGGAAACGACTTTTTTTGGTTTATTGGTTGGACTCAGTGTAACACTCTCAAAACATCGTGCTGATGAATCCATTGAGCTATTTAAAGTAAAGTTATAACATTTACAACTTTTTTTATGACCCTGATGTGTCCCACTGCAGGGCAAAGCGACCCTCACGTCCTGGTCACCGTGGGAGACGCCCTGGGCGTCGTGGGCTCCCGGCCACCGTGGGCGCGGGCCTGTGGACGGAGAGCTATGGGCTAGCTCGCCGTCCGTCCGTCTCATGACGGCAGGCCGTGTCGAAGTCAAAGAGAGTCAGCAAAAAGGTAGGGGTCCGCAAGGACCGATGCCTGCCGGGGCTGCGAGACTGTTCGAAAGAGATACCGTGACCCCGGAACACATAGGGCGATGAAGGACCATGGATGGGTTTTAGTCAGTAAAAGTCTTACACTCTCCCTCCTGCTCCGCCCAGAGCGGGAGGAGTCAATTGATGATTTCTCATCCAAAAAAAAAGGGCAAAGGCTTCCCTCTTTCCTAGTCTTTGGCGATTTGGGCCCAACCCTTTTGGTCATGTAAAATTGTATTTAAAAAAAAATCATGTAAATAGTTGTTGACTTTCAATATCTGACTGAAACGGTTCAGAACAAAAAAAGATCGCTGTGACGGAAACGAACGGTTTATCTCCCATGGTACTACCAGTCTACCAGTAGTACCTCGGGTAAAAAATACGCCGTAGGAAAGTACGGGTAGTTTTTTTTTACCCGTGTTACACCCGTATTGATACATTTGATCAAAAATCGTAATCCCAACCGCAGACCAAATAAAAATGTAAAGATGGAACTCTGCGAACAGCAAAGTGAGGCCCGTCAAATTACGTCTCGCTCTGTTCATACACGCTAACACGCGCACATTCACATCAAACTACAATTAAACTATGCCTCAATAAATGCACGACGAAGAAAGATAACAAAACATCACGCCTTGTAATCCCCGAAGGATAAAGCAGAGGTATACCTAAAATAGTACACCCACATTCCAGTTATTTCAGTTTTACGTCCCATGTAATAGGGAGCGAGCCCATTGCTATCCACCGGGCACAAATCCAGATTCCGTGGCTGCTACTGAACAGTTTTTGATGGAAAAACCCAATAACAATTTGCCTGACCCGGGAATCGAACCTGGGACCAACGAGCCAGTCCTTATTCTTACTCTTGTAAAGAAATACACTAAAGTGAAAAATGATATCACAAACATTAGCTGAGTCGCTCAGCTGTATTAATCAAACGATCTGTCTTTAAGCCCCCAAGAGCCAACGCAATCTAATTTGCCAAGCTCATAAGGATTCGGAGCTCTGAGCGTTGAAAATTATCAAAGGAACACTTCGATACGAAACAAAAGAGATACGAGTTTATTTCATGCTCCTATTTTCCACCAAGAAGATGTTGGTTCTCAACCTGTAGCTAAAATATGGTCCAACTTGTTTATGTGTATAAAAGATGCTACAGTTTGGCCGCTGAGAGAATGCGTTCCTGACAGGTCTCGAGTATTAGTATTATTGGTGATGTTATATAACTTATAGCTTATTTACCGTAGGTACCTATTATTACCCTTTTTGCCCTATTAACAAATAATATTATTAAAAACGTTAATTATCATTAAATCAAGTAACCATACCTAAATGTGGTGGCGGTCCCGACTTACGAACAGTAAGTCGTGGGTTCGAACCCAGGCAGGCGGCATTACTTTGTGTAATTTATTTCATCACCACTGCTCTCAAAACGGTGAAGGAAAACATCGTGAGGAAACCGGCATGTCCTAGAACCAAAAAATTCGACGACATGTGACATCTACCAACCCGTACTGGGCCCGCGTGGTGGATTATAGCCCCTTCCCTCTCATAGAGAGGAGGCCTGTGTTCCAGCAGTGGGAACATTAATAGGCTGATGATGATGATGAACTAAATGTTATAATTTCGCGCTAAATTTATGTACCAACTGACAGGCGTCAGGAACGCATTCTCTCAGCGGCCAAATTGTAATTAAAAATCACACTGATTAAATAGAACTTTAATTTTCTGTTTATAAAATGTATTTTCTGTAACAATAATATTACTTACTATACAGTTTAACAGAATACAATAGTAAAGTAGTAGTAATACAATAGTATAAATATTGTAATAGAATAAAAAATCTTTTCCTTTCATAAAACTGTTAATGCTTGGTTTTGTATATTACAACTATTAAGAGTATAAGTGAAAACAAATTATAACCTTGTTGTTCGCAAGTGTTATTTCTGTTTATTTATTTTTTTAAAAAATCCAATCGTCCATGGTCAAGTTGGGAACCACTGTCTTATTTCAATGGTTAGAATAGGCGAGACGACGAAAAAAAACTATTTAGTCCGTCAGTTAGATTATCAAAAAATATTTGTTCCGTGTTTTTTCTTTTGTTACGTAAACCAAAATTGACGAAGATATGACGCTTTTAAAATTCTCAATACGTCACGCCTAGGTATAATTTTTACCTAGTTCTGACGTCACGAGCCCCCCCCACTCCCGAGTTTTGATGCGTTTTATCTTTGTCAATATTCATTGATTTACAAAAACAAAAAATACGTGTCCATTAATTTCCAACGCTGTAACTGACGGACTAAATAGATCTGCAATTTATTGATACTGTCGTCAGGCCTATTAATATGATTAAAATAACGCACATGGTGAGAAAAGGTAATCAGAGATTTCACTTGTTAAGACTCATTTAAAATGGCGTAACTGAATTACTCATTGAGTAAGCCGCTAAGAAGACGTAAGATGAATTTAAGCATTTATTTTGATACACACAATAATGAGATATGAGACTTCAAAATCTATTATTTTTCCACACGTAAGATAAAAATAAGATTAGATTATTTTAGGTAGGTACCATTCTAGGTCCCTAATGATTTGATTCCTCGTTATTATTATTTTGGATAACCTAGATTTCTATTTAATTAAGGAAAGGACCTCCTTTAAACATGATAAAAACCGGGCAAGTACGAGTCGGACTCGCGCATGAAGGGTTCCGTACCATCGTAGTACGGAGGGCCCTATAATTTTCAATTTATTTTTATTATTTAGTGTTATAGCGGCAACAGAAATACACATTCTGTGAAAATTTCAACTGTCTACCTATAACTGATCATGAGATGCTGCTCACTGACAGACAGACGGACAGACAGAGACAGACGGACAGCTGAGACTTAGCAAGGGTCCCGTTGGTTACCCTTCGGGTACGGAACCGTGATAATAGAAACAGAGGTACTTAATCTCGTATGTTTGGAACATTTAGAGATCACTTTAAAATCTTGGCAGAACTTCGTCACGAATACTGAACTAACAAACTATAGATTTCTGAACATAATTATGTCTTCTCGGTTTCAACTTCCACTCTAGATAGATAGGAATATCCGTGTGACCTACAGATGTTTGTTAAAATTCAGAATGTTTGTGCAAGTGATTTACGATGTAATGGCACTCAGGATATTGGGAATTCTAAAGTACTAGGAGCGAAAACGTTTCTAATTCCTGAAACAATTTCAAATCTTCGTTATGGATTTAAAGTCTTGAATTTAATTATCAAATTACACAAACAAAATAAAAGCGAATTGGTTATGCCCAGCAAAAAAATCGCAAATATTTAAATTTGCATTTTATACATTGACAAACTAAATGACAGCCATCATTTCGTAAAAGTTAAATTAGTGTGAATAAGTTGATTAGGTCAACAGAAAATTTAACAATGATGTTGCCACTGCTGGGACACAGACCTTCTTTATTCTGAGATGGAATGAGCCCATGATTCATCACGCTGGATGTCACCACGTCTCTGATTTTTACGTACTAGGACATGCCGACGAAAAATGGAAATAGAGGAGAAAGATCTTTGCCCAGGAGTGGGACAGAGGTTTCCTTACGATGTTTTCCAACAGTAATCAACTGAAAATTCTATTGTTTGTAAATGGGGTATATGCATGATTTTTTTTATCACTCTGAACAAAGCGTATTAACATCAGAAATAGCAAAGTAATTTTTTTTTAAATATCTATAAAAAATACAAAGTTATAAGCATTTGAAAATGCTGATTAGACAGAGAGATCCGTTACAGCGAATGACGTCATTCGCTGCATCGACGTACAAAATCCATACTAAATTCCGTTTATCTAGAAAGAGATCGAAACAAAAGTTTAAATGGTTATAACTTTTGTATTGTTTGGCCGATTTATGTCTTGTTTTCGCCTTTTGTCATTATTTTTATAGTAATTTAATATTCCGCATCGAAATAAAAATAAAAGAAAATTTATGCATATTATTCCCTCTTATAACAAATAATATTTTCTCTAAATGCATATTTTGTGTCTCCAACACACACATTATATTTGACTAAGAACTCGTTAGGCCCCTTAACTCCCTAAAGGGCTAACCAAAAGACGCACAGACAAAAACACAAAGACCCTCTCGTACAATTTCTTCAAGCAGCCCAATAACCATTAGTAGAACAAAAAGGGCCAACTCAAAGACACATCTAATTAGAAGGAGAAGCAAATCGCACGCAACGCCAACATCAAAGGGAACAACAAACAAAGCCGACGTAGGCTCAGAGCTGGAGTTATGTCCCATGTGAGTGATGAGGGCGAAGATATTAGGGCTGAGATTGACTTTGTATAACTTGAAGGTTTACTTTTTATGTTGTTGGTGAACAGGCCGACAAGCCACGTGGGAAGTTGTAAAGGATGCGAAGTGTAATTGGTAGCATGTAATCCGCACTCTGCACTTTTTTTCGTTTTATTTGCAAAGCAAGCAACATACAACTGATTGTTTGTTTGTTCAACAAAAAATATGATTGGCAAAAATTATGACTGTATTTACATAGCTAACACCAGTACGTCCTAGAACAAGAAATTCAAAGACATTATGTCATCCACCTAAACGCAATGGGCCCGCTTGTGGCCCACAGTTCCCACATAGAGGAGGCTTGTGTTCCAGCAGTGGAACGTTTTATGATGATCAATTTTTTTTTGTTTTATTTCAAGTTTTCATTTAGTTTCGAAAAATAGACAAGTTTCCATCAAGAAAACTCTATTATTTCACTATACGAACAAATGTCTATTTTTGTAACCTGGAATGTGTAAGGTGTAGATGGATAAACTATAATGAAGAGTTTATCCATCATCCCTACATGAGCCTCATCGCTTCAGTTAGTCACCCAGGACGACAATAATAAGACCTAAATCTCTAATTGTTTTTAAAGAGTTATTCAGGTGTTTTCAGAGACAACTTCCACGGAAAAACGATAGATGGCGCTGTGTAAGAAGCAGTGTAAACATTTTTTTTAGCTATACCGAGTTGGCATTAAATGCCTTTTTAAGATAACATACTGGCTAGTAAATGTTTGTGGGTGCATTGTTTGTTCTTTTCTTGCTTGCTTGTCTGTAATCTTTCATGGTTCGACATCGTAATCCATGAAATCAGAGTCTTTAAATTGTAGTGTGTTACATAAACTAGGATATTTTCTCATCGGAAACCGCACATCTAACTTCATTGCTTTCATCCAATCAGATCGTTGATTCTTCCTTAGGGTATTTTGCGATGCTCCACATGTTTGCACCCAGGCACAAAACCAATACTCATATTTTATGGAGAAGGAGAATATTATACTCCACTTGCGTTTTATTCAGATTACTGACAAGTAAGCAAGAAAGAAACAATTATAGCACCCACACACATTTACTAGCCACCATTTTATCTTTAAAAGGTTTTGAACGCCAGTTCCATTTAGCTAAAAAAACTTTTTACACGGCATCTTGCACAGCGCCATCTATCGTTTTTCCGTGGAAGCTAGCCCTGAAAACACCTCATTAGTTTAAGATTCTGGTCCTCGTTGTAAGAAGTTTGTCATTACTTAAGAACTCCTTCAGGGTATGATTGCTTTGTAACTTTAAACTTCAAACAAACGGGTTTATGACGTACTTATTTAGGTAACCTGTAACGAGTAATCGAGAAGTATTGAAGATGAAGATTTGATGCGCCGACCGCAAAATATTTTATTGGGATATGGTAAAGAGCGTGATGATAATAACCGGTAATTTAGACTCTCAACAGTTACTTCTAAAATGAACCTAGTTATAAGATTTATAGACGAGAGATATTTTGAATTTTATAAGAGATTATTCGAATGTTTTTTTACACCACATGATACTGTGGTTAGCAACTGCATAAAACCAGGGTATACTTTTCTCATAACTTTGATGATACAGATTTTTCTCCGTGCTTCGGCAGGCACGTGAAACCGGTTGGTCCCGGCTGTCATTTGTAGATCTTTGACAGTCGTTACAGGTAGTCATTGGCCCGAAAGACTGACAACCAGTCTTTCCAAGGGGGGTATTCCCCTGTACTAACTGGGTTGTGGAGGTCAGATAGGCAGACGCTTCATGTAAACTAAAGGTAGGTACTCAGTTGCATTCGGTTAGATTGGAAGCCAAACCTAACAGTTGGGGAATGGCTAGGCAGATGCCGATGCAGTTTCTACCTGTATCATGAAAATTACTGCTTCTTACTTATCTGCAGGAAAAGTAAAAGCACTAAAGCAAGTCTTAAACTTTTTATCAGTACAATTTCCTGCTACTCAAAGTATGTGACCCGTGGCGGTCTGTCACCGGTCGCTACTGCTACTCAACGACCACCAAGTAGCTGGTCGCAAACCAAGCACTTAAACGGCTGGTCGCTAAAAGTTTCGATGTTATTTTTCCATCTGATAATACTTGGGTTTGAGCTATGAAGATGGCGGACAAGAAATAAAAGTTTTCTCGTTTTCTTTTTTTGTCAGTGAGTATAGTTTAGAAAATTTGATTGAATATAATAATATTCATATAATATTTATTCACTGCTTGACTTTTTGTACTAGATTTATGGCTTCTATTTTGTAAACCGTAAAAAAAATAAGAGATTAAAACCACTTTTTTGCAAATCATGCATTTATTTTGTGTCCCACATACACAAGATGTAAACGGATCTTTCACGAAGGCAACCAAGCATTCTGTACATCAAACTAAGTAGGTACCTAACTATACGCAAAAAAAATCCGGGAAACAATTTTTTTAGGGTGAATAATCGCTGTTTACGGTAGGACTCAAGGTAACGCACTCAAAAAAATGTGCTAATGGATGCATTAAATAGTATAGGGTTCATGGAGGAATTTATAGTTATATCAATAAAAAAAAAAACAAAACTAGTAAGTAAAAGTGAAAAATTTGGGACTTTGACTTCCAATAATATCTCCGTAACTAGAAGGTTCCCCAAGCCCTTTACTCTGTGTCATTTTATTTCACTGCAAAAAAGTAATACCACCATTGGTACTCACGAAACGTTTGAGAAAAATATTGTGATAATAATATGATTAGCATTGTGAAGTGTAGAACGCTCCTAATCGCGGAGAAGAGGTCTGGCAGTGCTCTCTCTCTTCTCATCTCCAGTCACCATACATCTAGGAGTAAAAACAACTTCCCCGCTAGTTTCAGTGCCAAACTCTAACTTGGCCATCCAGTTTGCTAAGTAACACATAAATTGTACCGCGTCTAAGTGCGGGCCACACTTAGCGCGAGTGTGCCGATAGTTTCTGTCTTCCTGGTACGAGGCCAAACGTTCAGCTTTAACTTATTGTAATTTGTATACGAGTACTTAGCGCTTTTTAAGTTTTATGAAGTTTGAAAGTTTAATTAGGGTAGCGTTATGTTTTTATTTTAATGTGTTTGAGAATTGACAACCCGAATGGCGCAGCGGTAGTGAGGCTGCCTTACGTTCTTAGGGTCCGGATTTGAATCCCGGTAGGAGCAAATGTTTGTGATGAGCATGGACCGAGTCATGGATGTTTATATGTATAATAAGTTTAGTATGTATTTACAAACAAAAAGTATCTATGTAGTATATCAACTATCTGGTGTCCACGACACAAGCCTCGTTGCTTAGTGTGGCACTAGATGGCGCTGCGTATAATGTCCAGCGATATTTATTATTTTAATTTTCGGCTATGGATTGTGTGTCTAATTAGTACTTCCATGGGGGGGGGCACCACGTGGTCCCCGGCCAACGTAGGCGCGGGCCTGTGGACGGTGGGCTATAAGCTAGCTCGCCGTCCGTCCGTCTCATGACGACAGGCCGTGTCGACGGCGCGTTCGTATTCCACGCGCACCTCAAAGAGAGTCAGCAAAAGGAAGGGGACCCCTTCTTTTTGCTGACTGCAAGGGCCGAAGCCTGCCGGGGCTGCGGGACTGTTCGAAAGAGATACCGTGGCCCCGGAACACAAAGGGCGATGAAGGAACATGGGTGGGTTTTAGTCAGTAAAAGTCTGACACTCCTTCCTGCTCCACCCAGAGCGGGAGAAGTCATTTGATGATTTCCCATCCGAAAAAAAAAGAAAAAAAAGGGGTACCTTCCGTGATTGTTATTAATTGTGAGCTCCCGATATCCCCCCGTATTCTCCAATCAACCCACGATCAATGCGCTTGCACAGCGTCGAAATATTAATTAAGAGTTACAATATTGCCATGTACATAAATATAAGTTTATAATTGAATGATCATACTTTATTTCTCCTAATTTTTAGTCTTTTTTTTAATTTTTGTTTGTACTGTCAAAATAAGGAGCTTGTGGCTAAATAATAACAGCCGCTCGGTTCGATCTTTAGGTTAAGCCGTGCTTGCCTAGGTTGGTCTGTGGATGGGTGACCACCCATTAGGTACATACCGAGTTTCCTCCGTGCCTCGGAAAGCGAGTTAAGCAGTTGGTCCCGGCTGTCAATTGAAGATCTTTGACAGTCGTTACAGGCCCAAAAAGTCTGACAACCAGTCTTACCAAGGGGTAAGGTATTACCCAGTACTAACTGGGTTGTGGAGGTCAGATAGGCAGACGCTCCATATAAACTACTGGTACTCAGCTGCATGCGGTTAGACTGGAGGCCGACCCCAACATAGTGGGGACAAGGCTAGGCAAATGATGATTTGTACGGTCAAAATAACCATCATCATAAATGCATAGCATATTGTACACACTTTGCTGTAACAAAATTATCAGGCGACTTGACGCCTCTCACTCACATATTACCTGACCTGCTATTACTCATGATGGCTTGCCAGGAGTTTGCATGCATCTTCTTGTTATCGAATAGATTTGTATCAAAAGCATTTGGAAAGCTACAGGATATCTTCTCGTCTAAAAGACTGCAGTGTCTCAAGACGAAAGACATCGACGTGTGTCCTGCCAGTGTTGACCTACGGCACTGGGGACGTGGCTGCTTACTTTGGACCAAATAAGTAGGGTCTAATAAGAAGGCTCAACGCTACTCAAAAGGCAATGGAGAGGGCTTTGCTCGGTGTCTCTTAGAGAATTCGAATCAGAAATGTGGTGACAAATTAACCATAGTTGGCAACATAGCGCAGAGAATTGTGTGAAGTGGTAGTAGGCGGGGCACATTGCTTGTAGAAAAGATGGCCGATGAGGCGATGGCAGATCACCCGAAAGGTGGACCAACGACCTGGTGAAGATTGCAGGAACCGTCTAAATGAGTCGGTCGCTGTGGCGATCTTTGAGAGAGGCCTATATTAAGCAGTGGACGTTTTTCGGCTGAAATGATGGTGATTATGTAATAATTTAGGCCCATTTTGTTATAAGTGAACTTCGGGCACGGAACATTTTAGATGCCAAATTCAAGAACGAAACATTTTTCAAGGACAAAAATGTGCAGGACAATTTATTACCAGAAAGGCAAAATACCAACATTTCAATAACGAATGAAAACTAACACACCACAAATTTTTTATTAGTACAAAAAAATGGGCGTCTATCCGTACCCTTTACTGATCATATTTATGTATAGTCAAAAGTAAAAAAAAACGAAATCCCAAAATTGTCTACGAAAATTTGTCATATTTGGTAAACTCTTAATTGAATCAATCATTCATAACAATTGCTACTAGAAAATGACCACGAGAACGCGATAATAATAAAAAATGGCCTGTACAATATTTCCATAAATTAAGTGACATTTTGGGATTTTAACAAACGATCATAACTTTGCTGTTTATCAATATTATGGATTGAGACTTTACATATTACATAATAACAAGACCTTCTTTAATAAGCCCTTTAAGTACTTGTACTAATTAAAATGGTGTATAGGATAAGTATATTTAAGCTTGATCATACTGGCACAACCAAACGAAGAAAGTAAAGCACCCCGGATTTCTACAGTTTCCACTTCACTGTAGACACAGCTAGTTTAAAACATCTACTATTCTTTACAAGCCATAAAACAAAAGACCAACCCCCGCAGAAACAGAGGACTTCATAAATAATTATTCAAAGCTTGCAAAACATGAGAAAACAAACTAAAAACATACATTGTCCCGGGGCGAAAATATTTATGTGCGCTTCGGAGATTCTGGTTAAACCTTTGAGTATGAATGAAACACGCTATTGTAAGTAAATGTAATGGTCCATAACAATTCGTCCTTCTTCTGTTGTGCATCCGTAGCATTTTACCTAAGACAGTGGTGGCCTAGTAGTCATTATCTGCCTAGCCTTTTCCCAACTATGTTGGGGTCAGTTTCCAATCTTACCGGTTGCAGCTGAATACCAGAAATCACTTGGATTGACTGCCTATCTGTTCTCCAGATCCCACTAAGTCAGTACTTAGTGGGGAGTCTGACAACCAGTCTTACCAAGAGGTATCGTATTACCCAGTGGTAATACGATACCTCTAGGTAAGACTGGTTGTCAGACTTTCGGGCCATTGACTACCTGTAACAACTGCCAACTTATAATTTGCAAGTCATAGGTTCGATTCAAAACCAAGCAGACACATTTATTTCATCACCACTGCTGTCAAAACGGTGAACGAAAACATTGTGAGGAAATCATGAACAAACTGGATTTAATCAAACTTACAGACTATATGATTTCGCTCACACCTAGACTCTTTTATCGGGGTAAGAATAGATATAACATAACAAACGTAATTTAACGTTCATTTACAATTTTGGCCCATGGTTAGACCTTAAAGAATAACATATATATTTGTGAAAACATACAATTTGTGTTTGTAATTAGAACCATAACACTTCATGGACTCGCTTCCTCTACACCTTGTCTTATCCATACTTACGCTACCAAGAGAAAAATCTTTCGAAGAAAAAACTCTCCCGTATGAATATTGACACATTTAATTCCCAGGAGTTGGTACGGGGCAAGACTAGAAAATAGAAAATTATCATTTCATATTCAATACGACCGTCTGTAGGGCGGGTATGTTGATACCCGTATTTCGTGATTTTTATTTCTCTTATTATAAGAATTTCGTGGAAAATTTATACTATACATAGTATGAAATATCCGATCGATACATATGTTTTACTAACAAATTGGATTTTATAAACTGTTAAATAAATTATTGGATTTGAATTATTGATTTAGCAAAAAACATGCGAGTTTTTGGTTACTGCCGATAGAAGTGAAAACTAAGTAACTTGTGAATTGTATCGTCGAGCTATTAATGTGGTTGAGCTACACGATGACTGATGCATGCGTGCCGTCTGTCGGGACAGGTCAACTCAACCCTGCTATGGCTCTTTCCTCAAAAGACCATACCAGACATTGCCTACATGATCACACTCACATTGATATCGTTTCAAATAATAGTGTCTGGACTTTAAAAGAGACCACGATCCCTGAGTTTGTTTCGGTGTTTCTTCTCAGGGGTAGTCAGTTAGGAAATGCCGGCGCCAACGTTCTCCTAAAACAAAATATTGACGTGTAAAAGAGATTTAATATCCTATTTGCAAAATAAATAATTTCATTTCATTAGATTATGATTTTTGAATTATTTTTGGTTTGACAAGAAAAAAAAAAACAGCCTATTACAGTTCCACTGCTGGGCAAAGGCCTCTTCTAATACAGAGAAGGTCCGAGCATTGATCACCACGGGTTGGCGATTTCAGACTTATATTAATTATATGTCCAGGTTTCCTCACGTAGTTTTCCTTCACCGATGTCTGTGATGTCCAAGATAAACTTAGAACGTACGTATGATTTGAAAAAGTCACATTGGTAAAAGTTGGCTAGTTTTATTTAAAAAAATGGATTAGGGTTCCGTCCAAAAAAAAACCTTGAAATTGTTAACAAAATCCGATTCAAATAGGGAAGTAATAGTTTTATATTAGTTTTACGAGGACAAATCAAATAATAATACTAATCCTCATCTCGCAGAAGCCTAATGGAAAAAAGAACTTCAAAAGAATATATCTCTTTAACCAACAGCCATATATATGTCCTTGAGTTTTCGCGCCAACTTAGTCGTTGGTCAACACTCTCGAGAGACGACCACTGAGGTTCGGTAACTACTATCGTTTTGTTACTATAACAAGCATTTGCTCGAAAGGCGCTTGTTTTTCCTCTGTATAACTAGAATGATAACGTGCGCCTAAGAAGCGCCTGCGAAACCAATATATCGCTGTATCTTTTTAAGGCTAAATAATCAACACTGTATTTGTGTTGGTTCAAACTTCGTTTGAAAAACTGTTAGAATAAAGTTCTAATCAGCTTGCACGACAAAGTGGTTGTTACGTCACTCACTGCGGCCGAATAGAGCGAAATGAGTGGTTTTATTGCGATTTACAAAAAATCTATTGATTGGACTAAAAAAGTAAAACACTATGATACTAGTGTTTTGCTTGTAGCATTATTTGTCAAAAAATCAGAATGATCGCATATATTTTAGTATGGTTTTTACTCGTTAAAAGAAATTTTTAGAGATAAGTTCGTGTTTTTTTTCTATCGAATAAAATTTGTTGTATTATGTTTTCAAAACACTATCGTACTAGCATATATCCTGAAGAATATCATATATTTTTCTGGTTTGTTTATTGCAGTGAATCATATGCTTTTTTGCATTATAAAACTCGCGTTTAGCTCATGTAATCGCCTTAACCGACGCTCGTACGTCCTTGAGTTTCCGCGCCAACTTTTATTTACTTATTAATACTACTACATCCCCCAAAGTTATAGAAAAAAAAAAACAAATATTATACTTTAATTTTTAAATAAATTAACATTACAATTTGTGCTCCTCTCAGGCGCCTGTTTATCTTTTGAGTACTATAAATTAAGTTTATCTTTCTAGGGTTATAATAAAAACACTTAAACACCAAAAATCCCACTTCAATTTACTCCACATGATGATACTCAGGTGGAGTATATTCTCAGACCTAAGTCAGTGCGTCACCTGTCTCCTTTATTGGCAACAAAAAAGAACAAAAAAAACACGCATGCCAGACAAACAAAGAAAATTGTGTAACTTTGACACCGCGGGGCAAACACTAGAAATATCTTATACCTAAGGCTTGGACTAGATTGGTTAAGTTCTAGAACTTTTTTTATTCTGTTGCTCATAAATAACGTGAAACCTCGTAAGGAGGTTGTTCAGAACCAATATTCTAAAGATTCAGGTTCACTGTCCAGGCTCCAGAGGGAATGGTCTTTAAGTCTAATTATGTTTTTATTAAAATGATGCGTCCTGCCAAGTCCGCATTAAGTATTATGAGACTTTCTACTCGCGTCCACAGTATCAGATGGCTTAGAAGTTGTACGGGCGAACAGACCACATATGGTCTGTGGACTGATATGGAAGTATCTCTACAGACGCTATGTGGTGTGTCGACAGTGAACCTGTTATGATCTCAACACGGTAAAGGAAAAAAAAAACAGAACTGGCATGTTCTAAAACCAAATATTGTTTTGTGGCATCCATCATCTTACACTGGGCTTGTTTGCTTGGTGAATAATTACCCGGCCCTCCCCAGTCATAGAAAAATCAGGGCCTGAATCCCAGAAATAGAAATATTGTATTGCGGGCTGCTAAGGTATTCACAGGTGTTAAGGAACTCGTGGCTAAATAATAACCGCCGCTCGGGTCGATCGTTAGGTTAAACCGTGCTTGCCTAGGTTGGTCTGTGGATGGGTGATCACTAATTACATACCGAGTTTCCTCCGTGCCACGGAAAGCACGTTAAGCCGTTGGTCCCGGCTGTCATTTGTAGATCTTTGACAGTCGTTAGGTAGTCAGAGGCCCAAAAAGTCTGACAACCAGTCTTACCAAGGAGCATCGTATTACCCGGTATTAACTGGGTTGTGGAGGTCAGATAGGCAGTCGCTCCATGTAAAATACTGGCATTCAGCTGCATCCGGTAAAACTAAAAGCCGACCCCAACATAGTTGGGAAAAAACTAGGCAGATGATGAGGCTGGTAAGGTATTATAGCTATGCATTCTCAATCACAACATCAGGCGTCAACATCATTACTCTAGCTTTTCCCTAACTATGTCAGGGTCAAGTTCCAATCTTACCGGATGCAGCTGATTTGTCAGTATTTTGCCTATTGGACCTCCACAAATGATTTTGGTAGAACTGGTTGGAAGTGCAGGCATCATGTTATGTTATCTTTGACACCAGGAAACTTTGAACAAGATAGAATAACTTTGACATGGGTTTATGACATGATTGGCATTTCATGATTTGGAGTGGCATCAATTCTATTATTTGAGCAAACAAGGATGTCTTACAAAATGATTGACCGGGAGAGTTCTAATCGATTTGTTTCGGAGTGTTTACGTGTAGGGAAAGTATACATACAGTAATTTTAGCAAGAGCCGCGGAGTACAAATTCGTCGGTGATTTAAAAAATCTACTGTTTTTTACAAAAGGAAACCTACCTGGTGAAATCGCTAAATGTACAGCTTTTTTTTTGTGTCACCGGAGAAAAAACTCTTTTGGGTCTAGAGTACTGTAATGAATTCATCCTACCACTTTGCGCATAGATGTACGGGACACCCTGTTTAATTACAAATACGAAATTACCTGCCTATCTGCTCGTTACCTGTAAAAGTTTAAACGCTTTATCAGCAGATTGTAAGTGGATGAAACATGGCACACGGAAAGACCGTGACCTAGGTTAGGATATTAGATATTTTTTATCACAGTAGTAAAATTCCGCGGGATAATGTCTGACCACCACGCGGACCAAACATTGATTAATTTCTTTCTTTAAACCGATTTCTTATACACGTGGAAGCTCAGTTCAATATTCTCATCTACAATAGGCTAGTTTCCACCATTAATAAATTGCAAATCTATTTCGTCCGTCAGTTAGAGTATTGGAAAATAATGGACACGTATTTTTTTTTTGTTGTAAATCAATGAATATTAACAAAGATAAAACGCATCAAAACTCGGGAGTGGGGCTCTCGTCATCACAAAAAATTACGCACTAAAAATTATAGCACGGCGTGACGTATTGAGAATTTTAAAAGTGGCGTATCTTCGTCAATTTTGGTTTACGTAACAAAAGAAAAAATACGTATCAAATATTTTTTGATAATCCAACTGACGGACTAATTAGATTTTTTCAGGACACAAGCCTATTACGGAAGCACTTACTAAAATTGTTTACTAGATTTAGCATTTCTAATAATAAGCATTATTTGCTGTTGTACCATTAAAAAAAAAAATAAGTAAAAGTAAAAAAAAAAAAGAAATTCAATGAAATTCATCCTTTGTATGTGAAACGATGATATTCGTTATTTATGCCACGCAAAGTAAGTCACCGATATTACGTCCTTTAAAAATAATTCGATGATGATTGACGGCTTGATAGATGTATATCTGGAGAATTAGCAAGAACTGGAACCAATGGAAAGAATGGAGACCTTTGCCGAACAGTGGAACAGTCTAGGCTAGCTATAATAATGATAACTCGCTCTAACGCCCCGATCAAGACTTGTTAGAAGCGACACCACAGATCGGGGGTGATCTGTGAGCCAAACACATGTTAATCACTTGGTTCCATCACGTGGTTACAGTCACAGTGGTTCGCGGAATGACACAAGCCTATTACGGAAGCACTTACTAAAATTGTTTACTAGATTTAGCATTTCTAATAATAAGCATTATTTGCTGTTGTACCATTAAAAAAAAAAATAAGTAAAAGTTAAAAAAAACAAAAAAACAATGAAATTCATCCTTTGTATGTGAAACGATGATATTCGTTATTTATGCCACGCAAAGTAAGTCACCGATATTACGTCCTTTGAAAACAATTCGATGATGATTGACGGCTTGATAGATGTATATCTGGAGAATTGGCAAGAACTAGAACCAATGAAAAGAATGGAGACCTTTGCCGAACAGTGGAACAGTCTAGGCTAGCTATAATAATGATAACTCGCTCTAACGCCCCGATCAAGACTTGTTAGAAGCGACACCACAGATCGGGGGTGATCTGTGAGCCATACACATGTTAATCACTTGGTTCCATCACGTGGTTACAGTCACAGTGGTTCGCGGAATGCTTTAAGCAATTTTTGTCATTCGTTTTTGTTTCCAGCGCTGCCAAAACGCATATGTCGCTTTAGCGAGTATTTAGCAGCCTAGAAAACTTTACAAAAAACATGCGTAGGACAATACGCAGCTACTAACAGCTATATTGTACACGCATCCTAAAGCCAGCATCACAACAAAGCCACGTCTAAGCCAGACAGGTGTTCAAACCGACAGTAATGAAAATCAGCTGCCAACAAAAGTGTAGCACAACCCTCTTCACAAGCGACACATATTACTTTCAGGAGTTTCAGGCGTCATTCGTTGAGATTCTGCGGTCACTATTACGAATGGTTTTTATTGTTTGTACATTTGAGTGATTGTGTAGTTAAAAAAAGAACAAAGAAACCGTTGAAAGTTGAATCAATCTTTTGAAGTTTTGCATGAGTTTCATTAATACCTAAGTAACACGATACGATTCGTAAAGGTTTAAAAGCCAAAGGTAGAATATTATATCATTAAAGTTTTAAGCAGCCTGAGATGTCTTAAGTTATGTGCTTACGATAATTAGCAGAATAGGTATATATTGGTAGTGAGAGTAAATGAGACATACATCTCAGTACGGTTGTTTCCTACTCCGTATCACTTACGGACATAAGATTCTAAGAACTAAAAAAATAATTAAAAAATTAAAAAGCCCGACTGCATAAAAGAATAAAACAAGTTTAGGAGACAGGACATATTGACTGCAACAGTTGGGACCCATTAAATAATCTTGACTAAAATCATTACATCCAATATGGGTCCCGACTTTTTGAATTATTTTCTTTATTTTACACTTTTTAGTTACTTAGATATACCATTTTAAAAATCATGGAGATTTTTAAAATGGTATATGGTGTATCGAGCCGTTCAGGCTACAGAGCGTGCCAAACATTTGAATTTGGCGCCAAAAATTTGCCATATTGTTTTTTTTTTATTTTTATATACCCAGTGTCACTCTCACAGTAAATACGAATCTAACGACACCTCTCAAGCTAAAATCCATCGAGCCGTTGAGGCCACAGAGCGTGCCAAACAATTAAACATACATACATACATACATATATACATACATACATACTCTCGAAAAACATAACCCTCCTTCTGGCGCAGTCGGGTAAAAATGAATGACAACACGATTGGTCATCTATCCTTACTATCGATGTGTTTTCAAAACTCATGAATCTAAAAATATTAGGGAGTAGGGTCCATTTTAAAGTACAAGCTACTTTGGTACAGGCCCCGTATCTTCGTTGATGGACTTTTACTAACTCATAAGGCATACGCTTACACTAATCTAATAAAACAATCTGTCAGACAATAATCCCGCTTAGTGTACACAAAAATTGAAATAAGTATGGCAAATGTACATTGCCGGATTAACTCTTTTCCAAGCAGCTCTATTTCAGACTATTGTTCCGTGTCATGCTTTCCTGGTCCTTATTCTCCCAGCCACACGTTATACCTTTCAGCTTACAAGCATGAAAATATTACTGGCACTTACATCTGAACGTTAAAGTTGTAAGCCGAAACAGATTAAATGAAAGTTGTATGGAGATAAAAATGTAACATGAAACTTGGCTGGAAAGAAGCCAAGTTAAGTTGTTCAACAAAAAGAACTTTTTATACTCCAATCAAATTGGTTTCCGTACTTATATTTTTTGTTGGAGTTCCTGTATTATTTTATTTGGAAAAAAAAAACTTAATTGGCGATTGTTGTTTTGGCGCTATCTTTAAAAGAGGTTTCAGGCAAGAAATTTTCTCTCAGCGTTGTTTTTTCGACTAGGTATCGTAAAACGTAACCAAAGGATTGTATGAATGGTTACGAATATAATATTTTTCATGCTGCATATTTTAAAAAATATTATCTAGATTCTAGACAGATTAATAGGGTAGATGACACCATAAAACAATAATTCCAAGACACCAATCTCTAAAAAAAAACACTTTATTTTGGGCCTGAAAACCCGATTTATTTTCAATTGATGGCCAAATTCGATTTTTAGTTGCTTTGAAATCAATAAACAGTTGAGTCATTGAGTTGAATAAACAGTGACGTCACAGTTTGCTATTGCCATACAAAATCTATGAGAGAACCGCGTTTTGACAGCTCTTAAAAAGTATCTCAATTGATTAGTGTGTCATCTACTCCATTCTCGCTGATTGTGGAACTGTCTAAACCACAAAAATCATGCAATGGTAGTAATGTACCTTATCATAATCATCACAATTAGCGTCTTGACGTACATCGTAATTGCTGCTAGCATTAGCACCTAGGTATCATTAGCTAAATATTAACTAATTGGCTTTCATTTATTGTATATCAGTGTCTCAATTCGTTACAGGTAGTCAGTGGCCCAAAAAGTCTGACAACCAGTCTTACCAAGGGGTACAATATTACCCAGTACTAACTGGGTTGTGGAGGTCACGTAGACAGTCGCTCCTTGTAAAATACTGGTATTCAGCTGCATCCGGTTAGACTGGAAGCCGACCCCAACATAGTTGGGAAAAGCCTAGCTAGGCTATTATCTTCAATGTTAGAGAACACTGTATAAGACAACAATATTTTTAATAGCCAAAAGAGTCGATCAGTATAGGTATTGATCGATCTTACCTATTAGGACATTGCTAGGCTAGTTTCCACCATCACTAAATTGCAAATCTATTTAGTCCGTAAGTTAGAGTATTGGAAAATAACGGACACGTATTTTTTGTTTTTGTAAATCAACGAATAATGACAAAGATAAAACGCATCAAAATTCGGGAATGGGGGCTCGTGACGTCAGAACGCACTAAAAATTATACCACGGCGTGACGTATCGAGAATTTTAAAAGTATCGTATCTTTGTCAATTTTGGTTTACCTATCAAAAGAAAAAATACGGGACAAATATTTTTTTATAATCTAACTGACGGACTACGGTTATTAGATTTTTCATTTGATAATCATCATCATCAATATGTCGTCCGTGTCATAGTAATGGGAACATCAAAGGTTTTGGACTATCATCACAAATACTACGAAGTCCGACTTTTACATGTCAACCACCTCGTGTGATAAGTCAATCAAGTTCTATAACTTTATCTCCTGTGACAACACTTTTATTATTGGCTTTCAATAGATTGTGACTGTGTACGCTTTATTATTGTAGGTATATTTTCTGTTTTGAATCATAGTATCATCTATTTTATTTGCCAATTTCACCCAATTTGGAAGACTAAGGGCCTGTTTCACGATGTCCGAATAACTACTACTCACAGAGTAAATTCAGATTTTTTTATCAAATTACATGTCAAGTAAATTAATGGGCACCTAATCGTAGGTGGTGAAACAGGCCCTCACTACTAGACTGATCGATTTGCAAAATTATTACTATTGTGGGATATAGAAAAAAACTACTCATCAGTATTTATCGAGCATCGTTCTATAATAAAAATAAAAACAAGAAAAACAGAAGCCAAATGCTTAATCATCTTCGAAACAGTACATTCGCCTCATCTTGCGCAATTTTTGCGTTTTTATTCTCTTTTTTCCTAAAATATTATTTGGTTTTTGCGATTACGTAATCTGGGTAATCATAATATAGTTTAACAGAGGTCAAAGTAATCGACCGGACGAATCTCATTCCAATGTTAATTGAGGGGCCCGAAAATAACCGCGTACCAACTGACATTGAGATCATATTATGTAACATCACTGTCTTTGTTTAATGTACTCAAATGAGATAGAGGAAATTAAACACAAATATTTTTAAAGATCATTTTCAATATCATCGTTTGGTGCAACAAACATCAAAATTAACAAAATTCCATAACACACGGAATAGGAAAAATTATATTAACAATATCCATTCGCTATATTTACAGATAACAAGAATAATTAACACCTTATCTAGTTATAAATAAATTAGACGAATACCAAAGGAATGCGTAGATTAACAAGAGCAAACAACTCTATTTGTTTGTACATAAGTGTGAATATGTGATTCAATATAATAGAAGTCGAGTGGTGTTATCTATCAGTCGGTAAAGTGACCTTCGCGAGTGCACACGTTGTTCACAATGTTGTTCATAATATTATTAATAACAATAGTTGTGTGTATAGTGGCTTATTATTACAAGTTTTCCAACAGGAATTACTGGACAAAGCAAAATGTGGTGCAAACCGGTGATTTAATGATAAAGTTTATGTTCGGTAAAGAGTCGATGCCAGAGATAGTGAAGAAGATATACAATGAGCACGACGAACCATATGTTGGTATGACTTCGGGAACCATTCCTACGCTGATGGTAAAGAGTCCTGAAGACATCCAAGCCGTGCTAGCCGGTGACTTCCAAAGCTTCCACAGCCGTGGTATTATAGCAAACCCAAACGACCTTCTAGCTGATAACCTATTGTTCACCAACGACTTCCAAAGATGGAAAATCTTAAGGCAGAAACTCAGCCCCGTTTTCACTAGTGCGAAACTTAAGAATATGTTCTATATTTTGGACAAATGTGCCCGAGATTTTGTGGATTTTCTTGAAGATAATCTTCATATGAGGCAGAAACCTTTCAACGGTCTGTACACCTACACTACATCATCTATTGGCGCGGCAGTATTCGGCATAGATACTCAGACCAAGAACACTATGGAATCACCATTTTTAGATATGGCGTGGAAAACTCTAGAACCATCATTCACCCAAAACATCGTGATTTTACTTGCAAATGTATCTCCTTTTCTATACAAACACTTAAAACTGAAAATTTTCGGTGAGTATGAAGATTTTTTTGTTGGTGCTGTGAAAACTGTTTTAGAAAATAGAAGACACGAGACTGCAAAGAGACACGATTTTATAGACATTTGTTTGGAGCTTCAGAAACATGGAGTTATGCAAGACTTTAGCACAGGTTACGAATTGGAACCTACTGATGAAATTCTGGCTGCACAAGCATTTTTCTTTTTCATTGCTGGCGCAGACACCTCAGCTGGCGCAATGCATTACACTCTAATAGAACTTTCAAACAATCCAAAAATTTTAAAGAAATTGCACGATGAAATAGACAAGGCCTTCGAAGGTGGTGTTGAAGAACTGACTTACAATGACATCGAGAAAATGCAATACTTGGATAAAGTGCTTAATGAAGCAATGAGAAAGTATCCCCCAATAGGAGTCATTCAAAGATTATGTTCTAAAGATACACATCTTCCGTCTGGATTAGCGATAGCAAAGGACAACGTTGTATTGGTACCAGTGTTTGCCCTTCACAGAGATGAAAAGTATTACCCTAACCCAGATGTATTTGATCCGGAGAGGTTTTCAGCAGAGAACGATTCGAAAATAAATAATTATGTTTATTTGCCTTTTGGTGAAGGAAACCGTATTTGTATTGGTAAGTTATCTAAATCACTTTTGGCATGTCGATATAAACCGTGATTGTTATTGAAATGTTCAAAAACATAGACGTGTTTACAGATTGGAAACAATTGAAGCCAATCAACGTTAGTTTGTGTTTTTATCGTGTTCTTCATGAGTAGTTGGATAAGATTACTCAATATCAAAATAGTCATTGGCATATTGAAACCACAAATAATAATTTCATCCACATGATTATCATCAACAGATTCTATATATCTAGAAAACCATCCAATTTTAGAACAGTATTGTTGATGCCTTTGTTTTGTCTAATTTATTTCGCTGTAAATACTTGTACATTATGAGAAAATGAAGACTTCATCATATCGTTATCATCGTCTTCTTACCCTTTACCCATCTATCTCTCTCTCTCTTACTCTCTCTACTTATCCTTATCGCATTTACGTGTCTTGTTAAAAATGATCTCAATTTCTGTCCTAGGTAATCGGTTCGCTCGTCTCCAGGTGAAAGTAGGATTAGCCTGGCTGCTGCGTCGCTTCACTTTAGGTGAGCAACAGAACTGCATTCCAACATTTGAACGAAGCCCATTTGGACTACGAAGCTCTACCACGTATTATGAATTGAAGTTAAGAGATATTTAGATCTAAATCATTTAATTTTAATGGCCTGTGGTTTTACTTGCATCTGAGAGCCGTGCACTCGTTTATAAATATTATATTATGTGTTAATCCTGAACATAACATAATATATATAGACGCCAGCCTGTACATGTGTGCCATTTCATTTAAGACAGTTTAGCCTATGCAACAAAGATCAAACAAACAAACAAACAAATCAAGGTCTACAAAAAAAACAAGATCTAAAAAAAATACGGAACCCTAACAAGATAAACAAGATCTACAAAGATCTAAAATTACTAAGTCAACTACAAAACGTAGCTAAGGCCCGCTTACACTAAAAATTAGGGTCACAGGAACTCGGAAACACCGACCCACAATTAACAAACACATAGTTTACATTTTATGAATGATTTATGTTTGATTTGTCTTGCGATTGTGATTTTAATATTGTGTACTCTAGTTATTGTTTAGTGTGTCAAATTGTGTCAAGTGTGTTAAATTACGTAACATCCTTTTGAGAAGTAGCGTTGTTTTAAATAGAAAACTATTTTATTTCCACCTTTTTGCCTGTGTGGTCCGCCTTTTATTAATTAATAAATTAAAAAAGCCAAATACATAGAATTATCATACATTGAAGTAATGTTAGGTAGGCACCTCAGTTTTATTATTTGTGTAAGATAGACAAATAAATCATTGATATAAACATTTGACAGCACATTTTTAATGGAAATAAGTATTTATTAGTAAGATTTTTTTTTGTATTTTTATTGATATACTTTTTAATAAACTATACTTGTTTTGTATTCGTTTTTTTTTCATTCTCCTCGTCCTTAGAATAAGTTCATGGCAGCTTTCTTGAAAAAGACAAAAAAAAAAGAAATAATTGATTTGACACATTGTATTCTAACTTGACCATGTAGGATATTGTCTCAGAAATTGTATGGAAATAGGTCATTCGTAAATGAGAATTCGTAATGGATTTGTGGATGGGGCCGAAAAGTTCTGGAGTGGCGACCGCGAACCGGAAGACGTTGCGTTGGAAGGCCTCCCACTAGGTGGACCGATGACCTGGTGAAGGTTGCGGGAATCCGCTGGATGCGAGTCGCAAGGGACCGGTCAATGTGTCGACACTTGGGGGACGTCTATGTCCAGCAGTGGACGTCTTTCGGCTGAAATGTTGATGATGATGAGGTCATTCGTACGTTATTGTTAACTTTGTGTGTGTTGTTACCTTTTTCAGAAAACCACTGGACCGACTTTCATCCACATTTTTTTCTGCTCAAGATAGCATGGGTACCCAGCATAAACTAGGTTGTGGTTTTCAGATAGGCAGTCGCTTCATATAAAATACTGGTATTCAGCTGCATCAGGCTAGACTGGAAGACCCTAACGTAGTTGGGAAAAGGCTAGGCAGATGATGTGGAAACGTATTGCAGAAGATCATACCTATATTCATGAGTGGGTATGATCTTCTGCGCAGTTGCGCAATAGTTTTCCGCGTAATAAAAAACGATGCATAAGTATTATTTGCAGTGTGGAACATCCATTCATGCAGTATTACGATAAACAATAGTTTTCCTTAGAGGTTACACAATATAACAATTACATTTAAAGACTAGCTGATGCTCGCGGCTTTGCTCGCGTGGATGACGGTTATCGCGACCAAGAGTAAGCATGAAATGTTGATCCCGTTTCCGCAACCCATGGGAACCTATTCCAGGGATAAAAAGTAGCCTATGTCTTATTCCAGGCTATAATCTATCCCTGTACCAAATTTACGAGAGCAGCGGTTTGCCAGTGGTGGGGGCCCCGACTTACGAACAGTAAGTCGTGGATACGAACCCAGACAGGCGCATTACTTTGGGTAATTTATTTCATCACCACTGCTCTCAAAACGGTGAAAGACAACATCGTGAGGAAACCGGCATGTCCCAGAACCAAAAATTCGAAGACATGTGACATCTACCAATCCGCACTGGGCCTGCGTGGTGGATTATAGCCCACTCCCTCTCATTGAGAGGAGGCCGTGACCCAGCAGTGGGAACATTATAGGCTGATGATGATGATATACCAAATTTCAGCCAACTCCTAGACGGCTTATTTTTTCCGACACCTTCAACAAATAACATTATAATTTTAGCCAATGTATACAAAAACTTGACAAAAACCTTTCTCGAGAACCACTCTATCCATTGGTGAAACCAGCATGAAAATCGGTGCAGCAGTTTTTGAGTTTATCGTGAACAGACAGACAGACATATGCCGCGGTGGACTTTGTTTTATAATATGTAGTGATAAGTTATTATTAACGTCACAGTCATTAAGAAGTTGTTATTTTGTTTTTGTTGTTGTTATTTGAATTTGAATTGTTTATTTTTATTTTCTGGGTTTGATTCCAAGGTCTGGCAAAGTGTTATTGGGAATTTCTCAGTTGCAGCCACGGAGTCAGGATTTATGCTTGGTTGATGGCAATAGGGTCGCCCCTTGTTACATTGGACTTAAACATAACAGGTGTGACGTTATTAAGTTATTTACCAGGTATTCGTTTAAGGAATTTCAGATAGGATAAGGAATTTAAGGAGGAGCTCGAGGCGTATTAAACGCAAAAAGTAAAAATATAAAATGTAAACAGACTCTTCACGAGCTGGTAACCAAGCATTTTGTACATCAAACTAAGTAACCCTACGCACCCCCTTTTTTTTGGCTGATAAATCACGTTTTACGGTAAAACGCAATGTGACGCACTCACAACATTGTGCTGGTGGATGGATTGAATAGTGTGGGGATCGTGGAGGTGTTTAAAGTAAAGTTCTTACATGAAAAATATGTATTTATATCTCCGTAACTAGATGGTTCCCAGGTATGTTGTAGGACAAAAAAATGATCGCAAAGATGAGGAGAACAAGTGCCTTTCGGCTTCGTTAAGTCTCTTTACAGTTTTTATACAGCCCAACAATAACAAAACAACCTGTTCGCAAAAATTGGCGCCGGTGACTGAAAAGTTGTCTGGTAATCAATCGGTTGACTTGGTGTGGGCATGTGATGCTGAGAAGTGAGGGAAACGTCGAGAGTAGAGGAAGACCATAGAAATGATGGATGGACTGTGTGATGAATTGTATGGCAAGAAAGATGGTGTCTGATGAGATGCCGAGTAATAGAGAAGTATGGAAGACATGTTGCGCCGTCCCCAATTGAATTGGGATAAGAGCAGGAGTATTGGCTCGTGGCTAAATAATAACAGCCGCTCGGGTCGATCATTAGGTTAAGCCGTGCTTACCTAGGTTGGTCTGTGGATGGGTGACCACCCATTACATACCGAGTTTCCTCTGTGCCTGGGAAAGCACGTTAAGCAGTTGGTCCCGGCTGTCATTTGTAGATCTTTGACAGTCGTTAGGTAGTCAGTGGCCCAAAAAGTCTGACAACCAGTCTTACCAAGGGGTATCGTACTACCCGGTACTAACTGGGTTGTGGAGGTCAGATAGGCAGTCGCTGCATGTAAAATACTGGTATTCAGCTGCATCCGGTAAAACTGGAAGCCGACCCCAATATAGTTGGGGAAAGGCTAGGCAGATGATGATGATAGAAACGAGATATTTACTCACCATGTTTGTTGTGAGTTCCCGATATTTCGGCGCTGTTGCAAGCACCTTGATTACGGATAAACCGAAGTTATTGCGGGTGGGTGTTTATGTGCAGACAAATCGGTCTACAATCTTTCTTATTCGTTCTTTGCATTCAGTACCGTTACCACTATTACTCGCAACTCGATGATAATAATAATACTCGAGAGAGAGAGATAGGAGCCTTTTGGCCTTGCACAGGACCATTTTGATTGTTTATTTTTCTCTTGTTTACTTTTTATATATTTTGTCATATTTATTATATATTTTTGATTCTGTTATGTCCTTGTGTAAGTTCAATAAATACATTTCTTTCTTTCATAATGTTAGCGACCAAGACAGTTTAAAATAATGACTTTCTAAAAAAACAAGCCGTGTTCCTGACGGCTTTTAAGGTAACTTCACAAAATTATGATAGAAATTTATCTCACCTATCTAAAGGGTGTAAAAAACCTCTTAACTAAGCAGAAAGCACTTGTTCTCCCCGTCATTGCGATATTTTTTTTGTTCTACGCCATTCTTGGGAACCTTCTAGTTAGGGAGATATTGAGGGTCAAAGTTCCAATTTAGTTTTTAACAAGTTTTTAATGGAAGATTTTTACTTTAAACACGACCCCTGTAGGTACTATTAAATCCATTCAACAGCTAAATGTTTTGAGTGCGTTACATTGAGTTCTACCACAACACATGATTTTTCACACAAAAAAAAAGTTGTTTCCCAGCAATAATTTTTGCGTAAAGTTACTTAGTTTAATGTACAGAATGCTTCGTTGACGGCTTCGTGATAAGTCTGTTTACTCCCTGTAGTATAAACAAAAGTCTAATTAGGTACCGACCTGCACGTACACAGCGATGCGAAGTCAATCACTGAATGATGAAAAGAAACACGATACGTTATCAAGATCACAATTTTTAAGGTTTCACAATGACATTTGATTTTATAAAATCAATAAAGTATTTCGAAATCATACAACAACAGTCATAACAAAGAAGATAGCTTTATAATAAGTCTATTTATATTTTATAAAATCAAATGTCATTGTGAAACCTTAAAAATTGTGATCTTGATTATGTATCGTGTATAATGATAAATGTCCAGAGATATTTATTATTAAACACGATTCGTAATCAAGATTACAATTTTTAAACTCAAACTCAAAGCATTTATTTCAATTAGACCATTACGGCAATTTTGAATGTTACAAAAAAAAAAAGTTACAAATAAAAAACAAAGCTACAGTCCCAGTCACAAGGCATAATAACTTGAGAAAGAACTGTAGTTGCCCCTTAAGGTTTCACAATGACATTTGATTTTATAAAATCAATAAAAAGTATTTCGAAATTATACAACAGAAGTCATAGCAAAGAAGATACCTATAAAATAAATATATTTTTATTATTATTATTATTCATTTTTATACACAATAGCCTGATAACGGTCTTCGCCACCGAGGCAGGCCTAAAAAACGCTGGCGTAACGATTTGGACTCGTTCCTGATTGATTGCCCAGAGGAGGCAAAACACCGCGAAAGTTGGAAAGAAACGGGAGAGGCCTTTATCCCTTTATTTTTTCCTTTTATCTACACTATTTAAAAAAACATGTTTAAATAGTGTAGATAATATTAAATTATTAATCTGTTTAAACGATGCTACATAGGTATTCTTAGTTTCCACCACAGCCCTCGATACGGTGAAAAAAGCCATTGTAGCGAAACCATATTTTTAAACTTAACCCCACACTAGGAATTTTTCCTGTTTCGTGGGTGCGTTTTAACTCACAAACACAAATAGCCAGACCCGGAACAACTACCTGAAAGTCATACAAATATTTGATCCGTACGGAGATCGAACCTGCGACACGCACCACACCAGTCAATTGCTAAGGCACTACGCCAACCATGCCGTCAAACCCCATTGCCCTAGAACTGAAAGTAGTCTTGTGTCCTGAAAAATTCTAATAAGTCCGTCAGTTAGATTATCAAAAAATATTTGACACGTATTATTTCTTTTGATAGGTAAACCAAAATTGACGAAGATACGACGCTTTTCAAATTCTCAATACGTCACGCCGTGCTATAATTTTTAGTGCGTTGTGACGTCACGAGCCCCCACTCCCGAGTTTTCATGCGTTTTATCGTTGTCAATCTTCATTGATTTACAAAATTATTTTCCAATACTCTAACTGACGGACTAAATAGATTTGCAACTTATTGATGGTGGAAAATAGCTTATTAGAAGACATGTTGTCGTTGCACAGCCACACTAGGCCCCCGAGTTGTATATAAATTACAGTCCATTCCCTCTCCTAGAATGTTATAGTTGATCCTATGTTTAGTTATCTGTCTAGCTTTTTCCCAACTATGTTGGGGTCGGCTTCCAGTCTAACCGGATGCAGCTGAATACCAGAAATCACTTGGAGTGACTGCCTATCTGTTCTCCAGATCCCACTAAGGCAGTACTTAGTGGGGAGTCTGACAACCAGTCTTACCAAGAGGTATCGTATTACCCAGTGGTAATACGATACCTTTTGGTAAGACTGGTTGTCAGACTTTCGGGCTATTGACTACCTGTAACAACTGCCAACTTATAATTTGCAAGTCATAGGTTCGATTCAAAACCAAGCAGACACATTTATTTCATCACCACTGCTGTCAAAACGGTGAACGAAAACATTGTGAGGAAATCATGAACAAATTGGATTTTGGATTTAATTAAACTTACAGACTATATGATTTCGCTCACACCTAGACTCTTATAGCAGGGTAAGAATAGATATAACATAACAAACGTAATATAACGTTCATTTACAATTTTGGCCCATGGTTAGACTTAAAAGAATAACATATATATTTGTGAAAACATAAAATTTGTGTTTGTAATTAGAACCATAAAACTATATTACACTTATTTATTTATTTATTTATTTGGTACACCAACAGCAATACATACTAAGAATTAATGTGAAACAATGAAAATAAAAGTGCTGGTATGTATGCCTATTGTAGGTATACGCAGCATTCACCATAAGACAACAACATAATTAAAATTTTGCAAATCTTAATAATAAAAGTACTTCACATGGAGCGACTGCCTATCTGACCTCCACAACCCAGTTATTACTGGGAATTACGATACCCCTTGGTAAGACTGGTTGTTAGACTTTTAGGGCCATGACTGAATACCTGTAACGACTGTCAAAGATCTACAAATGACAGCCAATACCAACTGCTTAACGTGCTTTCCAAGGCGTGGAGGAAACTCGGTATGTAATGATTGGTCACCCATCCACAGACCAACCTAGGCAAGCACGGCTTAACCTAAAGATCGACCCGAAGGGCTGTTATTATTTAGCCACGAGCTCCTCTATGCTATGTTCAGTTTATTTTGATCCCTGAGATACCTAGGTACCTACCTATTCAAATACCCGAAAGATGACCCGTGGAAAGGTCATCAGAAATTGGTCAATTCTTATCATGTTCATCGGGCTTCGGGCCTCTCTTTGTCATTAAAGTATCACCCAAATTGCACAATATTTTTATTAACCAACAGACATTATTATTACAAGTTTTAACAACATCACTATGACTGCGCATATTTATAAATACATAAGTCTAATTGTTTACAAACACCCAGTATCGATAAATATTTTATTGTGTAATTATGTTATCTGAACAAACCCCACAACAACAAACAACGTGTTGAAACCTGTCCATACTTGTGAAACAGAAAAATGGACAATCATGATTAATCATTTTGTTTTTTAAATTATGATCCGAGAGATAGGAGATCAAATTATTATGAATGAGCTAATGTTCGTGACCTTTTTGTTTAGATTTAAAACTTGTCGCAACCCGTTTGGGATTGAAACAACATAGTCATCATTGTTAAGCATGAATTAATGTTGTTTACATTGAGTGCTAGGAAAAAGGCCCAAAAATCTGACAACCAGTCTTACCAAGGGGTATCGTATTACCCAGTACTGACTGGGTTGTGGAGGTCAGATAGGCAGTCGCTCCATGTAAAATACAGGTATTCAGCTGCATCCGGTGTAACAAATATACTTGATCCTGTCAAAATAAAATGATAAGCTGCAATAAATGAAGCAAACATTTATTTAACAAGTAAACATATAAACAAATAAAAAGAATGATAAATAGTATTATAAATGATGAATATAAAGTGTAAGTATAGCATAATACTATACCGGTTAGACTGGAAGCCGACCTCAACATAGTTGGGAAAAGGCTAGGCAGACGATGACATTGAGTGCTAGGAGTTTAGTTGTAACTTTGGGAGCTGACTGTACTGTACAAAACACAGTTGAAACTTAAGGGCTACGCAGACCGGGACGTCATGGTAAGGGAACTAATTTTTTTCAATGAAAGAAAGAAAGAAAGAAAAGAAAGAAAAAGCATTTATTAGCTCGCACAGGACAAAACACACAAATTTAAATGGTGAAATTAACAGTAGGTACAACTAATAAAAATAATGTAATGTGTGTATGATGTAATAATGTAATTAATAATGGACATTCATATGGAAATACAAATACCTACGACATAAATTGCTATGCTTTAAAATGACGCCATGGCATTGAAAGGGATTTCATTGCACGGCAATGAAAGACACGGTCGTCACGTTCGTATTTCTATATCAACACGTTTGAATGAGAGCATCGGTGGCCCAGTAGTGGTGGCCCCGACTTACGAACAGTAAATCGTGGGTTCGAATTCTTACAGACAGGCGCATTACTTTGTGTAATTAATTTCACCACCACTGCTCTCAAAACGGTGAAGGAAAACATCGTGATGAAACCGGCATGTCCTAGAACCAAAAGTTCGAAGACATGTGACATCTACCAATCCGCACTGGGCCCGCGTGGTGGATTATAGCCCATTCCCTCTCATAGAGAGGAGGACTGTGTCCCAGCAGTAGGAACATTAATAGGCTGATGATGATGACGTTTAAATGTCCATTGGTCAACAATTAAATCCCGTTGCCATACCGTCCCGGTCTGCGTAGGCCTTTATGATTGACGAAGACTCAATGTAGAGTCGAGTACTTTAATAATTGATAAGCCACTTCCACTACTTTCTAATAAATAATAAGTTTGTAATAGTAAAATCGCTTTTTTTGTTATTAAACCACATATTTACGGTTTTCAGTTTTTTCCCTTTTTAAGTGCTGTAAGACATTGCTTCTCCCCAAATTTCGTGATTCTAGGTCAACGGGAACTACCATAGGGTACTTCCGGTTGACCTAGAACTGTGAATAACAATTTTGGTTAAAAGCAAGGTCTTACAGCACAAGTAAAGGGAAAAGTCCGAAAAATAAAAAAGTTGAAAGTTAAGGCAAATTCTAAATTTGCCCATATCTTTTTATGATATTGATTGATTCATTATTGTCTATGACATACACCTAATACGGACTATAGACCTCAGTATCTGGTATAAATTTTAACTTGCTAGGTTCACCTGTTCGTGAGAAAATCGGTGGTGACAGACTGACAGACTGACAGACGGACAGATGGACAAACGGACAATAAAGTGATCTTATTAAAGGAGGCACGGAATAACATCAATCCGTTTCTAGGGATCGAACAACAAAGTTAAGTTTGTCCTTTAAAAGTTTGTACGGAACCCTTCATGCCCGGAGTCCAACTTGCACTTGGCCGGTTTTTCTAGCCACATGACAATCGTTTAAAGCGGTTTTGTTTTTTTGAAGATTTTAAACCGTTTTCTTTTTGTAAGATAGAAGGGAAGGGACCGAATGATGTATTACTTATAAACATTAAATGTAAGTACAGATTCAGTTATGTGTGGTGTTAACTGGCCTCAAGGAGATAAAAAATAGGAGAATATTGTAAAAGCTTTTCGATATTTTTTAATTAAATGTTAAATGAGTCATTTGACAAAATTTTATTGAAAAAGACCTTTGCAGGCGGCCCTGCAAAGGTCTTTTTCAGGTCGGCACCTGGACCAGAACCGCCGCATCCAGAAGCGAATGGAGAACCATGCAAGAGTATGTCCAGCAGTAGACGTGAATGTGCTGAGAAGAGGAAGAAGATCTCCGTAACTATGGTACAGGTAGGTATGGTCTAGAACAAAATAATTATCGCAATGCCGAAGAAAACAAGTGCCTTTCGGCTTTGTTAAGAGTCTATTTACACCCTTTATGGACCTATGTGAAGTAATATAAATGTTAGATTATAAGGATCTAACATTTTATATTAGTTCATCACCTACCTTAGACACGTGCATCTACCATAATTATATACTAAGGAATAAATGATATTCTATTGTATCCTATTCTATTCATTAACACGCTGTAAAAAAAAATGCCTTATTGAGCGCACAAAATGCGGACTTTTAGTAAACTCAACGACAACTAACGAGAAAAACCACAAAGCGAAACAATATTATAATTATATCTTTTTCTCTCTATAACACTCTGAAGTGAAATCCTAAGCTTATTACTTAAATAATAAAACTTAACAAGTATAAACCATAATTCAAAACGAAATCTTGAAGTCTTTCAAACATTAATTTTATTGGAGTAACTTCTGGAATATGGCGTCTTAAGATTAGGCACTAAATTAGTTGAAAACTGTGTTTATATTGAGGAAAATTTTCTGAGAATTGTATAGTCTTTCTTTGCTTTGAGTTAGTAAAGGGAAGGTGGCTGGAAGCAGCTGGATCAGATTTTCCGAGAATCACATGTACACGCACAGATGATTTTATAACATACTCGTATAACATCACGTAATAGGCTAGTTTCCACCATCAATAAATTGCAAATCTATTTAGTCCGTCAGTTAGAGTATTGGAAAATAATGGACTCGTATTTTTTGATTTTGTAAATCAATGAATATTGACAAAGATAAAACGCATCTAAACTCGAGAATTTGGGCTCGTGACGTCACAACGCACAAAAAATTATAGCACGGTGTGACGTATTGAGAATTTTAAAAGAGTCGTATCTTCGTCAATTTTGGTTTACGTAACAAAAGACAAAATACATGTCAAATATTTTTTGATAATCTAACTGAGGGACTAATTAGATTTTTTTCAGGACACAAGCCTATTCTTGAAGGGTTAGGCAGAAGTGTCCCTAATAGTACACCCACAGGTAGGGTGTGTTTTTAAGTTCCATGTAATAAGGGCCGAGCATATTGCCATCAACCGGGCACATACCCAATCCGTGGCTGTTACTGAGACATTCCTGATGGAAAAACCCAATAACGCTTAGCTCGACCTGGGAATCGAACCCAGGACCTCATGGTCAGCAGTCGCGCTCATCAGCATGTTCTTGCATCTTTTTGTGTGCTTAGAATTGTAACTTATTATGCGAGATCCAATTGCATGTTAAAGTGCTTCTGACACGAATAAAATCAAAATCAAAAATCAAAATCAAAATATTTTATTTCTCATAGGCCTACATGTTCACTTATAAAACGTCGAAAAGGTGCACGGTTCGGGTTGGTCGTTTCCATGGAGAAGAACCGGCAAGAAACTCCATTGTTAAGGCCCTTCTAACCCAAAATTAGCAACTCTATTTTTGGTGGTTCAAACTTCGTTTGAAATACTGTTAAAATAAAGTTCTAATCAGCTTGCACTACAAAGCGATTGTTACGCCAGTCAGGCCAAATAGTGCGAAATAAGTGTTTTTTTGCGATTTACAAAAAACTATTGATTGGACAAAAAAATAAGACACATAAGACCTGATTTATAGTTAGTGCAGTTAGTATGCAAAGTTTCATGATCTAATTTCAAGTACTTTTTGAATACCAGCGGTTTATTGTTCGATTTGGAGGTAACTTTGGATTTTTTTTCTATCGAGAAAAGTTTATGGAATCGTGTTTTCGTCACACATAGGACTTAGCAATTTTACCATATATTTATTCCAAAATTAATGCTGCAGTATTTTAGGAGTAACGAAGGATCATGCTAAGCCATTTGAGGGATATATAGCCCTTATAGACTGATGCTTGCGATCTGACTATATAGATTTTATAGATGACACCACAATCTATGTATGTATGTCTTTATTAACTGACGTCAAATAAATATTTTTTCTTTATTTTTTTCTTTCTCTCTTTCTTTCTATACCCTGAGACTAAGCTTTATAAAGTGTCCGGATCTGGAGCAACATTCATAATTTGTCAGGAATAGTTTGACCGATCCTTAACTGTTAAATTGGCACAGTGACTCAACGACTGACTGCTACGCTGCGTGTCGCGGGTTCGATCCCCGTACGGAACAAATGTTTGTATGGCCTACAGGTAGTTGTTCCGGGTCTACTTAGCTGTTTGTGATACGTGACTTTGAATATTTGTAAACGCACCCACGATACTGGAGAAATTCCTAGTGGGGGCAAAGTTTTATAAAACAATACTTTTTCTATTTTTACTGCATTAAAACCGTCACAAGGGGTTTAATTTGTCAGACCGTCAGTTGGATCTTCATGGTCCGGATAGGCACCGTGTCACCGGTTCAAAGGCTTACCCGGGTAACGCAGCGGATATAGGCTTATAAGTAGAGTGATGAGATTACACGGGAGTGATTGCTGGTTCCATCGCGAGGGGTAATTTTACTATATTAGGTAAGTACACTTCGACTGTCATTCAGGCTATTCCTTGATAAATGCCGAAATAAAACGGAACGATGAAATTCCACCAGTGCAATAATACTGTCATTAACTCTAACAACGGTATATTGATCATGTTTAAGATAAGATAAGATATTTATTTTGCAATTAAGGGTACATACCTACGCGGGCCTGTGGACGGTGGGCTATGGGCTAGCTCGCCGTCCGTCCGTCTCATGACGACAGGCCGTGTCGACGGCGCGTTCGTGTTCCACGCGCGCCTCAAAGAGAGTCAGCAAAAAGGAAGGGGTCCGCAAGGACCGATGCCTGCCGGGGTTGCGGGACTGTTCGAAAGAGATACCGTGGCCCCGGAACAAAAAGGGCGATGAAGGAACATGGACGGGTTTTAGTCAGTAAAAGTCTGATACTCCCTCCTGCTCCGCCCAGAGCGGGAGAAGTCATTTGATGATTTCCCATCCGAAAAAAAAAAAAACGGGTACATACCTACACGGTCACATAAAAAATATAATAGCAACAGCTATATTTAACCAAAAGGTATGCAAAAGTACAAAATATACTAGAGATGCTAAGTACATAATATAATAAAGATAGACAATGTCAATACTTTTATAGATTGATTAAGTAAAATTACAATTTATTTTTGTTTTATCCGTGATCATGGTAGGTACTTGCAACAGCACCGAAGTATCGGGAACTTACAATGAATAGAAAACCATGCTAAATATCCAGCTTTTAGTGTTAATGAAAGTGTTAGCGACCATGTCAGTTTAAAATCTTAGTAGTGCAAAAATATTTACGCGTGCCTTTAAATGCTAGTGAAAATGACAAAGTTTTTGTAAAGATGGCTGATAAGTAACATGATGGCTGACATTTGTGATGTTTAACAACATTGGTGACGTAAAAAAAATGTGAAACCAGAAGAAATTGCTATAAACAAAATATACGTGTCGATTAGAGAACCTCATTTTTCGTCGGTAAAAAAATTAAATTACGCAATAAGTTATGTTTTTATGTTAGAATTATGTTTGCAACACAAACACGTTGCTGCAACTATGTTGAAGTACTCCCTAATGTCATAATATGAACCAATGACAAATATTGACATCGTCATGACAAATAGCAAAAATGTTAACATGAACTTAGTTTACACAATTGAGTGAAACTAAACTACTACTAGAATAATTATAACCCTACAAAAACAAAACACAAAGTTCGTTAACCCTGCCAGTCCTATAATACCAAAACGTAAATCATACCAAAACAAAACATAACGCAAACTGTGTGGTTTGCGTTTACATTTTGTTTTTGTAACCGACCACATTATAAAACCACTAATAGCCAATACAGTATCGATTGTGTCAAATTGTGAAAAAAACAGTACTAATCAAAATTCTTTCATTACCTAAATCGTGATTTGCATAACAATTTCATCAGTAGACTGACAAGCAGTGGAGTGACTGCCTCGTTGGTTGAGTGGTCGTAAGCGCGAATGCCGAACATGGGGTCCTGTGTTCGTCCCCGGGTCGGACAAAGAGCTATTGAGGTTTTCTGTCAGGATTTTTTGTCAGTAGCCAAAACAGAGTCAGGATTCGTGACCGGTTAATAGCAATAGACTGGCCCCCTATTACATGGGACTTAAACATAAGCTCTGCAATCTATAGGGATTATCATTATAGGTGTGACGCTATATTTTGTTATGATTCATCAGTAGACTTTACCGAACTATGTGGGATTGACAAGGACGATGTACTCGTATGAGAACAATATGTAAAGTGTGTTGACTCGTGAGTTTGCCCTAAGTCTTGGTGAATACTGTTGTCTTAACCTTATGATAGGGTTAAAATTAAGATGGATAACAATCTTGACTCCAAGTTGTGACAGGGTTTAATATTTCCCTATCAACGTAAGATTAGCACTGCTGTATCAATAATAATGATGACATCATTGATCGTAGAAACTCATTGGGCTGTATTTATAATCGATCGATTCGAAATTAAATGTCTATTCTTAAGCCCAGCAGTGGGTCACTAGAGCTTGGTATTTCTCTTGTAACGTTGGCGGTAGTTTATCTTCCAATTTGTCTTTTAAAAAACAAACACATCTGAAAGTACTCTGTTAAAGGTCGTAATTAACTGTTCAAACGAAACAGTGGGCGTTCCACAAATTAATCAAGATCCTATCTCAGGCCAAAGTCTCCACAGATTAGGGGACAATGTTCCATCGTGTGTGAAATTGTAAATTCCCAGAAAAACAGTGGCTGGTATACGGTAGTTGGGTAGCCAACCGAGTTTGTGCGCGATACTTTTTTGGCTGGCAGCCACAATCGGAATGATAGACGGTTGTATGTTTATCCGGGTGTCGCAGGGGCCATGCTTCACAGAGTCGAACGCTTGTGCGAAATCTATCGCGAGTGGGAGATGTTTTATTGCCTTTTCTTGGAATTCTTCAGGTGGATTTGATGGTGAGTGCACTTGTCTTGCGTGAGCGTAGTTTTTCTTTTCGAAATGACATGGCATTTCTTAGTTCAGTCTATAGAGGTTGTATAGAGGTTGAGGTGCTTAACCGGTCTATCCTTTTTTTTTCGGATGGGAAATCATCAAATGACTTCTCCCGCTCTGGGCGGAGCAGGAGGGAGTGTCAGACTTTTACTGACTAAAACCCATCCATGTTCCTTCATCGCCCTTTTTGTACCGGGGCCACGGTATCTCTTTCGAACAGTCCCGCAACCCCGGCAGGAACCCGTCTTTCCTGTGGGTGCCTTGAGTGTAAGGACTAGTTTTTTGAAACTTACAAACTATGGGCGTAGCAGATGCGTCAACCTATATTTATACTGTTTGTGCGACGATGCGTAGAGAGGGATGTGTATGAAACTTACCAAAAATATTGCTTATTTTTACTGCTCGAGCCAAGCTAGCTATGTCGTGATTCGGTTTAAAGATATTTATTTCTCAAAGAACAAATTACAGTTCACTTAAAGAGAAACTTAACTAAATTAACAATTGGTTGTAGTTTACATTATGTCGTTCAAAATTCGTGATTTGTTAGTTTTACCCACATCACTAACTGGCACATCCTCGAACGTGTCCGGTAGAAACGCAGCAGGACAGGACGGCAGGGTAGGGCATTTTATTTTTAAAGTGCCGTGAAGGGAAATCCCTTTTGATGCCTTGGGGGTCGATCTCTAAACATTTACGTTGGGTAAAGATAAAATGCTGCTCTACCCTGCCATCCCGGGTGTGCGCTAGCCTTTAATCTAGTTCTAAACTCAAAGCACACGTAAGTGTTCCACCGGATTGACATCATTCCAACTTATTCTTAATAGTCGATGCTGCACTGCAAGTACGTAGCAATCGATAACGGTCGAATCGATACGATTCGATAAATCCGACTTTTCGATTGGTTAAAAACTCATTTTATCGAGAATAACTGTCAGATTTATCGAATCGTATCGAATCGAGTGCTACGTACTTGCACTGCTGATCCGAGACGATGCCGATACGGTGCTTATGTGCATTGAGCTGAGTGCATATTAATGAGACGTAAGTGTCGAGAGCAGCTTCTGGAAAATATGAACACATTTTGTATTCAACGTTTGAAAATGTGCTAATGAACAAGACGCTGCTTTCATAACAAGAAGTGTTGCACTTAATTAAATAATAATTCAGACACTGCTTTTAACATTAAAGATCATCTTTGACTCATATTACGGAGAATATTTCAAAACTTTAAAACGTAATCAAGGTATTCACTGAAAGCTTAGTTTTTGAATCATTTTGGTCACAAAAAACTTTGTTTTAAGACAATAGAAACGTGCAACTTTTACCCGGGTAATAAAAGGAAATTAACCCAGGAACGGTACTCCAACAGCAAACCGAATAACGAGCCAATAACACTAAGTGACAATTTACCCAGGTACCTACCTAACCCAATAAAAGCAAGCAGTAATGACCAAAAAAGTGGATTCAACCCTCCAATGCAAGGTCAATGTTACCCGGTACTTGAGCATACTGATTAGCCCGTATACCACGGTTGGTCCGTTCGTTAGCCGGGCACATAACACCCGGGGCGCCAATTTATCCGTCTAACCTAATTACTGCGCGAACGAGCACTATTTATTTTCCAGTAGTTACCCGGGTGTGTGAGGCCGGGTGAAAGATGTTGAAACGGACCTCCCGTTTAAATTTTTTTTTGTGTTTTCATGTTTGTGGATTCTATTTACCGATGTAGCTAAGTAAACATTGGATGTAAAAAAAGGTTACTAACAAAAATCTAGTCAGCATTTATTTATTTAAACTTCATGTACAAAAGTGGTACATAGGCGGACTTAATGCCACAAGGCATTCTCTACTAGTCAACCTTCCATCCAGTTAGTATTCCGTATTCGGCACGACGACGGCACGGTTGACGCATTGGCAGCGATTGACTGCCGCGCTGCGTGTTTCGGGTTCGATTCCCGCACTTCGGCATTTATGGCAGTCGTAGTCTAGGGCCATACGCATTATTACGCATGCGTTACCTACCGTAACTCGTGCTCATGGTATACCCAACTTCATTTATTTAATATAAATAAAATATCGCCGAACATTATACACAGCGCCATCTAGTGCCACAGTAAGCAACGAGGTCTTGTGTCGTGGACACCAGATAGTTGATATACTACATAGATACTTTTTGTTTGTAAAAACATACTTATTATACATATAAACATCTGTAATAAAACCACTGTAGCTCCAATCAACTCTTGAGTATATTCAAATCCAAGTATTTTATTCCACATAGGCCTGGATGAGCACTTACGAACGTCGCCATGGGTGCACGGTTCGGGTTGGTCGCCTCCATGGAGAAGAACCGGCAGGAAACTCCATGGTTACTCTTTTCAAATTATTTAGTATTACACAATTCTAGATTACTTCACGTTTTATACAAAATGCAATAATTACAACACCTATCAGTTATCAGACATAGATTCGACTATTAGTCTTAACACCACAATTTTTTTCAATGAATCAAGCCCTCTCGGCCGAGTGCCATGCTTAATAACCCACCCCTTCCCGCTACAACATTGTCGGTTAGGCAGTGTTGTCATTTCTCAAATATTAAAGGAATTATTAAAATCTTTGAAACCCTACATAATATTAGTTTAGATAAATCATAGCAGATCTTATTATTTAATACATATTTGAAAATCGTGACACATCCATGACTTGGAAACAAATGTATGTACATGCTCATCACACAAACATTTGCTCCTACCGGGATTCGAACCCGGGACCCTAAGAACGTTAGACAGCCTCAGTACCGCTGCGCCATTCGGGTCGTTTCGGGTATTTGTTTTCCCTGCATTTGGATTTTAATCGTTTTAGTGAGTACGAGTAACCCAAGTGAAAGCTTAAAACAGAGTTCGTTCTTTATATAGAAGTCAATGCCTCAACACAGAAAACTGCGGCAGAGGCTACGTTTGGGATTAAATTACACGAGATTTTGTCAAATAAGCTTAGCGCCGATAAGTCTAAGTACTAATTTAGAGTTGCCATAAGTCGAAAAACTTAATTTTGATAATGATAAGAAAAGTACAAAGCCTCTGTCGAAGTTTGCGGGTCCATTTGTATGGACCCGCAAACTTCGACAGAGGCTTTGTACTTTTCTTATCACTGAAGTTCTAGGCAATGACCATAATACAAATGTCCCTGGTATTACTAAGAATGGCAAACCGTATAAAACTGTTATTGCAGCTGATAGGATCCGACCATGGATACACTTTGGAACTGCATAGTTCCGATGTCAGTGGCTCTGAGGACGCTGGCAAAAGTAATTGAGTAAAGCTAACTTAAAATATTTCATCTTACTGTCTATTTTTTATTGCAAAATATTTTCTTTAAATGTACAAGCTCAGAAGCTCTAGTTAAATATGTTGTCAAGTTTTAAAATTTTGTATATTATTTTTAGTTTTTTTTTTTGTTTGTATTTTTTGTTTTTCTCTCTTCATTTTTAACATTTAAGAATGTCATTATTTTATTTCTATGATTGTTGTGTGTGCCAGGAGGCCACACAGTGTCGGATGGCCGAATGTCATGATTTTCAAATCACATTCATTACATATGTATTAAATAATAAGATCTGCTGTGATCTATCTAAACTAATATTATGTAGGGATTTAAGGATTTTAATAATTCCTTTAGTATTTGTCTAATACTTTATTGTCTAATTTCAATGCAATCATAGAGTTCGATACCACTTTCGGTATCGAACTCTATGATTGCATTCAAATAGACAATAAAGGGTGTAAATAGACCCTTAACGAAGCCGAAAGGCACTTGTTTTCATTGCGATCATTTTTTGGTTTTGGATTATACCTAGGAACCTACTAGTTACGGAAATATTGGAGGTCAAAGTTCCAACATTTAAACAAGTTTTTTTTTTCAAATAAGTACTAGTTTTTAGGGTCATAACTTTCCTTCATATACTTCCATCACCAGTTTACTAATATTTCAGTAATATTTTTTGCGCAAAGTTACTTAGTTTGATGTACAGAATGCTTGGATAGAAAGTAAACGATTGAAGATTGTGGTAGAAAGTAAACGAATGGCGATGTTTTACTCAAGACTTATATTGTAGAAACAAAGACTTACATGAAAAGTAATTAAAAAACACTAACTAAGTTTCGCGGGAGTGCTTAAATGTGTTTACGCGTATTCGAAGCTGTACGGCCAGTGAGGTCGAAGCAGTCCGGAGCGCGGTAAACACACTCTAAACTCGACTGATTTTTTTTTTTTTTTTTTTTTTAGGTGGGACCACTCGCAGTTGCAACGCGCTAAGGTTGCTTAACTGCTTAACCGGACAATCCTGTGGTGGCCAAAAATTACTTTAAGGCCCCCAGCCAGGGCTTACAAACTAAGGATTTAAATTAAATGAACGGTCACTAAGGGCACCCCCTGTGGGGTTCGGGCCTCGGCTTAGTGCGTCATTGATGAGAGGGCAGCAAGGGACAACAGGCTGGGTCGGATCATTAATTGGGGAATCGGTCGTTACATGCTCAGCGTCGCGGGCTGGCTCGTCGAGCAAGGGTCGGGCAGTGTAAACTCGACTGAGCGCGCGGACGTCTTTTATAGCGGCCCGGCGTGGCGGGGCGCGTCGTGGTGGGAATGGTCCGCCTCCTCGGTGACGTCGTGCGCTGTGGAGCGGGGCGCCGCGACGCAGGCGACGCATGTTGACTTTTGTTTGTTGTTATAGTCTCCCCCTCTGGATCTGAAGTCATCCCGACGATGATCCAGGTTTGGAGGAGTTTGTTTTAGGTCTGCCACGCTTTTTTACTTGTACCTCGTCATCCACAAGTTCGGGTTGTTGTCTTCGTGGCCGCCCTCTCTTTCTGATGGGTTGGATGGGGGCTGGCAGCTCAGGACAATTTCCAACGTAGGGTACCAAAGCGGAAGAGTGATACACTCCGACCACAACATCAGGTCTCTTGGGATCGGCAAGTTCGTAGGATGACGGACCATGTTGCTTCTTGATTTCATACGGTCCATCACGTCGCGGCGCGAATTTACTACTCACGCCTTTGGTGGCATTACTCAGGGTATGCAGGGTGACGAGTACGAGGTCACCAGATTTGTAGCCCGGATTCTCTCTCCGGTGTTGGTCTATGTACTTCTTGCGTCTCTCTTCCGATTGCTCATGGACTTCTCGGGCTCTCTGTAGGTTAGTAGCTATTTGCATTAACTTTGGCGTGATTTCAGGTATAAAATTCTCCGATTGCAGTATCTTCCGAAAGTCATGAGTTGTATCATCTGGCGTTTTAAGTTCCCTTCCGAAAGTCAGATAGGCCGGTGTAAATCCTGTTGAGAGACTGGTCGCTGTATTCATTGCAAATCGGATACTAGGAAGATGTTCTGGCCAGTTTCTGTGTTTGTCTTTGACTAGGATAGCCAACTGAGGCTTCAGATCCCTGTTCTTCCTTTCCACAGGATTAGTTTCCGGATGATATACAGGGGTGAATGCATGTTTGATATTCAGCGAGTAAACAACTTGTTGCATGATGGAGCTAACGAACTGAGGTCCGTTGTCACTTATCATCCGTCGAGGAAGTCCAAAGCGAAGGAACACCTCATTGATAAGTGTCATCGCGCAGGACTCTGCAGTGGCCTGTTGTAAGGCAAACAGTTCCACCCAACGAGTTGCCACATCTTCCACAATGAGGATCCATGTTTTCCCATCCGGGGATGTTGGTAATTGTCCAAACAAATCAAAAGATATGACCTCAAATCTTTGGTTCATCGCGGTAGTTTGAAGTAGTCCCGCTGGTTTCTGGTTTGACGGTTTGTACCGTTGGCACTCTAGACATTTCTTCGTGTAGCTATCAATGTATTTCCTCATTCCAGTCCAATAATATCGCCGACTGATCCGCTGATGGGTCTTTTCTGGGCCATAATGGCCTGCTAAAGGGTCATCATGATATGTCGCCAGCACGTTAGCCCATTCGTGTTCTGGTATAACCAATTGTGCTTCGTCAGAGTCTGAATGGGGACTGTGTCGATAGAGTACCCCATTATTTAGTAGATACCCCTTGTTGCTCCAGTATACTGCCTTCTCATTGTTGTCTATTCCTTCCAAATCCTTCACAATCGGTCTTAATCTTTCGTCCTTTAACTGATCTTCTCTAATTTCAGCTGTACTGCGTGTGGGCATGTCAATGGTCACTGTACAAACGTCACAGGCTTGAATTGTTTCTTCGTTACATGGTGGTCTAGAAAGACAGTCAGCGACGGTGTTTGTTTTGCCAGGAGCGTATTTGATTGTTATGTCAAATGCTTGCAATAAAAGTGCCCATCTTGCAAGCCTTCCTGTCGGCGTTTTTAACGACATAAGCCACTTCAAGGCTTGATGATCTGTTATTATGGTAACAGGTAGACCCTCAATGTAACCACGGAACTTTGTTACTGCCCAAACGACAGCAAGCGCTTCTCGTTCTGTGGTAGAGTAGTTGCGTTCGGCTGATGTCAGAAGACGACTAGCAAACTCAACGGGGTGCTCCTCTTCTCCCTCCCCCTGGACCAATACTGCTCCGATCGCATAAGAACTTGCGTCACCCTTGATTATGTAGGGCTTTGTCTCATCGGCCTGGCGAAGTATTGGGGCAGAAGTCAAGCGGCTCTTCAGTCCGTGATAGGCATTTTGCTGGTCCTCCGTCCATTCCCACTTAGCGTTCCTTTTCGTTAAACGAGTGAGGGGTTCCGCAACCTTTGCGAAGTCTTTGATAAATCGCCGATACCATGAACACATTTGTAGGAAACTCACTAAGTGTTTTAATGTTTTTGGTGTGGGAAGCTTCGTAATTGCAGCCGTTTTCTCAGGATCCGCTTGCAGTCCTTTCGGCGTAATGTAGTGACCCAGGTATTTAATTAATGAACAGCAAAAGCGACATTTCTCTCGATTTACTGTTAGGCCAAATTCTGTAAGCCTATTGAAAACTTTTCCCAGGTCTTCAAGGTGTATTTGAAATGTCGGTGACAGGATTACCAGGTCATCTAAATATGCGAGAAGCTTCACATCAGGCAGACCCACCCGCATCCGATCAATTAACCGCTGAAACGTGGCTGGAGCGTTACGCAAACCGAACGGCATACGAGTGAAGTTGAATATACCGAACGGTGTAATAAATGCAGTCTTCTCTTGGTCTTGTTTACGTACTCCAACTTGCCAATAACCTGCTTTCAAATCGAGTAGTGACATGTATGGGGTTGGCTTGGCTTCATGCAAGAGGTCATCAATCCGAGGAATGGGGTATGAATCGGGTATCGTAATCGCGTTGAGGCGACGATAATCCACGCAGAGTCGAATGTTCCCGTTGGGCTTTGGTACAAGGACTACAGGTGCGGCCCATGGGGACGAAGAGGGTTCAATAATCCCGTCCTCCAGCATAGCGTTGATCTCACGCTGTAGTGCATCTTTGCGAGGCGGTGAGAGTCTATATGGTGGGACCGAGATTGGTTTATCGTCTATGGTTCTGATGCAGTGTTCAATCAGCTTTGTCGGTTCTCGTTTGGCATTGAAAACGTGCCTATTTTTTTGTAGAAGCCAGTCCAGCTGCTCCTTCTGAGCACTCGTGATCTGTGTTTCGATGTCAATTGAGTCGATTTGTATTTCCCAATTGTTTGTGTCAAAGAGACTGGCACTTTGTGGGGATAATTCAATGTCTTGCCGGTGAATATTGATTTGTGCGTCTCGTAGCATGAAATCTGAGAAACTGGGAGAATAGCCATCGAACAGACGTGGTTTCTTCTTGGATGGGGGTGTGCTGGAGAGATCTATCGGTGCCAGACTATATTCAACGTCACCGACCGACTGACTCTTTGGTGTCGAAGGAGGCTCAGGCATTTCCATCAACGGAGGTGTTGGTGGCGGAGTAGGTTGTGCCGTCGCAACACTTATATTATCCTCGCTATCTGTCATGGTCAGCGAAGTTATTGGGCTTGGCAAATCCGCTATTTCCCTGATGACAGCAGTCTCGAAGATGGCAAATTCTTCGGTGTATAGCTCGTATTGCTCTTCTGGTTCGTCAATAAAATTCCACGTGAACTGTGGCACGTTAATCACTATACCCGCGTCCTTCAAAAACCCAACACCCAGGAGAGTGCGGTTTTCCTTTGCCCCAGGCAACACGATGAACGTCGTATGCACCTCTCGACCTATCAGATCAACCTTGGCTCTGCACATAAGCACTCTTTGGCTTTTCCTTATTCCGTCAGCCAACGTTAAATTTACTGACTGTTCTGTGAACTTGCATCCGCCTTTTTCCAGTGCTAAATACAAGGAGTGTGATGCGACACTCATCTTAGCGCAAGTATCAATGTAGGCGGTACCTTTTATTCCTTCTATCTCCACAAACACGACCGGGCGTGAGAATGCATCCCAATATACGTCGATGGCGCAAAACTTCAAGTCCTCTTTTTTGATGGGTGGAGAATTCTTGCAGGTGGTACAATTGCTCCTAAACACCCCGGGTGTGCCGCAACCATAACAAGAGAATTTTGGTTGAGAGGGAGATGGTGCCTGCGTCTGGGTTTCCGCAAAATCTTTCGTCGCCACTGAGACTGTGCCTTCAGCACGCTTCTTCTTTCGGCATACATCCACTGTGTGTCCCGGGTTTTTACAATAAGTGCATCGCTGTTTTCCTTTTCGAGACTGAGCTGTTTCGGTTTGTTTAGCTCCTTGTGCGTATTCTTGCAGGGTTTCTTCAATACCGCGTGCCGTTTCAAGAAGTTTCTCGAACGTTGGTACCGTATCTCGAGGCATGCGGTTACGTAGTTCCAACCGTATGAGCGCGAACACCAAATCAATTTGTTGGGTTTGCGTTGGTGTGGGAGGAGGAAGTGATGCAAATAATGCCCGCTTCTTGGCGATGAATGCTTCCGTAGTGACATCTGACTCCTGGACCTCGTGTGTGATCTGGTGATATATCATATACGCTGGTTTCCGGGGAGCGAACGTATGACGCAGTTTGTTGCAAAAGTCTTCCCACTTTTCTACACCGCTTTTCACACCTTGCCACCACACCGCTGCTTCATCACGTAATAGGAGTGGAAGCCCTTGAAGCGCATCCGAGTCACTCAGCTTTTCCACATTTTTGTAGGTGGTTGCTGCTGCTACAAAAGCCTCGACTGCGTCCGTGTTCCTTTGCCCACTGTAGGTGATGTTGCAGGATGCAAAAGTTCCCTGCTTGGAAGCCATGATGGTCTGCAGGAACATCTGGAACTGTTCGTTGGACATCGCCATCTTCAAAGTCCGATGTGGGAGTCTTCGTAGATTTTCTAACTTGATCCCTGGATTCGGCCTCGCGTTGTGCGCCAGATTGTGGTAGAAAGTAAACGAATGGCGATGTTTTACTCAAGACTTATATTGTAGAAACAAAGACTTACATGAAAAGTAATTAAAAAACACTAACTAAGTTTCGCGGGAGTGCTTAAATGTGTTTACGCGTATTCGAAGCTGTACGGCCAGTGAGGTCGAAGCAGTCCGGAGCGCGGTAAACACACTCTAAACTCGACTGAGCGCGCGGACGTCTTTTATAGCGGCCCGGCGTGGCGGGGCGCGTCGTGGTGGGAATGGTCCGCCTCCTCGGTGACGTCGTGCGCTGTGGAGCGGGGCGCCGCGACGCAGGCGACGCATGTTGACTTTTGTTTGTTGTTATACTTTAATATTTGTCTAATACTTTATTGTCTAATTTCAATGCAATCATAGAGTTCAATACCACTTTCGGTATCGAACTCTATGATTGCATTCAAATAGACAATAAAGGGTGTAAATAGACCCTTAACGAAGCCGAAAGGCACTTGTTTTCATTGCGATCATTTTTTGGTTTTGGATTATACCTAGGAACCTACTAGTTACGGAAATATTGGAGGTCAAAGTTCCAACATTTAAACAAGTTTTTTTTTTCAAATAAGTACTAGTTTTTAGGGTCATAACTTTCCTTCATATACTTCCATCACCAGTTTACTAATATTTCAGTAATATTTTTTGCGCAAAGTTACTTAGTTTGATGTACAGAATGCTTGATTGACGGCTTTTGTTTTTATTTTTTTTGTGAAGATTTTGTACTGCTACGCATTATATTTTTATGCATTGAAGTAGAAAATCTTCACAAAATACTGTCGGTTTTAATAATCCAATAATTTTAATTAACGCCTTAACCAACCGACCACTTCATAAGCGCAAGTCAAACAAAAGCTCCAACAATTTCATTTTCTAAACCAACACCTAAAAATAGTCCAACCTTTAACTCTAAGAAAGATTCAGAAAATTTAGAGGCACCGTTATATACTGTTTACCTAACATCATGGTAGGATCTCCTATCTCCACTATTTTAGCTTTAGGGGGCCGCTGAGACCCCTAACGTATCTAGCTTGGAGCTAAGCCCGTTCATTGGTCCAGCCGACATCACGTATTTTTACAACAAAGAGGTATTGTATATGGCCGTATCTTTGCTGGTTTTATTTTCCAGGTGGAGGAAATAAAGTGGGTCCGGTATTAACAAATTATTTCTTGGGAAGCGACGTGGGATATCGCATGGTAAAACATTTAGGCCGGTTTTAATAAAATGCAACATGGCGTTTGGGAGCGGGGTTCATGAGAGACAAAGTGATTTTTGAGTCAAAGGACTGTCGACAACGACGTTATTCAAAGGTAAAGTGTTACAGACTCAAATCACTGTATACAGGGTGTAAACAGACCCTTCACGAAGCCGTCAACCAAGCATTCTGTACATCAAACTACGTAACTTTATGCAAAAACTATTGCTGGGAAACGACTTTTTTTTAGGGAAAAATCACGTTTCACTGTAAAACTCAATGTAACACACTCATAACATTGTGCTGATGGACGCATTTAATAGTAAACGGGCTATGGAGGTATTTGAAGTAAAGTTATAACTTTAAAAACTAGTATTTGAAAAAAAAACTTCTGAAAAAGTTGGAACAATATCTCCGTAACTAGTAGGTTCCCAGGTATGGTCCAGAATATTAAAAAATATCGCAATGACGGGAAGAACAAGTGCCTTTCGGTTTCGTTAAGGGACTAGCTGACCCGCGCAACTTCGTCGGCGTCACATAATCTAAACTACTCTACTAGCAGCCCGTCCCGGCGTCCGCGTCGCACGGGTGGATATTTGTTTTCACCTAATTATCCCTCTTTTTTCTAGTAATAAATATAGCCTGTCACTCAGGGATAATGTAGCATTCCAATGGTGAAAGAATTTTTGTAATCGGTTCAATAGTTTTTGTTCGTTACAAACATACAAATGTATGTTTGTAACGAATTAACTCAAAAACTATATTTCATACAAACACAAACATACACAAAACAACGCCGAAATATCGGGAGCTCTAAATAATGAAAAATCACGGAAGATATCCCGTAAGTCCATCCGCAAGAGAACCAAGGTCACCTACATAGCCCGAAGAATTGCCTAACCTAAGTGGCAGTGGGCGGGGCACATTGCTTGCAGAACGGATGGTCGATGGGGCCGAAAAGTTCTGGAGTGGCGACCGCGAACTGGAAGACGTTGCGTTGGAAGGCCTCCCACTAGGTGAACCGATGACCTGGTAAAGGTTGCGGGAATCCGCTGGATGCGAGTCGCACGGGACTGGTCAATGTGGCGATACTTGGGGGAGGCCTATGTCCAGCAGTGGACGTCTTTCGGCTGAAATGATAATGATGATGATGATGATCCCATAAGTGACACTATAAGTTAAGTTTTATACCGTGAAAGCTTAAAACAGTGTTTAACCTTAAATTCGTTAGCAAACTCTAAAAAAATCTGTAAGTGCCATTTTGGAACGACGAAAACAAAAACACTACACAAAACAAATACGAAATTAAAAAGTTGAACAGAATCGTTCAGAAATTCACCGTACGTAATTCTACTTAGAACAGTTAATGCAAAAACTCGATCCTTCAAGCACATAGAGGACACTACAAGTAAAACGGCAAAGTCCATTAGTACTAGGTAGGCTAAGCAATTCATGAATGGATAACACGAAACCGAACATGCTTTCACCGTTTCTGGGTAATGCGGGAAAATGCAGAAGTCTTGGTGGACCTAGCCTTTGGGTAACATAGACTCATCAGCAAACTATTACATAGTTTGCTGATGAGTCTATGGGATCGACTTCAAGTCTAATTACAAAACAAATTATAATAGTATGGTCGTAGACCGTCTGAGCCACACCAACGTTTTTTGTTTTCTGCATGTCCAAAAATAGAGAAAATCGCGGCGTGACGTCATCGCAGTTACTCGCATGGGAACGTAAAAAGCGGAGAAACTTTACAACGCTGTCACTTTGGAAATCCTGGCCCAATTTCGATGAAGCAAAAACTATTATTATTTGCACGAGTATGCGCTATTTACAGTAATATTTTAATGTGTTAGTGTGATTAATTGAAATTGATTTTGCAGATTTGATGTTAAAACTTGATGTTTTAAATGTTGGAAGGGCTAAAACAAAGATTGTAATGAAAAAGGAAGAGTAAATACGATTAACAGGGGAGAAAAAAGAAAAAAAAAAACGTTGCGCCGACCCCAAGTAAAATTGGCTAATGTCATCGAGTTCAAGATATGGATTATTCGAGAAAGTCTTCGCCAAGATTTTTCGTGGTACAGAACAGATGCTAGATTGCGGGGAAGTAAATGGCTTACTGCACCGACTTTTAAGTAAATCATGCTGAAACACAAAGGTAACACAACGATCGATCGTTCGATCGTGAAATGAGTCTCTTCATCATCAGCCTAAACAACAACATCAGCCCATAACGTCCACTGCTGGACATAAGCCTCTCCCATGATGGGAGGAATTTGCCGTAATCTCCACGCTTGGCAGGCGGATTGGAGATCGCAATAATGAAAGACTAACAGAAAACTGCTGCTGCTCGTTCTCAGGTCTACGGAGGCGCAAGGTGTTCTGCCTCAGACATTAGTCGCCTTATACGACACCCGTGAGTGTAATGGGTTGGTTCTATTCTACTCTGCCGGATACCACACGGCTAACCTTCATCAGCCTAGCCTTTTCCCAACTATGTTGGGATCGGCTTCCAGTCAGACCGGATGCGGCTGAATACCAGTATTTTACATGAAACGACTGACTATCTGACCACCACAACCCAGCTAGTAGGTACTGGGTAACACGATACCACTTGATAAGACTGTATGTCAGACTTTCGGGCCACTTTATCAACTGCCAAAGATCTACAAATGACAGCGGGGACCAACGGCTTAACGTGCTTTCCGAGGCACGGAGGAAACTTGGTATGTAATTGGTGGTCACCCATCCACGGACCAACCTAGACAAGCGCGGCTTAAATTGAAGATGGACCCGAGCATCTGTTATTACTTAGCCACAAGCTCCTCGTAGCTTTCAATCGTGAAATAAATCTAACCTTCTCAGATCAACCTGTTTCATCATATCCTACAATTTTATTCTTTTTGGCACTCCTAAAGTGGGGTTAAATGGTGGATAAGTCGTGTTTCGCTTTTACAGTTCGAGTATTAGAGAAGCTTTAAGGACCTGAATAAAGAACGTGCTGGCTTCGCCAATTGAAAACCTCTGTTTGATATTTGTATTTGGAACACCGATTTCTGATTCGATATTTATAGAGATTAGCTCGCATTGATTTGCACCCTTTTATTTTTTTGTGTTTCAGTTAGTAACTTATTGTGTTTATTCATAAGTTTGTGGTGCTGTAGGCACAGCGCCTCTAACTACTGCATATCTACTTTTTTTTAACCGGCTTCCAAAAGGAGGAGGTTTGGTTTTTTTAGGTTCGTTAGGTTTTTTTTTGAACTTTTCAATCTCTGCATTAGACACAAATACACTCAGTTTTTTTTTACATGGATTGTTTTCTCGTCAATTTGCGAGAAGAGGCGTGACAGGAATGGGGGAGACCTTTGCCCAAGCGTGGGTCAATTCAGTTAACAAAAAAAAAAAAAAAAGTTCAATCTTACACTTAAATGGAACAGGGCAATAGGGCCATCCCATTTAGTCAAAACAGGAAAATTAGTAGCATATCATGTTGTAATAAAAAAATATGCGAGAACTTTAACCGCAAACGGCATATTACACCCTTCTGATCCCCTAAGCCAAATCTAGGCTAAACAAAATAAACTATCAGTATTCAAAGAATAGAGACTATAAACAACATTACCTAGAAAAAAACTTCCAATACCTCGTTCAATTATGTAGCAAGTAACCCATCTCTTCCAGAAAATCCGTAGGGATATTATAGCGGAATCTAGTAAACAAAATTGTTTTATAGTTCTAGGTATTTTTTTTTTAGTTTTCTTGTTACCAGTAGAAATCTCTGTGTGTTGCAGGTATATTGTCAAAGCATACATTACAATTTCACTAGTTATAATATACGTAGATTCTCAAGTGACTTTATTTTTAGGGTTCCGTACCTCAATAGGGAAAAATCAAATCTTACCAAGGGGTATCGTATTGCCCAGTACTAACTGGGTTGTGGAGGTCAGATAGGCAGTCGCTCTATGTAAAATACTGGTATTCAGCTGCATCTGGTTAGACTGGAAGCCGATCCCAATAAAACTTGGGAAAAGGCAAGGCTGATGATGACCTCAATAGGGAAAAAACGGAAGCCTTTTATGATCACTTTCTAGTCCGTCTGTCTGTCTGTCCATCCGTCTGCCACCACCAATTTTCTCAGGAACAGATTGACGTAGCTAGTTGAAATTTATACCAGATACTGAGGTTTATAGTCCCTATGAGGTGTATATGGTCCTGAGTCAACATGATAAAAAGATATGGGCAAATTTAGATTTCCGCGAAAACTTGTAAGTACAAAAAACCAAAATTGACAGTTCTAGGTCAACCGGAAAGTGCCCTATAGGTTTTGGGTCGAAATTTGGCGTACAGCACATGTAAAGGAAAAGAACTGAAAAGCATAAATATGTAATTTAATGACAAAAAAAAGCGATTTTACTATTACAAACTTATTATTTGCGGTTGGTGCAATAGCCGTTTCATGGGATCGAACAGCAAAGTTAAGTTTGTCCTTTAAAAAGTTTGTACGGAACCCTCGGTGCGCGAGTCCTACTCGCTCTTGGCCGGTTAAAATCGGCCGAAAAAAATCTAAATAAACACAAAATTACTAGCAAACTTCCCGAATACCGATCTACCTTCATTATATACTGTTTGCCACAATAATAATTAAGATGCGGAAAAAAATCCGGATAAAGTGTACACAGGAAAACCTAACGATCCGGATAACCGGGTCAATTACTTGTGTTAACGTTAACCTGCCCGTTTATGGGGTATCTATAAACATTTTGAAGATTAACCTTTTTATGATTCTGTAGCTGCCTGTACCGACTTTCGTTGGTCGTTGGATGACGGGTGAAGAATATCATGAGCTTTTCATGAAGCACTGCTACCATGCCTTGCTTTTTCGGATGGGAAATCATCAAATGACCCCTCCCGCTCTGGGCGGAGCGGAAGGGAGTGTCAGACTTTTACTGACTAAAACCCATCTATGTTCCTTCTTAGCCCTTTGTGTTCCAGGGCCGCGGTATCTCTTACGAACAGTCCCGCAGCCCCGGCAGGCACGGACCCCTTTCTTTTTGCTGACATATCTTTGAGGTGCGCGCGAAACATGAACGTGCCGTCGACACGGCCTCTCGTCATCAGACGGACGGACGGCGAGCTAGCCCATTACTCACCGTCCACAGGCACGCGCCTACGGTGGCTGGGGTCCACCACGTGGCCCCCAGCCACCGTCTCTTCTTGTCTCCGCTGTGCGCTTCGCCGCCGAGCGCGGAGGCTAGCCCAAACAATTACGAGACATCTCCTCTCCTCTCTACTCAACCGTTTCTACTAAAACTAATTGGAGACGAGAATTGTAAATAACAAAATTCCACCAATAGAATTTCGTTATTTTGAGGAGATATGTTTACATAAATCTGTGTGGTCTTCAAGAGACCATCTCAGACACTAATCTGCATAGTCCTCATGTGAATTGAGCAAGATTATGTCTGGACTTCAAAAGAGACTATGACCTCTGAGTTTGTTTCGGTTGTTTCTTCTCAGAGTAGTCAGGTACGAAACACCGGCCCCATCTAGTTTTAAAAAAATGACGTGTAAAAGTGTTTGTAAAAACCTACTTGCAAAATAAACATCATTTATCATGTATCACAACATACTACTCTGTCAAGAAAGTACCGGGAAAAGATCAATAATACACAAAATGTCTGTTATTCATCCAAATTTATTTTATCACCTTCAAAGTATGCTCCTTTAGAAACGATACACTTGCGCCAACGAATAATCCATTCATCAAAACATTTTTTAAACGCTGCTTCCGGAATTGAGTTCAGTTCTCGCCGCGAATTCTCCTTTATGTCTTCTATCGATTGAAAACGGGTGCCACGAAGTGGTAATTTGAGTTTAGGAAAAAGAAAAAAAACAGCAGGAGCCATATCTGGTGAATATGGTGGTTGCTGGATGGTATTTGTTGAGTGTTTGGTCAAAAATTCGTTCACAATGATAGCCTTGTGCGAAGGCGCATTGTCGTGGTGCAAAATCCAAGAATTTTCTTTCCACAAATCTGGCCTTTTTCGTCGAATTTGCTCTCTTAAACGCCGCACAACGCTCAAATAATATTCTTTATTTACCGTTAGACTTTCCGGTAAGAATTCAGAGTGCACAACACCGCGATAGTCAAAGAAAACAGTCAACATGACTTTGACTTTGATCGACTTTGGCGTGGTTTTTTCGGTTTCGGTTCAGTTGGAAGGCGCCACTCCGAAGCTTGTTGACTAGTTTGCATGTCAAACTCGTAAACCCACGTCTCGTCACCAGTAACAATGCGTTTCATGAATGTTGGGTCCGAACTGACTCGTTCTAGCATGTCCTCAGCGACTTTCATGCGATTGAGTTTTTGGAGAAAATTCAGATCTTTTGGGACTAGCCGAGCAGCAACATGTTTCATACCCAAATGATTAGTTAAAATGGTACGAATCGACTCGTGAGATACAGAAAGTTCGGCGGCTATCTCTCTCAGAGTTGAATGGGGATTTTCAGTCACTATTTTCTTCACTTTTGCGATGTTAACTTCAGTTGCAGACGTTGACGGCCTACCAGAGCGAGGCAAATCTTCCATCACATCTCGACCGCTTTTGAACGCTTTGAACCACTCATAAGCACGAGTTTTTGATAAAGTCGATTCACCGTAAGCCTTCTGTAACATTTTCAGTGACTCCGAACACGAAATTCCATTGGCGATGCAAAATTTAAGACAAACTCTTTGTTCGATATTTTTGTCCATTATGAAATTCGCAATACACACTATATATGATATTACTAAAACCAGCACTGTATTTAATATAAATAACAGATGCAACTCAAACTCCGCGCCAAAATGGAAAACAGTTGTGCCAATCTAACAACTACAAAAAAACAAAAATTTGAATTTGGAACCATAAACAAATCATCCATTCCCGATACTTTTTTGACTGAATGTATCTTCTCTCCTCTCGTCTTCACTTCAGTGGAGTCCGGCCCTGATGTTGCCATCATCTCTAATGCTGCCACCATACCTAATATTGCCACCACGTAACTGTTCTAGCTTAAGGCTGGGGTATCTGCTAAATTAGCAACTCTATTTGTGGTGGTTCAAACTTCGTTTGAAATACTGTTAGAATAAAGTTCTTCAGTTTGCACTACAAAGTGGTTGTAACGTCAGTCGCTGTCGGCCGAATAGTGCGAAATTAGTGGTTTTTATTGAATTGTAGCCTAATAAATCATTAGATCAAAATGCCAATTGTACGGACGAACAAGCTATTTGGCTTACAGTTTAACCCACAAATTACATTGTAAAATGTAAACCAAATAGCTTGTTCGACCGTACACTTTGTGAAGAAAAAAGGGACAAATATTTTTGTGAAAAAATATTACAAAATTTTAATGCCGTTTAGAAGTAGTTACGAAATTTCAAAGAAAAAATGCTTCACTTTGAATATTTTTTTATATAGTAACAATAAAGTTAGAATTATTTCAATTGTAGCAATTAAAGTTTAGAGTGTATTAGGCAACATATATTTTTTTTGCACATTTATATTCACTCATCAATGAGGAGTTACATGGAGAAAACCTCTCGTTAGCAGATACCACCCCCTTAAAAGGTAGCTAATATTGAAACCTTTCATGATATTCTAGCGGCGTATACCGAGTTTCATTGGTCGTTATGAAGGACATTGCCGACAGACATTCAGCATTGTCTGTCATGACAACCGAACGGTTTTACAATGCCTTGCTGCAAGTCTGTGACGACCTCATATTATTGGTTAAGGGGCTCCCCCATGCACACTAGCGCCACTTTAGTAAAAAAATCAGAACTCGTTTAATACACAATTAATATAAAATCTGATTGACACAATCAATGCTTTAGAGTTCCAGATTATTGGCGTCTATTTAATTCATTAAAATATACTTCACTGTAGTTACAGTTAGAAAAATTGCTACAAACGGCCGTTTTTTTCCATTTTGTATCTGTAACGACAGCGAGCTATGTTTCAATGAGTTAAGCAGACGTAAATAATTTAGAAGACCAAAAGATTGATTTTGTCAATCAGATTTTATATTAATTGTGTATTTAACGAGTTCTGATTTTTTTACTAAAGTGGCGCTAGTGTGCATGGGGGAGCCCCTTAAGACGGTTCAAAGAATACCGGCCTATCATAAACAGAGAGGTGGCACTAATACCTGCGGAACCATAAAAGGTTGCGGTTTATAAAAATGTTAAACTCAACGTTAATGGCCACAATAACCTTGCAGATCACTTATCGCGACAAAAACAGATCTGTTTTATCAAAATCACCTCGAAATTTTAAACACACCGCGTGGTCAGCTAATGGATTTCAATTAGCTGTACTTTGCTGGACTAAAATCAACAAATAATTAGGACAGAAGGTTGGTGCCATTTAACTAGCAAAAAAATACTAGCACAAAACCGATTTCCAAAAAATTCTTTTCATAAAATAATTTTAAATTAAAACTAAAAGTTTGTAAGGGAACATCATTTTATGAACTTAGGTATAAAAAATACGTATTTATAGGAAAGTTAATAAAATTTGTTTGGGTGGTTCCAATTCCAGGCTTACATGAAAAATAAGATGCCGGTGGATTAAAATCATAGTGATCTTTAATTTTGCTACTTTAAGGTTGCTGTTCAGTTGCTGCGACTGACAAGACTGTCAACAAATCACAGTAATCTTTACTCGCGGTCGAAAACAATACCTCAAATAATGTAATTTTTTGGTACTTACAACAACAAACAAATGGCGACATCAAAGAAAGTACGCATCAACGAAAGAGTTTTATGTGGGGAAATTCAATTTTGTGAAGACCGAACAAAACAAATGCCGGTCACGAGTGGGCTTTTTTTTTTGTTCAAATGTCTCCTCCCGCTCTGGGCGGAGCGGGAGTGTCAGACTTTTACTGACTAAAAACCCATCCGCACTCACCGTGTGTAATATCAAGGTGTCGTGCGTTTTTGCCCAATATCTAGAACTAACCTTCTGACCGTTAGTTTGATATGAAACGTTTATTTTATGATGAAATCAGTATGAGAACCATATAGGTTTACAATAATGCGTTACGTTCAATAACAAAGGGTACACACACAACGATAACGTCGGCCAAACCAATGACAAGAACAAATTAATTATTATTTTGTAATTACATTGGGGTGATTATTTAGGTTGCGATCATGTGGGTTTGAGAGGTGGTACAGGGTGTTTGTTTATTCTTTTTACTCTATGATCAAGTTTGTAATTGTTTAGAACTGTTTGATTTTAGTAGCAACAATACAACACGTACCAAGAGGAAGAAGAAAGAAGAAGACAATCAACATCTGCCGAGCCTTTCCCCAACTATGTTGGGGTCGGCTTCCAGTCTTACCGGTTGCAGCTGAATACCAGTATTTTACATGTAGCGACTGCCTATCTAACCTCCACAACCCAGTTAGTACTAGGTAATACGAGACCCCTTACTAAATGATAAATGACTGTCTGTAACGACTATCAATGATCTACAAATAACAGCCAGGACGAACCACGTCATTTTTGAGGCACGGAGAAAACTCGGTATGTAATGGGCGGTCACCCATCCACAGACCAAGCTAGGCAAAAGACTAAAACTGAAGATTGATACGAGAAGCTGTTACTATTTAGCCACGAGCTCCTCAAGAATAGTACAATAATTCTAGAGAATCTCAAACCAAAGTAAGTAACTAAACCAATACTACCTATATGTTGAACTATGTATTTGAAGTGGTCATTTACAGGAATATAAAATGTATTCCTTATTCTATACAGTTTAAAATAAAAATGTATGTAAATGTAAATCTTGATAGTTCTACCACCGAGTTCACCGATGACACTTTTTACCTTTATGTCTAAAGTGATAAGGTTCAAAATGAATCAACCGTAGTACCACAGCTGAACTGTGTTCGGCCTATAAAAAAAACGCCCAATTACAATTTCGGCCCGTCAATTTACACTCGTCACAAGTGGTTTACATGGCGCGATGGCGCCGTTGACAATAATTATCGGCAAAGCCACCGATGGTCCACATTTAATTACGTCACGATTTCATTTCAGCGCGCTATGTCCAACTGCATTGCGGTTGGCTTTCAAATACAATTGGAGACGAGGTTACGGTAAATTAGTATCTATTTTGATATTAACGGTGACAGATGGAAAGGAATTTTGTAAATAATATAGCACTAATAGCATACCCAATTTTAATGTAAAAAAAAAATATATATTTGGTGTCAAATTATGTAAAACGTAAGGCAAAAAGAAAAGGGGAAAAAGTGATAAAAAGTGTTTTGTCTCTGCATCTGGTAGACTGGTAGAAAATGCCCAAGGCATTAAGTCCGCCTTTGTACATTATGTGCATAAAGTTTTAATAAATAAATAATAAAAAATAAATAAAAAAACCGGCCAAGTGCGAGCCGGACTCGTGCATGAAGGTTTCCATACCATCGTAGGAGAGTTGCCCCCTGTATTTTTTTTTTGTTATTATTTGTTGTTATAGCGGCAACAGAAGCTCGTGGCTAAATAATATCAGCCACTTGGGTCGATCTTTAGGTTAAGCCGTGCTTGCCTAGGTTGGTCCGTGGATGGGTGACCACCCATTATATACCGAGTTTCCTCCGTGCTTCAGAAAGCACGTTAAGCCGTTGGTCCCGGCTCTCATTTGTAGATCTTTGACAGTCGTTACAGGGAGTCAGTGTCCTGAAAGTCTGACGACCAGTCTTACCAAGGGAGGTATCGTATTACCCAGTACTAACTGGGTTGTGGAGGTCAGATAGGCAATCGCTCCATGTAAAATACTGGTATTCAGCTGCATCCGGTTAGACTGGAAGCCGACCCCAACATAGTTGGGGATAGGCTAGGCAGATGATGATTGACACAATAAGCGGAATGTGTGAACTACACACGTCTGCCCAACGCTTCGGAGGATACAGGTTGTGATTAATGCTAATGGTAAAAAAACAGGCCAAGTGGACTCGCGCATGTCGGATTCCGACCAGCGTAGTAGGAGAGCACGCTTTAATTTTTAATTCATTTTTTTGTTTTTTTATTTTTTTATTTGTTGTTATAGCGGCAACAGAAATACATCATTTGTGAAAAAATTCAACTATGTCTAGATATAACTGTTCTTGAGATATAGCCTTTGGGTACGGAAACCTAAAAAGAAACTGCAGAATTCCTAACGCAATGGACCCCGAGCACTCATTCTTCGCAGTAGCGCTCCTGCTTGAATGATCACAACTAAAGGCAGTAAAAATGCTAAATTAAAAGCAACACCACAAAATAACGACCAGACTATTACACTATAAACATAAACTGTCAGTTAATACGTTAAGGGGCTATGAACTAAAAACTCACTTCAGAATTACTTTTATACAAAACTTTGTTAAAAACTTTACCTAGTAAACGGATTCGTTTCGGAGACGTTATTTAATTCCGACGAAAAACTTTTAATGAGACCTTCATTGTAAAGTTTTGGTCCTTTTTCTCTTGTTAGGAACACCTTTGGTCCTTGTGTTCGCATAAAGATGAAAGGGATTTGATAATCGTTTATTTTCTCCGAAATCGGGTTCAAGGGTATCTCCTGTAGGAGATTGTCCATGAAATTATACTAAAGTGCCATGAAAACTTTTACATTTGTTTAAGTGGATTCTGCACTGACTGTCTTGTTGGTGTAGTGGTTGCAAGCGCGACTGTTGAGTATGAGGTCCTGGGTTCGATTCCCAGGTCGGGCAAAATCTTATTGGGTTTTACCAGCATACATTTCTCAGTAGCAGCCACGGAGCTTTGTTCTGTGCCCGGTTGATGTCAATAGGCTTGCCCTCTGTTACTTGGGACTTAAAAATAACTGGCGAAATATGGGTGTATTAGATACAACCTCTGCCCATCATCATCATCATCAGCCTATTATGTTCCCACTGCTGGGACACGGCTTCCTCTCAATAAGAGGGAATGGGCTATAATCCACCACGCGGGCGCAGTGCGGATTGGTAGATGTCACATGTCTTCGAATTTTTGGTTCTAAGACATGCCGGTTTCCTCACGATGTTTTCCTTCACCGTTTTGAGAGCAGTGGTGATGAAATAAATTGGGTTCTAAACTTCAATCCCACGACTTACCTTAACTTGTTTGTAAGTCGGGCCGCCAGCACTGGGCCACCGCTTCTCTCATCTCCTTTCTCATCACCTGTGCCCATACCCTTCGGGAATTATAGGCGTGATTTATGTTATGTTATGGATTTCCAAAGTCATTTCTCGGAAGACATTCGAACAAAGCATGTGCAGGATCAGCTTTTACTGTCAGTTAGACCCAGGCCTCCTCTCTAACTGAAGTTAGATGTAATTCAACACACGGGGCTAGTGCGTTTTGATAGATGTCACATATCATTGAACATTTGGTTCTAGCACATGCCGGTTTCTTCACAATAATTCCTTCAACGTTTTGAGAGTAAAAAACAAAAGCTTCTTATAAACTAGCTAAACCCATATCTCGAATGATCAACCAAAAACAACAACAAAGCCATCGAAAAAAATATCAAACTCTTTGACAGCTGAGTAAATATCACCTCGAGGCGCCATAGCCTTGAAATAAATACAGATTTTCTTGAACTCCCAAGACGCCACCTAAAACATTATGGCAAATAACTCCCCATGAAGCTAACAGCCCCATAATTAGGTAATTGCTAGAATAAATAAAAAATAATTAAATAAACCTATAAAGGGAGGGTACCATTTTCTTGAACGACGTCGTAAAAACTCGTCATGAAAAAAATAACGTCAAAGGTAGTAAAAAGTTTATAACTTTAAAGACTACCTTTAAATTAGTTAATGACCTTTTAAGTACAACTTAAGGCCTTAATGTAGGCAGTTTTTTTTTGGAAAAGGTCTGTTTTATTTTAGTGTTAAGGGCAAAGTAGGTTATTTGGTAGGCTTTTACTTTTAAGGCTGGGTTCTAAGTTTAAAGAGACACGTACACAGCTTGGGTTTATGATCGGTGCTAGTCTAGATAATTTGGCCTCATCTCTGTTTTTTTAATGCCTCATTCCTTTGAGTTTCAATCTGGGGTATCTTATTCTGAAGTTTCCTTTCCATCTGTACCCTCTCTAAAACTAATCTCGGTGTAGAATATCGATTTATCGAAGTATTATCACCACATGACTTCAAAACGCTACTGAAACCAAGATTAACGATTCCACTTCCTGAACCCAAGTAATTTGATAAAACATACCATCGATCATCATCTGCCCAGCCTTTTCCCAACTACGTTGGGGTCGGATTCCAGTCTAACCGGATGCAGCTGAATACCAGTATTTTACATGGAGCGATTGCCTATCTGACCTCCAGAACCCAGTTAGTACTAGGTAATACGATATTCCTTGGTGAGACTGGTTGTTAGACTTTTTGGGCCACTGACTACCAGTAACGACTGTCCAACGACTGTAACCAACTCTTTAACGTGCTTTCTAAGGCACAGGAAACTCGGTATGTAATGGGTGGTCACCTATCCACAGACCAACCTAGGCAAGCACGGCTCAACCTAAAGATTGACCCGAGCGGCTGTTATTATTTACCCACGAGCTCCTCATTTAAAACATACCATCGACACGGAAGAAAAAGAAGAAGATCGTCATGTGTTTTAGTTGCTAAAAAGAAAGCATATTGATTTAGCAAACCACAAATTCTCGCCAAAAAAATCTAACACCAAAACACGGCCAGCATCACTAAAACTAAAAATCTGAAGGCCTACATCCAAATTCACAAAGCCTCAAGTCGCCATACTTCTTACCAGCTTTAGTGACAATAGAGTAGCCATATTTATATTCCGTGGACGTACGAGAGTCGCCTATTAGTGATAAACAAAATTTATATATACGTCGACTTACACTTAAGGCCGGGCTACATGATAAAGCTGCGGGAAATCTCTTACATTACGACCATGTTAGATCTCTGAGGTTTTCGTGACGTGTTTGTAAGGAGTTGGTTTAAAATGAAGAATTTGTTTGGAGGGGGAAATGGGTAAATTTTTGCAAGAGGTAAGGTACAACTCTTTAATGTGATTGAACATTTTCCAAAAGGAAGCCGATAGGAATCGATTTGTACGGAAACTTCGCCACTGGTTGGCCCCCAGAAAAGGGGGATATCAATATGGCTAGCATGTAATGTTCGTAAAGTATTCTATCTATATAAATAAAAACAAAAGGCCTGACTGACTGACTGACTCATCAACGCCCAGCCTAAACCCTTGGACCTAGAAAGCTGAAATTTTACACAATGGTTCCCATTATAACGTAGACAAGGAATGAGGAAGGATTTTTCGAAATTCGGGTTAAATTTCGAAAAAAAATGTCTAAGGGAGTTAAATAGGGAATGGAAGTATGTATGAAAGTCCGTTAGTTTTATAGTTAGGATCTTTTAATATTGTGTTTAGGCTGACAATTAAAAGTTAATTGATACGTGTCTCAGCGTTTTTGATAATTCTACCACCAAAGGGTTAAAAAGGGGGATGAAGTTGTGTATAAAAGTCCGTCAGTATAAAGTAAGGACTTTCAAATTTTGTGTTTAGGCTGACAATTAAAAATTAATTTATACGTGTCTCAGTGTTTTTGATAATTCCACCACAAAATTAAGGTCTCCAAACCTTACCCCCCCCTTTTTAACCCCCAAACGGTTAAAAAGGGGGATGAAGTTTTGAAAACCTTAATTTTCGAAGTAAAAATCATAAAATTTATTATCTAGGCGTATGGTTGAAAGCTAACGCAACAGTGTTGTTAGAATTTCAATCCTTAAGGGGGTGAAAAGGGCGATGAAGTTTTGTTTTTAATTAAAGGTCTTTATTTTTAAAGTTAAAATCACTAATATTTCGGCTTATGGTTGGAAACTAACACAACGTACATTGTTGTTGTTTTGTTTTAATTTCAACCCACAAGGGGGTGAAAAGGGGGATGAAGTTTTGTATTGAAGTAGTTCATTCGCTAAATTTTGTATTCAAATCTTCTAAATATATAAAAGAAGAAATTGACTGACTGACATATCAACTCACAGCCCAAACCGCTGGGTCTACAGATTCCAAATTTGGCAAGTAGGTTCCTTAAGTGGTCTAGGAAAGTTAAAGGATTTTTCAAAATTGGATCTAAAGTTTTCTGTATGGGGAACAAGATTATAAGTTATATATATTTCAATATAGCCTATTGAAAAATAAGGAGAAACGGGTTTCTTTTTTTGTCAAATGATGATTGTCATTACGATGGTTATGATTGTGATAATGATGATGGTGATTGTGATGATGATGATTGTGATTACGATGATAAAGATTGTGATTACGATGATAATGATTGTGATTACGATGATAATGATTGTGATAATGTTGATGGTGATTGTGATAGTGATGCTGTTTGTGATTGTGATAGTGATAGTGACAGTGATAATGATGGTAATAGTGACGGTGATTGTGATAGTGATGGTGATTGTGATAGTGATGGTGATTGTGACAGCGATGGTGATTGTGATAATGATGGTGATTGTGATAGTGCTTGTGATGATTGTAATTGTGATGATTATGAAATTTGGCACATAGATAGTTTATAACCTGGATTAACACGTAGGATACTATTTATCTCTTTAGTATGATCCCGTGGGACAGTTACCGAACTTAACGCGGGCGAAGCCGCGGGCAACAGCTAGTAAGATATATTTTACACGCACGAAAAAGTGTCACAAATCCTGCGCTCAACGCCCAGCCCAAACCCTTGGACCTAGAAAACTGAAAATTTGACAGTGGTTTCCTTTATAATGTAGGCAAAGAATAAGGAAGATTTTTTCGAAATTCAACCCTTAAGGGAGTTAAATAGGGGATGAAATCTTGTATGAAAGTTCGCCTCTCTGTCGCGCCGTCCGCGCTCCGTTTTACCCCCAATCGCGCACAACCGCGGAGGTCCGCGAAAATTTGCACGTAATTTGACACTTTTTATAAAAACACTTGTCGATCGCAAACTACAAGAGTTATAGCTCTATAAAATTTACAGTGAATAGCAGAATAGATACGGAAACTATTAAACTAAATATCAAGACTTACAATTATAATTTGATACTCCAAACATAATGTAGAACTTGAAAAACAGCGATAAAAACGGATATGTTGCTATTAAAATATTAATTTTATCAAAAACTGTTAACATTTTTAGTATTTTTTATTATTTTAAAATAAACTAGATTATATTACCTTTCAAATAAGACCACAATCTCATTAATATCTCATTAGCATCATATCAAAACATTCATTACAACCTAGATACTCACTGTTTGTTTACATCTGGGTGATCCGACGACTCAGCTGCGGTCGGTTGAAAAAAAACACAAAATCACTTGTTTTTTTGGTGTAAATAGTTAAACTATCTAATCACCACACTAATTAAACACTCACTGTAAGCTTTCACACACGTTTTAATCACTAAATACCTACGCGTTTTCACAGGCGAAATACTGCAACTTTGCGATTCGAAACCTAATTTGCGTTATCATAACACGATAGTACAACTTCTCACGAACATTTAAAGGTATGACACTATATTACAATAACAAATCCGTAGCTCGCAATCACTTGAAATGTGACGCTAACGATAACACGATGACGCAAGAAATGGCGCGGAGTGTTTGTTTATATTATTTGACAACTTGTCAATGGAATAGAGCTGGGACTTTTGGTATTTCGTTTGGAAATGTTATAGACATTGGAAATAAACCCTAACACAGACTGACACCACACGTTTTATTCGTTTTTTTTTTTTAAATATCTTTAAACAGACGCTAGCAACACATGTGGTTTCGCGCGCTCTATTGAAGAACACCGCGTGCAACAAGTGTGGTCAGTCGCGATAGAGAGGTAAGTTAGATTCTTAAAATCTTGTGTTTAGGCTGACGATTGAAAATTAACTTATATGTGTGTCGTGTGTGGCGTTTTTAATCATTTCACCCCAAAGGGTTAAAAAAGGGGTTGAAGTTGTGTATGGAAAGTCCTTAATTTTCGAAGTAAAATTACAAAATTTAATATCTAGGCGTATGGTTGGAAGCTAACGCAACGGTGTTGTTAGAATTTAAATCCTTAAGGGTAAGATGAAAAGGGGGATGAAATTTTGTTTTATAAGTTAAAATCACTAATTCATTCAAATAACTCATGAAAAATTACGTTATCACGTAAAATTATCGTTTGTAAACCGACTGTACACTGTACAGACAACCATTTTTTAATCAATATATTTTTACCAAGTAGTAGTAAAAAGTAATAGGAGTGGCTAAATAATTACAGCTGCACGGGTTGATCTTCAAAGTTAAACCGCGCTTGCCAAGGCCAGTCTGTGAATGGGTGACCATCATTACATACTGAGTTTCTTCCGTGTCTAGCAAAATCACGTTAAGCCGTTGGTCTCGACTCCCAAACAAGATTTTTGACAGTCGTTACAAGTAGTCAGGTGGCTCGAAAGTCTGACTACCAATGTTACCAAGGGGTATCGTATTACTCAGTACTAACTGGGTGGTGATAGTGCTTGTGATGATTGTAATTGTGATGATTATGAAATTTGGCACATAGATAGTTTATAACCTGGATTAACACGTAGGATACTATTTATCTCTTTAGTATGATCCCGTGGGACAGTTACCGAACTTAACGCGGGCGAAGCCGCGGGCAACAGCTAGTAAGATATATTTTACACGCACGAAAAAGTGTCACAAATCCTGCGCTCAACGCCCAGCCCAAACCCTTGGACCTAGAAAACTGAAAATTTGACAGTGGTTTCCTTTATAATGTAGGCAAAGAATAAGGAAGATTTTTTCGAAATTCAACCCTTAAGGGAGTTAAATAGGGGATGAAATCTTGTATGAAAGTTCGCCTCTCTGTCGCGCCGTCCGCGCTCCGTTTTACCCCCAATCGCGCACAACCGCGGAGGTCCGCGAAAATTTGCACGTAATTTGACACTTTTTATAAAAACACTTGTCGATCGCAAACTACAAGAGTTATAGCTCTATAAAATTTACAGTGAATAGCAGAATAGATACGGAAACTATTAAACTAAATATCAAGACTTACAATTATAATTTGATACTCCAAACATAATGTAGAACTTGAAAAACAGCGATAAAAACGGATATGTTGCTATTAAAATATTAATTTTATCAAAAACTGTTAACATTTTTAGTATTTTTTATTATTTTAAAATAAACTAGATTATATTACCTTTCAAATAAGACCACAATCTCATTAATATCTCATTAGCATCATATCAAAACATTCATTACAACCTAGATACTCACTGTTTGTTTACATCTGGGTGATCCGACGACTCAGCTGCGGTCGGTTGAAAAAAAACACAAAATCACTTGTTTTTTTGGTGTAAATAGTTAAACTATCTAATCACCACACTAATTAAACACTCACTGTAAGCTTTCACACACGTTTTAATCACTAAATACCTACGCGTTTTCACAGGCGAAATACTGCAACTTTGCGATTCGAAACCTAATTTGCGTTATCATAACACGATAGTACAACTTCTCACGAACATTTAAAGGTATGACACTATATTACAATAACAAATCCGTAGCTCGCAATCACTTGAAATGTGACGCTAACGATAACACGATGACGCAAGAAATGGCGCGGAGTGTTTGTTTATATTATTTGACAACTTGTCAATGGAATAGAGCTGGGACTTTTGGTATTTCGTTTGGAAATGTTATAGACATTGGAAATAAACCCTAACACAGACTGACACCACACGTTTTATTCGTTTTTTTTTTTTAAATATCTTTAAACAGACGCTAGCAACACATGTGGTTTCGCGCGCTCTATTGAAGAACACCGCGTGCAACAAGTGTGGTCAGTCGCGATAGAGAGGTAAGTTAGATTCTTAAAATCTTGTGTTTAGGCTGACGATTGAAAATTAACTTATATGTGTGTCGTGTGTGGCGTTTTTAATCATTTCACCCCAAAGGGTTAAAAAAGGGGTTGAAGTTGTGTATGGAAAGTCCTTAATTTTCGAAGTAAAATTACAAAATTTAATATCTAGGCGTATGGTTGGAAGCTAACGCAACGGTGTTGTTAGAATTTAAATCCTTAAGGGTAAGATGAAAAGGGGGATGAAATTTTGTTTTATAAGTTAAAATCACTAATTCATTCAAATAACTCATGAAAAATTACGTTATCACGTAAAATTATCGTTTGTAAACCGACTGTACACTGTACAGACAACCATTTTTTAATCAATATATTTTTACCAAGTAGTAGTAAAAAGTAATAGGAGTGGCTAAATAATTACAGCTGCACGGGTTGATCTTCAAAGTTAAACCGCGCTTGCCAAGGCCAGTCTGTGAATGGGTGACCATCATTACATACTGAGTTTCTTCCGTGTCTAGCAAAATCACGTTAAGCCGTTGGTCTCGACTCCCAAACAAGATTTTTGACAGTCGTTACAAGTAGTCAGGTGGCTCGAAAGTCTGACTACCAATGTTACCAAGGGGTATCGTATTACTCAGTACTAACTGGGTCGTGGAGGTTAGATTGGAAGCCGACCTCAACACAGTCGGGAAAAATACTAGGCAAATGAGAAAGAGAAGGTCCTGATGGAAAAACCCAATTACACTTTGCCCGACCTGGGAATCAAACCCGGGACTTCATGCTCAGCAGTCGCGCTCATGATAGACCAACGAGGTATAATCAAAGCAATAATCTGCTTGCACAACCCAAGAGCCCGGCTGCACAAAGCGGTAATCTGGATGCATTAAAATTTATGAAAATCAAAGTTAAAAAAAAAAAAACACAAACAGCTGCTATTTTCACAACAAAAAACCCATCCCCTCAATTTGCAATACAAAGCGATAATAACACTTACAAGTCCACCTCGCATTTTAATTATTCCACAGGTATTAATACCGATATACACGAAAATCCGCACCCACATAAGCCCACGCCCAACGTTGGACTCGTCGTTATTAATAAAACACGAAGCCTGATATGCAATTCAGTTACAAAAGTATAATAAAACATTTATATCGCTTTGTCGGCGTTTCCTTCCATTTTTTTGTGGTACAAGTTTGTTTGGTTAGCGATTTACGGCCATTTTCAGTTACTTACTAAAAGGTAACGAACGGTTGCCATCTCGATCTGTTGCATTTAGCTTACGAACCGTTAGAAACAAAACGTCACAGAAAAGCCTTCTTTGTTTTTTCTATGAATCACAGTCCGGAATGACAGGTAGGTAAGAATAAGAATAATTTATTTAAAAAAGTATTACAAAAATGTACATTTAGGTGCAGCAGTGTTATTTCTGAAACATAATTAGTGCTTAGAAGTAAACTATAACTAAAATATATTTAACAATTGCAAGAAACGATAATGAATATTTCAAGCTAATTTTGTTTATAGAAACACAGATAGCTTCGAGAAGTAGGCATACTAACTAAAAGTTATACTTAAGTAAGTTATAGAAAACAGCCGTTAATGTTCATCGGTTTATTGCAGTTTTAAGAGATGACAAAGACTTTGATAGCATAAAACTTTATCTTCAAGTTTAGTTCGTTTGCAATTATTGTTAATTACCACGTTTAGTTTAGTAGTACAGAATTGTGTCGAAACGCCTTTAAATTGTGCCTATAAAAGTGTCAGTTTTCATTGAAAATTGTCACGTTTTTAAATCAACCATAAAAATCGCTACATCATTAATGCTTGAAATCTAAAAAAAAAAAAAAAAAATGAAAAAAAGTGTCTCAAATAATGGCTTGTTACTGAATTCATATGAAAGTATAATTGGTATTACCAATGCACAGTGCGTTTGAAAATTAAACCAACAAACTACAAATAAATGTCAAATTCCATGAAAGTATTTAATCATGACTCCTGGATCACAAACCACATAAATTTGATAAATTACCATCAAAGTGCGAACTAATACTTAACTGCAATATTGTTAACAATCTACTTCCGTAAAGTTTAGCTAACTATTTCAATATCTAAAGTTAATTTGTTTTAAACAAGTACCAAAGGTAATTACTAACTTCGATTTAATATCTGAGAATCAGAATCTCGTGTATTCAAACAATAATAGTGATAAAATAGTAGCTATTTCGCGAAATACAGACTCATTTTGATACAATAAGTCAAAGTAGGATTTAATGATGTTTGTTGACAAATAATCAAATAGCCCGCTATTTGATTGTTAGACACTTCCCCAATTGTCTTGAAGATGAAATATGCTTTAGTCGTGAAGGTATAGAATAAGAATGATTATGAATGCTCTATAAAGCAGCACTTAATATATATCGAAGAAGATCGCATTGCGTCAATCACAAATATAACTGTTATAAGGATAAACATAATGATGATGTTGTATGAAGTTTCTGACCATAAACAAATACAATGTTTAAAAGTACCCTTTACGAAGCCTTGACGGCTTCGTAAAGGGTACTTTTAAACATTGTATTATATATTATATAACAAGCATTCTGTACAACAAATTAAGTAACTCAACGAAAAATTGTTGCTGGGAAACGACTTTCTTGGGGTGAAAACTCACGTTTTACAGTAAGACTCAGTGTCACTCAAAACATTGTGCTGATGGATGTTAAATAGTACAGGGGTCATGGAGGTATTTAAAGTAATGGTATAACATTAAAAACGTTTGTTAAGAATAAGTTGGAACTTTAAACCCCAATATAATATTAATATCACAATAAAATATTTTTATTGACACAAAGAAAAAAGTTATACATTTCCATTTGAAACCCTGACTACTGCTAGGTGAGACCTGTGTTACAGGAGTCAGTGTCTTCACCCGTTTTTGGTACCTACTAATGTCAATATCTCCGTAACTAGAAGATTCCCAGGTCTGGAAGCACAAAAAAAAAATTGCAGTGACGAGGAGAACAAGTGCCTTTCGGCTTCGTTAAGGGTCTTTTTACACCCATTATATCAAACTAAACATAGGCCTCTACCACGTTTCGCCACAATAAATACTCCACTACCTACGGGTAGTGGAGTATTTATTGTGGCGTAAATGTCGTAAATGTCTTCAAAATGAAATCAAAGGTGGCTGGGGATGACTGGATACGTCCAGCCATCCCCAGCCACCTTTGATTTCATTTTGAAGACATTTTTACTCCAATTTTAGTTCAAGCTCAAAAAACCTTCAGTGGTAAAATCAGACCTTCATGGGACGAAACAAGTCTTCAACTCTCTCATCACTTGCACCAAAATTTTCCTCAACGGATTTATTAGCCGGGGTTCAGGTAAAAGGGTTGGAAAAAAAATAAAAGTCCCGACCTTTTCGGTCATGCTTTAATTGTTTTGCTGATTGCATATTATCCGCAGAAACCATCCGAAATTGAAAAAAAAAAAGTTTTTTTTTATAAATTAATATTTTATAATGACAACTCTGAGTTGTTGTTTCTGTGAATAGAATTTGGTTTAGGGAATTGACTTTTATTTTTTTGTGAATTTTAAAGATTTGGGGAAGGTTGAGATTTTTTTTCATATTCTCAGCTCTTTCATTTACAGAAAAATTCATAAACACCTAAACATCCTTGATCTGACAAAATGGGGAATTAAACAGAAACTTACAGAGTGGCTACTTCAACAAGACTATGATCACACAGAATCAATATTAACCTACATAACCTAGCACATGCACACCCATGCACACACGCACATACATACACACACAAACACCCCCCCCATTCACTTACTCACACCCATACACACACCCCCACACATCCACATACACACTCACTAGAATTAAGTTCATAATTTAATTTAATTCTACTTATTATTGTTTGTTTTCTTTTCTAATAGTTGTTTAACTGTGGGTAGATCGACAGGGTCCTCACCTAGTAAATAGGTATATAAAACCATAAACTTATGGCCGTCCACTGTCTCTTAAGATACAGGTATACCCTAGTTTAAGAGACAGGGTAAAGTAAATTGTCAACAGATGTACCATGTACTTACATCAACATGTTCTACCTTCTAATGTAGTTACATAACTTTGTATAATATCTTGTTTGTAACTAGTATAAGTTTGTCTCGAACCATCTGTACTTTCGTGATCAATAAACAATTTATTTATTTATTTATTTATTTATTTTTTGGTTTCGATTAGTGTCCTAGCTTTTTGCAATAATATTCAGATTTATAGAGTGCGTTCTATCGATATTGTTTGTTGCAGCTTTACGTTGAGTATAAGATCTTTAAAATTTACCACTTTATTAATTAACAATTACACACACACACACACACACACACACTCACTCACTCACTCACTCACTTCACTTTATTATTTTTATTGGGTTAAAAACGATCTTCACTTTTATTTCTTACTAGTCTCTAAAGTGTTACTACAGTATCAGTATCTTTAATGAGTGTTACTTGTATGGTGTACAACATAATAAAGAATATTCTATTCTATTTTCTCATATTTTGTTACAAAACGTTTACTCATCGCCCTTAAACAATTCATTCTAAAACCCTTTGTTTTTTTTTTCTTAATCAACTTAAAATTATTACGTGCCCTCAAATTACAGCAATTTACTTCATAAAGCTGTCTTGGTTAAAGTCTACGATATCGTTTACAACGAGATACTGAGAGCAAGTCTTAAGTATTCCTTTCTTTTTCAAGATAATTTTAATTTGTACACCTTCCGACTAAATTTAAGACTTATTTTTATAAAATTCTCGAGAGATATTTTTTTTTGTTAGTCCTCTGGATTGTATAAATTTGTGCAAATTCATTAATTTTATAAAACAAACACCGAATAATACCGAAATTGGACTTTTTACACGACTGCCCAAAAAAAGGAGTGATGTTATGTTTTCAGGGTTCATGTATCTATGTATGTACTACTCTGTCAAGAAAGTACCGGGAAAAGATCAATAAAACACAAAATATTAGTTATTTATCCAAATTTATTTTATCACCTTCAAAGTATGCTCCTTCAGAACCGACACACTTACGCCAACTAATAATCCAATCATAAAAATATTTTTTAAATGCTTATTCCAGAATTGAGTTCAGTTCTCGCCGCGAATTCTCCTTTATGTCTTCTACTGAATGAAAACGGGTGCCACGAAGTGGTAATTTGAGTTAAGGAAAAATAAAGAAGTCGGCTGGAGCCATATCTGGTGAATAAGGTGGTTGCTCGATGGTATTTGTTGAGTTTTGGTAAAAAAATCGTTCACAACTGTGCGAAGGCGCATTATCGTGGTGCAAAATCCAAGAATTTTCTTTCCACAAATCTGGCCCTTTTATCTAATTTGCTCTCTTAAACGCTGCATAACGTCCGAATAATATTTTTTATTTACCGTTTGACCTTCCGGCAAGATTGTCAGTCACTATTTCCTTCACTTTTGCGATGTTAACTTCAGTTGCAGACGTTGATGGCCTACCAGAACGAGGCAAATCTTCCATCACACCTTGACTGCTTTTGAAGTCAGTCAGTGGCCCGAATGTCTGACAACCAGTCTTATTATGGGGTATAGTTTTAAAATAAAATTAAAATTCCTTGTACTTCATGCGAATTAAATCAAATTACAGATAAGTAACAGAGTGAATACAGGGTGTAAACGGACCCCTCACGAAGCCGTCAACCAAGCATTCTGTACATCAAACTAAGTAACCCTACGCAAAAATTATTGCTGGGAAACGACTTCTTTTTTTGGGGTGAAAAATCACGTTTTACGGTAAAACTCAAAACACTCAAAACATTGTGCTGATGAATGCTTTGGATACCTATTATAGGTCATGGAGATAATTAAAGTAAAGTTATAACCTTAAAAACTAGAATTTAAAAAAAAACTTGTGGAAAAGTTGTTACTTTGACCTCCAATATCTTCGTAACTAGAAGGTTCCCAGATACGGTCCAGAAGAAAAAAATGATCGCAATGACCTGGAAAACAAGTGCCTTTTGGCTTCGTTAATTTTTACACCCTTTATTTAATCTACATGAACCCCTCCGCAGGTTAAGGTATCCTCCATGGAAGCCCATCTCTCGCTATATATATACGACCTTTTTTTTTTTTTTTTTTTCGGATGGGAAATCATCAAATGACTTCTCCCGCTTTGGGCGGAGCAGGAGGGAGTGTCAGACTTTTACTGACTAAAACCCATCCATGTTCCTTTATCGCCCTTTTTGTTCCGGGGCCACGGTATCTCTTTCGAACAGTCCCGCAATCCCGGCAGGCATCGGTCCTTGCGGACCCCTTCCTTTTTGCTGACTCTCTTTGAGGCGCGCGTGGAACACGAACGCGCCGTCGACAAGGCCTGTCGTCATGAGACGGACGGACGGCGAGCTAGCCCATAGCCCACCGTCCACAGGCCCGCGCCTACGGTGGCCGGGGGCCACCACGTGGCCCCCGACGCCCGGGGCGTCTCCCGCGGCGGCCGGGACGCTGTGAGGTTCTCTCCCTCTCACGTTCCGCCACCTCCTTCTCTAGCATTACTGCTTCGCAGAAGGAGGTGACGGCGTCCCATATATATACGACCTCATGTGGAGTCTTCCTTTATGACGTTTACCTCTTGGGCCCTTCCATGATGTTACTCTTCTGGTCCATTTTTCGTCCTGAAGTCGAGCCACGTTCCCTGCCCTTTTTCGTCCTGAAGTCGAGCCACGTTCCCTGCCCTTTTCCATTTTAGATTTTAAGCATAGCTTAGTGCGTACTTGGCTTTTGTTATACTTCTGATTTATATCGGGTATCGTATTACCCAGTACTAACTGCGGGTTGTGGAACTCAGATAGACAGTCGCTCTGTGTAAAATAATGGTATTCAGCTGCATTCGGCTAGACTGGAAGCCGACTCCAACACAGTAGGGAAAAAGCTAGGTAGATGATAACTTGATAAGTTAAAACAGGTGACATCTAAAACAAGAACACTGTCCCTGATAAATAAAATCTTAAATAACAAACACCTTCACACATAAGCCCTTTCTAAAATACATTGAAACAACTCAAAAGTAACAGAACATACATTCTTGCCAACTGATAATACTAGCGTGTTTTCGTAAATTAAATTTCCCGTGTTAAAGTAAAATTCGAGAAATTAATATAATATTTAGAAGTTGGGAGTCGCACGCACACCTTCAAAGACGAAATTAATTAGGAGCTCATTGTTTACCGTCGAAGTTCGTCGGGGAACAAAGATGGAGCCTTGGGGTACCCCTCTAGCTACGTATGGTTCTGTTTATGATTATATACCTATTGAAAACATGACAAAAGGGCTGAATATTTTTGTAAGGTAGCATAAAATAATAATATAAATATAATTAGCAAAAATGGTGGCAAATTAAAAAAAGGTCATGTTTCTCGTCGTGAAGTGTGTCAAAAGCTTTTTCAAGAACTATTCGGAATTTATTTCCAACTACCAATTAGTTTCCCTGTTAGAACTGTTAAACAAACTTTTTTAAATCGTTTTTTTTTTGGATGTCGGTTTTTTTAAGTGTTTTGGTTCACCGTTTATAGTTGTAGCATTCCTGCGGTTAAGGAAAAAGTTTTCTTGATTCGCAACTGGTTGCGAACAAAGAATAAACATTCCTAATTCGGAACTGGTTGCGAATCGTAGTTGCGAAAACGGGCGGAGGGACAAATTCGTGTACTATGGTAATTTTACACCGTAAGAAGGAGGTGTTAGGAGATCATCAACTTAAAAGAAGAAGAAAAAATAACGTGAAAAAGCAAGCAAAATGTAAAAAAGATGCCGCTCGAAAACCACCTTATTTGACAGTCGGTTAAAAAGACTAGGCAGATGATGATTGTACAACGAAGGATTCTCTTACACGTGCATCACAATTAAATAAATAAAAAATTAAAATAAATATCGCTGGACATGAACACACAGCGCCATCTAGTGAAACATTAAGCAACGAGGCTTGTGTCGTGGACACCAGATAGTTGATATACTACATAGATACTTTTTGTTTGTAAATACATACTTATTATACATATAAACATCCATGACTCGGAAACAAATGTCCATGCTCATCACACAAATATTTGCTCCAACCGGGACTCGAACCCGGGACCCTAAGAACGTAAGGCAGCCTCACCACCACTACGCCATTCGGGCCGTTAAGGCCAATTGTTTATACTTATACATTCTATGTAAATCCGTTGTAACCGAGGTCTTCAAAAGTCAAATAGTCCTACCCAAAGGATCCCAAAAGCTGTAACAAAATATCGCGAGCAAGGTTTTAATAAATTCGCTAACAAAAGTCGAACGATACGATACCACGACGGCTTAATTGTGAAACTTTACCGGCGACTCCGCTTTTGTCGAAAATTTTTATATCAGCCTTAAATACGTCAAGATTTGATGAGTTTTCGGTTTGAGTTCAGATATTTTGAGCGCGGTTTAGACGAAGTTTTGTTGGCTTTTAACTTGTGAGTGGGTTTGTTCTTTATTAATACGAGGTTTTATTCATGATTAATTTGCAAAAGGGTGTTTACTTTATTAGGGTTCGTGGGTTCGTGGTATCTGAATGTAATTATGTTATTAGAAAGTCTTGACCTGCTTAAATGAGACCCTATCTCCTAATTACGAGGGAGTGAACCGTGTAGATCTTTGTACTTATACTGTAATGATGACTCACATTAGTCTAGTCCTCTAAGAAAATCAAATCTATAGAAGGTTCTCTAATGAGCGTGTGTGAATATTGAAATTAATTTGGCATTACTCCAAATAATTAAATATGCTACAGAATAATTATTTCAAAAATATGCGAACTTAAAAATACACCAATACATTCACAATAAACGTGAATTATTTTACAAACAACTACATATCATGATTGTATTATTCATGCATGCAGGTCCAACTAAAATCCTGCTTCAATAGCGCAAAATATAACGGAACGTTTAAGCCGTTTACAGGCCCTCAGCAACAAATAGCCGGTGCTCTAACAATGAAAATACCCATACACACAACATGGCAGCCTACAAAATGTTCCCATGAAAGTAAAAAATCACTAAGCGACTGTTGGCCTGTATTGCCAAGCGCCATAATACCCCGTCCATCACGGCGGATAAAAAATAATACTTCATAATAATTTTCATTGGGGTGGTGCGGTTTTGGGGTGTAGTAAATATGAATATTTTATAGATCGTTTTTTTTTTATATTTTCACTATTTTATGACATAATAACAAAGTGTTATAGTTTTGTTTGAATACAAAATAAATATTGTTTGTAAGGCTCTATTTATTCTGTTTCGAATATCATTCGTTGGAGTGTATGCAACCATACACAATCTCTATTACATTTTTTTTAAAGGTGCCGATTACGTAAATTCTACCTGTCATATGTGTCATTAAGACACAAGTGGGAAATAAAATTTGAAAACAAAATGGCCAAGTGCGAGTTGGACTCGCGCACCGAGGGTTCTGTATAAACTTGTAGGTACAGGTATTTTGTTATTAAACAACATATTTACTGTTTTCAGTTTTCCTTAACACGTGCTGTAAGACATTGCTTCTTGCCAAATTTCATGAATCTAGGTCAACGGGAAGTACCTTATAAATTTTGATTCCCTTGAAAATGTCGAAATATACGTTTTTTGCGGCATAAACGGCCGTATCTTTTTTACATTAACTTAGAAGTATGATTTTTTCACAGCTTCAAGAGACTGTAAATTTAAGTGTATGGTTTTAGTTTTAAACCAATACCTCCACGCGTTACCAAAATTAAAAGTCTTGACATACAGACGAACAGACGGACAACAAAGTGAAAGTGTAGAAGTGTACAATCCTGAAAACTCTATAAACTTTCTAACATTACCTGGCAATCTAACCCAATCTCAGCAGGTGCGCTTGAGACCAAACCAACGAGGCTGATGATCCATTCTCACAACAAGATCTGCAAACACCACTTCCTCATGTCAGTCTATTCCTCCTAATATTCCTCAATTTATTGCTCAAACGCACATTATCCCTGAGCACAACGCGTCGTCTGTCATGGCGCATAAAAAATAATGCTTGATAATAATTCCAATCGCTCGCCATGTTCTAAATCGGTTGGTACACACCGCGTGTCGCGACTGCATAAGATTTAGACTGGGAGTATGGATGCCAGTTATGAACTTTTTAGTTTTAAACGTATCCAAAAAATCGTCAAATCAATTGGTCTGTTGGTCCTTTTCTACTACCAATAGTTTCAAAGACTAGACACAAGATGAGAAGGATTTCGTTTTTCAAACTGCTAGGGAAGGGTTATCTTAGGACATAGGCCTTCCTAGGCCAGTAGAAAATCGCAAAGCATGATGTAGATTTGCACTTTTGATATATTAGGATGATGTGAATCCAAATCTGCAACTTCAAAAAACTTGTGCTCGCTGTGCACCACGCGATAAACTGTGAAATTTTGGGAGTTTTTTCACTTTTAGCTATAAAACTCAAAAACTATGCATTTTCAACAGACAACGTTCAGCCAAATTAATTTAACTCTACACAAATCTTGAATGTTATTTGTTAAAAATGCATAATTATCGAGTTTTCGAGCAACAAGTGAAAAAAGGCCCAAAGTTTGCAGTTTATCGCGTGGTGCACAGCGAGCACAAGTTTTTCGAAGTTGCAAATTTGGATTGACATCACCCTTACTGATCCATAGAACATAAATCAAAAATGCAGAACTACATCATGCTTTGCGATTTTAGTTTTCGTGGCGACGATTTTACTGTCCTGTTCCCTTGCAGTCTACGTCATCAATTTAGTGTCGATTGATTTTGCATAATCACGCGGTATCAATGGATTTTTCAATTTAAGTGTAGGCTTACACTTAAATTGAAAAATTTCTTGATTGGAATTGAGAAAAAATAAATTTAGGCTTCGAAATACAGTTACTTGAAAATTACTAACTTTATTTATGAAACCCGATTTTATAATTTCATAGGCATTATCTTCATCCGGGGTTGCGGGACTGTTCGAAAGAGATACCGTGACCCCGGAACACAAAGGGCGATGAAGGAACATGGATGGGTTTTAGTCAGTAAAAGTCTGACACTCCCTCCTGGTCCGCCCAGAGCGGGAGAAGTCATTTGATGATTTCCCATCCGAAAAAAAAAAAAGGCATTATCTTCATGCGTAGTCACGAATCGAATAAAAGTAATTCAACCGAGGCCGTAACTGTCTTAAACAATGCTGCAACAAGCTCATTATATTGCCCTAAATACTCTTGCCATTCATGCTGATATATACAAAAGACATAAGCGCCATTATCTCATTAGTGGTACATTAACCAATTATATTTGTTCCACGCTCCCAGTCCAATATGGCCGTCTTCTCTTGGCACCATTAATCTGGCTATATGTGTAATATTTCTCGGTAACTGATGTTTTATTCACCTCACACAACATATAAATTGTTTTCTTTGCTTTCATTCTGTCTACTTTAAGATATATTAGCGGTCAACACGATAATCGTGTGTGTTTAATCTGTTTTGATATTGTTATTGATGAGTTACGGTGTTGTGTTCTTGTATTTTATGGCGATTCGATCTATCTGATTTAATAAAAACCTTTTTCTATCGAAGGTTTATGGAAATACATCCTATGGGAAGAGGTTATTCAGGTGTCTATGATACCAGTTAAAATACACTTATTATAAGCTTTTATTCAACTTGCCTTGTTAGTTTATTTTTTGTTAGTATGTATTGGTCAAATCTTGCAACTGAATTTCAGACCAGTTACCCCCGACCCATTGAGCTGAAATTTAGCACACACCTTTGGTTGTGGTGATATTATTTGTTATGACAGACAATACTTAATCCTGCAGCCAGGATCGTCTCCTCACGAAAGAACTCTTCAATAATTAATAACGCGATCATGAAACTTTGAAAACGCGTTCAATTTTGATAGATAAAGATGATTTTCAACATGATCTCATCCTGCAAGCAGGATGTCTCCGCGAAACAGACACTCCTCAACGGTAAATAGCACGGATACAAAAATTTGTAAACGCGTTATATTTGATGGATAAACATGATTTCTATCAAGACCCCATCCTGCAGCCAGAATCGTCTTCTTACGAGGAAACTCCTTAACGGTTAATGGCGCGGAAACGAAATTGTATACGAGTTTAATGATTACGACAAAAATTAAATAAACACTTATTTTTAAAAAGGTTTTTTAAAAAATAATTTTATTTTGAACTCCCTATCTTTCGACCTAGACAGTGCCAGAGTAAGTTTAGTTTTAAGCCGTGAAAGCTTACAACAGTGTTTACAAAATTTTCTAATAAATATTGTAACCAAAAAGAACTATACTAGTTAATAAAACGTTACTAGGTAGCATCGTGTACCTACGGACGTTGAGTGATATATAATTGAGGACCCGAATGGCGCAGCGGTAGTGAGGCTGCCTTACGTTCTTAGGGTCCCGAGTTCGAATCCTGGTCGGAGCAAATGTTTGTGTGATGAGCATAGACATTTGTTTTAGAGTCATGGATGTTGTACGGCCATAATACACAGCGTACAGATGTTTAGGTATATGTAAAATAAGTATGTATTTACAAACAAAAAGTATCTATGTAGTAAATCAACTATCTGGTGTCCACGACACAAGCCTCGTTGCTTAGTGTGGCACTAGATGGCGCTGTGTGTAATGTCCAGCGACATTTATTTATTTATTATTATTATATAATTATGAATGCTAATTTTGTGACATAAGGGCTACTCATTTTTAATTAGAATTTGTGACACTTTAGGTTTTAATCATGTCGTCATATTTTGTCCGAATTCCGTCTGGCACTGGATTATATCGAGAGTTTCATAAAAAGGGGCGCATACGCAAACATGCCATTTTTAAGGTGCAATAGACAGTACTAAACAACGGACGGGAGGAAGGTGAGCTCGTGGCTAAATAATAACAGCCGCTCGGGTCGATCTTTAGGTTAAGCCGTGCTTGCCTAGGTTGGTCTGTGGATGGGTGACCACCCATTACATGCCGAGTTTCCTCCGTGCCTCGGAAAGCACGTTAAGAAGTTGGTCCCGGCTGTCATTTGTGATCTTTGACAGTCGTTACAGGTCAGTGGCCCAAAAAGTCTGACAACCAGTCTTACCAAGGGGTATCGTATTACCCAGTACTAACTGGGTTGTGGAGGTCAGATAGGCAGTCGTTCCATGTAAAATACTGGTATTCAGCTGCAAGCAGTTAGACTGAAAGCCGACCCCAATAAAACTTGAGAAAAGGCTAGGCAGAGGATGAGACAGTACAAAACAAACTGCTACACGTAGTTAAAGACAATTATTTTTCTGATATTTTTTGGGGCTCTCTCTCTCTAGGCATCTAAAGGCCCATGTAATATGACAAGTTCAAACGGCTATAGTCTTAACAATTTGACAGTATTAACATTTCTGCCTCGATTGCCGAGTAGTCGCAAGTACAGTCGGCAAGTACTCGGCAATCGAGGAAAGCATAAGGTCCTGGGTTCGATTCCCGGGTTGGGCAAAGTATTATTGGATTTTTCCATCAGGAATTTCTCAGTAGCAGCCACAGAGTCTGGATTTGTGACCGTTTGATGGCAATAGACTCGCCCCCTATTTCATGAGATTTAAACATAACCAGCGAAATGTGGATGGCTTATGGGTACACCTCTGACTAACCCTTTTGGGGATAACAGGCGTGAAGTTATAATTAAACTGGTCATAGTAAAGGGTGACGAGTCGACGTGAGACAGAAAGGAGAATACACTGTTTTAAGCTTTCACGGTTACATAAGGGTGATGAGGATATTGTTACATAAGGGATATATTCCGTGATTATTATTATACACACATCAAAAGTATCTAGGGATCAACATATATTTTTGCAATAACTTTTCTCCTGATTGATATTAATTAAAATTTTCTTTAAGGATTCATCAAATAAAGTGTTTTCGTTTGTCACAGTAACGATAAACCAAGTCACCTTTGCATTAATAAAGAAATTTGCCATTTTCCTAATAAAGGGATTTTTGACATTTGAACCACTAACATTAAAGTTCGAAAAAAAGACTGAAATAACAGTTTTCTTTAAAATTTTATTGGGTAACTTAAACAATTAATAATCCGTGTTTCTACCGCGAACACTAACAACACAAGAACATCGGTTTGGCATACTCAAAATGAGTTCATCCAAATCACGCTGTGGAATGGCCGCCCATGTTCGTTGCAACAACAGAAAAAGGTCTTCTTGCGACTGGATACCCTCCATATTCGGCAGAGCTCTTCTCTGTAGCATATCCCATGCATGCTCAATCGGGTTCAAGTCTGGCGACTGAACAGGCCAGGGCAGGACATTGATGTTAGCTGCGGCGAGAGTCTGTCTTACAACTCTTGCGGTGTGCGGTCGTGCATTATCATGCATTAACTGAAATAAGGGACCGATTTGCACTTGTAGAGGAACGATGACGTCTGATACAATCGTCTCAGCATAAATTTGAGCGTTGAGGTTGCCTCTGATCCAAATCAACTCAGTTCTTCCGCCGATCCAAATACCCGCCCATACCATGATGGTTCCACCACTATAAGGATGGACTTCCTGGCAGGATTTTAATCGCTGTTGGCGTCCAGGGGTTCTCCAGTGTCGTATACGTCTTGTATCCGGTCTCATACCAAAACGAGACTCATCAGAAAAGCACACGAAACGCCATTGTTCTTCTGCCCAATTTCTGTGTTCAAGAGCCCATTGATATCGAATCCTACGATTGTGCATTGCTATAGGTGGTACCCGTAGCGGTCTTCGGGAATGAAGGTTCACTTCATGCAAGCGGTTTCTGACTGTTTGGTCGCTAATTAAGTTCCCTGAAGAGTGATGAAACCTCACGGCTAACATCATGGCGGTTATTGTTGGAGCTCTTCGAGTTAAGATTTGAATGTATCGGTCTTGTCTCCGTGTGGTGCAGCGATACCGTCCTCCATGGCGCTCAGCCACGGTACCAGTGCTTCGGTAACGTGTCCAAAGTCGACTGATAACACTCTGACTTGTATTCAGAGCTAAAGCTACAGTACGTTGCCGGGAACCAGCTTCTATCATTCCCACGGCTCTGAGCATTTCTTCCCTGCTTAAATGACGTCGCCGCTCCATAATAACGTTGGTTTTAATCAGTAGTAGGGAAACAGTAGCACTAATAATGTCTTCAATGCGTTGTATGTTTTTATAGGGAAAATATTGACAGCTTATTTTCATCTTTTACTCGAATTTGATTGAGAGTTCCTGATTCAAATTATGAAATGCACCAAAAAGGATCCATATAAATTTATAAAATCATAAATTTATTACAAAGCCACATCTCAATCTCAAGAAATCCGCATAAAAATGCTTGATCCCTAGACATTTTTGATGTGTGTATATAGAAAATAAATTGTTAGGAGCACAGTCAACCCGCGATCATGGCGCTTGCAACAGTGTCGAAATATCGGGAGCTCAAAACAAAACAACATAAGTTTAGAAAGGAGAATGCCTAAAAGAGACCGTCGTTGTCTATCCATCCCTTTAAATTATACAGTCTAGTGCTAAAAGGAGCCTGCTCAATCATTTCACATACAGTATGCATTAGTGCTATCCTCCTTTGAGCTCGTATCGCTCAAGCGTTCTTAATTTGAACAAAAGTATTTTTAAATTGAGTATTAACACGACACGCCTCAGTAAACGCACGTAGATTAATGATGCGTGTATTGTAGCCAATATTTTTGTATTTCAAAGAGTTCTGTAATTATCTTTCAATTGGGTTTGAAGTATCGATAATTATTTTACTTAATAGAGCGCGTGATTTGATGTACGAATGAATATTGAATGAATATTATCTCACATTTTATTACTGGGTAAACTGACAAAAAAATAAAAATATCGCTGGACATTACATGCAGCGCCATCTAGTGCCACACCAAGCAACGAAGCTTGTGTCGTGGACACCAGATAGTTTATAAACTACATAGATACTTTTTGTTTATAGATACTACAACAGCCCATAACGTCCACTGCTGGACATAAGCCTCTCTCATGATGGGAGGAATTTGCCGTAATCTCCACGCTTGGCAGGCGGATTGGAGATCGCAGTGATGAAAGACTAACAGAAAATGCTGCTGCCCATTCTCTGGTCTACGGAGGCGCAAGGTGTTCTGCCTCAGACATTAGTCGCCTTATACGACACCCGTGAGTGTAATGGGTTGGTTCTATTCTACTCTGCCGGATACCACACGGCTAAAAACGGCTGTTTATAGATACATACTTATTATTACATATATAAACATTCATGACTCGGAAACAAATGTCCATGCCCATCACACAATCATTTGCCTCTACCGGGATTCGAACCCGGGACGAAGAAGAACTTAAGGCAGCCTCACTACCACCCCGCCTGCCACTGTGCCCAATTGGGTTGGAGCGCGCTCAGAGGGCTGTGCTCAAGGTGATGCTCAGCAGGCCGTATAGATTTCCCACAAGTGAATTGTATTCGGAATGCAGGGTACTTACTGTGCGGCAGCTCTTTGTGCTTAATGCCACCCTTAGGAAGCATAGACAGGTTCCTCCAATAGATTCAACAACTCTTAAAGCAAAATCTGCATGTCCATCTGTCTCTCACAAAACAGCTTTCGCTGGCCGCCAGCTTTATGTAATAAGCTCACTCATTTACAGAAGGGTCAACAAGCATATCCAAATAAGTAACTTAAATATACACGAAGCAAAATCCAAATTACAAAACTGGCTATATAATCAGGACTATGCCCGTACAGAAAATCTTATATCTAAAATAATGTAGGCATGTTATAATAATACTACAAAAAGGAAAAACAAAAACAAAACAAATACAGAAACCCAACATCACACAAACATACCGTACACATACACACTCCCCTTCTCATACACACCACGCCACACCACACCACACCCCACCACACCACACTACACGACACCACACTTCACCACACCACATCCCACTCACACAGCCATCCCCCCCTTACACACATTCTCATTCATAGCATAGTTAAACCAGGTCAAATAGATTTATTATCACACAAATAAAGGCTTATTTTGAACACGAAGTTACAGTAGAACACTGACTCCTAGGTCACAGGGTCCCCCCTAGTTTAGGAGGCAGGGTTTTTGATTATTTGTACAGCCTTTTCCTAAAATTAAATATACCTATGTGGAATGTAATACTATTGTATACAAAGGTTTTTTTTTTGTGCCAATAAAACTTATTTTTTTATTTTTTTTTTATTAATTGATGGCAAAAGGCTCGCCCCCAATTAATCATCGACTTAAATATCAGCGGAAAAATGTGGGCCTACTGTTAGTTACACCCTGCCCAACTCTTCGGAGGTAACGGTCCTGATGTTATGTTATGTTATGTTATGTGTAGCTGATGGGCCACTTGCCCGTATACAGGATGTAAACAGACCATTCACGAAGCCGTCAACCGAGCATTCTGATCATCGAACTAAGTAACTCTACGCAAAAATTATTGCTGGGAAACGACTTTTTTTGGGGTGAAAAATTACGTTTTACGGTAAAGTCAATGTGACGCACTCAAAACATTGTGCTGTTGGATGCATTTAATAGTTAAAACGGGATAAGGAGGTATTTAAAGTGAAGTTATGACCTTAAAAACTAGTAATTGAAAAAAAACTTGTGAAAAAGTGTTTTATTTATTTTTAAAACATACATTTGTTTTAACAGGTAAATTGCTAATTATTCAGTCCCAAGTAACGGCTCTGGGTAGAAACACAAATTACACAGTGGACAACAAACTAAGTGTCACCCTCAAAGTTGGAACTTTGACCTCTAATATCTCTGTAACTAGTAGGCTCCCAAGAACGGCCCAGAACAAAAAAAAATGATCGCAATGTCGGGGAGAACAACTGCCTTTCGGCTTCGTTAAGGGACTATTTACAACCTTTGTTTAGTTTCAGTCCCATGTAACAGGGAACTTGAGCACATCGAACGTCTAAAACGACAGTTTTAAAGTACACAAGACTGTTAAAATAAATTTTATCTTTGGGTGACGGAACAGATGTAATGGCACGTAGAAACAGTTTTAGGAGAAAACTAACGTTGAACGGTTAAAATGCTGTTTGTTTTATTACTTGAAAACGTTCCTCCTTGAAGTCCTGAAACAGTCTTAGGTCTGAATTACTGCCAGGCTAATGTCAGCGTCGCAGTATGGTGCCATATACATTCAGTCAAAAAAGTATCGGGAATGGATGATTTGTTTATGGTTCCAAATTATTTTTTTGTATTTTTTTGTTGTTGTTAGATTATCACAACTGTTTTCCATTTTGGCGCGGAGTTTGAGTTACATCTGTTAATTAGATTAAATACAGTGCTGTTTTTAATGATATCATATCTAGTGTGTATTGCGAATTTCATAATGGACAAAAACATCGAACAAAGAGTTTGTCCTAAATTTGGCATCGCCAATGGAATTTGGTGTTCGGAGTCACTGAAAATGTTACAGAAGGCTTACGGTGAATCGACTTTATCAAAAACACGCGCTTATGAGTGGTACAAAGCGTTCAAAAGCGGTCGAGGTGTGATAGAAGATTTGCCTCGCTCTGGTAGGCCATCAACGTCTGCAACTGAAGTTAACATCGCAAAAGTGAAGGAAATAGTGACTGACAATCTTGCCGGAAGGTCAAACGGTAAATAAAAAATATTATTCGGACGTTATGCAGCGTTTAAGAGAGCAAATTAGATAAAAGGGCCAGATTTGTGGAAAGAAAATTCTTGGATTTTGCACCACGATAATGCGCCTTCGCACAGTTGTGAACGATTTTTTGACCAAAACTCAACAAATACCATCGAGCAACCACCTTATTCACCAGATATGGCTCCAGCCGACTTCTTTATTTTTCCTAAACTCAAATTACCACTTCGTGGCACCCGTTTTCATTCAGTAAGAAGACATAAAGGAGAATTCGCGGCGAGAACTGAACTCAATTCTGGAATAAGCATTTAAAAAATATTTTTATGATTGGATTATTAGTTGGCGTAAGTGTGTCGGTTCTGAAGGAGCATACTTTGAAGATGATAAAATAAATTTGGATAAATAACTAATATTTTGTGTTTTATTGATCTTTTCCCGGTACTTTCTTGACAGAGTAGTATAAAACACAATAGATACTCGTACGCGCACCCGACGCCAGCGCGGCAGGAATTTCATCATCATCATCAGCCTATTAATGTTACCACTGCTGAGACACAGGCCTTCTCTTTATGAGAGGGAATGGGCTATAATCCACCACGCGGGCCCAGTGCGGATTGGTAGATGTCACATGTGTTCGAATTTTTTGGTTCAGGAAATTTGGTGCAGGAATTTAGGCCTTACAATTAACGGAAAAGAAATAAACCTTTCCTTGAGCTACAGGTGGCAAATATGTTGCTCAAGAATCGAAGACATGAAAAAAGTTGTGCAACTATGTTAGTACAGTTTTATCCTTCTGTAGGTTCATGTTCTTTTATAATTACGAACAAGAAAACAGGAATGTGAGCAGCTTTTATGATACTTTTAAAAATGGCTTTTCCAAAAGGGAATTAATACAATAGCATAGTAGTAGTAGTAGTAGTAGTATATTAATGTATTAGCTTAGTGAATACAAGACTTAATAATGTGATTGTTGTCAAGAGAGAAAAAATGAAAAAAGAAACCGGGTAACCCCTTCAGGTCAGAATCTTTATTTATGTTAAAAAACTTAGTTCAACCTTTGTATCTTGACAACTAACGGCCATTTTTTATTTTACGTAAAACTGTCAATTAATATATTCCTACGTCTCGTAGCTATCGGTGTTTCTATAAACAAAGTAAGCTTGAAAAATCCTATCTGCGTCACTTACCTGTGACTTGATTCATAGAAAAATCAAAGAAAGCTTTTGTGTGACGTTTTGTTTCTATTGGTCCGTAAGCTTAATGTCAAAAAGACAGAGATAGCAACCTACCGATACCTGTTAGTAAGTTATTGAAAATGCCCGTTAGTGACCATAAAGAAACCAGAGTAAAGACTACCTCTAGAAGAAACCAGAAGAACTTCAGTCTAAAATTAAAGTTTTATCAAGACTAGGTAATTTATTATCTAATAAAAGCTAATTTTCAAAAGATTACAATCAGGAGTATTGACGAAAACGCAGTGGATCCCTGTTCAATTATACTTGGAATAAATTATGCAACGAGGCGCGAATCGAAAATGAAAACCATTGGAATAATCGTTGCTCCAATAAGGGAATCCAATTTCTATTCTGTGGAATTAATAAGAACGTGACCCCGGGCGCAGGTGCTTCGTATACAGGGTGGATCGTAATTTTTTGTATAGGGCAGTAAATTGGGCTAATGGATTTCAGGGATTGATTATGCGAATAGTGTTTTTTTTTAATTAAATAAAATGAAATGCTAAGTAAGTAAGTAAAATTTCTGAGTTGTTCGTCGATTTTTTTTTAAACAAGATGGCTCCTTCCTTTCTTGCCTATCTGACTGATGGGGTTCAAACAAATAAGGAACGCAGTGAAAGCCTAGTGGTGTAACCGTTGGACTGCCAAGTCTTAGGTCTCAAGTTCAAAACCAAGACACGCTCTGCGTATTGTAAAATTATCACTTGCTTCAGTGAAGGAAAACATCGTGAGTAAAACCAGCATGCCTGAGAGATATTTCTCGACGGCATGTAAAGCCAAGTCAGAGGCCCATGGGCGGCATGAAAACTCTGACACCAGGTTAGGCACTAACCACACAATAAAGAAGAAAAAACGCTCTCATTTAAGAACAATTGTCGAAATAAACACAGAAATCAAAGTCTCTTTTATTTCAAAGTCGGCAAAACATATTACTTTGATAACATAAGAGTATTACAAAGCAAGGCCAATTCTGGAAGGGCCTTTTGAAGACAGAGCGTGTGCAGTTCTGAGTGGACTTGCCCCAACAGGCGGCTCGCATGAGTCAGTCATCGTGTAGCTCAACTTCATTTTAGGGAGCTCAATGACCATTTTGCCTTTTTTGAGTAAGATTGAGCAATCACAGCTTTTTGTAAATTACTGAACACACATTGCTCAGCAGTTTTCATTTCATCAAGTGCCATTCGATTTGATGTTATCAATATTATCTGGAATGATTGATCTGATCTTTATTATATTGTAATAAGACAAGTATGTAGATGTTATTTATAGACTATATACTTGAACTGTAAGTGGTAACTGCTACACGTGTGAGATAAAACTTATGCGATATGAAATGTACGGGTTAATACTTGAATTTACATTGGTATTGCGCTTAAATTACATACGAGTAATATGACAACTTAAAGACATTACCTACAACTTGTTGTGCTGTAGATTAAAAGAAATAAAGGGTTGTTGGTAATATTAAGCAAGCGTGTTGTGTTTGTGTGTTTGTTTGTTTCCAGAGGCTTCCTGTTTCGTGTCTATTTTATTGGTACTTGAAGCCTGTGAGTCCTGACCATTATCATTAAGTTGTCTCTCTACTGCTCCTAAAGTATTTTTGCTTCTGAAATAATTTTAACGAGACTAACCGAGTCACCTAAAGTAAGAACTTTCTTTCTGAGATATAATCTTATAATCATCAATCCTTGGAACAACACACAAGGGTAGACGTAGGGTAGACCCTAGGGCGCGTCAACCGGGCACAAAGCCAGACTCCGTAACTGCTACTGAGAAAAAACCAATAACACTTTGCCCAACCCGGAAATCGAATCCAGGACCTCGTGCTCACCAGTCGCGCTCGCGACCACTTGACCAACGAGGCAGTCCAGTGATTTCATGAGTTATGCAAAATAAATTTGTGGGAAGATGTTCAAACAGTGCAAGTAATTTTCATGAGTAGTAAAACTCCCACAAAAGATGAACCGCGTTCAACCAGTAATATTGTATGAACATACTTCTTCTATTTTCGGCACACCTTAACTCAGCAACACAACAAACTAAACCCAAAACGAAAAATAAGACCTCACAAATGTAACACCCTATACCTTTACAATGAAAACTGAAGGTAGTATTTGATCTCCAAATGGAATTGGGATGGATCGCGTCGCGATCACACTACACACAGACCCCTGATCAGACGTCTGCGCTAGAATACTAGGTAGCTAATATTACCTGTGATCAAGGCAGACGTCTGGGTAGGTACTAAAACAATATTATGATTAGATTACGTTTCAGACGTCTCAAAGTTTTGGGTCAAAGTTCTTTTAAGCAATGTCATTCAGAGCTTAATCCAATTTAATGTTATAAAAAATCGCACTTGTACTGCATGCAAAGATAAGAGTAAGGTTACATTCTTCTCTGGGGCTGCGGGACTGTTCGAAAGAGATACCGTGGCCCTGGAACACAAAGGGCTAAGAAGGAACATGGATGGGTTTTAGTCAGTAAAAGTCTGACACTCCCTCCTGCTCCGCCCAGAGCGGGAGGAGTCATTTGATGATTTCCCATCTAAAAAAATAAATAAAAATGGTACATTCTTCTTTCGGCCATTTTCAATAACTTACTAGCAGGTAACGGAAAGTTGCTATCTCTAACTGTTTGATATTTATTGTACGATCGGTTAGAAACAAAACGTCACAGAAAAGCATTCTTTGTTTTTTCTATGAATCACAGTCCTCCGAGTGACAGGTAGATGACGCGGATAGGATATTTCAAGCTAACTTTGTTTATAGAAACACCGATAGCTAGGAGACGGAGGCATCTATAACTTACTTACGTATCACATTAACTAACAGTGATACGTAAGTAAGTTATAGAAAACGGCCATTAGCCTGTCGATGACAATTTAAATTAGGTCAGCCCAATTTTTGGCGACAAGTTTGGCACTTTCAGTAGCGTCCATCAACTATGTGCAATCAACAGGACAGGCGGGACACTTGTGGAACTGCACCACATTTACGCTCCAGGGCATCTATGAATTTCCTCTGAACTGTTCTCCTTGTTTCGAGACTTCAGGTCAGCCATGGCAACTTGTGTCCAGGTGAGAGATTAACATTTCGCTTTGTTAAAAGGCCGTTGGTGAGCAGTGGTAACTCAGTGGCACTACCACTGGCACTGTTGAAAACAACTTCATGAACAAAAATTCGAAGACTAAGGATTTCCACAACCCGCACTGGGCCCACGTCGTTGATTATGGCCCACTCATCTACCACATCTCACCGTTTTCAAGTCATTAACTCTATCTTTTCCAAATATATTTTAATCAGCTTCAATGTATCCTTAATTTTATCAAGATACTTATGAAAACCTAAATCTAATACCTCGATCCGGCGTCACGTCTCACAAACTATCTGTATGTTAATTTTCTTTGTACGCGCATCGCATAAGCTGAGTGAACTTTGTCTAGAATAAGTCTTCAAGATCGAGACTTTGAAGACTTTTCATTAGAATTCTGAGAAAGATTCGACTTACGAGGTTAGTTACCTACATCAAACTTTGGGAGATAATGGACCATTTTGTTAGATTAGATTTGATCGTCAACCTAATCGTATCATACTTCCTTTATATTACACTTTACCCTTTTATTATTTCTATGTTACCACCCATCAAAAACCTCAACACTTTCCTCAACGACCGTACCTTAAACCCACCAACAAGGCAAGTTGTATATCCTTAAAGTTGCAAAAAAAAATAAAAGAAAAAAGCGCCTTTTCTTCAGGTAGGTAACCAAAGACCTCCGAAGAACGTATGGTCATAACGTCCAATAAACTTTATCGTGGCTTCGAATGGGCCGAGAATGAAAGCCGTGGGTGAACCGTGGCCGGTCCGTGGCCGAACCGTGGGCCATAAAAACTAGCCGTAACGCTCGGTCGACCGCTTTACTTCACAAACGTAGCTACATAATGGAAGGTTGTTGCGGTGAGGGTTGCCACGTGGTGTGCCCATGAAGTGATGAATAACCTTGTTTGACTTTAAAACGTTTTTGCATAATTTTACTTTAAAACGTTTTTGCATAATTTTACTTTAAAACGTTTTTGCGTAATTTTACTTTAAAACGTTTTTGCGTAATTTTACTTTAAAATGTTTTTGACTTTAAAACGTTTTTGCATATTTTTGATCGATGTTTAAAATCTGCTTCTTAATATTATTTTGTTATATAATATTAGGAGTGTGGTATCCGGCAGAGTAGAATAGAACCAACCCGTTACACTCACGGATGTCGTATAAGGCGACTAATGTCTGAGGCAGAACACCTTGCGCCTCCGTAGACCAGAGAATGGGCAGCAGCGTTTTCTGTTAGTCTTTTAGCACTGCGATCTCCAATCCGCCTGCCAAGCGTGGAGATTACGGCAAATTCCTCCCATCATGGGAGAGGCTTATGTCCAGCAGTGGACGTTATGGGCTGTTGTAGTAGTAGTAATATAAAAATAAAAATATTTCATTATTATCTACCTATTCTGCTTCGTTGGTCCAGTCTAGTTGTTAAACATGAGGTCCCTTTTTTTGTTTTTTTTTTCGGATGGGAATATGACTCCTCCCGCTCTGGGCGGAGCAGGAGGGAGTGTCAGACTTTTACTGACTAAAACCCATCCATGTTCCTTCATCGCCCTTTGTGTTCCGGGGCCAAAGTATCTCTTTCGAACAGTCCCGCAGCCCCGGCAGAACATGAGGTCCTGGTTTCGATACCCAGGTCGGGCAAAGTGTTATTGGGTTTTTCTATTAGGAATTTTTCAGTAGCAGCCACGGAGTCTGGATTTGTGCCCGGTTGCACAGCAATAGGCTCGCCCCTTGCTACATGGGACTTAAAACTTTACTGACGAAATTTGGGCGTACTAATATTATTAGATACACCTCTGCATATCCCTATTTTTATTAAAACTTTTATGCAAACCTATAGGAGGTGACATGCATTTTGTAAATAACAAAATGTTTTTTTTTTTTAAGCATTTGAAACGGCTGATTAGACTGAGAGATCCGATACAGCGAATGACGTCATTCGCTGCATCGACGTACAAAATCCATACTAAATTCCGTTTATCTAGAAAGAGATAGAAACAAAAGTTTAAATGGTTTAACTTTTGTATTGTTTGGCCGATTTATGTCTTGTTTTCGTTTTTTTGTCATTATTTTTATAGTACTTTAACATTCCGTATCGAAATAAAAAAAAGAAAATGTATGCATAGTCCCTATTGCCACCTCTTTGAACAGTACTATTTCCTGCTACACTTTGTTCCCAACAACCCTACAATCATAACGCTTGCTAGTGTAACAATAGAACATAGAGAATAGAGCCTCAGTGGACGATTGTATGACATCGTCGAGTATTTTATGTGTTGACTGTAACCTGGTTACGACTCCGTGCCATTTCCTTACGAGTAAGCAGAAATGGCGAGCTTCCTTTATCCTTTGAAATAGTTACACGACCGCGTATTTTATTATCCGTATAGCTTTTTCATCCATTTGTCAAGACACTTGTTTAGTTGCAAATATTCTCTTGGTCAGTCAATTTGTCGACGTTTGAGGGGTCAGGATTTCAAACTCAAAAACTCAAACTCAAACTCAAAGCATTTATTTCAATTAGACCATTACGGCACTTTTGAATGTCAAAAATACAAAAAAGAAAATCAAAGCTACAGTCCCAGTCACAAGGCATAATAACTTGAGAAAGTACTGTAGTTGCCCATTCCCTAGCGTAGATCTCTATGGAGAAGAACGGGCAAGAAACTCCATGGACACTCTTTTAAAATCAAAATATTGTTACAAAATCTTGGTTACATCATTAATTTTGAGATTATACATATATGTGAGAACGATGTAGAAAGACGTGCACACTAAGAGCGTCCAGAGTAAAAGATTAGATCAACAATTTACGAATAAAGTAATTAAAATGAGCCTTGGCAGCTAAGAGATGACCAGTCCCAACTGACAGCGCCCGTTCACAAACATGACGCATGTACCGGCGTCATTCAACTCAACCATATTGAAGGGAACTAAATTACCCGACACACCCGCCACCATCAGCGAGACATTTAAGTGAGCATGACATTCTCTCAGCCACCAAGGCATATTCAAGTCAATGAAAGATAAATATGATAATATGATTATGTTTATGACCAGCGGTTAACTTCTTTTGACTGAAATGATGATGATAACGCTGGGTGAACACAATGCTTAACTTGAAAATGATGACAGGTCTCCATTTTGCTCAAAAGCAGTGGTCCCAAAGTCATAGGTCCCAAGTTCGAACCCAAGGCACGCACCTCTGATTTTGCGGATTCATGTGCGTATTGTATAATGATCACTTGATTCGGTGAAGTAAAACATCGTGAAGAAACCAGCATACCTGAGAGATATTTCTTGACGGCATATAGTCGGCATGTAAAGTCAAGGCGCATTGGTGGCATAAAAACTCTGATACCAGGTTAGGCACCAACCACATGAATAAAAATTTAATTTAATTTTACTGCTTCATTGGTCTAGTCGCCGCAGTTGCGGCTGCTGAACATGAGGTCCTGGGTTGGGTTCTCGCCCGGGTCGGGCAAATTGTTGTTAAGGTTTTTCCATTAGGAATTTGTTAGTAGCAGCCTCCTATTACATGGGACTTAAACATAGCTGGCGGAATGTGCGTGTACTATTAGGTGCACCTCTGTCCTCTTCCTAACTTTTCGGGGATCTCAGGCGTGATGTTATGTTTATGTTATGTATGTAATTGCTCCTCTACTCCAATAACTACCAATCAAATATATTATATAATATGATATATTTTTTCAGCCAGGAAATAAATAGGGTGCAATGGATAAAGTAAGTTTGATAAATGTGGTTATGAAGAAGCCGTGATAGGCTTTTTATATACCTAATTAATTTGATAGGTTCATTTGATCAAATTGTCAAGGTTTTCAAGCAGGTGATAACATCAAACCTGTAATTTAGGGTGATGATTTTATTTAAATTCTAAATTACACTCTCAATTGTTGAGTATGTGGTCTTGGACTTGTGCCCGGTTGATGGCATTAGGCCCGCCCCCTATAACTAGGGACTTAAACATAACTGGCAACATATGGGTGTACATTAGGTACAACTCTACCTAACCTTTTGGGGATAAAAGGTGTGATATTATGATGATGCCATGTACCAAAATAACAATTTCCGAATGGTAAACAAAAAATCATCACAGCTCGTATTTTCACATAACCAAGAGCAAAAATTAATAAAGCAAAAAAAACATGGAGAAAAACAATTCAATTTTTCAAAAAGGATTTATTATTTACATGCATTTTACAATTTTCAGTCAACAAAGGCTTGCCCGCGAGGGGCGCTGCGGATGTGACGTCGGTAGGATCGGAAGTCGACGCTCCCGCTTGCCTGGAAACCTAGCAGGACGCTGGAACAATTTTCACAGTTTTGAAATGTATTTTTTGCTTCCATTTTTGTTGTACTTTTTCATAGAAAGGAGTCTATTTTGTATAAATTAGAAGTTTGATAAAAAAGTTGGACAATTCAGCATATTTACATAGTATATAAAACAAAGTCACTCCCGCTGTTTGTACGCTTAAATCTTTTAAACTACGCAACGTACTTTAATACAGTTTTCAGCAATGGATACAGTGATTCAAGAGAAAGGTTTATATCTACATTGCACCCGTGCGAAGCCGGGGCGAGTCGCTAATGGTAAATAATCCTAACTCATTTTACGTTAAAGTTAACTTTTCCAACCTAACCGGCTGAATAGGTTTTGATAGAATTAGGCACACCAACAGACCTTTGCCCTGGGTACGGTTAGAGGCTATTTTTTGTCCCGTAGGTACGAGAGCAGCGGTGGCCCAGTGGTGGCGGCCCCGACTTACGAACAGTAAGTAGTGGGTTCGAACCCAGATAAGCGCATTACTTTGTGTAATTTATTTCATCACCACTGCTCTCAAAACGGTGAAGGAAATGTTCTAGAACCAAAAAATTCGATGATATGTGACATCTACCATTCCGCACTGGGCCCGTGTGGTGGATTATAGCCCATTCCCTCTCATTGAGAGGAGGCCGTGACCCAGCAGTGGGAACATTATAGGCTGATGATGATGAAGTACGTTCCGTGCGATATCTTTCGACATTCTCGCGAAGTTAATAATAATAACTGATCTTCTTAGCTTGCCTTATCTTTATTATCGACTTCCTGATAAAATAATGTTCGACATGTTTCGGATAACACAATACACATATTCACGAAGTACTAGGAATTCATGAATACGCTCTTTAATAAAATTGTATACGCTCTCTGTTATGTAATTCCAGTTATAAATACTCCGGTAATAAAGTTTAGCGTTGAAATAAAAATACCAAAGTTACATAACATAACATAACGCCTGTAATTCCCGAAGGGTTGGTCAGAAGTGCATCAAATAGTAGACCCACATTTCGCCAGTTATGTTTAAGTCCACTGTAATGGGGGGTGAGTTTACTGGTATCAGCTGTGCACAAAGCCGACACCAAAATAGTTGGGAAAAGGCTAGGCAGATGATGATGAGCTGGTCACAAACCCAGACAGCGTGGATGCTCCTGAAAAATATCTGGAAGAAAAACGCAATAACACTTTGCCCGACACCTCGACCAGTTCTTTCCATCCGTTCGTGAGCGGCTGGCCAGGACATGGTTGGAGGTTGATCACTGTGTTGCCCAATTTCTCACCGGTCATGGTAACTTTAAGAGTAAATTATTTTCCTTCAAGCTTGTTGACTCGCCTTTTTGTCAATGTTCCACATCTGACTGCGAATATGAACAATCAGCACATCACATTTTATGGGAGTGCAGTCTTTGGCAGAATGAACGCAATATTATGTTGGATAGTGTACAGGTTACATCCGGAGTTATTTACTATACAGACCTTGTGGAAACTAGAACAAATTTCCGTGCGTTCAAGCGTTTTTGCCATACCTATTATTGGAATCAAAAATAACAGCTCACAACTTAGGACCCATTATTGTTAATATTTATCCGTGGTGCTAGGCAACTGGGCCTATCCCAGTTGTAAACGTCCCTTTGTGCCTATTGGCCTTGTTTCGTTCTGTCTCCCGCTGATATGGAGGAAAGTGGAAATTCCGGTTTTTTCCTACTCCTCCACTATACTTTTCTGATTAATTTCGTTGCGGGATCCAAGACAGTTAAATTCATTCTCTGGGACTTCGTCGAGCTTCATTGTCTCGGCGCTTTTCTGGTGGTCGCCACTGTTGATTCTGGCTTTCAGGAGTTACAGTGGTTTGGGAATAGTGTGGCGGTCTTGTCCCAAAAAAAAACACTTTGCCCGACCTTGGAATCGAAGCCGGGACCACATGCTCAGCAGTCGCACTTGCGACCACAAGACTCACGACGCAAAGCCAGGAAGAAAGTAACAACCGCTAAATCCAATCCAATTTGACCAAACAAACTTGTCAATTCCACTACCAACTTTGTAATTGTATAACAAATGACTCTTCAGTGTTGCCGACACACAAAACACAAAAATACATCATAAATTCTCAAACTTTTTTTATATGGAAAGTATAAATAGGATTTATGCAATAACAACACTGGTGTATTCATGATTTTTGGATGAGTTTTGACTGTGTTTATTTTTTTTTATTTGGGCTCGTTGTAAGAATATAATTTATTTAGAAAACTGTTATTTGAAACCAAACGTAGATCAACGCGTATTTTGTTATTTATTTTTTAACACCCTTGCTCGTAAAGCTGATGTAATTCCACCGGTTTTAAATATGTAAAGCGGGTCATAAAAAACGCGTGTGTTACCAAAGCAAATAGTTAAGTTATAGTCCATACAAATTCCATAACAGTATTATTTGCCATTTCAAATATGGAACTGATCGCCGCCGCACGACTCCAGCTAGTGAGCAGCGCGCTGTTGCTATTCAAATTTCGAACTAATCGCCGCGCGGCGCTAGTCAGTAGGCAGCGCTAGCGCGCTGTTAAAATGGCGGGAAAGCAACAGTGTGCATTCACAGATTGAGTTTATTTAAAATATAAAAAAAAACAGTTAATTGAAAAACTTGGCTGCATGCTCTAGCGTCTTTGGCAACATTTTCACGCAGCCACGGCAGAAAATAATCCTCGCGCCATTTTTCTCAAATTTTCTTTTCTTTGTACTTGTATTGTGAAATGTTTTTTTTTCTGTTTCCTCGCAAATGTGTTAAAAATACGTCGTACGATATACGTGCGTATTGGTTATAACATGCTCGGCTCAATTACGCCCTCGCCTTCGGCTCGGGCTGAAATTCCGCCTCGCATGTTATAACCATCTTAACGCACTAATATCGTAATGTACTATAACACTTCAAGCACAAAGTACAAAAGCGGACTAATGACATAATATGCATTATCTACCACAAATATTGGTAGGTATAAATCTGAAAATACTTTTTTATTTTGGACTAAGATATACTATAAGGGTGTTAAAATAATTCATATTTCAAAGAATCGAGCATCTAATACCTAAGTGAGTACCAGCAACCAAGATACCATATCTTTAAATGGCATTCTAAAATCGACCTTATCCAAATAGCATAAGGTAAATCGAAGAGAAATGGCGAAGGTCAGGTTTTCCTCAAGGACCCGATTTTAATCTACTTAGAACAGTTTCCGAAAAAAAATCTCCAGAGAAAAAGAAAAAGGATTTTTTTAAGGAATTTCCTTTTTCCACTAATTTCCCAATTGTAAAAAGCGAAATAGTTAAAAAAAAAACAGTCTTATTATTAAGAACTAACCGCCAAAACCTCATTTTCAGTAAACAAAAGAGCGCAGAAATAAAAGAACGCAATCCTTGTTGGCTGTCAGAAAAAATGTTAATTTCTTTCGGATTGGCGATTTACAAATAAAAAACTTCTCGTTGGGCCCCAAAGTTGGGACAACTTGTGACGCAGTACTTTGGCGAATAATTATTTGGGACGAAGTGTCTCGAATGAATCGTGAGTGATTCCATTATGGCGTTACATTGGTTTTCTTGAATTATTACCGGATTTAAATAATGGACGAAGTTTGTGTTCTGTTTAATAGGTTAGGTTTTTTTTAAGGAAGTTGTGATAGGTAATATTCATGGTTGTGCTTTGTTTTTAAATATAAAATTTTGGCTATACTAATAAATGTAGATCTTGTTATCATAACAGTTAGTAGTGTCAGTATTTTGAATCATCACATGACTTCTCCCGCTCTGGGCGGAGCAGGAGGGAGTGTCAGACTTTTACTGACTAAAACCCATCCATGGTTCTTCATCGCCCTTCGAGGCGCGCGTGGAACACGAACGCGCCGTCAACACGGCCTGTCGTCATGAGACGGACGGACGGCGAGCTAGCTCATAGCCCACCGTCCACAGGCCCGCGCCTACGGTGGCCGGGGGCCACGTGGTGGCCCCCGACGCCCGGAGCGTCTCCCGCGGCGGCCGGGACGCTGTGAGGTTCCCTCCCTCTCACGTTCCGCCACCTCCTTCTCTCGCATTACTGCTTCGCAGAAGGAGGTGACGGCGGCGTCACGTATTTTGTTGTCAAAGAAACTTTTCCTCCCCAGTGGGGTAAATATATACTTACATGAACACAAAACAAATTGTAAACATGGTAATATCTCGTTTTCAGTGTTAAAAACAGTGTTAGTAACCATGCCAGCTTAAAAAACTATTTATTTTTTCAAACATTTGCTGCACTAGAGCGTGATAACCCAGTGATAATTCTGATGGTTATAAAGAAAGTGTTACACAGTGATGGTTATGGTTTTTACGTAAATGTGGTCAAAAACTATTTTGTTTGTGATTAGCATCCGTCAGCCTAGCTCATCCTATTCTAGAAGGTCGTAGGAAGTTCAATACCAAAAAAGTAACCATAAGTGCAATGCAGAAGTACTCGTTTCTTTGTAAATTAACTTGCTTTTGCTCGCGGCTTGCATGCTTTTAAATGTAGCCTAACACACTCGGGGGTAATGTAGCTTCGTGAAAGAATTTCGGAATCCGACCAGGAGGTCTAAAATTACCGCTTTAGCAGAATCTTAATAGGATAATATAATAATATGAATTGCGTTACAATTTTAAAATGGTCACACACAGTAAATATTACGAATTGTCTTTTAAGACCATTTTTACGAATTGTTACGCAATTCATATTATTATCCTATTATGATTCTGATAAAGCGGCCATTTTAGACCCTCAGTAGTTCCGAAGATTCCCCCTAAAAACAAGGAAGGAGGATTAGGAAAAAAAGTCGTTTCCCAGTAATAATTTTTGCGTAAAGTTACTTTGTTTGATGTGCACAAGGCTTGCTTGACGGCTTCGTAGAGGGACTGCTTACACCCTGTATTGGTATAGATAGCTAGTTACTGGTCCTTATTTTAGGAAACATTTGTCACAAATGTAGAACATGGAAATGGAACATTTATTTATTTATTTATTTGCTCTCATGCACATCACACATTTTACAATATTACTGTCGGTTTTTGTACATGAACCCTGTCAGGGCACTGCAAAGCACAATGCTGGTTTGCTGTTGAGTTTATGAACATTACAGTCATTAATATAATAAAGAAATTAAGTCAAAACTTATCAAAAACACGATAGATTACATTTTATTATTTAAAAAATATGTCTAAAAGTCGTTATGATGTCCAGTTAGCAGTAATAAACACTACAATAATACACATAAGGTCATAAATATAAGTCAGATCGAATGGAATACAATAATAACAATAATAAGGAATAGGTAATAATTACTAACATGTCGTGTGTCATTTTACAATAAAACAGAAAAATGTCACTGAACTAAACAATATTTATGTCTTGATCAGACCGGATCTCACAGAAGAAAATAAAAAATAGTTATAAACGTAAATTGTGTAGGTACACCTATAAAGTTTTATCCGTCATGAATTGGTCTACCGTGTAATAACATTTCTCTATTAAAAGTAATCTTAGTTTATTATAGAATGAATTTGTATTCTCCTCATCTTTTATATATTTTGGTAAATTATTATAAATTGTTGCAATTCTATAGTTGGGGCTATTTTTCATTATTTTTAATTTTGGTGTCGGTGTAATCAACTTGTTTTTATTTCTTCGGTTATAGTTTTGGTTTGCTTCTATGTTTGATCGAAAGTAACTCCTGTGTTTTTTGACGAAGGTAGCTATTTGTAATATGTAAAGGGAGGGCAACGTAATTATTTTATTTTTTATGAAATGTGGTTTACAACTTTCCCATGGTTTAATATTCATAAGGATGCGTATACACTTCTTTTGCATGATGAATATATCATTAAAGTTAGTACTATCGCCCCACAATATTATGCCATAGTTAAACCATGCATAAGCATATGCATAGTATGCTGAGAGCGCGGTCTCATAGTTTGTGTTACTTTTTAATTTCATCAACATTCAAAAAAGTAGATTGTAGACTCCTTATCTATGTCCCGGAACATTACGGCAGTATTCCGTTCCTTCTTTATGTCCCTAAGTGATCTTAGCTTAAGCCTATTTTTATTCTCGTTTGTATAAAAGGATAATGCACGCTTCCTTGAAAATGGACATCCTAGATAAGTCATTTGAATAATTTTCGCTCAGTATCAAATATATTTAATTTAAAAAAGGAGGCAGTATAAAAAAAAAATCTACAACCACGTGATTTTAATAACAGTTGAGTGGATCAGTAAGTTCATAAAGGTGACAGAAGGCACAAAATGATTATTAAAAATCCATTTAAAATGGCCTGCTGTGCCGCGTTCAAACAAATTATATACCTACTGAAAGTAAATTCAATTTGCTGATGGTATGGTACCGTATACTACCCTTATCTTAAAATGGTGAAAGAGTATATCGTGAGGATACCAGCCGGACCTAGAACCAAAAATTGAAGGACACGTGACTTCAACCAACCCGTACTAGACTCACGTGTTGGATAACGACCCATACCTTGTCACAGAAAAGGTACATACGTTAAAGGCGCATTGTTCTTATGCTTAAGTTATGTCATTGTATGTGGGTGGTAGTCATTGTAATGTGGGCACACAAAGATCAACAATACTATTTACCCTCTCTCAACCCAAACACAAAAAGAAAAATAACAACACAACTCAAAGTCAGTACACTAGTCGCCCTACATTCAGCTTCATCATTGAAATAATTCAGTAACTTCTGATGGGCTCTCATTAGCGACTGTCATTTATCATTTCTGCGACCCGTCACTGCGCCAGGGTAAACTTTGAGAATCACAAAGACATTTGACATGTATACTGAGTGGAAAATTCTATGTATCCGCTGTGTCAGGCCGCCGCGGGGTTCTAAATTGGAAGAAGTTTGAGTAACGGTGGATTGTTCAATTTGATGCGTAATAAGTTGTGCGTCGCGATGGTAATTTTGTTTTGTGAAAGTTTTTGTTTGTTCAGGGCTTATTTAAAGTGGGTTATTTATCTCGAGTGAGATATTTACTATTCATTTTGGGCGGTAGTTCTAAACAAGAATGTGTTTCGCTAGAGCGTAATTGCGAGGTTTAAATTTGAATGAATTATAAGTGAAAGAAACCGTTATGGTTATTTATTATCAGAGGAGTACCACGTGTCGTAAGATAGAGATCATCAAGTGGATACGCGATGTGGTTAGGCGAACTAGAACCAGTCGGCGTGCCCGCCGGTGGTGTACGGATATTTCGGGTTCTCCAAACAAATTAATGACACACAAATGATCGCGTATTCGTGCGATGATTAAGACACAGCTATACAAGTAGTCATTCAGATGATTGCCTCACATGCGCTATATAGATCATTGTTTATTTCTAATTTCAAGTAATTAATCATCATCTGCCTAGTCTTTTCCCAACTATGTTGGAGTTGGCTTCCAGTCTAACCGGATGCAGCTGAACACTAATATTTCAAATGGAGCGATTGCCTATCTGAACTCCCTATCCCCTTGCTAAGACGGTTTGTTAGACTTTCGTGCCACTGACTGCTTGTAATGACTGTCAAGATGTCAAGTAATAAATTTCGGCATATAACGATTTTATAGGAGACCTTCCACTACAAAATTGCCATTCCTTCACACAAACGCTTCCTTATATTTATCCTCTACTTCTAAACAGTTTCTTTTTATATATATTGGACAACATCAGCATCGGCGCGAGATTACGAAAATATTTTTTATTGACACACACCGACCGATTGAATTGACAAATATGAACCAATAAACAAGTTACTACGCTGCGCGGACATATGGACGTGAAGGATGTCGGGAATGTGCTTTATGACTGGCTGGAATGATTGAGTACCTTACGTAGAGATTTCCGATTGACCACTACAGGATATTGCCTTTTATAATTGGGCCACCATCATTAAAGCTACAATCAACCATCATATTATTTTTAGGGTACAAATGTCACATATTAAATATAAACTCAATTATTTCTACGATGGACAGTCGAAGGACTTCGTAACATTATTATCATGTCAGCCTGGAACCACCCAATGCTGGGGATGGATCTCCCCTTACTACTGCTAGATAAATAAGTGTAACTAACTAGCAAAATGTCTTTTTAAGCATACGGACTCATTTAATTGGTATCATAACCAGGCTTGCTGAAACGACTGCTGACTCATTGCGCATACCTACTCGTTCACACTCTTATTATCTCGACAAGGTGAACACTTGAAGACACCTCATTATCCACGTGATAGACTTTTTATTTGAAGATAGAATCGAGCTCGTGGCTAAATAATCACAGCCGCTCGGGTCGATCTTTAGGTTCAGCCGTGCTTGCCTAGTTTGGTCTGTGGATGGGTGACCACCCATTACATACCGAGTTTCCTCCGTGCCTCGGAAAGCACGCTAAGCAGTTGGTCGCGGCTGTCATTTGTAGATCTTTGACAGTCTAAGTCAGTCAGTCATTGGCCCAAAAAGTCTGACAACCAGTCTTACCAAGGGGTATCGTACTACCCAGTTCTACCTGGGTTGTGGAGGTCAGATAGGCAGTCGCTCCATGTAAAATACTGGCATTCAGCTGCATCTGGTTAGACTGGAAGCCGACCCCAACATAGTTGGGAAAAGGCTAGGCAGATGATGATAGAATGCTGACATTGACGACCCGGTGGGGTCTATAACCGTGTATTGGAGAAGATCTTACCAACAACTGATGACATTGGGTGAATATAGCTTGAAGAAAAGATGGGTCTATAACTGCCTAAAAAAAGTTTTCCGTCGTAAGTAATTTTACATAGCAGTATGTCCCAAAACACTTGAGCGCGTCCTACCGCTCTGGGTAAATTCAATTCCGAGACTTAATCATAAAAGTTTTTGAATAAACAATGTGCGAATCGAATAACATTCCACTTACTTAAGCCCAAACTGATAAAAGTTACTTTTAGGATACAAAAAAAAGATAAATATTTATGTGATAATGTTTGCGGACTGTTTTCTTTTTTAGATTATGTTAGAATACTTTTTACTGTTAAAAGTTTGGTAACAGGTGGTCAGGGGAAAGAAATATGAGTACCTACTGTTGCCTATGGGATTGCTGTAACGTTTTAACGTCAGAGACAATACGCTTGAAAATGTTACCGACAGTCTTACGTGCGTTTCAAACCGAAACAAAGCAATGCTGAATGCTGGTTACAAAGGCAAATATGGCGATATTTCCTCTTACTTTTTCAAAGGCACTCTATACAGTACCTATTTATCATATACAAAAAGTATATGTGCCTACAGATGACCATAAACATCTCTTAAAATACAAAATGCTCCAATTTCAATTACCATAGCACACGGTACCTACTTATGTAGACATACCTGGAAATGCACACATAATTACGTACATTCCCGTAGACAAGTGAGCACATACATTGTACAGTCGTGCACTACGTTTTCGTAAACAAGGCTTGGTACAGAACAGCGTCAACAAGCGTTGTTGATACTGCCTTAAAGCCACGTACGTGTGTACTGGGCTTAAAGATTGCTGTGCCTAATGCAGTCTATGTAGATCCTGTGGCTCTCAACCTTTGACAAGGGACCATTTTGTTTTATTTTTTGTTTGCAAACAAAGTTTCTGATTAAATTGATGTCATGGTCGTTCAATAACTAACCATGTAACTATTATACAATATCCAACGAATAATATATTTGCCTTTGTCTTCAATTCAAAAGTAAGATGCATTAATATACAGCTGCAGAAGAAAAGACAACATAGAAATATATATTTTTTTAAATTGCGTCATCTGAAGCAGAATATAGGGTAAACGGACCCTTCGCGAAGTCAACCAATCATTCGGTACATCAAACTAAGTAACTCTACGCAAAAAATATTGCTGGGAAACGACTTTTTTTTGGGATGAAAATCAAATTTATGGTAGAACTCAATGTAACGCACTCAAAACATTGTGCTAATAGATGAATTGATTAGTACGGAGGTCGTGGAGGTGTTTAAAGTAAAAATCTTATATTAAAAACATCCGTATTAATAAAAAAAACTTGTGAAAAAGTTGAAACTTTGACCTCCAACTACACCTCCGTAACTAGAAGATTCCCAGGTATGGTCTAGATAAAAACAAAATAGGGCAATGACTGGGAGACCAAGTGCCTTTTGGCTTCGTTCTTTTTACATCCTTTATATCATGTTAGACGTCTTACGACCAGTCTTACCAAGGTTTATTGTATCAACTAGTAGTCGCTGCATGTAAAATACTGGTATTCGACTGCATCCGTTTCGACTGAAAGCCGACCCCGACATAGTTGGGAAAAAGCTAGGATGAACGTAATGATGTAATTTGAACCTTAAGGCAAACCATATTATCATTAGCTCTAGCACGACCACTGGCGGTCCGTCCGTGGACCATAGTTTGGGAACCAATGGTGTACATGAAGCTGACAGGATAGAAAATGATTATGTAGCTTGTACCTGCAATAAGGTTGCACTGACCAAGTACAAGTGTAGACTTAGACGAATGTTTCTATGTCAGTCGACGAAGATATGTTGTAGGGATTTGTAGAGAAAATCATAGTAGTATTTTAGAAATACGTAGAGAATCCAGAGGAATCCTAAATACCTAGGTACTGTTAAGAACGATTGATTGAAGGTTAACGAATATAAAGGGTGTAAATAGACCCATAACGAAACCGAAAAGCACTTGTTCTCCCCGACATTGCGATTTTTTTTCTGGACCTTACCTGGGAACCTAATAGTTACGGAGATATTGGACGTCAGAGTTCCAACTTTTTCACATTTTTTTTCAAATTATTTCTAGTTTTTAAGGTCATAACTATACTTTAAATACTTCCATAATCTGTTTACTATTAAATACGTCCATCAACACAATGTTTTGAGTGCGTTACACTGAGTTTTACCGTAAAACGTGATTTTTCCACCCAAAAAAAAGTCGTTTCCCAGCAATAAATTTAGCGCAGAGTTACTTAGTTTGATGTACAGAATGCTTGGTTGACGGCTTCCCTTTACACCCTGTATTTAGTAACACCATTTTTTGTGTATACGAATGAATTAATGATTTTAATTGCCTGAAAACATAGACATGGTTATACTGTCAGGACTGTTTCCGTGTTGATGCCTGAATTGAGTTGCATAGTTATTGAATTACTAAATAGTTAGCATTTCAAAACTTCGTAACTAATAGATTAGTTAGGATGCATGCTTGTTCTCATCCCACCCCATTCCGTCTTATCGCCCATTTACGTAAACCTATCGTATAAATATTAATAGCATTAAATGGGCATCGAACTTATGACCTTCTGCTCGCCAAACCACACCTTTGGCGTATTGCCACTTTACTCAAAGCAATTAAATACACATTAACCTTTGTCTACATCAGTTATTTCTTAAAATTCCAAAATTATTTATTTATTTAAACTTCATGTACAGGGGTGGTACATAGGCGGACTTAATGCCACAAGGCATTCTCTACCAGTCAACCTTTTGGTCAAATAGCATTGTGATAGAGTACAATTAAAATAAATAAGAAAAATACCATTTTGTAAGCATCAATTAAAAACTATTTTATTTTAAATTCCATTCCACGCATTTCAATTCCAATTAAACGAACAAAAGTTTAAAGCTCATAATCAAATAAATATTTTAATTTATTACCACAGTACATTAAAATTACCAAACAAATGATATTTGCTTGCGAAATTGACTTAATTTAAAGTTTTAATTTAATTTCGAGCAATTGGCGATTCAATGGGCATATGAAATCAGTTATAATGACAGTGTTCACTGTTACGTAGGTATGTTTGTCTGTATTGCGAATAAATACAAGAAAAAACTATATATTTTATATTTGCCCTCTTAAAATATACAGGGTGCAAACGAAGCATTCTGTACATCTAGCTCTTCGCAAAAATTATTGGTGTGAAACGACTTTTTCTTTTGGGGTGAAAAATCATGTTTAACGTTAAAACTCAATGTAACGCACTTAAAACATCGTTCTTATGGACGCATTTAATAGTAAACAGGTTATGGAGCTATTTAAAGTACCTAAAGATATAACCTTAAAAACTAGTATTAAAAAGTAAGTAGTAAGCATACTATCTACCAAGTGCGTAAACAATCTAGTTACACTGTTTGTAAATTTTCGGGATTCTCTAAAACCGTAAAGACTGTCAAAAATATCCGTGAACACCTGCTACTGTCACCCGGAAACTGCTTTAATGTAATGGTCACCCATCTAAGGACCATAGCTTAACCTTGTAGACCGAATTATGCTGCTGTTACTTCTAAACCAAGAAACCCTCAGCAAGGCTTCTGAGAATAATAAAAGGAAAAGTTTTACTACAGCAGTCAAAATTAAAGAATTCAGAGAAAGTAACGTTTTCAAGAAAAGAAACAAACAAAGCTTTATGAGCTGCTTACGTAGCGACGCCAGCTCAGACTTTCATTTTGTTCTCTAATAGTCGATTGGGGGAAAATAATCCAATATACGAACGGCTAGAAATGAAAAATCATTTTTGGAAGTAATGTCTGTTCATAAAATATTTAATGTAGTTCTGTAAATATTAACTAACTACCCTCATTCGTGTATATACCATGGGGTTTTATCAAAACCGATAATAAATCAATTTTCTCTATAAAGGGCGCCTTCATTTAGGGTCCATTTCCCTTAACGAAGGCGAAAGGCACTTGTTCTCCCCGTCATTCCAATCAATATTTGTGTAGTATTATTGGGTTTTGTCACCAGGAATTTCTGAGTAGCCGCCACGAAATCTAGATGTGGGCCTGATTGATGCCAATCGGGGACCCCTATTACATGGGACTTAGACATAAATGGCGAAATGTGGGGGTACTATTATGTACATCTCTGCCCAACTCTTCTGGATGGCGTGATGTTATGTTATGTTTATCTTGATAGCTCAAATTTAGTGATAGAAAAAGAACCAAAGTACTAGCGACAACGGCTGTCAAAAAAGTTACTTTACTTCATCATGATCTGCTTAAGGCCCTTCTAACCCTAAAATTAGCAAATCTATTTATGGTGGTTCAGACTTCGTTTGAAATACTGTTAGAATAAAGTTCTAATCAGCTTGCACTACAAAGCGGTTGTTACGTCAGTCACTGCGGCCGAATAGTGCGAAATTTGTGTTTTTTTGCGATTTACAAAAAATGTATTGATTGGACTAAAAAAAAAAAAACACATAAGACCTGCTTTATAGTTAGTTCAGTTAGTATGCAAAGTTTCATGATCTAATTTGAAGTACTTTTTGAATACCAGCGGTTTATTGTTCGATTTAGAGGTAACTTTGGTTTTTTTTTCTATCGAGAAAAGTCGATCGTGTTTTCGTCACACATAGGACTTAGCATTAATCCTCAACTTTACCATATATTTATTTCCAAATGAATGCTGCAGTATTTTAGGAGTAACGGAGGATCATGCTAAGCCATTTGAGAGATATATAGCCCTTAACCGCGTCCCAAGTTCTCAACTGAGTTCGGAGCGCCTTCCAGTCTAACCGAATGCAGCTGAATTCTAATATTTCACATGGGGCGACTGCCTATCTGAACGAAACAATAGGCTACTTTCCACCATCACTAATTTGCAAATCTATTTAGTTCGTCAGTTAGAGTATTGGAAAATAATCGACACGTATTTATTTTTTGTAAATCAATGAATATTGACAATGATAAAACGCATCAAAACTCGAGAGTGGGGATCTCGTGATGTCAGAACGCATTAAAAATTATACCATAGCGTGACGTATTGAGAATTTTAAAAGCGTCATATGTTCGTCAATTTAGGTTTACGTAACAAAATAAAAAATACGGGTCAAATATTTTTTGATAATCTAACTGACGTACTAATTAATGTTTTTCAGTTGACAAGCCTATTCAGCTACTGGATATCACGGAAAAACTTCAATACCTGTTGAATAAAAATATATTTTCAACTAAACGCAAACCCGCGAGTAATCAGTTAACTCCATAATAAACTGACGTTTGCCCCGTTGATATGCAAATCGTGCACCCCTGAATATCGACGCCATTTTGTCGCCCGTGCTTTGTTAGCCAATGAGATATTACGACGCTTTTCATCGTTGATGAATCTATTGTTGGGTTTATTAGTGTAACCTTTGATAAATTTAGGTTTCATTCTTATCAGATGGTTTTTAAATCAGGTTCTAGTTATACATGGCAACTGATTCTCGATCTTGGCAACCCAATTACTAAAACTAATTACTGTGTTCCCAAGTGTCGTAAGAATAATAAGAAATAAAAGATATAAGAAAATCAAATCAAAATCTCTATTTTATTTTATGTTATACAAGGCGTAGTTTTGCATCTCAGTCAAAATTCAGGAGCTTGTCACAATATACCTAAATAATCAATTTAAATTACGATACCAGGTCAATATAATTAATAAAACTGCTATTTTAAATTGTTCCAATTTGATAGTATTTCAGAATAACACGGAAGTAATAAAGAGAATCACCCATCGTGCGAAATATGTCGCTATGTGGGTTTATTTGTGTGTGCCAAAGCGCGGTCATAGGGCTAGTTACAGACGGGCTGCGTTTTAATACGGGTGGTTTATACTTACTGATTTCTAGCAAAAAGCAACGTTCATATGCTCTGAACCAGGCTCAACTCTAGTGCATACAAAGATTTGTTCTGTGAACGGTTAAACTTCATCGAACTCAGTCGATTTCCATTATTCTTGATCTTTATTTAGACTATTATTTTTAGCATTACATAACATAGCATCACGCCTGTAAACCCCGAAGGGTTAAGCACAGGTGACTTTTTTTTTTCGGATGGTAAATGTTCAAATGATTTCTCCCGCTCTGGGCGGAGCAGGAGGGAGTGTCAGACTTTTACTGACTAAAACCCATCCATATTCCTTTATAGCTCTTTGTGTTCCGGGGCCACGGTATCTCTTTCGAACAGTCCCGGCAGGAAGCAGAGGTGCCTTACACACATATTTCGCCAGTTACGTTTTAGTCTCATATAATAGAGGGCGAGTTTATTGCCCTTAACCGGCCACAAATTCAGACTCCGTGGCAGCTACTGAGAAATTCCTGATAGAAAAACTGAATAGTTCAATTCTTGGGTCGGGCAAATTGCCGACCAGGAAACGAACCTAGGAACTCATACTCAGCAGTCGTGTTTGCGACCACTAGACCAACGAGTCATGCAGTCCAAAAGAGAATTATGATTACGGAATCTCCTTACGAACCACAAAATGGCCTCACAAGTGACCGCTTAATAGAGTAAAATGAAGGTTGTACTCATTCTCCACATTAATAAAGTGGTAGTTGAAAATACAGTGCAATTTACGAGTTGTAGGCGACCGGTCGATATACGGGAAGACATTGCGAATGGGACAGTTCCTAACGAAGCTCCTAAATCCCTGCCGTAATACCCTGATAATAATGAGACAAGGACACACTTTATTATATTATTTTTTATTTATTTAGTACAGCATAAGCCATTTATACTAAATTAAATAATCCTTGTACTCGGTCTTCTCACAGAACCACAAACATTCTAACATTATCGTCTTCCATTCAACAGCAAACAAGTCCAATCCAGGGTTGGTCACAACGAGCGCGTTGAGCATCTTACGAATACACGGTATAACGTCCCCTAAGTGGATCGAGCTATAGTGCGACTAAATGGGACTTATTAGGTCCAGTAGTAAAAATGAACGAGACAGAAATACATTTTCTCAATCAACTTTTGAGTATGGTAAGATTTTGTCTTGCCCTAGCTGTAAGCTCCAGGCTGTGGCCCAGCAAAACGGTTATCACCAACTGCCACGGTAGGGTTTATTTGGAAAGTATTTCCTGATTACATTAGATACTTAGTGAATGGTAGGACTGTGAAAAGGGTGATATAACTAGTGAGAGATGACGAGTAGTAGAGAAGTATGGAAGAACAAAACATGCTGCGCTGACTCCAAATAAATTGGGATAAGACTAGGAGAATGATGATAAGTCTGGTCCTAAGTCATCAGGACCAGTTTACAAGTACTGAACGAGTATCACTGTATCATAAGATATACGCTGACAGATAATTTAAATAAGACTGTATCTATTACTCCAACCAAGCCCATTCAAGAACCTTTATCTAGCTACTTCGCCCGTGTGAAGGTTGATAATTATCCCACAACATCATACTACCGGGATAAAAAGTAGCCTATGTGTTAATCCAGGTTATAAGCTATCTTGATACCAAATTTCTTTCAAAGCCGTTTAGCCGTTTGAGGGTGAAGGAGTAACAAACATACACACACATATTTAAGTTTCGCCTTATAATATTAGTGTGAAGTATGAAAGTATCCTTCTCGCGATTTACAAAGTTCACGTCCAAAACATCCACCCATGTTTCCGTGAAGGTTTCCTCGCAACGTCATAACTAAGGTTTAATTGCCGGCGGCGCATCCGAGCCCCAAGGAGGTGCATTAAATTTTCCTTAATAATAACTTGTCTAGCACTGCGTCCAGAACTACAGAGGAGAGGTGGGTTAGCTACTTACTTCATATGAAGATGACATGTATGAAAGTTTTGTCATAATAATTTTATTGTCAGTGGTGAAAGTTAACATATACTCGTATGTGTGGTTTTTGTTTGAAAAGACAATCTCAATCTTAAATTTTGATAATAAAAAGAAGAAACTTCAAAAAGTGTACCAGGACATATATATTATATCAGACTATCACAATAATCTTCCCATTACTAACCAAACTGAAAAATACTCAGAATTTATCACCAAATTCCCCACCAATCTCGACGGCATAAATCAAAACTTTTTAAACGCCGATAGACCCAGATATAAACCACACAATGCTAATAAGGTAAGTATAATGTCCTTAACAAACGCAGCAGTGATTCGTCTTCAGGGCTCGGCAAGCATTCGTCTTGAAAATCCTTTCGTTTAATCATACGAAGCAATTTTGGGACTCTGCAAGGGTTTGGACGGGAAGGGGGTAACGTCACGCAGTTCATTTGCGGATCTCAGAGTGAAATGTTGTGGTGTGTACTGATTTTTTGGGGGAGATATTGAATTATTGGGTATCTCAAGGGTAAAACAAAACGTTCTTCATATACTAGAAATAACCAAGCCTACTAGTCAAGTTTTTAATAGTCTTTACAGGTAGTCAGTGCCCCAAAAGTCTTACCAAGGGGCATCGTATTACCCAGTACTAACTGGGTTGTGGAGGCCAGATAGGCAGTCGCTCTATGTAAAATATTGGTATTCAGCTGCATTCGGTAAGACTGGAAGCCAAAAACAACAACAACAACAACAACAACAACAACAACATAGTTGGGAAAGGGCTAGGCAGATGATGACTAGTCAAGTTTTTAATTGCATTTCTTCTTTCTATATAGGGTGTTAAAACATCCTAATGAAGCTGAGAGGCATTTGTCTCTCTCGTCATTGCGACTTTTTTTTGTTCAGGATAAAGTTCCCTAATTACTTCTTTTTTTTTATAACATATTTATCAAATACAATTATAATTTAAATACCTACATGACTCTTCTATTATTCAAGGTAACTGTAAAGTAACCTCACATTCCAGGTAATTCTTGCTTCAAATGTACGTATGTTAGTACTAACATTTTTTAATATGTTACAACCACTTTTAAAACTACTGAAACAATCAATATTTACCGACAACTGAACTCACAATTTATCTGTGAAGCAAAATTTTTACGAGTTTTTTTTTATTTTGCAGTCGAAAAGTCCGAAACGCATCAGAGCTCAAAATGTTACCAAAATCAAAATACACACGACGATTCAAAGGCATTTGTTTTGATACACAAGCGACCAATTCTTCTAAACCTTTAACCCCAGCTTAAACCTTTGTACACAACACAGTACACAGAGTACACAGAAAAAATACACAGAATACACACCTGCCGTTATATTTGTGAAAGGGATAAAATTGTGTGTATTCGCAGTGACAGGTTTTGAAATTTAAAGCCGAAGTTTTACAAGCCAATCCTGGTGCTCTGTTAAAAAGTATGAACGAATGGTTTGAAAAATAATATACTCGTAATATACGTAATTATTGAACGGATTGCATCTTTAATACAACAATACGACGCAACTCTGCGGCTGTGGTTGCGGGATCCGAGACAGTTAAATTGTTTCCCTGGTACTTCGTCGAGCTTCATTTTCGTCGAGCCCATTACATACCGAGTTTCCTTCGTGCCTCGGAAAGCACGTTAAGCAGTTGGTCCCGGCTGTCATTTGTGATCTTTGTGACAACCAGTCTTACCAAGGGGTATCGTATTACCCAGTACTAACATGGGTTATGGAGGTCAGATAGGCAGTCGCTCTATGTAAAATACTGGTATTCAGCTGCATCCGGTTAGACTGGAAGCCGACAGCAATAAAACTTGGGAAAAGGCTAGGCAGATGATGAACTGTTGATTATAGAAATAAAAAACAAATGTCGTGCTACTCCGAAGGATTCACACATTCAAAAGCCCACTGCAAGTTCAATGCCATTTCATTTTGGTATCATAATAATACGTTTTTATAAAGAAAAGATTCGAAGAAAATGTGTTTTTGCAAGACTAAACCACGATTTTGGCCGACTTTGTTAATATGTTGAACATGCTGTGACTGTCTGTCTCATGCCTTTAATTCAAATATTTTAGTCTTGAAATTATATTTCAACTTGCCTTTTGAGTTTGATTCTCAATTCTATTATGGACAACCATATAGTGATTCTAGAATAATATGTTCTTATCTCTGACAAATGATTCGGTCAGGCTGACACAAGCACGTGTCTTGCAGAAGCACTAGTTGTACGAAACGAGCACATGATCCATGGGGTGGGATTGGAATGGTTTGATACCACATCTATTTTATAACCAGTCTTAGGACTGTTAGGGACCATGACTACTGGATAGCATGGTGATTGACGTTCTGCCGCTGAAAAGCCGCCTTGTCACGTTCACCAGTTCGAAAGAACTGCTAGGGACAATGTTCAATAGGAGCATGATGTCGACGTTTTGTCTCATGACGACAGGCCGTGTCGACGGCGCGTTCGTGTTCCACGCGCGCCTCAAAGAGATTCAGCAAAAAGGAAGGGGTCCGAAAGGACCGATGCCTGCCGGGGTTGCGGGACTATTCGAAAGAGATACCGTAGCCCCGGAACACAAAGGGCGATGAAGGAACATGGATGGGTTTTAGTCAGTAAAAGTCTGACACTCCCTCCTGCTCCGCCCAGAGCGGGAGAAGTCATTTGATGATTTCACATCCGAACAAAAAAAAAAAAAAAAGGGTTATTAACAAGAACATTGGTTGCCATATGAATATACCTAGCATCTCCCAGTTATGTTTTACACTTTTGAAACCACTTTCAATATATATTTCAATAACTATGAATCCCATAGTCTGAATTACTATATCTTTCAATCCTTTCCTTGATCTAATAATGATACGAGGCATTGGACTGCTGTATGTTAAAGGATTCATTTATCATAGTCAGTGGGAGGCCGACCAGTCAGGGACGAAGCCTACACAGGGTCGTGCGAATGGCGGGGCGCGACCTTTTCCCCTTCGGGGGAAACTGACCAAAGTACTAATATTAGCATGAATTAGGAAAAACGAAAATTTTATCAGCCTAGGGTAAGTTAGGAACAGTCACATGTGGTGCCGTGACCAGGATTCATCGTTAAATGTACTGATTCACTTCAGTGCAACGAGAATGAACAATTTATGGGTTACTACAATAAAAACACAACGTAATTTTATGGTTCTAGGGATTGTGAGAGACGGCTCAGCTAGAGTTGCAACGGCTACAATAACTTATGTTAAATTAAATAGGTAACGGTTTAGTTATCGTGATTGAATTCTTCAACCAGTGGTAGCGGGTTCAAGTCCCGCATGATTTATCAGTTGATATATTAATATGTACCTGTATCCCATTGTCATGAATTTTGGGTTCGATTCCCGCCTGGCGCAATAGTTCATAAGTAATTAGATTCCTGTGTCACGGTCAGTGGGTTAAATTCCCATATGCTTTACATGGATACCTTCATGTAAGTAGGTAACAGTTTTTAAGGTTGTTGCTTGTGTTCCAGTGCAACGGTAATGATGGGTTCGATTCCCTGTTTACGAAAGTGTCGTGTCCTAATAGTACACAGACAACATTTTAATACATGTTTACGATTGATAGTTTTGTATTGGTATGAGTATAAGTGGTAGTGAGTAGAGTGGTATGAATATATTAATAGTGCTTAGAAACTAAGAAGCATGAAGTTTACAAAAAGACAGTTTATGTACTAGAGTTACATTAACCTATATCCATGGGCGTGCGCCCCTAAGAGGCAATTAGGCAAAGCCTACCCTACCAACTGGGCATTCATTATAACGAACTATGTAATAAAATATCACATTATGTACAAAATATAAAAAAAAAAGTTCAAACTCCTGTTAGAATACTTATAGCAATTTGTTGCTCCCGTGTCACGCAACTAACACTTTACTGGAAGTTACTACAAAGGTTGGAGCTCCGCCGGACAGGCAAGCACTGGACTTGCCTTAAACCCATTGATAATTTTACGCACACATTGGCACATTGGTGCATATTTTCGTGTGTATGAACTGCGCACATGTATAGATTGCAGTAATTTTAGGGCGGTAACTCCTGCGAGTGTAGCTGGGCTGCTGGGCTGTGATTGGCTGCTACAACACAAGGCCAGGATTCAAGGTGGATGTTTTTTAGCCCGCGAAATTCAAATTTCCTTACGTTTTTTGCAATTTGCAGGCCAGTGCTATGGTGTATGTTCAATGTTGATTATAATAAAGATTCCGGGGGGTTATTGGCGCGTATTATTATTATAATAATCAATAATATTATTGTTATTATATTTTACTTCATGGGTGTCGTTTTTGTGGTTTTTGGGGTTGGTGATAATGAAAATGAGGTCAAAATGAAAATCCAAGATGGCGCCGATGAAAATTTTCAGTTTTTTCTTCATGGGTGTCGTTTTCGAGGTTATTGGGGTTGGTGATAATGAAAATGAGGTCAAAACGAAAATCCAAGATGGCGCCGATGAAAATTTTCAGTTTTTTCTTCATGGGTGTCGTTTTCGAGGTTATTGGGGTTGGTGATAATGAAAATGAGGTCAAAATGAAAATCCAAGATGGCGCCGATGAAAATTTTCAGTTTTTTCTTCATGGGTGTCGTTTTCGAGGTTATTGGGGTTGGTGATAATGAAAATGAGGTCAAAATGAAAATCCAAGATGGCGCCGATGAAAATTTTCAGTTTTTTCTTCATGGGTGTCGTTTTCGAGGTTATTGGGGTTGGTGATAATGAAAATGAGGTCAAAATGAAAATCCAAGATGGCGCCGATGAAAATTTTCAGTTTTTTCTTCATGGGTGTCGTTTTCGAGGTTATTGGGGTTGGTGATAATGAAAATGAGGTCAAAATGAAAATCCAAGATGGCGCCGATGAAAATTTTCAGTTTTTTCTTCATGGGTGTCGTTTTCGAGGTTATTGGGGTTGGTGATAATGAAAATGACGTCAAAATGAAAATCCAAGATGGCGCCGATGAAAATTTTCAGTTTTTTCTTCATGGGTGTCGTTTTCGAGGTTATTGGGGTTGTTGATAATGAAAATGAGGTCAAAATGAAAATCCAAGATGGCGCCGATGAAAATTTTCAGTTTTTTCTTCATGGGTGTCGTTTTTGAGGTTTTTGGGGTCGCTGATAATGAAAATGAGGTCAAAATGAAAATCCAAAATGGCGCAGACGAAAATTTTTTTTTGCTATCATTATTTCGTGGCCTGCCCTTCGTGGAATACTACTGCACGCCACTGCCTATATCATAGGAAGTTAACCTAAAACTTTCCAACTTTGTAGCGTATGTCTGACCAAAGTACTAATATTAGCATGAATTAGGAAAAACGAAAATTTTATCAGCCTAGGGTAAGTTAGGAACAGTCACAAAGCCATATTAAAATAGCTCTTCACTTGCTACAAAGAAGACGCTGTAGTCATTCCTTAGACTCACACGAACAGTTCGTCTATTCACACTGTCTCACAAACACATCTCATCAAACACTAACCACAAACAGCAGATTAAGGAGCAATTGCTTTAAATTGTATTAGCCGAGCTGAGCGAGAGCAATCGAGCAACGGGAGAGAAGGAGCGATGGGTGCATGCATAGGGAGCAATTAGACCAATCGCGCTAAGTCAACGGGTGACGTTTGTGTTGCGCTTAATATAAATGCACATGTGGTTGTAATACGTGTTAAGATGGGAATAGAGATTATAATTATAGGTTCTATTGATAAAATTTAAATGGAAGAAAAGAGGCCGGGGCTTCTAAAAATATTTGATTATTAATTTATTTCTGATGATGACATACAAAACCGCAAGAAGTGGGGAGATTTTGAAGAGACCTACTCTCAGAATTGGATGACCCATGGCTGAAGAAGAAGATGTCATATAGATGCAGTTCGCCCAATTAATCAGAATATTATAGACTAATTATAATTATGCTCTTTTTGTAGATGGTTACTTTCGCCGATATCACCGACATAATGGCAGGCCTTATCACATAAGGAGAGCTCTTGTAGCAAACCTTGGTATCTTTTCGAGGCGTTCGACTTCGTCACCAGTAATACCCACGTTTTATTAAAAAGTTTCTAATTCATCTTTACCAAATTAAAAAAAAGCAGCCAAGTGCAAATCGGACTCGCGCATGAAGAGTTCGGTACCATCGTAGTAGGGTAACCCCCTTTAATTTTTATATAACTTTTATTTTTATTGTTTGTGAAGATTCCAGTGTCTGTTATATAGCCTGGTGATAGACAGACGGACAGTGGAATCACGGTAATATTATAATACAGTAGTGTAACTCGGCCGCATGATAGAAATACATGCCTACAGCCGCGCGGTACGTAATCTAAATATCCTTTTTATACAAATAAATGAAATACTTTGTATATTGAATAGGAAGTGTTCAATAAAGATGCGTGTTGTTTTTTGATTGGTAGATTTAATTAAAAAAACATGTTACTCTATTCGCTTTATTTATTAATCCAAACACCTTGTTTTTCGTGAGATAAAAGGAAATACTTATCCATTCAAAAGACACACATTATGTACCTACCTACTAGTAAGTAAAATTATTTTATAGTCTTACCTTTCAGTTTCCAGGTAATTTAAAAAAACTTATGTCTGGATGCGTTATTGACGAATTCATACAACCAAAAACAGCACAATATTTCCTACTCGTCATATTAACTGATTTTCAGAGAAATAATCGCGCGGTTATTGTTAAAAAAACAACACACCGTCCGTCCGACACTGCGGTACAGCCGTGACTGTCTGCGCCCCGAGCGCGCCCCGAGATCGAGGCGCTAGAGTTGGAGTACTGTATTATAATATTACCGTGGTGGAATCTTAGTAATAGGGTCCTGTTTTCATCCTTTGGGTACGGAACCCTAAAAATAAATTCCTATCAGCACTTTATCCAACCGCCAAGTGGGAGCCTCGAACGATGCATTATTGTAATATTGACGATGATGATGTTTTTTATGTTGACAGTTCTACAATCTAGACATAATGATTTATTTGCTCTAAATATGATAGGTTTAAATGTCATAAAATCTGTCAAATTGCATCAATAGATTTCCAACTTTATCGCTGAAGCATATTAGATTCAAGGTTGATTGGGAAAATTTGACAGTTTCGGGTAACTTGAAGTACAATGTAAATGCAATTACACATTTTAGCGTATTATTAACATGTTAGACATTACTGCAAGCCTGTTTTAAATGAGCAGTAAAATAAAACAATAACACTAATGAAAATTCTGCAAAAAAGTAGTTTGCAAGCACCACAATATTCTTTAGTAGACTTTGACTTTCTCGCAATGACGCTAGCCATCCCTCAGGGAAATATGCACGATAATTTACTTTTATCTACACAATGCTTCCCTTAAGTGCTGGACAGAATTCCAGGTGGAATTGCTGCAGTTGCAACATGTATGTTTTTGTGTAGCTGTTATTAGAGTAGTGAGTTATATTTTTATTGTGTTATTATGTTCAGATGTGTTTCGGCGACCGATTTCCTGACATGATTTCTTGTTAAATGGTAAGATGACAATGTATTAGTCAGAGGCCCAAAAAGTCTGACAATCAGTCTTACCAAGGGGTATCGTATCATCCAGTACTAACTGGGTTGTGGAGGTCAGATAGGTAGTCGCTCCATGTAAAGTACTGGTATTCAGCTGCATTCGGTTAGAGTGGTAGCTGACCCCAACATAGTTGGGAATAAATAAAATAAGTAAATATCGCTAACCATACACATAGCGCCATCTAGTGCCACACTAAGCAACGAGGCGTGTCGTGGACACCAGACAGTTGATATACTACATAGTACATAGATAGTCTTTTGTTTGTAAATACATACTTATCATACATATAAACATCCATGAGTCGGAAACAAATGTCCATGCTCATCACACAAACATTTGCCCCTACCGGGATCAGGGCAGCCTCACTACCGCTGCGCCATTCGAAATAAAAAAAAATCAAAATCAAAGCATTTATTTCAAGTAGGCCAGTCACAGGCACTTTTGAATTGTCGAAACAAAGATGAAAATTAAATGTAGCTACAGTCCCAGTCACAAGACATAAAAACTGGGAAAGTACTGTAGTTGCCCATTCCCTAGCGTAGATCTCTATGGAGAAGAACGGGCAAGAAACTCCATGGACTCTTTTAAATCAAAATATTGTTACAAAATCTTGGTTACATCATTCATGTTGAGATGGTATATTATGTTAGAACAATGTAGCAAGAAGTGCACGTTAAAAGTGTCCACAGTAAAAACAAAACAAAAAAATACAATTCAAAAAAGAAAATAATTCATTCAAATAAGCCATGGCAACTAAGAGATGACCAGTCATAACTGACAGCGCCCGTTCACGAACATGACGCATGGATCAGCACCATTCAACTCAACCATTTTGAAGGGAACTAAATGATCCGACACATGCGCCACCATCAGCGAGACATTAGAGTGAGCATGACATACTTTCAACCGCCAGGGCACATTCAAGTCAAGAAAAGACGTAGGTTTCCAGTGATTGATAGCTTTCTAGTACATAATAGTCACACAATATGGGCTATGCGATTATATAATACTAAAGAGATTGAATCTATACAATGCAAAGATAGTTGTACAATCTTCAGCAGCTCCAACAATACCATTTAATGCTATCAATTTATGCGCGCTGTCCTTGTGGAGCAGGACCAGCATTGAGCCAAGCATTTTTATCAGCGATATAATCGCTCAGCTTGTAATATGCTTGCTTACATAGTGTGCGTTTAATGCATGTTTTAAATTTCGTCTCATTCAGTTCAATAATACTTTGTGGAATTTTATTATAGCATCTCAAGAAAGATGAGTCTACTTTAGCGAGTCTAAAGTCATTCAGGTCGTCAATAGGCTTGGCAGATGATGATGATGACCCAAATTAGCTGAAAGGTAAACCAGCGACATGCTCTGGCAAATGTTGCTAATTCAAGCTACACTCTATCACCATTAGTTTCTATGGTGACACGTAATAGCTACCGCATAAGGCTTATGCAAATTAGTTGCACATTTAATTGCGTTCAATTAACGAATTACGGTCTTGCTTTGTCAGGCCATCACTGTTCGCGGTTTGTGTACGTCCTCAACTATTCTCTACGATCATTTGTCAGCTTAGATGAAAAGTTTTGTTGTCACGCGAGACATCCCGCGCCAATAATTGGAACTACGTGAAACTACGTACAAATGAGTGGAACATCGTATGATATTTCAGATGGACTTTATTATAAAAACATTCAGCTAGTCCGTATAACGCCTGAATTCCTGCTGCGCTGATGTCGGTCGCGTATGTCAGTGAAAAATACAGTAGCAACGTACGCGCCCCTGACGTCAGCGTCGCAGTATGGTGCTATATTAGAACACAATATATACTCGTACGCGCGACAGATGTACGCAACCGACGTCAGCGTAGGAGGAATTCTGGCCTAAAGGTGTTCTAAGTGTACACCAACACGGCAAAAAATTTGTGGGACGGTTGATATTTTTGATTTTAATAACCGCTCTAAAACCGTGTGCTGAATTCATGGTACGAGTAGTTTGTGTCGTGATGGCTCTTACATCGTTGATAACATAACATCACGCCTATATACCCTCGAATGATTAGGCAGGAATGTAGTTCATCCACATTTTGCCAGTTATGTCTACGTGGCAAAAAAAAAATCCAGATGGAAATGCCCGTTATGCCTAAACTGGGAATCGAACTCTCACACGCAACAGTAGCAATTGCGACCCTGGACGAACGAGACAGTGACTGAACTCCGTGTCATGTGGTGGAACGAGTAAAATGGTCACATTTCGGTACCAGTGACTGCCTCGTAGGTCTAGTGTTCCCAAGCGCGACTGCTGAGAATTAGGTCCTTGGATCGATTTCAGGGTCGAGCAAATTGTTTTTGCGTTTTTTAACAGGAATCTCTCAGTAGAAGCAATGGAGTCTGGATTTGTGCCCGGCTGACTGTGTGTGGGTGTAAATGTGATGTGGATGGGAATTAATCAAATGACTTCTGAATTCATCAAATGACTTCTCCCGCTCTGGGTGGAGCAGGAGGGAGTGTCAGACTTTTACTGACTAAAACCCATCCATGTTCCTTCATCGCCCTTTGTGTTCCGGGGTTACGGTATCTCTTTCGAACAGTCCCGCAACCCCGGACTGTTAGGCATACCTTAAATGTTCTTTCGGTACAAAAATTGTGTACACCACTCGTAATTTTCCCAACACGTCTATCACAAAAGCACCTACATAATTATACTTAACTCTTTACCTGAGTACCTAGTACTCTATACTTTACAAACAGCAGTTTGTGAGACATCAAAGCGCGCACTTATTCAGCGTCCGTGAATACTTAGAGGCTCCTAATTCCTTAGACAGCTTAGCTTGCTTTGCAAACACTTCTCACCTACCACCACGAGATCATCAACCTACATTTTCAGAACCTCAACTTCGCTTACAACGACATCCATTGCTGGTTTAAACCGAGAAAACTCTCATTGGTAGTAGAAAACCATCAATAGTTTTTGATATGTTCTTTTTATCAGTTTTAATTTGTGTTTTGTCACCGGAGCGGTGTGTTGACGAAGATTTCCCTCAGTACGCAAATCTGTTGTACTTATAATGACTGGTGACGCTTTACACAGGTTCGTGCTTGTCATAAATATTGAAAGTTGATTTTATTAGGGAGGACTGTTAGGAAAGTTGACGGGGTCATTGAGAAAATTGAGTTTTTGTTTTGTAGTACTTACGTAGAACGAAATTGTAGTGTTTTAGGCGGTGAAGCTAAAATGTTAGTATATTGTTAATCTATCGAGATCGATTGATCTCCTTTACGAACAAAGACTGGAATTAACAATAGGCTTGTGTCCTGAAAAAATCTAATTTGTCCGTCAGTTAGATTATCAAATAATATTTGACACGTATTTTTTCTTTTGTTACGTAAACCAAAATTGACGAAGATACGACGCTTTTAAAAGTCTCAATACGTCACGCCGTGCTATAATTTTTAGTGCGTTGTGACGTCACGAGCCCCTACTCCCGAGTTTTGATGCGTTTTATCTTTGTCAATATTCATTGATTTACAAAAACAAAAAATACGTGTCCATTATTTTCCAATACTCTAACTGACGGACTAAATAGATTTGCAATTTATTTATGGTAGTAGCCTAATTAAGGCTAGGTTCCACCATCAATAAATCATTACATATCCATTCCTGCCTGCCTCCATGAAAATAAATGCCTTACCTCTGCTGGGCAAGGCATGGGTTTTTTTTTTGGCTGACTTGCTAGTCTGTGTCATAACACAGACTAAGAACTCAGCCTGTATTGGCCAGATTAGGAATAGATACAGCTATTGATACCAGTTGCAGTATCTATTCTATTCTGTCGGTCTCATCACATCAAACACGTCTGAATGGTAGGTGCTGATTAGATTTGGCGGCGATCTATGGATACTCTTGAAGGACCACATATCGATGACAATGCACTTATGAATAAATAATGGTTATACCGGATAATTTTTTTAAGTCTTTTTCAAAAAAAAAATGGGTAGGTATGTTAGGTGAACGGAGTAAAATTAAGCTTTTGGAATGCCTAGTTTTTTTTACTTTTTCCACAGCTTAGAAAGAAATTGATCTATCATCAAAAAACGCTACAAATGTCAAGTAAACTCTTCATATTAGAACAAAGAAAAAGAAATATAAAATAAAAAAAAAACCTTTTTTTTGCCAAAAAAAATACTAAGTAAGTATGGCCATTAGCTTGTACTCCGTTCACCTATTATACCCATTTTTTTTGGAAAGTGATAAAAAGCTCACCTGTATACAATGATACCTAATAAGGCCAGATCATTCATTTTCGATGATCAGGTTAAGCCGCGCTTGCTTAAGCTGGTCCGTGGATGGGTGACCCATTATATACCGAGTTTTCTCCGTGCCTCGGAAAGCATGTTAAGCCGTTGGTCCAGGCTGATAGTGGTTACATGAAGTCAGTAGCCCAGAAGTCTGACCACCAGACTTACCAAGGAGTCTTACCCACTACTAATAGGTTGTAGACACTAGTGGAGGTCAAATAAGCAGTCGCTCTATGTAAAATACTGGTATTCAGTAACATTCGGTTAGACTGGAATCCCACCCGAACATAGTTTGGAAAAGGCTAGGTAGTTGATGAAGGTTAGATCATTCATTAAAAAGTGATCATATTTGAGAGAACAATCAGTTTTAAGAGGATTTTAATAATATTATAAAAATTCCTCATTAGGCAATCCAAAACTCAAAGAAACGACAAACTCAGCCTTTTAACAATTCTCAGAAACATAATAACAATATTTTCCTCCTTACGCGAAATACAAGAAAACAAAACAAATAAAGTACATTCTAAGCACACAAATCCGGAGGCTTACCACGGTTGCTATTAATATGTTTATTATAACCGCCATTCTTTACTAAGAGGAAATCTCAAGACGTCTTATTGAAATTCAGGCGCCGTACTTATTTCGTACGGTGAATAATTACAGCGAATTTCAGGTATTGAGGTCCTAGCACGAATAAACGACACAAATGTAACGTAAATTTGGACGATTTTTGAATTCAAAATACAACTATTTTACCAACTATACAGGCTGTAAACACGAAGCCGTCAACCAACCATTTTGTAAATCTGTACATCAAACTATAGTTACTGCCAGTTAAGATCGCAATAACGGTCATTGACCCACATAAATACAACAAAGTTCTTAACTTCGAAATCTAAAAATAAGCCAAGTCTTGAATGGTCCATCTTTCGTGATCTTCAAATTGTTTTCTAATGAAAAACGATACGAGGTTCATTTGTTTTGGTTCGTACGAAGGGATATTAGGGACAGGGCAATGACCGCTATTGCGATCTTAACTGGCAGCAACTATAAGAAAGTTTACGCGAATATTATTGCTGGGACTTTTTTTTGGGTGAAAAATTACTTTTTACCGTAGGACCTGTCCTGTCGGTCAATGTAACCCTCTCAAAACATTATGCTGATAAATGAATTCAATAGTACGGAACTCGTGGAGGTGTTTAAAGTAAACATTTTACATAAAAAACATGTGTATTTAATAAAAAAAGTTGTGAAAAAGTTGGAACTTTGACCCCCAATATATATCCGTAACTAGAAGGATCTCAGCCCCAAGTTACAAACATTTTGTATCGATTCTCTTTCTACAATCGTAAACGCCTCGGCGTAAGCGATTGTAGAAAGCGTGAAATTGGTAGCCAAGTTGACACGACTGAGTCGATCGCTCGTTCTCTAATGTCTGTAGAAAAAACCTATACTTCAGTCTATGGTGAGCGTTCCTACCAAAGAGTATAGCGATCAACATTGTATAAACGATAACATTCTATTCTATCATGTTGAACGATGTAAAGTTGTCTACGGATTTTCTATTCGTTTGTGTTGATCACGTGATTTAATGTTGAGACGAATAGCGTTAACGATTGTAGATTGTCAACTTGGCTAAGCCTTCAGGTAACAAGGCTGGAAAAAAAATGAACGCAATGACGGGGAAAAGAGGTGCCTTTCGGCTTCGTTAAGAGTCTTTTTAAACCCTTTAATACAACAACACAACATAATAATTCAACTGTGTACTATATTTATTTTGGTTATTGTTTAGCGACAAGCTGCACTAGTATTCACCTAGGTATACATTTAAAGTTTTAAAACTATGTACGGTAACGGCGAATTTCATGACCGAAACTGAACTCGATTAACACAGTTAAACCCAGTTCAAGAGCCTGTCAGTGCCAATATTCCACATCAAAGATGTCACTAAGAACCCGTGAACATTGTTTAGGTGTGTTGATCACGTTCAGTTCCATTGGTCCTTTCTTTATCGTGTGGTTAGTGCCTAACCTGGTGTCAGAGTTTTTATGCCACCCTTGGGCCTCTGACTTGGCTTTACATGCCGTTGAGAAATATATCTCAGGCATGCTGGTTTCTTCACGATATTTTTCGTCACCTAAGCAAGTGATAATCATACAACAGTTCAGTACAGTTCCACACAGAGCTTACTCAGTTTGTGTGCAAAAGAATATTTTTAACTTTAAAATCGTTTGTATTTAAGTCGCGCGTGCGTGCTAGGAAGCCAGGTACTGACGACGGCTTTTGTATGAGGAAGACGTTTTCAAGTTGACATTGTATTAGTATTTTTGGGTAAAAGAAATTCGATTACGCAGAAGTAATGGGAACGAGATAATAAGAAAATCAATAACGTATTGTTACGTAAGTGGACGTTTGATAGACCCGGTAATTCCTGTTGTTGTTACAAAACAAAATCTAGCTGTTTTGTAGAGCTATAAGTTCACTAGTGTTTTCAAAAGTATTCATCGGTCAGACAAAACTGTTAATCGGTCAGAACCACTATTGACGGGTGTCAGTCGAAATCCTTACGAAATGAATATGCGATTTCTGCATTAAAATATATTATGCTGTTTTAGAACGCCTCAGTTGTAATTACCTAGTCCTAGAATTACATTAGCCGTGTGGTATCCGGCAGAGTAGAATAGAACCAACCCATTACACTCACGGGTGTCGTATAAGGCGACTAATGTCTGAGGCAGAACACCTTGCGCCTCCGTAGAATGGGCAGCAGCGTTTTCTGTTAGTCTTTCATCACTGCGATCTGCAATCCGCCTGCCAAGCGTGGAGATTACGGCAAATTCCTCCCATTATGGGAGAGGCTTGTGTCCAGCAGTGGACGTTATGGACTGTTGTAGTAGTGTAGTAGAATTACATGATGTTTTTCAGAGAGTCACAAAAAACAACCTAACAACCTAATAAGTTTCTAAGTAAATGTTAGTTACCGTTAAAATCGTTTTGAGTTTTTTAAAGTAGTTTTGACTGATTAACAGTTTTGACTGTGACATATACACTTTTAGACTGAATGAATCGTTCGGTGACGGATGAAAACAACACGCCCAATACCTGTAAAAATGCATTCGGCTATTTTAAGGTTTTTTATTACATATCAAACATAACATCACGCCTGTAATCCCCGAAGGGATAGACAGAGGTGTACCTAAATAGTACACCCAAATTTCGCCAGTTATGATTTGAATCCCATGTAATGTGGGCGGGTGTAATGAGGGCGAGCCTATTGCTATCAACCGAGCTCAAATCCAGACTCCGTGGCTGCTACTGAGAAATTACTAATGGAAAAACCCAGTAACACTTTGCCCGACCCGGAATCGAACCCAGGATCTCATGCCAAAGAACTGGAACATTTATAGTAAACCTGCTGGAAAATGAATTCAGTTAGCAATAAAAAGGTTTACTTATTATAACTTCGACCAAGCTATTTGGTTTACATTTTACAATGTAATTTGCATGTTAAAATGTGAACCAAATAGGTTGATCGACCGTACAAGTAATTAAAAAAAACTGACGGACTGCCTCGTTGGTCGACTGCTAAGCCGGCGGCAGTCTCGACAGAGATAACGACAAAATCGCTAACTTTCCAATGCTAATTACTCACGAAAGAATTCAGTTGCAATAATGATGATTGCGAGTAAAGAAAGTCTCTACATCCAAGATGCGTTTCCCGCAAGCATCGTTATTGCAACCCAATTAATTCATTAGTAATTAGCAATCAAAAGTTAGCGATTTTGTCGTTATCTCTGTCGAGATTGCCGCCGGCTTAGCAGTCGACCAACGAGGCAGTCCGTCAGTTTTTTTAAATTACTTGTACGGTCGATCAAGCTATTTGGTTTACATTTTAACATGCGAATTACATTGTAAAATGTAAACCAAATAGCTTGGTCGAAGTTATAATAAGTAAACCTTTTTATTACTAACTGAATTAATTTTCCAGCAGGTTTACTTTAAATGTTCCAGTTCTTTTCGATTTCATCCGTCAAGCCAAACCACAGCAATGACGTAAAAAAACTATATGTTTTCTATGTCACAGAAATATATTTTGAAATTGTAAACAATGAGTTCCTATCTACAAACAAAACACACTCACTTTTCTAGAGAAACCGTTGCCCTAGGCACCGATTTTGACTCAAATATTACTGGCAATAATAATCGTAACATTTCAAGTCAATTCCCCCTCAATACTCGGCTGCCAATACCACACACTAATGGTTATCTTTTCCAATAAATTAGACAGATAAAGAACATGTTGCCAACGAATATCCTTCCTTGAGATCAGTTGGAGTTGAAAGGAACGTTGTAATGTATTAAAAGATGTTTGGGAAGGGCCGTTTTGTTGGGTGTTCTATTTTCAGGATGAAGGGATATAGTTGGGTATGTGACACCTTCACCTATGTGTCCTGGGTTCGATTCCCGGGTCTTTCAGGGTGTTTGCGATGGAACAAAAGAAACACTTTGGGTTTGAATTCTAATAATGAGTTTAATAGTTTAGCAAGTTTGTACGATGATATTTGGAATGATTACTTTAAATTAAAAGATGGCAATTTAACAGAGTATTTTTGGATTTTGGGACGATGCCGGTGTGGCGTTGTATGGTAAGTACTTAGTAAAAAGTATGTCCGGAGGTGTCGCTTGAGAGCCACGATCGCGTGAGAATCGGCTTCGACGATTGGCTGTAGAATAAGACGCGATATTCGGGAGCGGTCATTGGTCAACCGATGCGCAGACATGACGTGATTTTGGGCGTTGATGATTGGTCAAGCAGCGGCGTAGACACAGGGTTATTGGGTTTTAGCAGTATCAGCCACAGAGCCTGGATTTGTGCTCTGTTGATGGCAATAGGCTCTTACCTTATTACATGGGACTTAGAACATTGCTGGCGATATTTGGGTGTACTATTGGGTACACCTCTGCCTAATCCTTGGGTTATTACTGGCGTGTTGTTATGTTTTGTATTAAGTTTTGTGATACCTCTACACTACTAGTATGTTTGTGCATATTTCGCTAGCTATTATTTCTTTACCATATCTATATGATAATGCCATACATGACTAACTCAAACTCAAACTCAAAGCATTTATTTTAATTAGACCATTACGGCACTTTTGAATGTCAAAAATGCAAAAAAAAAAAGAAAAAACAAAGCTACAGGCCCAAGACATAATAACTTGAGAAAGTACTGTAGTTGCCCATTTCCTAGCGTAGATCTCTATGGAGAAGAACGGGCAAGAAACTCCATGGACACTCTTCTAGATCAAAATCTTGGTTACATCATTCATGTTGAGATTACACATATATGTGAGAACGATGTAGAAAGACGCGCACATTAAGAGCGTCCAGAGTAAAAGATTAAATCAACAATTTAAAAATAAAGTAATTAAAATGAACCGTGGCAGCTAAGAGATGACCAGTCCCAACTGACAGCGCACGATCACGAAAATGACGCATGTATCAGCGCCATTCAACTCAACCATATTAAAGGGAACTAAATGACCCGATTATTTTAGAGTTCACACACAATCTTTTTATACATGGACTAGCCTCGTGCCTGTTAGCTTTTCCATCGGCAATAATGATAACCTTCCATCCAAAACTTCATACCTTATTTAACACCTATATATTTCATAAATACGGATATGGATTTCTCGATTTTCATCCAACCGTCGATGAATAAGGAACTTCTCTGCAAATTCATGTTTCTAGACCCAACGGTCCAGGCTGTGCGTTTTCTTTTTAACACGCTTTTACTAGCTTTATCTGTAATTAAATATGTAAAAAAATCTGAATAGTTAAATTTGACCTACTTCCCGGTTTCCGATTGAGCTGAAGTTTTACAAACATGTTTAGTTTGGATGACAATGCATGGTTATTAAAGTAACGTTATTCTAAATCCAAAATGACGGACTCCCAAAGATGGCAGACTAGCTATTTTTGTGCATTCTCATGATATGAGTATAGAATACGAGAAATAAAATGACATCATTCCAAAGTGTGCTTATGAGTTTTTTTTTTGTTTAAACTATAATTAGGTATTATTCATTCGATACAAAGAAATGCATATTTATTGGATACAACAAAACAAATAAGCAATGATCACATACAGCCCTGTATGTGTATCGCCCTATCAGCAACCGTCATATTGTTCTTACAAAACATAAACACAATCAAGCAAAAGTAACCCTTAAGGGCTTCTAAATAACCAATCATACTTCGCTGACACCAGAGCGTAAACAAAATTAATAATTCAAAATTTTGCCGAAGTTGATCAGCAAACATTTGAAGGTTTCCACATCGGTTTGAAGAGTTCACGAACTTTGTACATACATATTATTATTGTAATTATATTCCAGCAAGAAAATTTGAAAAGCTAAGAATGAAATATTGCGGTTTTTCTTTTGTTTTGTACACGTACCGTTGGTCTACACTGTCGTATGAGAACTTGAGAAATAACAAAAGGCAACACTGATACTTTGCCTAAAAATGTTCCTGAAGTCCAAGACAAAGAGTCATTGATATTAATGTGGAAAACATTAAAAATTCAATTTAAATAAAAAACAAGCTTTTTTAAATTAAAATTAGATTTATCTATCAAAATTGAACGCGTATACAAATTTTCATGTCCGTTGTATTAACCGTTGGGTTCTCTCGTGAGACGATCCAGGCTGCAGGATCAAGTCGTGTCTGTCATAAAAATGTATTGTTATCAGAACCTGGAGAAATGGAGGGAGCTGGTTTGAAATTCAGTTACAAGATTTGTCCAATACATTCTAACTAACAAGGCAAGTTAAATAAAACGTTTATTTCAATCGTGTTTGAAGTCACTGTAAAATAAATGAAACGCTTTGGAATCGTTTCTAGTTTCTCAACACCCGTCAAACAGAAACACAACAAAATTAAGTAAAACCATTGTAGGTTCTGTCCCAGGCGTGTTACTTCACAAGAATCTCAACTACTCACAACCAAAAACCAACTTCAACCAACTCTGCAGACTTACTTGTAAAGTGCAAACAGAGAACCCTCTTGTCACAATCGATTCACACCTTTCCCATGTTAAAGGCGAGATTTGGATAGGACATCATTCGCATTGAGTCGGCTCACAGCCCGGCCACGAGATACGCGCTAAAGCGATGCGCGTCTACAGCGAGCGACGGCGAGTGCGGGAAAAACAAGTAAAAAATAAAAAATAAAACAAGCTTTCAAGAAAAGTTCGTAACTACTATTTAAGTCAGATTAAATAGCTCTCAATTTGAAGTCTAGTCATAATAATTATTATTAAGTTTCTTGTTATTTTCTTTTTAATTTTTGGTATTTGTTAAAATATTTATTTTATCTGTATATGTGTAATAATATCAATCTAAATCTAAATTCTCGTTAACAAGAAGTTTTTAAGACATTATTTTGTACCTTAACACTATGTTTTCCTATTTAACCCAAAGGTTGACTGGTAGAGAATGCCTTGTGGCATTCGGTCCGCTTATGTACCACTATTGTACATGAAGTTTATATAAATAAATAAAAATAAAATATGAAAATAGACCCTAAACGAAGCAGAAAGGCACTTGTTCTCCCCGTCATTCATTCATCATCTTTTTGTTCTGGTCCATACATAGGGTTACGGAGATATTGGAGGTCATAGTTCCAACATTTTCACAAGTTTTTGTTTCAAATACTAGTTTTTAAGGTCATAAATTTACTTAAATACCTCCATAACACGTTTACTATTAAATAGCGATATTTTTTGCGTAAAGTTACTTAGTTTGATGTACAGAATGCTTGGTTGACGGGTTTGTGAAGGGCTCGTTTACATCCTGTATATGCCCTAAGCATTTTCCTTCATTAGTTTTCTGTCGCAACACACGTGACGCTTGAGCGTGTGCCCGGGGCATCAGAACTACGATCGCAGACTCGACAAACGCAGAAACAAAGTGCGAATGCCTTATTTATGGCTTGGTACTCTATCACTCGTGCCACGTTCGGGAATGATCGGCTGCCGAATGGCCCGTCCATGGAATAGCAAAGAACCTAACAAATGTGGTTGAATCCGTTCAGGTTGTGACAGGTTTCAATCATTCGATCGATTGAATATTCATCAGCATGCGAACATATTGCTACCAGGGTGCGGCGCTGCGGTTTAAGTATGGGTTAATTCGATCGATCAAACAGATAAGGATAGACTACGGCTTCGGACCGCAGAATCTGTCAGAAAATTTCAGAAGTTTCTGTCAGTGTTTGGTGTCCGCAGCCGGTCTGAAAACTGTCCGAAACGTTTTGACAGAACCTTAAAACACGTAACATAACATCACCCATGTAATGCCCGAAGATTTAGGCAGAGGTGTACCTATACCTAACCACATTTCGTCAGTTATGTTTTTATACCATGTAATAGGGGTGAGCCTATTGCCATCACACATAGACTCCGTGGCTGCTACTGAGAAATTCCTGGTGGCAAAACCCAATAACACTTTGCCCGACCTGGGAATCGAACCCAGGACCTCATGCTCAGTAGTCGCGCTAAAAACTAGTGTATAAAATGCCCGAGGATTCATAGCCGAATTTCTTACCCAACACAAAATAAATCCCACACAAGAACCAACTCCTACATTCCTCCATTCTCCCCGCTTCCTAACACGAAACTCAAAGATCACGTAACCGAAAATTAATTATTCCTCATCCGTACAAAAGATCAATACGGACGTTTTGTCCAAGTTCGGTCAGAATGCAATTCAGTTCCGACAGAATTCCGAAGCATTTTATGTACCGGACAAGTTTTGCCGAGACTTGGGGGCTTTCTTAAAACCAGTTTATTTGTGTAGCGTCCGCATAAAACACATTTCCCGTGGGCACCTCATGGTTCGAAATGGTGCTGCGTTTGAAATTCGCTGGGGTGTTTGGTCGAGTAAAATGTTTAAGTGAATATTGTTCAAGAACTACTGTGCTACATATTTTGGCGTAGATACAATAACGATTATACAATCTGTCTATTTGTGGCGGTACTTTCATATAAGCCTAAAAGCTTGGCTTGCCCTTACAACATATACTCTACATAGTGTTAGGGTTTCTGAACAGTCTGCTATGAGCTTGCCATATTGTTGGCCCCTAGGCACGCTACTGCTATCTATATATGTAAGTTCTTTCTAAGATTTTAAGTTTTGTTAGCTACCTCCTCGTTATTAAACGAAAGTCACTGTAAAAAAGTTATTGAAACAAGGAATAAATGCTATACAAAGGAAAAAGTAATTTATAGGGTAATAAGTTTCCTCAACAAAAATGCTAATATTATAAAGCTGAAGAGTGTGTTTGGTTGAACGCGCTAATCTCAGAAACTACTGGTTGGAATTCAAAAAATATGTTAGTGTTGGATAGTCCATTTATCGAGGAAGGTTACAAGCTATATTGTGTGACGCAGACGAAGTTGCGCGGGTCAGCTAGTACAAAAATATACAACCAAAAAGTAGCAACTGTACTCTCCCAGTAATATTTTAAACAAGCAAGTATACTACCTCGTTCAAAGCAACCATCACCATCCATGCATGCAGTTTTGAAATTCCGTATTTCTGTCTACACTTCCCCAGATCTGAGGTTATTTATATTTCTTACCGCTGATGTATTTCCATTCGCTATTCAATTACAGCCTCATGCGATTATTTATAAAATCATTTCCTAACAGCAGCGAAATGGGGGAGATGGAGTATGTACGAGTATTTGGTAGTTTACTAGGTACAGGATAGTTTTTATGCGGATAATGACGTTGAACGTGCAGTGTAATCTAGGAATCATATATTTTGTATTCAAGTCTTTACAGGGTTAAATCAAATTAGCTGACTAAACTCAGACGTGATAGTTCTTCGGGTCACACAAAACAAAAATCCAAGCTACTTCCGAGAATTTCCCGATAAGAACTATAAACGCTACATCATCAATTTAAACAAGCTAAAAAAACTTATAGAAAATATAAATAAATCAAACTTTGGAACATAGGTGTGACATATTTTTTTGTATTATTCTCTGCAAAACTATTTAATTGTTGCATAAAAATAACTAGTCCGCCATCTTGAATGACGTCACTTAGCTAACCACGCATTGTCATCAAAACGAAACCTGTACGCCTAATGTCAGATAACTGTTTTTGCAAGATTGGATCTTAACAAACATACAAACATTGCAAGTTAAATAGAGGCTTGTAAAAATCAACATATACAGCGTGGAGATTTCAATACGACATTTGTAACTTAAGACGGTTATTTTAAGTGCGAAATTGGACGCTTGAAAAACGAAAAATTTTGTGACTACCTATCCGTACCCCATACCTACCTATAGAAGTGATTAAACAATGATCCTGATTGTGATTAATAATTTGAGTAATAAATAACACGCGGGTGAGAGGTGCCTGATTATTCGGTTAATAATCTGTGATTCAGTGTTATTGTTTTTACTGAGCATTAATAATAATAATGGCGCCAAAAGATCAAGTCGCTACAGGACTGCACTGTTGCCGCTCTTAACACAGGTTAATGAACCAATATTTATAAATGCTGTTCTATTTTGTTTTCAGTTTTATGCCATTTACCCCCGAATACTGAAACGTCACTCAAAATTTAAGTAGTACTTATATTTAACAGAAACTCAAAAGTGACGTTTGGCCATACGAAATTTAAAATTTAGAAGCTGCTCAAATGTTAAGCAGCCCTTATATTTTGAGTGACGTTTCAGTATTCGGGGGTTAGTTTGTTAGATTTTTTTTTGTCATTTTTGATGTTAGGATTTGTTTGATGGTTTAGAATTATTCCTATATACTAGTATTGTCCGTGTTTTCATTTATTGTCGTATTATTGTCTCCACTCTGTATATACACACCGATATTCAGAAAAGCTAAATATCATCTAAATATACGAGTATAAGTAACTAACTCATGCCCGCGGCTTCGTCCTCGTGAAGTTCCGTAATTGTCCCACGGGATCGTACTACTGGGATAAAAAGTATACAGTGTTAATCCAGGTTATAAACTACCTATCTGTGATCCAAATTTCATATAAATCGGGTCAGTAGTTTTTACGTAACATCCATCCATCGTCACAAACATTCACATTCGTAATATTAGTAGATAGTATGAAGTATTACTACATCACTTAAATTATTCCCTTTAAAACCGTCCAGCACTTACATTTCCTGATACCAATACCTCTCCACAAATTTGCGAGGCGGCCTTATGTTTAAGTAGGTCGATAGTTGCCAAGTGGATCCCTAATTAATCCCGTTTGTCCAGTCTAATGGGCCCTGCGAGGATTTAGGGTAATATCCTGTTACATCTATATGTGGGGCTTGATGCCTTAGTTGGAGTAATAGAGGGGGCTTAGAGGTTTCGGGTTCTGTAAGATTATAATGAGGATCTTTGTGAGGAAGTAAAGAAAAGAACGGTTTGTTGGGAAGTGTGTCACGGTCAAATCTATACAGCTACTACTGCAAATAGTTTTACAGTCCAAATAGACAGTCAGTTTTTAATCTAAAACAAATTATATCACTTTTCGAAACGCTTATTTGGAGTTTCTATTGAATAGCCTCAACCCGTATCACAAAGGACTAAGTTCATATAATTGGTGAAATCTTTGTGTGTATGGGTATAAATATGCTCTTTGGGGGATTACATTTGTGTGTGTATTATTTAAGTAAGGAACCGTATGAGCTCTCGATTAAACTTAACATTAGAAAGAACACGCTTTACTCTTCTTGCAAAATCAAAACATACACTCAACCACCAGAAATCATTGAAATTTCCCAAATCTCATAAAAACATTCCTCGAAACTCGAACAAAATATGAAAAGGCAACTTCTTGCAATCCCTCCAAAAAACTGCTTAACAAAATTGCTTCACGGCAAAAACTTTTTGTAACCCAAGTGGCGTACGATGAAATAACAGAAATCGGAAAAATAATTCCGGACGCATTTGAACAGATGGAAATTTTCTTCCCGTTTGATAAAACAAATAAAGGACAAGTTGGGAAAAAGGAATTTTCCGTCTGATAGTGTCTGTCTGATTATTGGCGTTTGATTTCATGAGACGGAATTATTCTTAAATTCTGTCGTCTAATGGGGTGTAAGAGATTTTGATCGAGGTTAGCGCCAAAACTCTAGACAATTTGACTTGGGTCTGTCCTGAATCCTGATTTGGGAGCAAAGACGTTTAAATATACATACTTACTTAAACCTTTTTGGCCAGATTTCTTAATTGTAAAAAGTAAAGTGTCAGTACTGAGACGTTTCGAGTTCACAAATGCCGACTCATTCGCCTATAGAGCAATGCTTGACACACGCTAGAGAAACACAAACAGCTGTTTAAAGCCTTTTAATACTTTGAATGATTTCTAATAAGCTAAGGCTTGTTAGAAATTATTTAGTTAGTGTGCCTTTTCATGAGTAAATATTCAAAACCATTTCGTAATTTTTTGCGTTTTAATGATAGTTGCAAGACTCCACTGAATCCGAGAAGAACAGGGCGGGGGTGTGGCGACGCTTGGGGGAGGTCTATGGCCAAAGTAGTTGTCTTACGGCTGTACAAATTCAAATCACTTGTGCCATTATAGGCAAAAATGAGACCAACTTGTGATGAGATAGGATAGCAAAATAAATTAAACTTTGAAAAAAAAAACAAGTTCTTAATAAAATTAAAAGAAAAAAAAAATTGTTTTATTATCAACATTTAAAGCGTATACAAAGAATAGGATCAAGTCATGCCTGTCATAAAAATGTATTGTCATCAGAACCAAATGTGTGTGCAAAATTTTAGCTTAATCGGTCCGAGGGAACTGGTTTGAAATTCCGTTGCAAAATTTAACCAATACTAACTAACTAACCAACCAACTAATTGACAAGTCAAGTTAAATAAAAGCGCAGTACAGTCTACTCGTATAAAGCTTCAATTTGAGACTATAAATCGGACTGATCCCTAAATAAAACTTGCATAGTTCATCCTCGTGGCTACTGAATCTGTCCGCTATCTATAATCCGATAAGTTGAGGCTTTGTCTCTATTATTTGCTTGCTGTTCTGACGGTCCGGACCCCCGGAAGCTGCAGCAATACAATTTATATGAAAACCCGGTCGCTGAGGTTAGGAATGTTGGTATTGACGTTTGCCAGTGCGCATTGACATGCAAGATTCACTGGCGAGCCCCAATGGAAGGCAACTACAGTCCTTTATATCTGTTATTTTACGTCCGACGGCAGCAATCTAACAGGAACGAAGAGGATGGCGGGGTTTCAGTTCAATCGCTTCGTTCGCTCTATAGACCCCGCCATCCCCTTCGAACCTGGAGGATAATAAAAATTACTGTGGTTTTGATATACCTGTCAGTGGTAGCAGCACAATAGCATCCTTATTGTAACTTAAGTAATAGTTAATGTGTTATCAAAATGCGAAATCACTGTTAGTTTGACTTATCCGCCTTATTTTGAGTGTTTGAATTTAAACTCTAAGAATAATTGACGATGTCAAAGTACAATCGATTTAATTTAAGTGCCACACATCTGTTTATCTGAATGTCTTACATGTAGCCATTCAGATAAATAGCCGGTGGCCCTAATGTTAACCAGCTTTAGGTACTCCATTACCGATACTATAGTGGAGTCTCTAATCATATACCCACGTAACTTCAATGAAAATCCATATTCAATAGAATAATATTCTAAAGGAGAGGAAGCTTGTACACTTGGAAGGCAGGGAAACACGGAAGTTTACGTCCGGAGTGGGTACTCCGGTTTATAAACAAGTCATACGAATAATTAGGTGTGGGTACACCTAATTATTCGTATGACTTGTTTATAAACTTTGATATCGATTCAATTTATTTATGTTTACATCATCATTGATGTAGATAATGAACACTTGTAATGTTTATCGTCGAAGTCTTAAAGGTTCGAAATTAAACATTGTTTTAATCATCCTTTATGAATAAACTTATGATATTTATCGCCCTTTACTTGTCATGCGGCATACGACATTGGAAATATTTCGTATCATACGTTAAAGGAGACCTAACATCGTGCCTGTAATTACCAAAGGTTAGGCAGAGGTAAACCTAATAGTACATTTCGCAAGATATGTTTCAAGTTCCATATAATAGGGGGTGGGCTTATTGCCATCAACCGGGCACAAAACCAGACTCCGTGGTCGGTACTAAAAAAAATCCTTATAGACAAACCCAATAACTCTTTGTCTCGAATCTAGGACATTGATTTTAATCGTCATCGCATTTAAAATTTGGAGATGTAGCCAAGACATGGGTACCTCTAAATCAAAGCAATCGTCCTGCAATTTGCCTGAACCAATTTGTCTTATCGTTTACGTATAAGTCAGTATCCGTGTCCGTACAAGATTGACCGATACTTGACTCACTAGATTCAAAATCAGGTCAGACAAAATTAAAATCAGGTTAAGCTTAAGTTAATACCCCAGATATATATACTAACACTAAAAAAAACAGAAAAGAGGATATTCTAACGCCCACTAAAGCTAAACAAAGAAAAAGCACGTACGCGCTTTAAAATTGCAGAGTGTTTTAAAGAGACAAATTGCCTCTCCATCGGCACCGAATTGGGCGCATTAGCCTGCCTTTCTCAATCTAATCGACCTACTCTGGAAGACGAATTACTGATACGTGTTGGCTTATTTTTAGACAGAATCTTTGTGCTTGTTTTCCGCTTGGGGGTAGGCAGAATTAAGCAATTTAGGATATAGAAAGAGAAGTGGTTATTAATTAGGAGTTTTTAATACATTACTAAATGATTAAAACTACCACAAAATGATTAGCAGTCAATTAAAAGGATAACACTTTTGCAAGTACCTCATGGGTAGGTATTTTAAAAAATCCTCTCTGTTATGAAAGAACGCCACTTTTTAAAAGGTTTTAAAAGAGAACCTCGTTGCACAATTTTTATGGACCGAAAAACTTGTTGCTAGATTTTCCAGAATATATTTTTATGTGAAAAACATGAGACAAAAAGGTTTTACTCATGTCTCATTAACCTTGGCGCAAAAAGGAATTTCGTGAGTTTGAAGTTCTGGCTTATTCGTATGTGTAAGAAACCATCACACCTCCGAAATGAGTCGGGAATAATTTTACTGCAATATTTAATTATTTGTTTTAGTACTAACTAGCTTTTACTCGCGGCTTCGCTCGCGTTATTTTAGAATTTGACAATCAATTCGCACTACTAAAGTTTCTATAATTATTACACTGTATTAAGGACGGTAAGTAAGGAATTACGATGGAAGCTCTAGTAGAAGCCCGAAGTCGAAGACTGGAGGGCTTTCTGAGTCGAGGTTCGTAATTCCCGTACCGCCCGTGATACATACAATGATTTTCAGCATATTTGCGAGTAAATAAATGAAATTATAGGGCAGAAAAACTTAATTTAATTCAAATATATTTTTTTTATAATTATGTTAATTACAGCTTTACTACACAAGTCAGCACAACTAATATTACGAAATTCGTGATTTTTTTTCTAAGCGGATGGCGGGCTTTTAACCCACACCATAGATAATACAAATGTTTCGTTCAGAAACATTAAGGGCAAATACGCATAAAGCCATGACGGTGTAAAAGTAATTTGTATCATCATTAAATCGTGTTAACAATCTTAAAATTAACAAATCAGTTTAAAAACGATCAGCCGTGCGAATATGTGTACTCACTTGTTCATAGAAGGATGTTTTTCTTTAGCACGACCACGCCGCGCGTTTTGTTTCATCGAATAAAATGAACGCAACGGTCACGTGTTGGTGCAACGTTTTACTGACAAGCCTTTGCCCAGCTGTGGGATGAAGCGAGCTGAAAGTATCAGTATACATAAACAATACTATTACCTCAGCATCTTATCACAATCCACAACAACCAAGGCTACCCAGCATCCTCTTTCCAAAATCCTTTTAAGAATAAAAGAGCTCGTTTTTAAATATTTGTGGCCATCCATCATTGAACAGCGGTACATACAATGGTCCATTATGGGATATTCGGAGCGGCCGGTGACCCGACGTCATTAGAGCTCGACGCTCTCGCATCTGCAAAAAGTTTTCCTTCATAAAACAGAGGTGGGGGTGGAATGGTGTTGGGTTTAAAGTTTTTTGGTCTAAGTGAATTTGAATACTGCATTCTCTTTTGTTCTATTGGTCAGATGAATCCAAATGAGGAAAAAGGTAGTTTCACACAGCAGTTGTTTTTTTTACCTTTGTTATAAACTCATTTTGTCGAGAATGACTGTCAGATTTATCGAATGGATTCCTACGTACTTGCACTGCTGACCCGACATAATTATCGTTTCTATCATAACCTGAATTGCGATATAGACAGGTCTTCCGTGTATTTCCGTTTTTTTCGCAGGTATGGAGCGTTCTTGTTAAAGTTATTTAAACAAATTGATAAGTTACCTTAGAACGGGTTTTTTTTTTTTTTTTTTTTTTTCTTTTTTTTTTTTTTAATTCTTACTCCTCTGACTGAAGTCAAAGCCTGTGTTTACTTTTTTTTAATTTAGCAAAAGGGGGAAAAATCCGTCATGGACGCCTGGGAAGGGAGGACCCAGGCAGTGCCGGACTGTACCGGCTAAAAAACCGCCAATTGCTATTCTTTTTTTCTTTTTTGGGCTGTGCCGCTTGGGCTTATGCTCTTTTTCTAAATCTTAACGCTAAACAATGTTTACCATTTACCCACCACCTTTACAACTACAATTTTTTATCTACATTATGTTATTATGTTTCTTATTCTAACTTATATTTTAGGTTACGTTTACAACTACTTGCTTATTATTCTAACTATTACAATTAGTTTATATAATGTCTACGATATTCCACAATATCATATTATTATACTATTATCTATGTCTTATTTCTATCTATTACTTTATATAACAATTTTAAACAGTAATCTAAAAACTCCTGCCTGTATCTTCCTATCATAATATCTTTAATGTTCTCTACCGTTAAGCTTGTGTCTATTTTGTGTTCTATATTATACCTATCCCTACAAAACACTGGGCATTCTAGTATTATATGGGGGACGGTCTCGCTGACGTTTGGATCACATATACACGCTGGACTAGCTTTGCATTTAAAACGATGCAGATACTCCGATATTCCTCCATGGCCAGTAAACAATTGTGTGCTTTGACAGGTTGGCTCAAACTTTCTTACGACTTTATAGGCAGTGGCCACGTTTGGAAGAAACATTTTGGTGATTTTTGCAACTTCGCCTAACTTCGCCCTTAGAACGGGTTAGAAGTACTAGGCTAACATAAATTTAAGAAGGTAATTCTATCTACATCGGAATTCGGGTTATGATTGGAACGATACGTCGGGTCAGATTAGGAAGAGGGTTACGTTCGGAATAATTTTCTTTTTTTTCAAGTTCCTAACCTAACCCTGGACCGGGTTAGCATTTCGGGTCAGGTTCGGAATAAACCCGTTATTATAATCGTATTGTGATACCATTTTTGCATCTCGGAGGCAGCATTTACTTATAAGAAATTGTAATTTATCTATGTTGGTAGATTTCTGATAAAAGTTGCGTGTGCTCCAATAATTTCCTACTCGCACCTTACTATACACACAGTAGACAGACACATTAATTACTTATGTGCTAAAACTAAAAATGAATACATAGAGCATTGAATAATATTCTAAGACTAATCGCACTAACGCAGTATTGTTTTGTGTATCAAGTTTAATTCAGAAAAAGAAGTGCTAACAACGATTCCACGCCACCTATGTGGTCGAAACAAACGCTTTCATTTCAGCAGGTTTTCGTCCGCTGTCGAAACTTATTTGCATAAGTAAAACTGGGAAATGAAGCGACAAATGCATAGCTCCCAAGTGACTCTTTTCGCGAGCCAAGCAAGCCGAGCAATTCGTACGATGCGGACAGGTGGACGCTTACCTCAAAGAAGTTTTCTTTTTAAAACATGTACATAAAGACCAATTCCAGCCATTTTTTGACGTTCCACACATTACACAAACTTCCTTGAAAAGTGGTTATACAACACAAAGTCACGTACTGCAATATCGGAGTTCAGTAAAAAGATAGCAATACTTGTAACTACACACGCTTCCTCAGTTTCTTGCAATTTACTACAATGTAGATATAAACAGCTGTTGCAGAAAACGTTTATGTTTCTTTCTCAGAATAGAAAGAAAGTTCTATAAGGTAAAATGTTCTGTGAGAAAGCAAGTAAACATTACTGAGAAGACTGTAGAATATTAGTCACTATGCTATGTTTGCGGCGAATCAATGAGGGATTTTCAGATTTTGTATGACACCAGATGTCGCTACGTAGGCGTCTAGTAACTGTCAAATTGTACAGAATTGTATGCTAGTGAAATTTTTTACCGATATTTCATCGTATTTGGACTGTTTGACAATATAAATATGGATAGCTAGCTACTTTTCTTTGTCCGTATCAAATAAAAGTAGCTGAACTAAAGATTAAGCTTCATAGTACTGCAAAAGTCAGTGGTACAAGGTAAAACTTAATGAAAGGTCACATTACTAAAAGGTAACTTATGCGGCACAACACTGAGGCATTTTATTAATGATATAAAAGATAATTAAATGAAAAAATAATCGTAAAGTACAAGAAACTCGTGTATTTTGATAGATGTTTAGACCTTACACCAGTGCTGCCACCTTGTGGTTTTGTAATTTCAGACTCAAACCGTCATTACTGAATACCTGCACATGTCTAAATTAGGAATTACTAATGATAGTTTACCAACCCATTATTTTCTGTAATTGGGTTGGCGTTCTTTTCCTCGCTGAAATGCTATATCTGACTGTCTCGACTTCCTCGTAGGCCGAGTGCTTGCAAGCGCGACTGCTGAACATGAGGTCCTGGGTTCGTTTCCTGTGTCGGGCAAAGTGTTATTGGATTTTTACCAGGCATTTCTCAGTAGCAGCCATGGAGTCTGGATTTGTTGTTTGTTGATGAGGCTTAAAACATAACGCGAAATGTCCCGTACTATTAAGTACTCGGCTGCTTAAACTTTCGGGGATTACGTGATTAACCGTGATTTTATGATATGAACGCTCTTTCATAAGAAGGCATCTAATATTTATTCTGCTTTTTATGATACCTAAAAATAAAGAAGATGCGTGATACCGAACTTGATCAGAAAATGCAGTGACTTTTGCAATATGCCATTGAACCCTTTAAAACTTTTTGTACCAAGTTTCAGCATACGAGCCCCGTATTGAAAGTAAGATAGAAAGTAATCAACAACTACGCTTTGGATCCAATACATTTCAAGCAAACATACATTCCTTAATTGAGAAATGTACGCAATTAATTCTTCACGCTCGACAACCATGCAAAACAAATAAGAAAACATTACATTTCGCAACAAGCAATTCAAAATGTATGCTCCGATTGTTCCATTCAGGATAATAATGTCGCATTTCTAGTTTTAAGCTCAACCTCCTTAAAAAAGAAGCCAGAAACTGAAATATAACCCCTGTATTTCAGTTGCTCGTAATAATATAATATTCTGAATAAATCAGAATTCATTTTGCGTATGGCCCCGCTATGAATATTTACGACAAACGCCCATTAAACTTGCATTTTGGGTTTAATTTCTTTATTTATTAATGGGTGCGTTATTCGGTAACATTGTTGTTGGGTTTTCTGTGGCTTTCACTATAATTCCCGCCAAACCGTCAGCAACCCAATCTGGGCGCCAATCAACGCGCGCCAGTTTAAAAAAGTTCCCGACGCACCCACGCCGGAGAGCGCAGCGCTAATGTCAGTCGCTTCACGGAACGAGCCGAGCGTGCCTCCCCGTCAATTGCATGCGCTCAAAAACGAACAAAACCTAAAACCTAATCGAGTTATTAAATAATAATAATTCTCTAACACGGCCTAAACCTTGAAAACCCAAAAACCATCAGTCCGTCCCGGGACGAGTCGGAGCAGCATCATCATCCAGGATCCTGGGCGCAGAGCTGGTCGGCGGCGGGTAAGTGAGGCCACCTATTTCAATTATTCAAACTATTAACTACAATTGTGTTATCATTATCATTATCAGTGTACAGGAGTCAACTGCTGGACATTTCCTGTCAACCCTCAGTTTCTTGCGGCTACCACTCATCCTGAGGCGATCTTCACATCACCTATCAAAATCTGCCTTGCGTTTTTCCAACTATATGAGGAGCGACTTCCTGCCTAACCAGATGCAGCTGAATACCAGTATTTTACATGCAGCGACTGCCTATCTGATCTCCGCAACCCAGTTTCTAAGTAACAACCCCTTAGAAAGACTAGTTGTTAGGCTTTCGGGCTTCTGACAACTTATAACGACTGTCAAAGGTCTAGTAATGACAGCTGGGCGACCTTTCCAATGCAAAGAGAGAGGGCCACAAAAAATAGTTTCAAATCCACGGACTCACTAAGGTCAGTTCATAATGCCAGTGTTGTTACATCATTTACCTACTAGTTCTTCCTCACTTTATCGCATTTTGTTATTAAAAGCCGATGCCAATAAACTTTTACTACAAATTATAAATTAGACGAAAACATAGTTTTGTGTCTCACGTCTTATGACGACAGGCCGTGTCGGCGGCGCGTTCGTGTTCCACGCGCGCCTCAAAGAGAGTCAGCAAAAAAGAAGGTGTCCGCAAGGACCGATGCCTGCCGGGGTCGCGGGACTGTTCGAAAGAGATACCGTGGCCCCGGAACACAAAGGGCGATGAAGGAACATGGATGGGTTTTAGTCAGTAAAAGTCTGACACTCCCTCCTGCTCCTCCCAGAGCGGGAGAAGTCATTTGATGATTTCCCATCCGAAAAAAAAAAAAAAAAGGGGCCAAGTTCTAAGATATCAGTTTGATAAACAGACAATTAATCTATACTGAATAGAATAGATCCGCTGAAACAGACTAATATAGTAACGACAAAATAGAAAATTGGTTACTTTCATCAGCCTATTTCTGCGCGTACGTGTTGAAAACCAAAGTAAACCTTAACAGTCTAGAAATAAGTCTGATTTCGCTACATTTATTCTAGAACCTGATAAAGTATACTGTCAAAACCTACGTCAGATTAAACAAAGCCACACTTACTTAAAAATCCCCCACCTGAATCAAAAACAGACTCTAAAGTTCTAAACTAAACTTTAAAATCCATTACCTCTAATACCCCACACCGTTTCACAGCCACTGAACATAAACAGTAATGTAAATAATACCTAATAAATACCCATACACCGCACGTTTGCGTAATAAAGGTAATTCTCTAGTATTTCCACGCGCAACCGAGCTAGTTTCATGTAACTGCCGAGACAGTGTTGCCACTAAATAGGTAAGCGCAAAAGGTCGGATCCAAATAAAAAGTGAAATTAGCCGCGCATATAAAAATATGTACGGTGATCTAAAAGCAAAATATAATCACGATTTACGGGCTGGTTTACATTGATCCAGTATTTCAAGCCAGTGGCAACGTCAGGTCTATGCCGGATGAATGTACACTCTTTTCCAACCAGACTAGCATCTAGTATCCAATGATATATTCAGCAGCCGCTATTTTTTTAATCCTGTGATCGCTTCCCGCACCTTTCCACTGTTGTGTCACTCGACCCGTGTAAAAGCATCACTGGCATGTAACTGTAGAACAATATTACTGTGAATAACTACTGGTTTGATGTAAAAAGCGTTAATACATTATCCTATCCAGCGTCATTGGATTCCAATACTGTATTGCAATACTAGATCAATCTAAATAAACCAAAAACCCCGCCGCTCACCACACACCACTCACTGTAAGTAGACGCGTGTATCGTACATACGTGTCTCCGGGTAGAATTGCTGTATAGACCTGACCTTCTGCACTTCTCTATTCCACGTAATGGCAGAGACAGTGTCGTTACGCGCAACAAAAGGGATTTTATTCAAATAGTTTCCGTCTGGCGTTGGGTTTATATTGAAATTCTTGTGGGCGAATCTGTGTTCTTTTTTTAAAGTAATTTGAAAGTTTCTAAGTGTGTCTTGAAATGAAAGTGGGTAAAGTTTTTAGTATTAAGTGTTGAGTTGGTCGAATTTCATTTTGGCATTTGACAGGAGAGTGAGAAATAGCCTGCGTGGTGGTTCTGGGCGCGCATCGTGGATCATGGCCTAATTCCTCTCACAGAGAGTCCCTTGTCCCTAGCTGTGAGAACTTTTAAGGCTCATTGTGCTATGGGGCTGATATTGGTTTATATGGGCATGAGGCCATAGTGTGGGTACTTAGCTTATTTCAACAGATTTGGCATTTTGTATCAAAATGTAATCGTCCAGCATTAAGCTATTACTACTACGTATATAGAAGACACCGCGAACAAAATCTGTGCTCCGTTCAAATGTTGTCAGCTGGCTGCAATTCACTCAGTCGCTTGCTCGCCACAGCATTATATATACGGGGATGGCCGCCCCCCGCGCGCCCCACACTGCGCACAGATTTTGTTCGCGCTGTCTTCTCTGTACGGAGTAGTAATAGCTCAATGTCGTCCAGCCTATTCTTGTTTTCTAAACTTTAGAATCTTTCAAAAATACCATGTTTAGGTATCCGACTTAAATTTGATGGTAATAAAAAGCCATTTACTAATACATTATTCATTAAAAATGCAACATAAACACATACCAATGCATCTCAACATGTCCTGGGTTAAGAATCCTTCTCAATATTTCGTAGGACGCGCGAAAATTTTTCAATCTACCCTTTTTGTTGGCAGTACATGCCTGTTCAACCGAGCAGCAACAAAAACGGCAATTCATGGACGTTCTCAATTCAAAATGGAATGCGTTCGGGACAGTGTCGACGGTGAGCGATGGAGGCCGAAGGTTGACGATGTTTCGCGGAAATTACCGAAGAGGATTTTGTTTTATTCTCACGACATTTTTGAAAAGGTTCTTGTTTCAATTTAGTTTCTTTATTGCTCTTTGCAATAATTTTCAGTTTTCTTTGATGCCTGCGCTTGAAAATTGCTCGTCCTCACAAACTTTTAGTTTTTAAGTACGACCTATGTAGTTAGATGGTTCGTGTTTTCATAAAGAATAAGCCATCTTTTTTTACTGGTGATAATCATCAAACGCTATAAATGTCTGTAATAAGAAATACTATCAAAGATTACTTTCTAATTTAAAGAATTATTTGCATGAAGAAAACTAAAACGTGGTAATAAAATGGCACAACTATTCATTCAGTGAAATTTTTTTAGACTTTTATGAAAGGAGATAGGATAGGTTTCTTTTATAAAAAATTAAGGAAGAAGAAATAAATTAGTGTAAGTGCACGAGAATGATAATGTTAAGAGGCCCATTTTCAGCCTTGAGAAATAGTCATTAAAGCTAAAAATACATCGGATAATGCATTCCTCACACCAAAACTACTACCATCAACTAACTATAACACTATTATACAACAAAAACCGTCCAGCATCATACATCCACCGCCGTGGTCGCAGTAAAACCTTTTTAATTGAAAAACTTTGCGCCAAAGAGGCTTTACTCGAGCTACAATGTAGCTGTATATAGGTGTATCATATTTTCAGCTTTATTTATGTTTTCCTTGAGAATTTTCATGAGATTTTGCTTTTATTTATTATCACTTGAAGATGGTGAGAAATTGAGAGAAAATAGAGGCGACTTCTATGAAAGGAGAGCATCTAAAATACAACACACATATTTTAATGCAATTTTTTCTATTCAGGATGTTTTATATTTATTTTGGAAAAACACAAAACTCGATATTTTGCTTGGAGTTCTATAGATGTAATCTGCAATCAAATTTAAATTCGATAGAACCAGAAAAAAGTAGATACCTATTAAAATTAAATTAATATTAAAAAAAAAAAAAATAATAATATCTACTATAATATGAATTTCAAAAGTGAAATAATAAAATCCGTGGGGCCCACGTTGAGTTATTGGGCTAAAGAGACAGCAAATGGTGCGATGTACGATGCATCAAACACCAACTTGTGCAGAACTCGTTAACAATATCACTGAACATTAGTTGATAGATTCTAAGGTTCACTTTCACCACAACGCACTAAATGCGTTTCACGCTACATTTTACATAGAACATCATTATGTCTCTCTCATCTTCAGACGATCAGCAAAAAGAGAACAATTTTATTTTTTGACGCTAACCGCGTTACAGTATCAGTCAAATCGACAGCGAAATTTGACAGCTAATGTACTGAAATATCTGTCACAGTCCGCTGTCCGCTGTCAGTTCGCTGTCTGTACTGCACTTTTTAACTATCACTATAGTTGCTGCCAGTAAAGATGACAATAGCGGTCATTGACCCACCTAAATTTATTAAAGTTCTTAACTTGAAAACCGAAAATAAGCCTGTTCAACTCTTGAATCGTCATCTTCAACATTTTTTCCATTGAAAAATAATACATGGTTCTTTTGCTTTGGTTCGTACGAAGAGATATCAGGGAAAGGGCAATGACCGCTATTGTCATCCTAACTGGCAGCAACTATAGATAACTTTCTTCATTCGTAGCACCTACGAACTACGATGTGCTACGCTGTAGCACATTGCTACGGGCTACGAGCAATAAGGGCGGGGCTTACGCAGACACTTTCAACTATGTTCAGAGATGCAGTATCTCGCTTCGCTGCTGTTGGCACGTGTTTTAACTACTAAAGGAAGTTATACTTGTTTAGGAGTACACAAGCTCGTTTTAGAGTATTTATTTTCTAGACATTGCAGCAGAATTATTGAACGAGACGACGTTAAAAACGATTGCGAATGTAATGCATTTTTTTTTTTTTTTTTTTTTTTTTTTTTTTTTTTTTTTTTTCGGATGGGAAATCATCAAATGACTTCTCCCGCTCTGGGCGGAGCAGGAGGGAGTGTCAGACTTTTACTGACTAAAACCCATCCATGTTCCTTCATCGCCCTTTGTGTTCCGGGGTCACGGTATCTCTTTCGAACAGTCCCGCAACCCCGGCAGGCATCGGTCCTTGCGGACCCCTTCCCCTTGCTGACTCTCTTTGAGGCGCGCGTGGAACACGAACGCGCCGTCGACACGGCCTGTCGTCATGAGACGGACGGACGGCGAGCTAGCCCATAGCCCACCGTCCACAGGCCCGCGCCTACGGTGGCCGGGGGCCACCACGTTGCCCCCGACGCCCGGGGCGTCTCCCGCGGCGGCCGGGACGCTGTGAGGCTCTCTCCCTCTCACGTTCCGCCACCTCCTTCTCTAGCATTACTGCTTCGCAGAAGGAGGTGACGGCGTCCCATTCCGTCTCGCTCCGGACCATGGCTTGCACCAGGGCCGGACGCGAGAGGTCGCCGCCGCCAATCGCCGCTTCGAGGGCACGGCGGTGCTCCACCCACGCGGGGCACACCTCCACCGTGTGCTCCACCGTGTCCTCCGGTCGATCCTCGCAATGGAAACACCCGGGCGTTTCCTCCCGCCCGATTCGGTGCAGGAACCTCCCGAAAACACCGTGTCCGGTGAGGACCTGCGTCAGGCGGAAGGTGAGGACGCCGTGGCGTCTCTCTAGCCACTCCTCAAAGAGGGGACTTATCGCCACTATCGTGGCGTGCCCTATGTAATGCATTCAGTAACAAAGGCGACGCCAAAATCAATGCTCATAAAAGAACGTTGTTCATTTTTAACGGTCGGTACCTTGTAAAGCCTACTAACAGCGTATCTTTATTTAGGTGTCGCTTAATATTAGAGAAAATGAGCAGCCGTTTTCAAACAACTTAACCTGACGAATAAGATCTTACTTAACAACATTGCTAATAAGAAAACGAGGAGCTCGTGGCTAACTAATAACAACCTCTCGGGTCCATGTTCATGTTAAGCCGTAATTGCCGAGGTTGGTCCGTGGATGGGTGACCCATTACATACCGAGTTTCCTCCGAGCCACGAAAAGGACGTTAAACCGTTGGTCCCGGCTGTCAATTGTTGATCTTTGACAGTCGTTACAGGCAGTCTGTGGCCCGAAAGTCTGACAGGCTCTTAGGCAGTCTTACCAAGGGGTATCGTATTACCCAGTACAAACTGGATTATGGTGGTCTGATAGGCAGTCGCTCCATGTAATATACTCGTATTCAGTTACGATTAGAATGGAAGCCGGCCCCAACATAATTGGGAAAAGGTAGACAGATGAAGAAAATGAGTCCCAATTAAACGTTATCCTCCCATTACCTAACGAGAACACAACTCAAAGACGAGGAATTTTCTTCAAAATCCTATTAATTCTAAAGTCCTTATTTACCATTCTACAATACCTAACAGACAGACAAAGGAATGCTCTCATTATGTCTAAATTAAGATAACTGAGTACTGTACAAACAGTTTCGTCTTGGAAACACACGTATTGTCTTAATTACGAGAGTTGATAAGTGTAATAAAGGATTCACGTTCAGTTTGAAGGAGTAATTGTGATGAAAGATGTGTTAGGAACATCTAGATTTCATTATTTTTGATTTTAAACACAGTCTATGTACGAATGTATGTTTGTATTTACGTATGTTCCTTTTGTAGCGCCTAAACTATTCATACGATTTTGATGAATAAGGTGTCAATCGATCCAGGGTCGCGGGACTGTTCGAAAGAGATACCGTGGCCCCGGAACACAAAGGGCGATGAAGGAACATGGATGGGTTTTAGTCAGTAAAAGTCTGACACTCCCTCCTGCTCCGCCCAGAGCGGGAGAAGGCATTTGATGATTTACCAACCAAAAAAAAAATAAAAAAAAAAAAGGTGTCAATCGATTTCGTTATTGTAGCCCCCGCGTCATAATAACGAAATCCTATGTTACATAGGCTACATTTTAACCGACTTCAACAATAAGATGAGTCGATTTTACCTTGTAAACCCCGAATTTAATTAGAGCGTGATTTTTCAGTAGTCGGGTTTGTTTTGTTTGATGTAGTATACCACACAAATTCTGGTTCTCTGTCATTTTACTTTTCCCCTAACGATGTCGTAAGACACAGCTAAGTTACTAAGGAAATCCATCGTTTAATTTCCCACACAGCCCGGTTCTCGGTACTATTCACATTGATCCTTCTAGCAGGGTACTATTCTGGCCTATGCGCGATCTTTGCGCAGAAGCCGCCGGAAAGCCATCGCCTCCGTCTGTGAAGCAGTCATGCTAGCGAAGGAGGTGAGAGGGCACGTGAGAGGGAGAGAACCTCACGTCCCAGCCACCACGGGAGACGCCCCGGGCGTCAGGGCCACGTGTTGTCCCACCGTAGGCGCTGGCTGATGCCTGCCGGGGCTGCGGGACGGTTCGAAAAAGATACCGTGGCCCCGGAACACAAAGGGCTAAGAAGGAACATGGATGGGTTTTAGCCAATAAAAGTCTGACACTTCCACTCCACCCGGAGTGGGGTTGGGTTAATGATTTCCAATCCAAAAAAAAACCAGTTTTGTGTACTCTAAAGATCATCTTCTATCTACTTCTGATTAATTTTGGTTAATTTCCGGGTGTTATTATTTCGTATCGTAAATCTTGTAAGATAAACCTGAAAGGCTTACCACATATCAATGTTTCAAGAACTGTACGATTATATGATACTCCTTTAGATTACAAAACAGGCTAAAAGTCAAGGAGATTTCCTTGCATCAAAAGGGCACATTACCCAACCATATCACACTAGTAACCCACTATCTGCAGCCGCACAGCATCTTTATAGCAGAAACTTGCACATCGAACTACAATAACTAAAGCCAACCGACTTGGAGCTGACTATACCGAAACTTAGACCGACACGTGCATAGTTCGAAACTGGCGCTTATCATAACGTGTAGCCAACTACTCCTGTTTTGGATCAATGAATTTTAGTACTGGGAGTTTGAGATACGGAGTATAACAGGAATATTATTTTATGTGGATGTTTGTGACTTTCTCGCAAGCACGGCTGCTGAGCACAAGGTCTTGGGTTCAATTCCTGGGTCGGGCAAAGTGTTATTGGGTTTTTCCATCAGGAATTTCTCAGTAGCAGTCACTGAGTCTGGATTTCTGCTCAGTTGATGGCAATAGGCTCGCCCCTTATTACATGGGACTTAAAAAATAACTGACGAAATGTGGGTGTATTATTAGGTACACTTCTGCCTAACGCTTCGAAGATTACAAACGTGATGTTATGTTTGTGGGTTTGTATGTGTGTTCTCTTTCACGCTTTAGTCACGGTCTAGATAAAAAAACTATTCTACCAACAAAAATGATATAAGCGAGTAGCTAGTTCTAGCTCCATTTATTTAGGCCCTATAAGATAGGTTGTGTCAATAATAATAAAATCTTTTATCTCGTCCCCTTGACTATTTCTTTTAACCGTACTCTCCCCCAGACTGAAAGTTAGGTAGGTGAATACTCAGTGTGACTTTACAGTTTTCTTGCTCCTACCAGGTAAATTTTACAACGTTACAACTTTCAACGCATTATTTCCGCTTATATACAGTTTGATTTACTGGGAAACATCTGTGCAAAGTGGGCTTCCAGATTACGCTATGTACGGTAAGCGCCAGGCGCATTGGCTACATGCTCGAAATCATATAATTAAAACTCTTAAGATTTTTCTGTATTTGGTAACTGATACAAAATGCCCCATGAAATCAAGAAGTCTACGGACTTCTTGCTTTCATGGGGCATTTTCACATGAAATTTAAAAATTCGGTTCGAATATTGTAAAGACATTACCTAATAATTTAGCTCAAATTGCGAGTATTATTATAAATTACTTTCAAAATACGAGTATGTCAAATGGCAGTCCCTACTTAACCTAAAAAACACAAAACCTCTCTTAACCTCTCCAGTACAGCAATGGGCAATAAAGTGATTTATAACAAGTTTTATACCAGTAGCGCGATGGCGCGCATCAATCACTTTCAATCCATTTGGAGCTGAATAAATAACTCCCGCGTCGATACTCGGAGCTTTTTAATGGTTATAAGCGAGTATTTATTGTGCACGAAATAAAATAAAATAAGGCTGCTTATTTTAGTTTGTTTTTACGCGGTGAATTTCGTAGTAAAATAAATTTAAATGAAAATAAATATATGTTTCAGAAGTTCTGATTTCAAAAATACTGCTGTAGTACCTATGACTGTACATTTGTTTGTGACCATATTCGGAAATTGACGTCGCCATTTTGTTTTTCCAAAGATTTCTCAAAGTACAAAAACACAAATCTTCACAAACGGCACCCCTGTGTTACTAAAAACTTCCACCTACTCGACTCAAAAAAAATCCACGCAAAAATTGCAAGACTAAAAAACTGAAAATTAAAAAGGCAAAGTTTTACTCAAGGCTGGCAAGCGAAGGGGCGATAAATTGGAGCAAGATAGTTGTACGGTAAGGAACATTATACCAAGCTGTGCTGGGTACAGGCTGCTTGCTAATGAATACAACCTTTTCACACTAAGTATGGAAGTGGCTGAACCGAACTTGAATCGTTGTTAGATAATTTTGAGGACATATTGGGTGACATCTGAAATTGTTACTCAGAATTGATTTTGTTGCCGGAACCGGTAGACGTTGCGTTGGAAGACCTCCCAGTAGGTGGACCGATGACCTGGTGAAGGTTGCGGGGACCCGCTGGATGTGAGTCGCACGGGACCGGGCGGGATGTGGCGATACTTGGGGGAGGCCTATGTCCAGCAGTGGACATCTTTTGGCTGAAATGATGATGATTGATTTTGTTTGTTTGGGAGAGTGGCTGAGGGGCGCTATACGCTTGCTCTGGTTGGCACATTCGATTCGACTATGACAGAACATCAACGCCTGCTATCCTCGAAGGTAGGTAACAACAATGGGCGAGCCTATTGCCATCAACCGGGCACAAATCCAGACTCTGTGGCTAAATTCTTAATGAAAAAACCCAATAACACTTTGCCCGACCCGGACATCTAACCCAGGGCCTCATGCTAAGCAATCGCGTTTGCGACCACTCGACCAACGAGGCAGTTTCTTTTTAATGAACAAATAATTTTATTAATCCGTCAATAGGTCGTCGCCGAGGGAGGCTTCGAAAACGCTGGCGTAACGACGAAGATTGGCCGGAGAAAACCGCACTGAGAGAAGAGTGGAAAGCCTTTGCACAGCAGTGGGAAAATATAGGCGAATTAAAAAAAAAAAACATATTGCTCAAGAACTTAGCTGTGGAGGTTGTATAGGCAGACAATAAATGTACAATACTGGTATTTTGTTGGATTCGGTTAGATTGGAAGCTAACCGACACCAACCGAATCACCAATCCGAAATTGTAGGCTAGGCAGCTGATGATGTAAATGAGCAAAAAAACACTAAAATAGTCTAAAATAACTTACTGTCGGAAATCGGTGCCTTTGCTTGTTTCTGATTACATTTTTTTTGCCACCCACTTCCGAAAGTAAAGTTATTTTAGACTTTTGTAGTTCTTTTAAGTCAAGTTTTTTATTTTACCCTTTTTAGTTAGTAGTTTAGTTTTTAGTAATGAATGAACACCACATTCATGAAGAAAGATACTACTGGAATACCCTACTCCTTTTTAGAAGTTGTTTTAAAGTACGTCTTTAACACTTTTAAAGATTGTGACAAATGCATAATAAATAAAGATAATAAATATAAGATAAAAAAATACCTTTTCAAAATCAAAAAAAAATCACTACAAGTTACAATCCATTTCCTTCACACCTCCAACTCCCACACTGCAGCCACTTACGCCCATTATGTACACGTACCCAAACCAAAGTTGGGCCATAAACCATCTTTGTAACCCGTCACCTGAGGTTAAGGTCTAGGCAACTGTTCCGATAGAGACATTAAGGCAATCTGCGTGGTACGTGCCGCAGCCGTAATGAGCGCCGCGCTGGTTGGCAAGCGACGTTCCTTTACTGCGAGAACGTACTAGAACGGTTTGAAAGTTTTAGAGAGGTTAGACTGAACTGTAAGAGTTAGGTAGGAACTGATTTTTAAATATATAAATAAAATAGTACATTATGGTACAAGTGTGTAATGTTGGTGATTACCGCTGAGGGGCCATTGAGACCCGAGCCGTCAGGCGAGGGTCTTAAGAGATCCGAGGACAGTAATCGTCAATAAACACGTGTATCATAAGACGTTTTTCAACACACTTGTGAAGAAAATAATAGAAAAAAAACATTTTATTTAGTAGATAATAGATATTTGTCCTTGGAGTTTTCAGGTAGTAAACTTTCCATAACGTTAAGGGCTTCACATCTGTGTACAACATAAATCATTTTCTTCATATTAGTAATACTTATTTTAATTAATAAATTAACTATAATTTCAACAGTGAAAACGAGTTGTGAAAAATGTTTCGCAATGGCGGGCGCCTATCTAACAATGGCGATCGGCCATAGACTAAAAGAATGAGGTTTATTTTTTTTTGGCTTTTCGCGGATATCGTTTTACCCACGTACAAAACGAATTCAAAGTTTTGTTTATTTCAGAGAAAACAAGTTATATTTGAGTGAAAGTTTTATTTATTGAAAACGTATAAGTTGAAATTATCTATTTAAATACGAAGTTGCATGAAATGAGCAAGCAATAGGTACATTAATTTATTTGTACTATTGAACACGATCTTTTTTGTATCGAAACTTTTATAAGAACAAAGCAACAAGCACCTCAACCAATTAAATAAAAAACCCTAAAACTCACTTGTAAATAATAGCAAAGGAAAAGTCACAGTTTGATTACAGGTGTCATTATGTGCCTAATTGCGGTGAAATTAGAGCCATTTCATGAGCAAGAAAAAATAATTTAAATACATTCACAAATTAAAAGAGGCTAAAGAAACTAAATTAGGTGAAAGCGTCAGGGTAGCCCGCGAAAATCAAATTTTCTTACGTTTTTGGCAATTTGCAGGCCAGTGCTAGGTTATATGTTGATTAAAACATTGTTCGCGATTGTAAGACGTATGTAGTTACAGAATTATAATTATCAAAATCATCAATACAACCCTCTAAGTTCATAAAATGGCACCACTAAGCCTTTGGCCAAGGTTAAAGCCAGCCCTTGAGTCACGGGAAGTGTCAACTTAGCGTTAAAATAAAAAAAACCGGCCAAGAGCGTGTCGGGCCACGCTCAGTGTAGGGTTCCGTAGTTTCCCGTCCGTCACAATAAGTGTTCCCACTTATGAGTTTAAAGGTGGGTATCCATTATGTTCGCGCTCCAGCAGCGCTCCGCGCGAAATTATTTTGTACAACTTTTTGTCTTTTTTGTACAAAAACTGTTGTTTCCATCAAGTTCAAAATGATTTTCCTAGAAAGGCCTTATAAAGTTCTACTTTTCAGATTTTTTTCATATTTTCTAAACTTATGGTTCAAAAGTTAGGGGGGACACATTGTTTTTTACTTTTGGAGCGATTGTTTCCGAAATTATTGACATTATCAAAACATTATTTTAGGTGTAGTGTATTGACTAAAGTGTTGGTTGTCTCATGCGCCTACGTCACGAGGCAGTCGTGCTCCGGCAGTTAAGCGGGGTAGTTGTGTAGTGCGATTGTATGCGTGTTGTGGTGTTGGTGAGCCGTAAAATACTCCAATAGGCAGGACAATACATGTGGCGACGAGGACAAAAGTGAGTACATAAAATAATAACCATTTAAAGAAAAAAAGATGGAAAGATAGTTTTGTGATAAAATGAAGTAAACAAGTTACGTCATTCTCACGGTAACCATATTATTACGAACCGATTGTTGTAAACGTTAGTTATTATACCAATACAGTTGCATCTCGGCTTATATAGGTAACGACTGTCGAACATTTTACCAACATTTTACTAGTATTATACAATATGATAATTGGATAATAACAACAATATTTATATACCTACTTCTAGTGTATAATCATAGTTTTGGTTTAGTAAACAACAAACCTTTAGGAAATTAAGTGAAAAACATATTTAGATTGACTACCTACCTTTATTCGATATTATACCTATCCTGCTTAATTATGTAAAGTAGGTACGAGTAATTGTTTTGGTTGTAAGGATAATTTTGCTTGTGTTTAGTTACCTATCCAGGTAAATAGCAAGAGTTACAATAAAACCGTTGACCATTAAGTCGGTACCTACCTAACTCACGCAGATTAGAATTGATCTGCTTCACTAAATTGATGCAAAACTGTGTGTGTGACTAATGAGATACAAGTGTTTACATACACTAAGCAGATTAAAATCTGATCATTAAATTGACATTAATTAAATAAAAATAGTACCTAATAAGTTATGAAGTACATACACTAAGCAGATTAAACTCTGATCATTAAATTGATAGTACCTAATTAAATAAAAATAGTACCTAATAAGTCCGTGAGGTACATACACTAAGCAGATTAAACTCTGATCATTAAATTGATAAAGCAGATTAAACTCTGATCATTAAATTGATATTACCTAATTAAATAAAAATAGTACCTAATAAGTCCGTGAGGTACATAGGTACACTAAGCAAATTAAACTCTGATCATTACATTGATATTACCAAATTAAATAAAAAAAGTACCCAATAAGTTTATGAGGTACCTACACTAAAGCAGATTAAAATCTGATCATTAAATTGATACATTTGTTGATATAAACAACTAAGTATTAAAAATATAGCGGATAAAAGTAATCCGATCATTAAATTGATACGAGAGAGACAACGTGCTCAATACAAACACAACAGCAGATGATATTTATCTGAATCATTAAATTGATTATTCCAGGTCGCCCCAAAGATGTCACTCCTTTCATTGGAAAAGTTCGACTGTAACGGTGAATCTACCTCGGTGGGTGTACGTTGGGAGCGATGGAAACGAGCATTATATATATATTTGGAAGCGTCCAACATTGATAAAGACGTAAAGAAAAGGGCCTCCCTTCTAAATTTTGGTGGTTTCGATTTGCAAGAAGTGTTTTACAACGTTCCTGGAGCTAATATCGAACCAAGTTAAGGCGTAGACGTGTTTAAAGTAGCAATATCAAAACTAGATTCCTAATTTGCACCGAAACAAAGTAAAATTTACGAGCGACATACATTCAGGCTTCTCAAACAAGAACCTGACGAAAAATTCGAAAAATTGACTGAGAAAACAAGCTGATTAATGTCAGTTTGCTGAACGAGATGAAAACATTATCGACCAAATAACGGAAAAATGTTACTTACCCGAACTGAGGAAAAAGATACTACAGATTGGAGATGAAATTACATTAGATCGAGTAATCACAGAAGCAAACACACTAGAAGTTGTAAATAAACAGTTAGAAGAATTTAAAAATCCTACAAAATCAAATGGAAATGAGGAAGTTAATAAAGTGGATAGTAGATATAAAAGAAATTTTGATAAACCAAAGAATGTACAACATGGATGCGGTAGATGTGGTAATCCCAGACATGCTGCATATGATGCCAAATGCCCAGCAAGAGATAAAGAATGTCTAAAATGTGGTCTTAAGGGTCATTTTAGACAATATTGCAGAACTAGACAAACTTTGAATAGAAAAACAGAAAAAGAATATAGTCATGAACGAAAGAAAGGTCGAATCGATAAAGAGAAGAGTGAAGTAAATCAAGTGCGTGATTCACCAAACAAGATGGTACAAAAAGAAGAAGAAATCGAGTATGTCTTTCACATTGATGACGATGTCGAAATTGACTGCACTATTGGAGGAGTAGAAACTAAGATGTTGATTGACTCGGGCTGTAAGCACAATTTGATTACGGAAGCAACCTGGGAACTATTTAAGAAAAATAAAATTAATTTGTACAATCAAGATCCAAATCCTAATGTATCATTTATGGCTTATGGTAGTACTACACCACTAAAGATAAAAGGATCATTTGAAGCTCGGATACAAATAGGACTGAGATCCGAAAACTCAACTTTCTATGTTGTTATTGATGGCACAAGAAATCTCTTGGGAAATACTACTGCAATATCATTAGGCGTACTGAAAATCGGATTGAATGCGGAAGTTAATCAAGTAGATATAGAAAAATTTCCCAAATTCAAAGATGTGATAATCCATTTACCGATTGATAATTCAATTCCACCCGTGTCACAACCTTACAGGTACTGATTAAATTGTTATAAAAAATAATAATAATAATTGTTTTGATACCTTAATACTATATGAATTCATTATGTTGCTCTGATTATCCATTAAAAGCATTATTACTCATTGATTACTTATGGTCATTTCATTTTTAGAAGGATCCCTATACCTTTAGAAGCAAAAATTGAAAACAAAATTGAAGAACTGAAACAAAGGGATATTATAGAACCAGTCGTAGGTTCTTCTAAATGGGTATCCCCCGTAGTGCCAGTGTTGAAAGGAAATGGAGAAGTACGTCTTTGTATAGACATGCGTCGAGCTAATGAAGCCATCATACGTGAAAATCATCCATTGCCGACAATGGATAAGTTGTAACCTAAAATGAAAAATGCAAAAGTATTTACAAAATTGGACATAAAAGACGCATTTCACCAAATTGAAATACATCCGGCTTCGAGACATATAACCACCTTCATAACCAGTAAAGGCTTATTCAGGTACAAGAGACTTATGTTTGGCATATCGTGTGCTCCAGAAATCTTTCAGAAAACATTAGAGCGCATGCTTTTAGGCTGTGAAGGGGTAGTAAATTACATTGATGACATTTTAATACATGGAAAGGACTTGTATGAACATGATTCGCGACTAAAGAAAGTAATGTCTGTTCTGAAAGATAATAATGTAGTTATAAGAAACGACAAATGTTCTTTTAGGATGAGCAAAGTGAGTTTTTTAGGACATGAGTTGTCAGCAGAGGGGGTTAGACCACTGAAAAAGTACATTTCCACAATAAAAGAATTTAGAGCGCCCAGAACAACTGGAGAACTACAAAGTTTCTTAGGCCTGGTTAATTACGTGAGCAAATGGATCCCAAGCTATGCAACAGTCACAGAACCTCTTAAAACACTGCTGCGAAACAAAAATGGAGATCGAACCGATATTGCAGAACACTGGGGACCAGAACAACAGCGATGCTTTGAGTCATTGAAGGAAATCATGACAAATATATCTAGTTTAGGGTTTTACGATGTAAACGATCGTACGATAGTCATAGCAGAGGTTTGGGTGGAGTATTAGTGCAAATCAATTTTGAAGGCGATCCCACGATTATTGCATATGGTCACAAAACTCTAACTGACTGTGAACGCCGCTACTGCCAAACAGAAAAAGAGGCGTTAGCCCTAGTATGGGCAGTGGAACATTTTCACATATTCCTCTATGGTAAAAAGTTTGAACTTATAACAGACCACAAACCGTTGGAGGTTATATTTGGTACTAAATCCAAACCATGTGCTAGGATAGAGAGATGGGTTATGCGGCTACAATCGTACGACTATAAAGTAGTTTATCAATCGGGGAAAACCAATATCGCAGATTCGTTGTCTAGACTCAGTAAAGATGCAGAAAAACCTCTAATACAGTTAAAAGACAATCATATATGCCAAATTGTAGATTTTACCCGACCTCGGGCCGTTTCCCTCACAGAAATAATAGATAGTTCAATGAACGATCAGGTAATTTTAAACGTGAAAGAAGGTTTGTATTACAACATATGGAACGACGACGTGAAACTATACAAAATATTTCAAAATGAACTGTGTTTCCATGAGGGTATATTATTGAGAGGAACAAGAATTGTGATTCCCTCGGCACTCCGTAAAAGAGTTTTAGATGCAGCCCATGAGGGACATCCTGGTATCGTGTCGATGAAGGCAAGACTTCGAACAAAAGTTTGGTGGCCTAGATGCGATAAAGATGCCGAAAATATCGTGAAAGCGTGTAAAGGATGCACTCTCGTATCTGCACCATGTCCACCAAATCCTATGAAACGGCGTGAGTTGCCAGAAGGGCCCTGGATTGATATCACGATTGATTTGAAGGGTCCTCTACCAAGTGGTGACCACTTATTTGTTGTAGTCGACTATTACAGCAGATATAAAGAAGTGAAGATTTGTCGCAAAATCACCTCAACAGAAATTGTAGCAAAACTTAAAGAAATTTTCAGTCGATTAGGAAACCCAATTTCAATAACTGCAGATAACGGAAGACAATTCATCAGCGAAGAATTTAAATCGTTTCTTACAGAAAGAAACATCACTCTTTTCAATACAGTGCCATATTGGCCACAACAAAATGGAGAGGTCGAACGACAGAATCGTGACATACTTAAACGACTAAAAATAAGTATAGCTGAAAATAAAGACTGGAAGGAGAGTTTGCTAGACTATTTAACTATGTACAATAGCACACCACATTCTGTGACTGGAAGAACCCCATCAGAACTTTTCTTCAATAGAAAATTTAGAGATAAATTACCTATGGTTAGTGGTACAATGGAGAGTATATCACAGGATACTCAGGTTAAGGATAGGGATCAAGAAAGAAAAGAAAAAGGAAAAGAAAATGGAGATAGGAAACGGAAGGCTGAAGAATGTGATTTAACACCAGGAGATAAAGTGTATATCAAAAACATGAATAGAGAAAATAAATTAAGCTTGGAGTACAATCCAGAAACACACACAGTTGAAAATAAGAAAGGAGGAGATATCACGGTTCGAAATGATGAGACTGGTCAAATTCGTAGAAGGAATATAATGCATTTGAAAAAAATTCAAGGAGAATGGAGTGTGTGCCAAGATCGAAATGAAATCAACGACGAAGAAATGGACGTTGAAACCTAACCTTACTTCACCTAAATAATGTTAAGTTTTGATTTACCTTTATTGATACATCAATTATATTTGATTAATTTAGAAAACAAATAAACATTAATCACACTTGATAAAAACCTCATTACATACATAAAAACGTCTTATAATTTAGATTTACTAATAAATAGATAATTAATAAAAAATAATCAAAACAAAAAAGGGATGTAGTGTATTGACTAAAGTGTTGGTTGTCTCATGCGCCTACGTCACGAGGCAGTCGTGCTCCGGCAGTTAAGCGGGGTAGTTGTGTAGTGCGATTGTATGCGTGTTGTGGTGTTGGTGAGCCGTAAAATACTCCAATAGGCAGGACAATACATTAGGAAACCCTTATTCATTTTTAAATACCTTTCCAACAATATATCACACGTTAGGGTTGAAATTAAAAAAAAAAACACTTCCCACTTTACATATAGGGGGGCTACCCTAATAAAACATTTTTTTCCAATTTTTATTTACCACTTTGTCGGCGTCATTGATACATATTGGTACCAAATTTCAGCTTTCTAGTGCTAGCGGTCACAGAGATTAAGCGAGGACGGACAGACGGACGGACAGACATGGCGAAACTATAAGGGTTCCTAGTTCACTACGGAACCCTAAAAACGATTTATTTTTAATTAGTACTAATTAGCTTGTTCCTGTTTAACACGATTTTTATGAGTTGAAAAAACAACGTGATTTATCTATGTAAATTGTGATTTTATCTCTAACATTTGATTTTACAGATTAGAACCCAGTTTCTTTCACACATGTACCTTCCTGAATGAATTCTCTAAATCATTGTAAAACCTCATGAAAAATACATTGTTTTGTCAGAGGAACAATTATAAATATAAATAAATATCCCTGGACATTACAAACACCGCCATCTAGTGCCACACTAAGCTATTTATGAGTATATTTTTCGCCAGTTTCGTTGATTGGCCAGTTTTGTTCAATTCGTCAGTCGAAGTACAAACAACAACAACAACAGCCCATAACGTCCACTGCTGGACATAAGCCTCTCCCATGATGGGAGGAATTTGCCGTAATCTCCACGCTTGGCAGGCGGATTGAAGATCGCAGTGATGAAAGACTAACAGAAAACGCTGCTGCCCATTCTCTGGTCTACGGAGGCGCATGGTGTTCTGCCTCAGACATTAGTCGCCTTATACGACACCCGTGAGTGTAATGGGTTGGTTCTATTCTACTCTGCCGGATACCACACGGCTAAGTCGAAGTACAGTCGGTAGAAAACTGCACATAAGTCTATCACTAAACAATTTTGTTAAAATATTCCATTTTGTAACTTTTATTCTTACACTCAACTGTCTAAGTTCATTTACCCAGTAGGTAACTTGGCTTTTTGTTTCACAAAACTGTAAAAACAGCGTAACTGGCCAATCAACGAAACTGACTGAGATATTGAGGTCTATAGTCCCTATTGGTGTATAAAAATCAAGGTCCTGAATCATCACGATAAAAAGATATGGGCAAATTTAAATTTTCACGAAAACTTGTAAGTACCAAAATTTACCTTGATTTTTAAACTTTTTTTATTTTTCGGAATTATCCGTACTTGTGCTGTGAGACCTTGCTTTTAACCAAAATTGACAATTCTAGGTCAACCGGAAGTACCTAGTTCCCGTTGACCTAGAATCACGAAATTGGGCGAGAAGTAATGTCTTACAGCACATGTAAAGAGAAAAATCTTAAAACCGTAAATATGTAGGTTAACTAAAAAAAGCGATTTTACTATTACAAACTTATTATTTGCGGTTGGTGCAATAGCCGTTTCATGGGATCGAACAACAAAGTTAAGTTTGTCCTTTAAAAAGTTTGTACGGAACCCTCGGCGAGCGAGTCCAACTGGCACTTGGCTGGTTTTTAAGGTCATCGTGCAAACTGCCCTTTTGTTTGAGCAAGGTGTTTCTTTGAAATTAATGATGATTCTTCCAAAAATATTTCTTTTTCGTAAGACTTTGGTTGAGCCAATTACACCGAACCATTCAGTACAAGTTAAGCTCATTCACGCAACGTTTATTTCACAGAAAGTGCGAAAAAGTAAGAAAACACTAAAGAAAAAAATCACCGAACATTCCTTTTAATAAAAATACAAGCGAAATAAAAACTAAAGCAACGCGAAGTTTCTAAAAAGAAATTCTTTTATTCATCGAGTTGGGCCGTGAGCCACAGTTGAGAGTTCCATAACTTTAAACATGAAAAACCGTAGGAAAGTATGATCAATCAATTTCATTCGATTTAAGTTGTGAAGGCGGTGATTGGCAGAAGTTGGTGGCGAAAATGGAATACGTCGTATCGGTACAAATTGTTGGAAAAGGATGCAAAATACTACGGAGAACTTAGTTTGATTTTCTAGCAATGATGATTAATGTACCTACATTGTAATAATAATGTTTGTAGGGTTACTCGACCCCGTAATTATTGAATAACACATCGATCGTCTTCCAGTTTAACTAGATGCAGCTGAATACCAGTATTTCACATGGAGCGACTGCCTATTTGACCTCCACAACCCTGTTAGTACTAGGCAATACGTAACCTTTGGTTAGAGTGGTTGTCTAACTTTCGGGCAACTGATCCGTACCGACAGTCAAAGATCAACAAATGACAGCCGAGACGTTTGTCACGCCTGTAATCCCCAAGGGGTCAGGCAGAGGTGTACCCATTAGTACACTTACATTTCGCTAGTCTTGTTTAAAGTCCCATGTAATAGGAGGCGAACATATTGCCATCAACTGGGCACAAATCCAGACTCCGTGGCTGCCACTGAGAAATTCCTGATGGAAAAACCCAATAACACTTTGCTCGACCTGGGAATCGAACCCAGAACCAGTCAGCAGTTGCGCTTTCGACTACTAGACCAACAAGGCAGTCGAACACGAACGAGGAGAGGAGGAAGGAACGAGATTTTGCTAAAAATTGTGTTCAAAAAAGGTAAAGCAACTAGGTACGCAGTTATATACGTTAAAGTGACTGGCAAGTCTTGAAATAAAAACGGCTATAGAGCGACGACCAGAAAATCAATTGAGCTTATGGCTCACTATAACGAAATGATACACCACTAAAGGAAAACAGGCCAGGTAACAGGAGAACATTACTTTTCCCGATCAAGATAATTGACACCTGCTTTCATGTCATGTAATCAACATCATAATCAACTCTAATAATGGTGTCGATTCTGTTGTGCCCAAACTACACTTAATTCAGGCTATTGCTATCTTTTTCTCTCTAATAAAACGAGAAAGAGACGGTCGTAATTTAGAGCTGTCAAATTTAGTTGCAACAAATATTTCCATACAAATGAAGGGTGCACGTAAAACAAATCGACTAAAAACGCGGTGAAGCGCAACGCATAAACTAGTTTGATATCTCTAACTTAGTTCATATCTATAGCCGTCCTTTTCTCGCACTGCCTTTTAGTAAAAGATAGCAATAGCGTAAATTTAGTTTAGTTGGTGCACAAACAGCAGGCCTAGCCAAGTTACAAACGTTTCGTATCGATTCTCTTTCTACAATCGTAAACGCCTCGGCGTAACCGATTGTAGAAAGCGCTAAATTTGTAGCCAAGTTGACACGACTGAGTCGATCGCTCGTTCTCAAATGTCTGTGGCTATGGTGAGCGTTCCTACCAAAGAGTTTATTTAGCGATCAACATTGTAGAAACGATAACATTCTATTCTATCATTTTGAACGATGTAAACTTGTCTACGAATTTTCTATTCGTTTGTGTTGATCACGTGATTTAACGTTGAGATGATGTCATTCCCATTCATTTGAATAGTTTTCTACCAGCGTTAACGATTGTAGATTTTCAACTTGGCTACGGGTGCAGAATCGACACCATTATCTCCAAATATAGCAATATTAATGGCTACTGTTATATCCAATTTGTGTCCCAGTATAACCTGGACAAAAAAAGAACATGGACTCCAAATAGGTCTCGTCAATGATTGGCTAAAACAATGCTGACGGTTGCATAAACAACTGGACTCTATTGTAAAGGGGACACGCAGAGGGTCCATTCGGAATATTTTATGGATATAATATTTGAAGAACTGTATCTAATCTTCGAATAACGTAACTTTGATTGTTTTTTTTAATTATGAAGATAACCTAAAGTAACTAGCTTAACAATAAACTAAAAAATGGTGTCAAAAACTCCTCAACGTCCGTTCGACCGTCACTAGCAGCTAACTTTCGAGCCGCCATAAAGTTTGAACAGAACTACACATTGTATCGTAAGTGACGAAAACGAAAACTGATACATCGGTTAACTTGATTACAGAAAAAAAAGATTTTCATTCCATGCTTTAAGTTGTGCAAGAAGAGGGAAAATTGGAACAAACTTCTGATTTTAAGAAACTTCTGAAGCGTCCTATTCTGTGTCACCAAGCAAATACTGCAAAAGCGCATAGTATTAAAAAGTGGAGTAACAAAATTGTCCAATTACGAGAGAGCGGGACGTGGACTGTCCGCTTTTTATGTAAATCATGGTGCCCGGAGCTGGAACAAGCTGTTCCTTGGCGCTAAAGAATGTAGTTTACGTCCCAGCTAGGGTGACCATTTGTAAATGAGTTCGGACGCAGTTTAAATTGCGAATTCCTGTCGCATTTTCTGTTTGTACGTGTTTTAAAAAGTTGGAATTACTTTAAGAATTATGTTGTTTGTTCTTCTGTTTTGTTTCTCTTTTTGCAGTGGGAGTGTTTTCTTGTAAATTGATTTGTTTATTGTGCATATTGCAACACTGAAGTAATAGAAAAATTGTCGTAAATTTGAAAATAATTTATCTTTACTAGTACTATTTCGTCCATCGTCACTACAAAAAAACACATTAAGGAAATGTACCATAGCTCTTTTTTCTTGTTTGTAAAAAACGGTTGTTGTTTTTAACATAGTTTCTTTGATTTCAAGACATCTCTAGGTATCGCATGGCCACGAACGTTTCATGGACACATCACATAAACATGAATCTCAAGGCCATTTATCCTCTTGTACAGGTCTTAAGACCTCATTCACGGCCTTGGTCGAAGCGACTTGTGACTAGAGAATCTCGTGGACTTTTCATAAAATTATCGTTCGAATGAGTACCTTCGTGACGTTGACCCCAATATCGTGTCAATGTAAATAATGCTGTACGCTAGACCGTGCCGGGTCCGAGCCCAGTGTCGGCCGTAGCAAAATCCATTGTCCGTTGCTCGGTAGCTGCTCGGGAGCGTGAGTGTGTCCATACAAAATTGCACGGTCCACACTCGGCTTGGTCTAGCATAAGTCAAGCTTAAGTCGTAGCATGCTCTAAACATCTTCCTTCATTTGTTTTCACTTAAACTGCTATAGCTCGAGCAAAAGATTAAACGCGGCCAGTACAAAAAGTACTACAGCAATATAGTACAAAAAGTACTACAGCGCCATCTATGGCCACAATGGAAGGATTAACATCAAAATTTCGAATCGCTGTGTTAAAGTTATCCGCGACTTAAAACTATATTGAAAAACCCGCCAACAACTGTTAGGCACTCGTCTTGCGAATCCTGCCTTTTATAGGGGGTATGAAAAAATTTACACCCTGTTCCTTCACACTATAACGCTATAATTACACAATTATAATGAGCCGTCCTTACAAAGCCACTAAACCATCTTCAAATTACACAGCTAACACCAAATCTAAAGCTTGAATATCTGTAATAATTCAACAGTTACAACCTCCTTGTTATCGAGGTGTCAATTCAACGCCACTTATGTGTACCATGTTAATTGACGCTTTCAGAACACTATGATGTTACACATTATTATAGAGCTACGAGTGTGAGTATAAGGACAGTGGAGAAGGAATGAGTATATTAGAGGAGCTCGTGGCTAAATAATAACAGCCGCTCGGGTCAATCTTTAGGTTAAGCCGTCTGTGGATGGGTGACCACCCATTACATACCGAGTTTCCTCCGTGCCTCGGAAAGCAGTTGGTTCCGGCTGCCATTTGTAGATCTTTGACAGTCGTTACAGGTGGCCCAAAAAGTCTGACAACCAGTCTTACCAAGGGGTATCGTATTGCCCAGTTCTAACTGTGTTGTGGAGGTCAGATAGGCAGTCGCTCCAAAAATACTGATATTCAGCTGCATCCGGTTAGACTGGAAGCCGACCCCAATATAGTTGGGGAACGGCTAGGCAGATGAGATTAAAGTGGCACCCACTTTAATCTCATCTCCCTAGCCTTTTCTGTTACAGAAAAATTTAAGGGAAATCGTCTAATTTATCTTGGTATGGACATGTAATAAGGAACAATGATACGCATGTAATTAAAAATGTGATGGTTATTAATGTTGATGGATGGAAAGGGCCTCTCCCTTTCCATCCATCCATCCATCCAACGCCAAAGAAAAGATAGATGAATTGTGTGAGGAAAGATATGAAAGAGAAAGGAGCAAATGATGCCGTGATGTCTTATAGGGGAGAATAGAAGAAGAAATTGTGTTTTTGCCGTAGAATGGGCTCCGGCCCATCTCGTAACTTTCCCATTTCGACAACTAAACAAAATAGCATCACAAAAGTTCCATTTCGTAACTATTTTGATCTTCATACATTGAATCCCATTTTGTAACTATTTTGATCTTCATACATTGAATCCCATTTGGTAACTATTTTGATCTTCATACATTGAATCCCATTTGGTAACTATTTTGATCTTCATACATTGAATCCCATTTGGTAACTATTTTGATCTTCATACATTGAATCCCATTTCGTAACTATTTTGATCTTCATACATTGAATCCCATTTCGTAACTATTTTGATCTTCATTAATTGAATCCCATTTCGTAACTATTTTGATCTTCATACATTGAATCCCATTTGGTAACTATTTTGATCTTCATACATTGAATCCCATTTGGTAACTATTTTGATCTTCATACATTGAATCCCATTTGGTAACTATTTTGATCTTCATACATTGAATCCAATTTGGTAACTATTTTGATCTTCATACATTGAATCGCATTTGGTAACTATTTTGATCTTCATTCATTGAATCCCATTTCGTAACTATTTTGATCTTCATACATTGAATCCCATTTGGTAACTATTTTGATCTTCATACATTGAATCGCATTTGGTAACTATTTTGATCTTCATACATTGAATCCCATTTGGTAACTATTTTGATCTTCATACATTGAATCCCATTTGGTAACTATTTTGATCTTCATACATTGAATCCCATTTGGTAACTATTTTGATCTTCATTAATTGAATCCCATTTCGTAACTATTTTGATCTTCATACATTGAATCCCATTTCGTAACTATTTTGATCTTCATTAATTGAATCCCATTTCGTAACTATTTTGATCTTCATACATTGAATCCCATTTCGTAACTATTTTGATCTTCATACATTGAATCCCATTTGGTAACTATTTTGATCTTCATACATTGAATCGCATTTGGTAACTATTTTGATCTTCTTATATTGAATCCCATTTCGTAACTATTTTGATCTTCATACATTGAATCCCATTTCGTAACTATTTTGATCTTCATTAATTGAATCCCATTTCGTAACTATTTTGATCTTCATACATTGAATCCCATTTGGTAACTATTTTGATCTTCATACATTGAATCGCATTTGGTAACTATTTTGATCTTCATTAATTGAATCCCATTTCGTAACTATTTTGATCTTCATACATTGAATCCCATTTGGTAACTATTTTGATCCTCATACATTGAATCCAATTTGGTAACTATTTTGATCTTCATACATTGAATCGCATTTGGTAACTATTTTGATCTTCATTCATTGAATCCCATTTCGTAACTATTTTGATCTTCATACATTGAATCCCATTTCGTAACTATTTTGATCTTCTTACATTGAATCCCATTTCGTAACTATTCTGATCTTCATACATTGAATCCCATTTGGTAACTATTTTGATCTTCATACATTGAATCCCATTTCGTAACTATTTTGATCTTCATACATTGAATCCCATTTGGTAACTATTTTGATCTTCATACATTGAATCCCATTTGGTAACTATTTTGATCTTCATACATTGAATCCCATTTGGTAACTATTTTGATCCTTATACATTGAATCCCATTTGGTAACTATTTTGATCTTCATACATTGAATCCCATTTGGTAACTATTTTGATCTTCATACATTGAATCCCATTTCGTAACTATTTTGATCTTCATACATTGAATCCCATTTCGTAACTATTTTGATCTTCATACATTGAATCCCATTTGGTAACTATTTTGATCTTCATACATTGAATCCCATTTCGTAACTATTTTGATCTTCATACATTGAATCCTATTTGGTAACTATTTTGATCTTCATACATTGAATCCCATTTGGTAACTATTTTGATCTTCATACATTGAATCCCATTTCGTAACTATTTTGATCTTCATACATTGAATCCCATTTGGTAACTATTTTGATCTTCATACATTGAATCCCATTTGGTAACTATTTTGATCTTCATACATTGAATCCTATTTCGTAACTATTTTGATCTTCATACATTGAATCTCATTTCGTAACTATTTTGATCTTCATACATTGAATCCCATTTGGTAACTATTTTGATCTTCATACATTGAATCCCATTTCGTAACTATTTTGATCTTCATACATTGAATCCCATTTGGTAACTATTTTGATCTTCATACATTGAATCCCATTTGTTAACTATTTTGATCTTCATACATTGAATCCCATTTCGTAACTATTTTGATCTTCATACATTGAATCGCATTTGGTAACTATTTTGATCTTCATTAATTGAATCCCATTTCGTAACTATTTTGATCTTCATACATTGAATCTCATTTGGTAACTATTTTGATCCTCATACATTGAATCCCATTTGGTAACTATTTTGATCCTCATACATTGAATCCCATTTGGTAACTATTTTGATCTTCATACATTGAATCCCATTTGGTAACTATTTTGATCTTCATTAATTGAATCCCATTTCGTAACTATTTTGATCTTCTTACATTGAATCCCATTTCGTAACTATTTTGATCTTCTTACATTGAATCCCATTTCGTAACTATTTTGATCTTCATACATTGAATCCCATTTGGTAACTATTTTGATCTTCATACATTGAATCCCATTTCGTAACTATTTTGATCTTCATACATTGAATCCCATTTGGTAACTATTTTGATCTTCATACATTGAATCCCATTTGGTAACTATTTTGATCTTCATACATTGAATCCCATTTGGTAACTATTTTGATCCTTATACATTGAATCCCATTTGGTAACTATTTTGATCTTCATACATTGAATCCCATTTGGTAACTATTTTGATCTTCATACATTGAATCCCATTTCGTAACTATTTTGATCTTCATACATTGAATCCCATTTCGTAACTATTTTGATCTTCATACATTGAATCCCATTTGGTAACTATTTTGATCTTCATACATTGAATCCCATTTCGTAACTATTTTGATCTTCATACATTGAATCCCATTTGGTAACTATTTTGATCTTCATACATTGAATCCCATTTGGTAACTATTTTGATCTTCATACATTGAATCCCATTTCGTAACTATTTTGATCTTCATACATTGAATCCCATTTGGTAACTATTTTGATCTTCATACATTGAATCCCATTTGGTAACTATTTTGATCTTCATACATTGAATCCTATTTCGTAACTATTTTGATCTTCATACATTGAATCTCATTTCGTAACTATTTTGATCTTCATACATTGAATGGCTGGAGCAATGGCAGGAAGATGATGATGAATAGGTATAAGGACAGTGGCGACTACGGCCCAACTTACATTAATAATAATAATAATGTTTATTTCCAGTAAAGTGTTTACAAAGGTTACAAGTACAGTAATATGGTACAACATAAAGTGCATTAAGTATTATCTCCTGGCACCCAAACTAGGTTTATAGCCTGTGACTTGGGGACCAGTGATTCCATAAGATGGAAGATCAAAAATGTCAGTAAAACTGTTTTCACCAGTAACATGGTTAATATAAATTTAATTATTATTTTTGTGTTTAGAAAAAGAAAAGTAGAGTAAAAAATAAAAAATAATTCGTAATAAAAATGTTTGTGAGTGTTTGAGTTAGAGTGAGTTGGTTGTGGTAGGTGTAGTAGGTATGTTGTGTATGTGTAAGTAATGCGAAAGTGCAGTTCGTGTATGGTGTGAATGTGTCCTAGTAGATGTAGTAATGGTGGATGCGTGAGTAAGTGTGAAAGTGGAGCGGAGATCTGTCTTATGCATGTGGGAGGAGAAGTTTTTCGGTCTCGTCATATGATTTCTCAATTAGCCATTCTTTAACTGTGCTTTTGCATTGGTGATAATTTAAACTGTGGATATAGAGAGATTTATTGATTTTATTATATAGAATATAGCTGAGGTAGGTGAATTGGTGTTGTGCGAAAGTTGTTTTGTGTCTAACTGGAGGAAGGGCAATGTCTGCGCGGCGTTTAGTACTTGCTATGAACGGCAGACGATGTTTCCTTAATACACATTGTAGTACATATAAGCCTCTCACTGTCAGAACCCTGCATTCCCTAAAAAGTTCTAAAGTAGGGTATCTATAGGGCTTGCCGAACATAACTTTCAGAACTGCTCTCTGGGCTCTCTCTAAATTCAGAAAGTATGTTTTGCAAGCGCCACCCCAAGCCGGCAAACAATATAGGAGAAGAGACTGACAGAGTGAGTAATAGACCATCATAAGTGTTTCCGAGTCAGCCGAACAACGGAGTTTCTTAAAGATGGAAATTAGTTTACGCGTTCGGTTAACTAGATTATCAATATGACTATACCAGTTCAGGTGTTTGTCAATTTGCACGCCCAAGTATTTTATACAAGGTGTGGTTGCCAGAGTAGGACAGGTACAGCAGGAGTCTTGAGAACAACTGTGTACTTTAACAATCGGCGTTGTGTTTGGCTGAGTCTTATTACTTAAAGAAAAACAAACAAGCTTCGATTTTTCTGCATTCAGAGTCAACAAATTATTGCCAAACCAGTTCATGACAATGTCCAACACCATCTGAGCATATTTTTCTGTTTCACTCCAATCATTCCCATGAACAAGTAGGGCTGTATCATCAGCATATGTAAATAAGAAGCAGTTAGTTAGTGGAAGTGAACACAGATCATTAATGTAGATGAGGAACAAGGTTGGACCCAGAATGCTGCCTTGTGGGACGCCGTATTCTATTCTAGCTTTATCGCTTATTACCTCATCCAATTGAACATGTTGGAAACGATTCTCCAAATAACTTGAAAAAACGTCAAGAGCAGGGCCACGAATTCCCATGCGTTCCAGTTTCGACAAAAGTATGGGCGCAGAGACAGTGTCAAAAGCTTTCGAAATATCTAGAAATAAACCTATACACCGCTGCTTCTTATCCATGAGGTGAGTCACTTTTTCAGAGAGTGCAATGACTGCATCCTCGGTTGAAATTCCGGCTCTGAAGCCATATTGGTTTCCGGATAGGAGTTTATGAGCATTAATGTATTTAAGCAAACGGTTGTTCAGTATCTTCTCCAGAATCTTCGAAATGGTTGGTAAAATAGAAATAGGTCTATAATTTTTGACACTGCCTCTGTCCCCTCCCTTATGAATAGGGTGGACTAGAGCTGTTTTGAAACAGTCTGGGAAGACACCGGTAGAAATCGCAAGATTGCAGATATGTGTGATGTAGGGGATTAAAATATTGCGCGTGAGCTTCAATATTTGTCCAGAAATACCGTCAATTCCAGCTACAGAACTTGATTTCAAGTTGATTATAACTCCCTCTACTTCGAAATCGTCGGTTTCCAGGACACACATTGAGCTACAAGTTGAAGATAAACTTGATGGGTGAGCTGGCATATTCCGACACTGACGTATATTTGTAGCTAGGTATTTGCCTACATTAATAAAGTAATTATTGACTCTGTTTGCTGATGCAAGTTTGTCAGGTTCGAGTTGTTGCAGTTCTTTCAATGGTGAGGGTGTGGATTTTGAGTGCGTTATGGATTTGATTAAATCCCATGTTGCTTTGGAGTTATTTTTTCTTTTCATAAATTCAGTTTTCTCGTAATTTATCTTCAATTTCCGGAGCAAAGAATTACAGTGATTGCGATAGCGAGAATATGTTAATTTGAGGATGGGGTTATCTGGTTGAGTTTTTAAAGTAAGATGCATTTTATCCCTGTTTCTAATACAGCGAAGTAATCCTGGGGTGATCCAGGGCTTGATGTTACGGTTCTTTCGTGAGACTTTGGAGAAGCGAGTGTGTTTGTCGATAATTTGAGTCAATAAAGTTGTTAAGGTGTCCGCTGCTTCATTAGCGTCATGAGAAAAAAGGATTGGGGAGAATTCAGTACACTCAATATCTTTTTTGATGTTTGAAATATCAACAACTTTGGCATTGTAGGTGAGCTTGGGCTTAGGAACATCAAGGTTGACACTCAGGAATACAGGTAAATGGTCGGTAATAGGTGAGTCTATGACAATGGATGTTCCTGGTTGTTTGCTTTTTAAAAGAATATGATCTAAACAGTTATTTACTCGAGTAGGATATAGGTGCGCCGGTAATAAACCATGGGAGGCAGTTAAGGTGAGGTATTCGTACGAGTGTCTGTCGGTGTTGTTCGGCTTAATATCAATGTTGATATCGCCGACTAAGGCAACGTGTTGAAATTTTGTTAGGGGTTTTAAAATGGAATCCAAGCTGTTTAAAAAATTATCAACGTGGATGAAGGAAGGTGATCTATATAGGGCTAAGATCCCAACATTATTGCCAGTTTTGCAAAGTAGACAGTTTGCGTCAGTTATATCAGGTTCTGAAACGGTGCAGTGCAGCGAAGACTTAATATACATAACCACCCCATCATTCTGGTTTTTTGTATTTTTTGTGAAGTGCACATTGTAACCATTCATGTTAGGAATTACAGCAGATTTAAGCCAGCATTCGGTCAATATAATAATATCACAATCAATTTTAAGGAGATGTAAGAACGCTATAAAATTATCAAAGTTCTTATTTAGACTACGAATATTGAGTTGTAGTATAGATAAGTTTTTTTGTGTCTTCGGTACTTTAGATATACAGTCACCTAACGGTAGTTTATAAGATTTTGATACTTGGTACGCATCTAATTCTAATTCAAAGGCATTAATGTGGTTAGCCATTGAAAGTAAATATGTTCCAAAATGAAGTGGTGCACAAATTTAGGCATGTGAAGATGAGGCAAACTGTAACTGCATCAGGTACATTTATCGTGTAGTGGCGTTCGTTGTCAATCGAAACGGTGAAGATTTTTTCCTCCATTAAAAAAATTGTGATGTAGGAATGGATACAAAAAGATTGGAATAGTATTGATGGCGAGAGTAAGTGTGTGCGGGACGAGAGTGTGAGTGATGTCCAGAAGTTTGTGGATGGAGAGTGAGTGTATTGAGGATTATGTGTATGTGAAGGATGATTGTAGTGGTGTGTTATTCTTAATACATAATCAAAACAAACAGTATTAATAATCTTAAACATGCGGGGAATACAACTTATAATAAGGTAGAAATTAGTTATTACGAAACTAGTATAAAAAAACAATAATGAATGACGTTTTAGTAGTCATTGGTTGGTTTGTGCTAGATCCCGAAGCGTCTGCTCGGATTTGACCAGTATTGGTTTGACTCCCTCTTCCTTCCGCAACAGTATGTTACCATTGGCCGTCCAACAAAATTTATACTCCTTACGCTTTGCAAACTCACGTGCAGCAAAAAATAGTTTTCTTGAGCTGGCCGGGAGGTACTCACTGACATATATCGGACGGTGGTCGCCAAGACCTCCTACGTTTGTAGTACTGAGTTGAGACCCCTTGGGTTGCTTGTTGTTGTAGTTGCGCACCGAGCTTAGGAACACGTTCTTAGTCTCCATAGTAGTAAATTCGGCGACAACCGGCCTGACGGTACCTGGTTTGCCAGGCAATCGGTAAACGTCACGAATATCGTTGACTTTAAGAGGCACTTTGACGGCAGCACTCACACGGGAAACAATCGCAGACAAATCTTTTGCACACTCATTTTCTTTGAGTGGTATATTGCGAAACTCGACACAAGAAGAGCGTGATAATTGTTGCAAATCTCCGATTTTCATCTCTAAATTTTGTATACAATCCCTGTACATTTGTTTATCTTTTTGTAATAAATCAATTTGTTTCTTCAGATCGTCATATTGATTATTGATGAAACTGACCGTCTTCTCAATTTCAATGTTAGCTTTTTGAATGGCTAAGTTTTGCGATTTCAGCTCAGCTACCTCCGAGAATAGTTTAGCTAGGGATGAACTTTGTTCTTGAGAAAACTTAAGGAAATTAGCTTGTTCCTCCGCCTTCCATGTATTGAGCATATCTAAAATTTCTTGCTTGAAGTCCTGCAGTTCACTGCCAGGTGAAAAAGCTGATCGTGGACGTTTATATCGCGAGGTGATATTAACACTTTCATATGGACTGCTTGCGGTCGCCTGAGGAATGTCAGAATCAGACATTGACTGAACCAGCTGAACCATGCTACTATTAGATGCAGGAGTAGCTGGGGGAGTCCGTTTTAAGCGAGGCATTACTAAGCGCCAGCCGACACTCAACCTTAGCCCACAGGAAATAAGAAGCAAGGCGTAATCTCAGGGACACCCGTAGCAGCGCAGCTCGTAGCCGATGCACAGGCTCGTAGGCGCGTAGCAGTCACGCGGCGCGTCGTAGCACACACGATGAAATCAGCTCGTAGCACTGCTCACAGACGGTAACCGCAAATTCGCCGCTCGATGACTAGTACAGTTGGTTCGGGACGACAGCGCGCGACCGCCAATGCACCGGTCGCTGGTTCAAATCCACCGCCGCCGGGGCAAATCAGAGCGCCACAATTCCAGATGACACGACAAAAAGCTATTTGTTTCACTCTATAACCGCCCAATAGGAGGAGTTAGTCCATAAAAACACTTAAGGTGTAAAAGAGAATTCAAAATTTAAACGACACCCAATCAGATGAGGGCGCACAAAATCAATGAGTTACTGGGGAGCACAGTCACTGTACACGTCCGCAAGGCGTTGCGACTCGCGATGGAATGACATTACATATCATCTGCCCAGCTTTTTAAAAACTATGTTGGGGTCAGCTTCCAGGCTAACCGGATGCAGCTGAATACCAGTATTATACATGAGCGACAGTATTATACATATTCATCTGACCTCCACAACCCAGTTAGTACTGCATAATACGATACCCCTTGGTAAGACCGGTGTCAGACTTGCTATGCTCCAACTTACATGTGTAATTTATTTCATCACCACTGCTCTCAAACGGTGAAGCAAAACATCGTGAGGAAACCGGAGTGTTTCGATCGAAGACGTATTACATTTACCAATCCCACTCCTTCCGATAGAGAGGAAGCTCGTATCTCAGAAGTGGGAACATTAGTCTCAGAAGCGGAGAAGTGGATATTCTAGGGCATTTATAGAGATCGGGAAAGCTTATGTTAACCATAAACGCGATGGTCAGTAAACGTCACTATAGACTACAGAACTGAGAACGGCTAAAATTTGAACAGTTTGTTCATCATAACGGTATCCAGCTACTGAAAAAAGAAGAGTGGTAAGATTGTTAAGTTCTCTTTTAAACTCATACGAAGGGGTGTTTTGTTAGAAACAAATAATATACACATTGCATCGTTCACCTTTTCATGACTTCCTCTGTCTTATTAGTACTCTGTGAAAATTATTGTACACGAGTCGATGAATGTTTCAAACCGAATGGTTAGATGTTCATCGGTATGTTATATTCACTGAATTATTGAAGCACTTGTAGGATGTATCTAAGTGTGTGTAAGATGTGTGCTGAAACACTCAAAAGTAGCACATTTTCAAACACATAGCGACTGAAAGATTTTGAAGGACTAAAAAGTACTGCCTCATTGGTCGAGTGGTCCCAAGCGTGACTGCTGAGCATGAGGTGATGGGTTCGATTCCCGGGACAGGCAAAATGTTATTGGGATTTTTCATCAGGAATGTTCAATTCTCCCGCCCGGTTGATGGCAGTTTGCTATTACATGGATTTTAAAACATAACTGGCAAAATATGGATGTACGAGTAAAATAAGGTACAGCTGTGGTCTTTTCCGCCTGATCAGTTTAAATTTTTTCGCTTAAATAATGCGGAGGCACCGAGCTACGCCCCCTTAAACTTTAGGCCTATTAGGAAAGTGTCAATTTGGCGCGCAAAATAACAATAACTCGTTTGGCGTGCGTCGTCATTGCGCTCGGCCGATCGGTATTGTCTTTCATTCACTATTTCTATACAAAGTCAACGAAGCGGGGCTAGAGAGCGTTTCTATGTTGCAGGTGCAAGCAAAAATTAGCTTAGTGATGAACCCGGTAGTGTCCTCGATAGTACATCTCTGCCTAATCCTTCGGGGATTATCGGCGTGAAGTTATATTATGATTTTGAAGTAAATCCTTTTCTCCACATGTCTAAAAATTTCGTTATCTTGGCAACGTGGACAATGCAATGTATGTTATCGAAATGTCAATAAATGGGTAACCACTATAAAATAGTTTCTCAATTACCCCGCTAGCCTTATTTGAAACAGAATCAAAGCACTTGAAGTACTTGAAGGAGGAGCTCGTGGCTAAATAATAACAGCCGCTCGGGTTGATCTTAAGGTTAAGCCGTGCCTGCCTAGGTTGGTCCGTGGATGAGTGACCGCCCTACGGAAAACACGTTAAACAGTTGGTCCTAGCTGTCATTTGTAGATCTTTGAGGTAGTCAGTGGCCTAAAAGTCTGAAAACCAGTCTTACCAAGAGGTATCGTATTACCCAGTACTAACTGGATTGTGGAGGTCAGATAGGCAGTCGCTCCATGTAACATACTGGTATTCAGCAGCATCCGGTTAGACTGGAAGAAATTTAAGGCAGATGATGAAACAAATTACTTGAAGCAGAAAAACCACAACCTATATTTTCATATCTACGCCAGCAGCAAGAAAATCGCTCGAAAAAAAAAATATGAAAAAGGAATTCCAAACATCGACAGCGGAATCGGGTTTAATGGGCGCACCGCTTTTAAGCGCATTCTGCTTTATTGTACAAAACGACGCTGAATAGGTTGCGGCGACGTTATAAAAAGTTTTCATATTTGATTAGCGGTTACGTTGTTGAAATGTAAATTAAAGGGTATCGAAAAAAGGAATTAGGATTTAACAGGATTATTGCTAATACAAAGCCCTAAATCAAGTGAACTTTTATTTTTTCGTGTCAACTGTGTTGTACTTTCCTACTTCTTTATATTCTGATATGAAATTGATTTAAGGGTATCTAGTAAAAAAGTTCATCCTATCAGCTATATCGATGCAAAAGTTCACATAAACCACCTTAATAACAATCCCGTTGTAAAAAGATTGAAAAAAAACTTGACGCTTTAACAAAAAAATAAACTTTAAATTCAGACGAATTGATAACCTCCTCTTTTTGGAAGTCGGTTAAAAACGATTGTTACTTGTCCATGCCCTTTTCAACCACTCACTAACGTGAACGTTCAGACAGATCGGAAAAATCTAAATTTACATTTTTTTAAGTAGATCATCATCCGCCTAGCCTTTTCCTAACTATGTTGGGGTCGGCTTGCAGTCTAACTGGATGTAGCTTAATACCTATATTTTACATGGAGCCGTGGAACCTATCTGACCTCCACAACCCAGTTAGTACCGGGTAATACGATATATTTTTTTTTTTAAATAGATATTTGTACAAATATCGACGCGAATATCAAGCGTCGCTTCACGCATGCTCGCGACTCAGTCACACATGCGACTTTATTGGGAATACCTCGAGAATACCCAAGACTGTGCGAGCAAGTTCTCATACTACCATATCCTAATACTTCGCGTGGGATCGCGGTGACGCGCGAGTCCTCGCACAGGGGTCGATTCGAAGCGCGTTTCTGCTCTCGGTCTGAATTGCGACCAAACGAGGCTGGAATTCATGGTGATCAAGTTTGAATCACATAATTATGAAGTAACAAAATCATTAATATGTTAAAAATAAAGGGATTAGTGGTCTGCGCATGTGTAAATAGGTAGAAGCTAAGTTCTTTATGTTCGATATAGTAAACCTTGACAACGAACACACAAACTGGGAAGTCACAATAGAAGCCATAAAACTACCATCACCTACATCTTTTATTACCCCATAACTTCTCTGAAACCAATCGCTTTCCGGCTTCCTTCCTCTTCGAACAGCCGATCTTTACCGAAGTAGGCCGAAAGTGTCCGAAGCTTCAATCTGTTTATGATCCGCAAATTACGAAAGAAATTGAGTTTTCATTTTGTCAAACTTCTCGCCGGAAAGTCGAGACGTTTTCTTTCTTTAAATTAAAAGATTTAGTTTAAATCCTTAGGTTTTTGAGGGATTCAGAGAGGCAATGAACGCCTTACTTTGGTGTCACCTTTAATAGAAATATACTTAGAAATTATTTTATTTTGTAAAACAGAGGAGCAATTCGTGTATTGAGAACGTTTGTAATACAATCTAAATCTATCGAACGTACGTTATATTTACCTTTGGACAAGTTTTTAACATTTGAACATTGATAGATTTAGATTTTTGAACTTTGTAGGTCCGGGAATTTTTCGTCAGTAGGGGTCCTACTACCACGCCTTGTACTTTTTTTTGGGCTGATAAATCACAGTTTGTGGTAGGATTCAATGTTACGTACACAAAAACTTGTGCGGATGGATGCATGGAATATTAAAGGGGTCATTCAAGTATTCAAATTAAAGTACATTAAATACTTGTGTCAAAAAATCAATATAAAAGGCTTAGTCTTTGTACAACCATTATACTTGAGAGCCGGCATTAAGCGCCTAATAACAGATAATAAATAATATAATAATAATACTAATACTTTCCTAAAAATGCTCAATTTAAAGAGCTTTACGTGCACTTATAGAATTAGGGTTTTTTGAAAACATACAAACATTCAAATCTCTTTCAGTCATTCTAACAATTTGATTTTACTCCTCCACCATTTTCGATGATTTCTGAACATCTGAGCGTAATAAAATATCTTACATTTTGGATATTTTATTAAAATAAAAACGTTATAGAAGTTTTTATCACCGTTTATATTTGCATGGTAGGATTAGCTGGATAGAAAGGCGTATGGTACCGTTTCAATTTAAGTAGAATACGCAAAAGCGCAAATATTATAAAAGCAAATTAGAGATTGGCTAAAAATATACCTAACATTTAAGAGCCCAACACTAACAGAAAAATAAAAAGAAAATCAAAGTCGTAAGTGAGTAAGTGAAGTGAAGAGTAAAAGTAATAACTTTAGATACGATTTATATTATGTAGTTTATTTAGTAGGTAATTGCTTGAAGTTAGAGCATTCAAAGTTAGAATTATTAGCGTTGCTTTAAGGGTTCTTGCTTCGTTCAAATTCTTGTCTATTGCATAAAAATGGCTGCTTATGTAATTACTTAAATTCAAGTAATTTACTTTAACTAGACTATAGACACAAATTTAAACTATGGCGTCTGTCTATTTCTCCCATAGGTCACTTAACAAGTCAACAGTCAATCGTTTTGAAAACGTAGCGTATGTCAATCCAAGCATTTGTATCACTGTTATGGTGCCTCCACACCGCATGTTGAGGTAACATTCTCTAACAATGTTATCAATTGTTACCACGTGTTGAGCAACATTTACTAACAATAGTATATGTTGCCGTGTTAGTATTAGTGAATGCAATTGCATCCACTAACACGGCAACATATACTATAGTTTGGCCGCTGAGAGAATGCGTCCCTGACGTCTATCAGTTGGTACATAAATTTAGCGCGAAATTATAACATTTATTGTTACTTGATTTAATCATATCGTTTTTAATCATATTATTTGTTAATAGGGCAAAAAGGGTAATAATAGGTAAGTTAGATAAGCTATAAGTTAAATAACATCACTAATAATACTAATGCTGGCGACCTTTCAGGAACGCGAAGTTTGGCCGCTGAGAGAATTCTCAGCGGCCAAACTGTAACAATAAAATAACACTTGGAAACGTTGGTCAACAAAAAGTAACTGCGGTGCATACACACCAAAAAGAACCATCGCTTTATCTAGATCTTCTTTTTCATCATATCGGTCACAAATAAACTACTAACTTCCCCACTTCAGGATCAACCATTAACTAACACAAAAACCCGTAATCTCAATCGCTCCTCGCGGTTCATTTACCAATGAGGGATTAATTGATTGATCCAACCCGTGAAATTACAGGACGACTGTACCCATAAAATATTCAATTAAATTGCCGAACAGCTAAGATGTCTGATTTGATCGGGGTCAGGGTTACCCGTATCAAGAAACTTGTGACTACTGATACTGAAGAGATTACTTGACCTATGTACAGTCAGGATACTCATTTATTAAGCAAATTGACACACACGTTATCATCATCAACCTATAATGTTCCCACTGCTGGGACACGGTCTCCTCTCATGATGAGAGGGAATGGGCTATAATCCACCACGCGGGTTCAGTGCGGATTGGTAGATGTCACATGTCTTCGAACTTTTGGTTCTAGGACATGCCGGTTTCCTCACGATGTTTTCCTTTACCGTTTTGAGAGCAGTGGTTATGAAATAAATTACACAAAGTAATGTGCCTGTCTGGGTTCGAACCCACAACTTACTGTTCGTAAGTCGGGGCCGCCACCACTGGGCTACCACTGCTTTCACAAGACACACACGTTATAGCTCTTCAGTGTCTTCTCTCTTAAACCTTTTCTCGTTTTTAGGCAGATTTCGTCAGAAAAAATCTACCTATTGGTCTTGCACCTAAAGTCGAGTTTTCCGAAAATTTTACCATAGGGGGTCTAGTTATGACCCCTAGAGCCCAAATCAACCGCTGGTTAAAAGGTTTATATTATATAATTATGTATACGTATGTATGTGGGGCGCCAAGCAAAATTTAGCCAAACTCTACAGGTCGCAATTATGCACCGATTGCTTTCAAACTTGGCCCAAAAATCGAAAGGGTCAAAACTTAGGTTAAGTTTGTGAATGGGCGAAATTCGTTCATGGGGGGCGGCGAGGGGGTGGTTTTTCGAAAATCAGTTTTTTGGCCATAACTTTTTTCCTTTGGAAAAGTTTTTGAACCGTTCAACATTTTTATCATTCAGAGTAAGAATACGGACAATTTAAAAATTAAACTTTTTTTGATGCAACCCCTAACTTGGGGAGGGGGTTGAAATTTTCAAAATTTATAGAAAAAAAAATTATATCTCCGAAACGGTAAACATTTTTACCGTCGGTTTTTTTTTTTTTTAAAGCAAATTGTTTATTCTACAATTTTTACTTTTAAAGTTTAGAGATAAAACTTAATTTTCGACATAAAAAATAATAACTAAAAATTAAGGGCGTTTCCATAGGGGAGGATTTTAAAATTTATGATAACCATTTATAACCATTAAGACGTTTAATTGTCAAACGTCAACAAAGTCGTTGCTATGACGACTAAGTCTTTTGGCATCTGACGTATTCATAAAGGAGGTACTGCAAACAAAAACAAAAAAAAATACTGACAAAATATCGGCCAGCGCAGCTGTGGCTATAGCCGTATATACATTCAGTCAAAAAAGTATCGGGAATGGATGATTTGTTTATGGTTCCAAATTCAAATTTTTGTTTTTTTTTGTAGTTGTTAGATTGGCACAACTGTTTTCCATTTTGGCGCGGAGTTTGAGTTGCATCTGTTATTTATATTAAATACAGTGCTGGTTTTAGTAATATCATATATAGTGTGTATTGCGAATTTCATAATGGACAAAAATATCGAACAAAGAGTTTGTCTTAAATTTTGCATCGCCAATGGAATTTCGTGTTCGGAGTCACTGAAAATGTTACAGAAGGCTTACGGTGAATCGACTTTATCAAAAACTCGTGCTTATGAGTGGTTCAAAGCGTTCAAAAGCGGTCGAGATGTGATGGAAGATTTGCCTCGCTCTGGTAGGCCGTCAACGTCTGCAACTGAAGTTAACATCGCAAAAGTGAAGAAAATAGTGACTGAAAATCCCCATTCAACTCTGAGAGAGATAGCCGGCGAACTTTCTGTATCTCACGAGTCGATCCGTACCATTTTAACTAATCATTTGGGTATGAAACATGTTGCTGCTCGGCTAGTCCCAAAAGATCAGAATTTTCTCCAAAAACTCAATCGCATGAAAGTCGCTGAGGACATGCTAGAACGAGTCAGTTCGGACCCAACATTCATGAAACACATTGTTACTGGTGACGAGACGTGGGTTTACGAGTTTGACATGCAAACTAGTCAACAAGCTTCGGAGTGGCGCCTTCCAACTGAACCGAAACCGAAAAAACCACGCCAAAGTCGATCAAAAGTCAAAGTCATGTTGACTGTTTTCTTTGACTATCGCGGTGTTGTGCAATCTGAATTCTTACCGGAAGGTCTAACGGTAAATAAAGAATATTATTTGAGCGTTATGCGGCGTTTAAGAGAGCAAATTCGACGAAAAAGACCAGATTTGTGGAAAGAAAATTCTTGGATTTTGCACCACGACGCAATGCGCCTTCGCACAAGGCTATCATTGTGAACGAATTTTTGACCAAACACTCAACAAATACCATCCAGCAACCACCATATTCACCAGATATGGCTCCTGCTGACTTTTTTCTTTTTCCTAAACTCAAATTACCACTTCGTGGCACCCGTTTTCAATCGATAGAAGACATAAAGGAGAATTCGCGGTGAGAACTGAACTCAATTCCGGAAGCAGCGTTTAAAAAATGTTTTGATGAATGGATTATTCGTTGGCGCAAGTGTATCGTTTCTAAAGGAGCATACTTTGAAGGTGATAAAATAAATTTGGATGAATAACAGACATTTTGTGTATTATTGATCTTTTCCCGGTACTTTCTTGACAGAGTAGTATAGCCTCTGAATTTCCAGAATAAATATGTGGGACCTTCTTCGAAATCTACCTCCTCCTGCGGCTTGCCGAAGGGATTTTTTTTTTTTTTGTTGATAAGGATATTTGGAAGTACATACTGGTACATACTACATACATGCTGATAAGTACCTGTTTCCACTGACAGATATAAGTAATAAGTAAATAGTGGGAAGTTTCTAAAGCTGAACTGCTGAAGCTATTTTGTATTCTTAAGGTGCGACTAAACCGAGCGGACTAAAAAGCAGACCGGACTGTGAACAAGACTTCTTTTTTGTACGGTGTCCGTAGCCAGTCCGCCGCGCCGTCCGGTCTACTCGATTTGACCGCATTTTTCTATATTTTTTTTTTTCAAAAATTACCTGTTTTGTTTCTTCTAATTTAAACAAGATTCCATGACAAAACAAAGGACCTAGAACAAAACCAGCCAAATCTGGTTTCTAAGTTCTAAGAAAAATTGGAACATTCGTTTTATCTCGGAACAAAAAGTAAGGAACAACCTTAAATCATTTTGGGTCGTCCAAAAGAGTTATCAAGATGTTCGGCCAAAAATTCCGTGCCGCAAAAAAGTTCAGCCACAATTTAGGGACCAACTTAATGGATTTTACAAGTGTAGGTACTGAGATTCTGTTTTATATTGTTACGTTGGTTTTCGTATTAAGGTAAAAAATGCTCGTAGCTAAATAAAAACAGCTACACGTGTTTATGTCCAAGGTTAAGCAACGCTTGCCGAGGTCGGTCCATGGATGGGTGACCATGCATTTTATAGGGAGAACCGTGCTATGGAAAGCACGTTAACTAATAGGGTAGATGACACACCAATCAATTGAGATACTTTTTAAGAGCTGTCAAAACGCGGTTCTCTCGTAGATTTTGTAAAGCCAACTCAACGACTTTTCGACTTTTCAGGCTCAAAAATAAAGTGTTTTTTTTAGAGACTGGTGTCTTGGAATTATCTTTTTATGGTGTCATCTAGCCTATTGACCCCGGCCGCTATTTGTAGATCTATGACAGTTGTTACAGGTAGTCAGTGGCCAGAAAGTCTGACAACCAGTCTTACCAAGGGGTATCGTTGGTGGTAAAGTGGAGAGGTAAGATAACACAGTTGCTCATGCTAGTATTCAGTTGCATCCACTACTACTACTACTACAACAGCCCATAACGTCCACTGCTGGACATAAGCCTCTCCCATGATGGGAGGAATTTGCCGTAATCTCCACGCTTGGCATGCGGATTGGAGATCGCAGTGATGAAAGACTAACAGAAAACGCTGCTTCCCATTCTCTGGTCTACGGAGGCGCAAGGTGTTCTGCCTCAGATATTAGTCGCCTTATACGACACCCGTGAGTGTAATGGGTTGATTCTATTCTACTCTGCCGGATACCACTCGGCTAACCGGATACCACACGGCTAGTTGCATCCGGTAAGACTGAAAGCGGACTCCCAACATATTTTAAAGTTAGGAAAATTCTGGGCAGATGTAGTTGGTTATGTCTATCAATGGAAGATTTCGTTCATATTTTTTTAATAAAAGGGATACGCTCAGATATTTTATGTAAGGGAGGATGAATAAACGTAACTGGAAGAGCGACAAAAAATTCTGAGCCCTCTTTAAAGTGTCTCTTCGAAATAATTGAGTTGATTTTAGCATTCTGAATGTTATGTTATTAAATTACCTATGGATTCCAGAGGATAATTTTATTTGAGGAGTGTTTTTGAAATCGTTCTCTAACAAATAACCTCGAGATTTAGACATTTTATTTATTTTGCTAGTGCCTATGTACTTACTCCATAATACGATCGGTGGTGGTGATACATATTCTGTCATCGGACGAGCAGAGATACGGCGAAGGTTACGTTATATGGTTGAAGTTCCGCGGACTTACGGCTTCCACATTTATTGTGCAAACCACCAGACTGTGGAATTCACTGCCGGCTTCTCTGTTCCCTGATCGTTATAATCTGGATCTATTAAAAGTTCGAGTGAATCGGTTTTTTCTAAGCAAGCGTGCTCCACCCTAAGCCGTATCATCGCTTCACATCAGGCGGCCAAACGCAAGCCAACATACTTCCAAAAATAAAAAGAAATCTCGATATTTTTCCATGTTGTTGAAACATTCCGATGCGGAGGTGTGTCGATATCATCTAAAATAAACATAACAAAGAAACAAAATAACCTCTTAAAACACACTTATCAAGGTACGATGTCCTATAAACTGCAACATAACTCAACCTGTAACGTTATTAGTAGATAAACAGTATTACCTCGAACATTATTAGAATATACGGTGCAAACCGAAGTGTCTTGCCGGCCGGCTTAATGGGTGGAATGGAAAAAGTTTTTTTCTCACAACTTAATAGAAAAAGACTCTTAAGAATGGCCCAGCTTTGTTTCCTGTACAAATTGGTTTTTCAATGTATTAAGGTTGTGGTTTTTGTGGGGAGAATAGCGGGCTAGGGCTTAAAGGGTTCACTTAAGGGGAAAGCGTTGGGTGGCCCGCGAAATTCAAATTTTAGTTTTTTTGCTATTTGTAGGTGGCCTACCATGACGTCTTAAAGCAGGATCGTTTTAATCTTGTTCCAGTGTGGGAAAGAGATGGCGCTAGACGTCCTCTATAGCTCAGTCTCTTACCCACAATGGAACAAGATTAAAACGATCCTGCTCGACGTCATGGTAGGCCACCTGGTCAAAATATGATTAGCGGCCGTAACAAATATGGCTTTACAGAGTTATATTCATTAAAATCATCGTTTCCTTGGACTAAACTGCGATGCATCGGGTCCTTTCTCGAAGATAATTGAATGTTATGGGGTATTCTATCACCATCCATAACAATGCAAGACCCATCCGTATCACGGAGAGCACGTTTAGCTGTCAACCCCGACTGACATTCGTAGATCTTGACAGTTGTTTTTGTTACGGATTGACAGAAACCAAAAAGTCGTAATACTTACTTAATCACATAAGTATATTGACACGGAGATTGTACCTTATTAGAAAAAAAACTCGCCAAGCTTGGTATGTGTGTTGTGTAACGGGCTGGTGTCCGCAACTCCACGTCAAAGCGCGTATTTTGCGTAAGGGCTATAATCCACCACGCGGGCCCAGGGCGGATTGGTAGATGTCACATGTCTTCGAATTTTTGGTTCTAGGACATGCCGGTTTCCTCACGATGTTTTCCTTCACCGTTTTGAAAGCAGTAGTGGTGAAATAAATTACACAAAGTAATGCGCCTGTCTGGGTTCGAACCCATGACTTACTGTTCGTAAGTCGGGGCCGCCACCACTGGGCCACCGCTGCTCTTGCCAAGCTTGGTAAGTATTATTATCAATTACAAACATAATTATATTTTACTTCATGATAAAGTTCTCAGAATTATTACGGAAATATTAAGCGCACAAATTCGTACACAAATCATTTGTTTATCATAAGATGGTACATTGTAGGTACATTGAATTTTTGATAAGATAGGTAATGACAGAGGTCACTGGAAGAACCTCGGATTATCAACCTACTGCAATTATGGTAACGAAGCATGATTCGGCAAAATTAGACCTAAATACAAACAAAGAATAGAACCAACCCATTACACTCACGGGTGTCGTATAAGGCGACTAATGTCTGAGGCAGAACACCTTGCGCCTCCGTAGACCAGAGAATGGGCAGCAGCGTTTTCTGTTAGTCTTTCATCACTGCGATCTCCAATCCGCCTGCCAAGCGTGGAGATTACGGCAAATTCCTCCCATCATGGGAGAGGCTTATGTTATGTCCAGCAGTGGACGTTTTGGGCTGTTGTAGTAGTTGTAGTACAAACAAAGATACACATACAAAGATAATTTAGAATGAATAGAGTTCTAACAATTTATCCATGTACTCTCCGGGATTGCAAAAGAATAATTGATCAATGGCTTCATAATCTCACATTCGAAGAGTTGGAGAATTTAGTTAAACCCTAAACATCTTTCTTCATCAGACATGCACACCATATACACGTAGCGAAGAGTGTGCTCGTGGGGAGATTCCACAAGCACACTCTACACTTACAACCCACAGACACGCACTACACTCACATACAACACTCCCGCATGCACAACTTAAACACTCACCTATTTTTTTTTTACTATTTACTACTTTAATTGTTTATTATTGTTTTTTTTTTTGTTTTAATATTTTATTTGTTTTCTCTGTACTGGAACACTGTGGTCTCACTCTTGGAGGTGGGCGTTAATAACCGCGACACAGTTTTGTAACTAATGTGGCTATTTACGTACGCAATCAATTTGTCAAATGTGTTTTTGTTATTTATTTATTATTTATTTATACATAACATCACGCCTATAACGATGGATTAAGCAGATGAGTGCCTCAGTAGCTACAAACACAATATCTCCAGTTATGTTTAAGTCTCATATAATTGGGGGCGCGTATATTGTCATCACTCATCAGTAAAAGAAAACATTTAGTGAGGAAACCGGCATGTCATATTATAACCAAAAAATCGAAGTCATGTGACAATACCAACCTGCACAGTTTTGTAGGAAACAGCTGTGTTTAGGGTTCAAAGGGCCCAAAGGGTAAAAAACGGGACTCTATTACTAAGACTCGACCGTCCGTCTGTCTGTCACTAGACTGTATCTCATGAACCGTGATAGCTAGACCGTTGAAATTTTCACAGATGATGTATTTCTGTTGCCGCTATAACAACGAATCATCATCTGCCTAGCCTTTTCCCAAGTTTTATTGGGGCCGGCTTCCAGTCTAACAACAAACGAACGCTATAACAAAGAATACTAAAAAATAAAAATTAAAGGGGGCTCCCCTGCTATGATGGTACGAAACACTACATGCGCGAGTCCGACTCGCACTTAGCCTTTTTTTTTTTAATTAACGATTAAAATATTCTATGTGTTCAGAATGATGTATCTAATGAACACGTGGTAATCATAATTTTATGCGTCGATATGTATCTGTTATAAGCGATAAAATATAAATGATCATCATGACTCGCAAAAACTATGGCGACAGTATTATGTCAATTAATATCACTTTTGTCGCAACTTATTTATATTTGTTAGCAAAACACAAGATAATCAACAATGACGGAGCAAATATTTGAATTATCTACAGTTACACGTGGCAAAGTGAGATCACATCTAGACAGTCATCGCTGCGTTGTTTTTAAAGTTGATAGCCAAAAGACGAGAGACAAAAACAAAGAACTTCTTTCTTTATCGTGTGGTTAGGGCCTAACCCGGTGTCAGAGTTTATATGCCACCCTTGGGCCTCTGACTTGGCTTTACATGCCGTTGAGAAATATCTCTCAGGCATGCTGGTTTCCTCACGATGTTTTCCTTCACCGAAGCAAGTGATAATTATTAATACAATACGCACATGAATCCGAAAAAACAGAGGTTACGCACCTCTGATTTTTCGGATTTCTTGGGTTCGAACTCGGGACCTATGACTTGTCAGTCCAACGACTGTCACAGCACTAGGCTTTCACTAAACGATTTGTTACTAAGTAGTACCAGGTAGTCTTGTCCCGTCTATCGCTCGTAAATATTTGAAAGTCTTTGATGAAGACTAATAAAAATGTATGAAGAATATACGTAATTACGGATTAGGGTATGTAGATTGTAAGAAGCAAATATCTAGAAACAAGAGTAGTGAGGGACATCTAAAAGACTATTGGAATATACCAGGTAGACCATTTGAGATAGGCGGCAGGGTGTTGTGGCCAAGCCTACATATGCCAGCCCTGGACTGCGATTGGCTAACTGTGATTGATTGATAGTGACTTGTAAAAGAACATCCATATTCGAATATATTGCACAATATAAAAAATCACGTTACGAAACCCGCTATAGATAAGAGCAGTGAGGTAATCGAGAGCTTTGATAATGGTAAAGCAGCATTATCATTCTTAAAATGCATATTTTTGCAAAGATAAGGATATTGTCTGACCAATATTTTAACAGTGTAACTACATAATGATGATTAAGAACATTAGGCTAGAAGATACTATGTGATAACTATCCTTAAGAAAAGTAAGATAAGGAAGACCAAAGAAACGATGGATGGACTGTGTTAAGAATTATATGGCAAGAAAAGAAGTGTCTGATGTGATGACGAGTAATAGAGAAGTATGGAGGAAGAAGACATGCTGCGCCGACCCCAAATGAATTGGGATAAGGGCAAGATGATATCCTTAAGATAAGTAATTATCTATACACCTACAGGATAACGATGTACCAAAAAGCAATCAATGTTTTTATCTAAAATCTAAGGACAATCTGTACAGGACGAATAATATCAGGAAATATATACAATAATCGGCTTTGTAGCGATATAACATGCAATATCCGAAAAGCCAGCTTTTTGCGATTTCGTTGTTGTGCATGCTCATTCTCCAAACGAAATTACCTAAACCAGATTTCCAAGTAGAACAACTAATGGGGTGGGTCTCAAAACTACAAACGCAAAATATATTTCTGATCTTGGCTACATAACATACACAAGCATCACGCCTGTTATTCTGAAAGGGTTAGGCAGAGTTGTCCCTATTAGTACACCCATAAGAGCAGCGGTGGCCCAGTGGTGGCGGCCCCGACTTACGAACAGTAAGTCAAATTTCATCACCACTGCTCTCAAAACGGTGAAGGAAAACATCGTGAGGAAACCGGCATGTCCTAGAACCAAAAATTCAAAGACATGTAACATCTACCAATCCGCACTGGGCCCGCGTGGTGGATTATAGCCCATACGCAAAATACGCGCTTTGACGTGGAGTTGCGGACACCAGCCCGTTAAACAATATACAATAGTACACCAATAGTTCCATGTAATAGGAGGCGAGTCAATTGCCATCAACCGGGCACCCACGACGAGGACCCAGAACTTCATGGTCAGTAGTGGCGCATGTCACCACTAGACCAATGAGGCAGTTACATAACATTTTAAAATCGAATAAATGTATCGCTGGACATTACACACACCGCCATCTAGTGCCACACTAAGTAACGAGGCTTGAGTCGTGGACACCAGATAGTTGGTATACTACATAGATACTTATTTGTTTGTAAGTACATAGGTACTTTATATAAATATAAACATCCATCTCGGAAACAAATGTCCCTGCTCATCACACAAATCAAATCAAATCAAATCATCTTTATTTGTGAACACAGGTACCAATTGAAATAAAGGTCTTATTCATACATTTTAGTTGAGCTCTATGTCCTACCAATAAAATTGGTGTACAAATATTGTTTTTTAGTATTATGTCTGGATTTATACAATACAAAGTAAGATTCGAGTAAATAATGAGAATTCAATGTACCTATTATTAATCGTTAATGAATCAATTATAATTTATGTTTCATGCATGTCAACGGTAAATCATTTATAAGGCTAATAATGTCAAATTTTGTAATATTGTCAAATTTTGTAATGTCAATTAAATGCACCTATAACCTACTAACAAATAAATTAAAAATAAATTATAATAAAGGGCTGGTAATGTCATATATTATCATTTAAAAATTCTTCGATAGAGTAATACGTCTTACCTATTAGAAATGAACGCAATTTACTTTTGAATTTGCTGACATTAGCTTTGCTCCTTATACATTTTGGTAATTTATTATAGACCTTTGGAGCCATTACAAAAATACTATTTCTGTATAGTGCAGTACTTGATCCGACTGTTTGTAACCGATCACAACGGCGCTGACTAGTTACTCGAGCAAATTTATTTAAATTATTTTTTACGAACATAGACGTTTCATAGATGTACAACGACGGCATAGTTAATATTTTTGTATTTTTAAAAAACGGTTTGCAGCTGTCTGTGTTCTGCAAATTATAAATAGCTCTTATGCACCTTTTTTGGCACTTGAATACCATATCTTTACCCGTGGCATTGCCCCAAAATATAATTCCGTATCTCAATGTTGAAGCTACTAGACCGTGATACGCCGTTAAGACTGTTGCTCGATTGGCCGTTTTACTTAACATGTGTAAAGCATAGGAGTGTTGGTTGAGCTTACTGTATTTTCTATGTTAAGTCCGAGGAATTTAGTCACTTTTGCTTCATTAACAGTTTTGTCATTGTATTTAATATTTAAGTCCAGATTGTAATTTATTCTTTGTTGAAATTTCATTAATACTGTTTTATCAAGATTTATAATCAATTTATTATTATGCAGCCAGTTCACAACTGATACTAAAGTAGAATTAATCTCAGCCTCCAATGTACTTACCTCGTCACTATTGAAAAGTAAAGTGCTGTCATCTGCAAACATTGTCATAGGATATGATGATGCTGTCGGAAAGTCATTAATATTAACAATAAATAAGGGGGGTCCGAGTACACTACCTTGTGGTACTCCATAATTTACCGCTCTCTGACTGGATTTATATGTCATTTCGTTTTTTTTTTAAATTCTATTAATGGACGTTATTTGTTGCCTATCACACAGATAAGATTCTATCAAATTTGATATATTTCCTCTTATTCCGTAAGCGTTAAGTTTATTTATTAGTAATTTATGGTCTACACGATCAAAAGCTTTTGACATGTCCATATAAAGCGCTAGCGTTGGTAGCCTCTTATCCACTCTACTACTAACCATATGTAAGAAATCGTAGATGGCCATGTCAATAGATCTGTTTTTCCTAAAACCTTTCTGGTTATCAACGAAAACAAACAAACATTTGCCCTTACCGGGATTCGAACCAGGGACCCTAAGAACGTAAGGCAGCCTCACTACCGCTGCGCTATTTGGGTCGTCGAATGTTCGCTTACCGCTTCAGCGTCCGCTCCCGCTTGTCACTGCATCACAATCCACTTTTCGGCTCTTGGGCGAGTCGCTTTACTCCAAAGGCAATTGTTCTACTTTGAAAAGTTGTTTCCAAATGACATTAGTGATGGCCTAATCTTATTAATTTGTTAGGTACCTAAATGAACCGGGAAGTGACTTAATGATGAAGTTGTTTTTCCAAATTATATAAAATGTGAAAGAAAGTTTGTTTGTTACACCAGCAGCATTGATTTCGATGAAATTTAACACACAGTTAGACCATGGCTTGGGTCGGAACACAAGATTTTCTTTAGATTTTTATTCCGGTAGTATAAATATATTTCCGTGGGTAAATTACGACGAAAGCATTCGCTTTTGCATATAATAATTTGTATTAATAACATAATCTATATAATGCAAGTATATTTTTACAATCTTCTGCAGCTTCCACAAAACATTAACATGGGAATCAATTCTTCATCTTCTTCTTTACGTTTCGATGGACTCAAATAATGCCCGACCCAAACAATCAATTAATTTGCCCCCCCCCCCCCCCTATGGTTGTGGAACAGGACCAGCATTTAGCCAAGCATTTTTATCATCAATGTAATCCCCCAACTTATAATATGCTTGCCTACATAGTGTGCGTTTTATACAAGATTTAAATTTTGTCTCGTTCAGTTGAAGAATGTGGGGAGGTATTTTATTGTAACATTTCAAACAGTACCCCATGAAAGATGAATCTACTTTAGCAAGCCTGAAACCTGGCTGAACTAGTTGGTCCCTATTTCTAGTGTTATAGTGGTGTCTGTCACCTCTTCTACTGAATAAATGCCGATTTTTCCTAACGTACATGATGTTTTCATAGATGTATTGACAAGGTACTGTCATGATATTAATTTCCTTAAACAGTTCTCTTAGAGAATCGCGTCTACGTAATTCATAAATGGCTCTGATGGCTCTTTTCTGCAGAATAAATATAGACTCGATGTCTGCAGCCCGTCCCCATAGTAAAATACCGTATGACATAATACTATGAAAATAACTAAAATAGACTAGCCTCGCGGTATCAATATCAGTGAATTGACGGATTTTTCTAACAGCATATGCTGCTGAGCTCAGCCGTCCTGCAAGAGATGTTAAATGAGGACCCCATTGTAACCTTGAATCGAGCGTGATTCCCAAGAAAACCGTTTTATCGACAAATTCTAGTTTCTCTTGATTCAATATTATGTCACAATCACTACTTTTGACATTTGGTAGAGCAAATCTAATGCACTTAGTCTTTTTTCCATTTAGTACTAAATTATTGGCGGTAAACCAATTGTGGACCTGCAGTAGTGCGTTATTTACGTCGTCAAGATTAGTGGCACGTCTGTTTATCCTAAATATTAAAGAAGTATCGTCAGCAAACAACACCATATGCGGATGGTTGTTAAATAAATGGGGTAGGTCATTAATATACACTAAAAAGAGGAAGGGACCCAATATCGAACCTTGTGGTACACCCATTTTTACTTTTAAACCCATTGAGTTGACTCCATTTATTTGTACCTGCTGCTGTCTATCATTCAAATACGATTTTATTAAACTGAGCGCAAGTTTACCTAAACCGTAATGCTCAAGTTTCAAGATCAGGGTTTCGTGATTTACACAATCAAATGCCTTCGAAAGGTCACAGAAGATTCCTATGGCATCTTGTGCCTCTTCCCACGCAGTAAATATGTGTTTTAATAAAGTGACACCGGCGTCAGTTGTACAACGTCCTTTGGTGAAACCATACTGTTGCTCGTGTAATATTTTATTGGTGTTGAAATGGTTAAGCATTTGATTGAGCATTATCTTTTCAAACACTTTGCTGAAAACCGGCAACACGGATACGGGCCTATAGTTATTGGTGTCCTTACTGTCCCCGGATTTAAAAAGCGGTATTACCTTACTGAATTTCATTAGATCTGGGAAGACCCCTTGATCCACGCACAAATTAAATATTGAGGCTAAATACGGCGCTACAGTCTCAATAATTGAGGTACAAGCTTTGATAGACATACCCCATAGATCTTCCGTTAATTTGATCTTGATTTGCTTAAAACCTTTTATGACTGTTAAGGGGTTTATATGCTGAAATTTAAATTCATTTGGACAGGCTGAAACGTTCGCTTTCAATAAATCAATAGAGAGCAAGGCAGAGGAATTTAAGGTTTCTGTAGTTTTAAGTGGGATACTGGTAAAGAAATTTACAAATTCTTGAGCAACTTCATTGTTGGAGCTCACAAGGCCACGCGATGTCTTTAGTGTGAAGTCATTACCTTGTTTTTTGTTTCTATTTGTTTCATTGTTGATAATTTTCCAAACCGTCTTTATTTTGGTGTCGGCTGATTTAATCTTGTTGCTAATGAATAAGGATTTGGCTACCTTGCAAGTGTTTTTAACAATTTTCGAGAAAGTAGCAACATATTTATTAAAAGCTTCAGTGTTGATGTAAGGCTTAAGGCCGTACAGCTCAAACAATCGTTCCCTACTTTTCCTAATACCTTGTGTTGCCCAGTCACTGAAAATAAACTTTGGGCCAATAGTTTTAGATTTCTTTTTTAAAGTATTATTAAATTCGGTGTGCACTACCGAAAAGAATTCTTCATAAAATACATTAACTTCATAAACTTCATAACAACAAACGAACGCTATAACAAAGAATACTAAAAAATAAAAATTAAAGGGGGCTCCCCTGCTATGATGGTACGAAACACTACATGCGCGAGTCCGACTCGCACTTAGCCTTTTTTTTTTAATTAACGATTAAAAAATTCTATGTGTCCAGAATGATGTATCTAATGAACACGTGGTAATCATAATTTTATGCGTCGATATGTATCTGTTATAAGCGATAAAATATAAATGATCATCATGACTCGCAAAAACTATGGCGACAGTATTATGTCAATTATATCACTTTTGTCGCAACTTATTTATATTTGTTAGCAAAACACAAGATAATCAACAATGACGGAGCAAATATTTGAATTATCTACAGTTACACGTGGCAAAGTGAGATCACATCTAGACAGTCATCGCTGCGTTGTTTTTAAAGTTGATAGCCAAAAGACGAGAGACAAAAACAAAGAACTTCTTTCTTTATCGTGTGGTTACAGCCTAACCCGGTGTCAGAGTTTATATGCCACCCTTGGGCCTCTGACTTGGCTTTACATGCCGTTGAGAAATATCTCTCAGGCATGCTGGTTTCCTCACGATGTTTTCCTTCACCGAAGCAAGTGATAATTATTAATACAATACGCACATGAATCCGAAAAAACAGAGGTTACGCACCTCTGATTTTTCGGATTTCTTGGGTTCGAACTCGGGACCTATGACAAGTCAGTCCAACGACTGTCACACCACTAGGCTTTCACTAAACGATTTGTTACTAAGTAGTACCAGGTAGTCTTGTCCCGTCTATCGCTCGTAAATATTTGAAAGTCTTTGATGAAGACTAATAAAAATGTATGAAGAATATACGTAATTACGGATTAGGGTATGTAGATTGTAAGAAGCAAATATCTAGAAACAAGAGTAGTGAGGGACATCTAAAAGACTATTGGAATATACCAGGTAGACCATTTGAGATAGGCGGCAGGGTGTTGTGGCCAAGCCTACATATGCCAGCCCTGGACTGCGATTGGCTAACTGTGATTGATTGATAGTGACTTGTAAAAGAACATCCATATTCGAATATATTGCACAATATAAAAAATCACGTTACGAAACCCGCTATAGATAAGAGCAGTGAGGTAATCGAGAGCTTTGATAATGGTAAAGCAGCATTATCATTCTTAAAATGCATATTTTTGCAAAGATAAGGATATTGTCTGACCAATATTTTAACAGTGTAACTACATAATGATGATTAAGAACATTAGGCTAGAAGATACTATGTGATAACTATCCTTAAGAAAAGTAAGATAAGGAAGACCAAAGAAACGATGGATGGACTGTGTTAAGAATTATATGGCAAGAAAAGAAGTGTCTGATGTGATGACGAGTAATAGAGAAGTATGGAGGAAGAAGACATGCTGCGCCGACCCCAAATGAATTGGGATAAGGGCAAGATGATATCCTTAAGATAAGTAATTATCTATACACCTACAGGATAACGATGTACCAAAAAGCAATCAATGTTTTTATCTAAAATCTAAGGACAATCTGTACAGGACGAATAATATCAGGAAATATATACAATAATCGGCTTTGTAGCGATATAACATGCAATATCCGAAAAGCCAGCTTTTTGCGATTTCGTTGTTGTGCATGCTCATTCTCCAAACGAAATTACCTAAACCAGATTTCCAAGTAGAACAACTAATGGGGTGGGTCTCAAAACTACAAACGCAAAATATATTTCTGATCTTGGCTACATAACATACACAAGCATCACGCCTGTTATTCTGAAAGGGTTAGGCAGAGTTGTCCCTATTAGTACACCCATAAGAGCAGCGGTGGCCCAGTGGTGGCGGCCCCGACTTACGAACAGTAAGTCAAATTTCATCACCACTGCTCTCAAAACGGTGAAGGAAAACATCGTGAGGAAACCGGCATGTCCTAGAACCAAAAATTCAAAGACATGTAACATCTACCAATCCGCACTGGGCCCGCGTGGTGGATTATAGCCCATACGCAAAATACGCGCTTTGACGTGGAGTTGCGGACACCAGCCCGTTAAACAATATACAATAGTACACCAATAGTTCCATGTAATAGGAGGCGAGTCAATTGCCATCAACCGGGCACCCACGACGAGGACCCAGAACTTCATGGTCAGTAGTGGCGCATGTCACCACTAGACCAATGAGGCAGTTACATAACATTTTAAAATCGAATAAATGTATCGCTGGACATTACACACACCGCCATCTAGTGCCACACTAAGTAACGAGGCTTGAGTCGTGGACACCAGATAGTTGGTATACTACATAGATACTTATTTGTTTGTAAGTACATAGGTACTTTATATAAATATAAACATCCATCTCGGAAACAAATGTCCCTGCTCATCACACAAATCAAATCAAATCAAATCATCTTTATTTGTGAACACAGGTACCAATTGAAATAAAGGTCTTATTCATACATTTTAGTTGAGCTCTATGTCCTACCAATAAAATTGGTGTACAAATATTGTTTTTTAGTATTATGTCTGGATTTATACAATACAAAGTAAGATTCGAGTAAATAATGAGAATTCAATGTACCTATTATTAATCGTTAATGAATCAATTATAATTTATGTTTCATGCATGTCAACGGTAAATCATTTATAAGGCTAATAATGTCAAATTTTGTAATATTGTCAAATTTTGTAATGTCAATTAAATGCACCTATAACCTACTAACAAATAAATTAAAAATAAATTATAATAAAGGGCTGGTAATGTCATATATTATCATTTAAAAATTCTTCGATAGAGTAATACGTCTTACCTATTAGAAATGAACGCAATTTACTTTTGAATTTGCTGACATTAGCTTTGCTCCTTATACATTTTGGTAATTTATTATAGACCTTTGGAGCCATTACAAAAATACTATTTCTGTATAGTGCAGTACTTGATCCGACTGTTTGTAACCGATCACAACGGCGCTGACTAGTTACTCGAGCAAATTTATTTAAATTATTTTTTACGAACATAGACGTTTCATAGATGTACAACGACGGCATAGTTAATATTTTTGTATTTTTAAAAAACGGTTTGCAGCTGTCTGTGTTCTGCAAATTATAAATAGCTCTTATGCACCTTTTTTGGCACTTGAATACCATATCTTTACCCGTGGCATTGCCCCAAAATATAATTCCGTATCTCAATGTTGAAGCTACTAGACCGTGATACGCCGTTAAGACTGTTGCTCGATTGGCCGTTTTACTTAACATGTGTAAAGCATAGGAGTGTTGGTTGAGCTTACTGTATTTTCTATGTTAAGTCCGAGGAATTTAGTCACTTTTGCTTCATTAACAGTTTTGTCATTGTATTTAATATTTAAGTCCAGATTGTAATTTATTCTTTGTTGAAATTTCATTAATACTGTTTTATCAAGATTTATAATCAATTTATTATTATGCAGCCAGTTCACAACTGATACTAAAGTAGAATTAATCTCAGCCTCCAATGTACTTACCTCGTCACTATTGAAAAGTAAAGTGCTGTCATCTGCAAACATTGTCATAGGATATGATGATGCTGTCGGAAAGTCATTAATATTAACAATAAATAAGGGGGGTCCGAGTACACTACCTTGTGGTACTCCATAATTTACCGCTCTCTGACTGGATTTATATGTCATTTCGTTTTTTTTTTAAATTCTATTAATGGACGTTATTTGTTGCCTATCACACAGATAAGATTCTATCAAATTTGATATATTTCCTCTTATTCCGTAAGCGTTAAGTTTATTTATTAGTAATTTATGGTCTACACGATCAAAAGCTTTTGACATGTCCATATAAAGCGCTAGCGTTGGTAGCCTCTTATCCACTCTACTACTAACCATATGTAAGAAATCGTAGATGGCCATGTCAATAGATCTGTTTTTCCTAAAACCTTTCTGGTTATCAACGAAAACAAACAAACATTTGCCCTTACCGGGATTCGAACCAGGGACCCTAAGAACGTAAGGCAGCCTCACTACCGCTGCGCTATTTGGGTCGTCGAATGTTCGCTTACCGCTTCAGCGTCCGCTCCCGCTTGTCACTGCATCACAATCCACTTTTCGGCTCTTGGGCGAGTCGCTTTACTCCAAAGGCAATTGTTCTACTTTGAAAAGTTGTTTCCAAATGACATTAGTGATGGCCTAATCTTATTAATTTGTTAGGTACCTAAATGAACCGGGAAGTGACTTAATGATGAAGTTGTTTTTCCAAATTATATAAAATGTGAAAGAAAGTTTGTTTGTTACACCAGCAGCATTGATTTCGATGAAATTTAACACACAGTTAGACCATGGCTTGGGTCGGAACACAAGATTTTCTTTAGATTTTTATTCCGGTAGTATAAATATATTTCCGTGGGTAAATTACGACGAAAGCATTCGCTTTTGCATATAATAATTTGTATTAATAACATAATCTATATAATGCAAGTATATTTTTACAATCTTCTGCAGCTTCCACAAAACATTAACATGGGAATCAATTCTTCATCTTCTTCTTTACGTTTCGATGGACTCAAATAATGCCCGACCCAAACAATCAATTAATTTGCCCCCCCCCCCCCCTATGGTTGTGGAACAGGACCAGCATTTAGCCAAGCATTTTTATCATCAATGTAATCCCCCAACTTATAATATGCTTGCCTACATAGTGTGCGTTTTATACAAGATTTAAATTTTGTCTCGTTCAGTTGAAGAATGTGGGGAGGTATTTTATTGTAACATTTCAAACAGTACCCCATGAAAGATGAATCTACTTTAGCAAGCCTGAAACCTGGCTGAACTAGTTGGTCCCTATTTCTAGTGTTATAGTGGTGTCTGTCACCTCTTCTACTGAATAAATGCCGATTTTTCCTAACGTACATGATGTTTTCATAGATGTATTGACAAGGTACTGTCATGATATTAATTTCCTTAAACAGTTCTCTTAGAGAATCGCGTCTACGTAATTCATAAATGGCTCTGATGGCTCTTTTCTGCAGAATAAATATAGACTCGATGTCTGCAGCCCGTCCCCATAGTAAAATACCGTATGACATAATACTATGAAAATAACTAAAATAGACTAGCCTCGCGGTATCAATATCAGTGAATTGACGGATTTTTCTAACAGCATATGCTGCTGAGCTCAGCCGTCCTGCAAGAGATGTTAAATGAGGACCCCATTGTAACCTTGAATCGAGCGTGATTCCCAAGAAAACCGTTTTATCGACAAATTCTAGTTTCTCTTGATTCAATATTATGTCACAATCACTACTTTTGACATTTGGTAGAGCAAATCTAATGCACTTAGTCTTTTTTCCATTTAGTACTAAATTATTGGCGGTAAACCAATTGTGGACCTGCAGTAGTGCGTTATTTACGTCGTCAAGATTAGTGGCACGTCTGTTTATCCTAAATATTAAAGAAGTATCGTCAGCAAACAACACCATATGCGGATGGTTGTTAAATAAATGGGGTAGGTCATTAATATACACTAAAAAGAGGAAGGGACCCAATATCGAACCTTGTGGTACACCCATTTTTACTTTTAAACCCATTGAGTTGACTCCATTTATTTGTACCTGCTGCTGTCTATCATTCAAATACGATTTTATTAAACTGAGCGCAAGTTTACCTAAACCGTAATGCTCAAGTTTCAAGATCAGGGTTTCGTGATTTACACAATCAAATGCCTTCGAAAGGTCACAGAAGATTCCTATGGCATCTTGTGCCTCTTCCCACGCAGTAAATATGTGTTTTAATAAAGTGACACCGGCGTCAGTTGTACAACGTCCTTTGGTGAAACCATACTGTTGCTCGTGTAATATTTTATTGGTGTTGAAATGGTTAAGCATTTGATTGAGCATTATCTTTTCAAACACTTTGCTGAAAACCGGCAACACGGATACGGGCCTATAGTTATTGGTGTCCTTACTGTCCCCGGATTTAAAAAGCGGTATTACCTTACTGAATTTCATTAGATCTGGGAAGACCCCTTGATCCACGCACAAATTAAATATTGAGGCTAAATACGGCGCTACAGTCTCAATAATTGAGGTACAAGCTTTGATAGACATACCCCATAGATCTTCCGTTAATTTGATCTTGATTTGCTTAAAACCTTTTATGACTGTTAAGGGGTTTATATGCTGAAATTTAAATTCATTTGGACAGGCTGAAACGTTCGCTTTCAATAAATCAATAGAGAGCAAGGCAGAGGAATTTAAGGTTTCTGTAGTTTTAAGTGGGATACTGGTAAAGAAATTTACAAATTCTTGAGCAACTTCATTGTTGGAGCTCACAAGGCCACGCGATGTCTTTAGTGTGAAGTCATTACCTTGTTTTTTGTTTCTATTTGTTTCATTGTTGATAATTTTCCAAACCGTCTTTATTTTGGTGTCGGCTGATTTAATCTTGTTGCTAATGAATAAGGATTTGGCTACCTTGCAAGTGTTTTTAACAATTTTCGAGAAAGTAGCAACATATTTATTAAAAGCTTCAGTGTTGATGTAAGGCTTAAGGCCGTACAGCTCAAACAATCGTTCCCTACTTTTCCTAATACCTTGTGTTGCCCAGTCACTGAAAATAAACTTTGGGCCAATAGTTTTAGATTTCTTTTTTAAAGTATTATTAAATTCGGTGTGCACTACCGAAAAGAATTCTTCATAAAATACATTAACTTCATAAACTTCATAACAACAAACGAACGCTATAACAAAGAATACTAAAAAATAAAAATTAAAGGGGGCTCCCCTGCTATGATGGTACGAAACACTACATGCGCGAGTCCGACTCGCACTTAGCCTTTTTTTTTTAATTAACGATTAAAAAATTCTATGTGTCCAGAATGATGTATCTAATGAACACGTGGTAATCATAATTTTATGCGTCGATATGTATCTGTTATAAGCGATAAAATATAAATGATCATCATGACTCGCAAAAACTATGGCGACAGTATTATGTCAATTATATCACTTTTGTCGCAACTTATTTATATTTGTTAGCAAAACACAAGATAATCAACAATGACGGAGCAAATATTTGAATTATCTACAGTTACACGTGGCAAAGTGAGATCACATCTAGACAGTCATCGCTGCGTTGTTTTTAAAGTTGATAGCCAAAAGACGAGAGACAAAAACAAAGAACTTCTTTCTTTATCGTGTGGTTAGGGCCTAACCCGGTGTCAGAGTTTATATGCCACCCTTGGGCCTCTGACTTGGCTTTACATGCCGTTGAGAAATATCTCTCAGGCATGCTGGTTTCCTCACGATGTTTTCCTTCACCGAAGCAAGTGATAATTATTAATACAATACGCACATGAATCCGAAAAAACAGAGGTTACGCACCTCTGATTTTTCGGATTTCTTGGGTTCGAACTCGGGACCTATGACAAGTCAGTCCAACGACTGTCACACCACTAGGCTTTCACTAAACGATTTGTTACTAAGTAGTACCAGGTAGTCTTGTCCCGTCTATCGCTCGTAAATATTTGAAAGTCTTTGATGAAGACTAATAAAAATGTATGAAGAATATACGTAATTACGGATTAGGGTATGTAGATTGTAAGAAGCAAATATCTAGAAACAAGAGTAGTGAGGGACATCTAAAAGACTATTGGAATATACCAGGTAGACCATTTGAGATAGGCGGCAGGGTGTTGTGGCCAAGCCTACATATGCCAGCCCTGGACTGCGATTGGCTAACTGTGATTGATTGATAGTGACTTGTAAAAGAACATCCATATTCGAATATATTGCACAATATAAAAAATCACGTTACGAAACCCGCTATAGATAAGAGCAGTGAGGTAATCGAGAGCTTTGATAATGGTAAAGCAGCATTATCATTCTTAAAATGCATATTTTTGCAAAGATAAGGATATTGTCTGACCAATATTTTAACAGTGTAACTACATAATGATGATTAAGAACATTAGGCTAGAAGATACTATGTGATAACTATCCTTAAGAAAAGTAAGATAAGGAAGACCAAAGAAACGATGGATGGACTGTGTTAAGAATTATATGGCAAGAAAAGAAGTGTCTGATGTGATGACGAGTAATAGAGAAGTATGGAGGAAGAAGACATGCTGCGCCGACCCCAAATGAATTGGGATAAGGGCAAGATGATATCCTTAAGATAAGTAATTATCTATACACCTACAGGATAACGATGTACCAAAAAGCAATCAATGTTTTTATCTAAAATCTAAGGACAATCTGTACAGGACGAATAATATCAGGAAATATATACAATAATCGGCTTTGTAGCGATATAACATGCAATATCCGAAAAGCCAGCTTTTTGCGATTTCGTTGTTGTGCATGCTCATTCTCCAAACGAAATTACCTAAACCAGATTTCCAAGTAGAACAACTAATGGGGTGGGTCTCAAAACTACAAACGCAAAATATATTTCTGATCTTGGCTACATAACATACACAAGCATCACGCCTGTTATTCTGAAAGGGTTAGGCAGAGTTGTCCCTATTAGTACACCCATAAGAGCAGCGGTGGCCCAGTGGTGGCGGCCCCGACTTACGAACAGTAAGTCAAATTTCATCACCACTGCTCTCAAAACGGTGAAGGAAAACATCGTGAGGAAACCGGCATGTCCTAGAACCAAAAATTCAAAGACATGTAACATCTACCAATCCGCACTGGGCCCGCGTGGTGGATTATAGCCCATACGCAAAATACGCGCTTTGACGTGGAGTTGCGGACACCAGCCCGTTAAACAATATACAATAGTACACCAATAGTTCCATGTAATAGGAGGCGAGTCAATTGCCATCAACCGGGCACCCACGACGAGGACCCAGAACTTCATGGTCAGTAGTGGCGCATGTCACCACTAGACCAATGAGGCAGTTACATAACATTTTAAAATCGAATAAATGTATCGCTGGACATTACACACACCGCCATCTAGTGCCACACTAAGTAACGAGGCTTGAGTCGTGGACACCAGATAGTTGGTATACTACATAGATACTTATTTGTTTGTAAGTACATAGGTACTTTATATAAATATAAACATCCATCTCGGAAACAAATGTCCCTGCTCATCACACAAATCAAATCAAATCAAATCATCTTTATTTGTGAACACAGGTACCAATTGAAATAAAGGTCTTATTCATACATTTTAGTTGAGCTCTATGTCCTACCAATAAAATTGGTGTACAAATATTGTTTTTTAGTATTATGTCTGGATTTATACAATACAAAGTAAGATTCGAGTAAATAATGAGAATTCAATGTACCTATTATTAATCGTTAATGAATCAATTATAATTTATGTTTCATGCATGTCAACGGTAAATCATTTATAAGGCTAATAATGTCAAATTTTGTAATATTGTCAAATTTTGTAATGTCAATTAAATGCACCTATAACCTACTAACAAATAAATTAAAAATAAATTATAATAAAGGGCTGGTAATGTCATATATTATCATTTAAAAATTCTTCGATAGAGTAATACGTCTTACCTATTAGAAATGAACGCAATTTACTTTTGAATTTGCTGACATTAGCTTTGCTCCTTATACATTTTGGTAATTTATTATAGACCTTTGGAGCCATTACAAAAATACTATTTCTGTATAGTGCAGTACTTGATCCGACTGTTTGTAACCGATCACAACGGCGCTGACTAGTTACTCGAGCAAATTTATTTAAATTATTTTTTACGAACATAGACGTTTCATAGATGTACAACGACGGCATAGTTAATATTTTTGTATTTTTAAAAAACGGTTTGCAGCTGTCTGTGTTCTGCAAATTATAAATAGCTCTTATGCACCTTTTTTGGCACTTGAATACCATATCTTTACCCGTGGCATTGCCCCAAAATATAATTCCGTATCTCAATGTTGAAGCTACTAGACCGTGATACGCCGTTAAGACTGTTGCTCGATTGGCCGTTTTACTTAACATGTGTAAAGCATAGGAGTGTTGGTTGAGCTTACTGTATTTTCTATGTTAAGTCCGAGGAATTTAGTCACTTTTGCTTCATTAACAGTTTTGTCATTGTATTTAATATTTAAGTCCAGATTGTAATTTATTCTTTGTTGAAATTTCATTAATACTGTTTTATCAAGATTTATAATCAAATTATTATTATGCAGCCAGTTCACAACTGATACTAAAGTAGAATTAATCTCAGCCTCCAATGTACTTACCTCGTCACTATTGAAAAGTAAAGTGCTGTCATCTGCAAACATTGTCATAGGATATGATGATGCTGTCGGAAAGTCATTAATATAAACAATAAATAAGGGGGGTCCGAGTACACTACCTTGTGGTACTCCATAATTTACCGCTCTCTGACTGGATTTATATGTCATTTCGTTTTTTTTTTAAATTCTACTAATGGACGTTATTTGTTGCCTATCACACAGATAAGATTCTATTAAATTTGATATATTTCCTCTTATTCCGTAAGCGTTAAGTTTATTTATTAGTAATTTATGGTCTACACGATCAAAAGCTTTTGACATGTCCATATAAAGCGCTAGCGTTGGTAGCCTCTTATCCACTCTACTACTAACCATATGTAAGAAATCGTAGATGGCCATGTCAATAGATCTGTTTTTCCTAAAACCTTTCTGGTTATCAACGAAAACAAACAAACATTTGCCCTTACCGGGATTCGAACCAGGGACCCTAAGAACGTAAGGCAGCCTCACTACCGCTGCGCTATTTGGGTCGTCGAATGTTCGCTTACCGCTTCAGCGTCCGCTCCCGCTTGTCACTGCATCACAATCCACTTTTCGGCTCTTGGGCGAGTCGCTTTACTCCAAAGGCAATTGTTCTACTTTGAAAAGTTGTTTCCAAATGACATTAGTGATGGCCTAATCTTATTAATTTGTTAGGTACCTAAATGAACCGGGAAGTGACTTAATGATGAAGTTGTTTTTCCAAATTATATAAAATGTGAAAGAAAGTTTGTTTGTTACACCAGCGGCATTGATTTCGATGAAATTTAACACACAGTTAGACCATGGCTTGGGTCGGAACACAAGATTTTCTTTAGATTTTTATTCCGGTAGTATAAATATATTTCCGTGGGTAAATTACGACGAAAGCATTCGCTTTTGCATATAATAATTTGTATTAAACAAAATTATATTATGCCAAAGGTTGGCTAGTGGTACTTGTCCTGACTTGCCTGGGTTCTAACTCAGAAAGAGCTTTCTTGTTATCCTTTTCTTTAGCTTTCGAAACGGTGGAGCAGTTTTATAATAGCACATTCTCCTCCAAACGCACGAGCAAGCGTGATGATCGATACCCATGCCTTCTTTCTATGAGATAAAGTTTCTACCCTGTCTACTGTCCCAGTAACAGACTAGTATTAATCTTCTTCTTAGAGTTTCAATGGCAATCTGAACTGCCCAGAACTAAGCCAGTAATTCGGCGCCTTCAGTAGCGTCCATCAGATCCAGTAATGAACAAACAACAGGACTCTAGGACAGAGTCATCAATGAATCTCCACCAGAGCAGAATTTCCCTGCTGCGGCCAACCAAGGTCCGGAGTCTATTAAAAGACTTCCAGGTCTGCCATGGCAACTCACGTCCAGATGGGAGATTTTCAGCAGGTGGAACGAATGGATTAATGATAAGCATATTTATACCGGAAAGCCTCTTAATCCCCTAATAACATCACCAGCTCGCAAAACTGTTAATCGAAAATGCAATAATGAAACAAAAGACGTTCGTATCCAGTAATACACGCCTAAACCCAGCTAGTAATCTTATACAGCCAATGAAAGATTATTACAGTTAATATCCTACTTTTATATCGCCATAATAGCGCTAATCGAGGTCTTTTGCTGCGGTTCTCAAACGTTGAAAAGGGATTTTAGTTGCCAAGTTGGCTTGAGGATCCTTGTGTTTGCTGGTGAGTATATAAAAGCATTGGAGCGAGGAAAACTTTTTTTTTTCACTTGTAAATAGGTAGAAAAATCTTAAAAGTTTTCTGAAACTATACAATTCGCTTTATAGTTCTGCAAAATTATAAAAATGAGACTCAATCTAAATAAATAACATAGGACAAACCTTACAAACCGGCCTGTCTGCTGGGGTGCAGCAGAAACGCAAAAACTACTAAGCAGCTTCAGAATTTGCATCACTTACAACCTACCTAATGTATGTAGTATTCAACTGGCATACTCTTACAAACGAACTCAAATATGGTACTGCAAACAATATCGAGGATGAAAAATCTCCCAACTAGGTTCATGGTACACTTACTGGAGTGTCTTTATCCTCAAAATCAAAATCAAAATCAAAGCATTTATTTCAAGTAGGCCAGTTACAGGCACTTTTGAATTGTCGAAACACAGTTAAATGTAGCTACAGTCCCAGTCACAAGACATAAAAACTGTGAAAGTACTGTAGTTGCCCATGCCCTAGCGTAGATCTCTATGGAGAAGAACGGGCAAGAAACTCCATGGACACTCTTTTAAATCAAAATATTGTTACAAAATCTTGGTTACATCATTCATGTTGAGATGGTATATTATGTGAGAACAATGTAGCAAGATGTGCACGTTAAGTGTCCATAGTAAAAACAAAAAATACAATTCAAAAATAAACATACAAATAAGCCATGGCAACTAAGAGTTGACCAGTCACAACTGACAGCGCCCGTTCACGAACATGACGCATGGATCAGCACCATTCAACTCAACCATTTTGAAGGGAACTGAATGATCCGACACACGCGCCACCATCAGCGAGACATTAGAGTGAGCGTGACATACTCTCAACCGCCAGGGCACATTCAAGTCAAGAAAAGACGTAGGATTTCAGTGAATGATAGCTTTCTAGTACATAGTACTCACACAATATGGGCTGTGCGATTATATAATACTAGAGATTGATTCTATACAATGCAAAGACAGTTGTACAATCTTCAGCAGCTCCAACAATTCTATTTAATACTATCAATTTATGCGCCCCTGTCCAGTCCTCACTGTTAGTAGATAGACGGTCATAAAAAACGCCACTGATGTAGATAAAAAATAGGTGCAAGTAAATTGACTAGACGACGTACAGACGTAACAAGACATCAAGCTTCCCGAAACTGACAAATTTTCCCAATCAACCTGGAACCTAATGCTTTAGCGATAAAGTTGAAAATCTCTTAAAGAAATTTGATAGATTTTAGTAGCTTGATGTGCCGTCTTGTGTCTGTCTGTACCTATCAACGATATGAAAGAAAAACAAATCTCTTAGAAAACTTTTACCAACGTAGTTCAGTAACATTTACTTAGATTACACATTTCGCCCCGACAGACAGTAAAAAGCTTGAGAAACAGCCGCATTACACAAGCCGTGTTCGACACATTTCACGGAACGGACCCAGATGCTTTCCACCATTACATCCAACCCTTTCTGGGTTCAATTCCATTGTATCGTCCTACAAAATTACAGTTTTCATTGCGTATAATTTACGCCTTCCGAGGTGAATTAATTTCGGACAATGTCGCCTGTTATAAGTTTTTTGAGCTGTGACATTTGAAAGGATTGGCGAGAATGTCGGTCATCATTTGTTTCTTAAATCACAATGGTAGGCATTTTGTGAGTTTTACTGTTCTGTTATTTTGACAAAATTACTGTTATCATTAAAACTGAAAAGGGGATTTTACCATGTTTACTATTAATTTGTTTTGGCAAAAACAAAACAAATAGTAAACAATTAGCATTGCCATTCAACGTGGCAATACTGCCAGTCTTCTGGGCACGATGCGGCAGCGATGCGGAGGAAGGAGTACTTTGACGCCTATTGACGTCGTTGTATATATGTAGGTACTTACTTTTTAGATTTTATATTTGTAATGATATAAAGTTCTAGTTGTAGTACTCGTATGCATATAATGTACGGTCGAACAAGATATTTGGTTTACAGTTTAACCCACAAATTACATTGTAAAATGTAAACCAAATAGCTTGTTCGACCGTACATAATAATTTTAATGATCCTGTAATTAATAAACTTTCCTCCAATAGCAAACATGGTAAGTAACCCGTTTTCAATGTTAATGGTAGTGCCTTATCACACTAGCGGATTACGAGCGGATTCAAAGCGGAGCGCTCCGCTTTTTAATCCTTCTCCAGGTCCCAGACTACTTATTTGTGAAACACAACAATCTGAGCAGTAGTTAAGGCTGCAAACAAACGATGCAATTTGGTTTTTAGAGGCAGAGAACTATCAATGGAAGTAAAACTCTTTTTTAATGTCCTTGAAATGGGGAGACACGGGCAAAGATAATCTAAGATGGCACCACCATAGCTGGTCTCAATCTGACCAATGAGGTTAAGCTATTTTGAAATATAAAATGACATTACCACATTTTCAACCAATGACGATGTTGGGAACCAGCTATGCTAGCGCCATTAGTTCCACAGTTTCCTGTCCCATTGGCTTTATTGGACTGATAATTAATTTTAATGCCATTTATGTTTGTACTTATATGATTTCTGGTATGTGGTCACCGTAAATGGTTTCTTCAAGTACATTAATCGGTGACCGGTCAGTTCACCAAAATATTATTTCAAAAACTTTCACTTGACAAGCAACGATTGGAGAAAACATTATTTGTCATTTCATCATTATACAACAACAAGTTTACAAAATAATTCACTTTGCAAAATAATTATCCGATAAACTTTTATTTAGTAACGTATTATTTGACAAAAAAATCATTATTTTTTTATTTATCTTATAAAAAATCACTTGGAATAAAGACATTACACATATTAATTGTGACATTACTAAAAAAAAGAGAAAATAAATAAATAATGTTTTCTATAAGCACAAATTTAGTGACAGAAATGAATCGCTGCAAATACGACTCCACGTAGTCTGATATGCCTTACCCCTAGAGTGTAATTTAAATCCGCGTAGGCGCGGAGGGGCGAGCTGTGACAGAAACCATGCCTGCTGCATGTTGCATGCTTGCTGCTTGCTTGCTGCTTGCTTGCTGCATACTTGCTGCTTGCTTGCTGCATGCATGGAGTTTGCATGCTTGTTTGCATGTTGTGAAAAACCTATGCATTTCCTAAACTTTTTCTTAAAAAAGAGTAATATATAAGAAATGAAAAATGTATATATGATTAAATATCATCTGATGCATTTGATAAGAGAATTGTTTGCCAAATAAATGTTTGTAAAACGTGTGTTTTTAAAATGAAACAATTGAAGAATAAGTTGTTTGCGAAATAAATAGTATACGAAACGTTGGTTGTAAAATGAATATTTGTCAATGGAGTTTTGGTGAAACTTTAGTGAACCACATTAATCGTATCGGGCACTATTTGGCATGAGACGCCGTTATGTTGAAGCTTCATGTGTGTGTAATTACCTCGATCCTGCCCAAAATGAGGACGATAACCTCGTTACAAAATGTTACTATAAAGTCGGCTCATCCCAACGTATGCAGAGGAAAGCCTAGGGCCAATTTCTATACAGCTACTATAAGTACACATACATACATAAACTCACACCTTTTTCCCATGGTGGTAGGCAGAAACTACAGAACGCCACCTGCTACGATCCTTACATACTCCTTCTACCTCCTCCTCTTCCTCCTCCTCTTTCTTCTCCTTCTTCTTCTTCTTCATCCACGTTCATACATCTGACCAGATGCGATTGCGAGTACTACGCACCTGACCTTTCTGAAGAACCTCACCAATAAGGTCAATGGTCCTTTTGGGGCGTCCCCTCCCGGCGTTGTCACTCACATCTGCCTTGTCAATACCTTTTGTTAGTCGCCTTTCACTCATTCTCTCCACATGACCTAACATAGCTAAGCATACTCTTTTCTCTTTTTGTCACTACATCTTCCATGTTTTCGTATAACCTCATTTTTTGGATGGGAAACCATCAAATGACTCCTCTAGCTCTGGGCGGAGCAGGAGGGAGTGTTAGACTTTTACTGACTAAAACCCATCCATGTTCCCTCATCGCCCTTTATATAACCACATTCCTGAAGTTTACATTTGCTGTAGAGTAAGCAAAAGGTATTGAAATCTTGACACATCACGTATTCTCTTTGTGTCTGACGCTGACTCTGGCTTTTAATTGTAAAACAAAACATAACGTTACCCGTGGAAATGTTTCGTTACCAATATTCGTCATTGTTGTTGCGGATAATATTTCAAAAAGATCAAATAAATGTAATTTCAGCAACTATTAAATCTGTGATTTGTGTTAAAGAAAGTGTAAGTAAAGAAACCACCAATTATCTGTAACTCAAGCATTTTATAACAAAAATAATAAGAAATTTTGGAATTCTTTGGAGTTACTGATAAATAATTGGCAATTACAATTTTAAGTTCGGATTGTTAGATTTTTATACAAGGTGCTTATAAAAATATATAATAATTTATGTGGACGAATTTTTCGACGCCCTGTAACCCTTTTTGATACTTGTAAATATTTTTATTTCTATTATTATAGTGTGTAAATAATGTAAATATTATTTATTAGTCTTTGTTTAATAAATAATTATTTAAAAAAAATATTATAATACCAGTTTAACTTACAAAATGTTATATTCTTATTCTTTAGAGCTAAAAGATAAAAAGTGCTAACTACTAATTATTTTTGCCATTCTGAAGTCTTCGCACTATTCTTTTTCGGATCTTTCTCGTCGTTTTTGTTTCATAGACAGTTGGTTCAGTAATATGTTCCGTAGTTGAATTTTCAGTTACCGTGTATAGTGTAGTTTCTATAGGTTTTTGTGATGTGGAACTTACAGTCTCATCTTCGAAATCCCCTGTTTCTGTCCTGTCCTTCATAATTTGTAAACTAGTATTATTCTGTCTATCTATCCTCTTGGAAAGAGTCGCAATCATTTGACTAAAATCATTAGAGTCATTCAACATATCATCTGAATACTTATTTTTATCAACATTTTCGTTTGTTAAATTCATTGATATTATATTTGTGGTCTCGTTTTTCATCGAAGGATTAGTTGTATTGTCCTTGGCTCCATCATTCGGTTTTTGATTTTCAGCAATTGTTTCGTTGACTACAGTTTTTGCACCAGCATCGGGAGAGCTCACATTCTTGTCGAAACTGCTTTCAATTAAACTGTCTATTAATTTTTCTAATGAGAATATATTACTTTCTGTTTCAGATTTCTCTACTACATAAATCGCTTTGATCTCCATGTCACGATTCGTATCGTTTAGTAGTTCACGTTTGAAGTATTTAGGTGGATAGTTTCTGTCTTTATATGGGAACATGGACAAAAAGTATTTCGCGTTACTTTGTTGAGTTATTGGATTATTTGGTCCAGATCTTTGCCCAACAGTTAATCGGCGGTCAAACTTATTGAGCGGCCATCTTGTATTTGACACGTCTGCGTTTTCAGTTTTCAACGCTTCTGACTTTTTGTTCTTTACCTGTTCTACATGGTTGTACTTCAATTCCACTTTTGGCAATTTCTTATTGCTAAAGAGAATCTTGTATCTGTCTTTAAATGGATCTGGGCGCATTATTGTCGTTGCGGGCTTTTCAGGTTGCTGAGCTACTGAAACATAATGAGTTTAAGGTTGACCACTTAACCATACCTGATATTTAATGCTCAGCAAGTGTGATATAGTATGAGGAAAAGTTTTGATTGTTATATCTTTATGTCAAAAGATGCCTATACACATGCATTTCAGCATACAAAATAAACGAATCTGTAAACAAACCTGGAGCGACTATTGGTGTATTTTCGTCAGTTAAATCATTTATGAATTCATTGTTCTTCGTAAGAAAATCATTCATAAAATCATTGTTCTGGTCAATAAAGAAGATTGAGTTTGCATTCTCACTGATCTTTTGCACTGGAAGTACTGGAACTTCGACTTTCTTAGTCTTATCCCCTCTTCTTAGGCATCCATTGGGGTAACAGTATGTTGGGTGGTCAGGACACATTTGAACGCATACACAGACTGGTGCCGTGTTGTGGAACTCTGTGAAGATGATATTGAAGAAATGTTCCACTAGTGCTGACTTGGCTGTTGTGTCGCATATTGACTTAGATCCCAATTTTCGGTTCGATCCAATTGCGAGGTATTGAGTATGGGTATCTGGAACAAGCCATTTTTTTTTAAATCGACATAAAGTGATATTTGCATGCTAGAAAACGCGGCACAAAATTCAGCAGCCAGCAGTGTGTAGTACAAGGCCGCCAAATTGATGATGATGAGAATTAAATAACATACTTTTTCAAAATTAATTTATTAGTATTTATTTTCGAGGTAGACCGCGGCGATGGTCGTGTAACGATTTGGTCTTGTTTCCGGGGCTAACATGGCCAGATACTGCACAAGATAGAGAGGTGTGGAAGGAGAAACTAACAAATAAACATGTTTGTTTCCTGCGCGTCAGAGACCAAGGTGAAGAAGTAAGTTCGTCACTCACTCGACGCCTGACGAAGGAAATCGCCGTCGAAGTAGACTGCGGTGAAGGTGGTGTGACGTTCTGATCTTTTTTGCGGCCAACACGGCCAATACTTAATTTACCAGTGATATTGATGAACATCATCATCTGTTTGCCTATTCCCAACTATGTTGGGGTCGGCTTCCATTCTAACCGGCTGCAGCTGAATACCAGTATTTTACATGGAGCGACTGCCTATCTGACCTCCACAACCCAGTTAGTACTGGGTAATACGATACTCCTTGGTAAGACTGGTTGTCACACTTCCGGGCCACTGACTACTTGTTACGACTGTCAAAGATCTACAAATGACAACCGGTACCAACGTGCTTTCCGAGGCACTCGGTATGTGATAGTCACCCATCCACGGACCAACCTAGGCGAGCCCGACTTAACCTGAAGATCGACCCAAATCGATGTTATTATTTAGTGATATTTTTAAACAACGAAGAAAATGAAAATCTCGAACATATTGTGGCATAAACATATTTCAAACTGTGCTGAATGTCATGCCAAAAAGGAAAAAAACACCACGGAGGTTGGCACGAATCTGGTCACATTTCTTTGGGTTATATTTAATGGAGAAGCAAAGAACTTGGCTTGGGATTGCCCCTCATAATTTACTTGTAATACTACGTCTTATTTTGGGTTCAACTTAATTTGGTTCGGTCAGTTAGTAGATAGGTTTCAGTTTTGTCTTGTCTTTTTACCGCCTGGCTTTAGTCACAAAGTTTATATTTTGTACTAGCTATGCCCCGCGACTTCGTTTAAGTGAAATTGTAAAAAAGGATTTAAAATTGAAATTACTTCACTGTTTGAATCGATTTGTAAACCCTTGAAATTGATCTTAGCAGAACCCACCAGTATTCATTTGTGCCCCGGTTGATGGCAATAGTGTCAGCCCCTATTCCATGGTACTCAAACATAACTAACGTATGACTGTGTACCAGATGTACCTATTCGGTGCACTTCAGTCTAACCCTTTGGAGAAACACAGGCGTGATGTTGGCGTGATGTTACGATGATGTCTTTACTGTTGTTAATTTTTTTTCATCTTATATTAAAATTAATTATCATTGACAGTTAAAATAGGGCTTCTACCTTTTTTAGTATAACTTATTAACTACACACATCAAAAATGTCTAGGGATCAAGCATTTTTATGCGGATTTCTTGAGATTGAGATGTGGCTTTGTAATAAATTTATGATTTTATAAATTTATATGGATCCTTTTTGGTGCATTTCATAATTTGAATCAGGAACTCTCAATCAAATTCGAGTAAAAGATGAAAATAAGCTGTCAATATTTTCCCTATAAAAACATACAACGCATTGAAGACATTATTAGTGCTACTGTTTCCCTACTACTGATTAAAACCAACGTTATTATGGAGCGGCGACGTCATTTAAGCAGGGAAGAAATGCTCAGAGCCGTGGGAATGATAGAAGCTGGTTCCCGGCAACGTACTGTAGCTTTAGCTCTGAATACAAGTCAGAGTGTTATCAGTCGACTTTGGACACGTTACCGAAGCACTGGTACCGTGGCTGAGCGCCATGGAGGACGGTATCGCTGCACCACACGGAGACAAGACCGATACATTCAAATCTTAACTCGAAGAGCTCCAACAATAACCGCCATGATGTTAGCCGTGAGGCTTCATCACTCTTCAGGGAACTTAATTAGCGACCAAACAGTCAGAAACCGCTTGCATGAAGTGAACCTTCATTCCCGAAGACCGCTACGGGTACCACCTATAGCAATGCACAATCGTAGGATTCGATATCAATGGGCTCTTGAACACAGAAATTGGGCAGAAGAACAATGGCGTTTCGTGTGCTTTTCTGATGAGTCTCGTTTTGGTATGAGACCGGATACAAGACGTATACGACACTGGAGAACCCCTGGACGCCAACAGCGATTAAAATCCTGCCAGGAAGTCCATCCTTATAGTGGTGGAACCATCATGGTATGGGCGGGTATTTGGATCGGCGGAAGAACTGAGTTGATTTGGATCAGAGGCAACCTCAACGCTCAAATTTATGCTGAGACGATTGTATCAGACGTCATCGTTCCTCTACAAGTGCAAATCGGTCCCTTATTTCAGTTAATGCATGATAATGCACGACCGCACACCGCAAGAGTTGTAAGACAGACTCTCGCCGCAGCTAACATCAATGTCCTGCCCTGGCCTGCTCAGTCGCCAGACTTGAACCCGATTGAGCATGCATGGGATATGCTACAGAGAAGAGCTCTGCCGAATATGGAGGGTATCCAGTCGCAAGAAGACCTTTTTTTGTTGTTGCAACGAACATGGGCGGCCATTCCACAGCGTGATTTGGATGAACTCATTTTGAGTATGCCAAACCGATGTTCTTGTGTTGTTAGTGTTCGCGGTAGAAACACGGATTATTAATTGTTTAAGTTACCCAATAAAATTTTAAAGAAAACTGTTATTTCAGTCTTTTTTTCGAATTTTAATGTTAGTGGTTCAAATGTCAAAAATCCCTTTATTAGGAAAATGGCAAATTTCTTTATTAATGCAAAGGTGACTTGGTTTATCGTTACTGTGACAAACGAAAACACTTTATTTGATGAATCCTTAAAGAAAATTTTAATTAATATCAATCAGGAGAAAAGTTATTGCAAAAATATATGTTGATCCCTAGATACTTTTGATGTGTGTACAATAAATTGAAATGAACAACTACACCCAATTAACAGATAAATTTATGTTATTCGATTATAACATACACAGTTACACAATTTCATTACAAACAAGTTCAATTGCCATAACTGAGAAATCGACACCAATTATTACGATACTAAAAACAAAACAAAATTATACTCAACTTACAATCACTTACGGGATATCATGCGTGATTATTATTATTTGTTTTGAGCTCCCGAATTTCGACGTTGTTGCAAGCGCCATTATCGCGGGTTGAATATCGGGAGCTCAAAACAAATAATATTCACGAAATATATCCAGTAAGTGACAATATAAGTATAGTTTAAACCGTGAAAACTTAAAACAGTGTTTAAAAGTATACTCACATTTCACTACAACAAACACAAACACTAAAAGAGATGTATTCCTCATTTTTCTCCAAACTGCCACCATCAGAGTTTCCTGACAAACTGACAAACATACACAAGAGAAGCCGTGAATACTCTTGGTTTAAAAACAACGGCTGTAGCAACAGCAAACATTAGTGTCCTGTTGCTTCATATGAAGCATTCAATGAAATAACCGCAGTGTTTCAGTCAGAGTTTCACAAACTTGCAAGAGTAAATAGATAATAATGCTTTCTGTTTCCGTGTTGTTCGAGATATTGTCGAGATGACCGGTTGTATTGGAAGAAAAAAAGAATACATGCCTCAAGTGCACAGCATGAATTAAAACTTAAATCTGAACAAAAAAGGTTGGTAATATTGAATGTCTCACGGCTGCGCCAAATTGGTCCAGGTGGCCTACCAAGACGTCTTAAAGCAGGATCGTTTTAATCTTGTTCCAGTGTGGGTAAGAGACAGAACTATAGAGGTCTAGGTCCATCTCTTTCCCACACTGGAACAAGATTAAAACGATCCTGCTTTAAGACGTCATGGTAGGCGACCTGTTCAGCAAAATGCAGCTAGTGCCCGATGTTGGTTTTCAACTGGACCTGAGATGATGGTGTATAAGAGATTTTTTTATCAGGGCTAAAAGTCATTACAAAAAGATTGTGCAGTTTTCAATTTACAATACTACTAATTAGGCCCCGTTCCCACTATGTCGTGACGATTAATTATATAGATCGGACTAACTTACCTAGTGACGTCCGATCCTTAATTATGTGAAGTAATCTCGTCCTCATTTAGTACTTGTAGTTTGCACTTCTTGCTAACTCGCTATCACATTTTTTTAAAGATGAATCGATTTCATCAAAACGAAAATGTTGTCTGTGGTCCCGTCTTGGCGCGCTCTGTCCTGACATCTGTCAACTCATTCTTTCAAAGCATATGATCGGGACTTCAAGATGACCGATACGGTTATCTATCGTAGTCCCGATACATTAGTCAACACAACTTTAAAAAGGGGTGTAGATAAGACACTTTAAAGCACATCTATGTAGGCTGATCTTCTGGGAAGGGTTGGGATACAATGAGGACGAGATTACTTCACATAATTAAGGATCGGACGTCACTAGGTAAGTTAGTCCGATCTATATAATTATGCTCCGTAATCTCGTCCTCATTTAGTACTTGTAGATGTTCAAATAAGAAAGTTATGTTGGTAATCTAGTCAACATCTTATAATCATTGAACAATGCAACCTAACATACTATTCTGATTATCATTACTTAGGTACTAATTACACATTTATTTAAATAAAAGGTAACATAACATAAATCTTCTCTAACTCAACAACCTGTGTCATGATAATCTTATAATGAGCTTAATTACTTTAATCAGACAGTTACCATTAACATTAAATTTAATCAACCAACAATAACAAGCAGTGTGTTCTATATTACAGAGACTATATAAAACACTGCTCGTGCAAAAGCACTAGAATTTAGAATCACTCCTCATAGAGAGGAGGCCTGTGTCCCAGCAGTGGGAACATTAATAGGCTGATGATGATGATGATGAACTATCTCATCTCATATATCTAGGTCTCATAATAAAAGCAAGCAAAGTTGAGGAATTTGTGGTCCAACCAGCTGCTTATTCTTATAACGTCAATATTAAAACCCATTTCAGAGGTTTTTTTTTTTTTTTTTTTTTTTTTTAATGCAGAAGCATGCCTTGTGCTGTGTGATGTGAATTTGGGAGTATTTATTCCACTATTAGTTAGAATTTGTTTCATCCACTTACTAATAGTTGCAGTAGTGGCGGCACGATATGGTTTTCTTATAGTTATAATTGGTGATTTACAATCTTGTCTTATAGGTATTTTTTGTAATATCTAGATAGAACAAAAGGGTAGTAGCAGAACACACAGACAAATTCTCCTTAAAAGATGGTAGTGTCAAATTGGGTTGATATCTACCAGGTTCAAAGGTTTTAATAATTTCTGGAATGTTTATGTTAATAATTATCCTGATTACAAGAAATGTTATCAGTATACTTATGAGAGACAAGGTTCGAATTCTGTGTGCAAGGGCTATTATGGTAATTTAATTTTTGGTTATTAGTTCTAAACTAAGGGTTTCATTAGGAAATAGTTTACACAAATAATTCAAAACGATACTGAGATTGCATACTACTTCATATTTGGGGTTCTTAGGTCTTAACCTAAATATATCCCTGAAGAACCTTGACAGTCGGTCATCTAGGCCAATTTGGGGCCCTAGAACTAGAGAAATAGCTAACTTAATGGTATTGAGTGAGCTATTTATGATAGTCCCTCATTAAAATTTTAGTCAGAAAAGATATCACAGTGGGAACTGAGTCTAGGAGAGGGTCAATATCTTGGTTCTGACAATAAGAAATCCCTGATTCAGAGCAGATTCGTATCACTTTCATGATGGGGTTCCATTATTATTCTTTCAGAAATAACCTTGGATTCAAATTAGGGAAACCATGGTTGTGAGGGCCACCAAGGTACTACAACAATGCCTGTTGCCCCTTCCCTTTTTATTTTCTGTAACATCTTACTAATAAGCGCAAATGGTGGGAATGTATAAAAGAAATCACCATACCATTTGACAGTGCATGATATATTAGCATTATTATTATTATTTTGTGCATTATTTATTATTATTATTATTATTATATGTCTGAAATAAATGAATTTATTATTATATATAATTCTGACAATTAGTGTTAAACTTGTTTGCCAACAAGTCAATCTGAGGTTTAAGTTTAACAATAATAGTCTTGTAAGCTACATCACATAATTTCTATTCAATTTCAGTGTTTGGATGCCTAGATCCAAATGTGTCTTTCCTCACACCGTTGCCACAACTTTCTGGCTAAATTATTATGGTGGGGAAAACGAGTGCCACCATTTTATTGATGTAAGCTATGGCAGTTGTGTTATCTATTTAATTCTAAGTAAAACTTCACAGTGTCTGAGTGTGCTTGCAAATCTTTTCAGCCCTCTAAATGCTGTTAATAGTTCAAGGTAATTTATACGAAACTTTTTATCATCAGTTGTCCAGTGCCCATGGCGTCTGACATCATTATATACCAGACCCCAGCCAGTTTGTCAAGCATCAGAAAATATTTCTAGAACAAAGTCAAATAGTTTTATACTGTTGTAGGTTGTTGGAATGTAAGACAACCACTAATCTAGTCCTATCCAAATTCCTTTTGTGATAGGTAGCAGAGCCTTGTAATTTTTATTGTTGTTTTGTTAATTTCCATAACCTTGGTGTAAGGCCAACCATAGTCCACTGTTGAGCATGCAGCAACAAGTATACCTAGCAACTCAGCAAATTTTACTATTTTGCATAAATATTTTAGATTTAAAATTATTTAATAAGTTAGGGATGAAATTTTATCTATCTTCTTCTGATGAAGTGAGATAATACTGAACTGTATCTAACAGAAAACCTATATAAATTGACAGCACTGTCTGGGTTCTCAGGCACTCCTTTTAGTATTGACAACGAACACTAGTTTTTTTTTTTTTTTTTTGAAAATTTGATTTGTCGACACATTTTTCAAACACTTATCATATGAATCACCAAGGCACAAAATATCACCCAGATATATTATAGAAAAGCAACCCCATTGACCTCAGGTGACACATAACTGGCTTCATAATCTTTGTGAACACAAATGGTGCTATGCTAAGCCCAAATGGAAGGCATGTAAACTCAACCAATGTATCTTGAAACTGAAACCGGAGAATTCAATCATATTTTGTATGGGCAATAAGTATTTAAGCATTTTTAAAATCTATAGTTGCCATAAAACAAGCTGGGTTTGGTCATGAGTTTGGTTGCTGTCCTTAAGTCTTCTAGCTTGAAGTGATGGGTATTAATATAATTATTTAATAAGTTTTTTGAAATTTAATATAAATCCAAGTGCCATCTGATTTTGGATGCAAAACTATGCTGGATAAAAATTGATTGATAAACATCATTCAATAGCACCATAACTGTAGGAGTTTATTAATTTCCGTTAAATAAGATTGCTTTCTTTCTGACTGAAGTTATTGTTTTTAGGAATGCAAGTTTGAACTGGAATTTCATAAAAGTGTAGTTTATAACCCTTGATCCAATCGTTGTATTGTTGGATAGGTGATAACATTATTCCAGACTTCAGTGAAATACTGCAATGTACCAGTCTACCTGAGCTAGACGTATTCCTGCCCCCGACGTCGCGGCTGGCGCCTCTGTGGTGAGTGTAACTTGTCCTGTAGCTTATCCCCGAACAGGTACGTACTCAGATATTGGAGTCTGCCCCATTAGCTTCTTCATTTCCATACTGAGGCCAGGCAGGATTAGGGAGCGTCTGGTGATGCATTTGCATGATATATGTGACAAAGTAGTCTGGCTGCATCACTTAAGAGTTAAAATTTGATCACTACTCTCTTAGCTATTGATTAGATTGTTTAACAATCAAGAAAAAAAAAACTTTGCCTATTGATGTAATGGCAGCAGCCGAGGTGATCTGCTGCCCCCTGATTCGTTGGTCCCTTTTTACTCCACCATCCTCAGTGCGGCTGCCACTTCTTCATTTAGTTTTTAAATATTTCCTTCATTACTTGATACAGGACAACTGTCTGTAGTCAGCAGTGGCGGAATAGGTGATAATTGATGGCTAGGAGTAAATGGTATGTGGCGTTATGGGGAATAGCTGTCGCGGCGAGTCAGGCTGCGACGGAATTTATCACATGTCTCACAACTTCGGTCGCGATACCCACGGCTTCTCGAGCGTGTTCGACTGGAGCGGGTTTCATACTCGTCTAGAAAGAATAGTTAGAGTTAGGCCTCTGATTGGTCGAGTTTAAATCCACGGCTAACCTCTCGTGATAGTTCAAGGGATGCAGTAGGGACGCAATTATGAACAACTGAATGTGTAGGTACACCATCGGCTGACCTCTCGTGAAAGCTCTTGTGATGTCGTTCTACTGTAGGATGGCTTAGATCATCGGCTAAACTCTCGTGAAAGCTCTAGCGATGTCTTACTAATTGTTGGCACAATTGGTGTTCTCATGGTTAACCTCTCGTGAAAACTCTAGAGACATGTGCGAACAACTGAACGTGTACACCATCGGCTGGCCTCTCGTGAAAGCTCTTGTGATGTCGTTCTATTGTTAGATGGCTAAGATCATCGGCTAACCTCTCGTGAAAGCTCTAGCGATGTCTTACTAATTGTTGGCACAGTTGGTGTTCTCATAGTTAACCACTCGTGAAAACTCTAGAGACATATGCGAACAACTGAACGTGTACACCATCGGCTGACCTCTCGTGAAAGCTCTTGTGATGTCGTTCTATTGTTAGATGGCTAAGATCATCGGCTAACCTCTCGTGAAAGCTCTAATGATGTCTTAATAATAGGTTGGCGCAATTGGTGTTCTCATGGGTAACCTCTCGTGAAAACTCTAGAGACATGTGCATCTTATGCCAGGATGCCAGGTACTTCTAGGAAAAGACGAGTGTGGGTACTTAAACAAAAAAGCTTACCAGATTTTCGATGACGACTCCCTTTTCGCTTGTTCGACCGATTTTCTAGTACTCGCAGACGTTCGTTGAGTTCTCTCATATTTACGCCTCGTTTTCTTCGATGTTTTTCCATCTCGGTTTGGTAATTACAAAATTATCAGAACTTTATTATCGGAACCGTGACCTGCGCGCTTCACAAAAAAGTACAATGAGTTGACAGATGTCAGGACAGAGCGCGCCAAGACGGGACCACAGACAACATTTTCGTTTTGATGAAATCGATTCATCTTTAAAAAAATGTGATAGCGAGTTAGCAAGAAGTGCAAACTACAAGTACTAAATGAGGACGAGATTACGGAGCATAATTTATCGTTGGTTTTTAGTTGGCAAAACTCGTGGATGACGGTAATAGTGTCGTCCTTTATTGAACACCTCCATTTAAATACACAAGCCACGACACTTAAAACTACACGATTATCTGTTGTCACGACATAGTGGGAACGGGGCCTTAAGTAGGTAAATTTCAATTTCAACTAATAAAAATCAAGTCATTTAATCAGTCAGTCGTTTAATCAGTGTTCATGCTTTGAGTTTGAGGTTGAATCAAAGGTTGAAAATCAGATCTCTGGAACATTAAAAACTTCACGACTAGAAGCCATTGCAAAGAAATTCTATAATTTATGCGCAATAGGTACGCTTATCCGTTAATATCGATACCTAAATTAAAAACGTTTTTTCAAAATAAATAACCGACTTACCGCCTACTTATTTTCCACTTTTTAGTGTTTTTAGGGTTCCGTATCTCAAAAAGAAAAAACGGAACCCTTATAAGATCATTTTTTTGTACGTCCATCCGTCCGTCTGTCTAGACCCTTTATCTCGGGAACGCGTGGAGGTATCGAGTTGAAATTAAAACCATATACTCAAATCTGCGGTCCCTCTAAAGCTAAATAAAAAAAAAAAGATACGGCTGTTTTTGCCGCAAATAACGTATATTTTGACACTCTCAAGGAAATCACAATTTATAGGGTACTTCCCCTTGACCTAGAATAATGAAATTTGACAAAAAGTAATGTTTTACAGCACATGTCAAGGAAAAAAATCTGAAAACCATAAATATGTAGTTTAATAACCAAATACCCACAAGTTTATACGGAACCCTCGGTGCGCGAGTCCAACTCGCACTTGGCCGGTTTTTTAAAAACCGATAATTCAAACCTGTTAACTTTTCTGCTTACTAACTTGATCTTATAGTCCGCAAGCCAGCAACAGATTTACATTTTTTATTACCTGCTGTAGGTACTGTTGTTTAACTGGACGACAACAATAACGCCCAGAATATAATACTTGCTAGCAAAAATAGCCTGTATGATCACACATTCATTATTGCGACATAAATTACATAACACATTAAAGATACTACGTCTTCCATCGAAGTTTCGTGATCTTTGTGCGTCGAAAATTAACAATCACAGCGGAACAAGTTCAAACTTGCTTTCAAGCAGTCTCCTTGCACCCGCGTAACGCCACCGTTGCTAGCTGCCACGAAGAACACGAACAACGTGCGATTTAGAGCCTTAAGTTTACAACTTAAAACTGTAAATATCTGAGCGCCACCGCGGAATCTATTAACAACAATGATAAAGCACAAATGGGTCGGAAGATAAAACAAATTGTAGATAAAGAAGTTTCGCGGGTTAATAATTTTATCACTATGAATGGAGATATATAGTAAACATTGACCGCTTTATAAACAGATGCTCAATTGACTCGAAATCAGTCGCTTCTTGAACTTGAACCACAAGATACCTACCAACATGTTGTTCACAGTGCTACTTGCTAGTGCCATTTTAGTATTAGCCTTACTATATTTGAAAGGCAGATATAACGAGTATTATTGGAAGAGTCGTGGAGTGGCTTTTTACGAAAAAAATAAGACATTCGGACCTTTGTGGCAATTCGCTACAGAAGGTCGAGCGTTCTTTAAAGTATTTAACGAGCTCTACTGGAAATATGAAAAGGAACCTGCTGTCGGCCTTGGGTCGATCGACAACCTTGGACTGTACGTGAAGGATCCCACTAACATCCAGCACGTCGCAGCTGGTGACTTCCAAGCGTTTAATCACAGAGGAGCTCCGTTTGTTGACGATGATCTTCTAGCCAATAATGTTCTTTTGCTGCACGGCCCGAAATGGAAGCTGATTAGACAGAAGTTAACTCCGATTTTCACCACTGCCAAACTAAAGAACATGTTCTACATTATTGACAAAAGTGCAGAAGATTTTGTCGTATTCTTCAAGCAGAATCCGGAAAGGTTGAAAGAAGATACCTTCGATAACTTAAGTCATTTCTGCACTGCCGCGATAGCAGCCGCTGTGTTCGGAATTGTAACAAAATCAACTTTCGATTCTCCGTTCCGTGAAATGGCTAGACAGGCCTTGGTCCCTACTTTCTGGACGAATCTAAGATTTGCGATAAGTAGTGTAAGTGATACCGTCTTCAAAGGTTTAAGACTGAAGTTATTCCAGGGACAAGAGAAATTTTTCATTCCAGCCATCAAACAAGTGATCAAACAACGCGTGCAAGATAATGTAACCAGACACGACTTCGTAGACTTGTGTGTTGAACTTCAAGAGAAAGGGACGATGGTAGACCCTGACACTGGACTGAGGATAGAGCCCACAGATGAAATACTGGCTGCTCAGGCTTTCTTCTTTTTCATAGCTGGTGTTGACCCTACCGCCGCCGGAATGTTTGGAGCTTTAATGGAATTGGGAAGAAACCCAGAAGCCTTGAAAAGAGCACATGAAGACGTAGACGCGCTTTTCGAGAAATACAGCGGTAAGCTGACCTATGATTCTATCGGCGAAATGAAGTATTTGGAAAACGTTTTGAACGAGAGTCTTCGCCTGTATCCTCCAATTGCTTTCTTGACGAGGCAGTGTGTACAAGATTCTGTGTTGCCGGTAGGTAATGTGCCTGTTCAAAAAGGTATTAAGATATTTACACCTATTTATGAGCTACATCATGACCCTAAATATTTCCCAGAGCCAGAGAAATTTGATCCACAACGGTTTGAAAGGGGAGAGGTTAGTGATGCGACGTACATGCCTTTCGGAAAAGGTAATAGATATTGTATCGGAGCCAGATATGCACGAATTCAGACTTTGACTTGCATTATCCATCTGCTAAGAAACTTTACAGTTCAAACATATGTAAAGAAAGGAGGCTTACAATACAAAAAGGAGCAGTTTCAAATAAGACTGGAAAACGTTGACGTTCGGTTTATTGCGAGGAACCTGTGATTGTTGCATTCAATAGTTGCAGTGTTTACGAGAAAGACAATATTGCTTATTTTTTGTAAAGTGAAACATTGAATAGTTGTTAAAGAAGTGTTGACTAGTGGCGAGGCGCGAGATTAACAGTCTTGTTTTCACTAACACTAAGTGACACCTGAATGAATGCCTAAAAAAATATTGCACTATTGGAATATTTAGTCTTGGACCTTTTATACAGGCGTTCAGTTAGGTATTGCTTAGTGTTACAGAACGGACATTGGGGTTAAATTTGTATAATGTATTCAAGTGCTATTTGTAATGCAGCACTTCTATTATTGTGATATGGAAACAATAAAAATGATAAATTAAAAAGGGTTTGTATTGAGAATAATTTGTTTTGATATTGAGTTAAAATTATTTTACATTCTGATAAAAACATGTTATGTAACAAAATATTTATTGAACACTTGTAATCTTGAACTGTTTTTTTTTTGTTAATTCAGGTTATCTCGTTTCTTTAGTAGTTTCATATACGTAATTAATAAATAAATAGACGTGCATACATAATTTTATTGTTTTACTTTGATTTTGGGTCCCAGCCGTCATACATCCTAACCTTATTAGTTTTTGTGTTGAAATCCTTTAAGGGATTTTCCCCGCGTACCGTGGGGCCTGTAGAGGGCTCAGTCAGACTTATACTGACTAAAACAACAGGGTGTTCCTCCCCGACAACTAACGTTACCGTAAAATTCCATTGATTGTGCAATTGAGAAAGACGTTAAGTATTTTTCTAGATAATTTGAGGCTTATTGACATACATGGGCTTGTTCCCACCCTCCAACAGTCAATAGGAACGGGGTCCATACAAAATCCCCAATGGTCCAACAATGAAATTAATCGCGACCAGCGGATCAGAACCACGTTCCAAAGCTGTCAGTGTCTTCTTTGTTGTGAAATATTGTCGCTAGTTGTCTGACTTAGTCAATATTTTACAACAATGAAGACACTGATCTTCTCTTCATACAAATTCGTTCCGTTGTGTTTGGGTGAAAGAGTAAAAAACATCCATCCATCCATCCTCACATACTTTCGCATATACATATATTAGTAAGATATGTGGTACTGAATCACTACCTAAAAGTCCCCAACCCTCCGTCTTGACATCGTATATATACGCCGCTTTATGTAGCTATAATGTTATCGAAAAGCGTATTTGTAAATACATTACCGGGTGGAATAGGCACGTCCGCGGCTCTCATGAGAGGGCTCGGCTATGTTTTCAGGCTTGGTTGTATGGGGGTAAGCCCGGGGCTGGCCGTCTTTATGATGATATGTGTGAAACTAGGCGCGCTTTTAAATCAAAATTAAAGTGGTGTCAGAATAATCAACAACAAATAAAAATGGATATTATTGCTGAACTTCACTCAAACAAGAAGTTCGGTCAGTTCTGGAAAAACACCAATAAAATGAATCATAAGCCGGGCCTCCCCGTCAGCGTGGCGGGAGTGCACGAGCCTAGTGAGATCGCCACTATGTTCTCCCACCATTTCAGGGTGGACTCGCCTCTGGGGCCAGCGCGGCAGGGGCCCGATGCTGAGGAAGGTAGTGAGCGTAGTGTTTATTTTACTACGAAGGAAGTGCGTGCGGTGATTAAGGGCATGGTGAGGGGTAAATCCCCGGGTCACGACAGCCTTAGCATCGAGCACCTGCAGCACGCTGGTGTACACCTACCCAGAGTGCTTGCTATGTTTTTTACCCTGTGTTTAGGCCACTCCCATCTGCTCGATAATCTAATGCGTACTATAGTTGTACCAATCATCAAAAATAAAACTGGTGATACATCGGATGTAAACAACTATAGACCGATCTCACTAGCCACAGTGGTCGCCAAGGTGCTGGACAGACTGCTGGGTCAGCACCTGGATAAACACGTCTCGCTAAACGACGCGCAGTTCAGTTTCAGGCTTGGGCTTTCCACCGAGAGTGCTATCCTGTGCCTTAAGCAGACTGTACAGTATTACACGAGTAGAAAGACTCCAGTCTATGCATGCTACCTCGATTTATCGAAAGCGTTCGATCTTGTATCGTATGATATTCTATGGGGTAAATTAGGGGTTGAAACTTGTCTACCTAGGGAAATTGTGCTATTATTTATGCATTGGTATAACAATCAGAGGAATTTTGTAAGATGGGCAGGCTCTCTTTCGGGGGAGTATGGGCTGGAATGCGGGGTGAGGCAGGGGGGGCTGACGTCTCCCAAGCTTTTCAGCTTGTACGTCAATCGACTGATCGATGAGCTCAGCAGCACCGGCATAGGGTGTCATATAGTTGGAGTGTGCGTGAATAACATCAGCTACGCAGACGATATGGTGCTGCTGAGCCCGTCGATTGGTGCCTTGCGAAAGCTCCTGAAAATTTGTGAGTCCTATGCGGTGGCCCACGGGCTCAAATACAACGCGAAAAAGAGTGAAATAATGATTTTTAGGCCGGACAACAAGCGATACACAATCGTTCCGAATTTCACTCTAAGTGGTACAGTTCTAAACAAAGTCGATCAATTTAAGTATTTGGGCCACTGGGTCACCGAGAACCTTAAGGACAGTGTGGATATCGAAAGGGAGCGCAGAGCGCTGTCTGTCCGATGCAACATGTTAGCTCGCAGCCTAGGTTTTTTACGGTGCACGGGGACTGTCAAAGTTGCGCTTTTTAAAGCGTACTGTCAGTCCTTTTACACCTGCAGCCTGTGGGTTAACTATACACAGCGGACATACAGCGATCTGCGCGTTCAATACAATAACGCGTTCCGGGTGCTGATGGGGCTGCCACGCCACTGCAGCGCCTCCGCGATGTTCGCGGCAGCTGACACAGACGGCTTTGCAGCCATCATGCGCAAACGGTGCGCATCTATCATGCGCCGCACGCGCGACAGTCCCAGCACCATCCTGCGCGCGCTGGCGGACCAGTGGGACTCTCTGATACTGGCGCGCTGGATACGGCTGCACGCAGTCGTTTAGTGATTTGCCGCCATTATCGGGAATTCCACCCGGACCTGCCACTTTATTATTATTAAATTAATTATTTATTACTAACACTAGTTTTTTAAGCTCGATTTTACTAACAAATATGGATGCAATCTTAGGATGAATCTTAAATAAATGATTTATTATTATTATAGGCCAGAGCTTTTGGATAAAATGGCCAAAGAGGTTAAATGTGTTTAGAGTAAAATTTTGAGTTGTTGACAGAAGGCTTTTATTCGCTCGTTGTCAGATAGCAACCGTAAGAGACGTGAGGGCCGTTCTTGAAATCGAGTCTGAACTTGTTGGATTTGCGCCCGGTTGAAAGTAATAGACTCGTCACCTACAGGTTGTAAAAAGACCTTTCATGAAGTCGTCAACCAATTATTCTGTGCATCGAACTAAGTAACCCTTCGAAAATTATTGCTGGGAAACGACTTTTTTTTTTTGGGGATGAATAATCACGTGTTACGGTGAGACTCAATGTAATGGACTCAAAACTTTGTGCTGCTAAAGGGATTTAATAATACGGGGGTCGTGGAGGTGCTCGTGGTCGCAATTACTGATTACTATTAAGTAATTGTTAAATAATTATTGATATTAGCAAAGCAACTTAATGACTGTGACGTCCTTTTTCATCAAGTTTCACAGATAACGTGATAGCAGTGATAACCTAGTGGTGTGACCGCCGGACTACCAAGTCATAGGTCTCGAGTTGGAACCCAAGACACGCACCTCTGATTAATCGGATTCATGTGCGTATTATATAATTATCACTTGCTTCGGTGAAGGAAAACATCGTGATGAGACCTGGTGGCCTACCATGACGTCTTAAAGCAGGATCGTTTTAATCTTGTTCCAATGTGGGTAAGAGACGGAGCTATAGAGGACGTCTAGCGCCATCTCTTTCCCACACTGGAACAAGATTAAAACGATCCTGCTTTAAGACGTCATGGTAGGCCACCTGGAGGAGACGGCATGTAAAGCCAAGTCAAAAATTCTGACACCAGCTTAGACACTATATAACCACACGATAAAGAAGAAACAGATAACGTGATGACCCCTATTTGACGTAATTACGTTCTGATTACGAGTATGCTTCTTTTCACATACTCCTACCGCTGAATAGAGACAATCGCGTCTGAGTTGACGTCGAATCAACATCTCCCGAAAATGCCCCGTGTAGGAGCAAAACACGTATAGAAAGTTTTATATTTACACCCGCACACTTTGACTTGTGCCTTACTGCTTACGCCTGATGGTTTTATAATACCACCAAGTTGCACATTCAAGTGATGCTACAACTCTTTTGGAATGTTTTTGGTGGTTACAAAACCATCAGGCGTAAACATGGCGCAGACAGCTTAAAATTGTATGTTATCAAACGATCCGGAAGTCAGGCTTCGTATATAGGGAAACTTAAGCATGTTAAAGGCAGTAAACCTTTAGGTAAGTCAGTTTCGGGTGATCATGTCATCTGTGTTTGATCGAAGGCCATCTGAGAGTCATAGTGTTCTTTGGCGTAAAAAGGTAAAACGGCATGCCTATATTTAATTGTATGTGTGGTAGTCAAAATTTCCTAATTCTCTTTTTTTAATCTCTCTTTTACATTGATGGGGACCTAACTCCTGTCTTGGAGAGCTTAAATTCATTTATTGTTTGTCACAAACACAATATCAGTCCTATTGATTTCAGAAAACTGAAAAATCAGCACCTGGCGGACTTCAAAAAGGGTAAACGAAACTGAAATATACATAATCATTTTCTCTATATTCTTCGCGCTCACGTACGTTTTGTCTGGCCTCAATGGTTAGGTTAGTATAGTCTAAGATCCTAAAACAATGACTGTCACCAGCTGTCCAGCTGTCTTTCCATACACAACACAAGCGATATTTTTTTTTCTGTTGGTATATCATCAGACAAATGCCGAGATCGAAAGGTCGATGCAGCACTTCAACGAACAATTCGAAGAAATGAAAAAAGAGGTGGAAGACTTAAAGAAAGAGAGGAAAGAACAGAGAAGCTACATAGAAACACTTGAATATAAAATAAGAGATCTGCAGTTTAAGACACGCTCATCATGTGTTGAAATAAGAAATATTCCTCAACTAGAAAATGAAACAACAGGCAAATTATCAAATACCATCTGCAACATCAGCCAGCTTGTTGGAACACCAATATCTCAATCCGAAATCCGCGATGTGTATCGTCAGCCCGGAAAACCCAGCCAAACATCACGTCCTGTCATAGCAGAGTTTACAACGGTACATACCAAGCAAAACCTACTGATGGCTATCCGATCATACAACAAAACTAAAACTTCAAAAGAAGACAAACTCAACACGGAATTGATTGGTGTCTCAGGCAAACGCCAGGCCGTCTATATCGAAGAACGACTGTCCGCCAGTTCGAAGAAGCTGTTCTACTTGGCGCGACAATTTGCAAAGGATAATCAATATAGTTTCTGCTGGATCAGCAACGGAAATATTTTCCTCCGAAAGCAAGTAGGTGACAAGCAAATTTTGATCAACTCAGAAAAATGTATCCAAGACCTCAATGCCAACATACCTAAACTGAATATCTGACTACAAAAATGCATGATATTTAAGACACTTAAACAAGAATATTCTTTAATTTTTTTACAATTTGTTATCTACTTAATTACACACACTTACGCTTACCTTTTACAAAAAACAAGACATATCAAAACACTGTCCGCAATAACATTTCACACACTCCTAATTGCTCACACATACACATGCAACCACTTAAAGGCTCTAATCCCATTATTTTATTATTTAAAACCCATCGGGACTCTTGTACCCCCGGGACTCTTACCGGTTTTTGCAAATTATTTGTATTTTTATTGTTGTTATTTTTGCTCTCTTAATGGCTAACTTAATTAACGTCAATAATGACCTTGATCAAATAACCCAGGGAAAATCTTTTGTCTGCAGTCCAGAAGAATGTCTAAACTATATAGAAACATCTGGAAATAATATAAATCTATTGCATATAAACATGTAGTAGTGTAAACAAAAATTTTCCACACCTACAAGTATGTACTATTGAATCGGTTAAATGTGGATGTTGATATTATTGTCCTTACCGAGTGCTGGCTCAGTAGAATCAACAATGTACCATTTTTGGACGGTTTTGAGTCTCATTTCACAAATACAAACTGTAACCAAAATGACGGAATAATTATTTATACAAAATCAAGCTTGCAAACTACAGTATCGGAGCCAGACTTTGCGGGTGGTAGCGATCTATCGCTCGCCCTCATTAAACTCGAGAGAGAATTTTGACAATTTCTCAACTAGTCTGATAAATGTTTACGACAATATTAAATCTAAATGTCCTAATATCGCGCTTGTAGGTGACCTAAACATAGACATAAAACAAAATAATATGAATGAAAGAACATTGGGCTATCTCACGCTAAATGCATCTCATGGTCTTATGCCAACACACTTATTCCCCACTCGAGATGAGAACTGTTTGGATCATATATTTTTGAAATCTTATCTTACTACTACTACACTAGTTTTGGAGGCACACGTAACGGACCACAAACCTCTACTATTAAATTTGAAAAATGCCAATCCCTCCCACAAAATATATACAACTACCACCCTAAACCACAAAGCTATTGTGGAAGAGTTAGAAATTTTCGATTTTACGGTATTATATGAGGTCGAGAACATATATGAGGCAATGAATAAATTCATCAGTATTATTAAATCAGTAATTTCAAATAATTCAAAAGAAGTTAAAATCCCAAGACAAAAGAGAATCATTAAACCTTGGATAACCCCTGGTCTTTTAAAATGTATAAAGAATAGAGACAAAATGCACATAAAATCTAAATAATCACCAGATAATATTATTCTAAAAACTACATATACTCGATATCGAAATTTTTGCAATAACTTACTCAGAAAACTAAAAAAGTCTTATGAAACCGGTCAGCTTGAAAAAGCCAAAAATAATCCCAAAGTCCTATGGAAAACAATCAAACAAATAACCAGTACCCATAAATCAAAACTTAGCCCAGTGGAGCTCCTCACAATACGGGACAACCCAAAATCGGCGATTAATGAGGTAGGCCAATTTTTTGCCAACATTGGCAAAAACTTGGCTTCAAAAATAATGAATGACACTGTATCATCACCTGCCGGTGGCCATCCCTCACCCTCACCTACGGACACCCGAAACTCACTTGTGAACTCTCTTACCATCCTGGAAGTAGACCAAGCTGATGTTGAGTCCCTAATCCTACAACTACGTTCTGACTGTGCAGTCGGCTGGGACGGCATATCATCGCTTATATTGAAAAGCTGTCGACATGTACTGGTCCCACCAATTACTTACCTTTTTAATCGTTGCCTACAGGAGGGTGTCTTTCCGGAGGCCTTTAAAAAAGCTGTGGTCCATCCAATATACAAGGGAGGGAACAGAGACTGTGTTAATAACTACAGACCGATATCGGTCCTACCTGCACTCTCTATAGTTCTCGAAAAAATCCTCAATAACTCTCTACGAAAATTTCTCGACAAACACCAACTCATTGCTGATAACCAATACAGATTTCGGACAAGCCTATCTACAGATGATGCAGTACTGGACTTTACGCAACAGGTTGCCTCAAATCTAGATAAAAAATCGAAATGCCTAGGTATATTCCTGGACCTTTCGAAGGCTTTTGACACGGTCTCTGTTCCCAAACTCATCATGAAGCTGGAAAGTATCGGTGTGCGTGGAATGCCGCTAGAAATATTTAAGGATTACCTAAAAAACCGTAAGCAATGCATTAAAATTGATACTCACCTAAGTGATGAGTTCCTCGTGTCCTATGGTGTTCCTCAGGGAGGGATCCTTTCCCCGACTCTTTTCCAGATCTACGTTAATGACCTCTGCAGATTGAGTCTCCCAAATGGTAGAATTTACGCTTACGCGGATGACACTGCAATTCTTGTAGACGGAGTCACTTGGGACATTGTGAAAGCAAATGCGGAGGCGGCCATGGCTAAAGTTATGGTGTGGTTAAACTCGAACCTTCTTACACTAAACCTTCAAAAAACGACTTATATCACCTTTGCTATACGACGTAACGCTAAACCATCTTCTTTTAGTATAACCCCTCATTCCTGCACTAACTCGTCCACCCCCTGCACTTGTCCTCCGCTTGCTAGATCCGAAAGCGTTAAATACCTCGGAGTACACATAGACGACGGACTGAGATGGGACCAACAAATTGACGCCGTCACCACAAGAACTTTACGTCTTATACATATATTTAAGTCTCTTAGAGCATCCGCCGACCTAAAAACTCTTAAGATGGTGTACCTTGCACTATGCCAATCAGTGATTGGTTATTGCATAATTACGTGGGGCGGTGCTGCTAAGACTAGATTTCTGAGGGTGGAAAGAGCACAGCGAGCTATACTTAAAGTCATGACGAAAAAGCCCTACCGGTATCCAACAACTGAACTGTTCACTGACTGTAAAGTACTTACGGTTCGTCAGCTTTATGTACTTAAATCCACCCTTAGAAAACACGCAGGCCTTCCTCCTCTTATTACAAACAAACGCACGTACGTTCCGCCAAATATACAACACAAAACCTCCTTCGCCAAACATCAATATTATATACTAAGTACTCATATCTATAAAAACCTTAACAAACATCTCAATATCATAAATCTAAACTCACATGCACTAAAATCTAAAGTAACAGAGTGGCTGCTCCTTAAGGATTACTCTTACACGGAGTCTTTAGTTACCTATCTTGTATAATACACTCACACACACACACACACACCTACACCTACACACATACATACACTCACACCTACACACACACACACCACCCAACACACAAACACACAACATACAATTCTACTCTTTTATACCATACAGCAGAATGACCAGTCCACTTGAGATATAAGTTTTTGTTGATAAGTGACCGTGAACTACCTCTTATAATACAGGTATACCCTAGCTTAAGAGGTAGAGTATTATTCTTGTACAAAATTTGCAACATAAACTATGAATGTATACGTATTTCTAAACCAAATATTAAGCTGTATTTCAAACTCTGTATGTGTTTTGGATAAATAAAGATTATTATTATTGTTATTAATATTATCATCAAATGACCCGCGGAGCAGAAGGGAGTTTCAGACTTTTACTAACTAAAACCCATCTATGGTTCTTCTAAGCCCTTTGTGTTCCAGGGCCGCGTTATCTCTTTCGAACAATCCCGCAGCCTCGAATACAAGCGATCCTTCAATAGTGATTATGTACTTGGCTTCATGTCAACCAAATTGATAGTCAACATTGAAACGCAAGCAAGTATTTGGGAAGTACGTTTGAGTGGTTTTGGTTACGGACAATCTTAGGTGTATCCATGATTTGGGTCTTTATGTGTTCAATAATTACCTCTAAACATTGTGTCTGTTTATGTTTTATGTAGGTAGTCAAGTTTTTGGGAACGTTATTATATTAAATAAAAGAGTAGAGTTACGTGTGAGCAGAAGTGCATACTCCAATGTAATTTTCAATACTGACTCTAGTCGCTACATGTGTGTCTTAACGCTACTTATCTGCTAAGTTAACAAAATGCATGGAAGGTTCCAGAGGGACCACCCTAAACTGCAACGGTGCAATTTACGCTCTCACGGTGATCACGCGTTGTGGTTCAGATTGCATAACTAGGTACTAATTTCTATTTCATTAGGTATACTGTGTGGCTCCATCAGTGATTGCGTTTCCAAACTGACTGAAATAAAATTCGTCAATTTCAAATTAGTATAATACAAGTATATATCAAAGTAGTGTTTAGTTTTTACAAATGAAATCCTTGAACTTCTAGAATCTCACAAATAAAAACTTGACATGCAATCACACAAGTCACCATTTTTGCAAACATGTTCTAAGTACACGTACACGTGATACATCTTTACAAATAAATAAAATTAAAGTGTCTATTTGTAATTTGTATATGCGGTACTACTATAATATGCGGTACTTAAGACTTATAAAACATTTTAAATTTTTGTCTGTCTGTCTGTTTGTTCCGGCTAATCTCCGAAACGACTGACTGATTTTGACGGGACTTTTACTAGCAGATAAATGTTATAGGGAGTAACTTAGGCTTAGATTTTTATCTTAGAAAAAAGGTTATGGTTCCGTACAAAAAAAATGAAAACCCTTGAAATTGTTAACAAAATCCGATTTAAAATAAAGAAGGAAGTAATAGTATTTATAGAATCATTTCACGCAGACCAAGGTCATGAACAACAGCTAGTTTGTAAGTAAAATCACTGAGACCTTGGAATAAATTCAACGTTAACATTTTTCAATCTCACTTGAAACTGCTCCTTAATATATTTTACGCCTCCGTTCTGAACATACGTCCGCACTGTATAGTGTTTAAGAAGATGGACAATCGCGGTCAAAATCTGAACTCTGACATATCTGGCTCCAATACAATATCTATTGCCTTTTCCAAAAGGCATGTAAGTCGCATCACTAACCTCTCCTTCCCTTTCAAATCGTTCAGGATCAAACTTTTCTGGTTCAGGGAAATATTTAGGATCGTGGTGCAGTTCAAAAATAGCTGTAAATATCTTCACACCTTTCTGAACAGGCACATTACCTACTGGTAAAACAGAATCTTTTACACACTGCCTCGTCAAGAAACCAATCGGAGGATGCAGCCGAAGGCTCTCGCTCAGAACGTGGTCCAAATACTTCATTTCACCGATAGAATCATAGGTCAGTTTATCGTTGTATTTCTTAAAAAAAAAAAAAATTAAAATTAAAAACTTTTTATTTCAAAAACATTACATACATTTAGGTTGAACTCACATCGCTTAATCTTAACCTTGAAAGATTATGTGCGAGTGAGGCGTCTCGCTTGTTTACTTTAACTTATATTGTTAGAGAAGTTCATGCTTTAATTATTTATTTACTTGTGAAAGATCAGGAGGGACTTTGTATTGATCCACTGTAAGGTAATATTTTATTAGTCGTTTTATTTGCAAAGTTGTCTTTGATTTTAATTTATTAGTTAGTTGTTTAGGGAGTTTATTCAACAAGTCAGGTAACAAGTACCTCCAGGTCCTTCTTCCATATTCATTGTTACATTTCGGCAGATTATATAATGGTAGGTATTCTAAACATCTTAAATTGTTAGGTCTTATTGTTTTACTTATTTTATCAATTTCGTTAGCATATTGTGATATTATAGCTAGTTTTACTTTGTCATAGACATCTAATATTTTACAATATTCAAATAATTGTTGATAGTTGTCCTTAAATTTAAGCTTTATTTTATAAGGAACTATAATTTTTAACATCCTAATTTGAATGTCATATATTTTTTGTAAGTATGTTTTATATGTTCTGCCATAGCTAGCTATACCATATCCGATAATTGAATCTGCTAGTGCTAAATACATTAGTCTTTTGGTTCTGTATGGTAATTTATGCCTCAATATGCTTAGTTTTGCCAATATTGACCGTAGTTTGTTACAAACATAATCAATATGGGGACCCCAATTAAATTTGTTATCAATTTTAAGACCTAGATAAAAGTGTTCCTTTACTACTTCAAGTTGGTTACAATTACACACTGGTGAACACTGGTGCATGCACTCATGTTCGTGGGCCACGACTTTCGGTATTTTGTTTACTTTAATGTATGGTGAGTGAATATGTAATAGTTTAGTTTTCTGATAGTTAAGTGATAATCCGACATCGTGTGCCCACTTACATAGAGTGTTAAATTCTTTTTGTATCAGGTTTTCTGCAGTTTCCAGGTTTCGGTTTGCAACAATTAAACATGTATCATCAGCAAACTGGTACACAGAGCCATTCTGAAATATCTTACACATGTCATTTACGTAAAGTAGGTATTCCGTGGGCCCTAAAATTGAACCTTGAGCCGTTCCGTATAAGGTTGGTATTTTCTTGCTTTGTTGCCCTGCTATACTTACTGTGTTGTATCTGTTTGAATGATAGTTTTGGAACCACTCCAGCAGTGGGCCCTGTATACCATTCTGCTGCATTTTTTCAAAAAGCGTTTTGTAATCAAGTACATCAAATGCTTTGCTAAAATCAACCATAACAACCAGAACATGCTTTTTTTCATCCAGATAATTACAAATTTCATCAGTGAATAATGACAGCAATTGTGAAGTACTATTATTTTTTTGGAAGCCAAATTGCTTTTCGTGAATGATGTCATTTCTTGAGAGAAAGTCGTTTATTGATTTACCAAGGTATTTTTCTATTATTTTGTCAATGCAAGACAGTATAGTAACAGGTCTGTAATTGTTAGTATCTGTGTATTTGCCTTTTTTGTGTATAGGTCGTACCATACCTATTTTAAGTTTATCTGGATAAGTACGGCTAGTTAAACAGGCATTTACCAAGTGAGTGAGAACAGGCGTTATTTCGTAGGATATATACTTTATGTCTCTTGCTCGTATTTGGTCAATGCCCGGGCTTTTTCGGTCATCAATTGATTTTAATATTTTGTGCAAGGTTTCTTCACTGATTTTGTTAATATATATAGTGACATTAGGTTCATTTATATACGACTCTCTATCAAGCAATGGCTCCTCACAATTACATATAACTTTTTTCACATTCGACTCAAAATCACACGCAAATTTGTCTGCTAATAATTTAGGGTTAAGTCTAAATGATTTTATCAAAACATCGTCTACTGCTTTAATAATTCTGCCAGTCAGCCTGTTGATAATAGACCATATCTTTTTTGAATTTTTAAAGTTATTAATTATTTCTTTTTTAATACAATTATTTTTAGCTTTATTCATTAATTTATTTGTTTTATTTCTATACCTATTATAAATCTGCCTGTTTTTTTTGTTGTTTACATCTTTTTTCCAAATTTCTAATAATTCTTTCTTTTTGTTAGACATATAATTTAATTTGTCACTTATCCATTTACATTGACTTCTTTTGTTTACTTTAATTTTAACATTTTCACGACACTTATTATACACAGACTCGAACCTAAGACTTATGTAATCAAAGATTTCGTTGGGATCAGTCATAGCATAGACGGGTGACCAGTCAATACTTAACAGTTCTTCTTTTAATTTATTTTCATTCAATTTACTAATTGTTTGGTATTGACTCGTAGCCCGGACACTTGTTATTGCCAAACCGGTTATAAAGTGATCCGCCAGCGCATATTGAACAACTGCTGATCTAATATAAAATTGTCTGTTATATCCTAAAATTGGTTTACAATCGTCACGGATAAATATATGATCAATACATGTTCTAGATATGCCTTTGGAACTCTTAGCTATTCTAGTAAAGTTTTTAATACAACACTCAAACCCCAACTCACATAAATTGTTCATGTATTTATTTGTAACGGGATTAGTATCTTTAATATTTATGTTAGTGTCTCCTACTAGTATAGAATTAGAATTTACTTGTAAATTAGTTAAAACTTGCGCCAGTTCACGCACAAATTTACACTTATTTATACACGGGGGCTTGTAAACTGCACATAATGTTGTTTTGTAGCCGTTAAATGTTTCAACCTCGCCAATTATACTCTCGAAACTATATGTAGGTACGTCTGATGCCAGGAATGTGATAGTTTTATGCGCATATACAATTATTCCTCCACCTTTACGATGTTTTCGTAGCTCCGTGTACATTGAGTAATCCTTTAGATGAAATAGATTTTTTGTCGAATCTTTTATGTTTGCTTCCGTAATAACAATTAAATGTATGATAACTGGGCTAGTGGATACTAAAAATTCAAGGTGGGTGTGGTTTTTTACCATTGATCCTATATTTGTGTGCAATAATAATAACTCATTATTTTCTGGGGAAATATCTTTTGTAAAATCTTGCCATGACGTATGTTCCGTCTCAATTACCGATAAATCACTGTTATCCATAACACAGTGGAAAGGTTATGTCATGTTGTTAATAATATTGAAAACTTTTACTCAATAGGTATTAGATTAGTGTGCGTTTTATGGAACAGTCATACCTGCAGCTTTTTGCAGTTCGTTTGCAATTTTTTCTATGTCGGCGGTCGAACGAACTGTGTAGACCTTTTTTTCGTTCTCCTGTTTACGTACCAGCACGCTTCCATTTTTGCACCATACAAATTTGCACAGTTGTTGATTTTTTAACATTGTTTTAGCTTTCCACAGAAGAAATGCTGTTGTTGGGGTCAATGACTCTCGTATGTACACCTTTTCATTACTTCCACTGCCCACGTCTTGTTCACTGATGTTATTTGTTTTTGAAGCAGCTAGCCAGTATTCACGGTTGTTGTCCCGTAACGATACAATGATTGGCGTCTGTGACAGCGCCCCTTCACTGCCATTGCCACGGGCAGGTTTCTTTTTGCGCTGGACTCGGGTTATACTTTCAGTGTTCTGGTTCAATAATTTGCAGACTGTTTTGGCAATCTGAAAAACATCTTCATTTTCTTTTTCCGTTATACCACAGATCTCAACGTCATTGAATGACTGCATTTGCTCAATTTTGTTGATTTTTTGTTCCAGTACCTCATTCTGAAGCTCCAGGTTTTTGCACTTGTTTTTAATATCCGTGCATTGGTTTTCAAGCATCTTGATTTTACTTTGGTGATCAATCATTTTTTTCTCAAAGTCATCGATTTTTCCCGTAGCAAAATGTAGGGTACTCTGTAGTTCTTCGGTTATAATTTTTCGGATTTCTTTTCTAAATATTAATAGTTGGTTTTTGTCTTTTTCAAGTAATCCTTCAAAATCCGATTCTTCATCCTCAATTTCAATCTCGGGCTCGGGATCAGGTAGTATGCAAGAGATGCGTTTCGGTTTTGTACCTCCGGCGCATCCGCGACATTTCCAATCAACGGAATCCGTTAGCGATAACGCGCTCAGTTGCTCATTGGTTATAGAAGCACACAATCCGTGAATCCACTTATTGCATTTACTACACTGGACTCCAGGCGTTTTTTTATTAATCACTTTATTGCATTTTGCACACTTCACCATTTTTACAAGTTACAACGCGTTCGCACAATTTCAATTTGCAATAGTCAAGTAAGTAGTCGGTAATAATTATACTGTGACGCAACCTTCCGCTAGCGTAGCGCGTACGAGACTGAAAAGTGCGTCTACGTCTTCATGAACTCTTTTCAAGACATCAGGATTTCTTCCCATTTCCATTATAGCTCCAAAGATTCCAGCGGCAGTAGGGTCAATACCGGCTAAGAAGAAGAAAAAAGCCTGAGCAGCCAGTAGTTCATCCGTAGGTTCTAACCTCAGTCCAGTTTCATTGTCCACCATCGTACCTTTCTTTTGAAGTTCAACACACATGTCTGGGAAGTCGTGTCTCTTTACATTTTCTTTTTCACGTTGTCTGATTACACTTTTAATGGCTCCAATGAAAAATTCTTCTTGATGAGTTTGAAACAACTTCAGATTTAAAGCTTTAAAGAGTTTTTCGCTGATTCCACTTAATGAAAACTTTATGTTTGTCCAGAAAGTAGGGACTAAGGCTTCTCTAGCTATTTCACGGAACGGAGAATCAAAGATTGATTTTGTTCCAATTCCAAACACAGCGGCTGAGATAGCAGCAGAACAGAACTGGCTCAAATGTTCAGGGGTATCTCCTGTTAATCTTTCTGGTTTCGCTCTTAAGAATTCCACAAAATCCTGTGCACTCTTGTCAATGATGTAGAACATATTCTTTAGTTTGACAGTAGTGAAAAGCGGAGTCATTTTCTGCCTGATGAGCTTCCATTTCGGGCCGTGCAGCATAAGAACATTATGTGCCAAAATATCTGCGTCAGTAAAAGCAATCCCTCTGTGATTAAAAGCTTGAAAGTCACCTTGTGTGATGTGTTGGATGTTGGTAGGATCTTTCACGTACAGTCCTAGATCGCCGAATGAGCCAAGACCAACAGCAGACTCCTTTTCGTAGCTCCAGTAGATTTCATTCAAAATTTGAAAGAATGATTTATCTTCCGTAATGAATTGCCACAAAGGACCACCAGTTCTATGTTTATCGTAGAAAGGCACACCACGTTTCTTCCAATAGTACTGGTTATATTTTCCTTTCAAATATATAATGGCTAACACAATAAAGACGCAAAATAGTATCACTGCCAACATTTTTTGAGATATAGTAAATACCAGTTCAAGTTCAAGAGGCAACTGATTGAGGGTCTACTGAGTTTCGTGCTTATAAAGCCGTCTGTGTCAATTTCTTATGTATTCATTTTATATTATAGTCGTCTATCAATAATTACGAGTATGTTTTTAGGTACTGCGTGCTACATGTTTTGTGTAATGTTTTATCTAGATTGTACACATTTTTTGCCAAATATTTACTGTAACCTCTGACAGATGCAATTAATAATTTTGTATCGCCGTCGTTCTATATTATTTTAAGAAGTGGTCAAGATTGGTAGTTACTACATAAGGCCCATCGCAATCGTCTGTTATACAAGCAGTGCGAGCCTGACCCAAATTTATCGTATAACTTAGCAGGTACGGTGATGGTGCAGTGAATAAGCCAATCGGGAATTTTAAATAATGTTAACGTGACGTGCAACAGTGCTTGTCTTACTATAGATTTTTTTAATGAGTCCATGGCCTGTCTTTTGAACTTGTCTGAGGGCCGGACTCCACCGAAGCAGAGACAAGACGAGGAGAGAGGAGATGTGTTGTAAATCATCAATAGAATTTCGTTGTTTACACTTTTTGTCTCCGCTTAGCTTTAGTGGAAACGGTTGAAAGATCAGAGAAGAGAGAATCTCGTAATTGTTAAGACTACCGGAGATGAGAAGAGACGTGTGTGGCGTGTGGTAAGCGGTGTGCTGTGAGCGGCGTGCGGTGAGAGGTATGCTCAGAGCATTTTTTTCGGAGGGTAATCATCAAATGACTTCTCCCGCTCTGGGCGGAGCAGGAGGGAGTGTCAGACTTTTACTGACTAAAACCCATCTATGTTCCTACATCGCCCTTTGTGTTCTGGGGCCACGGTATCTCTTTCGAACAGTCCCTCAACCCCGGCAGGCATCGGTCCTTGCGGACCCCTTCCTTTTTGCTGACTCTCTTTGAGGTGCGCGTGGAACACGAACGCGCCGTCGACACGGCCTGTCATCATGAGACGGACTGACGGCGAGCTAGCCCATAGCCCACCGTCCACAGGCCCGCCCGTGCGGGGCGGCGGCCGGGACGCTGTGAGGTTCTCTCCCTCTCACGTTCCGCCACCTCCTTCTCTAGCATTACTGCTTCGCTTCCGTGTCTTCGCTTCACTTTCACGGGTACGGATCGGACTCGGATCGGACGTAGTGTGAAACCGCTCTCAGTTTTCAGATGATTTCCTTGTGAAACTCGGGAACGCCTAGAAAAAGTTTAGTTCGCATGTCACAAAATAAAAATGCAAAAAAAAAAACCAGTTGATAGTATCTTTTGCATTTTTTTATTTTATGTTGGTAGGCCAGTTATTATATACGCATTAAAATAATGATGATTATCTAACCGAAATAAGTTGTTTTGGTAAGATGATCATCATTATTTGGTCCTTACCTCGAGTAAATTGCCAAGCGAATGATGACTATTTGACGGAAAATAGTCCACGGGGAATTTCCGTTCGTTTAAACTCCTAGGGTTATAAGTAGAGCTACACTATAACTTACAAATGCTTGCACTGACTGGACAGGTCTACTCAAATCTGTGTGGTTCTTTCTTCAAAAGACCATCTCAGACACTAATCTGCATAGTCCTCATCTGAATTGAACAAGATTATGTCTGGACTTCAGAAACAGCCGAAACAAACTCAGAGGTCAATAATCTCTTACTATGACCTCTGAGTTTGTTTCGGCTGTTTCTTCTCAGAGTAGTCAGGTACGAAACACCGGCCCCATCTAGTTTTTAAAAAATGACGTGTAAAAGTGTTTGTAAGAACCTACTTGCAAAAATAAACATCATTTCATTTCATTATTCCTACCATTGAAAATCAAAATTACCTTCGGTGTCTTCGGTACCTCAGCTTACATTCTCGTAGGGGAGTTTCCCCAATTTTCCGACCCCACGTTCGACCGGTATGCGACGAGCCATATGCGTCACACGCTACTTTATCTACTGACACTAACATGTTAACAAAGATAAGCGGTCTATTATTGTAATAATTCACAATAAGTTGATAATTTGGTAGTGTACATGTAGTCTGCAGTGTATAAAATTGACTATAGCCCGGGTAACAATTTAAGTAGAGCGTGATTTTTTTATATATATATATATACATATATATATATATATATATATATATATATATATATATATAATAATCCATGGGTAATTATACCACAGAATTTGTTGGTTTCTTATTATTATTATATTTGTAAATTCCACACACAATTTTTCATTTCTTTCTTTACTTTGGCTATTTTCTCCCTCTCCATTCATTTATTTATTTCATTTTTAGGAAAACTTACAGCTAAACAGACAGTGAGTATTGTATTGTATTGTATAACGGGCTGGTGTCCGCAACTCCACGTCAAAGCGCGTATTTTGCGTATGGGCTATAATCCACCACGCGGGCCCAGTGCGGATTGGTAGATGTCACATGTCTTCGAATTTTTGGTTCTAGGACATGCCGGTTTCCTCACGATGTTTTCCTTCACCGTTTTGAGAGCAGTGGTGATGAAATAGACAGTGAGTAATAGTTTAAACAAAATATGGCCAATTACTAGTTTCCACATGTTTATATAATATGACAAAAATAAATAAGACTATATACAGGGTGTAAACCACCTCATCACGAAGCCGTCAACCAAGCATTCTGTACATCAAACTAATAAACTTAACGCAAAAAATATTGCTGGGAATCGATTTTTTTTTTCAAAAAGTTGGAACTTTTAGAAGGTTCCCAGGTATGGTGTAGAACAAAAAAATGATCGCAATGACGAGGAGAACAAATGCCTTTCGGCTTCGTTAAAAGGTGTTTTACACCCTTTATAGGTACAGGATGTCCAGCTGTGCATGGATGCCTTTCAGCTGAAATGATGATGATGATATACAGTATAAACCACACCAAACCAGCTTCGCTCGAAGACGCTATTAGATAAAGTTTTCTTCAATTTAGCGGTACTAGTATTGAAAATGTCGATCTTAGCTCTCAGCTTCCTGGCAGGTTGCGTTGTACATAACGACTCGCTCTCACCATGTACGAGTTCCGTCTGTACGTTGTGGCTACCACTGAGGTGTGTAATAAATGAGGTCTACGTAGGGACACAGACGACACTCGCAGCCCGATTTTGTGCAGCAACTCGGTAACACCAGTTGTTCCATTGCCGATCTTAAAAAGAAACACAAGATCTGATATTTTTCGCCTTTCGTATAGTGGAAGGATGAATTTAGTTGCAACGGTAGGTATAATTCATTGAAAACCTTTTCTGTATGCTCTCAATACGATTTATGTAGACATTATAATTTGGGTTCCAGACCTGAGAAGCATACTCCAAATGACTACGGACAAAGGAACAGTATAATATTTTTTTTTATGTACAGGATGACTTTCTTAACACTTTCCAAAAAAAATGGGAATAATAGGTGAACGGAGTAGAAAAAATTGCATGCTTAGTTTACTTTTGCGAAAAAAAAAACGAAAAAAATTGAAATTCAAATCATACGCGTACTGCGTATGATTGAAATTTGATAATTTTAATTTTATTTTTCAAAATTTCTCTTTCTTTGTTCTAATATGAAAAGTTTACTTGAAATTTGTAGCGTTTTTTGATGATGGATCATTTTTTTTTTCTAAGCTGTGAAAAAAAGAAAAAAAAACTAGGTATGCCATAAGCTTCTACTCCGTTCACCTAATATACCAATTTTTTTTGGAAAGGATAAAAAAGTCATCCTTAATTTTTTTTTTTTACATTCACCACCCTTTTAGTCACTTAATAATAAATTGCTGAATGTTTTTTTTTTTAAACTTGATAAGGTTGTTTTATTTCATTTGTTTTCTGTATTTGCCTTAAACCCACAGCAGGCCCAAACTGGAGAAGTGTTGCAAAGGACAGAAAGGAGGAGGCCTTTCCCAAGGCACACTGAACTCCGAGATACACTGTAACCCTGGGAATGAAAAGAACATCCATAAAAGTACCACAAGCCACAACAGAGGAGTTTTCAGGATAAAAGAGCCATCGATTGATTGATTTTGAAACGTATAGTTTCTTCGAACAAATCAGACCGAAATTGATACATTAAAAGTTCCAACCAACCGTCAGTAACAAATGTCACGAACCACTTACCTACCGTAGGTAGTTAAACACCTACCCGGTATCGACCTAATTTTCATTTGAATTTCATTTATTCCTTTTTCTTGGAAATCCTGGCTGGGAGTGAAGAGAAATAAATAGCGTCCAGGGTTCTAATTTCACCGTGGTTGAACCCTTTTTCCTTTAAAGCACAAGTTTTGATTCGGTTTAGGTTATTGGCGTTTGTGCTTCGTGGTTTGGGGATTTGTAAGGAAAAATATGGTTTACTGTTCGATGACAATCAATTGAAACATTTTTCTTTTATACTAGAAAGAGATAAGGAGCTTAAGCCGTCCTTGCCTAGGTTAGTCTGTGGATGGGTGACCACCCATTACACACCGAGTTTCCTCCGTGTCTCGGAAAGCACGTTAGTTGGTTCCGGCTGTCATTTGTAGATCTTTGACAGTCGTTACAGGTAGTCAGTGACCCAAAAAGTTTGACAACCAGTCTTACCAAGGAGTATCATATTGCACAGTGCTAACTGGGTTGTGGAGGTCCGATAGGCAGTTGCTCCTTGTAAAATACTGGTATTCAGCTGCATCCGGTTAGACTGGAAGCCGACCCCAATAGTTTTGAAAAGGCTCGGCAGATGACTGAAAGAAATCAGGTAGGTATAAAGTCTAAACAGCGCCTTAAGATGGCTTTATTTTTCACTTCACAGGAAACTTGTTGCTATTATCATATCGGTACAAACCTATCTACTCGACATTGCCAGACTTTGTCCGCAGCGCCGAAGACATTTCTTCCAACAAGGGCTTGGAAGATTTTTGTTTGAAGCCTGGCTGGCTTATCGATAAAGATAAAGATATATTTATTGCGTAACTGTGTACATAGAGAGGGCTATGCTCGGTTTCTTTGCGTGATCGAATGAAATGAAAGCATCCGCAAGAGAAGCAAAGTTACCGACGTAGCCCTTAGACTTGCCAAACTTAAGTGGCAGTGGGCAGGGCACATTGCTCGCAGAACGGATGGCCGATGGGGCCGAAAAGTTCTGGAGTGGCGACCGCGAACCGGAAGACGTTGCGTTGGAAGACCTCCCACTAGGTGGAGCGGTTACCTGGTGAAGGTTGTGGGAATCCGTTGGATGCGAGTCGCACGGGACCGGTCAATGTGGCGACACTTGGGGGACGCCTATGTCCAGCAGTGGACGTCTTTCGGCTGAAATGATGAACTGTGTACTTACATCAAGCTCATAATAATAAACATTACATTTCCAGTCTCAACAGTCCACCCAAGTCGGGTATGCAATAGTATTTCAATCAATTAGGTTCCCACAAACATTATTTTCTATCAAAAAACTCATGCAGATATAAAATACATTATTAATTAACATTATTTTCAATTTATTTATAAATATAATTCCATTCAATTGCCTAACTGCCGGCGGTAAATGATTGTACCACACGAATGGTAACATAGGTACATATAAAATACAGTACATCATCATCTTCCTACCCGTCCCATGTTACTTGTGGTCGGCGCAACACGTGTTTTCTTCCATTCTCTCCTGTCAACCGTCACGCTATCATTTACTCCTTTTTTCTTCAAATCATTCCTCACACAATCCATCCATCTTAAATTTCTTCCACATTTTACTGTTTTTTTACTTATTTGCTTTTAAATTAATATTAATAATCCGTGTCGAATTTACATTTCACACATTCAAACTTGAGACCGGAAAATCTATTTATGTACACTAAACAAAAACAGAATATCCACAAACAAAAACAGTTGTTAGTGAACAAAAACTAAATCTAATATTATTTTGTCTTCATAAAAAAGCAAATAGCAACCTGCTTATAGCATTTATAAATTCGTCTTAAAGTTATATTTATTATGTGCTTGTTGCCAAGGTCAGCAGAGTACCAAGCGCCAGTAAAGGTCGAGGTCCACGAACCAACATAATACTTTATATTTTTGTGGTTTTATCGTATTGGTATTATAAAAAATAAAAAATAAATTTTATTCAGATAACTTGATCTATACAGTGCAATTAAAATTAAATAAAATTAACATTGAAGTATGAAGTAACAAGAACAAGTAAAATCAGTAATAAAAATTAAAAAATACCATCAAAAACTAAATGCAATGTTTTGGTTTTTTTATTTTTGTTATGCCCAATTGCCCTTTTTTTTAGTACCTACATTTAGTAGTTCTGTGTCTGTCTGTTGTAGGCAGATAGGCATGCACTTCTTGCAAAATACTGATACAGCCTGAAACATAGTTGGTAAAAGACTACGCAGATTATGATGGTTTTACAGCTACTTAGTTTTGGTTACTGTTGTCATGGTCCAACAAGCATTATCTATAAATGTGGCTGCACATTCTCGCCGAGACACCGACACCGAGGCTTGACAAGCGCTCCTAGAGAACGCATAGAGTTTCTCGGAGTGTTAGTACAATCGCCATAAAAATTACTTATTGACATTAAATTCGCCACGACTTTCCGCATGCTAAAAGATTCAAAGTGACATATATACATTTTTTGAAAACGATTACTAAATTACCGCATAATAAAACAGATAGGTACGGTCGAACAAGCTATTTGGTTTACATTTTACAATGTAATTTGTGGGTTAAACTGTAAACCAAATACCTTGTTCGACCGTACATAACATAATCATCAAAATCTTACCTAGTCACCAAAATTGCGATAAGCATTATCAAACAAGTAAAGTGACATTTACAATTTTTGAAGATAGGTGCATCACATAATCATCAAAATCTTACCTAGTCACCAAAATAGCGATAAGCATTATCAAACATGTTTAATTAGCCGCACTATTGTACGGTGTCAAGTCAGTAAGACTAAGTAAGCACATGTGTGAGTACTTTGTACTGTTCAGCCACAATTTACATTTATTCACACGGTTCGTATTGGTTGCTTCATATGGAGGAGAACTGGCAAGAAACTCCATAGTCACTCTTTAAAAAAATATTTATGTACTAAGCCATAAGGTTTCAATTGAAGTTGAACCGCTTTGAACAGAGTGTCAGGCATAAGAGTAAGAGCACTTCAGGATAAATTCGGACCGGAAAACCTGGCTTCAAATTTGTCATGACAGGTGACAACTCAAATTCAAATGGTTTGTGACACATAAACGTTTTAACAAAACAACATTACAAATAGGGATAGCCCTTCGTAAGAAGCATTTAAGAACGGAATAAAGGAACATTTTCTGTCAACATGATCGATATGTTAGAATATTATTGTATGTATATCGTACCTATATTATATTGTATGTGGGAAGTTTAGTTGATAAAATAATTAATTTAGGTAGTAAAATGTAGGTACTGTTAATGTACGATCGAACAAGCTATTTGGTTTACATTTTACAATGTAATTTGCGGGTTAAACTGTAAACTAAATAGCTTGTTCGACCGTACATAGGTACATCGTCTACTGCAAATCTTGCTATCGAAATAAGGTTCTGGAGAAATCTGGGTTAAGCTCGCCTTTGTACATAAGCTATAGGTATTATTGCAATTTGTACGTATATTTTGTAAGCAATAAAAATAATAATTTAGGTTTCCTCCTCCTTGAAACAGTATAAACGCGCGCTAAGGCAAAAAAGATAATCTCTCTTAGACGTACCTAACGTGAATGTTGATCAGTGGAAAGTAACACTAAGGAGTGCACTTACTCACTCGATCTAGGTCTAGGTGAACCTGTCGTCAGGAAACGAACATTATCACACATTAGTGTACCATCAGCTGTATAACAGTGTTAACGTCTCGCAAAGCAGTGGAGTACAGTGGCTAGGTTTAAATAAGGTAAATTATTGTTTTTTTTTCTGTATACGCGGTTAATTTTAGGTCGTTCTGGAACCGAGAGCCATAAACTCGATCATCGAACTCAAAACGCTTGGGACTATTAAAAAAAAAACAATAAATTTTTTTATTTTTTACAGTAATTAAAAAAAAATCCTTTCGGTTCCAGAACGACCTAAAAATAATGGTGTATTATGAGCAGTCTCTTTTGTTTTGTTGAGGATCTGACCTTCACAAACCAGTTACAGGGTTATACTAATAAGTACCCCTTTTTACATTTTACTGTTATCCTGTGTCATCCCACTGCTGGGCAAAGGCCTCCCCCCATGACCTCCAAACCTTTTGATCCAGGGTCAATGTGGACTGGTGGTTGGTTCTGTGCAGCTCGTCCCGCTATTTCCTGCGAGGTCTACCTTTCTTTTAGTTCTTTTTACATGACTGTCCAAAAATTCATGCAGCATGCAAGAATACAGCTGCATCTGGTTAAACTGGAAGTCAACTGTTATGTTGATAAGTGGGAACAGGTCTTTAGTGTCAAATTGTATACATTTTTGGAGTCTAAATGCAGTCTGTTGTGAGTAGGGTTACCATATCTCAGGATTTGTCCTGAGATTTCAGGATTTTTGGACTCTTCTCAGGATTGCGGCTGGATTTTGCAAATCTCATGATATCTCAGGATTTTTGAATTTTCAATAAAATACAGCTTACATTTTAAAGATCTCTTTAATAAAAAGTTAAACAAACTAAAAATAATCTTCCTTTGGTAATAATTGCACAATTAAAATCAGTACTTATTTATCCAAGTAGGTACTTGTCAGTTTTATCATACTTAATATGTGATGATGCATTTTTAAGTGAGTTTTTTTTCTTTAATTATGGATTTATAAAATGCCCCACATGATAAGCTCTTCAAATTATATTGAATTAAAAGTATTGCTCGAACTGAAGACACCGTTAGTCGGTTTCTTTCATTCGACCATTGAGCTTTTTTATAGCTTTAGCTTTTTTATATAATTTTTGAATGGAATTCTCTCTCAATGGAAATCTCAGGATTTTTCAATGGAAATCAGGCTTTTTCTCCGGACTTTTGATTTTGTTCATCTGGTAACCCTAGTTGTGAGTAATATCTTGATAACAACGTCTTGGCAGTGCGTTTAGAAAATTACGATCAATAAAAATAAACTTACTTACATATTGAAAACTTAGTAGTACGTAGGTAATTTATGCTTGCAAGTGGTTTTGTTTATAAAATTGTTTTAAATGAAAATATTGTCTGATACGATTTCTTGCCAATTGTGATAGGAGTGTCAATTTAAATTGCACTGTCATTGTGATGATGATGATAGTGCATCTGCGAATTTTATAATTGGCATGATTAATAAGTTGAGTAGAATACCTACCTTGTTACGACTAAGAAGAATCCGTACTTAAATATCTTGTACTTATTGGAGTACTTACTTATTTATATCATATCTAGATGGAAAATTAATAATTATCCTATCAAAACTAAGCCAAAAAAGTTTCGATTAGAAGTTTAATTTTTAACTAATCCCTACCATATTCATGACCTGTCTACGACAAATCGAACCTAAGTCAACTCGGCCCGGACAATTCAACCCCGTAATAATTCGACCCCGAAACAACTCAACCCTATGCTTTTCGGGTTTTCAAATCAAAGCCCAATACTTACTTTGAACTCGCACGAGTTAAAATCCGAAGCTACTCGAGCATTTCCAACATGCTAACTAAACACCATAATTTTTGGTTTGCTCGTCATATTTTTCTACAGAATAACCATGGGCTTCAAAAGAGTCTGGGACTCGTCCTGTCCTCGTGTTTGGGACAAGTGGGAGGACAATGGGACAACGTGGGTTATCAGAGATCTACCACCAGAGGATGATGAAGAGGCTATTAAGATCCTGGTGGAAAATCTCCTCCCTGATGAAGCGTTGTGCGCTCTTAGTAGTAAGTACCAGTTTAACTCGTCAACAAAACATTAAAAATAAATTAAAATCGAACAGTGCGCTATTATTTAGGAATTTAGTTAGGCCATTTACATGACTAGGTAATTTGTTTAGATAAATTATTACCGTGGTTAAATAGATACCGTGTAATAATTATCTATTTTCAAATGTTGCCTTTCAGTCGCACATTCTTTGTTATATTTAATGATGTTTTTCTTTAAAAGATTGCCACTTTGAATGGGAAAATCACGGAAATGTACCTACATGACAATAAAACAACATAGTCATGAACATCAAAACCGATTGGTTCTTCGCAGATATTTTTTTTAAAATGACGCTGTACTTCTTTGTCATTGAATGCCAGTGGCGAAGATACCATACAACTCGATTCCTACCGGATTCCTTTTGAAAAATGGCACAGTCAGTATTATATAGACAAATAATATTTTAATCACATTAACGATATGTAGTTCGGCTTACCTCTAAAAATGTACCCTACGCTACTGTTGAATACCTTTGCCTGAACAGTTAGCTATACGGATTTCGCTCTCCTAGATTTCTCCTATTAGGGAGCGGTTTCTACCTAACAAAAAAATCTAGGAGAGCTCCAAAACTTTACCGAGTCTTATAACCATTTTCACAAATACTAAGCGGTGGCTAAATAGGTATTATGACGCTGTGGAAATTTCAACTCTAGGCGAAAAGCTGAGCGTTACAAATTCAACTCACTATTTCAGATGTCCTCAAGAATTCAGTGACAAAACCATTCAGCCGTAGATATGACAACCAACCTCGGACCCTGCTTACGGAATCAGAATTAGTGCCCGGTTGATGCCAATAGGATCTCCAAATTTCTGCATCATTGGCCTCATTGGCCGAGTGGTCGCAAGCGCGTCTGCTGAGCATAAGGTCCTGGGTTCGATTCCCGGGTCGGGCAAAGTGTCATTGAAGAAATTTTGCGAAATGTGGGTGTACTATTAAGTACACCTCTGCCTAACCCTTCGGGGATTACAGGCGTGATGTTTTGTAGACCCTGACAATTGGCTTGTGTTCTGATAAAATCGAATTAGTCCGCCAGTTAGATTATCAAAAATTATTTGACACGTATTTTTTCTTTTGTTACGTAAACCAAAATTGACGAAGATACGACGCTTTTAAAATTCTTGATACGTCAGTTGCGTTGTGACGCCACGAACCCCAACTCCCGAGTTTTGATACGTTTTATCTTTGTCAATATTCGTTGATTTACAAAAACAAAAAATACGTGTCCATTATTTTCCAATACTCTAACTGACGGACTAAATAGATTTGCAATTTATTGATGGTGGAAACTAGCCTATTAACCTCCACAAATTAATTTAAAAATGCCTTTTAGAACTCGTCGACGACCCCTTAAGCGTGCGCAGTATGGCAGAGTTTTGGAGAGTATATCTCGCACAGAGGATGTCGCTAGCTTGCTACGAAGAGAAGGATGGCAAGAGTAAACTAGTGGCTTTGAACGTGTGTCTGGTGATTTGTAAGGGAGAAAAAGTCAATGATGTGGTAAATACCTTTCTAATTTGTTACTCTTTAGGGGCATCGCAGACAACAGACTTTTTGTGTGCGACAGATAAAAACTCTGCGACTAATTTTGCGTGATTGTTGTGTTTGACTACTTTTTCTCCATTATTAACGCGATCAGTAGGATCCTTTGAATCAGTAGATCCTTATAGTGGACAAAAAAGTAGTCAAACACATCAATCATGCAAAATTTGTCGCAGAGTTTTTGTTTGTCGCAGACTTTTACACACACAAAGTCTGTCGTCTGGGCTGCCCCTATAAGGCTTTTCAGACTACCCTTAACTACAATGTATTCCAGAAGCTCAAAGAGTGTGTTTGAAAGAAAAAAGGATCAGTATTATGTTAAATACGACTGATCCTGAGGGGTTTACCATGACGTCTTAAAGTAGTATTGTTATATACAGAGTGCGAAAGAGCTAGCCGTCTAGCTCCAACTGTTTTCCACGTCATGGTAAGCCACCATAATACTCACATCCAGCGCGTTTACTCCCGCTATCTAAGACCAGGTTGTTAGTGTACCTTGTGGAGACTACATTAATGCGTAGTGTTCTATCATTTCATATCAAAACTACTTAATCATCATGGAGGGTTGGGGCACCTATCAAATTTCATCATCATCTACATAGCCTTTTTCCAACTATGTTGAAATCGGCATCCAAATCTAGTTTAAGCAGCAAAAGCAGTTGACTAGAATTTTACAAGGCTAATCTAACTTCCACGGCCCAATTACTGGGTACTACGATACCACTTTGTAAGACTTGTTGTCAGACTTTCAAGCTTCTGACTATCAGTGGTGGCTGTCAAACCTATATATTCCTCTACTCTTTCAGATCGAAGGAGAAAGTTGGAAGAACGTGTACGGAGCTCTAAAAGTGGCTGAGGAATCAGTAGACGTCTTCGAATACTTTGGGATGGACCAGATACTGTATGCTCTTGGTCTGGTCGTGACCAGGGAATATCGAGGAGCTAAACTTGGATCACGGATACTGGCAGCAAGGTAGGCTAATATTCTTACTATTTCCTAACTGAGTGACATAAAGGAAGATCTTCCTTTATGTCACTCTTTTGTTCGGCGAACCGGAAGGTGCCCTTAAAACTGGCCATAAAGAATAGTAATGTGCATTCAAAACCTTCATGCAAAACCGAGTTACTTTCCAAGGATACCTGCACAGTTTTCTCCTACACACGTTCATGCTTGCCTGTAGATACAGGCAAAACTGCACAGTCATTCATAACTTAACGTGTATAGGTGAGAACCATACAGTTTTGTTACATGCACATTTAAAACTATCATGCATAACCTAGCGTGTATACCTGGCCTTTGCGAGACGTCGCACCCTTGCGGTTCTACTCTCTAAGTCCGTCAACGAAGATGAAAGTAGTTTAAACTTTGAAATTAACCTTAAGTAGGCACTTCCTAATATTTTCGGATTCATGAGTTTTGAAAACACATCGGGAGTACAGATGACCAAAGTGTTGTCATTCATTTTCAGTTCGGGCCCCTAACGAATCTGTAAGTGATACGGAGTAGGAAACGACCGTAACTTCGACTGCAACTACGGATTTCGTTCTTAGAGAGTAAACCTCCTGGTTCGCTGAACAAAACGAACGCAAGGGTCGCGCGAAGATTTTAACATAAATAGATTCAATGGTTTAATTAACCACGAGAGGATGCGTGCTTTATTAAAACCGTTAAAACTATTTTTGTGTGCAATTCTCCATGAACAGATAACACCAGATTATATTTTTATCAGAACTTCGCTACCTACGTGTAGTTATAGTACCTCTTCAAGGCCAAAAATAATTAACAAAATCGTTATTAAAAAAAGAAACTAGCAGGTAGTAATAGATCTCACATTTATCACACTAGTCTCCAGAATGCTGCAAGCGCGTAAGTAAATATCATTATTTGCACATTCCTACATATTATGTAGATAACAACTCAAGATTTTGAGATTATAATCCTCCATCATAAAGAACAAATTCATAATTTTATTAGTCACGACTGCGATTCATACCTACCTATGCGGATTTTGTTCTTTGCCAACATTATTTAGACAATCCAAAAATAAACGGTGAATGACATACACACATCAAAAGTATCTAGGGATCAACATATATTTTTGCAATAACTTTTCTCCTGATTGATATTAATTAAAATTTTCTTTAAGGATTCATCAAATAAAGTGTTTTCGTTTGTCACAGTAACGATAAACCAAGTCACCTTTGCATTAATAAAGAAATTTGCCATTTTCCTAATAAAGGGATTTTTGACATTTGAACCACTAACATTAAAGTTCGAAAAAAAGACTGAAATAACAGTTTTCTTTAAAATTTTATTGGGTAACTTAAACAATTAAAATCCGTGTTTCTACCGCGAACACTAACAACACAAGAACATCGGTTTGGCATACTCAAAATGAGTTCATCCAAATCACGCTGTGGAATGGCCGCCCATGTTCGTTGCAACAACAAAAAAAGGTCTTCTTGCGACTGGATACCCTCCATATTCGGCAGAGCTCTTCTCTGTAGCATATCCCATGCATGCTCAATCGGGTTCAAGTCTGGCGACTGAGCAGGCCAGGGCAGGACATTGATGTTAGCTGCGGCGAGAGTCTGTCTTACAACTCTTGCGGTGTGCGGTCGTGCATTATCATGCATTAACTGAAATAAGGGACCGATTTGCACTTGTAGAGGAACGATGACGTCTGATACAATCGTCTCAGCATAAATTTGAGCGTTGAGGTTGCCTCTGATCCAAATCAACTCAGTTCTTCCGCCGATCCAAATACCCGCCCATACCATGATGGTTCCACCACTATAAGGATGGACTTCCTGGCAGGATTTTAATCGCTGTTGACGTCCAGGGGTTCTCCAGTGTCGTATACGTCTTGTATCTGGTCTCATACCAAAACGAGACTCATCAGAAAAGCACACGAAACGCCATTGTTCTTCTGCCCAATTTCTGTGTTCAAGAGCCCATTGATATCGAATCCTACGATTGTGCATTGCTATAGGTGGTACCCGTAGCGGTCTTCGGGAATGAAGGTTCACTTCATGCAAGCGGTTTCTGACTGTTTGGTCGCTAATTAAGTTCCCTGAAGAGTGATGAAGCCTCACGGCTAACATCATGGCGGTTATTGTTGGAGCTCTTCGAGTTAAGATTTGAATGTATCGGTCTTGTCTCCGTGTGGTGCAGCGATACCGTCCTCCATGGCGCTCAGCCACGGTACCAGTGCTTCGGTAACGTGTCCAAAGTCGACTGATAACACTCTGACTTGTATTCAGAGCTAAAGCTACAGTACGTTGCCGGGAACCAGCTTCTATCATTCCCACGGCTCTGAGCATTTCTTCCCTGCTTAAATGACGTCGCCGCTCCATAATAACGTTGGTTTTAATCAGTAGTAGGGAAACAGTAGCACTAATAATGTCTTCAATGCGTTGTATGTTTTTATAGGGAAAATATTGACAGCTTATTTTCATCTTTTACTCGAATTTGATTGAGAGTTCCTGATTCAAATTATGAAATGCACCAAAAAGGATCCATATAAATTTATAAAATCATAAATTTATTACAAAGCCACATCTCAATCTCAAGAAATCCGCATAAAAATGCTTGATCCCTAGACATTTTTGATGTGTGTATAAGTACGAGTAGATAGGTACCTAACATGAATGATCAAGAAGTCGTATCTGCAATCGCATCATTATCTTGCGCCTTCAACTGATAAAACGTGCATATTATGGTCACAAGGCAACGAATTGATATTAAATATGTACTTGGACTTTGTAATGGCGTCGCTATCATGTGCAGTGCCGTAAATAGCCTGTTCTGCGCCCTGTGCGAGCTTCTATAACTGCGCTCTTGTTACTGCGTAGGTACTAGTGCAAATGCGTTGTTTAAAAAATAATAGTCCTGCCTAGGCAGGCAGTCTCGACATAGCGATAAATTCGCTAACTTTCGATCGCTGATTTATAACGAGTAAATTCGGTTGCAATAATGATGCTTGCGAGAATTGCATCTTGGATGTAGAGACTTGCATTTCCCACAAGCATTGTTATTGCAACCGAATTTTTTCGTGAGTAATTAGCAATCGAAAGTTAGAAAATTTGTCGCTATCTATGTCGAGACTGCCTGCCCGGCCCGCTCAGCATGACCACCGAAGAAACGAAAGAGAATCGACAAATCTTTTGTTAATCTGTCATTTCGATTCAATGACAGCAAAATGACAGATGAACAAAAGATTTGTCGATTCTCTTTCGTTTCTTCGGTGGTCATGCTAAGCCGGCTGGTCTGGCCATTCTTGCGCCCCCAGAGTCTACGCCCTGTGCCTGGGCACCGGTGGTACCGTCCTATTTACGGCACTCATGGCAAAAGCTGTGCCAAAGGTATGAGTTTTTAAATATTTTAATAGTTTCAGTTGTAGTATTCCACACAAATTATTGTCATGAATTAATTTTACATTGTAACTGGAAGTTTTCAAGGGACCATCATGCTATCAACATAGGCCAAGAAGAAAAAAATAGTATTAAAGGGAGCTAACTACTAAACTATTCAAGCGAAGTTAATACAATTTATAAGGGACAACCACACGGGCTTCCTCTACCAAATGAAAAAAGAATCACGTAGGTAAATCGGCCCAGCAATCACGGAGTAATAAGTAGATGTACTCAACTACAACACGTGAAAAATATTTTTTTGCCGAGGAATATAATCATAACCTCCTTTTTAGAAGTCGGTTAAAAAGCGCACGATGCACAACAAAGCGCGGTTTACAGGCGCGGCTTACGCGGCTTAGACTCGAGAGTTGAAATTCCAACATTGCAATAGCAGGTATTTAGGTGTTAGTGTTAGAGAAAATTGGTTTTAGTGTAGGTACCTAAGTACCTAACTACTAAGTTATCTTTGTTCACCGTACTGTCAAAATTCAACTAGCTTGATTTACCCCAGTGTAAGTAACTACTCTACTAAAGTAATGATGCAACCACGACCTATCTCGCAGTCGTTTATAGTAAACATAATTATTCAATAAAATAAATCGCTGGTTTCCTTTTGTGAAGAGCCTGGTTACGTCAGTGGGATTATTGAATTTGACCTGTACCATACACAGTTATTTTTTTTTTCGGATGGGAAATCATCAAATGACTTCTCCCGCTCTAGGCGGAGCAGGAGGGAGTGTCAGACTTATACTGACTAAAACCCATCCATCTTCCTTCATCGCCCTTTGTGTTCCGGGGCCACGGTATCTCTTTCGAACAGTCCCGCAGCCCCGGCAGGCCCTTCCTTTTGCTGACTCTTTGAGGCGCGCGTGGAACACGAACGCGCCGTCGACACGGCCTGTCGTCGTAAGACGGACGGACGACGAGCTAGCCCTCAGGCTCGCGCCTACGGTGGCCGGGCCACGTGGCCCCCGACACCCGGGGCGTCTCCCGCGGCGGCCGGGACGTGAGGTTCTCTCCCTTTCACATTCCGCCACCTCCTTCTCTAGCATTACTGCTTCGCAGAAGGAGGTGACGGCGTTTCATTCCGTCTCGCTCCGGACCATAGATTGAACCAGGGCCGGACGCGAGAGGTCGCCGCCGCCGATCGCCGCTACGAGGACACGGCGGTGCTCCACCCACGCGGGGCACACCTCCACTGTGTGCTCCACCGTGTCCTCCGGTCGATCCTCGCAGTGGAAACACCTGATTCCGTGCAGGAACCTCCCGAAACAACCGTGTCCGGTGAGGACCTGCGTCAGGCGGAAGGTGAGGACGCCGTGGCGTCTCTCAAGCCACTCCTCAAAGAGGGGACTTATCGCCACTATAGTGTGGCGTGCCCTGCACGAGGTTGCGACAGTCGCTCTCTCCATGTCGTCATGAGATCACGCCGGAAGTCTGTCCGCTGCGCGACAATTTGCCGCAGCAGCGGACCTTCCCTCCGGCGCAGCGCCTCCGCGCGGCATTCGTGCAGGCGCGCGAGGACTATCGCCTTCAGATCCCATGGCGGCAATCCGGCAAGGAAGCTCGCCAGCCTCGCGGGAGATCGTGCGGTAGCCCCGGGCCAGCCTTACGGCTACCACCTTTTGGGGCGCGTTCAGGTATAAGTAGACGGCTCGCCACCTCAAGGAACGCGCCCGCACCGGGGCCCCGTAAAGTGCCATGGACCGCACGACTCCCGCGTAGAGCTTCCGGCAGGAGGCGTTTGGCCCCCCCAGGTTGGGCAGGAGGGCCTGAAGGCAGCCCCGGTCCGTTCCAGTTTGGGGGCCAAACGTCGGAAATGCTCCACGAAGTTCCGTCGGCTGTCGAGGACAAGTCCCAGGTACTTCAGCGTCTACTCGACGCCAATAGATACCCCCTACCATCAGTGAGGATCCCGGTGGTGGCACATCCTCCATCCATCATGCTTTTTGATTAGGTACCTATATTTTCATTCAATCGATAGTTTATCACGTTACCTAATTACTGATATATTTTATGACCAAGTTAATATGCAATAATGAAGATCAGTCGTCAATGTTCAAGGTTAGATGTACTTACGTCATCGACGTACAGATATAGGTAGGAACGAAGTTCTTAATCTTATATTTGCAACGCGACATAATGTCGTCACAGTCGTTTTAAAAAAACTGGCCAACCAACGATGAACCTTCAAAGATCTGAATTAACCGCCGAGGCTTAACCTGCTTGGGCCGGCAGTTTCAGAAACGCATCTTGGATGTAGAGACTTTGCTTTACTCGCATGCATCATTATTGCAACTGAATTTATTCGTTAGTAATTAGCAATCAAAAGTTAGCTATTTTGTCGTTATCTCTGTCGAGACTGCCTGCCCCAATCCACAGACCGACCTTCCAAGCTCTGCTAAACCTTGAAGAACGACTCGTGCTGCTGATATTATTAATAATAATAACTGATCAACCAAACTTTGCACACCACAACCAGGTTCAAGATACCTAACTGAAACTAAGTACTTAATCAACTTTAATTCTCTAAAAATCAGAAGAAATAGTGTGGCGTACACTATCAAATCAAATCAAATCAAATCAATCTTTATTTGTGAACATAAGTACAAAAAGGTGTTATTTATACATTTTAGCTGATCTGTATGTTCGGCCAATAATCGGCATACAAATATAATATTAGTATCTAAGCAGGTTAGTTTTACTATCATAATTATTAAAGTCTAGGATAAAAGAAATGAAGCAATTGAAAAATGTCATGAGCCGCATAAAACAAAGTAATTGAATTATATTATTAATTATTAAGAATGTCTAAGAAAATTTAATTTAGTCACAATTTGTCATTTAAAAAGTCTTCAATCGAGTAATACGTCTTTTCAACTAGAAACAGGAACAACTTTTTTTTTAAATGGCTGACATTTTCCTCACTTCTGATACACTTTGGCAATTTATTGTATAATTTTGGAGCCATTATGAAAATACTGTTCTTGTATAAAGCAGTTTTAGATCCAACAGTTTGTAGCCGGTCAGCTCGACGCTGACTACCTACTCAGTCAAATTTATCCATATTATTTTTGACGAACATAGATGTCTGGTATATGTACAATGAGGGCACTGTTAAAATGTTCATACTTTTAAAATATTGTTTATAGCTGTCAGTGGTTTGCAGGTTACAGATCGCAGGATACACCTTTTCTGACACTTAAAACACCATATCTTTACCCGAGGCGTTTCCCCAAAACATAATGCCATATCTTAATGTCGAGGCTACTAGACCATGTTAGGCAGTTAGTACGGTGTTTCGATTGGCCGTTTTACTTAGCATACGCAGCGCATGACAAAATTGGTTTACTTTACCAATCTGGGTATTCCATTTTAATGTGCTTTCAATATTTAACCCCAGAAATTTTGTCACATTCGTCTCATCAATCCTTTTATCATTATATCTTATATCTAAATTTAAATTCTGATTTACTGTTTGTTGAAATTTCATTATTACTGTCTTGTCTAAATTTATTACCAAATTATCATTCTCTAGCCAATTTATAACTGATTTTATGTTAGAGTTAATGTCTGATTCTAATGTATCTAATTGGTCACTGTTGAAAAGTAGAGTGCTGTCATCTGCAAACATTGTCATGGGATAGGTCGATGCTTTTGGGAAGTCATTTATATATATAATAAATAGGAGAGGTCCAAGTATGCTACCTTGTGGAACTCCATACAATACTGTTCTCGGGCTAGATTTAAATGTTGTTTCATGTTTTTTACATATTCTATTAATAACTGTTATTTGCTGTCTATCTTGTAGGTATGATTTAATTAAATTTGATATGTTACCTCTAATCCCGTATGCGTCAAGTATATTAATTAATATTCTATGGTCTACGCGGTCAAAGGCTTTCGACATGTCCATGTATAGACCCAGAGCCTGTTTTCTTTTATCTACTCTGTTGCTAACGAGTTAAAAAAAATCATAGATTGCCATCTCAATGGACTTATTTTTCCGGAAGCCCTTTTGGCTATCGACAAATAATTCATTTTTCTCGAAATATGAATTGATTTGATTGTATATTACTCTTTCAAATATTTTTGACAAAATAGGTATCAGTGCTATAGGTCTATAGGAAGACATGTTGTCTTTATTATCTTTTTTGAAAAGCGGTTTTATGATACTAATTTTTAATTCCTTTGGAAAAACACCATGCAAGACACCTGATCAATATGTGCATATTGATCAGGTGACTAAGGACGGGTGCAATTATTGTAGATACTGTTTTAATAATTTTTGTGCTAATACCATCATATCCAGTGCTGGGAGTATTCTTTAAAGACATAATAATTTTATGAATATCTTGTGGTATTGTAGGTTTCATTTATAAACATGGACGAAATTGGAGTATTTATTGGTAATTTACTATGTATATTAGGTATGTAACATCGTGTTCAATCATCATCACCTATAATCCACCACGCGGGCCCTGTGCGGATTGGTAGATGTCACATGTCTTCGAATTTTTTGGTTCTAGGACATGCCGGTTTCCTCACGATGTTTTCCTTCACCGTTTTGAGAGCAGTGGTAATGAAATTAATTACACAAAGTAATGGGCCTGTCTGGGTTCGAACCCACGACTTACTGTTCGTAAGTCGGGGCCGCCTCCACTGGGCCACCGTTGCTCTCTCAATATAACCGACCAACCAACCTCTGTTTTCAGAAAACCCCTCAGTCTGCACCACGGCATCAAAGCCACATCCACAGTCTTCACGGGCCCAGCATCGCAGATCAGCGCAGCTAGAGCCGGCTTCACGACCATCGCTACTATAACCTTAAAGGAATTGGCCGAATCCGGCCTTAACTACCCTAAGGATGAGAGTAGGACTATCAAGGTGATGGTGAAGAAATTTGAATGATGAATATTGATGAAGAATAAAGGTGCCGTAAGCCGGTGTGCTAAAATATAAAGAGTGGTTAGAAGCAAATCAAAATCTACCAATCGGAATCTCCCATTTGGGTTATGAAAACATCATTTAACAAACAAACATTGAGATATGCAACAGATACTTCTGGCACTTTGACGTTTTTTTTTTAGATAACACGAATTCATTTTAATGCATGTGGATAAATACTTATTGCAGCAGGCCGGGGTACGCCATTTTAAAAAGTATGAATAGTAATGTACCTACCCAGTTGTTATTTTTAAGTAATTTAATTTAATTATAAGGAAGACTTGCTCGTTGGTCTAGTCGCCGCAAGCGCAACTGCTCAGCTTGATGTGCTGGCGTCTGTACAAATCAGTGGCGAAGATACCATACAACCCGAATCCTACCAGATTCCCTTTTTGAAAAATGCCACACTCAGTATTCTATATTATATACAAATAATAAAATAAGTATACGTATATTATAGACAAATAATAAAATCACATTCAAGATAATTATGTACGGTCGAACAAGCTGTTTGGTTTACTTTTTACAATGTAGTTTGTTAGTAAAACTGTAATGAAATAGCTGAACTACGGCTTACCTCTTACCTCTTACAACAATTGACCCTTCGCTACTGGTACATACCCAGTTGTTATCATCATCATCATCATCATCATCACCCAGTTGTTATTTTTGAGTAATATTATAAGAAAGCTCCTCAAAGCATTGTGATTACGAGATTAGTTAACATTAATTAAATGAGCCATAAATTAAAAGGAATTTGGAGGCTTTGTTATTAACTCGCATTTGACTATTATCTATCATAATATTTAACAGTTTTAATTGTTAGCCATAAATATTTTAAGGGACAAGGTATACGAGTTAGTTATTGTATGTTGTTTTTGTATTGTTTTACTCTATTCCCAGCATTTCCTTTATATGTATTACAAGTAAATGTTAAAATAAAACCAGTTGTCAATATTTATAATATTTTCTTTAATAATTATTGTCACAAAATAATGCAGTTTAACTAATAATATACAATAACACACTTCAGTCAACATTAACATAAATAATTAATTCTTCTTAATTTATTTGAAACTTTAATAAATGTAAGGGGTGTTACACACATAATTATTTATTTCAGCTATACGTAGAAATACGTTCGGGAAAAAACCGGTCATGCTGAGCTGAACTTTGCATGATCCAGTAATTAAAGATGCCGAAAGATATCTGCCGATCGGCACGACCCGTTTAAAAGTTCAGTATCTGTAGTAATAGGGAATATGCAAGAAATACAAAACGTTTTTTATTCCTTAATATTGGCTCATAAAAACATTGTGGTACACTTGTTTAATTTTGTAATACGACACTTACTTTACAATTTAATATTTTATGTAGCGTGTTTTGGTGAAACGGAACGCAAACTCAAACGCATCGTCCCTCGATAACGCCGGTAGTGACGTCAAATACTATGTGTCAAAGAAACACATTTATTTGAAAACTACTTAAAGTTTCACAAAGATGTTATTATAATATTGTGATGGCAATGTTTGCTTGAATAAAGCACATACATTTAGTAAAATTATAAAAATAGATGTAAACAAGGCAGATAGAGGGAAATGACGTCAAATACATGAATGACATGAATGGCCGCGACAGTCACGTACTGCTCGTCACTCTAAAAACAAAATTAAACTCGTATAATTTAGGAATTTAATTTTTTGTTTTTGAGTGACAAGCAGTCGTTGAACTTTACTTTTAATTATTTTCTTGGGTTGTTATAGTAATAACAGAGGAAAAAAAAACATAACTAAAAGTACTAGACTACTTAAATCAATCAAATACAGTAGCAGTATTTGATTGATTTGATTGATTTAAGTGAAGAAAAAAATACATGCATTTCCAGATTGCTTCTGTTCGGTTATATTGCTCTACAACTACTGTCAAATCGTACGTACCGCGCGACCCGAATTAATGTGTGTAGCACCCGTGACGCAATTATAATCCGTCTATAAAATTATTGTGATCTTATGAATTATATTGACATCAAAGTTTTCAAACACCGTTTTAAGGTTTCACGGTTTAAAACTAAACTTATATTGTCACTTCCGTGATCTTCTGGATCGAATTTCACAAGCCACGTATTTTGTCTAAGGACAAACATTACTTACCTAGGCTGACAAGAGAAGCAATTGAAATAAGAAAACATACATTTCAATCGAGAAGATGGCTTCAAATTGTCTAGTACCTGGAATCCAGTTTTGAATATGCTCAAAAGTAACAGCCGGCATCATAATAAGGACTCCACAAAACCTGGTGATATTGCGAGTGTGTTTTGTCGTGACTTAGTGTCGAGTTCCAATAGTGCGCGTAGCGAAAGACAAAGAAAGAGGGTAGACAGATTTGTCTGCTCCTAACAATTTATTTTCCATCCACCCGCATTCTCCAGTCAACCCGCGATCATGGCGCTTGCAACAGCGTCGAAATATCGGGAGCTCAAAACTATTAACAATCACGGAAGATATCCCAGTAAGTGACAATATAAGTTTATCAAACTTTTCGAATAAAAAGTCGATTTTTCATCAAAAAACCATTTTTTTTTACCAAATTTCGCATGTCTCGCAACATAGCGCATCTGTGATGTACGGAGACAATTTTGGGTTTAATATTAAAATATTCTGAGGCAGTGATGCGGTACCTTTCTTGTTGGGTCTGTTGATATTTTCACACCATATTTTTCCATTTTTTTCAGCAATTCATAATGTCTACAATTGGGCAAGCCTCTGATTCTAGAGGACAGACTGGGCTTTTCTTAGATAGTGACTCACTCATTCGCCACTCTCCAATGGATTTTCTTACTATTAAGGACCATAATTGGGCAATCAGTGTTTCTTAAGCTTCGGTGGCAAGTCATTGGTGAGGTATCAACTGAGTACCACGGGGGCACAGACTGGTATCCTCTTAGATATGAGCCACGCGCTATCTCTGTCTGATAAGGGGTAGCGTTACATACTGTGATGCTGTCGTTCTGGAAAACCAATTTAGACTTTATTCTGTTCAAATTAAGGTTTAAAATCTTGCAAGCAGTGTTCGTCAGTCTTCAGTGGCAGGTCATCAGTGAAGTAAGTAAACGTAAACGTAGTAATACGGATACACATACTGGTATTCTACAACTGAATGAGTTTAGACTCTATTTCTTTAACACGAAGTCTAAAATCAAACGAGCAGTATTATTTTAATTTGAGGAAGTAGATTGGCACTAATACAGACTCTTTAAGGATCGACTTAAGGTCTGAAATCCGGCAAGCAGTGTTCCTCAGGCTTCGGTGGTGGGTCATCAGTGAGGTATGAACTAAGTAACACAGGGGCACAGACTGGTATTCTCTTAGATATGAGCCACGCGCTATCTCTATCTGATAAGGGGTAGCGTTTGATGTCGGCGAAGCATACCGTGATGGTTTCGTCCGTGTACGGTGGCCTGAAATATAATGAAATAAGTTATTAAATTGTACTTAATTTTGATTGAATACTAGGTTCTCATAGCTAATAGGTATGATTGCTGACTAAAAAAATATGATTCTGTTTAGTCCGTCAACAGTTAGATTATCTAAAAATATTGGATACGTGTTGAAAAAAAATAATAATAAAAATTTACGAAGATAAAACGCGTCAAAGATCATGAGTGGGGGGGGGCTTGTGACGTCACTTTCCGGTGAAAAATGTGCTCAAATGTGACGTCACACGAGTTTTCGGTGCACTGTATCGTCTTCATTTTTTTGTTTACGTCACAAACGAAAAAATATGTTTTGGAAATCTATCTGACGGACTAATTAGATTTTTTTGTCATCTACCCTATTGGACTGTTTCTGAAATGTTTGTTACGACACTTTTGTTTTAGCTTAAATAATAGAAAGTAGTGGTTTAAGAGAGATTCAAGTTTTCAAAAGAAGGCCTTGTCATTTAAAATTATTGACATTTTAAAACGTGTGATTATCAGTGTATATTATTTACTTGTTAGTAAGTGGTAAGCACTTATAAACATTAACAATAATATAGGTATTATTATTCAGGCTTCTTAGATGTTTTCGGGCCTGATATACATGTAGCATAATAATTCATCATTATTTCAGCCGAAAGACGTCTACTACTGGACATAGGCCTCCCCCAACCATATAAACCGGTCCCTTGCGTCTTGCATCCAGGGGATTAACGCAGCCTTCACCAGGTCACCGCTCCACTTAGTGGGAGGCTTTTTTACACATCGTCTTTTAGTTCGCGGTTGCCACTCCAGAACTTTTCGGCTTCATTGGCCATCCGTTGTGCGAGCAATGTTTTCTGTCTACTGCCACTTTAGTTTGGCAATTCTTCAAACTATGTCGGTAACCTTGGTTCTCTTGCGGATGTCTTCATTTCTGATTCGATCAAGCAAGTAAACTCCGAGCATAGCCCTCTCCATTGCCCTTTGGGTAACTTTGGCATAATAATTGTACCCGTAAAACTAGACTACTGTGTTGTAAGTAGCTCCTGTACGAAGGCCTCCATTACAAGTAATGGGGAGGCTAACTGTGGAATTAATGGCGCTAGCATAGTTAGAACCCAAACATCGTCATTGGTCGAAAATGTGGTAATGTCATTTTATATTCCAAAATAGCATAACCTCATCGGTCAGATCGAGACTAACTACGGTGGCGCTATCTGAGATTTAGTTAAAATGAGCCAGCTCACTGTATATCGGGCGCCGCGCCGTCGCCGGCCGTGACGAGGCGCGCCAGCAGGCGCCTGCGCGGCGGCGGCACGTGCAGCAGCGCGCTGACGGCGCGGAAGGGGCCGCGCGCCCCGCCCGCGCGCGCCGCCCGCCAGCGGTGCGCCGCGCGCGCCAGCACCAGCTCGGCGCCCGCCAGCGCCGGCAGGCACGTGGCGCTAGGGTTGCCCCACTCGTACTCCTCCTCCTGGGGGAAACTTTACTACTGCTCACGCCTGCATGTTAAACCTAATCGTAATGCGATAAAGTCAGTCAGTTTTCGAGAAAATGTAATAAAAAATAATTCGTATGAGTTTTAATTTTTTTCTATGGATATAGTATGTATGGAAGAAGAAAATGCAGGCTGCGTCGACCACAAATAAATTGGAAGACGGAAAATTATGACGATGTTTGTTGATAGTGGGTAAAGCCGACCTCGTTATTACCCAAAACTTGAATGCCAAAATTAAAAATAACGTAACAGTGTACGGATCGATCCTCAAAATAAAGCAGAGCTTGCCAAAGTCAGGCCGTAGATGGGTGACCATCCATTACATACCAAATTTCCACTGTACCAAAAAAAAAAACAAATTAAACTAGAAAGACCAACTGTCAAAGACCACCACCTGGGACTAATCCCAGCTGGTCTTTGACAGCTATTATAACAGGTATCTCTGTAACAGCTCTGTAATGTGAAACCCCTTGGAAATACTGGCTATCGAACCAGTCTTACCAAGGGGTATATTACCCGTACGATGGAAGCCGACCGAAACAAAGATCAGAAAAGTCTAGGTAGATGATGACTCACCGATAGAAAACCTTCCGCGGCTCGACTCTTAGCGATATACACAGGATGGAGCACCCATCTACCAGCGGCTATGGACCCCAACATCTTCTCACTTCGTCCCGGAGCCGCGCACAGTAGGTGGGTCGCCTCGGGGTCTAACTCGGCCCCTTCGCATACTTCTCCGCCGAGGTGGGCTATCATGGAGATTATTTCATCGCGGTTCTGTGGAGGAAAATAAATAAATAATAAATAAATGAATAATAAGTAAATAATAAATAAATAATAGGTAAAAAAAAAATAATAAAATATAAATAAATAATAAATTAATGGTATATATCGCTGGACATTATACAAACCGCCATCTAGTACCACACTAAGCAACGAGGCAAAGAAAAGAGGATATAACAAACAAATTAACATCGAGCAGCAACTCGCAACCGTCATTGTATCGTCGTTAGATGATGCCACAGAAAAAAAATTGGCGCAATGACAGGGACAAGTGCCTTTCGGCTTCGTTATGGGTCTTTTTGCAATTTATACACATCTATTACGTCTTCGAGAACGTTCGTCCTGAATGCTATTGATGTGTTAGCATTTCTTGCGTTGTATGAACAAGTTTTATTATTAAGGCATATTAAATTAGCAACTCTATTTGTGGTGGTTCAAACTTCGTTTGATATACTGTTAGAATAAAGTTCTAATCAGCTTGCACTACAAAGTGGTTGTTACGTCAGTCACTGCGGGCCGAGTAGTGCGAAATGAGTGGTTTTTTGCGATTTACAAAAAATCTGTTGATTGGACTAAAAAAATAAAACACTATGATGCTAATAATTATGTTGCTTGTAGAATTATTTGCCAAAAAATCAGAATGATCGCATGTATTTTAGTATGGTTTTTACTCGTTAAAAGATTTTTTTTGAGATAAGTTCGTAATTTTTTTTTATGGAGTAAAATTTGTTGTATTATGTTTTCAAAACGTCGTACTAGCATATATCCTGAAGAATATCATATATTTTTCTGTTTTTATTGCAGTGAATCATATGCTTTTTTGCATTATAAAAGTCGCGTTTAGCTCCTGTAGTCCCCTAAGCACTATCTTTGAAATCTAAAATTGCCAATCTATTTATTTTTAATACCAAATGAAGTAACGGCTCAATTTTTTTACGTGATATTTCAGTCGTCGTTTCGTGTTTTAAGTGATATGATCACTTGTAACAGCGTCGCAATATTCGAGTATTTTTTTTTCGATCGGCGAATATAAGAATATACTCAATTTTCGACTCACATCGACATTAGAAGACAGCATGAACCTCTTGATTTGTATTTGCATAGACATCTCTGGTTCGGGCTCATCTGGTTGCTGCGCAGGTGTCGTGTCATCCCAACCTACTGTGTTAGGCTGGGATTCTGGCGCTGGTTCTGAATCTGGAGCTAGATCAAAATAAACAAAGGTGTTTGAATGTAATGACCGGCCTAATTTCCGCCAATTTTTTTTTTTAAGTTGCTGCCACGCAAAACACCGTACTCGATAGCTGATATCAATACAAACCAGTTTTGTGTGAGACAAAATGTTCTAAAGTGTCACGTTTCCGAGATACGAGCTATCAAAGTTGAAGTCCATTCACTGGTGGCATCTTCAGCACAACTTTGATAGCTGCTATCTCCAGTCAGCTATCGATTATTACAAGTTTGATCCGTGGCTGATTAAATCAAACTTTTATATACATCGCATTTAGAAAAGAGTAGGACTAAAAATATTTACATTGCCTATTTTTAATAAGCTGTTTACCACATTTTTATAAAAGTGAAAAAGTAAGGCGGTTATTATATGGGCCATATACAAAATGATCCTTCAAAAATATTTCGTCACTGGAAGGCGAAATGAAGTCTGCCGCCTGCTAAAATAATAGAGTATATGCATGATTTTTTTTATTATACAAAGCATATTAACATCAGAAATAGCAAAGAGACATTATTTTTTTTAATATCTATAAAAAATACTAAGTTATAATTGCATTTGAAACTGCTGATTAGACAGAGAGATTCGATACAGCGAATGACGTCATTCGCTGCATCGACGTACAAAATCCATACTAAATTCCGTTTATCTAGAAAGAGATAGAAACAAAAGTTTAAATGGTTATAACTTTTGTGTTGTTTAGCCGATTTATGTCTTGTTTTCGCTTTTTGTCATTATTTTTGAGGTTATAGTACTTTAACATCTGGACCGAAATAAAAAAAAGAAATGCATATTTCTTATTGTGTTTGAATACTTACGAGGCATAATTACATATTATATTTCAACTTACAATTTTAATATATGAAATTCAATAACCTTAAGTAATTTGAAATCGATTTATTTTATTGAATATTTTTAATTTAATGTGATTTATTTGGTGATTTTAACTAAGGTTGTTTTTTAATTTTTATTTTATTAGGTTATTGTAAATCATAGTTACGTATATTTGAATTTACAATTTTATTAAAAATTAATAATAAGTAATAAGAAATAAGTAATAATAAGTAAAGTAATAAGTGTAGTATTAAGTAATTTTTTTATCGAAATAAAAACGAATATTTTTAATTTCATGTAATAATTTATTTGTTTCTTTTATAATAAAGGTAATTTTTATATTTTTATTTGATTATTATATTAATACATTATTCATTCAACATACACATTCTTTATTTTTCTTTTTTAAATTTTACATTTAAAAAAATATAAAAATAATAATACTTATTGTTATTTCATTATTGTTTGATTGTGCGGAATGAATAAAGCTTTATTATTTATACTTACGAGGCACAGGTACAGAAGGTATCGAGTCCCTGGTCCGTCTAGCCCGCTGTGAGCTAAGTCTGCCAGTCAGCGCTGCATTCAGCCGCTGTAGTTGCGCGTCCACGGCGGCGGGTATAGATGCTGATGATACGCTTTTAGGAGTGTCTTCTGGGCCTAGGGTGTTGAAGCTTCCAGGACTCTGAATGGTAAAATATTGGTTAGTTGGTTGATAAACCAACCCGTTGGTCTTATGTTCAAGCGCTAATGTTGAGCATGAGGGTAGAATTTGAGACCTGATTTCCTGTTACGCTGATGTAGGTCGCGCGTACGAGTATACATTGTGTTCATTGTAATCTATACAGGGTGTTAAAGTAGTCGCGTGCTATAGCTTAGGGGTGAGTTCAGTATCGATAAAGGAATCCGAAAAAATAAAAAATAAATCCAAATAAAATAATAATATTAAAAACAAAAAAAATATTGCAAGATTAACCTAATTTAGTACTAACTTAAAATATCAATCGTTTAGAATTAAAATTATTTAATATTGCTATTTGAAGTTAGTAGGTACTAAATTAGGTTGATCTTGCAATATTTTTTTTTCATTTTAATTTTTTTTAGGAAATTCTTATTTTTTACGTGTTCCTTTATCGATACTGAGCTCACCTCTAAGCTATGGCACGCGACTTCTTTAACATCCTGTATAATACTGCGGCGCGTACGTTGCTACTGTTTTTCTCGCTGACGTACGCGACTGACTGCGTAACAGGAGTTCAGGCCTTAAGGTCGGCCAAATTGTTATTGGGTTTTTCCATCAAGAATTTCTCAGTATCAGTCTAGAGTTAAAGTCTGAAGAGCTCGTGGTTAAATAATAACAGCAGCGCAGGTTCATCTTTAGGTTAAGCCGCGCTTGCCTAAGTTGGTCCGTGGATGGGTGACCACCCATTACATAAAGAGTTTCCCTTGGACTTAAGCATGGCAAAATAGCCAAAAAACATGAGTCAAGGGCAAGATGATGATCATCCCTCTCTGTCTGCTCGGAGGCAGGGTGAGTGCACACCGAGCCCGCCCTCACTCCTCTGCTATGCCCTCGGAATGGGACGCCGCCACCTCCTTCTGCGAAGCAGTAATGCTAGAGGAGGTGGCGGAACGTGAGAGGGAGAGAACCTCACGTCCCGGCCGCCGCGGGAGACGCCCCGGGCGTCACCGTAGGCGCGGGCCTGTGGACGGTGGGCTATGGGCTAGCTCGCCGTCCGTCCGTCTCATGACGACAGGCCGTGTCGACGGTGCAGGAGTGTTCCACGCGCGCCTCAAAGAGAGTCAGCAAAAGGAAGGGGTCCGCAAGGACCGATGCCTGCCGGGGTTGCGGACTGTTCGAAAGAGATACCGTGGCCCCGGAACAAAAAGGGCGATGAAGGAACATGGATGGGTTTTAGTCAGTCAAAGTCTGACACTCCCTCCTGCTCCGCCCAGAGCGGGAGAAGTCATTTGATGATTTCCCATCCGAAAAAAAAAAAAAAAGGCTGATGATAAAAATTTTTTATTTAAGATTTTTAAATGAATAAATCTCACCTGATCTGGAGTTAACTTGGCAATTTTAGATGGTGGAGTCTCGCATTGGTCCTAGAACAGATTTTTTTCAAAAATTAATACGAAATTCTGTTCGCGAATCCGAACGCATGGTCGCATAGACAGATATAATGGTAATCGGTTATAGAGGTATAATAAACATGTGATGCGGAGAAAAGAGGAAAATTTTGAGTGTGTAGAGTAGTTAAGTGTAGAGCAGTTCTCTAGAGCAGTGTTCTCAAACTTTTTTAGCAACGGAACCCTTTTGGAAACTTACATATCTGACGGAGCCCAAAAATACGATTGTTGCTTATAAAAAAATCAAGAAATGGAATTGACAATGGATTACTATTACTACAACTGATTCAAAGCGAGTCAGCTAGATTTTGTATTACAATTTACTTAGTTAAAAAAATATTATAATTTTAGTGAGTAACTTAATTTTCTCTGCAACCATATTTTTCTTTGGTATATATTTTTATTATGACCAGTATTTTCGTCGAGCCCCTACAGAGGCTCCACGAAGCCCTAGGGTTCCGCGGAGCACACTTTGAGTAAGGCTGGTGTATAGGAAGACCAAAGAAACAATGGATGGACTGTGTGAAGGATGATATGGATGGAAAATCAATGACTGCTGAGATGGCAAGTAGTAGAGAAGTGTGAAACAATACATGCTGCGCCGACCCCAAATAAATTGGAATAAGGGCAGGGTCACATAAACAGAGATAATTTTTCAGTTTTCCGAACTGAGTGACATAAACGCAGCGATCGATCGTAAATGTAAAGGTTTGTCGAAAGTATGAGCTTCTTTTATACTCGACTACGGCGAAGCCAAAAGGAAGGATTATAATTTCAGCAGTCTATTTATGTACATTTGTATTTGCGTATGTTCCACCGTGGCGTCTAAACTATATATTTATTTATTTAAACTTCATGAACAATAGTAGTACATAGGCGGACTTAATAAATCAATAAATAAATATCGCTGGACATGAACACACAGCGCCATCTAATCTAGTGCCACAGTAAGCAACGAGGCTTGTGTCGTGGACACCAGATAGTTGATATACTACATAGATACTTTTTGTTTGTAAATACATACTTATTATACATATAATCATCCTCGTATACAAATGTCCATGCTCATCACACAAACATGTGCTCCAACCGGGACTCGAACCCGGGACCCTAAAAATGTATGGCAGCCTCACTACCGCTACGTCATTCGGGTCGTCAAATAATGCCACAATGCACAAGTCACAAGTCACAAGGCACAAGTCTTAATGCCACAAGGCATTCTCTACCTTTGATCCGATGACCTTTGATTCATCCGATTTTCATGAATAAGGTGTCAATCGTTTCGTTATTATGGCCCAGGTAACATATATATATGCTACATTTTAACCGACTTCAACAATAGGAGGAGTCGACTTCACCTTGTACACCTCGATTTTAATTTGAGCTTGATTTTTCAGTAGTCGTCTTTTTTTGTTGAAGTATACAACACAAATTCAATTATGTTACCTGTAGTTGAAGTTTTCTAGGCGCAACAGTGTGTTCAGAGGGTGGCGTCGCGGCATCACCGTTAAACTGGGCGAGGAATCTGTTGCGGATCTCTGATAATGGCTGTAAGACAAACAAAGTTTTAAGCTTAGATCTATAAGAGCGAACTTATACTTTAGTTACCTTAGTTTTAGTTATTTTTAGTATGTATAAAAGGGATGATTCCTGACTAAAAAAAATATGATTGTGTTTAGTCCGTCAGATACATTATCGAAAAATATTGTATACGTGTTTTTTGTTTTATCAAATTAATAAAAACTGACGAAGATAAAACGCGTCAAAGATCATGAGTGGGGGCTTACGTCACTTTCCAGTAATAAATGTACTCAAATGTGACGTCACACGAGTTTTCGACGCACTGTATCGTCTTCATTTTTTGTTTACGTGAAAAAAGAAAATATGTTATAGTATATAGATTTTTTTGTAATCTATCCTATTTGGGGCCTAATCTATCCTACTTCGAGTGACGGATCCTGTATTAAGAGTATAAATTAATGATAGATATTAAAACCACTTACTACTTTTCTCTTCAACATCAACTTGGTACGCTATGCAAATAAAATGTAGAATTTAATTAGGTATTGTATTAGGGTGTCTCAACATTACCAAGAGGCTCTGAGGCGTGCTACACCCGATTTGGGTCGGCCTGATTCTGTAATATTCGGCACCGCTGGGCGGTAAAACATATATATAAACCGAGCATAATTATATCTAAGTTCTCTTAGATGACGTAATTAGTTTGGGAACATGAAAATGCATCAATGTTTCTTCCAAGGTACCATACTATACCTAACACGTGTTACACGAGACATTTAAGAAAGCCCGTGAATGAGTAACCACCGACCACATATTCCTGTGGCTTCGGAAAGCATGTTAAGCCGTCATCATCATTTCAGCCGAAAGACGTCCACTGCTGGACATAGGCCTCCCCCAAGTGTCGCCACATGTCCCGGTCCCGTGCAACTCGCATAAAGCGGATTCCCGCTACCTTCACCAGGTCATCGCTCCACCCAGTGGGAGGTCTTCCAACGCAACGTGTTCTGGTTCGCGGTCGCCACTCCAGGCCCCTTATTCACAACTCTTCGATTCGATTTTCGATTCGGAAAGTCGTATGTCTATCTTTTTTTGACATTATGAAATCGAGCGAGATGGACATACGACTTTCCGAATCGAAAATCGAATCGAAGCGTTGTGAATCAGGGGCCTGAACTCTTCGGCCCCATCGGCCATCCGTTCTGCGACCAATGTGGCCTGCCCAATACCACTTAAGTTTGGCAATTTTTCGGGCTACGTCGGTGACCTTGGTTCTCTTTCAGATGTCTTCATTTCTGATTCGATCACGCAAAGAAACTCCGAGCTCCGAGAAAATAGGGAATACGCATAATTTTTTTTTTTTTATGTCGATACGGAATTTAAGACAAAAAGTTAAAACAAGACCAAAATCGACCAAACAACACGAAAGTTATAACTAATTAAAGTTTTGTTTCTATATATTTCTAAATAAACGGAATTTAATATGGATTCTGTACGTCGATATGTCGAATGACAACATGAAAGGTATCGTATCTCTCTGTCTAATCAACAGTTTCAAATGCTTATAACTTAGTATTTTTTTTATAAATATTTAAAAAATAATTTGACTTTGCTATATTACGCTTTGTTTAGAGTGATAAAAAGATCATGCATATACCTTATTGCCACTTGTAGCAGTCGTTACAGGAAGTGGCCCGAAAGTCTAACAACCACTCTTACCAAAAGGTAGGTAGGCGTACAACTGCACAACTGAACAACTGGGTTGTGGAGGTCAGATAGGCAGTCGTTCCATGTAAAACACTGGTATTCAGCTGCATCTGGTAAGACTAGAAGGCAGATGATATAAGAAGAATGGTTTAAAATGTATCTCACCGTATGTTTATCTCTAATGACAGGCTCGGCCTGTTTACTAGGCAGACCGTCGACGAACTTCCACAGTCGCTTCCGTGCGTCCGGCGACATCCTGCCGGAGCCGGGCCGTAACGCCGCACCAAATGCGCTGTCTGGCGTCGATGGGTTCTTGTCGACTGTGCCCGAATAACAGACAAAAACCATATATTACTATTACTCAACTCCTTGTCAGATGAACGTAACATAACGGACCGGACGGAACGGATAAAATAGGGAATGTTTACCATCGCTCAAAATAGACAAAAATCTCCACCTACATTTATTAAGGAATTAGTAAGTATTTAATTTTGACGACCTGAATGGCGCAGCGATAGTGAGGCTGCCTTACGTTCTTAGGGTCCCGGGTCCGAATCCCGGTAGGAGCAAATGTTTGTGTGATGAGCATGGACATTTGTTTCCGAGTCATGGATGTTTATATGTAAAATAAGTATGTATTTACAAACCAAAAGTATATATGTAGTATAACAAGTATCTGGTGTCCACGACACAAGCCTCGTTGCTTACTGGTTCATTTGTTTTGGTTCGTACGAAGAGATATTAGGGAAAGGGCAATGACCGTTATTGCGATCAACTATAGTTACCTTTTTGGGCTTTTACGGACTAATATGGCTATAGGGTTTATGAAAATTGTAAGGTACTGTTTATTCTACTCATTTGTTAGTTTTTAAAATAGGTACACGTTGCATAATGATGGTGTACTCACAAGGATCTGTAGGAGTTCGTATGGGGTCGGAAGGCATCTCTCCGCGTCGCACTGCCTGCAGGCGACGCCGCGTGGTGGGGCTTAGTGTTGCCAGGTTAGGGGTAGATAGGGCATCTTCTAGTGTTGGGGTTCTTACTGCGCAGTCATCATCTGATTAGTGGATGTGCCGCATGACAATTATATGAAACTAATTTAAATTTTAAGGCTGATAGTCCACCGAGGCGAAGTCGAGCGGAGCAATACATATTATCGTTTATTTCAGGTAAATGAAATGGATTAATCCATATAACTTATTACATAAATTACATTATTAAAATCAAAATAAAAAATTATAATCAAAATTTAAATCAAATTTACCATCTAACTCTAAAATTTAAATCAAATTTTAAATAAAAAATTAAATTAAAACCAGAATTAAAGTCAAAATTAAAATCAATATCACAATCAAAATTAAAACTAAAATTAACATTAAAATCAAAGCCAAATGAAATGGTTCTTATTCTCTTAAAATAAATGGTTATTTATTTTCTTTGGTCCGCCTGGGTCGAATATCAGCCAATGTCTCTTTCTCTGTTCTCTTCTATCATACCTTGTCTAGCGTCATCCTTGAGGTCGCCCACACGTTTGGGAGTCTCCTGTGAGTCGCAGCCGAGCAGACCTTGTCGTGCCATCGCTATGTACCGGGATGCTGGAGACATCTCGTCCACATCTAGGCGAAACGTATTAGGTAAACATGTTAAAATGTTTTACAATTTTTTCATCATTTGCCGAAATTAAACTATTATGAGAAAATTTGAAATTATTAAATTGATGGTGTTGTGTTCCATACACAAAGACGATAGATTTTGTAACAATATTTTGATTTAAAAGAGTGTCCATGGAGTTTCTTGCCCGTTCTTCTCCATAGAGATCTACACTAGGGAATGGTCAACTACAGTACTTTCACAGTTTTTATGTCTTGTGACTGGGACTGTAGCTACATTTAATTTTCATCTTTGTTTCGACAATTCAAAAGTGCCTGTAAGTGGCCTACTTGAAATAAATGCTTTGATTTAGATTTTGAATTTGGTCGGGACGAACATAAATACAGACGAGGCATCCATACTAAAAATCATTACCATTCGAAAACCTTCGGGTATTACGATGTGATGTGTGATGTGTTATATGCACCTGCGCGAAGAAAATTTTGATAAAAAGGCAAGGCTTGTGTATTGTCTGAAGAAGAACAATCTTGAGGAATCAAAAATGAAGACATCCGCAAGAGAACCAAGGTTACCGACGTGGCCCGAAGAATTGCTAAACTGAAGTGGCAGTGGGCAGGGCACATTGCTCGCAGAACGGATGGCCGATGGGGCCGAATAGTTCTAGAGTGGCGACCGCGAACCGGAAGACGTTGCGTTGGAAGACCTCCCACTAGGTGGAGCGGTGACCTGGCGAAGGTTGCGGGAATCCGCTGGATGCGAGTCGCAAGGACCGGGACATGCGGCGACACGCGCGGGGAGGCCTATGTCCAGCAGTGGACGTCACACGGCTGAAATGATGATAAATGTTGAGAAAAACAAGTCTCACCATTCCCTTTCCCCTTAGGCGTCTGTTCCCGACTACTGCCGCCAGGCACAGACCCTCGCCGCGGGATAGCGGTGGCCGCGGGAGGCAACATGGCGTTCTCTTTGTCCCTATCTGTAGTTACATCTGCTGTTATGTTAGCTTGTGGGTCTTCTTGTGGCTCAGGTTGAGGTTCGGCTTCTGGTTCGACGACGTCTATGGGTTCTGGAGCTTCTTCTTCTGTTTGAGGTTGTGGTGAGGGTGGCGCTAAAAACATAATGAATATATAATAAGTATGTTTTTACAACAAAAAAAAAAAATCTATGTAGTATATCAACATCACGTTTTTATTTCTGAAGAGGGGAGGCAGAGGTGCAGAATATAATATAGTATACACACTTTTCGCCAGTTATGTTGCGGTTGTTGTATAAACTGAAGTCGGTTAAAAACAATATCATCATCTGTCAGCCTTTTCCCAGCTATTTAGGGGCTCGGCTTCCAGTCTAAAGCCGGGTACAGACTTACGAAATGTAACATGAAATGTTACACGCAATGAAAAAATTTGCCGTATGTAACGTAATGTATCATGCAGTGTAACAGAATTCTCATAGTGTGGACGCCTTGCGCGCGCGAACAGAGCATTACAACTCGTGTGCACGGAGCGCCAGTGTGGACGGGTTGCGGGTGTCTGTACGGCGGAACAATGGAGGAAGAAGACGAAGCTACATTTGAATCATGGAGTGAAGAAAAAGTAATGCAGTTAATTGAGGCGTACAGAAGTTTTGTGGAATACACAAAATGAATATTTTTACAAAAAAAAACATCTCATTAGCCGGATCCACACCAGACGATCCAACGCGCTCCGATCGCGGGCGGCAGGAGCGTTTGATGTGGACTTGCCTCGCGCCGCGAGCGATCCGTCAGTTGTCGGTTTTTGTTACTAGCACACCCGCGCGCTCGGTGTAGACGTTTGTATGTGGAGCGCGCGATCACACATTATTATGGAAAAATTTAAAAGCCGTCGTCTAATATCCCTTTGCAAGGAACATAAATGATTTATTTCTTCTAAGAGTGAGACCTTAGCCAAGCAGTGTGCGTGTAAGAGTGACCTATATCAATACGAACTGAACGAGAAATAGTCATGAATAGGGGTGACGCGACTGACTAAAAAAAATATAATTCTGTTTAGTCCGTCAGTTAGATTATCGAAAAATCGTGTACGTGTTTTTTGTTGTTTCAAATTAATAAAAATTGACGAAAATAAAACGCGTTAAAGATCATTAGTGGGGGCTTGTGACGTCAGTTTTCAATAAAAAATGTACTCAAATGTGACGTTACACGAGTTTTCGACGCACTGTATCGTGTTCATTTTTTGTTAACGTGAAAAAAGAAAAAGTACGTGTCCAATATTTTTTGGAAATCTATTTGACGAACTAATTAGATTTTTTCAGAAGGTTCCAAAAGTTCCGAGTACCTTTCGTATCACCAACAAGATGCCCCTTCTCGCTCACTCTTTTGCCTTCCTTCACGCAGTCCAGCAACCAGGACGCCTGCACAGCCGGCAGGCCCCACTTCACAGCGCCCAGGTATTTGTCTCCGGTGGCGGTGGGGCATATGAGGTGGGTGGAGGCCAGGGCATTCGCTGTGTTGCGTCTGCAGAACCGGAGTTGGGTACTGTGGAATAGAATAGAAACTAGGTTTAGTAGCGTTTTTTTTTAAGAATCTTCATTAGGGAATATGCATGTTATTTTTTTCTTCACTTAAATCAATTAAATACACTAACAACAACCCAAGAAATGAATTAAAAGTTAAGTTCAACTATTGCTTGTCGCTCAAAAATAATATTAAACTCCTGCAATTTTCTATGACAGTTGAAACGTCCGTAGCTGTCGCGGTCATAATGTGACGTCATTTACCTCAATTTGCCTTGTTTACATCAATTTTTTTGGCCTTTATAAAGTAATATTACTAATTGTATGTGCTTTATTCAAACAAAAATTGCGATTACGATATTATAATAAAATCTTAGTAAAACTTCAACTGCTTTTCAAATAAAAGTTCTTTGACCGATAGACTTTGACGTCACTACCGCCGTTACCGAGGACGACTTGTTTTGAGAGTGTGTTCCGTTTCACCAAAAACATGCTACATAAAACAGTAAACTGCAGAATAAGTGATGCGACAAGGCATTTTTAATCAATAAAAAGAGTTTTGTATTTCTTGCGTATTCCCTATTGGCAATTTATTAGACTGTATTTTATTTGAACACCGGTGTATCTGTCTGCTGATTTCTGAACTTTTGCAATCGTAACAAAATTAAACAGGAGACGCTGTGTACCTCGCACTTTTTTTTACCTAAATTTTCACAAGAATTCTGATGTACCCGTAAATTCTAAGATAATAATATTATCTATTAGAGTTGCTGAACGTCACATCACATAATATTATTATGTGATGTGACGTTCAGCAACTCTGTCATTGCGATATTTTTTTTGTTCTAGACCATACCAATCTTCTAGTTAAGGAGATATTGGGGGTCGAAGTTCCAACTTTTTTACAAGATAGTTTTATTAAATACATGTTTTTAAAGTAAGATTTTTACTTGAACCTTAAGCGGACCATAGTCGAGCCTACTGCAGACGTCCGGAGGTCCGGGGATTATAGGTTGGGGACCACTGATTTAGATCCATATTTTGCGTAAAAATAAGGTTCAAGTTAGCTGGGTACCGAAATCGGTACACGGGGGTTCGACAGCAATTAGATTTGGTAACGTTTTCGGTACACTTGGGACTAACAAGTTAAACACGTCCACGACCCCCGTACTATTCAATCCATCCATTAGCATAATGTTTTGAGTGCGGTACATTGAGTTTCACCGTAAAACGTGATTTTACAGCCCAAAAAGAAGTCGTTTCTCAGCAATTTAGATAGAATAGAAGAAGACGAATAGACACGCTCTCTAGCCCCGCTTCGTTGACTTTGTATAGAAATAGTGAATAAAAGACAATACCGATCGGCCGAGCGCAATGACGACGCACGCCAAACGAGTTATTGTTATTTTGCGCGCCAAATTGACGCTTTCCTAATAGGCCTAAAGTTTAAGGGGCGTGGCTCGGCGCCTCCGCATGTTTTAAGCGAAAACATTTTTAACTGATAGGTGGATACCGCGACTATACTGCAGGTACTCACGTGGCTCCAAGTAGCTTGGCCAGTTCATCCAGGAAAGCTCTCTCGACGCCGCTGTAGGTGCTCAGGCTAGCGACGACCCCGGTCAGTGGGCCCGGAGCTGTGCATGTCACTCGGACCGGACGGTGGTAGTACTGGATTGGGACTAGTTCTTGTTGGGAGAGGCAGTCTTTCTGTAAGGAGAGACGGAAACTGGTGAAACAGAAAATTCGGTTAAAAGAAGAAGAAAGATTCGACTACGCCTTATTTTCGGAAATACTAATAGGATCGCCGCAAACATGTTTGACGAATAGAGTGTTCGATATTCGTTAGTGGTACGCACGTGCGAACGCAACAAATTTGTTCGTACGTGCGTGCACAGCTTAAGATAAACATTACCAAAAGTAGACTTGCTGCTTTTGTTTGATTTTTATAGCCAATTTGTCCAATATTTAGTGCGTTCACATAGCGATAGCGAAATTAATTGCTAAGCAAATTAAGAACATAAATAAATAAATATTAAAGATTGCTGGACATTACACACAGCGCCATCTAGTGCCACACTAAGCAACGAGGCTTGTGTCGTGGACACCAGATAGTTGATATACTGCATAGATACTTTTTGTTTGTAAATACATACTTAATATACATATAACAACTCGGAAACAAATGTCCATGCTCATCACACAAACATTTGCTTCTACCGGGATTCGAACCCAGGACCCTAAGAACGTAAGCCAGCCTCAGTACCGCTGCGCCATTCGGGATGTCACGTGTCGTCGTCGTCCCATGTCGTTCTACGTCAATTTGCCGTGTTGTAGCTATTTCATAGAACTGTCAAAGATTTGTTTTATATGGACTTCCTAAGTTAGTAATCAATTTGTTTAACAAATAAGTTCCCTGAATTTACATTACTATAGAACTGATACGAAGCACGGCAGAAAGCGAGACACATCACAAACAAATATTAAACCACCATATTATTCCATTGTTTGAGAAATAACACTACTGCACCTAAATGTACACTTTTAATACCTACTTTTTATATAGTTTGTGCCCGAATCAGTTTTCGAAAATGGCAGTATCACATTGTACTGGGATCAAACCATCGACTATATCAGGACTTCTTCTTATCGTATCGATTTTCCTTCCAATTACACAGTGTGGGTCCAGTACGTGGCCACATTTATTACAGCAGTAGAGGCGCTGTACAGGTCGTCAAGAGTGCAGGACTATTGTAGCAGACTATTATGTCAGGACTATAACGCACAATGGTCCACTTCAAGGACTAAGTGCGGAAACCTAAGCCCCATGATGATGATGTCAGGACTATTGTAGGAGATAGGCCTAATGTAGTGGTGGTGGAAGGATCAAATAATAATATTCTTCTTATTAGGGAGCGTCCATTAATCACGTGAGGCAATTTTGGCGAATTTTCCAACCCCCCCCCTCCCCCCTTGGTGAGATGTCGTGAGACTCTCACGTGAGATTTATCTTTATTCATGATTAAGAGTAAATACTTTAATCTGTGCTTGATTGCGTTGGATTAATTTTAAAAACTTAATTTTGTCTTCATTGAATATTTATTATTAAATTGTGGTGTAGGATTTTTTAGTGGAGAAACACGTTTATTTAATTAGTTACCTAGGTTTCAATCATAATTATCATCAATTTTTCACTGTTAGTTGCGAGAAAAAAATTTACGTGATATTTTTTTATTAGACACCCTCCCCTCCGAGAACCCCTTCTCCCTCGTCAGATTGGAGAGATTCGGCTCGAAACCCTCCCCCCGAGAGTGGGTGAGATTCGGCTCGACATCCTCTCCCCCGAGAACCCCTCTCTCCCTCGTGAGAGTGGGTGAAATTCGGCTCGACATTCTCTCCCCCGAGAGCCCCCTCTCTCTCTCGTGAGATTGGGGGAGATTCGGCTCGAAACCCTCTCTCCCTCGTGAGATTGGGTGAGAATCAGCTCGACACCCTCCTCCCTAAAGGGCTCACGTAATTAATGGACGCCCCCTTAGCTACTTACCACCCAAAACACAGTAACAGCTTCAGCCCCCCTAGTGGCTCGCTCCTCCTCGTCGAAGTCCAGCGGCACCAGCACGTGCGACCCGCCTCCCCCCGCAGCCGACAGCGCCCCCCCTGCCGCTGATATCTCGGCTCCTATCTCACAGATAGCGTCCTCGTCTAGACCTTGCACTTCGATTTTGATACCTAGTACATTTGAAATAAGGATGCTAATTAATCTTCAGAAATGTACATTTTACTTGCATACAGTATAACAACAAAAACCAGACTACTGAATGAAGTCGGTTAAAATGTAGCCTGTTACTCAGGCCATAATAACGAATCGATTGACACCTTATTCATCAAAATCGGATGAATAGTTCAGACGCTACGGTGGAACATACGTAAATACAAACAAACATACATATACATAGACTGCTAAAATCATAACCCTTCCTTTTGGCTTTGCCGTAGTCCGGTAAAAATAGAAAAAAATTACACAACCTAATCTACTTAATTCATTCTCATTGATTAAGAAACATTTTTTTGTAGCATCTTATAATACTTTGTTGAGCCTTGTAGATCATAATTAAAGTTATCCTCCTCTTGATAGAAAAACCTTTAACTGCCACTGTTCACTATGGGGAACACCTTGGGGAAGAAGAATCGTAATTTAAGTGAGCAAAAGTGACCAAAATTCAATGAAAGAAATTTCAGACACAACACCAAATTGAACTAAGCTCGCGCAGTGGACTATACGACCTAACCTTTTTAGAAATTCTTCTTCTTTATCGTGTGTTTAGTGCCTAACCTGGTGTCAGAGTATTTACGCCGCCCACGGGCCTCTGACTTGGCTTTACTTGCCATCAAGAAATATCTTTCGGGTTTCCTCACGATGTTTTTCTTCACCGAAGCAAGTGATAATTTTATACAATACGCCCATCATCTGCCTAGCTTTTCCCAACTATGTTGGGGTCGGCTTCCAGTCTAACCGGATGCAGCTGAATACCTGTATTTTACATGGAGCGACTGCCTATCTGACCTCCACAACCCTGGGTAACACGATACCACTTGGACTGGTTGTCAGTCTTTTTGGGCCACTGACTACTTGTAACGACTGTCAAAGATCTGTTAATTACAGCCGGAACCAACGGCTTAACGTGCTTTTTAATACAGTTGCTCAAAAAGTGGTGTATTGCAGGGACGTATAGCGTTCGGGATGTGGGCTATTACATACTAGTGTTTTTTTTTACCTTTCCCGAACTCGTGCGTTCACTTTCCCAACTGTCAAAATTATGTCTATTAAAAAGAAAAACCAACCATGAAGTTTTTACTAAAGAGTTTTTGTGATTCATACAAATACGTATATTTCTAAAAAGAAGCTACTAATTTATTTCAATATCAGATTTAATGATTTAATTGAATGAGTTAGGTTAGGTTTCATTTCATTTCATCTCATTAAATTTCATATCAATAAAAAAAAACTACTGAAGACTAAGCTGTATGGATAGTTCCCTTTGCCTACCAAAATGGGTGAAGAAAAAAAAACTCTGCTTATATTCTACGGTTGGCGCCATTTTCCAGAAAATTTTCAATGTACATGTGTACTATAACTTTTATAAGAAATAAATGATTAGTTAGTTGAGTTTATTGTGTTTTTATTATTTTATTAAATTGCTTTATTTTTTCGCAACTGTATTAAAAATAGTCGTTCAGTACACCTGCGGAACCGTCATTGCAACTTGTTCCGACTGTCAACCCTCGCCTTCGGCTGCGCCTCGGCTCAGGTAGACATTTGTCGGAACTCTTTGCAATGACAGCCTTTCCGCCCTTGTAATGAAATATACTATTCCGAGGCACGGAGGAAACCCGGTATGTAATGGGTGGTCACCCATCCACAGACCAACCTAGGCAAGCACGGCTTAACTTTTTAGTTAAGCCGTGCTTGCTTAGGTTGGTCTGTGGATGGGTGGCCCGTGGCTAAATAATATCAGCCGCTCGGGTCGATCTTTTGATCGACCCGAGCGGCTGTTATTATTTGGCCACCGGCCGAGTATCAGAGGTGCGTGTCTAGGGTTCGAACTCGAAACCTATGACTTTTTAGACATTAAAGGTAGATTAAATAGCACAATAGGGTAGATGACAAAAAAAAAATCTAATTAGTCCGTCAGATAGATTTCCAAAAAATATAGGACACATTTTTTTTTTCACGTTAACAAAAAATGAAGACGATACAGAGCGTCGAAAACTCGTGTGACGTCACATTTGACTACATTTTTTACTCAAATGTGACGTTACAAGCACCCACACATGATCTTTGACACGTTTTATCTTCGTCAATTTTTATTAATTTGATAAAACAAAAAATACGTATTCAATATTTTTCGATAATCTAACTAACGGACTAAACAGAATCATATTTTTTTAGTCAGTGATCATCCCTTTTATTCGTGAGTGCTATAGGCTATAAATTAGAGTGCTATCACAATTTTTGCGGATGAAGTCGCGGGCGATGTGCTAGTGTAGCATAAATGTAAAAGAGTTACCTCTAAATATTTGCTCGATCTCCTCAGTGGGATCCTCTGCCGCGTCCTCTGTAATGTCAGGCTGACACTCCGCGCGTGACGTCACGTTACGAACAGGCTCCGGAGTTTTCTCCCTCTCTGGTTCTACGTGTTCTGTAGGTAGAGTACAAATAGATGGAAATCATTACAGATCAACAGTACGACTTTTGATAAAGAAATATTGATGTGATGTGTGCTCACAATGTCACATCAGTATGATCGCGAAAACAAAATAGGAAAGATATGTCCTTTTTGTGTTGTAAATATTCAAACTTAGACATTATTGCCTCGCAATGGTCGCGAAACTATTCTGGTGTAACCAGGGGGTCTACTGTCGAAGTCCGTCAAAGAAGATACGGGGCCCGTCCGAAAGTAACATGAAAAATGAACCCTACTATTTTCAGATTCATGAGTTTTTAAAAAACATCGGGAGTAAGGACAGATGACCAATCGTGATGTCATTCATTTTTAGTTCGGTCTCTAAGATTCGTTATCTTATGTTCGTAAGTGATATGGAATAGGAAACGACCGTAACTTAAACATAATGTAAATATAAATATAGCTGGACATTGTAGCGCATTGTAGCGCCACACTAAGCAACGAGGCTTGTGTCGTGGACACCAGATAGTTGATATACTACATAGATACTTTTTTTTTGAAAATACATACTAACTAACTACTACTATTAACTTCGGACGAAACTACGGATTTCGTGCTTAGAGAGTAGGCCTCCAAGGTTTTACGGTACAATTTTTAACTTTGAATCTCACTTACTTAATGACAAAATCAGAGAAAAACGAATACTTACGGCTAAGATAATGATTAACGAGCTCATCCTGAGGCTCTTCCAGTTCCGGTGTGGGCGGCGGCAAGTCGAGCGGGCCGCGCCGCAGCAGCGCCAAGTTCCGCTTGCTCATCGGCGAGGCTGGCTCCGGCCGCGCCTTGCGGCCTTGACACTTGGCTGGCGTGTCCGGCTTTGTGTCTATTAGGAACTGTGTAATATGACATTTTATTGGTAGTTTTTTACGTATAACTGTCAGTTAATATGCCTACTCTCGTAGCTCGCGTCGCTAGCGTATTTATGTTTAAAAAAATAGTCCTATTCGTGTCACCTGTCTTTTTGTGTCACTTTATTCATAGAAAAATCAAAGAAATCTTTACTGTGACGTTTTGTTTCTATCGGTCGGTAAAAAAAACGTAAAACAGACAGATAGCAACCTACCGATACCTGTTGGTAAGTTATTGAAAATGGCCGTTAGTCGTATTAATAAGGTCGTGGAGATCAGATAGGCAGTCGCTCCATGTAAAATAAAACCGGACGCAACTTATACTGGTATAAGCTGCGTTCGGTTAGATTGGAAGCCGACCTTAAGTTCAATTCCATTCCAACCATTTTCCGTAGTTGGGACATAGGGTAGCATAGGTACGCGATAGCACATTCAAACGGCTCTAGACCCTTCCATTCTTGGAGTACTAAAGCTCATAGCCCACATAAACGACTCCGCTCCCACCATGCAAAAAGAATATAATTCAAATATGGACTTTATGTATTGCTCTTTAGATATACTTTACATTGGCAACATCAATTAGCAGACAGCTCGCTGTCAGCGAGGTTACCGCCGCGCGCCGTCAGACTGCTCGGTGTCTGGGAGCGGAGTCGTTCATGTGGGCTAAGACCTTAACACGTGACATACCTGCGCCTCGTCCAGCGCCAGTCCGGCCCGCACACTGCTGAGCAGCCACAGCGGCGACAGCACGGGCACGGCGGGCAGCTCCGCCCGCACGGCGCGCGCGGCGCTGCGGCGGGCGGCCACGGCGTGCGTGACGCACGGGTGCGCGGCGTCGTACCGCACGCCGCCGCAGCGCGACACGCACGCCGCTGCGCGCTCGCGAGCGATGCCTTCGAGGCCGGTCACCCAGATCTAGTGGACATAATGATTTTTTGGCCGGATTAACTTCCGCCATTTTGTTTTTTTTTTTTAAAATACCGGCCACGCATAAGATCTATTATATTAATCGATAGCTGGTATCAATACAAACAAGTTTTGTATGGAGACAAAATCTTCTAAGCGTCACATTTCCGAGATTTAAGCCATCAAAGTGGTGCTGGTAGCTATCACAACACCATATATTTCGGAAACAAAAACTTGTCTTGTATTGAATACCAACAATCGAGAGAGCAGCGGTGGCCCAGTGCTGGCGGCCCCGACTTACGAACAGTATGTTGTGGGTTCGAACCCAGACAGGCGCATTACTTGGTGTAATTAATTTCATCACCACTGCTCTCAAAACGGTGAAGGAAAACATCGTGAGGAAACCGGCATGTCCTAGAACCAAAAATTCGAAGACATGTGACATCTACCAATCCGCACTGGGCCCGCGTGGTGGATTATAGCCCATACGCAAAATAAGCGCTTTGACGTGGAGTTGCGGACACCAGCCCGTTATACAATACAATACCAATTATCGATTAATATAGGTCAAATGCGTGGCCGCTACTTTGAAAAAAAAAAAAACAAAATGGCGGAATTTAATCTTCCAAGCTCTTTAGTTTTCACGATGGCAACTACTTTATATTGTTGAAAAAAGAACAAACCTTTTTCGTTAAATGAAATAATACAATTAAAATAAACATATCTCAAAACCATGTGTAGGTAGAACAAGCAAATATTGATCTGATCTCACTTACACAGAATCCATCAAATATAGGACCAGCCTTCTTAATGAGACTCATGTCTAGGTTCTCAAACGCCGTTAAAATTTCTTTGTCAACGGACACGTCAGTTTTCTTCGTTTCTTGCGTGAACTGAAATAAGAATAATTTATTAAAATAAAAAAACAAATAAAACCTCAAATGATCACTTCTTAGAACAAAAATTGCATATTATACAACAAGTGAAAAAAAACCGGCCAAGAGCGAGTCGGACTCGCACACCGAGGGTTCCGCACAAACTTTATTGAATAAATACAAAATGAAAAAATCGCTGAACATTGCACACAGCGCCATCTAGTGCCACACTAAGCAACGAGGCTTGTGTCGTGGACACCAGATAGTTGATATACTACATAGATACTTTTTTGTTTGTAAATACATACTTATTATACATTTAAACATCCATGACTCGGAAACATATGTCCATGCTCATCACAGGATGAGCCCGGGATTCGGACCCGGGACCCCAAGAACGTAAGGTAGCCTCACTACCGCTGCGCCATTCTGGTCACGACCAAACGAATGAAAAGTAAATTGCGGTTTACGATTTGACATATTAAAAAAAACTACTAACTATTATAGATCTCGTTCAAACCAATTTTCGGTGGAAGTTTACACGGTAATGTACACCATATTTTATTTTTAGTTTTATCATTCTCTTATTTTAGAAGTTACAGGGGGGGGGACACATTTTACCACTTTGGAAGTGTCTCTCGCGCAAACTACTCAGTTTAGAAAAAAAAATATATTAGAAACCTCTATATCATTTTTGAAGACCTATCCATAGATACCCCACACGTATGGGTTTGATGACAAAAAAAAAATTGAGTTTCAGTTCTAAGTATGGGGACCCCCAAAATTTATTGTTTTTCTTTCTATTTTTGTGTGAAAACCTTAATGCGGTTTACAGAATACATCTACTTACCAAGTTTCAACAGCATAGTTCTTATAGTTTCGGAAAAAAGTGGCTGTGACATACGGACGGACAGACACAGACAGACATGACGAATCCATACGGGTTCCGTTTTTTGCCATTTGGCTACGGAACCCTAAAAAGGGAATTTAATTTGAGGGACTAAGTTGGATCCCGAGAGCAGCGAAGGATTCTAGAGCAGATAATCCCGAGCGTAGCAAGGGATTCACGATTAGAATCCTGAGCGGATCGAGGGAAAGAAGGACCAAGATATTTTTGAGTTGTATACTCTACTTTTTACCTTACATTACTTTTTAGGGTTCCGTACCCAAGGGGTAAAAACGGGACCCTATTACTAAGACTTTACTGTCCGTCCGTCTGTCTGTCCGTGATAGCTAGACAGTTGAAATTTTCACAGATGATGTATTTCTGTTGCCGCTATAACAACAAATACTAAAAACAGAATAAAATAAATATATAAGGGACAGAATAAAATAAATAATTAATTTTAATATTTTCCCATACAACAAACGTGTTTTTTTGCCGTTTTGTCTAATGTTGTATAGATAATGGTACGGAACCCTTCGTGCGCGAGTCCGACTCGCACTTGGCCGGGTTTTATATATATTTAATACATGACATACCTTTAATTTACCAGACACCATAGTTGCGTCTGCCGATCTGGTTTCGTCTACGAAATTGCTCGGCGGTCTCAAGTTTGTAATACGGGAGAAGTTCAAACCTGTGGATTACAGAACAATTACAATACCATGCCACTTCACTCTGGGTTATTCAACTGAATCGCGGAACTTGCTATCTAAATGTTCTTTGTAAGTAATGCCGGCCATTACCTGACCCTTATGCCCTAAGTAATAAAGGTGAAAAGTCCTCGATCGTCAGAGAACTCAGTAGTACACATACCATGTCATAGCAGTCCGCGGGATCAGGACATACATACAAGGTGTAAACAGACGAAACGACTCTTTACGAAGCCGTTAACTAAGCATTCTGTACATCAAACTAACTCTACGCAAAAATTATTGCTGGGAAATGACTTTTTCTTTTTTGGGTGATAAATCACGTTTTTCGGTAGGATTTAATGTAACGCACTGTTGGTACTTTGACCTCCAATATCTCCGTAACTAGTAGGTTCCCAGGAAAATTATCACAATGACGGGGAGGAAAATTATCACAATGAAATAGACCCTTAACGAAGCCGAAAGGCACTTGCTTTCGGCTTCGTTAAGGGTCTATTTACACACCTGTATACACTTTTGGACATACAATTGAACTAGAAGACAAATTAATAACATAGATGTCATCTTAAAAACTCACTCATATCAGGCAACCGAGATTCAGCGAGAGGTGACGACGTAGATGCGCCGGCGACTCGGTACTTAGCCAGAGGTAGGGCCACACCCTTGGCTGCTGAGTCCTTCACCCATGATGGTAAGACCACTGCTTTACCATACTCCAAGGCAGCCTTGTATTTCTCACTGCCAATGCCTTCCCTGGAAGCAATTTGAACCTAGAGTGTCAGAAATTATTGACCTAGAATGCTGGCTGGTTGATTGCATAATAGATTTTATGATTAGATTTTAAAAGAAAAACAAATGCAACTTTATGTATGCCCCTTTGCTTGGATGGACTTCTTTTGTACTAAATAGAATTGCGTTTGGCCGCAACGCGCCTGTCCACCATAGGAACAGGTTTCTTCGAAAAAAAAAATCAACCAAATGACATTTCTTTTGTTCATTTGTCATTTATCTGTCATTTTGTCGTTTCTTCGTGATGATGCGGTCTAGGGTGGAGCATGCTTACCTAGAAGAAACCGATTCACTCGAACTGTGAATAGATCCAGATTATAATGATCAGGGACAGAAGAAGAAGAACAAAGAAGCCAGACTACGGTTACATCACAACATATTACATAAAAAAAATATATTAAAAAAATTAAAAAAACCTATCTGCGTAAAAATAAAACAAGTTCAGGAGACAGGACATATTGACTGCAACAGTCGGACCATTAAACCCATATTGAATGTAATGATTTTAGTCTAGATTATTTAATGGGTCCCAAGTGTTGCAGTCAAAATGTCCTGTCTCCTGAACTTATTATAAGAATCTAACGACACCTCTCAAGCTAAAATCCATCGAGCCGTTCAGGCCACAGAGCGTGCCAAACAATTATACATACATACATAATATATACATACATATATACTCTCGAAAAACATAACCCTCCTTCTGGCGCAGTCGGGTAAAAACAAAGTCCTCCGTCGCGTCTGTCTGTCTGTCTGTTCGCGATAAACTCAAAAACTACTGCACCGATTTTTATGCTGTTTTCACCAATGGATAGAGTGGTTCTCGAGAAAGGTTTTAGTATATATTTTGACAAGTAAATGGTTACATTGGCTAAAATATCATGATATTTGTGTCGGAAAAAAATAAGCCGTCTGAGAGCTTTATTTTTGGTCGCGATAACCGACATCCACGCGGGCGAAGCCGCGGGTATCAGCTAGCTAATCCTAAAATGTTTCAATTTTCTAAAATACTAACTTGGTCAACACCACAACATCTGTAGTCTCACTCTGGAAGGCCCCTGAAAACATCCCTCCTTGTTCATTGACCAGCTTCATAATCAGCTGTTTATCCTTCTTAGCAATCCCTGATGTGGTCACTTGAAGGTTGGTGAAGGGAGGCAGACGGTGGACAAGGAAGTCTGGTGAGGACCCACTGACATTGAGTTGGAGGGATGCCTCCCAGACCGCTCCAATCCAGGTTATAGCCATGACTGGGATACCTTTCTCAACTGATTTCTGGAAGAAATTGTAAAATGGTAATTATGTTGATCAAAAATCCTTTGAATCTTTCTGAATGATATACAACAGTTAACAACATAACATAACATCAATCCTGTAATTCTGAAATATTAGGCAGAGCTGGTAGGTACCTAACAGTACACCTACATTTCGCCATTTCGCTTATTTATGTTTTAAGTCACATTTAATAGAGGGCAAGCCTATTTCCATCAACCTGGCACAAATCTGGACCCCGTGGCTGCTAATGAGAAATTGCTGATGGAAAAACCCAAACACATTTTGCCCGACCCGAGAATCGAACCCAGGACCTCATGCTCTAGACCAACGAGGCAATCATACAATTAACAATTTGTTGGAGTTTATAGTTAAAATGCTCACATCACTATTTTTACAAAAATATAGAAACTGGTTCCATTCAAAAATCTCCAAAGTCCAATTAGCCATCTGAGCAGACAGCATCATAATTCATCATGAGATGTTCTAAAAAAAACTACTTACAACATATTTATCAGAGAGAACAGTATCTGATATAAGATGTGTAGTATCATCTGTTAGAACTGTGCTGTAAATGCCACCCATCCAATGTACTTTCCTCTTTATTTCTTCCTGAGAACAAGTAGAAATTAAAGTAGAGATTATTTGCATGAAGACTTCTTTTCGAAGTTGATTTCCCTTAAATATCTGACCAGCATATAGCTACCAACACTGGTTTATCATTGGCTTGACTAAATCCTGGAAGGTATGACATATCCTGCAAAGGTGTTACCTTGGCATTGTGATAAGATATGAAGCCTTAAAAACTCGTTTTAGAATATTATTATTCTTACCTTCTGTAGCTTTGACAGACCACTTGCAGTGACCACCAGACCTCTCATGGCTATTGTGAAGACAGGCTCTGGGCCAGATGGTATTGGAGTACCCTCTGTCAGGCAGCATGATAAGCAGCGGGGACCAACCAATCTGGATAATGAAGACAGTTGTTTTTCATAAAAATTCAGATAGAATGGGTATGGCAACTATGGAACTAATCGCGCTAACATAGCTTGTATCAAGCATCATCATTGGTTGAAAATCTGTCAATGTCATTTTAAATTTCAAAATAGCTTGTCCTCATTGGACAGATTGGGATTAAGCTATGGACACGCCATCTACAATCAGCATAGACCAGCATTCCCCATTGGAATTGATTAGAATCAAAAATAATTGCTTAAACAAAAGACACACACCAGGAAGTTAAGCTATGTTAAAGACAGAGGTATTATGACATACCGAGTTTCCTCAGTGCCTCAGAAAGCATGTTAAGCCGTTGGTCCTGGCTGTCATTGTGATTTATTATGTCAAAAAAATAATTTTATACTCATGTTTTTTCCATTTTCTAGGCTCCTTACTCTATGTTTTCAAAATTGCAATACTTACAAACACTTAGTAGCCTGTAGTTTTTCATAGAGTGGTCCCTCAAATTCACTCAGTACAAAGACATCTCTTTTCGTGAGCCCCTCTAACTTTGTCCACTTGCTCTCATGCACCCATCGTGCCTGGAGACCACCACCGCAATGCTGTTCACATGTCTGTAAACATAAACAAGAGTGGTCAGACAGAAAAAAAAATCGACATTGCAAAACTCTATGGGTTCCTTGCTTTAACCATTTTATCCCTAAAAAATAGTTTCTCCACAACAAGCATGTTTTGTTTTAAAAGTTTTCAATTTAAAAGAAAGTGTATTTTGGTAGAAAAGTTTTTAACAATAGCCTGCAGTTTACTGGATCTTCCAAAACTGTATTTTTCAAAAAGGGTTAGAAAATTATTAAACAAATAATTAGTGCACATTTTCTGTTGCCATTTAAGTCAGTTTCGAGTTTTTTGTCAAGGTGGTATTTATGTACTAAGTTAACAATGTTGGTGGCAATGATATTCTAATAAACAGTTATGTTGTGTGTGAGCGCGCAATCGTGAAGACTCGAAAACGGGCCAATTGGCTCGTTTTGCCTTTGTTCTGCGTCACTGCGTGTATGTGAGCTGGCTCTGCCCCGCGGAACACTTTTTTCGGTGGATCTGTTTATTATAATATCATTGGTTGGTGGTCAAACTTAATCATGACGATAATTTAGCAACAGCGCATCCATTTCAATGGCACAACTATTTCTAAAGCAACTTTCTGTTCATTCAAAGTTATCAAAGATCTTAAGGCCATTTGCTAAGTAAAAAAGTTTAATTACAGAAGCACAATAATTGAGTTTGAAACTTACGACAAAGGCGAGTTGCATGTCTTCCGAACATTCATTTTCAGATCGGCAATCTTTCGGTATTATGAACGTTACACTTATATCTTTATCTTCAGTCATTTTGTTAAGATTTCTTGATAGCCCAAAAATACTAATACCAGACAATTATAGCTAGCGAGAATTACATGTTTTTTCAAAAATAATCAAATAACCTCAACGTGATTTGTTTACAAAATTTTTGATTGAATTGAATTGAACATTTGAACGAATGAATGAGTGAGGCAGAGACAGTTGAAAGAAGAATTTGCCGCCATCTTTTTGGTTTTTTCGTTCAAAAACAATCAAACGAATGCAACTTTTTCTATTAACTCCGGCAAGTTGTTAGACGTTGTAGCATAGTTAATTTCTTTTTTTTTTCGTTTTTTTTTTTTTTTTTCTTGTCATGCACACTTTATTTTCAATTCACTCGACATTGGCAGAATAGTCGACATCGGCTTTACTTGCCATTAAATAAAAATAGAATAGAATAGAACTCCGGCAAGTTATCTTTCTGCAAATTATGTAATACAAGAATAAGCACATTCCGTATTACACAACGTCCCTCTCAAAAATTAGTTTCAAATGACCCTCAATATAGCGCAGTCGGGTACAGTGACAATCAAATGGCTTGCTTGAATCTAGATAATATAATTGCTTGAGTATTGAGTGCCGTTCTGTATAGTTCGGTTCAAACTTAATGGCGGCTCGAATGTTAGCTGCAAGGGATGGTCTGTGCATTGTACAGACAAAACGATGCATCATCTGCGCCCCGTTGATTTGACACCTAAAATTGTTGTCTGCGTAGCTTTACATTAGATATTCCGAATCGCCGTAGTTTAAAACGTTATTCCTGCGCAGACCGTCACTCGCAGCTAACTTCCAAGCTGCCATTAAGTTTGAACCGAACAAAACACAGAGTATTTCTTAAAATAATATGTAAAAGTACTCTGTTGAGTACATTTAAGGTTCTGTATACGTGCGGGCCTACAACAATCAATGAACGACATGACATCAACATTCAAGCTTAATCTTGAACAAACGGATTGAAAATAAATTAAATGGCATAGATTGTAAGGCTGCATTCCGTATTAGAAAATAAACACTCACAGCGCTCGCATCTCCAACTTGCGTTTCGATTTAGATATCACGATTATGACAGCTAAGAACTGTCATCAATTCGGAACGCTCGTGAACGAGTTGACAGTGAACATAACCCAAAAACAAAACCTTTCACAAGACCTATTTTTATGAAAATGGAAGTTAAGTTGGTGACTCTATCGACTCTGGTAACTCAGATTTTGAGATAGAGAACGACGATTCGTCCAGTGATGAAAAGGATGACGGATGTGTTTATATTAGCGATAAGTTTTTAACAAATCAACAAAACTGTCATTTTTGACTGCGCTCACGGTGATATTTGTTTGGGGTAGGGATGGGCGTTGAATCAACGAACTAGTTGAATCAACCGTTAATCTCCTGTTTATGAATCAACTAGTTGAATTCGTTAACAACGTTGAATTTAACTCGTGCGTCTCGTTCAATAATCGAGAACGCAAACGCAACGAATTAAAAAACTTACGTTGAAAATAACGTCATAGCTTGCGAGAGACGGTCATGTCATGTAATTTGAACTCTATTTAACGTGCTACAGAGTTGATTTTCGAAATATTTATTTTAAGAATAGTACATAAGATGATATTGATGGAATAGCGCGCCCCGCTCGTGCCGCATGCCGCCGGTTAATACTAGTTTGTTTGTTTACGTCATCATCAGCCTATTAATGTTCCCACTGCTGGGACACAGGTCTTCTCTCTATGAGTTACGTCTCTATTGTGTACGTGCGTGTATAGCTAATTGTATTTTATTCAGTCAGTCCTCATAAGCCTGATGAAAAAGTATGAAGGGAAGGTCATTTAATAAGTAGAACCATCAATCAAACGTTTTCCAATACAAACATTGAATCAAATTGTTTCTAACTAAAATTGAACGTCCTAGCGTTGAATAAAAACTGTTAAATTAATTAACGGTTTACGTTGCAAGTTGACATTAGTAGTAAATTAACTCGTTGACGAATTTAACTAGTTGATTAACTAGTTGACAAACGTAAATCAACGTTAACGTTTCGTTAACGGAATAACCGTCAACGACCCATCACTAGTTTGGGGCATAGTCTGTGTAATCGCAAGATGGCGCATGTCATGGACGTCATCTATGACGATTCAAGATTCAAGGGACATCGATATCGCGCACACGGTAATGGGGAAGGCTGGTCAAAGCTGATTGTAGATGGCGCGTTCATAACTTAGACCCAATCTGACCAATGAGGTCAATCTATTTTGAAATATAAAATGACATTGACAGATTTTCAACCAATGACGGTGTTTTGGTTCATGCGGTGCTAGCGCCATTAGTTCCACCAGTTGCCCACCTCATTCGAAACGGGTTTATGGACGATCAAATCGAGCGCAATTCGGAACGCGGCCTAATTTTGTTTGAATAGTTACCGAACGAAACAATGTCTTGTCACATTCACATCGCAGATTCGCAGCTGTCATTCGTGTTTAATCGATAAAAAATACTTCACCGTATTCACTGTGAAGAGGTTATAAAAATGTGAGATGTTCCAATTTCTTTATATATAATAACTTAAAGTGACTTTAAAAACGTAAAAATGTTGTACGACGACTTTAAACCGATTGTGGACTTAGTGCTCAACAACTGGACAGCGCTGCAGCTCGCTGTCGAACATGGAATGGGAGCGCCCGGAGGCGAGAAGGTAATAAAAACAATTCACTAAATTAAAGCGCATTGTAATGTAGAAAACGCAAGAAATCATAAAAAAAATGTTCTGATCATAATAATGTGGTCAATAGTAAGTGCAATAAATTAAATCAAATGCATGCAGCACTTGATCATATTTTCCACACCCTAAAATAAACAACAGGGTTAGATACATGAAATTAAACGTAGAACTCCACAAATGTTTACATTTACTGACAGTAAGTTTATAAATATCCAAGCTTTAAATGTATCATGTTATCATAGACCTGTAACAGGCTATCTCATCTGGTAGGTAAAGGTATTACAATGTCTATCAAATGCAGTTAAAAGTCCCCTGAATTATATAATATTAAAGGTCCAAAGTTGCTTGGCATAGTGTTTTGTCACCTTATGGAAAAAGATAACAGGGCTACCATCCATTAATATGATACCTAAAACAACCAACCCTGATGTCAATCCTTTTATAAAGTGGTATATAGCTTCGAAAATACTGTCAGAGTGTCAGCAAATCAAATAATCACATCTCAAATGTTATTCATTCAATCAGACATGTAAGATTTTGAGAATCTTGAGAAGTAGTCCTTACCCATATAAAATTTTGAGAATCCATAAGAATCCTTAAACGAATTGAAAAACCCACTCAGCCTTCGCTCCACTCGGTCGCGCTGGTTCGCTCCGCTCAGGACCTTCCTATCACCGGACAGGTTTCGATGCCTACTATAATATTTATTCCTACCTACCTACCTACCTATTATCTACCTACTCCCTACCTACTACTACCTACTACTACCTACTACTACCTACTACTACCTACCTACTACCTACCAACTACCTACCTACTACCTACCTACTAAGAACTTTTCCCATTAAAAAAACATTACCCTAAATTTTCCTTGTCGTCGCCCCTGAGTTGCGCTTCACCCACTCAACCTTCGTTACGCTACGCTCGCCACCTCCCCCCTTCGCTCCACTCGGTCTCGCAGGTTCGCTCCGCTCAGGACCTTCCTATCATCGGACAGGTTTCGACGCCTCCTATAGTTTTTGTTTAAACACCCAATGACTATCTCTAACCGTTATGAAGTTACAGCCCTTTCAATTTTAGGGGAGGTTGGGGAGGGGAGGGTATACAAATGATTTTGACCAACTCTAGGCCCCTACTTACGAATCAGCAAAAAAAAATGTTCCAAGTCTCTCAACTTCCGAGATCCGCCTAAAGGGGGAAGAAGGGGGACAAGTGGGTCAACTTTTGAAAACTGGTTTTTACTTTTCCGAGCCTCCTCTATACGAATCTGAAAAAAAAAATGTTCCAAGTCTCTTGGTTTCCGAGATACGATAGGGGGGGGGGAGGAAGGGGGGTGAAAAGGGGAGGTTTGGCACTTTTCCCATACTCGCGGGAGTTACTTGTTTACGAATCTGTCAAAATATACCCACCTCCCCATCCACCATCTGGGAGAACAATTCTGTCAGTCAGTGGTAATGTCATGTTAATACAAGATCTTGACAAATCAAAGATAAAAAATGGCCTCACAGAGAATTAAAAAATAATTGACAGCAGTGACAGCAAATTAGCGGGAAAACGCAAATCGTTACAAAGACACACACACGAGCTTAGTTTAGTTTACTGCGATTTTAAAAATAAATGCCACCAAAAAAAGGAGTGATAGAGGAGAGCTGAGAGGAGGCTTGTGTCCTGAAAAAAATCTAATTAGTCCGTTAGTTAGATTATCAAAAAATATTTGACACGTATTTTTTCTTTTGTAACGTAAACCAAAATTGACGAAGTTCATACGACGCTTTTAAAATTCTCAAAACGTCACGCCGTGCTATAATTTTTAGTGCGTTGTGACGTCACGAGCCCCCACTTTCGCTCACATTCGGATCGTCGTTTGACGACCCGAATGGCGCAGCGGTACTGAGGCTGCCTTACGTTCTTAGGGTCCTGGGTTCGAATCGACTTAAATGATTGATGAGAATTAAATGGATTATGAGTAATAAAACTACATATTAACTAAGCTAATATCAAATCAGTCTTCAATCAACAAACAATTAACTAAAGGCTGATGCTCCAGGGTAGCCCGCGAAATTCATTTTTCTTACGTTTTTTGCAATTTCCAGGCCAGTGCTAAGTTTTATGTTGATTAAAATATTATTCGCGGTCGTAAGACGTACATGTAGTTACAGAAATATAATCATTAAAATCATCAATACAACCCTCCAAGTTCATGTAACTCGATTGAATTACTTTTTCTGAAATATTCATTCAATCGAGTTACAACAACCAGTTATACAACCCCAAGATCAACTTTAAAAAAAAACAAACATCTCGCTTGATGTTTGTTTTCCCGCCATTTCCGATCCGCATGTTTATGTTGTACCTAAGTGCAAAAAGCCGTAACTATGTTAATCATCCTAATTTTATTTTTTTCACATTTATTGTTAGTACACGTATCATCTTAAATACCTAATTAAGAGGATTTTTAAATACAAATTCCTGAAAGTAAACTATCCTGGATTTTTTTTAATCTTTGCGTAACCCTCCTTGCACTAAAATTACTAATAATTTTATCTTCGGTATGGTTTTTTTGCTCTTGTCAAAGTCAGCTGTTCATATTTGCGGCGGCCATTTTGTGACTTAGCAGGGAGATAAGGAGGGTCAACAGTCCTCTAACTTTAACAGAGCCTTGATCGACTGATTAGCCATAACAGAATGTTTTTTAGCATCGGGCTTTCATGGAGCTTCAAGGAGTATCTAACTTTTTATGAATAAGGCTGAGTCTGTAGCGTCTTCATTAATTATTTATTAACATTATAGGTATTACTTTAGTGAACTTAGAATGAAAAGTAAAATTAGTCACAGTCAGTAACTTTTCATCTCCGGGTTCGGTCAGTCGGAATTCTTGCTCCTTGTAATTTATTTTAATAAACTTACTCCTTCACTAAGTAAATCAAGTACTTATTTTTCGATTCCCATAACGCCGACACTAGTTAACCGACCTATGTGCGCGATAAGTCCTTAAAGTGGACCATTGTGCGTGAAAATTTGACACCTATTTGCGACGTTGCCAACTTTTTGGATGCGTGCTCTTAACACTTTTGTCTTAAATTTCAGACAGCACAACTAATGTCAGTATACATAGCAAGGTACTGCGTAGAGAACGTGGTGGATAGAGATGAACTCATTGAAGTCATTGAAGATCTGATGGATGAGGAGTTTGAAACTGTTTGCCATGATGACTCTCCTAAAGGTAAATTAGATTTCAAGCTACCTTTTATTGAGGGTTTCCACTTTGCTTTATAATGATGATGATGATAATCCTCCTTAAGGGGGAAACTGGAATCGAAAAAAAAACTTATTCCAAAAATCTCCCCTGAAAGTGTAATTTAATGCATTGAATACCATCAAACTAAGCTAGTTAGCAAAAGAGGAGATTACTGTCCATATCTTTTGGAGAGAAGTAACTTGTTTTTTTTTTCTAAGAACCTCTTTGCACTAAATATTAGCTATATTTTATTATACAATGAATTAAATGCCATCAAATTACAAAGGTGGATTACAATACACCATTTCAAATTACCAAGCCAACTAAATCATCTTTACACTAAGATAGAGCTGTGGGCCTAAAATGACCGCTTTATCAGAATCACATTAAAAATTCTTAAACTTGACTTTATGGTTATGAATGACTTTTGGCGACGCAAAGATTCTAACTAGCGCCTCAAGTGTCAAAATTGTGAAGCTGTCTAAGAACGACACTTTGATATGGCAGTTTTCGATACAATTTACGTCACGGAAAAATTTATTAATTAAATATAAATCGGATTTATGTGGTTTCTTGCTGGACGAGACAATAATTATGTTGTCAATAGTCAATGTTATTAAAGCGTCTGCAGGATACACAAAACCAATGCGTTCCGGAGAAATCTAGACGGTACTGCTATGGATATGGAAGGAAATTTTCTTTGAAATATTGAGATTGACATTAAAGGAAGATGAACTTAGAGAAATGAATGCAATTCCTGTTTTAGATAAAAATAAAAAATACTCAGCATTATATTCAAATGCAATTAAGTAGGTATGTTATTGTCAGATATTACAGAATGTGATTACTTAGTTTATTCTGAAATAGGAAAAGATTTAGCGATAAGAGTTTCATATGACGAAAATCATATTTTGGAAATTTGTTTGTCTTGTATATTTTGAAAAAATTCTAATTAATTAACAAGTATGGATCTTTTGTTTAAAATTTTAATAAAAATAAATACAGCTGTGTGTACTAAATTATTTATTGATTGTAAAAAATTATTAGCACTCTTACAATACCCTTCAGATTCATAAGCTCCCTTGTCACGCTTTTATAATTTTACAGAACTACATAAATCAATGTGAATAATTGGTGGACCCAAATTTGTAAGACCACCAACTTAAAAATATCATCAAAATAAGGAGCCAATCCAAAAAAAGAGAAATCGGCTTGCCTATTCATTTTTTCTTCATTATTTTGTCTTTTTGGAAACAAATGAAAACTTATTCCCGAATCTCCTTAAGTACTTACTACATTGAGGAACGCAACAATATTTCGTAAAGGTTTGTGTATGTAATCGTGATCCATCTGATTATGTCTAAACTTAACCTCAATTATAAAGCAAAGTGTCGTTCTTAGACAACTTCTAAATTTCGCCGCTAGAGGCGCGCGGATAATCTTTGCATCGGCAATAAAGTCCATTTTAAACCCCCTGCTTTTTCTTTGGTAGTAATAAGAACTACATGGAAGGCCCGAGCGGCGTTAAAAATATCGCACTGGACAGCTGGCTCTCGGTAATAGAGAGTAGCTGACTAATCCTATGAGTCGATTGACAGAAAAGAAGGAGAATCAAAACATTTTCACAAACATAGTATTAGATAAAGGGGGTGTTACTACGTTAAAGACACAATAGGGATGATGACTGACTAAAAAAAATATGATTCTGTTTAGTCCGTCAGTTAGATTATCGAAAAATATTGGATACGTGTTTTTGTTTTATCAAATTAATAAAAATTGACGTGACGTGAGTTAAAACGTGTCTAAGGTCATGAGTGGGGGCTTGTGACGTTACATTTGAGTAAAAATGTATTCAAATGTGACGTTTCACGAGTTTTCGACGCACTGTATCGTCTTAATTTATGGTTTACGTGAAAAATTAAAAAATATGTGTCCAATATTTTTTTGGAAATCTTTCTGACGGACTAATAAGATTTTTTTTTGGTCATCTACCCTATTATTATATTTTGGTTTCCAGAAGTAGCAGTCCTACTGTTGCAGTTTCTAAGTCTTCTAAAAGAGGGGCAACATGATGAACTTCGAGCTAGACTTGATGCAATGCCCAAGTGCCAGAAATGGCTGAGCCAGCCCATACATGAATCAGTACCACCACAAGTAAGTTTAGCCAAGTGTCTGAAGTCAAAAGTAAAATAAATGTAAAAGGACAGTCAAATAAAAAATTACCAGCCTCGACTGCAGAGGGCCTGGGTCGGGCAAAGTGTTATTGGGTTTTCCATCAGGAAATTCTCTGTAGCAGTAGGCTCACCCCCTACTATGTGGGACTTAAACTTATCTGAAGAAATGTGGGTGTTGGTGTACTATTTGGTACACCTCTGCCAAACCTTTCGGGGATTACAGGCGTGTTGTTATGTATGTATAGTATTACCAGCCAAAATCAAAGTGATCACTGTCAATAAATCTTAACCTTTATTAAAGGATCTCAAGTGTAGTTACATAAATGGAGTGTTCACATACATAAGAAAATATGTCATACTATGATCTCATCTTTCACACTAGTCAAACAAAAAAATCGGAACCGTTATGAAATTCATGGCAGCAAGATTCAAGATTCTTTATTTGCATGAAATATGGTATGGTACATGATGATCTTAAGAATAAAAGGTTTCACACATTTCGCTGACTTCTTTCAGCATGCAAACTTAAAAATTCACATTATTTAACTGATTTTATCCCTAAGTTACTCATTTACTATTTCTTTTTTTCAGTGCCATGGGAACCCTGATGACGACTCAACAGACAGTAGCGCTGAAGAGGATGAGGGTCCTAACAACAACATGAATGGAGCGGCAGCGTCATCATCAAACAGACGCCAAGATCCAGAACCAATGGACGAGGATGGAGACCCTGGGTGGACAGTAGTGCGGTCGAGGCGAAGGAATTAAACAATACTTTTAATTTATAGTCAAATGTTGTTCAAGTTTGAGCTGCTTTTATTGTTATAAACATATCTGTTAGCTTGATAGTCTAGTTAGTTAATTTGTCTGTGCAAACCGATGGGGACTTGTAATTTTCATTTATTGACCAAATGTCAGCTGTATGCAAAAGGAATTAAGCTGAATTTTTAACTGTTTTAAAAAAGCCTTCCCATTGGTTTGCGCACACTATTAAGATTGAAGTAAACGTAGTCTTCATCGTAGTCACTTATTAATAGACAACAGTACCAATTTAAGCCTTCTTACACATTAAGCATTTTTTACCTCCCAAGTTATAGAAAGTGCACATGTGAGCAAAAAAAAGATTATGAGCAGCTCAAATATGAAATGAATATAGTCATAGTATGATGACAATGTTTTAAATCATAGAGGGTTGATTCGGTTTAAGATAATATGATTTTTTACGTGATATTATTATTTGAAGTAAGTTGTATTTTATCATAAGTATATTTCAATAACTAGAATAAAAAATATCAGTAAAACAACTACATATTTCTATCGTTTCGTTTTGCGTACTGTTTTAGGTACTAGTACAGATACTTGCAAATATCTAGCAAACCTGTAGGGCCCTGATGTTTGAATGTATCGTCGATCATGTTACTGCACTAGGCAACTGCGTTCGCACTGGTGACACATTCACTTAAAAACATGTGATATAATTGAAGATTTCAAGTAAGAGAAGAGAGAAATAGAAAGTTTAACATGTTTTCATGTGGTTACTTAACCAGAGAAAACACACAGTAATAAGGTTAAACCCCAATAGATCTACTATTTATTATCAGGCAAAGGAAATACATATCCTGCGTTTCACAGACTACCTGTTCTTGCAATACTAACAAGAGTTTTGGTAGCCTACTTATAAATATTTCCATTGACTTTTAAACGTATTTCATTTTATTACAATAGTAATTTTGGTAATACTACTCTAATACTTGCAAAGTAATATGAAGTTTGTAGCTTTATTTACATCAAAGTAGCAGAAAGCCGGGTCCACATTGAACTGAGGCGGGCCCCGAAAAGCAGCTTGGTCGGTCTGTACCTGGCTAATGAGAATGTTTTATTTCCCACACGCCTCATAAATATGGTGGAATCCATTTTGCGCACTCCATTAGTTGTCTACTCTGTGGTGTGCACTTATATTTGTTAAATGTTATTTAAATAACGTGGGAATACCTTTGTAGGTAGAATGTATGAATGGTGTGTTGTACCAACACTGTATTTATATTTTAACTAATAAATATGTGTATATAAATGTTGATCTCTTTGTTTTATTCTAGCAATGACGGATGACTTTTTTATTACTTTCCAAAAAAAAAATGGGTATATTAGGTGAACGGAGTAGAAGCTTATGGCATACCTAGTCTTGTTTTTCTTTTTTTGCACAGCATAGAAAAAAGTTAAACTTTTCACATTAGAACAAAGAAATTTTGAAAAAAAAAAACTAATATCAAATCATACACATCATCATCATTATCGATTCATCTGATTTGATGAATTTAGATTTTTTTGAATTTATTTTTCGAAAAAAAAAAAAAACTAAGTATGCCATTCGCTTCTACTCCGTTCACTTAGTATACCCATATTTTTGGAAAGTGACAAAAATTTCATCATGTAGGTATAGGTACGTACTTAGTATGGTCATGTTATTTTTCAACGATAAGCGTCACGTACAAAATCTCTTATCCTAGCTCTTTATCTCATCAATAGCTTGACATTTATATGCTGTGACCTTTAATTAAAGGTTCAAAAATGCGCCCAAGTTGTTTCATCGATAGATAGCTTCTTTGATGACATGTCGGTGAATCCAATTAATCCTTGTTGGATTCAATTCCCACCATGCGGAAAAATCCTCGCCCACTTACAAATAAAAATGTGCTTTGAAGCATCTTCAAGTATGTACGCGCGAGGCTTATTGTAGTCTTTGGCTTTGCGTTGAATTTTATACTTATGGGCTGACGGCGATATAGTCCTTTATTCAGTGACATCAAAACTGAAGTGTAAATAACTAAGGCGGCGGCGTGATAGTTGAGACCAATATATTATCTAATCTGCATTTATTCAGTAAAAGAAGTGACAGACACCACTACTATATTACTAGAAATAGGGACTAACTAGTTCAGCCAGGTAAATTTATCTTTCATGGGGTACTGTTTAAAATGATACAATAAAATACCTCCCTACATTCTACAACTGAACGAGACTAAATTTAAATCATAATAGAAGTTAGGGGATTACATTGATGATAAAAATGCTTGGCTCAATGCTGGTCCTGCTCCGAATCCATAGGGGAAAACTAATTGGCCAAATTATTGTGCTAGCTGCAGAAGATTGTAAAAGTATCCTTGCTTTGTATAGATTCCATCTCCTAGTGCACATGTGTGAGTACCATGCACTGTAAAGCTACCATTTGCATATAATAAATTAGCATAGGTTAAGGAAAAAACTTAGGAAAAAATTATATTAAATAAAGCTAGATTACCACTGACTGACATAATTGTTCTCCCAGATGGTGGATGGGGAGGTGGGTATGTTTTGACAGATTCGTAAACAAGTAACTCCCGCGAGTATGGGAAAAGTGCCAAACCTCCTTTTTACCCCCCTTCCTCCCCCCCCCCTACCGTATCTCGGAAACAAAGAGACTTGGAACATTTTTTTTTTCAGATTCGTATAGAGGAGGCTCGGAAAAGTAAAAACCGAGTGGGTGAAGCGTAACTCAGGGGCGACGACAAGCAAACTTTAGGGTAATGTTTTTTTAATGGGAAAAGTTCTTGTAGGTACCTACCTACAAGAACTTTTCCCATTAGGTAGGTAGGTAGGTGGTAGGTAGTAGGTAGATAGTAGGTAGGTAGTAGGTAGGTAGGTAGTAGGTAAGTAGTAGGTAGGTAGGAACACAAAACCCGCGAGCTGCGCGCAGCTCGCGCACAACGCAAATACTAGTCGATTAATATAAAATTAGATTATTTTTTAAAGAATAATCGATTATACAGGGTGTACAAGACCTCATCACGAAGCCGTCAACCAAGCATTCTGTACATCAAACTAAGTAACTTTACGCAAAAAATATTGCTGGGAAACGACTTTTTTTTTGGAGTGAAAAATCATGTTTTGTGGTAGAACTCAATGTCACGCACTCAAAACATTGTACTGATGGATAGATTGAATAGTACGGGGGTCGTGGAGGTGTTTAAAGTAAAAATCTTACATTAAAATTTGTATATAAAAAAAGTTGGAGCTTTGACACCCCAATATCTCCGTACTAGAAGGTTCCCAGGTATGATGTAGAACAAAAAAATGAGCGCAATGACGAGGAGAACAAATGCCTTTCGGTTTCGTTAAGAGGTGTTTTACACCTTTTAAATAATCGATTTTTTTGCTAAGAACAACAAAAGATTATATAATAATCGTTTTTGTATGCAGAATGTCACATCCCTGCAGGTTCAGCTCCCGGGCGCTAAATGACAATTTATCCAACATAAAAATCTGACTAGTATTATCTGTGCTAAAAATGTGAAAATTACGTGTTATGTTCCAATTTGTATAGAAACTTTAAAAGAATTCAATCTCGTAAATCGTGAGCGTCCGCGTATTGAAAATTTGTAAAAAGCTTTTCTATTTATGTGTACTATCTACAAAAGAAAATATGAACTGCGAAATCTGTGTCCAGTAATGGAAATTTTATCCATGAACGTGGACGGAACAAAAGCAGTAGGTAGGTTAGATTCTATGTTACTGTTAGTCAATGTCAATTTCTTCAATTAGTTACAAAAATTAACTTAAATAAGTTTCTAAACAACTAATCTTTGTACGCACCTGCCCTCTATCGTTCTTTGCATTCGTCCCGTACGTGTGGTAGGAGCATGGAGGTAGGATAGGAGCTAGACGCATTCATTCATTCATTTCATTCATTTATTGCATCAAATATGGTAGGTACATGAAGTTTTTATATAAAATATTTAGTAACACACATTTGGCCAATATATAGCATGCAATAGTACAGGTTTTTACAGTTAAGATAATAATTACTAGGTAACTACATTTTTTTTTTAGTTTAAGTCCACATAATATAAAATTTACAGGGACATTTTTGAAAGAACTCATCTATCGAATAAAAACACTCTTCTAATAACCACTTCCGCAACGCAACACAAAACTTATTGAAGGGTAGTTGAGTAATTGACATACATTCAGTCAAAAAAGTATCGGGAATGGATGATTTGTTTATGGTTCCAAATTCAAATTTTTGTTTTTTTTGTAGTTGTTAGATTGGCACAACTGTTTTCCATTTTGGCGCGGAGTTTGAGTTGCATCTGTTATTTATATTAAATACAGTGCTGGTTTTAGTAATATCATATTATATAGTGTGTATTGCGAATTTCATAATGGACAAAAATATCGAACAAAGAGTTTGTCTTAAATTTTGCATCGCCAATGGAATTTCGTGTTCGGAGTCACTGAAAATGTTACAGAAGGCTTACGGTGAATCGACTTTATCAAAAACTCGTGCTTATGAGTGGTTCAAAGCGTTCAAAAGCGGTCGAGATGTGATGGAAGATTTGCCTCGCTCTGGTAGGCCGTCAACGTCTGCAACTGAAGTTAACATCGCAAAAGTGAAGAAAATAGTGACTGAAAATCCCCATTCAACTCTGAGAGAGATAGCCGCCGAACTTTCTGTATCTCACGAGTCGATCCGTACCATTTTAACTAATCATTTGGGTATGAAACATGTTGCTGCTCGGCTAGTCCCAAAAGATCTGAATTTTCTCCAAAAACTCAATCGCATGAAAGTCGCTGAGGACATGCTAGAACGAGTCAGTTCGGACCCAACATTCATGAAACGCATTGTTACTGGTGACGAGACGTGGGTTTACGAGTTTGACATGCAACAAGCATGCAGCAAGCATGTTTGCATGTCAACAAGCTTCGGAGTGGCGCCTTCCAACTGAACCGAAACCACGCCAAAGTCGATCAAAAGTCAAAGTCATGTTGACTGTTTTCTTTGACTATCGCGGTGTTGTGCACTGTGAATTCTTACCGGAAGGTCTAACGTTATGCGGCGTTTAAGAGAGCAAATTCGACGAAAAAGGCCAGATTTGTGGAAAGAAAATTCTTGGATTTTGCACCACGACAATGCGCCTTCGCACAAGGCTATCATTGTGAACGAATTTTTGACCAAACACTCAACAAATACCATCCAGCAACCACCATATTCACCAGATAGGGCTCCTGCTTACTTTTTTCTTTTTCCTAAACTCAAATTACCACTTCGTGGCACCCGTTTTCAATCGATAGAAGACATAAAGGAGAATTCGCGGCGAGAACTGAACTCAATTCCGGAAGCAGCGTTTAAAAAATGTTTTGATGAATGGATTATTTGTTGGCGCAAGTGTATCGTTTTTAGAGGAGCATACTTTGAAGGTGATAAAATAAATTTGGATGAATAACAGACATTTTGTGTATTATTGATCTTTTCCCGGTACTTTCTTGACAGAGTAGTATGTAAAGCATTATAAATTAGGGGAGCCATATAAACGCAGCTCCGACGAAAAAGTTCTAGCTTTGGAACAGGCATTTCAAAATCGAAATGTGTAGGTTTCCTTTTATTTGTGTTATCATTCCGTTCAAATAGTTCAGGATTGGACCTCACAAACCTGGCAACTTCGTAAATATAAATGCATGGGACCGTCATCGTCAGTAGATTGTGCGACTTGAATATAGGCCAGCATGAGTCAGACCACTGCTTTTTGAATTCGTCGACGCGTTGCTTCCCAATACAATATAAAGGATCATTATACGTATAAAGTGAAGTGAATATCATAGATACGTGTTTTAATTAATCCCACAACCTAATATATTAAAAGGTTGTCAATGTTCTGTACCACAGGGGTGTTAGTTCCCCGTCTATAAAGATGCTCTGTGGGTGTGAGTTTATGTACACACATCAAACTCAAACTCAAACTCAAACTCAAAGCATTTATTTCAATTAGACCATTACGGCACTTTTGAATGTCAAAAATACAAAAAAGAAAATCAAAGCTACAGTCCCAGTCACAAGGCATAATAACTTGAGAAAGTACTGTAGTTGCCCATTCCCTAGCGTAGATCTCTATGGAGAAGAACGGGCAAGAAACTCCATGGACACTCTTTTAAAATCAAAATATTGTTACAAAATCTTAGTTACATCATTAATTTTGAGATTATAGATATAAATGTGAGAACGATGTAGAAAGACGTGCACACTAAGAGCGTCCAGAGTAAAAGATTAGATCAACAATTTACGAATAAAGTAATTAAAATGAACCTTGGCAGCTAAGAGATGACCAGTCCCAACTGACAGCGCCCGTTCACAAACATGACGTATGTACCGGCGCCATTCAACTCAACCATATTGAAGGGAACTAAATGACCCGACACACCCGCCACCATCAGCGAGACATTTAAGTGAGCATGACATTCTCTCCGCCACCAAGGCATATTCAAGTCAATGAGAGATAAATAAATGTAAATGGTGGCTGAACAGTACAAAGTACTCACACATGTGCTATGCAATTATATAATACTAAGAACTGGAATCTATATAATGCAAGTATATTTTTACAATCTTCTGCAGCTTCCACAATACATGAATATGGGAATCAATTCTTCATCTTCTTCTTTACGTGTCGATGGACTCAAATAATGCCCGACCCGAACAATCAATAAATTTGCCCCCCCCCCTATGGTTGTGGAGCAGGACCAGCATTTAGCCAAGCATTTTTATCATCAATGTAATCCCCCAACTTATAATATGCTTGCCTACATAGTGTGCGTTTTATACAAGATTTAAATTTCGTCTCGTTCAGTTGAAGAATGTGGGGAGGTATTTTATTGTAACATTTCAAACAGTACCCCATGAAAGATGAATCTACTTTAGCAAGCCTGAAACCTGGCTGAACTAGTTGGTCCCTATTTCTAGTGTTATAGTGGTGTCTGTCACCTCTTCTACTGAAAAAATGCCGATTTTTCCTAACGTACATGATGTTTTCATAGCTGTATTGACAAGGTACTGTCATGATATTAATTTCCTAAAACAGTTCTCTTAGAGAATCGCGTCTACGTAATTCATAAATGGCTCTGATGGCTCTTTTCTGCAGAATAAATATAGACTCGATGTCTGCAGCCCGTCCCCATAGTAAAATACCGTATGACATAATACTATGAAAATAACTAAAATAGACTAGCCTCGCGGTATCAATATCAGTAAATTGACGGATTTTTCTAACAGCATATGCTGCTGAGCTCAGCCGTCCTGCAAGAGATGTTAAATGAGGACCCCATTGTAACCTTGAATCGAGCGTGATTCCCAAGAAAACCGTTTTATCAACAAATTCTAGTTTCTCTTGATTCAATATTATGTCAAATATATTACAATACATATATATACAATTATGTCAAATATCAAAAATATTTGTTATCACTAAGATCTATAGTTAGGCTGATATAATTTTTAAATTGAACTTTATCAATAAAAAATCTCTTTTGTGTGTTTTTTATAGAAATACTCTGTTTGAAATTTAAAAAATAAAACATTTTCTTTTATTTTTTTATGAAGTAACAAAAAGGATTTCGATTTTTCATAGTGATCGCAAACTTTTTTTGATGTGTGTAAGGATGCACGTTGATAACTTCGAACTGAAAAAAACTATATCGATAGGTTTAGGGCCCAATCTGACTTATTGAAGTCAAGCTATCTTCATCATCATCATCACTAGGTACCGTATTTTCGGCGCGTACAAGCTCGTTTTTGGAAGCGCGTGTAGGCGCGTATCTATTCTCGCGCCTATTGTTTCACGCGTGACTCGTACGATACGAGCGTTGACGCGCTTACAAGCGAAATACGCGCGCGCCCAGCCTATGCGATCACGCCGGTATACGCGGGTCCGGGTTTATTGAAGTGCAAAATGTGGCTGCGACTGCGAGAGCGTAAGAGCTTAAACGCTCGTTCCATCAAAGAGTTATGCACTTATGCAGTAGTATATCGTTCCATCATAGACCTCATCCATCGCTTTCCATCAGTTGTGATCAAGGCCAAGAGCAGGCCCATTTGTAATAAATACCTACATAAACTTACACAAAAATAAAATAGTACCTATACCTACAAATAAATTATTACTTAATTTGTCTGAAACCACTAAGCATTGTTTAGAAGTACCTACCTAATGTAGCTACGCCAGCGCTATTAATTTCACACTTACCGACCTTCTCCTTTACCGTTGATATAGCTCCGGATATTTCTTCTTGCCAAGCAACTTACGTTTGTCCACAAACTACACTCGGTAATGTTCCCTTCAAATTTTAGTTATAACCGAGACTTTTTGTTCGGTCAACATGGCGTTTTTTGCGATAGTAATTTTATTCTATTAAATTGTCGTAGCTCTATTTTGTTTGGCAGTCTACCAGGTACAAAGACACTGCAGACCCACCGTACCCCTGGCCGTACCCCTGGTGGTACAGCGGGTTTTTTAAAGTTAATCGATACCACCAGGTAAGACCGCTTGAAAATTTGGTCGAGCTACGCAGGCAATAATGCTCGATAGAAACTTGATAGAAATCATGAATCAGAAACAAGTTCCCATTTAAATATTTATTTTAAGCCAGGCTCATGAACGCATTTAATGTCAAGTGGCTGTGCAGTGTGCTACTGTCAGTGTCACCACTGTCAGTGTCATCACTCACCACTGACTGTCAGTGCCACTTGAGGCTTGCGTAGAAGTCGCGAATGTGTATTAATCTGAAAATAAATTCACATTTACGGGAATTTTCTACACGTATAGTGAATTAAATGATTTAGACGAAAAAACAAACAAAGCCATGCCGCTCACGGCAAGACAAAGGAGTATACACAATAAGAATGGTGCCAAAAGGGCCACAAGTTTTAGCAAAGGGAAGCGGAAAGCGAACGAAGGGTATGTAATCAAAGCTCATTTACTATTAATATACACGCTTTTATTAATGTCTATTATTAAATTCTAAACTTGCTTTCCGTTTTGTTGTCTAAAAACACTTGGCATCATTTATAGGTTATAATATTTTTTTATTTTGGCTCATCAATGCTCTAATTTGTTGCTGGTACTACAGTTTGGCGCTTATCCAGACGTTTCCGTACTCAAACAAAGGTAAAAACAGTCCGCTGACGTTAATTAAGCATGATGCTATACATACTAACAAACTATTTTTGAGTTGAGTGTTATTTTTTTTTCGTAAATGCTATGCCATTGTCAATCTAATATAGTGCCTCTAATCTAATATTGGGTCAGTTTCTTTATCAATCGGCAACAATTAATAGCGATTATTAGAATCTTGTATAAAAAAAGCAAAGGAATCTGAAATTTTTTGTCATGTAACATTGTTTACTTGAGGAACTCCTGTTGAAGTCCTGAAGTTGCTGTCTTATTGTCTTGTGTGTTTCATACTGTATGGGATTCCAAATACAAACAAACTATATTCTTATTTAAAATTGTTCTTTTGGGGGAAGTAAAGAATTAAGTTTAGGAGGAGTTTACCTCATAGGTGTCCTTAATGTGTGGAATTTTCATTTCATGGGTGTATGTCATTGATGCTTATGTACCCAGTACCCTGTCATTACCATTGGGTATACATAATTAGAATAGAATCACACATTTCATTTAATAAGATTACTCTAAACTTTACATATGAATCAGAAAGACACAAAACAGATCCCATCAAGTAAAGTATTACAACTACAGAACTACTTCCCATATTCCACATAACTCAGTGATACACATACACATTGGGCATATCCACCTTATTGTTCTCTATCATCTCATAATTAATAAATTATATATTTTCCAGGGAGTTTCTCGTAACAAATGCACCATCTGACCTACGTAGTATAGCATACCCAGGTGGTGCGGTAGCACTTGGCTTGCTACTTGCTGCTCGCGTTGTTTCTGCGTACTGGGGACATGTCGCTGATTGTGATGAAACTTACAACTATTGGGAGCCGTTGCATTATTTAGGTAAGCCAACACTTTATTATTATAATTATGCCTACATAGTCCCACTGCAGGGCAAAGGCCTCCCTTCCCTCCTTCCACATTTCGCGATCTAGTGCGATTGTAGGCCAATCCATAGCGAAAGAATCCATCCTGCCATCAGTTAGTTTAAATAAATAATAGTAGAGGTATGTGCGTCTATACGACGTAAATATTTTGTGAGCAAATTTCTGAAATTCTGTATGGGCCTGTCTTCTGCCATGTCAATTTATCAATAGAGTTCTCTGTATCAGGGCGTCAGCTAAAACTAACGCAGGTGAATGCGGAGTATGTCTCTTTATAAATAAATTCTTAGTATAATAAGAATTTAAGAAAACCAGTCACACCCGCTCACAACGTACTGCTATTATTACAAAATACAGGCCCATTTTGTAATAATAAAAATAAAAAAACTTGGCCTCGATCACACCTGATGGAAAGCAATGGATGAGGACTATGATGGAGCGAGCGTGCCCAGAAGATGCCTGTTCATTCTTGCTTTGAAGGCAGGCGGGTTAAATGTGGGTGGGAACACAGAAATGTAATAATTGTTTCTTTTCACAACACCCTTTTTGCATATCTTGGAAACTCAGTTATCATGATCAGCCTATATCAGTCCACTGCTGGACATAGGCCTCTTCAATCCCACGCCACTTTGCTCGATTCTCGGCAACTCTCATCCAGATGCTAGCAGTCATCCTGTGGAGATTGTTGCTCCACCTTGCCTTAGGGTGCTTGCATAGAGAATGCAATTTTAAAGTAAGTACTGACTTCTCGGTATGGGTCAGTACCTATAAGTACAGGGTTTATGCATAAAGAAACAGTTAAATCTGTTCATAGTGACCATGATTTCTCCGAGTTCGTCAGTCGATGAGTGTTTTCTCCTCGAAAGTGTCCATAATAAAATAAGAAAAGGACAGTCGGTGTTTCTAATATCAACAGTAAAAGAAAGAAATATGGACCATAATATTGTGAACCTTCGAATTCAGCATCAAACGTCAGATTTTTATACAGTATTTCACACAACCGATTGTTGTACACTAATACCTAATTAAAATATAATGGAATAAAAAAAAAAACTATTTACTTACCATCATGTTTCATTTCTATACTAATTTCTTATATTTGTCAACTCGTATGTTGTCGGACGTAAAGAATAGCACCATCCCATATCTTCCCGTGGTTGTCGTAAGAGGCGACTAAGGGACTTACCAGAGAATGGGCAGCAGCGTTCTCTGTGCTTTTGTAACAACCGTACTGCGATCGCCAACCCGCCTGCCAAGCGTGGCGATTATGGCAAAACCCCCCCATAATGAATAGCGCATCACAGAAATGGCCCCTAGTGCCCGGCAGCCCATCTACCCTCGACTACGGCAGCGTTCGAGGCTACGGCGTGGCAAAGGGTGCGAAGAATCTCCGGAAGGGATCCGGCTGCCAATACCAGCGACTGGACCTGGCAACATACAACACACGCACACTCCGGACCGACGAGAAGATAACGGAACTCGAAGAGGAATTGAGCAGGCTGCGATGGAGTATTGTGGGAATATCTGAAGTCACGAGAGGACACGATAATCCTGAAATCCGGCAACCTGCTCTATTTCCAAGAGGGTGACCGGCAGTCCTAGGGTGGTGTTGGGTTTATCGTCCACAAGTCCCTTGTGAACAACGTGGTGAAGATCGAGAGTGTGTCGACCAGGGTGGCGTACCTTATACTCAGATTATCCTCAAGATATTCGCTGAAGGTCATACAGGTCTACGCCCCGACCTCGGCACACCCCGATGACGAAGTGGAGACCATATATGAGGATATTTCTAAAGCCATGCACGGTTCCAAAACTCAATTCACCGTTGTCATGGGGGACTTCAACGCGAAACTGGGCAAACGAGACGGGGATGAGCTGCAGGTGGGGCAATTTGGAGTTAGACGTCGGAATCGCCGGGGTCACCAACTGGCTAGTTTTATGGAGAAGGAGGGCCTCTATATGATGAACTCCTTGAGAAAGCGTAAGCACAGGAAGTGGACCTGGTAGAGCCCCGATGGTGCAACTAGAAATGAGATTGACTTCATCCTGTTAACCAAGAAGCAAATGTTCAATGATGTCTCGGTGATCAATGAAAACCGGGAGCGATCACCGCATGGTAAGAGGCAGATTTGACATGAATATCAAGCTTGAACGGTATCGACTGATGAAGTCTACGCTCCGTCCAGCACAGATCCAAATCCAAAACCCAGAGAGTTTTCAGCTTGAACTCCAGAACCGTTTCGAGTGCCTAGGAAGCTCAGTGGACGAATACCTATTACGTAGGCCTATTACGTATCTTTCTGATATCCAGTGACTATCAAGCTTCGGTTGTACACCGAACTTTGATGACAACAGAGAATGTCATAATATTGGTATTACGTATAGCGTATCTGAGTGGATATCACTTTTCGGTGACTAATAGCCCGGGTACGGTGTAAGTGTAACGTGTTTCACGAAAGCCCCTTCAAACTCAGTTGTTATCAATTTGTTGTCCACTATGCTTACATAATCAAAATAATATAAGTATCGATACGAACGCGTCTGTCAAAATGAGTTACGGTGACTATCAGCCACGATGACAACCAATGACGTCATATTTGATCGCGACTGGTCATACATAATACGAAACTAACCTTTTGACAGTTAATTGATGGACACTGAGCCCAGTTACTATCATTTCGAGCTGTCAACAGAGATTCGTAATAGCCCTACTGGTCTAAGTTCTTCAAGGCACGTCGTACAGATCACAACAAGAGGCTCTCCGATCACACTGTCAAGCTCATGAAGGAGTGGCGTGAGATGATCCTGCAGTCTTCAGACGAGGCGTGTATATACCCGGCAGCTCAATAGACTGATCTCTAAATCCTTGAAGTGGGACCTTCGCCGCTTTAATACCGAGCATATTAAAGACGCGATTGAGCGGAATAAAGGCTCCAAAGTATTTGCAAGAGATCTGGCTATTGGGCAGAGCCAGCTCACGAAACTGAAGACCAACAATGGTAGGATCTTATCCGCCAAACCGGAGCTTCTGAGGGAGATCGAGAGCTTCTATGGACAGTTGTACACGTCAACCAGTAAACCCGTCGTAGATCTAGCAAACGACCTAAGAGCTAGACTGACCCGACACTATACCGAAGACATCCCGGACGTCAGCCTGTATGAGATTAGGATGGCTTTGAAGCAGCTCAAAAACAACAAGGCACCGGGTGATGACGGAATTACGGCCGAACTCCTGAAGGCGGGTGGAAAACTGGTACTTAAGGCCTTTCAGAATCTGTTTAATTCCGTCATACTTGAGGGAAAAATGCCACAGGCATGGTGCAGGGGTGTGGTGGTACTGTTCTTTAAGAAGGGCGACAATGCCCGGTTGAAGAATTATAGGCCCATCTCACTTCTAAGCCATGTCTATAAGTTGTTTTCAAGAGTCATCACGAATCGTCTCGCGCGCAGGTTTGGCGATTTCAAGCCTTCCGAACAAGCCGGTTTCCGAAAAGGTTTTAGCACCGTGGACCACATACATACGCTGCGGCAGGTTATACATAACACCGAAGAGTATAACTTGCCCCTCTGTTTGGTGTTTGTGGACTACGAGAAAGCCTTCGATTCGATAGAGACCTGGGCTGTACTGCAGTCTCTCCAACGGTGCTAAATCCACTATCGGTACATCGAGGTGTTGAAGTGCAAAACTTCACCATGTCAGTCCGACTTCAGAAACTGTTCACCGCTGCACTGGAGGATGTCTTCAAGGTTCTGGACTGGAGAGGGCTAGGCATCAACGTCAATGGCGAGTACATCACTCACCTTCGGTTTGCCGACGATATAGTGGTCATGGCTGAGACCATGGAGGACCTCAATACAATGCTCGATGACTTCAGTAGAGCTTCCGGAAGAGTGGGTATTAAAATGAACATAGACAAAACCAAGATCATGTTGAATGCCCATGTCACACCCACTCCTATCAAGATCGGAGACTCTACACTCGAAGTTGTAGAAGATTATGTGTACCTGGGCTATTATATTATCTGTGACCTGGGACAAACTGTCTAGTTAGGTAGGTCTAACTTCGAGAAAGAGGTCAATCGTCGAATCCGACTTGGCTGGGCAGCGTTCGGGAAGTTGCGCGGTATCTTCTCGTCCAACTTACCGCAGTGTCTCAAGACGAAAGTCTATGACCAGTGTGTGTTGCCAGTGATTACATTTGGGACCGAAACGTGGTCGCTCACAATGGGCCTCATCAGAAGGCTTAAAGTCACTTTTGAGAGTTTCCTTGCGCGATCGAATCAGAAATGAAGACATCCGCAAGAGAACCAAGGTTACCATTAGAATTGACAAACTTAAGTGTCAGTGGGCAGGGCACATTGCTCGCAGAACAGATGGCCGATGGGGCCGAAAAGTTCTGGAGTGGCGACCGCGAACCGGAAGACGTTGCGTTGGAAGCCCTCCCACAAGGTGGACCGATGACCTGGTGAAGGTAGCGGGAATCCGCTGGATGCGAGTCGCACGGGACCGGTCAATGTGGCGTCACTTGGAGGAGGCCTATGTCCAGCAGTGGACGTCTTTCGGCTGAAATGATGATGATGATTTGTCAACTACATTTCGGTTACTGTGTAAATAGTTTATTTTGTCCCCACAATGGTGGTTTAGCAAAAACCAATGCTATTAATGCTTCGCAATCCAAATCCATTTTTATTTGGAAGAATCTTATTTTTATGACGACTGCAGAAGGGAAATGCTTAAATGCCCGTGCTGACCCGTACCAATTGTCAGTACTTTAAAAATGCATTCTTTATGTATGGATATTTTACCCGTACCTAAAGGTACTGACCCGTACCGATGAAAAATGCATTCTTTATTCAAGTACCCTCAGGACATCCCACGTTACGCTTGTTGTAAATTAAGTAAACTACATTTTCTATTATTAATTTCAGTATATGGCAGTGGTCTTCAAACATGGGAGTACAGTCCCGTGTACGCGATACGCTCCTATATGCCACTATGGCTGTTTGCGGTGCCTGCCAAGATATTGTCTTGGTTCATGACTCCGATCTCAGTGTTCTACTCTTTGAAGATGTTGCTAGCCGTGCTCTCGGCTTGCGCTGAGCTTATGTTTTACAAGTAAGGACTCATTTATTTTTAAGCGCAGATTTTGGTTTGTAAACTGATAAAGGTTATTAACTGCTACTAACAATCTGAAGTTAGATGCCTTTAATATTACATGTATTTTTGTGGATCCTTAGATTGAGGAAAAACCCAAGGAAGTGGACTTTTATTAATGGTCCATTTCCTCCTTATTACCGGCTAATCAGCGATGTAAACGACTATGAATGTGTCTCCGCATGGCAATACTTATATCGCGGCAATCATTTGTTTGGGTTTTTCCATCAGGAATTTCTCAGTAGCAGCACTAGCAGCCAGAGTCTGGATTTGTGACCGGTTGATGGTTCGAGCCTAGGCTCGCCCCCTATTACATGGGACTTAAACATAACTGGCGAAATGAATGTGTACTTGTTAAGTACATCTCTGCCTTAATATTATTTTTTTTTTTATTATTTTTTTTTATTTTATTTTTTTGACGCTGGGAAAAAATGCATTACGCATACCCTCCCATCGGGGGACGGGAGGGGTATGTGGGACTCCCCGGGCGGACCCGGTATACCCACTAAAACGACCCAGCGCATTCCCGCTTCGTCCGAGTGGCGGGGGACTGGGAAACCGGCACAGCCTTTACTTCCAGTCCTCCACCGACGATTGCAAGGCAGACCCCTCACACCCTCACGGGTGTGGAGGGTCGGGAATGACCGACGAAGGTGACGGGTGCAATGCGGGCGAAGGCACCCCCGCGCCTGTCGCCCGCCCGTCACCATGAGGAGGGAGGGCTTGACGCCTTGTCCCCCTTCTTCGTCTGAGGAGCGGCGCAGCGAGAGGATCGTCCTCCCGCGCTTGCTCCGAGAGAGGGCGGTTTGGGGAGAAATACACCCCCACCATCGCTATCTCTCCCCACGCGGCGGCCACGTATCCCGGTCCCCTCTCTAAGAGCGAGAGGGGAGGGGAGTCTGTGGAAGACCGCGCCACCAACGCCACCAAGCATGCGGTGCAGAGGATGCGATGTTCGACTGTTTCCATCAGTCGGACATCGCACCCTCCTCCGCTACCGCCGCAGGAACGGCGGTGTTAGCGGTAGCAGCAAGCGCAGGCCCGGTCGGCGCCTGCGCTTTGCCACGCTTAGAGGGAGGAATACACTTCCTCCCCTTCATTACGTGGCCTGATCGGCGGCCACTGGCGGCACACACCGCACAGTGCGGCGTGGCGGCCTTGCAGGAGGCGGCTTTGTGGCCCTCCTTGCCGCAGCGATAGCATGTGTCCGTCCTGTCTACCTTGGACGGACACAGAGGCCTGGTGTGGCCGATGCCGAAGCACCGGAAACACCGCAGAGGCTGGTCCTCGAGTGCCCGGACTGCGCCCGAGCTGAACCCGACTTGAAGCCGTCCTTTCGCAAGGACGGCTTTGGCAGCGGCGATTGGGCACTCGAGGCGGATGGTGCCCATACCACCGCGGCCGGGCCTTATGTCCCGGCCTTGGACCGCCGCGGCGCCACAGCCCCCTACCGCTGCGACCGCCGCCAAGTACAAACCTAACCTAACTTAACCCTTCTGGGATTACAAGGCGTGATGTTATGATGATTTTAAAAACCTTAGTACTCGTAGACAGAAAACACATAAAATATGAACATTTGCCCTTTCTATCTTCCAGAGCCGTATGTCACGAGTTCGGCGTCCACGTGGGCAGGGTATGGCTGGCCATGACACTTCCAGCGGCTGGCATGTTCGCTTGCAGCGCGGCCATGTTGCCTTCAGCGTGGAGCAGCGCTTTAGCCAGCGGTGCGCTCGCTTGCTGGTGGCGGCGGAGATACCCGCCTGCTATATTCTTGACGGCGGCTTCGACTTTACTTAGTAAGTAGTGTTAATTGACTGTCTTACCAAGCGGTCACCTCGTCTTACCTAGTACTTGGTCAGAGAAGGTCAAATAGGCAGTCCTTCCATCTACTAGTATACTAATATTATAAAGAGGTAAAGTTTCTGAAGTTGTAGGGGGTAATCTCTGGATCTACTGAACTGATTTTGAAAATTCTTAAGGGCCATTCATTAATTACGAAAGGATGGTTTTGGCAATTTTTGACCCCCCCCCCCCCCCTACTCCCATCTAAGGGCACGTAAGATTTTTCAAACCTCCCTCCTATTCTTTCATAAAATTTCCATTCGTTTTTTTAAATAATAATAACATTTTATTATTTTTTTTTTTTTTTAAAAGATCATTTTCACTAAAACTCCCAGTTTGACCTAAATCAAAGATTTTTAATTTTCAACAGCTAAGTTATTTCATTGCTGTCAACTACAGATTACTATTATATTATTAGATAAATATCTAGTCTTTGGAATACCATCAGTAGTCGCTGACGACGTGGGTGGTCCGCGTTATCTAAGTACTTTAAGTATTCTTACGCGTAAATATTACGTAAGAATGGGTTTGACCCCCCCTCCCTCCCAAAGTAAGAGTATGTAGAGATTTTTCGGGACCCTTACGTAATTAATTGAATGGCCCCTTATACCAATAGAATAAGCCAAGTTATATAGTAAAATACAGCTGAATCCGGTTAGACTAGACGCTGACCCCAACATAGTTGGGAAAGAACTATAGAGAATTATCTCTATAGTTCTTTCCCAACTATGTTGGGGTCAATAGTATCAACTGAATGTCTGTAGCAGTCGTAACTAGATTAAAGTCTTTGTAGAAACTATAATAACAGGTTTGTTTGATTGATATAAATATTAATTTTTAACTTGTTAAAAAAAACATGTTTTTGTGCCGTGCGATGAGTTAGAGACGTTAGAGTACATACATGTAGCTTTTAATAAAACTTATCATAATAGGCGAGACGACAAAAAAATCTATTCTATTCCGTATTTCCGTAATCTATTCCGTCAGTTAGATTATCAAAAAATATTTGACCCGTGTTTTTTCTTTTGTTACGTAAACCAAAATTGACGAAGATATGGCGCTTTTAAAATTCTCAATTCGTCACGCCTAGGTATAATTTTTAGCTAGTTCTGACGTCACGAGCCCCCACTCCCGAGTTTTGATGCGTTTTATATTTGTCAATATTCATTGATTTACTAAAACAAAAAAACGTGTCCATAAATTTCCAATACTCTAACTGACGGACTAAATAGATTTGCAATTTTATGATACTGTCTTCATGCCTATTGCTAGCTGTTGTCTTATTCCATGTCCGTTTTAAAGGATTTTTTGAAACATTTAAAAACAAATCCTTTAATACGGACATGGTTATCCGGTATCCGGCCGGATAATAAAATTTGGGCCGGATAGGCCGGATACCGAATAGTTACCGGCTACATAACGTCACGGCATACAAGTCGGTTTTACTGCATCTATAGATGGTTCACATCGAAAATACACACTTTCGAAATGTGTTACGAAAACTAAGTCAATCGCAATTCGCAACATCTAAACTTATGTTAACATAACATGTTATAATAAAAAATTTCGTGTATATAAAAAAAAATACTATAGTTTAAAAAAGACACTCTAGGTTGACTTCATTTTATTCTTCAGCAAACCCTTTCATTTGATAGGGTATCATAGATATGCATAAAAATAATTAGCCCGCCATCTTTGTGAGTCCGCCATATTGGATTTAAAAAGACGTCACTAAGCTGCATTGTCATCAAAACTTAACATGTAAACAAAATTTCAGCTCAATCGGAAACCGGGAAGTGGGTCAAATTTAATTTCTAAGATTTTTTACGTAGTTAGAAGTTAATAACTGAGGTTTCCTTTCCCCACAGGCTGGCCCTTCACAGCACTCCTGGGCATACCAATCGCAATCGACATGATATTAATGAAGAAACAGTATGTCGACTTCATGAAATGGTCCCTAATATCCCTGGTCATCATACTGGTACCTACAGTGGTGGTAGATTCCTGGCATTACGGCAGACTGGTTGTCGCGCCGTGGAACATCGTCGCCTATAATATCTTTACGGAACATGGACCAGATTTGTATGGAGTTGAGCCCTGGACGTATTATTTCGTGAATGGGTTCCTGAATTTTAATATTGTGTGGGTGAGTTTGTAACTTTAAACTATAGAAGCAGAAAAAAAATTGTTTCGTAACTGCTGTCTAGAAAACATTTCTAAGCTTCGATAATTTTGTACACGCAACAGATAAAAGTGTAGTTTTAAGTGTCGTGGCTTGTGTATTTAAATAGAGGTGTTCAAATATAGGACGACACGATTACTGTCGTCCACGAATTTTGCCAACTAAAAACCAACGATAAATTAATCGTCACTACATTGTGGGAACGTGGCCTTACTGGAGCGAGCGATATGACGTTGACTTATCCGTCATATTATTACAAACTCAAAAGTCAAATAATTTCATTAGATTGCCTTATTGTTTTCGTGGTCATAATCGATAAGTTGTAGATTGGATTCCCAAGCCGGGTTAATTGCTGTTGGGTTTTTCCGTGTAAGCCCGGAATTGACATTTGTGCCCGGTTAAGGGTAATAAACCAGCCCCCTATTACATGGGTGTGTGGGTGTACTATAAGAACACATCATCATAGCGGGGATTGCAGGTTTGTTATTATGAACTGTTCTCATAGTACACCCTAACCCTTTTGGGAATATAAGTGTGTGTGTGTGTGTGTATAGAATAGAATAGCCTTTATTAACAATCTTATAATCTAGTTACACATATTTATTACTTATAAGAAAATAAATTATTCTTCAGACATCGGTTTCCGTAGGTTGTTTTGCCGTAGCATAGGCCTCCCCCATATTCTTCCACGTTTCACGATCTTGGGTTTGCCTCTTCCACATTGACCCCGCTGTCGCTTTGAGATCGTCGTCCCACCTTCGTGTCGGGCGTCCTCTGTTCCTTTTTCCTTCTCTTGGGTACCACTCAGCTACAAATTTAGCCAATTTCTCCTTTTTTTCTGCCCATTTCCATTTCAGCCTTTTTATCTTGCGTGATACGGCCTCTATTTTTGTTTTCCCTCTAATGTGTTTAAGGCTTAATTTGGCCTTTCTCTTAACATTAAGCAGTGTGTGTATAATATGTTTTAATTGTCAATATTTTGAGTCAAAGAACCACGATTTTTTTCTCTATACGTATTCTAAAAACTTGGTTTCCCATTGTAGGTGCTAGCCCTCTCCTGCCCGCTATTCCTGGGAGCCTGCACGGCGATGACGTCACGCTCTACTGCGCGCGCGCCGTTCTGCGCGCCGTACTGGTTGGATCTGATGCCGCTAGTACTGTGGCTAGCCGTGTTCATGTTACAGCCGCATAAGGAAGAGAGGTACATATTTGTTTGTTTATTCCGTTCGGGTCGGCAGTATTCGTTAATCAGCAAAGCCGACCCGAAGCACGCATTCGGCTTTGTATTACATTCGATATTGCACTTTTGTAGGAAACAGCTGTTTTTAGGGTTTCGTAGCTCAAAAGGTAAAAAAGGAACCCTTATAAGATCACTTTCTTGTCCGTCTGTCACCATCGATTTTCTCAGGAACGGGTGGATCTAGCAAGTTGAAATTTATACCAGATACTGAGTCCCTATTAGGTGTATAAAAAACAATGTCCTGAATCAACACGATAAAAAGATATGGACAAATTTAGATTTTCGCGAAAACTTGTAAGTACCAAAATTTACCTTAATTTTCAACTTTTTAATTTTTCTTTACTCTTAATGTAACATTTTGCTTTAACCAAAATTGATAATTCTAGGTCAACCGGAAGTATCCTATGGATTTTTGGTCGAAAACCTATATGACAGTCTTACACTTACATTTAAAGGGAACAATCTGAAAACCGTAATTATGTAGTTTAATAACAAAAAAACAACGATTTTTGAATAGACTCGGTGGGACTTTGTAATAAAAGTAGTGGACTGTATTAGAATAGATGTAATACCACAACTAACATTAATAATCAACTTATGAAGACCGTACAAAGAAATGCCCGGAGTGGCCGACGTCTGTGAGCTCAGTGAGTGGAAGGGCGCGCAGCGGCGCTCGCGTAGCCGGGTTCGGTACGCCGCGCCCCACGCCCTCCCCGCGGTTGTCCACGCATATGTGAGGCGCCGACATATTCCCCGGGTTGAAGAGAAGTCTTCAATCTTCGACTGGTAGGGGGCAGATGCAGTTGAAAGCACGGCGAATGGTGCCCCGCTTCGTCTTCATCTCAGCCACTCTCGTAACCCCGTCTACGCCGGGATAGGTCTTCGTGACCCGACCCAGGGACCAGAGCAGGGGTGGCGTCGTCTTGTCCTTGATCAGGACTAATGACCCCGGCTTCACTTCACCTCTGGAATCAAACCACTTCGATTTCGCCTGCAGCAGAGAGGTATATTCATTATGAAATCGTCCCCAGAAATGTTGCCTGATGAGCTGAATCCGCTTCCAACGATCCAGCCGCGTGATGTTGGCTTCAGTCAACTGAGGATATGGTACTGATAAGAATGGCCGTCCAATTAGGAAGTGAAAGGGAGTAAGAGCCGAAAAATCGTTAGGGTCAGAAGAAAGAGGAGTAAGAGGGCGTGAATTCAGCACCGCCTCTATGTGAGTAAGACAGGTAGCCATCTCCTCGAAAGTGAAGTGGGTAAGATGTAGTAGTCGTTTTAAATGATGCTTGCATGATTTTACAGCAGCTTCAGCCAATGAATTAAAATGAGGGCTATAAGCAGGCGTGAAAATGAATTCAATGCCTTCCTGCGCCATTTCAGATGCAACATTTGATGATTGCAAGAGCCTACACATCTCATTTGATGCGCCTACGAAGTTAGTCCCGTTATCGGACGTGATGCTTCGAGGCTTGCCACGACGCGCCACGAAACGATTTAAAGCGGCCATGTAGGCCTCAGTAGTGAGGTCAGTGACGAGCTCCAAATGTATGGCTTTTACTGCCGAGCAAACAAAGATGCACATGTAGGATTTTGTAAGTTTGCATCCTCGGCCTTTACGATTGGCCACCAATACTGGCCCAGCATAGTCAACGTAACAATTCAAAAAAGGAAACTCAAGATTTGTTCTTGAACTCGGTAGTTGTCCCATTATAGGCTGTACGTTCTGAGCCTTGTGTCTGAAACATTTAAGACATTTATTCACGACAAACCTAGACAAGTTTCTGCCACCTAGAGGCCAATAAGTTTGTCGTATGTGAGACAATAACAACTGTGGACCAGCGTGCACAAGCTTTAAATGTTGCATTTGAAATATAAGTTTTGTAAGTACGTGCTTACTGCATAAAACAAAAGGATGTTTTACCTTAAAATCGTAGGGGGAGTTATCGAGCCTCCCGCCCACGCGGATGATGTTATGATTGTCAATGAACGGTGTCAGAGGAAGCAATCTACTTTTGCGTGGTAATTTTTGTCCAGACTTTAACAAATTATACTCTTCAGGAAACATTTCAAGCTGTTAATGGTGTATAATTAAATTTAATGAATTTTCAAGTTCTGTTATTGAAAAATTACCTTGCAATTTACTTTTATTTTTTACGTTGTAAATAAAACGTTGTACATATGTAAATATATTTTGTTTTTTGGTTAGGCTAGAATACTTTACTAATAAATCATGAATGATTGATGAATGAAAGGTAAGGTCTGAATGATTACTACTGAATGAATGATTGTTGCTATCACCACTAATTAAATGAGTCACTACTTCCGGCAGACTATCCTTCCCGGTGTTTGGCATGCTGGGCCACTCATTTTCACTATGCTGTAAAAATGAGGGTCCAGACCACCACAGAGGTTCTTTTATGAGAACGTCAGCCCTCTGACCGCGGGAAACAAGATCCGCCGGGTTGTCCTTCGACGGTACGTAGCTCCAAGTATGACCACATGTACTTTCCTGTATTTCGTTGACTCTGTGTCTGACGAAAGGCTTTAATTGGTTTGAAGGAGTAGAGAGCCAACCTAGGACTATGGTTGAATCACACCAGAATCTACATTTATGAATGGGCATTGTAAGTGATTCCTGAACCTTAGTACACAGCCTTGCACCCAACAAAGCTCCACAAAGTTCAAGCCTCGGTATCGTCGTTGGTTTGATGGGCGCTACACGATTTCTAGAGACTAGAAGTTGTACGCCTATGGATCCGCTGCCATTACAAGACCGAATGTACACACAAGCGCCATACGCCCTCTCGGACGCGTCGGTAAAGACGTGTACTTCATGCGTAATAGAGTCTTCACGCAAAACCCAACGAGGAATTTTTAATTTGTTTAACGCTGTTATTGTGCCTTCAAATGTAGACCAAAGATTTTTGATTTCAAGCGATACTTCGTCATCCCAGTCATATTTATCTAGCCAAAGACGCTGCATGATCATCTTTGCTTCGACGACGCACGGACCCACGAGGCCTAGTGGGTCAAAGATCATACTGATGACAGAAAGGACATGACGTTTGGTGACTTTAGTAGTGGAGGTGATATTTATATTATAAGTAAGTGAATCTGAGTCGCAAACCCAGTTGAGACCTAAAGTTTTAGATTGAGATGAGTTTGGACCTTGCTCAGAAAAAAATAAAGTATTATGTAACTCGTTGCTATGTGTGATTTGTTTGAGAATTTGGGGATTATTTGACCGCCATTTACGTAAATTGAATTTTGCAGATGCTAGAACCGAATGTACTTTTTTTGAAATGTCAACAGTATCAGCTATGGTATCCCCTCCACTAAGAAAGTCATCAACGTAGAAGTCACGTCGTATAGCACATTGGACACGACTATCCTCAATGTTATCAGCCAGACTAACAAGACACTTAGTGGCTAAATAGGGTGCAGAAGCGGTACCATAGGTAACCGTGTTCAAAGTGTATGTCCTAAGAGGTTCTGAAGGTTCATACCTGAAAATTATTTTTTGAAGAGGTCTTTGGACTGGATTTAACTCAATGGCTCTGTACATTTTCTCTACGTCACCTGAGACCACGTATCTATGCTGACGAAAACGTGTTAAAATGGAAAACAGATCGTCCTGAACTACGGGACCGACCATCTGAATGTCGTTAAGCGACACGCCCGAACTGGTCGGAGCTGATACGTCGAATACTACGCGTAGTTGTGTAGTGGTGCTAGAACTGCGAATAACTCCATGATGTGGAATGTAATATTTATTCATGGAGTTTTCTGGTGGAGGAGTACAGTCTGAGTCTAACGTCATATGACCTAGGCGCTCATATTCTCTCATGAACTCATTGTATTTACTTTGAAATAATGGATCGCGTTTAAATCGCTGTTCAAGGGAAAGAAAACGATTTCTAGCATTAGTAAAAGAATGACCTAATGTACTAGGATCCCCCTTTAAAGGCATAGTGACGACGAATCCCCCACTATCATTACGAACAGTGGTTTGAGCAAAAGATTGCTCACACATTCTCTCTTCAAGTGAGAGTGAATGTTTTGAAGAGACGTTGTCAAGCTCCCAAAAATAAGTGAGGTCGGGAGTGACATTGGAATGATTGCAAAAATTAATAGCGGAAAAACATGATTGGCGCGAAATACTACCTGAAACTAACCATCCTAACTTGGTCTCGCATAATTTAGGTAGGTTTTTCCCTAAGTCTATCGTTTTGCTACCTAAGACATTCCAGAAAACTTCAGCCCCTACCAGGATGTCTACGACCGACGGAACATTGAAGTTCGGGTCTGCTAGCTGAAGACCTGGAGGAATAGGGACGTGTTTAATAGGTACGAATAATGACGGTAGAACCTTTGTGATTTCAGGCAAAATATGACACTCGATATCGACAGTAAAGGCACAGCATAAAGACTCTATTGAGAGGTGACAAGACTGTGTACTGGTGGATATGTGATTGTTGATACCCGTTACCTTGGTGCTCGTACCGCGTCGTAACAAACCCAGTTTCTCTGACAAGCTCTGCGTAACAAAGTTCGCCGTACTGCCGTTGTCCAGTAGCAGGCGCGCAGTGTACTTCTTACCCGTCACGCCAGTCACGTTCACCATCGCTGTGGACAGTAATACATGCGCAGAAGTAGCAAGCTGCATGGAATTGGCTGAAAGCGACACATTTGAAGAAGGCGAAGGAGAAGGCGTGGCAGAAGGCAATGGATTGGAAGCAAGTTTGGGCTCGTTTGATTCTAAATGTAAAAGCGTGTTGTGTTTTATTGTGCAATATTTGCAATGTGAAAATCTACATTTGTTTACATTATGTCCAAAGCGTAAGCAATTAATACACACTTGAAATTGTGTTGCCTTTTGTAAACGATTTTCTATGGACAAGTTTCTAAAAGATTCACATTTAAATAATGTACACACATCAAAAATGTCTAGGGATCAAGCATTTTTATGCGGATTTCTTGAGATTGAGATGTGGCTTTGTAATAAATTTATGATTTTATAAATTTATATGGATCCTTTTTGGTGCATTTCATAATTTGAATCAGGAACTCTCAATCAAATTCGAGTAAAAGATGAAAATAAGCTGTCAATATTTTCCCTATAAAAACATACAACGCATTGAAGACATTATTAGTGCTACTGTTTCCCTACTACTGATTAAAACCAACGTTATTATGGAGCGGCGACGTCATTTAAGCAGGGAAGAAATGCTCAGAGCCGTGGGAATGATAGAAGCTGGTTCCCGGCAACGTACTGTAGCTTTAGCTCTGAATACAAGTCAGAGTGTTATCAGTCGACTTTGGACACGTTACCGAAGCACTGGTACCGTGGCTGAGCGCCATGGAGGACGGTATCGCTGCACCACACGGAGACAAGACCGATACATTCAAATCTTAACTCGAAGAGCTCCAACAATAACCGCCATGATGTTAGCCGTGAGGCTTCATCACTCTTCAGGGAACTTAATTAGCGACCAAACAGTCAGAAACCGCTTGCATGAAGTGAACCTTCATTCCCGAAGACCGCTACGGGTACCACCTATAGCAATGCACAATCGTAGGATTCGATATCAATGGGCTCTTGAACACAGAAATTGGGCAGAAGAACAATGGCGTTTCGTGTGCTTTTCTGATGAGTCTCGTTTTGGTATGAGACCGGATACAAGACGTATACGACACTGGAGAACCCCTGGACGCCAACAGCGATTAAAATCCTGCCAGGAAGTCCATCCTTATAGTGGTGGAACCATCATGGTATGGGCGGGTATTTGGATCGGCGGAAGAACTGAGTTGATTTGGATCAGAGGCAACCTCAACGCTCAAATTTATGCTGAGACGATTGTATCAGACGTCATCGTTCCTCTACAAGTGCAAATCGGTCCCTTATTTCAGTTAATGCATGATAATGCACGACCGCACACCGCAAGAGTTGTAAGACAGACTCTCGCCGCAGCTAACATCAATGTCCTGCCCTGGCCTGCTCAGTCGCCAGACTTGAACCCGATTGAGCATGCATGGGATATGCTACAGAGAAGAGCTCTGCCGAATATGGAGGGTATCCAGTCGCAAGAAGACCTTTTTTTGTTGTTGCAACGAACATGGGCGGCCATTCCACAGCGTGATTTGGATGAACTCATTTTGAGTATGCCAAACCGATGTTCTTGTGTTGTTAGTGTTCGCGGTAGAAACACGGATTATTAATTGTTTAAGTTACCCAATAAAATTTTAAAGAAAACTGTTATTTCAGTCTTTTTTTCGAACTTTAATGTTAGTGGTTCAAATGTCAAAAATCCCTTTATTAGGAAAATGGCAAATTTCTTTATTAATGCAAAGGTGACATGGTTTATCGTTACTGTGACAAACGAAAACACTTTATTTGATGAATCCTTAAAGAAAATTTTAATTAATATCAATCAGGAGAAAAGTTATTGCAAAAATATATGTTGATCCCTAGATACTTTTGATGTGTGTATGTGCTTGGGAGCAAAGTGGACATTTACTATTTTTATTATTAATTTTAGAATTTTCTAGTTTTTTATTTGTTTGGTTAGAATCAGCTTTGTCAGAATTAAGGCTATTGTTCAAAGCGACAACAGTATTCCTGTTGGTAGTGCCATGATTGGACTCCACTGACTCTAACCAGTCCGCTTTCCTGCTTAAAAATGAACAAAATTGTGTTAAAGTCGGATCTTCTTTAAAAGTGTTTCTATGCTCTTCCCATACACGTACTGTTGTTTTATCTAATTTCTTGACCATGAAATAAATAATAATGTCATCCCAATATTGTGTGGGCCTTTTTAATGTTGTAAGTGCCCTAATATTTTTGTGAATTATGTTGACAAGGTTTCTGATGGAAACGTTTGTCTCGTTCATTATTGGTTCGGCATCAAACAATGCTTGGTAGTGGTTGTTCACTAATAGACGGTCGTTATTGTACCGTTCGCACAACAGGTCCCACGCTAATTTATAATTGTCGGCTTTAAAATCTATATTTTTAATAATTAAAGCCGCGTTTCCTTGGAGTGAAGCTCGCAGGTAGTGGAACTTGTTGACGTCACTTATGCTAGTGTTGTCGTGAATCAATGACCCAAAGGTATCCCTAAACTCAAGCCAGCATTGGTAGTTCCCATCGAAATGAGGCAAATCTATTTTTGGCAAACGAACAAAAGAATTCCTAAATGAAATATGTGCACCTGAGTCAGCATCTTTGAAGCCCGCCTCCGACGCAGCACCGTTGGCCGAGACACCGAGCAGGCTGCGCGTGAGTGCCACCAGGTTGAAGAACTGACGGTCAAAGTCCTCACGCTCAGCCAACGCAGACTCGTCGTCATCGGAAAGCACTTCTATCTGTGTCTGAAAGGCGTCAAATTCGCTGTGTAAGTTTTCGAATTTATTAAAACGCTCGTGTAAATCTAAACGTTGCAACTCAGAAACTGCGGAACTACTTTTTATTAAATTTAAATAGTTGCTGTAAATAGTAAGCTTCGATTTAATTGAACTACGTTTCTTGATCAATGTTTTTACGTTATCTGACATTGTTGAGTAAAAAATAACAGCTGTACGCACTAACGCTAATGAACCTAATAGATAAAAAACGACAAAACAGCTGTGCGTTAGTGAAAGGATTCGAGAATCACTGTCAAGGTCAAGCGGTCAACACGTGTTAACGTCGTGCAAATCAGCTAATTAGCACGCGTTTTACTACAAAATATGCGTGTTTTACAAGCAGTGATATGGATAATAATGGGAAAGCACTAATTTTGAAATACTGTATGAATATAAGAGATGAGAAGATAGAAAGACGATTTTTACGGCATGAAAAGTAAGCAGAAAAATAACTAATTGGAACGGACCCACTCAAATACAGTATTATACTCCCGTAAGTATGACTTGAGCTCCCACGATGACGATGCAGGCTGCTTCGGGAACGACTCCTTCGCTTCGATCTTCGTGGTCGTACCGCGTGGCGTTTGCGCGCGGTCAAAGTCCGCGCAGGTGAACACGACGACCGATGATATTGACGGCGTTAATTACGGCAATACCGGTAATTATTTACGGCAATCGTAGGACCAATGAATAGACTCGGTGGGACTTTGTAATAAAAGTAGTGGACTGTATTAGAATAGATGTAATACCACAATTAACATTAATAATCAACTTATGAAGACCGTACAAAGAAATGCCCGGAGTGGCCGACGTCTGTGAGCTCAGTGAGTGGAAGGGCGCGCAGCGGCGCTCGCGTAGCCGGGTTCGGTACGCCGCGCCCCACGCCCTCCCCGCGGTTGTCCACGCATATGTGAGGCGCCGACAATTTTACTTTTACAAACTTATTATTTGCGGTTGGTGCAATAGCCGTTTAATCGGATCGAACAGCAAAGTTAAGTTTGTCCTTTAAAAAGTTTGTACGGAACCCTCGGTGCGCGAGTCCGAGTCGCTCTTGGCCGGTTTTTTTAATAGATGATTTAAAAAAATTAATGTCAATTGTTCCAGATTCCTGTACCCAGCCTACAGTATGATCATCCTCGCGGGCGCCATATCGCTCGACTGCTTACAAAAGATGACGTTTGCAGTCGGTACGGAGCTGTTCCGTTGGAGGAGGGAGCGAGAGAGGCGACACTATCTCGCTTACACCGGCCCGCTGATGGTCATGTGTGTGCTGATAGCGGGGATTGCAGGTTTGTTACTGTGAACTGTTCTTCGTCATCATTTTGCCCTTATCCCAATGAGGTGTTTTCTAGGCCAGATTCCACTGAAAATCGATAGATGGCGCTGTGCAAGACTCAGTATATGGAGCTGGCAATCATTGCCTTTTAAAAATAAAATGGTGGCTAGTATGTCTGTGGGTGCTTTATTTGTTCTTTTCTTGATTGCTTGTCAGTGTCAGTGTCTGATCTGCAAATCTCGCTGTCAGAATCAGGTTTGCTGTAAGAAAAGCCATTTCTGGGTTAAGCTAGCCTTTGTACATAAGTTGACCGACCACCCATTGTGTCACCCCTTGTATGTTTTACTTTATTTTGTATCTGTAATTTTAATGGTGTACATAATAAAGAGTATTCTATTCTATTCTATTCTATATTATTGCAATTTATATGTATATTTGTTATTTTTTGTGCAATAAAGAATAACAATAGAATGTACTGTGTTCACACATCTTGAAACACTTCTAACTACTTCTTCTAGGAATATCTCGCACAGCAGCCCTCTACACAAACTACCACGGTCCCATGACAATTCTCCGCGACCTGCCACAAGCGCCCGATAACATCGACCTCACGGTCTGCTTCGGTAAGGAGTGGCATCGCTCGCCCTCCAGCTTCCACCTGCCGTCCGGGTATAGCGTGAGGTTCATACCCAGCGAGTTCACTGGCCAGCTGCCAGCTCCTTATGCGGATGGACACAATGGTAAGAGTAAAATCAAAAATTAATTATCTTTCTTTCTTTTTTATCGTGTGGTTATAGTGTCTAACCCGGTGTTCAGAGTTTTTACGCCGCCCATTGGCATCTGACTTGACTTTGCATGCCGTCGAAAATTATCTCTAGCCACTTCATCTAAATACTGCTTACGAAAAAATCCAAATACATGAAAGCTCTTCCAAAACATTACAAAAAACCGGCAATTGCGAGATTTTTTTTCGAATATTGTTTTATTATTATTGTTTGTTATAGCGGCAACAAAAATACATCATCTGTGACAATTTCAACTATCACGGTTCATGAGATACAGCCTGGTGACAGACTGACGGATAGTGGAGTCTTAGTAATAGGGTCCCATTTTTACCCTTTGGGTACGGGAACCCTAAAAATCCTAAAACCTACAATTTTGAACCTTATTCTTTCCAGCAACGCGCCTCATCCACTCACATTTCAACGATCTCAACAAAGGTGACAACAGGACCTACATATCACCAAAGGAATGCCACTACTTAGTAGACTCCAACATAGGCCGACCATCCCCCCAAGAACCGGCCTACCACAAAGATTCCTCATGGGAAGTCATATCCAGTGTTACCATACTCGACGCGAAGAAGTCTCACCCGGTGTTCAGAGCATTCTATGTGCCAGTGTTGTCAAGTAGAAAAAATGTTTACGCTAATTTATATTTGTTGAAGAATAAGGTGCTGGCCTGAGTGTAGGATCTCGATTTGTAAGTATTTATGCATTTTTGGGACATTGATTTTGTATTTGCGGCAATGTGTTGAGCTCGAAAATGTACAGATGATGTAGGAGTTATATTCGATCTAAAATGTTTGAATACATACAAATCGTTATAATGTTACCAAACACTGAGGTTGATCTAGTTTATTTAGGTTAGTTGTCAGTACAAAAATCTATTGAAATACATATACTGCCATCCCATATTTAAATTCCTATCGAAAGCTTAACTTACACTAAAAATAGTATTTAAAAAAATGTCAATGAATTGGGACAATTAGTAAAATTACTGTAAGTCCAAAAATTTGATGTAAACAAGGCAGATTGAGGTAAATGACGTCCATCATGGCCGCGACAGTCACGGACGTTTGAACTGTCATAGAAAATTGCAGGAGTCTAATATTATTGAACTTAACTTCGGACAAAGAAGTGCCTGTTTGAGTTCGAAAGTCGTCGAGAAAGTTAACATATGAGGTAGTTACTTGTACAACTATTCAAAATCTCAGACTAGAATCAAATAAAATAATAAAAAACATATCAAGTATGTTTTTCTGCCAGCACTGAATTAGCGATAGCATAGAACCATCCTACTACGGAGCTAGTCATAATTTAACAGAATTTTATGCTTAAATTATGTCCTAATAATAATTAACTGTAAGTTTCTAGTGCAATAATAATGTTACGAAAATTCTCTATAACGATGGTGGAATGTGAAATGCTGTAAGAAACATTCGAGTGCTGTTGGATTTGCAACGTTAGGCTCAGAGGTGAAAATTCAAAATCCAGCAGCACAGTCAATGACTCTTACGTTATTTCAAATTTTCACCGTCTATAAGTGTTCTTTATTTGTAATATGGTTGAGTGCAAAGTCTGAGTACAGCCACAAAGTTTTTTTATAACTGCCACGTTGAGCATGAGGTCCCGGTCCGCAAATTGTTACTGGGTTTTTCCATCAGGAATTTCCTGGTAGCAGCCGCGGAAACTGGATTTGTGACCGGTTGATGGCAATAGGCTCGCCCCTTATTACATGGGACGTAAACATAATTGGCAAAATGTGGGTCTACTATTGAGTACACCACTGCTAAACCCGGGATACAAGCGTGATGTTATGTGTTTTTTAATAAAAAACTATAAAAAAACGAACGTTATTTTTTTTTTGACGATTGACGTTTTTAATTAATTTTCGTTGCTGACCGTAACACTTGTTCAAAATAACTAAATTTGTATCGTCGGCTACCAGGGGCCTCCTTTAAATGACACCTCACTAAATGTGATTAACGCTAACGTATTTAAAACATTGTTTTGTCTCTTTCATTCGTTTGAAGAAGACAGAAAAAACGATGTTTTAAATCAAAACGCATGTAGTGACTTATAGTGCAAAGCAGGCCTGTATCTCAAATTCAACTGCAACTGTAAGCGTAGGCCATAAGGCGCCTCCTCACCGCGGGCATTAGCGTGTGATGTAACAGTTCAGATTCGAGCATCTCATCAATGAGTGAGAAGAACCGAGCATTCGATGCGCAACCTTTAATGATTCAATTGGTTTAGTCATGGGGGCCTAAAATATGAATCACGTTAAAAAATTCAAATTCTTAAAATGGTCTTTATGGTTATGGACATAAAGTCCATTTATGATTCTGATAAAGCAGCCATTTTAGGCCCCCTGTTCAAACTTTGACGGCTTGGAAGTAAGCTGCGAGTGACAGTCTGCGCTTTATACAGTCAATACGACGCGTCCTCTGCGCGCCACTGATACCTAAAATTGTGTTCTGTGCTGCTTTACATGTTCCAATCCGCCATAAAGTTTGAACAGTTATACCTGCGCAGACCGTGATTCGCAGCTAACTTCCGAGCCGCCATAATGTTTGAACTGAACTGTAACGGCAGTCTTTTGTTTTTTGTTCAAAAGCAAATCTTGGATTGTTACTTTAAGGTGAAAACTCCACCGAAGCCCGCGAAATTCAAATTTTTATTTTGTAGGTGGGCGTTACGTTTTATGCAATCAGCCTGTTGTATTGGTTTGGTTGTATGTTGATTAAATTTGATGATGATTGCGGAGCAGGAGGGAGTGTCAGACTTTTACTGACTAAAACCCATCCATGTTACTTCATCGCCCTTTGTGTTCCGGGGCCACGGTATCTCTTTCGAACAGTCCCGCGACCCCGGCAGGCATCGGTCCTTGCGGACCTGTTCCTTTCCTGTTCCTTTTGCTGACTCTCTTTGAGGCGCACGTGGAACACTCCTGCGCCGTCGACACGGCCTGTCGTCATGAGACGGACGGACGGCGAGCTAGCCCATAGCTCTCCGTCCACAGGCCCACGCCAAGGTGGCCGGGGGCCACCACGTGGCCCACCGACGCCCGGGGCGTCTCCCGCGGCGATCAATACAACCCTCTAAGTTTATGTAACCTGATTAAATGAATGTCCTGTCCTGTCCTGTCCTGTCATGTCCTGTCCTGTTCGAATTTCGCGGGCTACCGTGGAGCTTCCACCTTAAAGGAGAATGCTCTACCACCGCGAGCGTCTATAACGTAATACTCAAAGTCGAATCTTGGATTTGTTACATTACAGTCGAATGCTCCGGTGTGGGAGCACCTTTTACCGTTTTTAAAGTCCATTGAAAATTGGACTTTAACCATGTCTGATAACAGTCTAGGATTGTTTATAAAAAACGATAGCTACTATTTGGTAACATCAAGACCGTCAAGAACCAAAATATTGCTGAGGTTGTGGACTTCAATTTACGTATTGTACAGATGAAATAAGAATTATTTACTAGCCACGCTGACTGTACTTTGCGACATTAAAGATTTAGCACGAACGGATATATTACTTAATACTAAATAAATTAATATATTCAGCTAGAACATTACTTTGTATTTTGCATTTTTATAAGCACGACGCAATTTTGATGTAACGTATTGTTTTGTGATCTATATTTTTATTATTAAAGTTATTTCTGAATATGCGAGTTTCATTTCCTTATTCTTTACTGTACCTACACACAAAATTACATTTCATGTTATAGCTTAGGTACAAAAGGCGAGCTTTTTACCCCAGAATTGGGTTTTCATATTTTGTAAATTAGTTACTATTAACACTTAGGGACTACTTACACTTATTCAGCTCCATTGGCGTTTCGCTGAACGATTCTGGTCACACTTATACAGTTCAGGCTTCTATCAGCCGCGTACAGCGTCATACGAATGATAATTTGAAAGCCGTCATTGCGTGTTATCTCCGCTGAAACGCTTCAATCACTGCGTACGGCGCTAAATAAGCTGCAAAGTAAAGTAAGATATTAGTTCGCCACATTTCAGTTCAAATTCATTTATTGGTGTGATTTTTGGTACATGTTACATGAGATCTTAATAATAAATAATTCGTTCCTCAAAAATCTACCTTATAGGTGTACACTCTTTCACATACTTATTCAGTCGTTATTATAAAAAAAGATAATCAACAAATTAAAATAATAATTACATTATAACATAAAATAACTTAGGACAGAAAAAAACAAGCAAAACATCAAAAATTGAGTATACATAATTAGAAATATTTAATGGAAATAAAGATAAAAATACAGTGTCAATATTAGAAAGTAATAGAATAAAATTTACAATGTCAATATATCAATAAAAACAAAAAAACAAAAAACTATAAATGTCAATTTAATATCAATGTCAATTAAGTTACCCAAATTCTTTCTCAGTAAGGAATTCACTAACAGTATAGTACGCTTTAAGAGTTAAAAAGCTTCGGAGCCTGCTTTTAAATAAAGATAGCGGCAATTCTCTCCACTGCTTAGGTAACTTATTATAAATGACCGAAGCAATGCAGTAGACTCTCTCACATTATATGAGTAGCTTACCGTAAGCTACTCACATAATGTGACGAACTAATATCTTAAAAGCAAGAATATTTTTGCACTAGCAGTATAAGTTTCTCTTTGTCCATCATATACAGCGCTGAACTCTATCTATAGTACTCTCCTGATAATAAACACAACACATTTGTTCTCATTTTATACTTGTTTGCCGCGAAAGCTGAATAGACGCGGAAAGCTGAACGGATGCGTAGGCGTCTCCAAACAAAGTCGTTGTTTTCTATGGACATAATAAGCTGAATAAGTGTGAGTAGTCCCTTACGCATATTTTTTTTAAGCTAGGTAAATTAGAGAGTTCGGTATTTTCCTAGTAGACTATATTCTAAGCGGGAATGAACTCGGAGGTCAGTCTCTTTAAAGTCCATATAATTCCATAATAATAATCAGATCATAATAGGACCATGTACAGGTTTGAGGGGACATGTCTACTGTCGGTGCTGAGTTTCTTAAATAGACTGTGTGTCTCTGTGTGTTTCTTAGACTGTGTGGTCGCAAGCGAACTACTGAGCGTGAGGTCCTGGGTTCGATCATAGTATAAAAACGGGGAAGTAGGATATCTTCATACAAACGCACCGCGCAATGTGTCACGCACACTGCCAAATGGCAAAAAACGGAACCCTTATGGATTCGTCATGTCTGTCTGTCCGTCCGTATGTCACAGCCACTTTTTTCCGAAACTATAAGAACTATGCTGTTGAAACTTGGTAAGTAGATATTCTGTGACCTCATTAAGATTATCACACAAAAATAGAAAAAAAAACAATAAATTTTGGGAGTTCCCCATACTTAGAACTGAAACTCATTTTTATTTTTTTTATCAAGCCCATGGATAGGTCTTCAAAAATTATATTGAGGTTTCTAATTTTTTTTTTTTCTACTGAATAGTTTGCGCGAGAGACACTTCCAAAGTGGTAAAATGTCTCCCCCCCCTGTAACTTCTAAAATAAGAGAATGATAAAACTAAAAAAAATATATGATGTACATGTAGACTTCCACCGAAAATTGGTTTGAACGAGATCTAGTAGGTAGTTTTTTTTAATACGTCATAAATCGTAAACCGCAATTTACCTTTTATTCAATAAAGTTTGTGCGGAACCCTCGGTGTGCTAGTCCGACTCGCTCTTGGCCGTTTTTTTATACTATGGTTCGATTCCCGGGTTGGGCAAATTGTAATTGGGTTTTTCCATCAGGAATTTTTTAGTAGCAGCCACGCACTCTGGATTTATATCCGGTTAAAGGCAAAAGGAATACCCCCTATTACATGGGACTTAAAAAGATTATTGGCAAAATGTAGGTGTACTATTAGGTAGACCTCTGCCTATACCTTCGGGATTACGCAAGATGCTATGTTATAAGCTCATGTCTTTTTCCCATATGACTGCCCGTATAGGTACCTACTGCTCGTTTTGGTTTCGCCACGTTCATACATCTGGTCATACACAACACTCACGGCCCGTAGCGAGACACTACGCATCTATCTGACCTGTCGGAAGAGTTTCTGTCATCTTCGGAAAATGGAAATCTAGTTGGTACTGCATAACCTCTTTTAAACTACACGGCCATGAAACAAAACACCTTCACTAATATAATTTAGTTTATTTTCTCATTTTAATTAGATGTAGGCATTTATTACAAGTTTTGTGTGTTTTTTGTTAGTTTTTTTAGAAAGAGATTTCGTTTTATTTGTTTGTTTTTGATAAATTCGTTGGGTTATAATGAGAGAAATAGTCCACATTCAGGTCGGGAGGTGCGGCAACCAGATTGGGTCTAAGGTAAGGAAAAGATCTCTAAATCAGAAAGAAAAAAACCTTGTGCACCTAAGTACATAACATTGGTTTACACCTTATGAAATAGCTGTTATGTACCTATAATGTATTGGAAATTTAGTCTCCCAGTGTAAATAATGCCATACCGATATCAGCGGTATGTGCCAAAACCAAGGTTAATTTTCAAATAAAATCAAATCGATATGTGGTAGGTTTTATGTCAATAAATATTTGAGGCCGCCCGTTTCTGGCTCAAATGGGTGTTATTAAATTATTCCCTTCTAATAATTTCAGTTCTGGGAAGTGATCTCGGATGAGCATGGAATCGACCCAAGCGGCGAATACCGCGGCGACTCCGACCTTCAACTCGAACGCATCGAAGTCTACTACAACGAAGGACTAAGCAGCAAATACGTCCCCAGAGCAGTTTTAGTCGATCTCGAACCTGGCACAATGGACGCCATAAGAGGTGGCGTCTATGGACAGATATTCAGACCCGATAACACCGTCTTCGGCGTCTCAGGTGCAGGCAATAACTGGGCTAAAGGCTATTATACCGAAGGCGCAGAACTGCTTGAATCAGTCCTCGATGTCGTGCGAAAAGAGGCGGAAGGATGCGACTGTTTGCAAGGGTTCCAAGTAGTACATTCACTTGGTGGTGGTACCGGATCTGGATTGGGAACGTTGCTGTTGGCGAATTTGTTCGAGGAGTATCCTGACCGGATATCTGTTACGTACTCTGTTGTACCTAGTCCAAAAGTTTCTGATACGGTAGTAGAGCCTTATAACGCGACTTTAGCAGTTAATCAGCTGATAGAGAACTCAACACAAACATTTTGTATTGACAATGAGGCGTTGTACGATATCTGCTTTCGAACGCTAAAGCTGAAGACCCCAACGTACGGTGACCTGAACCACCTAGTATCTGCGACGATGTCGGGCGTCACAACGTGTCTTCGGTTTCCCGGACAGCTGAACGCAGACGTGAGGAAGCTCGCCGTCAACATGGTGCCGTTCCCGAGGCTGCACTTCTTCATGCCTGGCTTCGCGCCACTGACTTCCCGAGGAAGTGAGAAGTTCCGAGCTATGACTGTGCCAGAGCTCACGCATCAAATGTTTGATTCGAAAAACATGATGGCGGCTTGCGATCCTCGACATGGAAGATACCTGACCGTGGCTGCTATCTTCCGCGGTCGCATGTCAATGAAAGAAGTAGACGAGCAGATGGTCAACATTCAAAACAGAAATAAAGACTTCTTCGTCGAATGGATCCCAAACAACGTGAAAACAGCTGTTTGTGACATTCCTCCGAGAGGTTTAAAAATGTCAGCAACCTTCATAGGGAACACTACAGCAATTCAGGAGCTGTTCAAACGGATTGCGGAGCAGTTCACCTCTATGTTCAGGAGGAAAGCGTTCCTCCATTGGTACATTTCTGAAGGCATGGAGGAGACTGACTTTACTGATGCTGATCAGAACATGAGTGATCTGATATCAGAGTTCCAACAGTACCAGGACGCGACTATTGAGGATCAGGAGTTTGAGGATGAAGAGGAAGACGCCAATGAAAGTGATAGATAGACTGTAATAATGGTTTATTTAATAAATTATTTGTCTAAGAGCCTAAATGTTGTTTTGCTAAGACCTGTAGGTAGAAAAGCGGCGGTTTATGGTCATTCGGGGTAAGAGCTCGCGGCGGGTAAAAGTTCGCACTAGCCCGATCTCCGACAGAGGTGGGGGGACTGAGGTCTGTGTTCGCGGAACTTAGTGACGCACGACTCGCCGTTTCGGAGCCACGTGTCGCGCCGGCGCAAAATATGTACTTGTCGCCACAGGTCGCCAAATACGTTAACAGCAAAAAAATCCTTTAATATTTGTGCCGGGGAAAAGTGTGTTGAAGTTACTTGCATTGATTTAGGACAGTAAGTATATTACATTTCTATTGTTCGATTATCGTAGTATTTAAGTAAGTGTATCATTATTCTCTAAAATTCATTGACCTGTGTATTGTGATCGATAATTTAATATTTATGCTGATTGGGGTAAGAGTGCGAGGTCAAAAGTACGCACGCGTATTTTTACCCATGTTGCGTACTTATACCCCAATGTAAATAAAAATATCCAAAGTTACTTAAAAATGGTTTATTCTTTCAGAACACATTAAAATGCCGAGAAACTATGTAAGGAAAGCACCACAACGAGCCCTGATCTCAGATGAACAAATAAATAGAGCTAAAAAACTAATCCAAGAAGGAAAAAGTCAGAGACGTGCTGCATTAGAAGTTGGTATCAGTGAAGGTGCTTTGCGAAAGAGACTGAAGTCTTCCCACGTGCAAGTTTAATAAATGTTGATTATCGGCAATCTTTTTTTTTTATTTCACCATCCATTTACATTTCTTTGATGCGTACCTTTACCCGGTACGCGCATTTTTACCCTACGGCTTGCGTAATTTTACCCACGTTACGGGGCAAGAGTACGCGTTCGGAACATGTTACTTTAATCATATGTAGAAAAAAATCTAATTAATCTTGAACGTAAATTTACTTAAATAATGAAAATATATTAAAATCTCAACCAACTCTATATTCAATCAACTCAGATATATCATTTTTTATAGTTCGGTGAAACCATAGAAAATAAAGTGCGTGCTCTTGACCTACTTGTCATCACAAGCTTTAGACAAGTTTACTGGAATCTCGTTTCGAAAGGGCCACATGAGATAGAAAGTTTCAAAGATAGGTAAAAAATACATGACCGATCCATAGTCACACCACATCATAGATCAAAATAGACAGTAAGTACACAGTACCAAATGTTCTAAGAACTTAGATCGCAATATCGCATTTTGTATTGGGACGCACAAACGCGAAAACGCAAAAACTCGCTTGTGTGTTATCTGTGCCGTTCTTGAATCATCCTTGTGATCGACCTTAAACTTTTACGTTAGTATGTCGTTACATTTGCGTACAAGTTGTTTGCTTTGGAAACAACAAAAAAAAAAAACTTCGAAAAAAAAAACTTTTTCACACCATCATCTACCTAGCCTTTTTCCAACTATGTTGGGGTCGGCTTCCAGTCTAATCGCATTCATCTGAATACCAGTATTTTACATAGAGCGACTGAGTATCTGACCTCCACAACCCAATTAGTAGGTACTGGGTAATACCATACCCCTTTGTAAGACTGGTTGTCAGACTTTTTGGGTCACTGTAACGACTCAAAGTTCTACAAATGACAGCCGGGACCAACTGCTTAACGTGTTTTCCGAGGCACGGAGGAAATAATGTGTGGTCACCCATCCACAGACCAACCTAGGCAAGCACGGCTTAACTTAAAAATCGACCCGAGCGGCTGTTTATTATTTAGCCACGAGCTTCTCTTCTTTTTTCCATTTCATTCACAGCCTTCAATAAAATAATAAATTAATAAAAAATATTAATAATTATTAATTTTATTATATTTTTAAGTTCTAATGTGCAACGGTGTGTCCAAACCTGGCGAATGCGCTGCCAATGCGCCGCTCGCGAGCCGCTTGCGAACTGCGCGCGTGCATTTCATGTTCGTACGCCCCTGCGAAGTCCGCGCGCCGCCGCGCCGCGGCCGCTCGCGCGCAATCTACGCGCCGTTCTCGAGCGGCGCAGGAGGTATACAAAATGTGTTCTGGGCCTGTTCTTCAAAGCGGACACCATATTTATGGGAATATTTAAGATAACATTGTGTAGATATACCAATTTCGGGATCATAACTGATTCCGAACACAAATAAAAGAATAAATATTGTTACTTGTTTTTTATTTATTTCAAAGTAAAACATCAAAACGATTAGTTACACCTAACACTAAACATGGACATGGACAATACAAAACATTGGACGGTTACAAAACAATCACTCTTCTTCCACTTCCTCGTCGAACTCCCCTTCATCATCTGCCGTCGCGTCCTGGTACTGCTGGTACTCCGACACCAGGTCGTTCATGTTGCTCTCCGCCTCGGTGAACTCCATCTCGTCCATACCTTCACCGGTGTACCAATGCAAGAAAGCTTTCCTTCTGAACATAGCGGTGAACTGCTCAGAAATCCTCTTGAACAGCTCCTGTATAGCGGTAGTGTTGCCGATGAAGGTGGCAGACATCTTCAGACCGCGTGGTGGTATATCGCAGACAGCAGTCTTGACGTTGTTCGGGATCCATTCGACGAAGTAACTACTGTTCTTGTTTTGAATATTGAGCATCTGCTCGTCCACTTCCTTCATGGACATGCGACCGCGGAAGACTGCGGCGACGGTGAGGTATCTCCCATGGCGCGGGTCACACGCCGCCATCATGTTCTTCGCGTCAAACATCTGCTGCGTGAGCTCCGGCACAGTGAGGGCGCGGTACTGTTGGCTACCTCGTGACGTCAGCGGTGCGAAGCCAGGCATGAAGAAGTGCAGTCTCGGGAACGGCACCATGTTGACGGCCAGCTTCCTTAGGTCGGCGTTCAGTTGTCCGGGGAACCGCAGACACGTGGTCACGCCCGACATCGTCGCCGACACGAGGTGGTTTAGGTCGCCGTACGTCGGGGTCGTTAGCTTCAGGGTTCGGAAGCAGATGTCGTATAACGCCTCGTTGTCGATGCAGTATGTTTCATCGGTGTTTTCAACCAATTGATGAACCGACAGGGTCGCGTTGTACGGCTCTACTACGGTGTCCGATACTTTTGGGCTGGGGACTACAGAGAAGGTGTTCATGATTCTGTCAGGGTACTCTTCCCTGATTTTGGAAATGAGCAAAGTCCCCATTCCGGAGCCAGTGCCGCCCCCGAGCGAGTGCGTGAGCTGGAAGCCTTGCAGGCAGTCGCATCCCTCGGCTTCCTTCCTGACGACATCAAGGACAGAATCTACTAGTTCCGCGCCCTCAGTGTAGTGTCCTTTGGCCCAGTTGTTTCCAGCTCCAGATTGTCCAAAGACGAAATTGTCTGGACGGAAGATTTGACCAAAGGGTCCGGAGCGCACCGAGTCCATGGTGCCGGGCTCCAGGTCGACAAGGACAGCGCGGGGCACGTACTTGCCTCCCGACGCCTCGTTGTAGTACACGTTGATACGTTCCAGTTGCAAATCGGAGTCTCCATTGTAGGCCCCCGTGGAGTCGATGCCGTGCTCGTCGGAGATTACTTCCCAGAACTGAAAAAAATAATGGTTGTTGATAAAGATTTTGTTCGGTCGCCTCAAGGGCACATTTTGAGGGGCTGCGGGACTGTTCGAAAGAGATACCGTGGCTCCGTAACACAAAAGGCAAAGAAGGAACAAGGATGGGTTTTAGTCATGACACTCAGTTATTTCATGATTTCCCATCCGAAAAAAGGGCACATTTTGAAGGGATTGTCAGATGCCTTTTTTCAGGCGGTTGTGACATTGCAATTTTCGTGTGGGAAGAACTGACTGACACCAAGATCTGTGTAGCCTAACCCTCATTTACTCGCCACCGAGCGGACTAAGGCTGTCGACGATCAGCGCGAGAAGAAAACTAGTGTCAGATATGCAACCGCATTTCGGTCGCAGCAGGACGAGGAGAGACGTGGCGGGCGCACTACGTTCAGGATATACTTAGAGCCTTACCTTAGCTCCGATCTGGTTACCGCATTGCCCGGCCTGGATGTGGACGATTTCCCTCATGATTATAGGTTCACAAAAATTTGGCGCCTAAACAATATATACTTAGTATTAAAAAGTCACTTTAGTATAATTTGTCATCAAACAGTTAAAATAAAGTAAAAAAAAAACAAAAAAACTAGCTAAATATTACTGCGTGTGCATTGCACAAAATTTCCTTGGATAATGAGTTCAGGTAATTCTTTTGTCAGTTTATTTGAAAATTTTAATCTGTTTTTGAAAATTTTGACATGCTGACACAAAATCTCGATGGCCAGGCATATAGGGAGAGTGATTTTAATAAAACTTCAAAATTTTTCTTCATACAAAAACCTTTTTTGTTGCATCTAAAGATACACGTGATGCACTTATGCACTCAACATCACAATAAACAAGATCGCGGGGTATTCGTTTCAATGTAGCTCTTAAATTAGGTATCGTAATACGTCGATATCGAGATAAAAAAAAAATCGTTAAAATATTTGAATAGTAATAAATAAAATATCAGTTTATTTTCTCTACACAAGTTCTTAATGCTAGGTTACAGTGGAGCACGAACATGGAATTAACTTTGTGGGAGACTGGTGCTTGAGGTAGGTTTCTATTAAAACCTGTATTACAAGTATTGGTGATAACATTATAGACGTAGATCCTTTCGAGGCAAAGGTATCGTTTCTGTTACCTATTGAACCGGAGAATAGATACAGGATGGTTCTTTACACATTTCTTAAAAAAACAGATAAATCTGTAGTCTCGTTTTTCCCGGCTCAGGCAAACGTTTGGATATGGAAGAGGTATTAATTCTAATCGCACTACTTTTAGCTGTAAATAATAAAAACGCAACCGAATACACTCGATTCATCCTCTTAGGCTGGACTCACACATTCTGAAAATTCAGTCGGAATGAGGGATTTTCTTTTTAACTCTTCCCTAGTCGCTGGATAGATGGCGCTGAACTTGGTAAGTTACTGCAAGGAACGGAACGTAAAACAACTGCTTTTAACAAAGCGCGAGAAAACTAGAATAAATTCGGAAGCGAAAGTGTCAGTCAATGAGCCTATGTGACGTGACGCAATGTTTTTTTTCCAAGCGTTTTGGTTTTGGCACCTAGTAACGTAGTCAGTTCAACGCCATCTACAGAGTTCTTGGAAACTATGTTTTTTTTAATACCTCATAAAGAAAACCTCTCATTGTCACAGATTATTACTCAAAATACATAGAAATTGCACTATTAAATAAAAACAGTACATCACAAAATGTAATTACTCCAAAGACATTCGAATATTTTGGCATTTTTCTTGTGGCATTAAGTCCGCCTATGTACCACTATTGTACATGAAGTTTAAATAAATAAATAAATAAATAATATATAATTACTTACTCATTTAAGATCTATTTTTGCTCGTCATGGAATACCATTGTCATTAGTGTCAGATGGTGGGTGGACCTCCTTTTCAGTCAGTCGATTTTTTTTTTTTTTACAAGAATGCCTATACTAGCCCATATCATTCACAGTCTGGTCTGGAATGGTCAAGCGGAAAGTTCAGTGAAAATTATAAAAAACATGTAAAGAAAATAGAACGATCCATACATAGTTTTATTACAGTACAGAAATACACCTAAAAATAATTTTTCATCACCAGCTCAATTGCTAATCTCTAGAAACTTAGAGATAACATTCCAGTCTCCGAGGAGTCTAGGCTCCAAGAATCCTCATCTCAAAAATCCTCAAGCGTAACAACAAGGTCGTCGTATTGTAAAACCTACAAGAAGGTTATTAGGAGAAATAGATTAAATGTAACAAAGTATCATCATCATCAGCCTAATAATGTTCCCACTGCTGGGACACAGGCTTCCTTTCTAGGAGAGGAAATGGGCTATAATCCACCAATCCTAAGTATAGAATGTTGTTAAAATTAAATGTACCCATAAGTATTTTTAAACATGTTGTCATAATTATGTTGCATAGCATAGTATATCTTTTGATTGTTTGTAAGGGGTCTAATTTGAACTTAGGGGATGTTGTGACATCACTATTTAGTATGTAGTTAGTGTGTACACCACTAGTGTCACTGCTATGTCTGATCCTGACTGTAACACTGCTCAATACTGTTGTCTGTCTTTATTAATATAACCTGTGTCTATTATGAATAAAACAAGTGTACACAACCGTATCTTTCATTCTAACCAACCAACTAATACCAGTCTCGTTGTTCAGGATCTCCTTGTGCAACGTTTAAAGGCTATTGTAGCGAACGCGGTACAATATACCGGTAATCGCAAGTACTATCCGGGAATCCTACCGACTGCGCCAATTAGGCTACTGCCGCTGCCGAAGAACAAAGCGAATTTATTACAACTAATTTATTTTAATAAAAGAAATTACAATTATTGAAAAAGCAAATTGACCCGATCAATGGTGGATACGAAGTGCGCGGGATCGGTTACGTAGACGTTGTCCTCGGGCCTCGTGTTCTGTGTCAGCAGTTTCCCAGTGTTAGCAACAGCTGGGTCGATGATGCGCACGCGTTGTGCCTCGTGCCTTTGTGTCAGCGCTTTACTTAAGGGGCTGACAACACCTAATTGATGTTATTTAAGCAGTTTTATAAGAAAAACAATTTGTTATAGCACATAAATATATTATGTTAATATTCATCATATTTCAAAGACCGTGGACGGACTCGATGTATAATTGGACGAAATCGGCTCAATAGAAAACAATTGCAGTCTTATTCTGTCTTTAATTTTTTGACGTATGGTCGACGTACGGTCTGCAATTAAAAATATGAAGTCAACATATTCATAAATAAACCGCTAACGAATTTATATTTCACAAATAATCCACACTTTTTTGTTTCAATATTTATTCGTTATTTTCTTCTATAACCGATTATTATACCGTTTACTATACAAATTGACAGTGTGCGCGCATTTAGGTTTTGACATCCCCTTAATAGTGATGCGCGTAACACACCTTATTGTTACTGTAAGGGAGTATTATTATTAGGCTACGTTCACACCAACGCGTATAGTCTGCCGCCGACTGTGAGTATGCAGTACAAAATGTACGAAAGATTTACTTCAGACGCCGACTGATCCGCTTTTGTTTTTCAAACATTTGCGAAGTCGGCGGTCGACTATACGTTTGGTTTGAACACGGCGTTAGGGGGAAGCTTGCTTCGGTAACATTTCTTCATCGACCCGCTCAGGTGGGTCGAATTCGTCATGTGTTGTCAATGGTTGCTCAATATCACCTCAGGTTTGGTTTGTTCTTGCAAGATTGGCCGCTGCAGTGGTTGCAATCAAACATTGAACAGCTGTATCTTAGAAGCTATTTGATCTAGCATAACCGATTGTTTTCATTTTGTTGCTAAATAGAAGACTAAATTTCGTTGCAAATTTAGTCTTCTTAAAAACTTTCATAGTAACTTTTACCGTAGAAAGAAAAAATTAAAAAATCTAAAAAAAGTACTAAAAATTAATGGTTTTTTAAAAAAAATACAATGATTTCGGAGGTCGGAGGTCGGGGAGGGTTTCAGAGGTCGAAAAACTTAATTTGACGTCATCTGCCTAGCCTTTTCCCAACTATGTTAGGGTCGGCTTCCAGTCTAACAGGATGCAGCTGAATGTTACCAGTATTTTCAGCGACTGCCTATCTGACCTCCACAACCCAGTTAGTACTGGGTAATACGATATCCCTTGGTAAGTACTGGTTGTCAGACTTTTCGGGCCACTGACTACCTGTAACGACTGTCAAAGATCTGCAAATGACCACCAACAGCTTAACGTGCTTTCCGAGGCACGGAGGAAACTCGGTATGTAAGGGTGGTCACCCATCCACAGACCAACCTAGGCAAGTACGGCTTAACCTAAAGATCGACCCGAGTGGCTGTTATTATTTAGCCACGAGCTCCTAATAACTACTTCATTTCATACAAACATTAAAAAATCAGAATTACCTTATTTGATGCAAGGCAAAAGGAAATAGTACCAGACAAGGGGGGCTCACCTTGTCTGGTACTATTTCCATGTACTATTAATGCTTTTCAACACCTCGTTTTTGACGTTATCGTCGTCACTATTGCTGGAAATGTCGCTTTGTCTATGCCGTCTGAGCAGACATGACTACAATACAACGGTAATATTATAATACAGTACTCCCAACTTCATACAAACGGACGAAACGCGAGCTATACCTACGCGCCTCGATCTCGGGGTGCGCTCGGGGCGCAGACAGTCACGGCTGTACCGCAGCGCAGTGTCGAACGGAAAGTGTGTTGTTTTTTTAACAATAACCGTGCGATTTTTTCTCTAAAAATCAGTTAATATGACGAGTAGGAAATATTGTGCTGTTTTTGGTTGTATGAATTCGTCAATAACGCATCCAGACATAAGTTTTTTTTTAAATTACCTGGAAACTCTGAAAGGTAAGACTATAAAATAATGTTACTTACTAGTAGGTAGGTACATAATGTGTTTCTTTTTAATGGATAAGTATTTCCTTATTTCTCACGACAAAAAAGGTGTTTGGATTAATAAATAAAGCGAATAGAGAAACATGTTTTTTTTATTAAATCTACCAATCAAAAAACAACACGCATTTTTATTGAAAAACTAAATAGAAACAGAAAGTAGGCAAATGTAATTAAAATGCTGGAGACGGGCAGCCCTAACGCATGTTTACGTACCGCGCGGCTGTAGGCATTTATTTCTATGCTGCGGCCGAGTTACACTACTGTATTATAATATTACCGTGGCAATACCTTCAAAAAGTTTCAAGGTACCTACTTACTTAGAAAGATTCAAAAACATAATCGGTGTAAGTAGGTACATACATGAAGGTGCTGGACGACTACAAGAATCTCCTCCTTTTTGAAGTCGTTATAAATGAAACGAAAAATAAATATATGAAGAAACGGTTTTAAAGACACAACACAAAACAAATACAAACAAAACAGAAACGAACGACATAACAAAAACGTTACTAAATCAAAAACAAAAAAAAAAACTTAAAAGAAGTCGAGGAAATATGAACCACTACGATGGCTAGGTGTGTAGAAGGAAGTACAGCACAATAGCTACGACGGTGTTGGTGGTACCCTTGATAAGAATGGCTCTGTTACACCAGTTCCCGGTGCACACACACGCGTGAAACCGCGCGTACACCGAGATACCTCGAGATACCGGCAGCAGAGTTGCCATTGGACTAATTATGCAGCCGTTTTCAACGCTCTGTGAAAAAAAAAAGATTTTACAGTAATCTAAACAACATCCATTTACTTTCAGGCAACATTGGCCCATTGATACAGACTAACTTTTACGATAAAATACGGTATACTAATGTTTGTCATAATTTTAAAATGCAATACAGGCGTCTTCTGGGCACGCTCATTCCATCATAGAAATCATCCATCGCTTTCTATCAGGCGTGATCAAGGTCAAGAGCAGGCCCATTTTGTAATAAAAAAAATGAAAAAAAAAATACTATACTTGTATTTGCCATAATTTCACTAGAAATAATGCTTCAGTTCCCATAATCGTAAAATCATTTTCACTAATTTCATTGGTCCTAATCGATCAAGTGTCATAATAATTTTAATCCATATAATTGCTATATTTTTCATTTTCAATAATGTCGTTTTCCATAACATTTATTCACCATAATATTCATTTGCCCATACTAGCACAACAATGCTAGTTCAGTACAAGCGCAATGCAAGTGCACAGCCAGAATCTTCTTTTGGTATACATTTCATATCGATAGTCACTAAATGGCAGAAAATAAATCAATCAAAGCGTCAATCATTATAAAACAATTATGTGGTTGTTATTTCTCTGTAAGAAGCACGCAAACATGCAAACAAGCATACACCTTGCATGCAGCAAGCAACATGCAGCAGGCATGGTTTCTGTCATGGCTCCGGCGCGGCGGCGAGTGTTACAGCTACCCTGCTCCTCAACTCGCGGGCCGCCTTGCCCCTCCACGCCTACGCGATTCTAAATTACACTCTAGGGGTAGGGCAGACAAGACTGCCGTGGAGTCGAATTTACAGCGATTCGTTTCCGTCACTAAAACCTAAAAAAAAAAGTTTTAGGACTAACAATGTATAAATGAACATTCGGAAAATACTCATTATAAAAAACAATACTTAGGACATAAGACTTTTATGTCAATGATATTTTAGTAAACAGATATGTTGTAAAAGCGCAATCGTGAAGAGTCGAAAACCCAATTGGGTCGTATTGCCTTTAGTCTGCGTCACGCATGGCGACGAGCGATACGCTGCTACGAATTTAGATACAAATTTTAAAAATGCCATCGTGCGTGTTCAGAAAGTGTACCAACTATGATACAAAAGTAATTAAAACACAAGGGATCTCATACGAGTACCACATGTAACTACGCAATATACTTCGATTTATTAATGTTTCATTTATTTTCAGTGGCGTGCAGTGGTATTCCACGAAGGGTAGGCCACGAAATAATGATAGTTAAAAAAATTTTCGTCTGCGCCATCTTGGATTTTCGAAAACGACACCCATGAAGAAAAAACCGAAAATTTTGGTCGGCGCCATTTTGGATTTTCATTTTGACCTCATTTTCATTATCAGCGACCCCAAAAACCACGATAATGACACCCATGAAGAAAAAACTGAAAATTTTCGTCGGCGCCATTTTGGATTTTCATTTTGACCTCATTTTCATTATCAGCGAGCCCAAAAACCTCGAAAACGACACCCATGAAGAAAAAACTGAAAATTTTTTTCGGCGCCAACTTGGATTTTCATTTTAACCTCATTTTCATTATCAGCGACCCAAAAAACCTCAAAAACGGCACCCATGAAGAAACAACTGAAAATTTTTATCGGCGCCATCTTGGATTTTCATTTTGACCTCATTTTCATTATCAGCGACCCCAAAAACCACGATAATGACACCCATGAAGAAAAAACTAAAAATTTTCATCGGCACCATCTTGGATTTTCATTTTGACCTAATTTTCATCATCAGCGACCACAAAAACAAGGAAAATGACACCCATGAAGAAAAAACTGAAAATTTTCATCGGCGCCATCTTGGATTTTCATTTTGACCTCATTTTCATCATCAGCGACCACAACCACTGGCCTGCAAATGGCAAAAACGTAAGGAAATTTGAATTACGCGGGCTAAAGAACATCCACCTTGAATCCTGGCCTTGTGTTGTAGCAGCCAATCATAGCCCAGCTACACTCGCAGGAGTTACCGCCCAAAAATGGCTGAAATCTATACATGTGTGCGGTTCATACACGCGAAGATATGCACCAATATGTGCCGCTGTGTTATTATATTTTTCTTCATGGGTGTCGTTTTTGAGGTTTTTGGGGTTGCTGATAATGAAAATGAGGTTAAAATGAAAATCCAAGATGGCGCAGACGAAAATTTTCAGTTTTTTCTTTATGGGTGTCATTTTCGTGGTTTTTGTGGTCGCTGATGATGAAAATAAGGTCAAAATGAAAATCCAAGATGGCGCCGATGAAAATTTTCAGTTTTTTCTTCATGGGTGTCATTATCGTGGTTTTTAGGGTCGCTGATAATGAAAATGAGGTCAAAATGAAAATCCAAGATGGCGCCAACGAAAATTTTCAGTTTTTTCTTCATGGGTGTCGTTTTTGAGGTTTTTGGGGTCGCTGATAATGAAAATGAGGTTCAAATGAAAATCCAAGCTGGCGCCAAGGAAAATTTTTGATTTTTCCGTCATGGGTTTCGGAGACGCAGATTACGAAAATATGGTCAAAATAAAAATCCAAGATGGCGCCAAGGAAAATTTTCAGTTTTTTCTTCATGGGTGTCATTTTCGTGGTTTTTTGGTCGCTGATGATGAAAATGAGGTCAAAATGAAAATCCAAGATGGCGCCGATGAAAATTTTCAGTTTTTTCTTCATGGGTGTCGTTTTTAAGGTTTTTGGGGTTGCTGATAATGAAAATGAGGTTAAAATGAAAATCCAAGATGGCGCAGACGACAATTTTCAGTTTTTTCTTTATGGGTGTCATTTTCGTGGTTTTTGTGGTCGCTGATGATGAAAATGAGGTCAAAACGAAAATCCAAGATGGCGCCGATGAAAATTTTCAGTTTTTTCTTCATGGGTGTCATTTTCGTGGTTTTTGTGGTCGCTGATGATGAAAATAAGGTCAAAATGAAAATCCAAGATGGAGCCGATGAAAATTTTCAGTTTTTTCTTCATGGGTGTCGTTTTTGAGGTTTTTGGGGTCGCTGATAATGAAAATGAGGTTCAAATGAAAGTCCAAGCTGGCGCCAAGGATAATTTTTGATTTTTTTTTGTCATGGGTTTCGGAGACGCAGATTACGAAAATGTGGTCAAAATAAAAATCCAAGATGGCGCCAAGGAAAATTTTCAGTTTTTTCTTCATGGGTGTCATTTTCGTGGGTTTTTGGTCGCTGATGATGAAAATGAGGTCAAAATGAAAATCCAAGATGGCGCCGTAGAAAATTTTCAGTTTTTTTTCATGGGTGTCGTTTTCGAGGTTTTTGGGGTCGCTGATGATGAAAATGAGGTCAAAATGAAAATCCAAGATGGCGCCGATGAAAATTTTCAGTTTGTTCTTTATGGGTGTCATTTTCGTGGTTTTTGTGGTCGCTGATGATGAAAATAAGGTCAAAATAAAAATCCAAGATGGCGCCGATGAAAATTTTCAGTTTTTTCTTCATGGGTGTCATTATCGTGGTTTTTGGGGTCGCTGATAATGAAAATGAGGTCAAAATGAAAATCCAAGACGGCGCCAACGAAAATTTTCAGTTTTTTCTTCATGGGTGTCGTTTTTGAGGTTTTTGGGGTGGCTGATAATGAAAATGAGGTTAAAATGAAAATCCAAGCTGGCGCCGATGAAAATTTTCAGTCTTTTCTTTATGGGTGTCGTTTTCGAGGTTTTTGGGGTCGGTGATAATGAAAATGAGGTCAAAATGAAAATCCAAAATGGCGCCGACGAAAATTTTCAGTTTTTTCTTTATGGGTGTCATTATCGTGGTTTTTGGGGTCGCTGATAATGAAAATGAGGTCAAAATGAAAATCCAAAATGGCGCTGACCAAAATTTTCGGTTTTTTCTTCATAGGTGTCGTTTTCGAAAATCCAAGATGGCGCAGACGAAAAATTTTTTTGCTATCATTATTTCGTGGCCTACCCTTCGTGGAATACCACTGCACGCCACTGGCCGCAACCGCGCAGAACACTTTTTTCGATGGTTTTGGAGGTGTATAACATATCTGTTTATTAGAATATCATTGCTTTTACGTCACGTAAAATTAGGAGTTTTTTTTATTATAGTACTAAAATCATCAAAGTACTAACGATTGTTTGCTGTAACAAATCATTTAAATAAAAACGAGATACTTTAATGACAATATACAATATACGTTTCTAAATTATATTAAATGTTGCTTATGTCAAGTATCGATTATGTAATATGTATAATATAGAAACTAATGATTATAATTTATTACTACTACTACTACTACAACAGCCGATAACGTCCACTGCTGGACATAAGCCTCTCCCATGATGGGAGGAATTTGCCGTAATCTCCACGCTTGGCAGGCGGATTGGAGATCGCAGTGACGAAAGACTAACAGAAAACGCTGCTGCCCATTCTCTGGTCTACGGAGGCGCAAGGTGTTCTGCCTCAGACATTAGTCGCCTTATACGACACCCGTGAGTGTAATGGGTTGGTTCTATTCTACTCTGCCGGATACCACACGGCTAATAATTTATTATGGAAACTTATTGTATGGCAAATAAAAGTTATGACTAAACGTTGATATGAGAAGCGTTATTAGTATTAATGATAATAGTGCAAGTAAATATTATGAGGGACGACGACTACGGAAAACAATAAATAGTACAAATTGTTTTATGGAAGATAAGACAATACCCTATCTAATGTAACAAATCTACTTCCTCATATTAAATAAAAGGATAAGCAGACTTGTTCAATTAAAATTTAATTAGGGAAAGATTAGAATTAGGGATAAAAAAAATACAGCTAAATATTAAAAACCTACCTAGCACGCACTCTAGGATTGTTTTTCAGTTCTCGCACTTAGTTGGTCAGGAAGTTTTGCACTGTACGAGAGACGGGAACAGGCGTCAGGGTAGCAGGTCAATACCTGGGCAACTTCGAGGTTCAGCTTCAGGAAACCTCTGCAGGAAGGGCGTCGTGCAGATCTCAGAGTCCTCCAAGTCAGCTCTGTAGTAAGGCAGGTGAGACAAGTAGCAAGACAGCTTCAGAAGATCGGGGGTAGAGGTTCCAGATCCGTAGATAGCTTCCGAAGATCGGGAGAAGAGACACCAGGCGGAATCTTTAGTGGAATCCCCTGGGTAATATAAATATGTAACAGCAAAAACCAAACTGTTTTCTTATGCCGATTCAGATTCAGATTCAATCGTAGACCTTCTCTAACGGTTTGTCAGCTCGTTTTTCAAGTAGTCTTCCTTTTTTTTTTTATTTTTCAAATATCAGTTTTCTTGTGGCCATCATCTCATCTGACAAGTGTAGTCGGCCAGAACTTATCCATGAGTGCGTTAAGAATTTTTTAGATATAATTTAATTTTAAGTTATTTAGTAAACAATCGTAATAATCTCTATAATACAATAGCTAAACACATATTGATAAAAATAATTTAAATTTTATAAACCAAAAATCATCATAGACTAATGTAGGAAGAGAATTAAAAAGTAATTGACAGTTTGACAATTTGGCGATGATTTGGCGTGTCACAACATGAAAATTATGATATTTTATTTCAGCAATTTTTAAGTTTGAGTCGTAATTATATCAATTTGTTGAGTGTAAATATATAAACAAATAAAAAGGATGATAAATAGTATTATAAATGATGAATATTAAGTGTAAGTATAGCATAATACTATATTAAATACAGTGTTTTAGTTGCTGGCACAAGCTAGATAAGAATAAATAATTTAACAATGAATACTTACAACCAGTGCAAGTTCCAACTTGGCCATCCGCTTACTTGCGAAGTGTTTGCCCATCAAGGGCCTTTTCCGGATCCGGCAAGCCCTCTGCGTGTAGACGCCGGTGAGGTCTGTCCACCTCACGGAACAGCCGGGCGTGAACCGTCCGTATAAGGTTCGGGGATCCTGAGGGTCCTCTATGTAGTTCGACCTAAACAAGGAAGTAAATACGTTTTTTGTACAAGCATATAATCAGCCTACAATGTTCCCACTACTGGACACACAAACCCCGAGAGGGCACAGTGAGGTTTGCTAGATGTTGCATATCTGTCACGTTTTTGTCTCTAGGACATGCCGGTTCCCTCACGATGTTTTTCAAAATAATGCGCATGCCCGAAATAAATAAATATATAAATACTTTGATTACTTTGCCCTTTTCCACGCTGTGCTAAGCGAGGTTTAGAAAACGAAATGATTCTATTGATGGACTCGTTTACTACAATACTTACACTTCTTCTAAACGGCGGCAGTACTTGCGGAAGCCGGCTACCTTGCCGCGGGCCCTCGCGTCGATGGGCAACAGAGGCAGGAAGTCGCCAGCGAAGGCATCCGCACAGTGCGCGTTTACAGGAATTTCCGGGTCCGTCAGCCCGCACACGAAACACTGAATAGTTATACATTTATTAATAACTGGACAGGTCCACTCAAATATGTGTGGTTCTTTCTTCAAAAGACCATCTCAGACACTAATCTGCATATTCCTCATGTGAATTGAGCAAGATTATGTCTGGATTTCAAAAGAGACTATGATCTCTGAGTTTGTTTCGGCTGTTTCTTATCAGAGTAGTCAAGTACGAAACACCGGACCCATCTAGTTTAAGAAAAATGACGTGTGACAGTGTTTGTAGAAACCTACTTGCAACATAAACATCATTTATCATTTGTCTTCTGCCCGTGACATCGTTTGCGTAGACTCATTTACCGGGATAAAAAGTATCCCATGTGTTAATCCCGGTTTTAAGCTCTTTGTGTACCAGTGATCTTTGAAGATTTATGTATGAAGCCTTGCCTGGCTTACTTCCCACATTTTATTTTATTTTCAAAACAGTGCCACTTACAGTGGCTTGGAACATAAATGGATTAAGAAAGAAAAATATTTTTATTAGTCGCAAGTACATGACGTGCGTACAATAGGGATTAGAAAAAACAAAAAATAGACATACATCGCATTTAGACAAACACAAACATTAAGAACAGAAAACATAACCACATTATAATAAAATTGTAAGACAGAACGGAACAAAAACTAAGAAAAATAGTAAAAATTAACTCCTAAACAAAATGAAATCATACCACTAATGACAGAACACAAATTTGACATAGTTTTAATATCTGAAGCACACTGCCCTAAAAACAGCTCCATTAAAATACCTGGATGCTTCACCTATATTACTACACATCCAGATGGTACAGGACTTGCAGGCACTGCCATCATTGTACGTATCAATATAAAACACCATGTACTCCCCACTTGCTCAGTTATCAAACCAATCACTTACAGGCCACTGTAATCGCAGTAGAAGATGAATGTGGGCATTTTAATGTGGCAGCAGTCTACAACAATTCGGGGGACGTTTCATCGCGGGTGGGGATTGGAACTCTAAACACCTTCATTGCGGCTCCAGGCTAATCACGACGCATAGAAGACAGCTGAAGATATGCATCAAACTACCTAAAGATTCTGACGACTGCGGAACCTACCTGGCTAGCAGACCATCAAAAAATCCCAGATCTGCTTGATTTTTTTGTAATCAAAGGACTCTCTCGGCACTACTTTAAAACTGAATCCTGTCTTGACACCTGTTCTGATCATACGCCAGTAATACTAACCACTAGTGCAACTGTTATTGAGACGGAAATGCCACAATCATCACACGGATTGGGAATCCTTCAGAGAATTTCTAGAAGAAAACATCCAGCTTTTAAGGCTGAAAACCACAGAAGAATTGACATTGCCCTAAAAACTTTACTAACATACTCGTAGTTCAGGAAGCTTGTTGGAGAAATACACCAGATATCAGAAAGAAAGGAAACTCTATCAACCTCACCCGACAGATCAAGCTTAAAATCCTAGAAAAGAGAAGGCTATGCAGGAATTGGCACCAGACTCGACTATCTTCAGACAAAACCGTTTTGAATAAGGCGATAGTAGAACAAAAGCCTAATTCAAAAGACTAACGATGACACCTTCCAGTTTAAACTAGAGTCCCTAACAGCAACCAAAGAAAGCAACTACTCGTTATGGAAATTCACCAAAGCCTATGACAGGCCTCATGAACAAAAACCCCCAATAAAAGATGATGACAAGTGGGCTAAAACACTTGTCACAAGTTTTTAAGCCAAATGATGAAACTGACGACAGGGTTGTAGAAAGTCACGTTAATTCTATATTATCTCAACTTTGTCTTCCATCAAAAGATGACTTGACAGTAAAAAAGCACCAAGAGGAAGTACTGAGAGAACCGCCACGCAAGGGCATAATTATGCTAACAATCTTGTTGAACTTCATGCTGAGATTGCAGTATTTTCCTGACCAATGGAAGATCTAAGAAATTGTAATGATTCACAAATATGGGAAACCTGCCCAAGAAAAAACGTCATATAGACCAATAAGCTTTTCGCCGACAATGTCCTAGATCTTTGAAAAAGTGCTGCTGCACAGGATGGCCCCAATATTTAAAGAGAAAAATGTACTACCTGACCATCAGTTCGGCTTCAGGAAACAACACAGGACAGTAGAACAAATACACTTGGTCTGTGAACACATAAGAAAAACGATGTAACAAAATAAATATTGTACTTCTGTGTTTCTGGACATCCAGCAGGCTTTTGACAAGGTGTGGCATAAGGGCGTCTTAAGCAAGATTAAACAGCATCTGCCCCACCTGTTCTTTAGTATACTGAAATCTTACATCACAGACAGACTTTTCTACGTAAAAGAATCGGGACATACCTCAGCCCTTCACAGAATTGAAGCTGGTGTACCTCAGGGTTCTTTCCTGGGGCCAATTCTTTACATATTGTTCACAGCTGACTTACCGATGGAACCTGGAGTTGTTATAGTAACATTTGCAGATGATACGGCAATATTGTCTAGTCACACAAACCCAGAAGTTGCATCAAATGTTCTGCAGAGTGAACTTACCAGAATACACATTTGGATGAAAAGGCGGAAACTAAAGGCCAGTTCTGCAAAGTCTGTCCAAGTCACCTACACAATCAGAAAGGAAGACTGCCCACCGGTTAAACTCGAAGATACCACCCTACCACATAAATAGTCCATGGAATTGGTACATTTTGCCTTGCATCAAATAAGGTAGTACTGATTTTTTATATGTTGTTGGTAAATCCAACTTTTCGACCTCCAAAACCCTCCGGATCATTGTTAAGTTTTTGAAAAACCAATAATTTATAGTTTTGACTTTTTCTTCTACCAAGGACCTTTGCTACGGTAAAAATTACTGTGAAAGTTTCTAAGAAGACTAAAAACAAAATGAAAGCAATTTAGTTGTGTTAGACTAAATAGCTTCTTATATACAGCTGTTTGCTAAATTTCCAAATAAAATGCAACTTTAGACATTTTTTTTTAAGTTTTCGTCAATGTGGTCAAATATGGACCCATTTTACAGTATGAATATGAAAGGAGGAAAACATAATAATTTGTGCTGTGTGCCTCACGGCTGCGCCAACAAGGCCCATTTCAGCATTCATGCCAGACAGGTGAAGCTGTCTGACACTGGTCTTCTAATGAACCTTGAGGGGGTAGTGACGGAAAAACAGGTTCAAACATATTAAATAAATAAATTGTTACAAATAAATAGATAACGAGTAAACTAATTAAATGTGTATTTACGAGTTCGGATAAAGAAAAATAAATAATAAATAAATAAATAAATAAATATCGCTGCACATTACACAAAGCGCCATCTAGTGCCACACTAAGCAACGAGGCTTGTGTCGTGGACACCAGATAGTTGATATACTACATAGATACTTTTTTTGTTTGTAAATACATACTTATTATACATATACACACATCAAAAATGTCTAGGGATCAAGCATTTTTATGCGGATTTCTTGAGATTGAGATGTGGCTTTGTAATAAATTTATGATTTTATAAATTTATATGGATCCTTTTTGGTGCATTTCATAATTTGAATCAGGAACTCTCAATCAAATTCGAGTAAAAGATGAAAATAAGCTGTCAATATTTTCCCTATAAAAACATACAACGCATTGAAGACATTATTAGTGCTACTGTTTCCCTACTACTGATTAAAACCAACGTTATTATGGAGCGGCGACGTCATTTAAGCAGGGAAGAAATGCTCAGAGCCGTGGGAATGATAGAAGCTGGTTCCCGGCAACGTACTGTAGCTTTAGCTCTGAATACAAGTCAGAGTGTTATCAGTCGACTTTGGACACGTTACCGAAGCACTGGTACCGTGGCTGAGCGCCATGGAGGACGGTATCGCTGCACCACACGGAGACAAGACCGATACATTCAAATCTTAACTCGAAGAGCTCCAACAATAACCGCCATGATGTTAGCCGTGAGGCTTCATCACTCTTCAGGGAACTTAATTAGCGACCAAACAGTCAGAAACCGCTTGCATGAAGTGAACCTTCATTCCCGAAGACCGCTACGGGTACCACCTATAGCAATGCACAATCGTAGGATTCGATATCAATGGGCTCTTGAACACAGAAATTGGGCAGAAGAACAATGGCGTTTCGTGTGCTTTTCTGATGAGTCTCGTTTTGGTATGAGACCGGATACAAGACGTATACGACACTGGAGAACCCCTGGACGCCAACAGCGATTAAAATCCTGCCAGGAAGTCCATCCTTATAGTGGTGGAACCATCATGGTATGGGCGGGTATTTGGATCGGCGGAAGAACTGAGTTGATTTGGATCAGAGGCAACCTCAACGCTCAAATTTATGCTGAGACGATTGTATCAGACGTCATCGTTCCTCTACAAGTGCAAATCGGTCCCTTATTTCAGTTAATGCATGATAATGCACGACCGCACACCGCAAGAGTTGTAAGACAGACTCTCGCCGCAGCTAACATCAATGTCCTGCCCTGGCCTGCTCAGTCGCCAGACTTGAACCCGATTGAGCATGCATGGGATATGCTACAGAGAAGAGCTCTGCCGAATATGGAGGGTATCCAGTCGCAAGAAGACCTTTTTTTGTTGTTGCAACGAACATGGGCGGCCATTCCACAGCGTGATTTGGATGAACTCATTTTGAGTATGCCAAACCGATGTTCTTGTGTTGTTAGTGTTCGCGGTAGAAACACGGATTATTAATTGTTTAAGTTACCCAATAAAATTTTAAAGAAAACTGTTATTTCAGTCTTTTTTTCGAACTTTAATGTTAGTGGTTCAAATGTCAAAAATCCCTTTATTAGGAAAATGGCAAATTTCTTTATTAATGCAAAGGTGACTTGGTTTATCGTTACTGTGACAAACGAAAACACTTTATTTGATGAATCCTTAAAGAAAATTTTAATTAATATCAATCAGGAGAAAAGTTATTGCAAAAATATATGTTGATCCCTAGATACTTTTGATGTGTGTATATATATATATCCATCATCATAAATGTAAGTTATAAGTATATTTAGTGTTCGAACGTACGAGTAACACTGGTGTAGCGTCTTCATTAATTATTTATTAGTATTATTACTTTAGTGAACTTAGTATGTAAATAGTGTTTTAAGTTAACTGTAAAGTACCGCTAGCTTTAGGTTCTCGCGGCAAGCCCGCAGATGTTTTATTGCAAGTTTTATCCGAGGATAACAATACTCGTAGTTTGTTGTAGGGAAAAAGATCCTTGCCCAATTTGTGTATTGTTTATATTAGCTTTACAAATTTAGAGTAACACCCGTTGATATTTTTGTTGAGATGCCGACAGTTCTTCTGTAATTAAGTTCTTTTTTTTGTACTATTTTTATTTCTTTTTGTCATCCTTAATTTATAATTTTTTTTTCTTTTTTTTTTTTTAGTTTAATCTGGAACAATGTCTATGATTGTATGTATTTTGAATTGGGCGTTGATAGCTGCGCCACAGTACTTTACTTTTGTAGCTATCTTCGTTTTTCCTGTGTAATCTGTAAAGTTAAGTTGTTCCAAACTATACCTTGGTGACTAGAGAAGCGTTTTCGAAGTCGTAGGGAGGCGCGGACGAGGTGGTGGCGGTCCACGCCCCGCCCGGACCCCATTTCCCCTCTCCCCTCCATGGACAGGTCGGAACGCCGTGCCTGAGGAAACGATAGAGCTAAATGAATACTTGTACTTAGCGTGTCGACGAACCAGTTCGAACCAGTTCTTCTTTCTTAAACTAAGTAATTTTGCTGCCCCCCTATTAAATGGAACTAGGACATGGCAGAGCAGCAGTGGCCCTGCGGTGGCGGTTCCGACTTACGAACAGTAAGTCATGGGTTCGAACCCAGACAGGCGCATTACTTTGTGTAATTAATTTCATCACCACTGCTCTCAAAACGGTGAAGGAAAACATCGTGAGGAAACCGGCATGTCCTTGAACCAAAAATTCCAAGACATGTGACATCTACCAATCCGCACTGGGCCCGCGTGGTGGATTATAGCCCATTCCCTCTCATTGAGAGGAAGCCGTGTCCCAGCAGTGGGAACATTATAGGCTGATGATGATGATGAGGACATGGCTGGGCAATGGATACTTTTGTTACTATACAGCCTGTTCTTGTATCTCGGAGACTAAACTGTCATTACGTGGGTTGCCAGATTTTTGCAATTCTTAAATAGTGATGTACCACTACTGTAAATTGCCGTTAATAAAATCAAGCAGTATCGTTTTTTAGGGTTCCGTAGTCCTGACAAGGAACCCTTATAGTTTCGTCATGTCCGTCTGTCCATCCGAGATTTTGCTAAAAAACCGTTAGTATTAGAAAGCTGTAATTTTGTAGGGGTGTGTATATCAATTACGCCGACAAAATGGTAAAATAAAATTTTAGAAAAATTTTCATGTGAAGTGGGGATGAATTTTTTTTCATCGTCATCGTGTGGGGCGTCGTTGAATAGGTCTTTTAAAATGAATTATGGGTTGCTAGTACTATTTTTGGATATAATGCTCCATTTACGAAGTATTACAGTCTTAATGCTCCATTTACGAAATATTAAAGTCCCCCCCCCCGCCTCTAAAAGCAAAGCTACAGGCTTGAAAAATCCAGAAAAATTCAAGATGATAGTGCATTTCATGAAGTTTAGAGGAAAATTATAGCGGTTAAGATAACTTTATTAGTTTAGCAGTAACAGTGGTTGAACTTGGATGTTGGATAATTTTGTACTAAATACAAAATCCTTAGAATAAATCGTTCTATATTGTGATAACGGGCTACTACGGAACCTTATACTGCGCGTGACCCGACACGCACTTGGCCGGTTTTGCAGATTGGGGCAGAGATCAATTGGATCGGAGATCATATACTGGGTATGTGTTCAGACCAATACCACTTCCACAATCTCTTGGGAAAGTCGTAAGCAGCGCACTGTCGCGCTCTCGAGTACCGAGGCTGAGTATATGGTAATTTCTGATTCCTGCAAGGAATCTCTACTCTTAAAAACTTTTCTTCAGGAATGTAATATTAACTTGTATAATGACAATCAGTCTGCTCAAAAACTTTGCCGTTCTGTACTTCATTCTAGATCTAAGCATTCAGACATTAGACACCATTTCGTTAGAGATTTGGTTAAGTAATGGAAAAGTTATTCAGTAAAGTTTTGTACCCACTGATATAATGATAGCAGATGTTTTGACAAAATCACCCACGAAAACGATTTGAAGTTTGTATCTCTATTGTTTAATAGTAATTGTAAGTCATAGTTGCCGTAATTATTATTAGTACCTATAATGTTTTGATACATAAATTTATGTACTTATTGTGTTGGCCTAGTGTTGGATTTTCTAAAGTCAGTCTGTCTGTCACAAGTGTTTATCTCTGGTATCGTACGTGCTTTAAATAAAACCCGTATTTAATCACCTAATCGTTTGATTTTGCACATAGTCCATCACTTATTTGAAACAAAATAATACAAAAGTTAACAAGGTATACACAGGGTTAGTTTTCAATGACCAGCCAAAATTTAAAATTAAGATCTAGTTAACAAACCAAAAGTGCATTTTAAATATTATTGTCGAACAAAACAAAATTAAATGATAGCGTTCATTTGAAAATGTCCTAAAAAAATTCTAAATCATTAACCTAGTGGGAATCAATGCACTTGTGTGCGTGCATGCACCGCCAAATTTATGTGTGTGCTAACTGCTACTTAACTAGGTTAATGAACTGAATTGTGCTGTTGCAATATCCACATGTTCGTTTTTTAGTGGTGGTCAGGAACGAAATCTTATTAAAAAAAATGTTATTTTTTCATTAAGTATATCGAAAATATTTTCGATTCCAAACAATCTCTTTAACCAGTTATTGAAAACTTACCCTGTATACAGGGTGGAAACGGTAAACTTAATCGTTAGCGCGAAGCTATGTATGGTGGCCGGGCACGGATGAAGCGATTGAAGGCATGTGTCGGGGATGCACGGTATGTGCGGCACAGCGGACGCTCCACCGCGGCAGACGCCGCAAATGTGGCCTTGGCCTAACCGTCCATGGTCCAGGTTACATTTGGATTTTATGGGCCCTATTCTAGGTAAAACGTACTTGGTCGTAGTGGACGCCATGTCAAAATGGTTGGAAGTGTTCCATGTGTCAAGTACGGCGGCTACGGGAGTAATAGATAAAATTATGGAATTATTTAGCTGATTGGGTCTTCCTAAACAAATTGTGACGGATAACGGGCCTCCTTTCACGAGCGGGGAGTTCATTAAATTTACTAATAGCCTAGGAATCGATCAAATTTTCACAGCTCCATATCATCCGGCGTCGAACGGTTTGGCAGAAAATGCGGTGAAATCTTTGAAAACAGTGATAAAAAAGCTAGCATAGAACGGCAGAATGTTGATAGGGCTCTGTGGACGTACTTATTGCATTATAGGAACGCTGAGCACTCAACCACAGGTGAAAGACCAGCCACCTTCTTGGTAGGCAGGCGTTTACGCAAAAAGCTAGATATTTTGAAACCGAATAGGGGCGCTAAAGTTTATAGATCTCAGCAGCGTCAGAAAGCATACGTAGAAGGGGCGAATAGACAATTAGATCTTCAGCAGGAAGTATGGTAAAGGCAGTATTTGAAAGGGGAGAAATGGGTACCAGGAGAAGTAGTCGAGTGCATAGGACCAAGTAACTATAGAGTGAAATGTAAAAGAGGGGGAGGTATATCATAGACACATAGATCAGTTAAAAAAAAGGTCTTCGCGATTATCAAACGCTTGCGCTGCTAACCCGATTGTGGAAGTCGGACAATCTAGCCCAAATTCTCATAGGGAAATGTCTGCTGTGGATTACGGGGCATCGCAGGGTGAGGTTCAGCCGGAACAGGGTTTGGCAGATAGTCTGAGGGAACCTACTATATAGGAATTCGGAGGGGAAAGAGGTTTTAGAAACGGGAGCTCCGGCTTCACCAGAATTCTAGGATGCCTTGTCAAACGTGTCACCTATACCCCAACCCCGTCCTGTTAGGCAGTGTAGAATTAAGAATAAATTAAGTTATATTATGTAACTCCACTTTATTGTTTAAGTAGTACTGTATATCACTTCATCGTCATTGTGTACTTATTTGATAAACATTATGTAAACTTAATAAATATTTTTTAAATAGGATTATTTAAGTAAGTTAAGATTCTGCAGATTATATAACTAGGTTTGTATGTATAAATTGGTGTGGAAGAGTGTAATGTGGGTACTTACTTATAATCTTTTATGCTAAGGAGGGTAACTCGAAATGTAGCGGATTTTATTTGTTTTACATATCTGTGTGCTAGTTCGGAATAAACCATTGCCACGAGAGGTTGTCTCATTTCGCTCCTGCGAAACCTTCTAGAACATTACAATAAATAAAAAACTTTTTAGCAAAAAATAAAACAGACTTTGATGACGACCATGACTTGTTTTTCTTTTTGTTTTTTTTTGTTTGTGTTTTTTTTTGAAGTCGGTTTTTTTTTCCAAAAAAGTTTTAGCTGTAAGTAGAACTGTGATTTTTATGTGAATTTCTGTGATTATGAAAAATAAAGAAATAACGTTTTATTCTACTTACTGTTTGATTTTTTTGCCATTTGTACGGAAATAAACAATATGGCGGACTTTTCTTCATGAAAATAGAGTTGTGGCGAGTTTACTCATACTTTTTTTCGTGGCGAATTAACTTTGTGGCGAATGTACAATAACCCAAATGCGTCGGGGATTTCCGCAGATGCGCTGTTGATTGCTTTTACGCAACAATGCGTAAAAAAGAAATAATCTAATCTATTCTAAAATTCCTCATCTGGATCTGACTGAGGCTTGACGAAATTATGGATAGTGTCATGGGCCCATTTTTGTGTAGTTACATCGCTTAAGGTTAAGTTACCTCGTCCTTATAATAGTTATTTATTTATTTATTTATTTGGATCTCCAACAAAAAATACACAGATACAATATAAGTCACAGTTATACAAAGGTTCTATTAAGTGTGTTCCTTCAATTACAGGAGACCACAGTATCCACATAAAACTAGATGTTAACACAAAAAAAAAAAAACAATATAAAAACCAAAACAATAAAAAGCATTTGATGACAAGAAATCATATGTATTCAAATTAGAGTTTTATTAAAATTGAATTACAATTAAAATCAAAATTAAAATCAATATAATTAAAATCAAAATTAAAATCAAATTGCATTAAAGTTATATCAAAATTTAAATTGCTTCACATGAAAGTTATTTTACATTAATATTGCAGTGGTAAATTTTTTTTTGTATTTAGAGATGGGGAAGGTTATGTCCATGTCAGATTGCTTTGACAATTCATTATATTGCCTACAGAGTCTTGGGAGAGCGGCGAAATGTCATGTGTAGTATTGGAACCTTTGACATAAAACAAATTGTAACTGGTTTTCCGCGGCAGGCGAGATGGCGCGTTCATATGCAATTTGCCTAGTAATTCGCTGCAGTCTATGGCTCCGTTAAATATTTTGTGGAGTAGAATCAGGTCTGCCGTTTTACTCCTGTCAGCAAGTGAGACCATTTTATAGTGCCCTAGTCTGTCTTTGTAGCTGGTTACCTTTTTAGCTAACCGTTCTTTGTAACACAGATGATACAGGAAGCGCCTTTGGACACTTTCCAGGTGTTTGATGTATATGTCGTAATGAGGATTCCAAAACGGGCTGCCATATTCAAGTATAGGGCGAACCAGTGTGTTGAATAATTTTATTCTGGTAGACGCTTTTTTAAATTCTTTACTGTTGCGTAAGATAAATCCCAGAATTTTAAAGCCCTTTGATACCGTGTTTAGGATATGTTTGTCGAATTTAAGTTGTTTATCTAGTGTGACTCCTAGGTCACGCATTTCTTCAATGTTTTAGGTTTTGTTGGCCAATTGTGTAAGTGTTTGGTTTGACAATTTTGTTACGGCTGAATTGCATGTAGTAACACTTTGAGACGTTAAGGAGCATTTTATTCGTTTTGCACCAGTTCGTCAGTCTATTCAGATCTTCCTGTAATAAGGCAGCGTCAGATTCAGTTCAGTTGGTTTCATTCATCATTCATTATATCTATGCATATAATAAAACAGTAACTAAAGAAAAACTGTACATTGAGAATTTTCGAGAAAAAATAAGTGGCTTTTGTTAGAAAAACGTAACTGATGACAAAAAGTGACTTTTTAGAATTTTTGTCTGTTTGTCTGTGTGTATGGTACGGCTTCACGCCAAAACTACTGGATAGATTGAATTGAAATTCAGCAAAAATGTTCTTTGTAAACCAAGGAAGGCTTTCGGCTACATATTATCACGCCGTATGTTATGGGAGGTAAGCAATATAGATTTTAAAAGGTTTTTGTTCGTAATTGAATGCACAAAACAATTGAATGCACAATTTATTGCAATGACATGTTATTTATTTATTTTTATTTAGTTAACAATAAACAACGCGCAACGTGCCGTATAATATTAGAACAGATTCAAGTAGGTAACAATTTATTTTTTCTCGCAAATATTTACATTAATCGCTAAAATATTCCACTCATGTTTTTCCAAATAAGAGCTTCCCTCGACAGTCTTACGTTTTCATCCTTATGCACTCGATGACATTATACATACTCCAGCTAGTTTGACATCTCTGACATACTCTTTGATCCTCTCAACAATGATCTCCAGCTGTCTGCGTTCGAAGACCGCAAGGTACTCTTGGACTATCTGACGGATTCTGTCCTAATCCATGTCCGGTTTCCAAAAGTTCTCATCAAACACACGAGACACGATAAAGCTGCATGTTTTAAACTTTTGCGGATCTCTTGCAACTGCCTTCTGTCTCCAACGTCAGACCTTCGTTGATGGTCATACTCCAGGCAGGTCTAAAGTTCTCATCAAGGTTCATAAAATGAGCACAAACACAATACAGCTGCTGTAAGCTGTTGAGGATCTCTTGCAACTGCCTTCCGTCTCCATCGTTAGACCATCGATGACAGTCTACTCCAGCTATGCTTGAAGTTCTCATCAAGGTGCATAAAATGAGCCTAAAACACGATATTCTTCCTCTTTATCGTGTGGTTAGTGCCTAACCTGTGTCAGAGTTTTTACGCCGCCCATGGGCCTCTGACTTGGCTTTACAAATCGTTGAGAAATATCTCTCAGGCATGCTGGTTTCCTCACGATGTTTTTCTTCACCGAAGCAAGTGATAATTAAACAATACGCACTTGAATCCGAAAAATCAGAGCTGCATAAAAATAATATAAAATATAAATTGTAAAAATTAAAATATAATATAGATCATTTTGATATATTTTGACGACACTGTTGTAAAATAAATTAAAAAAAAAACGACTAAATAGATTTTTTTGTCATCTACCCTATTCAAGCTCAAGTCTTTTTTACCTCATGTGGGTATGACTTTTTTAATCTACTGATTTTTCTTTCGATCTACTGCTAAAACTTTAATTTTTCTACTGATTTCTTCAGATTCCATCTGGCAACACTGTGCACAGCATGGCGTCATCGTATACCGAGCGATTCATTACTCTTATTTTCACGCCTATTCAGTTAATTTAACCGTTTTGTTTGCCTTTGTAAAATCTTAATATTAAACAGTCCACTATTTATCAAGTAACCGCGTTTTAATCCTCTCAACACCCTGAGGATATCATCCATTCCTTTTCATGGTCAGATGTTGTGGTATTACAGAATAATCTTTAAATTATAACAAATAATACTTAGGTATAATTAAGAAAAAATTAAAGTAACGTTTCTACAGTTACTTAGGTTGAGTGTAATATTTTTGTTAGGTACTGTGATGTTGGTGTTTGTGACTTGTGTACTGTTTTCGGTAAACTATCTGTCATACTTAATAGTTGTACCGATTCATCGGATTCCTTTGGCGTAAATGTTGGCGAGAGAGGGCGAGTGTTAGGTGTTTCGTAATAGCTTTTTTATGTAGAAGGGTCAGTCCAAGGATCTGACTGAGGCTCTTTCAGTGTAATGGCTCCTACGATGCCTTTACATATTTTAGACTTATTTTGGATGTAATCCTCTGTTCTCTCTACAACCGGATTGGACTTCCAGCCTCCATGGCGCCTAAGGGACAGGAGATCAGCTCTTGAATTGGTCAAAAGTGTGTCTGAAGTTCGTCGGAAACAATGACCCGTGTACAACAGGGGTTCTGGACGTTCAAGAAATGTTGCTGCCAATTTTATTAGCACCCATAGGCTGTCTAACGCACTTGCCGTTGTGATATTGTTGTGTTAGTTCATTAGTACGATATGCTCTGTTTATACCAATAATAAGAACAACCTGTAACGTAAAAAGTATTGAAGAAGATAAAAAACAAAAAAAAAAAAAAAAAAAAATAGTAGTTGATTAATATACTTAAGTAAATACCGAATGTGCAACTGACTTACTTTTGCCGCCAAATATACGGAATCAGGTCCTTCGATACGAAACTTTTCAATTTCAGATGCTGTGAAAACCTTTGATTTTTTTTGTTGATGACCAGATGTGGTTCTTTTTAAAAAATCCACTAATTTAGGATAGGTTTTGATATGTGGGTTTGTCTTTTTTCATCTTTATTGTTGCTTTTAGCATTGAATATGTACTCCATAAAGTGCTTGATTTCTTGGTCTACGTATAGAGAAGACACCTCGAACAAGATCTGTGCTCCGTTCAAATGCTGTCAGCTGGCTGCAATTCACTCAGTCATTATATATACGGGGTTAGCCGCCCCCCGCGCGCCTCGCACTGCGCACAGATTTTGTTCGCGCTGTCTTCTCTATACGTAGTAGTAATAGCTCAATGACCAAGAAGGTTCCAAGAGTTTTTAACAAATTAAAAAAGGTTGTATTATAAATTCGGCACCATGGAGGTAGAAGTAAATAGGTTTAATGATGTTTTGAATTCACAAACTTAGTGCACACGATGTTCTAAATTCAATTTAGGGATGGGGGGATGAAAATACTTTTTCAATACACTTCCTCAAAAACGGGTTCTTATCGCACTACGATTAGGTCCAACATGCAATGTATTTCACACGCGTCCCTTTCTTTCATTTTTATCCGCACGACTGCCGAAATCCACAGATAATTTACATTTATTTGTGTTTTAAACTCCTTCTTTTTAGCGTCTCCTTCAACCTGGCGAAACCAAAGTGCGGAAAAAGAGGAAATTAAAGTCATAGTTTCCAAATAATTCATGACAAAAATATTTTGCGTTCTTTTATTTTATTTCTTCAAAAGTGTATTGAAAAACGTCATTTGATACACGTGGATATTTGTTATTGCAATTCTCGGGTCAATAAAACCCTCATCTACGGCTCGGGTGTTAATTCCGCGTCGAATGCAATAACAAAATTTCTCCTCTTGTATCAAAATGTAGTATAATAAATGTTAGTCGACTTTCACTCAACCTCCTTCCATCCACATGACTAAACCACATAGGCAAACTCTTTTAAATTTTTGTCACTACATTTTTTAAACCGTAGCGTACTCGTATTGTACAATGCAGGAGTGATGTTATGTTAACAACTTACTCAATCATCGATTTGTTGAACTGCTCTGTGAGGTTCCATTCATAGTCGTCAGTGAGGTTGGCGATGATAGCCATGATTTTATTGATGTCTATTAGCTGTTTCTGTGTGGTTGTTGTGGCCTCCAATGTGGTTGTTGTGGTCTCCGGTGTGGTTGTAGTAGTCTCCGATGGGGTTGTTGTGGTCTCCGGTGGGGGTGTTGTGGTCTCCGGTGGGGGTGTTGTGGTCTCCGGTGGGGGTGTTGTGGTCTCCGGTGGGGGTGTTGTGGTCTCCGGTGGGGGTGTTGTGGTCTCCGGTGGGGGTGTTGTGGTCGCCGGTGGGGGTGTTGGGTTCTCCGGTGGGAGTGTTGTGGTCTCCAGTGGGGTTGCCGCACCATCTGGTGGGGCTGTTGTGGTCTCCGGTGCTGGTGCCGCTCCACCCGCTGGGGCTGTTGAGGCCTCCGGTGAGGTCGTTGCTCCACCCGGTGGGTCTGTTGGGGCCTCCGGTGAGGTTGCTGCTTCACCCGTTGGGGCTGTTGGGGCCTCCGGAGGGGTTGCTGCACCATCCGGTGGGGCTGTTATGGTATCCGAATCCTGTAAAGGTTGCAAAAAAAATTGTTTAACAAAAATACAGGAACACCATCGTTACACTACTAAATACAGACCGTTTTGGGCAAAGTCGGCTAATCTCCACGGAGACTAGTCATCGACGAATTACATGTGTACACTCTCTTCCCTCGCTGTCATAGTCAAACGGGACGGTGATGCAACATGACCGGAGAGAGACCAGGCGCATGACCAACGCGGCTTAATGTGATTGACGCGCTGCCAGCCAAATGGTCGGTTGTGCAACTTATCGCATGCCTGGTAAGATACCCACGGCAATGGCTGTTGTTCACGATGGATTTCCACCCGGCACGTGGCAGGTTAAGCTTGAACAAAGCTGTGTAACGAGACGCGACGGTGGCTTCCATCACGGGTAAGAATATTTTGGCTATCATAAAAAGCTCTCAAAGTTGTACTGATGGCGAAGATTGTACTTTGACAGCTATATCTCAGAAACGTGATGATGATCGAACTTGAACATGATGATCTTCTGATTTTATCTCATTCAATACTTGTTTGTATTGACACCAGCTATTGATTCAACTAGTAGTAGTTTTTAGCTCTCATAAGTGGTGGCTGTTTTGAAAAAAAAAAAACTTTTTTCGCTGAGCCGAACGTTAAAACGAAAAAAATAATTAAAATAGAATCCAGTTCTTGAAACTTTGTGTTGTTGGGGGGTTAGTTACACAACTTCTTCTCTCCCGCTAGGGAGATATAGGACGTCGTGAAGGGCGGGGTGTTTTGAAATGTCTCATCCAATTATGACGTTCCAAAAGCGCTGATTCTCAACTTAATTTAAACAAGTAACTTTTTGGTTTGGTTACAGGTACTTACTCTCAAGATATATTTTTTGCTAGCGTTAGCTTCAAAATCGTCTGACGAATTAAACGCCTGAAACAAAGTACGTCAGATTAGAATGTTGTAAGATCTCTCAATCCAGAATCGCATGTGACTAAAAAGACCAAAGAAAAGATGGATGTATTGTGTGAGAAATGATATGAAAGCAAAGGAATAAATAATAGCGTGACGTTTGACCGGGATCAGTGACAGAAAAAAACGTGTTGCGCTGACCCCAAGTAACATGAGTCATGGGCAGGTAGAAGATGATTGTAGTAGTTTCTGAAAGTGTTTAACTGGAAACCACAATCACGGAGCGCTGTTGACGTTAACCGAAACCATAACATCGAGTCCCATCACCATTCTCTTACTTTTTTCCATTTCATCAGTGGCTAGCGCTGCATGTCTTCTTCTTCCATACTTCTCTATTGTTGTCATCTAAATAGTCACCTGCTTGCAAGGTATATCATGAATCGTCTACCACACAGTCCATCTACTTAATATACATCCATCAATTTTAGTTAATCTACGTAATAAAAAGCCTTAAATGCACTGACAGAGCACATTGGTGTCGATTCTGTTGTGCACAAACTAAACTTAATTTACGCCATTGCTATCTTTTACTAAAAGGCAGTGCGAGAAAAGGACGGCTATAGCTATGAACTAAGTTAGAGATGTCAAACTAGTTTATGCCTTACGCTTCACCGTGTTTTTAATCGACATGTTTTTACATGCACTCTTCATTTGTATGGAAATATTAGTTCCAACTAAATTTGACAGTTCTAAATTACGTCCGTCTCTTTCTAGTTTTATTAGAGAGAAAAATATAGCAATAGTTGTCAAGCTTTTTACAGCGCTAGGACGCAAGGTTAGCTCGAAATTTTGCGCAAGAAACAAAAATGTTGTTGTTGTGTTGTTGTTGTTAAATGTTGTTGTTGTGTTTATGTGTTGTTGTTTGTTGTGTGTTGTGTGAGATAAATGTTTACCGAAGATGTATGACTGCCTCGTTGTTGTAGTGGTCGCAAGTCCGACTGTTGAGCATGAGTCCTTGGGTTCAATTTCCAGGTCGGCCAAAATGTTATTTGGTTTATTCATCAGGAATTTCTTAGTAGCAGCCCCGGAGTTTGGATTTGTACCCAGTGCCAGTGCCAGTGCCCAGATGGCAATAGGCTCGCACATTATTACATGGGTCTTATACATAATTGGCGAAATGTGGGCGTACTTTCAGGTACAGCTAGGTAGGTAGGCTTCATTTTATATTATGTAAAACTAAATTTCATGAAAAATTATCCTCTGTCATTAACTTATCATTGTTACATTAATCATTATTGTAATGCCCGCAGTTTCTCCCGCGTTTAATTTAATAATGGGGAGACACAGGCAAAGATAATCTAAGATGGCGCAACCATAGCTGGTCTCAATCTGACCAATGAGGTTAAGCTATTTTGAAATATAAATGATAAATGATGTTTATTTTGCAAGTAGGGTTTTACAAACACTTTTACACGTCACTTTTTTTTAAAACTAGATGGGGCCGGTGTTTCGTACCTGACTACTCTGAGAAGAAACAGCCGAAACAAACTCAGAGGTCATAGTCTCTTTTGAAGTCCAGACATAATTTTGCTTAATTCACATGAGGACTATGCAGATTAGTGTTAGATGGTCTTTTGAAGAAAGAACCACACAGATTTGAGTGGACCTGTCCAGTCAGTGCAAGCATTTGTCAGTAATCGTGTAGCTCGACTTATAACTCAAGGAGCTCAACGAAACGACGAACAATACCAAAGAAAGGACTTTGGGTAGGTCGCTTATAGTACTCAAACTGCCAGACAGTTGTGGGAAAAAAAAGAAAACAAAGAATATATAAAAATGAAACCCACATGGTCCCCACGTTCACAATAATCAAATAAAATTAATAATAATTTACAAAATCAATGTCAATAAAAATCACAAAAATCATATGTCAATAATAATAAAAAAAGTAAGACACGTAAATATTCCTGTCAAGTCAGTAGGTAAATGTAACATAAAATCAAATAAAAAAGTAAAAAATAATAAATTACTGAAATAAGTATTCATGTCAAATCATTCAATGTCAGAGTGTATAAAAGAAAGGAATTAATAATAAACAAGCGAAGTCCGAAATTTTGACATTCACAGAGCAAATTCCATTAGAGCAGCTTAATCCCAAGCCTTTTTATCTTCGAGATAGTTATTAACATGATAGTAGGCTTGCAAGCACAGCTTCCGTTTTATAAACGATTTGAATTTATTTAGGCTTAGTGCTTGAATTTGGCTCGGAAGTTTATTGTAAAAACGTATACATTGGCATCTGAACGTACCCCCTATTTTTTTGAGCCTCGTTACAGGAACAACAAATTTGTGTTTGTTCCTCGTATTTATGTTGTGGATATCACTGTATTTTTTAAACAAATTAATATTTTTGTGAGCGTACAAAAGTTTTTCATAAATAAACTGAGAAGGCACAGTAAGAATATTAATCTCTTTAAATTTTTCTCTGAGTGAGTATCTGGGACTTAATTTATAAATTGAACGAATTGCCCTTTTTTGCAAAACAAATATTGTCTGAATATCGGCGGCATTGCCCCACAAGAGAATACCGTACGACATCACGCTATGAAAATAACTAAAGTAAACTAAACGGGCTGTCTCTAAATCAGTTAACTCACGAATTCTTCTAACGGCGTATGCTGCAGAGCTAAGTTTTTTCGACAATTTGTCTATATGCGGGCCCCACTGAAGCTTGGCATCCAAAGTTATGCCTAGGAACACTGTGCTATCTTCCGATTTCAACTCTTCATTCTTAATTAGTACAGTGGTTTCCACTTGTCTTACATGGGGTATCGTAAACTTAATATATTTAGTTTTTTTCTCATTTAGGAGTAGATTATTAACATTAAACCTATTAACGACTTTTGCCAGGGCGCTATTAACATCATCCGTAACTAACTGCTGACGTTTGAGTTTAAATAAAAGAGAAGTGTCGTCTGCAAACAATACTATGTCATGATTATCCTTTATGAGGTAAGGCAAGTCATTTATGTAAATAAGAAACAAAAATGGACCAAGAATTGAGCCCTGGGGTACCCCCATTCTTACTACGGATCCGGGAGATCTTTTCCCGTTGACATCAACTCTCTGAATCCTATCACTCAAATATGAACTAAGAAGATCCAGAGAGGGCGTTACGGATTCCGTAGTGGTGTAGTTTCCTGATTAATGTTTCATGAAGAACGCAATCGAAAGCTTTAGATAAATTGCAAAAAATACCCAGAGCATCGCATTTGTCCTCCCATTGCATCCCAGGCATTATAAATGTGTCCTAAAAGTTCAACACCATAGTATCAGTAGTTGAACGACCCCTTGTGAAACCAAACTGTTTTTTATGTAATAACTTATGTTTATTGAAAAAACTTTGCATTTGTGCCAAAATTAATTTTTCAAAAATTTTACTAAAGGTGGGTAGTACTGAAATGGGTCTATAATTAGTGGGGTATAAAATAACATTACCACATTTTCAACCGATGACGATGTTGGGAACCAGATATGGTAGCGCCATTAGTTTCTACAGTGTGTCTCCCCATTGACCTACGGGATCCTATTACCTCGATATTGGGAATCGCGTTATGGAACTCAAAGGGAGTTGGTCAGGACACCTAGCACGGCGCGGTGATGGCAGGTGGAGTAAAGCTATGACCGAGTGGCGTCCAAGGAATTGAAAGAAAAGTGTTGGTCGTCCGGCGGCCATATGGGCAGACGACATTGTTGACATTGCGGGAATACCCTGGATCAGGCTGGCACATGAGCGTGGTGCTTACACAAGCAAAGAGATGCATATACCCAGCAGTGAATGAAGTCGGGCTGTTGATGTTGATGATGATTCTACTACCGGGTTCAAAGTATCATTTAAATGTGTTAATCCAGGTTATGAACTAACAACAACATCCATCCTCACAAATAGTAGTGTCACAGACGTTTCTACATAAAATAGTGGTAAGATTACCAGATCTTCTTGATTATCAGCTACAATAGAGTTCAAGTATCGAGCATCCATCGTGCGGCTGACGATTAGAATGTTGACAAAAGAGCTCCTTTGCGGATCATCGTCAGAAGAGCTTAACTCCTGAACAGGGGCAAAAGGGCGCGGGTGCAGTGCATGGTGCTGATTAGAAGTAAAAGGGCGCGGGTGCCGTGCATGGTGCTGATTAGAAGCAAAAGGGCGCGGGCGCCGTGCATGGTGCTGAACGTTGTCCGAAGCATTCAAGCGCAGGAAGTTCACAGGACTCCGGTGTACTTGTTTGAATCTAGAGATGTAGGACTCCAACCCCTTCACCACAGTTTGCATTCTGGCTTTTTGCTGGTTCATCTAGAATTTTATCACCATCATTAGCCTATTAACGTTCCCACTGCTGGGACACAGGCATAGTCTCCATGAGAGGGAATGGGCTATAATCCACCACGCGGGCCTAGTTCGGATTGGTAGATGTCACATGTCTTCGAATTTTTTGGTTCTAGGACATGCTGGTTTCCTCACGGTGTTTTCCTTCACTGTTTTGAGAGCAGTGGTAATGAAATAAATTACACAAAGTAATGCGCCTGTCTTCGCGTTCTTCGCGGTTCGAACCCACGACTTATTGTTCGTAAGTCGGGGCCGTCACCACTGCACCACAGCTGCTAGAATTTTATATTAGTTAAATATAGCTTTTTTAGGCGTTACAATGCCATGAAAAGTGAAAGGGTGAAGAAGTTTGCTGTATGATTTTTCGGGCTAGAAACCTTCGCGGGCATACACAGACGGACCCACCAAAATTTCATCCCAATCAAAGTTTTAAGTCCCATGTAAAGGAGGCGAGCCTATTGCTATCAACCGGTCACAAATCTGGACTCCCTGGCTGCTACTGAGAAATTCCTGATGAAAAAACCCAATAACACTTTGCCCGACCTGGGAATCGAACCCGAGATATTATGCTCAGAGAAAGTTAGTTCAATTTTATGAAAGTACCTTAGGAATTGGGGACTTTGCCACGCCAGGGCGCCAGTGCTGAACTCTGCTGGTATGAGTTCTGTGCGGGAGCCCGCTGCTAGTACTCTTGTCCTGGACACTGCTGCTAGGGCTCCAATGCCGGACCAAATTCCTCATATCTGCTCTTATGCTAACGCTGTTGTACGACGAGGATTTTTCCTGGCAAAAAAATGGTCACTAAAAAACCAGCGCTGTGTGCCTAGTGTCTCGCACTATGCTAAACTATGTCCGTTTTACGTGGCTGTGACGCATATATTTACGTGGCTGTGACTCACATATTTACGTGGCTGTGACGCACATATTTACGTGGCTGTGACTCACATATTTACGTGGCTGTGACTCACATATTTACGTGACTATGACGCACATATTTACGTGGCTGTGACGCATATATTTACGTGGCTGTGACGCACGTGATTGATGATTTTTGTAGTTGTATCTCGTTGAAAATCAGTTTTTTTTTGTCAATATCTCATCAAAATCATCTGTCCGCCTTTTCCCAATATATTGGGGTCAGCTTCCAGTCCAACAAGACGCAGTTGAATATAGAAATAAATAATTCGACCCGATTGGCGCAGCGGTAGTGAGGCTGCCTTACGTTCTTAGGGTCTCGGGTTCGAATCCCGGTAGGAGCAAATGTTTGTGTGATGAGCATGGCCATTTGTTTCCTAGTCATGGATGTTTATATGTATAATAAGTATGTATTTACAGACAAAAAGTATCTATGTAGTATATCAACTATCTGGTGTCCACGACACAAGCCTCGTTGCTTAGTGTGGCACTAGATGGCGCTGTGTGTAATGTCCAGCGATATTTATTATTATTATTTATTATAATTATCGATATCTGAACAAAAAAAAATCCCTTCGGCAAGCCGCAGGAGGAGGTAGATTTCGAAGAAGGTTCCACTTATATTTATTCTGGAAATTCAGAGGCTATATATAGCTAGCCACAGCTGCGCTGGCAGATATTTTGTTTGAAATTTTTTGTTTTTGTTAGAAGTTCTTTATGAATGTCAGTTGCCAAAAGACTTGGTCGTCATGGCAACGAATTTGTTGATGTTTGTCAATTAAACGTCTTAATGGTTAGCATACATTTTAAAATCCTCCCTTAGGGCCAAGTTCACCAACAGTAAAATAACCGACTGTTTCGTAATCGGCCCGCTAAACGTAAACAGTTGTTTAAACATGACGTGGGAATTTTAGTGTTCACCACAACTTATTCTAGCTCGGTTATGTAAACGAGCGTTTTAGGAATGAAAGACCGAATGATTATAATACAGTCAAATAAGGTGGGTAACTTAACACGTAAAAACCGTACAAATGCGAAACATCTTAAAATGGTTGCGTTATACCCATAGATAATACACTATATAATAAAGCCTCTTCTACACGTCGGCAAATGCATCTGCACTACGTCGTCTTCGGATGCGTCCGCCGACGTATAGAAGGGGTAATTTGTGCATCGGTTGTTGGTATTTAACGTCCGCAGACGCGTCCGCCTCGAATCCGATTGTTGTCGGTTTTTTGGCACAGATCAAAGGTTTTCGGTCGCATCTGCAGACGTGTAGAGGAGGCTTAATACAAGATTATACCTGAGATGACAGTTCCCTAACCATCAAATTATCTGTTGTTTGAACTTTTGTTTATTTTCGTTTGTAATAGTTTTTAAATTAAATACAATGGATAAGAAGCGCAATGCTAATTTTACGCATGACGAAAAGAAAATTGTCACTAGTTTAGTGTGAAGTAGTGTCGTCTGGTGGATTAAATACAAACGAGGAGTTCGCAGAAGTCTTTCAACGGTTTCAAACTCGGCCAAAACGTCATCCTCTTCTAAAATATAATTCAAAGCAGACTGCATGTTAAAAATTGCATTGCACAAAACACTGCATGTTTGTGCAGTTTACAAACGTCAAAATACACCGATTAACTCCTAACCGGGACTTTAAACAACCTCTCCGAGGTGGGTTAGAGAAAACAGTTGATTAGCGTGTTTAATCGCGTGATTTCCTTTGGTGAACATGAAAATGTGTTTTAAACAGCTGTTTTTAGATAATCAGACTGTTATCTTTTCGGTGAACTTCGCCCTTAAGAGTTTAGCATGGAAACATTCACAATTTTTCAGTTATTTTTTTTTTATTTCGAAAACTATAAGTTTATAGCTAAACTTTAAAAGTTTAGAGTAAAAATTGTAGAGTAAACAATTTGCTTTCCAAAAAAAATATTTGCGAAGTTAAAATGTTTACCGTTTCGGAGATATAATTTTTTTGTCTAAAAATTTTGGAAATTTCGACCCCCTCCTCAAGTCCTTAGGGGTTGCATCAAAAAAGTTAACATTTTAAAGTTGTCCGTATTCTTATTCTAAATGATAAAAATGTTAAACGGTTCAAAAATTTACCAAAGGAAAAAAGTTATGGCCAAAAAACTGATTTTCGAATAACCGCCCCCTCGCCGCCCCCCATGGACGAATTCCGTCCATTCACGAACTTAACCTAAGTTTTGACCCTTTCGTTTTTTGGGCCAAGTTTGAAAGCAATCGGTGCATAATTGCGACCTGTAGATTGTGGCTAAATTTTGCTTGGCGCCCCACATACATACGTATACATACATAAATATAAACTTTTTAACCAGCGGTTGATTTGGGCTCTAGGGGTCATAACTAGACCCCCTATGGTGAAATTTTCGGAAAACTCGACTTTGCAAGACCAATAGGTAGATTTTTTCTGACGAAATCTACCTATAATAAATATGATCCGATCATGAATTTCTCAGTAGCAGCTGGGAGGCTAGGTTTATGCCCGGGTGATGGTGGCAAAAGGCTAGGCCCTAGTACATAGGATTTTAACTTAACTGGCGAAATGTGGGTACACCCTAGGTACACTTCTGCAGGACCCTTCGGGGATACCACGCGTGATATATGTTTATTTACTTACATCAGCGTTGTTAGCAGGACTCCAGTGCTGGAGCAACTTCTTAACTTCGGCTTGCATTTCCGAGGGGTTGTATTTCGTGACTCCTTGAGGGTAGTTCTACAATTTACAAAGATATATAAATAAAACTAGCGTTTGCTCATTGTTTCGCTTCTGTAGAGGGCAACATTTATAGCACGGGAACATCATCATATGCCTAGTCTTTTCCCAACTATTTTGGGGTCGGCTTTCAGTCGAACCGGCGACTGACTATCTGATCTCCACAACCCAGTTAGTACTGGGTAATACGATATCACGGAACATAAAGAGTGTCAATAGTGCCTTAACGAAGCCGAAAAGCACTTGTTTTCCTCGTATGATAGCGGCAAGCCCGCTGATCGCCCGCCGTAAGCTTTTTCATACAGACTTTATAAAATATATTTTATGACGCACGATTGAATGCTCTAATTTGTATGGCAAGTTAATTGCTGGGTTGGAGCGGTGCCGGTGCATTGCTTGTGTAGTGTGCCATGACCTTAAGTCGAATTGGGTTTTCCATCAGAAATTTCTCAGTATAAATCTATGATTTTTTCGAAGTAAATATTCTGCGTATAGATTATTCTATGAAACGGTAATACGAGAATTTTTTATAAGAAACGAAATGCTGTAAAACTTTTGTCTATAAAACAGTAAACAACCCACGCGTGATATTAATCATGATTCATTCATGATCATTAATCATAATATTTATCATGTTTGTTAGAGGATTTTAATCTTTATGATTGACCCTATCGATTGGTATAAAAGTACAGGCTGTTATTTTTTTTGGAATTTAGCTGGTTCGATTCCCGAGTGTGGCACGCGAATTTTCAAAATCTTTGAATGCAGATTAATTGCTTTTTAAAAATAAAAGAATGTTTCCTTTGAGTAAAATTTGCTATCTCCGGTATTTAGAGTACTTTCCCTCCAGGTGGCATGCAAACATTCCTGTATAAAGTAAAAATATAGACTTCGTATACCTACACCCTAATTTTTTTTTCTAAAACAGCCGGTTACGCAAAAAAAAAGCTTCTACACAAACAGATAAGGGTGTAAAAGCAATTCATACGAAACCAACTGACAATAATTCATGGTGTAAGTTACATTCTCTTTGTATTTTAGTATCTAACAAACGATGTAAGCTACAAACCTTTTGTCCAATATGTGATGTAGGTGACGATTGTGGCATTTCAAATCAATGATTTCACTATAGTAATTAAGATGATATTTGCATTGACAATAGGAACATTGTTAATGACATTTATTATCAAATGCATCACCTGCGTGCTTCGGTTATGAGACTTTATAGTATTATCCCACGGAGGTGTTGAGGTCGAGGCTTTTTAAATGATTCTCCACAATCGTGAAATATGCAGTTTCAGGGAATATTTCCTAGAAGCCGATGTGGAAATGCATCGAAATGTTGTCGCGGTGGACAAAAGCCTCACCCGCTCTTCTTGGCTAAAGAGATCTGGCGCAAACCTGTAGTGCTTCACACAAACGACCGCAGGGAGGTCTGGCTGGAGTTTCACGGGCGCTTTTTCCAGGCCCTGCATGGGTCTGATGTAGACCTATCAGCATCCGCAGCGTGGCTACGTTCCGGGGACCTCTTCTGAGAAACCGAAAGTTTGGTCTGTGCAATTATGGATGAAGTTATGATAACGAATAACTACCGGAGATTTATTGTGAAGGACGGCACGGTTGACATTTATGTCGGGCATGCCACCGCCACAGTCCCGGCAAACCAATCTGTCACATTATCTCCGGGTGTTCTCGTCTGGCTAACGGAGAGTACTTGCATCAGCAACATGCTCTAAAATACAGTCTTGTGGAATAGGAAGTGCCGTAGTATAGGTATGTGCCCGACCCAGTTCTGGAAAATTGCAATATTACATTGTTATGGGATCGTCTTCACTGACAGGACTATTGTAACCAATAAACCTGATCACCACGATAAGAGCGGCGCGCAATGATTGTTGACATAGGTAACGGTCCCGCTTGACGAGAACCTCGTGAAAGCCGAGAAAGATAAGCAAGTAATCAAGTATCTTGACTTGGCTCGCGAGGTTGTCGACATGTGTGGTGTGAACTCGGCGATCATTGGGCCGATAGTCGTTTCAGCCAATGGCTTAATTGCCAAGAGCCTCGATCACTACCTAAGGAGGCTCTCGCTGGATCAAGGGCTTGATTCGGATTCTTCTGATCCCTGTACGGTAATACAAGCTGCTCGGGTCAATCTTTAGGTTAAGCCGTGCTTGCCTAGGTTTGTCTGTGGATGGGTGACCACCCTTACATACCGAGTTTCCTCCGTGCCTTGGAAAGCACGTTAAGCTGTTGGTCCCGGCTGTCATTTGTCCATCTTTGACAGTCGTTACAGGTAGTCAGTCGCCCAAAAAGTCTGACAACCAGCCTTACCAAGTGGTATCGTATTACCCAGTATGAACTGGGTTGTGGAGGTCAGATAGGTACTCGCTTCATGTAAAATACTGGTATTCAGCTGCATCCGGTTAGACTGGAAGCCGACTCCTAAAATGTTGGGAAAGGCTCGTCAGGTGATGATGAATTTTCATTATGATGATAATGATGATTAAAAATGTATTAAATTTGTATATATATAAATAATGGAAATAATATGGAAATGTATTACACTTATTATCATATAATAACCATAATTATTATTGATCTTTGATAAAATCTCGGGTTGTATAAGACAAGTACGAACCAAATTCTAAAATGGGTAGAGGCGTAAACACCAAAACAGACAAATCACAGGATATACGTCAAGGTTTATAATTCGTTTACCTGTTACGACGTCTGCGGTAATGATAAATTAAATATTTTTCTTTTACGCTCCAAATTTAAAGAAAATCTATGTTTAGCGATCTTAAAACTATGGCTTTTTCCGCAACTTTTTTGCGAATATCGAAATTTTAAATATACCAATATATACAATACAAAGGACAAAAAACTAAGTATGAGTGCATTAAAATCTTATTTTGGCCAAAATGGCGGTTACGCCCTTTGTGCCTAAAGGTATCGATATGTTTTCTTACTTACATCAGCGTTAGTAGCAGGACTCCAGTGCTGAAGCAACTTCTTGACTTCGGCTTGCATTTCCGAGGGGCTGTATGTCGTGGTTTCTTGAGGGTAGTTCTACAATTTACAAAGATATATAACAAAATACACCCAAATACTCCGAAATATTTTAATCCATTTTAATAAGTAGAAGTCAATCCATTTTGAAGTCGTCATTAAAAATAATTATCATTCAATCACATCAAAAATAATTTAAAGACGAAAGTTAGCATGTGTGTATGTTTGTTACTTCTTCACGTTCAAACGGCTTAGCGGATTTTTTTATTTTTATTAGGGTTGGTAGGGTGGGTAGGTAATTAGCTACCAACCCTACCTACTCACCCAAACCCACTCAAATCCGCAAAACCTAACCTACCCAGGTTAGGTTAGGTTATAGATGCCATTAGTGAATGGACTTTAACTTTGATAGCTCATAATAAATCTCGGAAACATGACACTTTAGAACATTTTCCCTCACACAAAATTTGTTGGTATTGATACGAGCTATCGATTAATATAGGTCTTATGCGTGGCCGCTACTTTGGAAAAAAAAACAAAATGGCGGAAGTTAATCCGGCCACGCTTCATACAAAAACCTTCCAAGCCCTTGTACTCTTTCCTTTAAGTTCCCGTATGTCATTACTTCCCAGATTTTGATCCTTATTAGCGACACTATCGAATGGTGTAATAAATAATAGGTTTTTTTTTTTATTTTTCTAAAATCGAATGATGCAGTTTTAGTTTTCATCAAAATCAGGCTCGAGACTCCTTTTGGTAATTTTTCGCTATTCCTCATATTATAGTTTCGGATTTGGCCATCCACGCCCACTTGAAAAAATCCTGTATATCTCCGAACCCAAATAGTTTTCGACTTTAATGCCATAGACGCTAGTACTATTATCTATTCTGTGGCCATAGTAAGAAAATAATGCGTTACACGTGTGCTTTAAAAATGTTATATTTATTATTGATTCAAAAATTATCCAAAATGAAGGATCTCTTTTGTCAGATTATAGTAGCTCGCTGTGCTGGCGTCGCGTCTGTCCCTATATGCATTTTTCACAATATAATTGAAAAGAAGCCTATTTATTTAGCACCCTTTAATTTTTCGTGAACTTTTACCGTTTTTTTTTTAAATAGTTCCAATCGTTTCGAGTTCGATGATCGAGTTTATGGCTTTCGGTTCCAGAACGACCTAAAAGTAACCGTGTATAGCCGGTGAGCTTATTACGTCATATGAATGTCCAAACCTAACAATGTGAAAGTATCTACACATTCCACTTTGACACCTTCAAACGTAAACGTTTTCGTGAAGTTTATTTCTAGGTTATGGTCTTTCAACCAATTTTGTATACCTAGTAACATTATATTATTTATAACACATTTGCACGTAAAGGATCTCTTATTTCACCAATTTCAATATCATATTGTATCTCATAACGTACTTGTGCGTTATTGTAAAGTTAAATGCACGGTATAACAAGATGCTCCGTCTAAAACGAACGGTACTTTTTTAAATCTTAGCAAAGAGTTTTATGTCAGAAAAGTGGTCAACATTTTATGAATAAATTAACTCTTTAATTTAATTAATTTTGACAATAAATTACAACCATTTATCTGTAACAAAAAGACAAAAATATTAAGTTACTTTATTTAATACTGGCTGTTTTTTGTCTTTGCCTTGAAAAAAAAACACTGATGTGCGCGCATCGCTAATTTGTGAACTAGTAAAAATTATTCCGCGCACTTTTTCTTTTCGCTGTATTGTTTTTATTTGAAAATGTCGTCAAGTAATGATGAATTTATTAATTCTACACCGCCAGAAGTCTCAGAGGCAGGCGAAAAAGGATACTCTAAGCCTCTTGCCCGAAAAATCGACCGATAGATACTTACAAGGGTATCAAAATTTCATCATAAGGAAAACAAGCAAAGATGCAAATTCATTTTCAGAAAGTGTGTTTTTAGCCTATTTCATGGAACTTTCTCAAAAATATAAGTCAATCAATCAAAAATGTGGTGCTACTATTCAATGCTAAAAAGCACTGTGAAAACAAAATATGGTATTGATATCAAGTCATACTTCAACTTGCTGGCATTTCTAAAAAGACGCTCAAGTGGCCATTTGAGTAAAAAGTCGAAAGTATTTTCGGCTGACAATGTCAAAAGAAGCTCCGGATTGCCGATATTTGGCAACATTAATTTCTTTCACTTTTGTATTTCTTTACAATATAGGTGTTTTGTACGCTGATCGCTGCTTTTATCTCTTTCCAGGTTGTATTAATATTCAGTATTAATGGTTCATGTAGACGTCAAGAGTTGCCAAACATCACAACTAATGATATTGAGAACCATGGGCGGGTTCTTCTTGTCCAGATCAAAAACACAAAAAAAAAAAACCAAGATCGTTCACATTACAGATGCCTTTTCACGACATAGTGAAGAAATACGAAGCGCTTCGTTCAGCAAAAGCGATGTCTAATAGATTTATTCAAAATTATCAAAATCGAAAATGCACTAGCCAACCCATTGGCATAAATAAATTTGGAGCAATGCTGAAACAAATTGCCACTTTCTTAAATTTGGATGATCCACATGTATACACAGGGCACAGTTTCAGAAGGTCCTCGGCTACATTGCTCGCCGATTCAGGTGCGAACTTATTGACACTAAAACGCCACGGAGGGTGGCGGTCGAACAGTGTAGCCGAGGGCTACATAGATGACTCGATGAGAAATAAAGAAGAAATTAGCTCCCGCATTACAAGGAATATAAATTTGGAGCCCAAGTGTTGACTCTCGACCATCTACGAGCACACACGCGTACATTCCACCATCATCGCTTGCATCCTTGCGCCACCGACTGCAGAACTCTGTGGTCTTGTTTCTCCTACTTTCACTCAAGAGAGTGATTTAAATATCTAATCTTACGCATGACGAAAAGGAAATGGTCACTAGTTTAGTGTGAAGTAGTGTCGTCTGGTGGAATACAAACGAGGAGTTCGCAAAAGTCTTTCAACGGTTTCAAACTCGGCCAAAACGTCATTCTCTTCCAAAATATAGTTCAAAGCAGACTGTATGTTAAATTCTCACAATAATATCTGGATGTAACCTTAAAATGTATTATATTTGCAGTTTACAAACGTCAAAATACACTAACGGGGGTTAGTAGTTAATCGGTAAACTTTAAACAACCTCTCCGAGGTGGGTTAGAGAAAACAGTTGATTAGCGTGTTTAATCGGTTGATTTGCTTTGGTGAACATGAAAATGTGCTTTAAACAGCTGTTTTTAGATAATCAGACTGTTTTCTTTTCGGTGAACTTCGCCCTAAGAAAGTCCGAGTTTTATTTATTTCCTCGCAAATGTGTTGAAAAACATTGTATGACACACGTGCAGAAATTAGTTTTTACAAACTCGTGACTATGGTAAGCCCTCGACTTCGTCTCGTGTAATGAAACAAACAGCGACCCCAACAACCACGAAAACGACACCCAAAAAGAAAAATCCGAAAATTTTCCTCGGTGCCATCTTGGATTTACATTTTGACCTCATTATCGTTATCAGTGACCCGAAAAACCACGAAAACGACACCCATAAAGGAAAAAAACCGAAAATTTTCGTCGGCGCCATCCTGGATTTTCATTTTGACCTTATTAAAAAAAAACTGTAAGGAATACGCACGGTGCTATACAACGGGGTATGCGGTAAAATAGGTACTTAGGTGAGAGTACATATTTTACCACACGTTCCGTTGTATGGTGCGTAATTTTAACTTTTAAACAATGCATACAGGCTCCGTAAATGCATTTTTTGAGCAAATGTGTTGAAAACACAGGATAGACAGACGGACAGACAAACGGACAGACAGACGGACAGTCGGATAGAAAGATGGACAGACAGACGGACAGACAGACGGACAGATAGACGGACAGACGGACAGACAGATGGACAGACAGACGGACAGACAGACGGCAGAGAGGCGAACAGACAGATGGACAGACAGTCAGACAGATAGACAGACGGACATACAGACGGATATACAGACAAGGACAGACAGACAGACAGACAGACAATACTAACAAAACGAATTAAAATAAAGAGGTTATTCTATTGAGTTGAAGTTGTTCGTTTGTCTGTTGGACCTATTGCCTTGGTCTTCGACGAAGATTTTACTTTACGCTCTACTAGAGCATAAAAAGCGACTTTGTGTCGCCTACACACGACATAAAGACGCACTTTAGAGCATGAGAAGTGAAAACTATAATTTTGGAGTAGGCTGTATGGCTACATGTAATCAATAACCTTACATTTGACCACACCCTCCAAGTTTCATGTCTCTAGGACCAGCGGTTAGGACTGTGTGCTGATATATAACCCAGTCAGTCAGACAGTCAGTTTACCATTATTATCTATACATTAGATAAAAGAGAAGTCCACTCACTGACTGACTGACTGACCACTCATCACAAAATCTCGGAAATTACTGGGCCGTGAGGTCTGAAATTTGGCACAAGCACTCTCTATGGGGTGCAGGTGCGCACTAAGATTTTTTTTTTTTAATTCGCACCCCAAGGGGTTGAAAAGGGGTGTCAAAGTTTGTATGAAAGTCCTATGTTTTTAAAGTTAGAAATATGAATGCGGGCCTGAATGTTCCTTTCGGCTTCTAGGTGCTAAGAAAAGGTTTTACGAAATTCGGCCCTTAAATAAGGGTGTTTAATGTTTTTATGAAAAAAGTTAAAGTTCCAAATTGAATTTTACGACAACGCGTTAATGCATATTTTTACATTGAAATAAGAATTTGGAAGTTCCTTGAGGTTTATCTTCAGTTTTTATACGAATTTCTAGGTGGCCAGTATGTTTCAGTAATATGCAGACGTCTGCTGAAAGGTAATGAAATGAGGTTTTATAACGTTCTAAAGTTTGTATGCCAATTTCTAGGTGGCCAGTATTTTCCAGTATGCAGGCGTCTGCTGAAAGGTAAGAAAAAAACGTTTCAAAAAACGAACTCATTAATCAATCACAGAATACAGAAAAGTGTAAAACCTGATGTTACAGCGATACACATTCAAGCTCATTTCTGTCCTGCGATATTTTGCTATTACTACTAATTTACTTTGAAATATTTGTCATCATCGTTGTTTGGTTTGTCTTCGTTTTGGTTCAAACTATTTCATGCCGTGGCGTTTCTGTACAATGAAAATATTTAGAAAAAAAATAGTAGGGGTGTTAAAGGATCACGAACAGAACCCATTTTTATTTTTTTTGTCTGTGTGTCTGTATGTCTGTGCGGGGTCTTTTGTTACAGCATCATCGTGTTAGTATAAGTGTACGACAATGATGTTGAAAGAGCGGAGCTTTTTAATACCTAACTTCTATACCTACCTTTGCTTATATGGGGGCTCCAGACACATTAACATGTAATGTAGTATCTAATTGACACAATAAACTATTTTGTATTTATCACGTGTAAATTATAAAACCAATGTGGTTAGATTTAATGCACAAATATTGGGCATAACTTAGAGAAGGTTTTAGTTTTTGTTTCATTGTAATCGGTGCTTTCTATCAAATGATATAAATGAACTTAAAGTGTTCAAGAAGAACTTATCATCAAAATGTAAGAGACACGCAGCGACATCTATTCAACCAAAAATGGTACTAATGACTAAACATGTGCTCACAAGTTAACTTTTAAATCGAGTGACCGTCCTTTAAAAAAAGTTATGATAGCAAAAGCTACTCTAAATTAGTCTATATGATGCTGTTTTAAAAATCTACATAACCAATATAGTGTGTTTTAGACCGCTTTCCATGAATTATATTTTATCAATTTAACTTCGGAGTCGATAGATGGCGTTGTTCATTTCACTCCATTTTCTGAATCGCATTGTTAAGATTATTCGTGATAGAATGACTCTTGCCCGAGTCAGTTGCCTCAGATTTGTTGCTATGCCCACGAAACAAATTCAGGAGATTCTCAATTCAATGCGTATAATTTTTTTATGTAGGACCATGCATAACTTTTTACAGGTAATTCCGATATGCGTGATATCTTTTTTTCTGAAAAGCGTATAACTATCTTAAAGTTGATCCTATTTAAAATTGAATAATCGTGTTTTCGCTCATTTTATGCACCTTGATGAGAACTTTAGACCTAACAAGAGTATGACTTTCATCGAAGGTCTGACGATAGAGACGGAAGACAGTAGCAAGAGGTCCCCAAAAGTATCAAATCAAATCAAATCATTTATGTATACAGCAGCTATATCGTGTTTCGGCTCATTTCATGCACCTTGATGAGAACATTAGGCCTGGCTGGAGTATGACTGTCATCAACGGTCTAACGATTGTTTGGTTGGTTGAACGAGCTGATTTTAGGAACTACTGGTTCGAGTTAAAAACATCTTTTAGTGTTGGATAGCCCATTTATCTAGGAAGGCTATACGTTTTATAAGATTACGCCACAATCAATAGGAGCGAAGCATCAATGAAAAATGCTTGCGTTGCGTGCGCTGCGTAAACGGTTAGCTTAAACGGTAAAACTTACTCAACAATCATGCATTGTATAACGGGATCGTGCCTCTTAAACAGTTCGCGATAGCACATGTCTATCTTTTAAGGTTGACTCACACTCTCTCTAACCCTCTCTCTCTCTTATGTAACGCAGACGAAGTTGCGCGGGTCAGCTAGTACTATATAAAGCTCGATTACCACTCACTGACTGACTCACTGTCAGAATTGTTTTCCCAGATGGTAGATGGGGAGGGGGGTATATTTTGACGTAAGCAAGTAACTCTCACGAGTAGGGGAAAAGTTCCAAACCTCCCCTTTTCAGCCCCCTTCCTCCCCCTCCCTATCGTATCTCGGAAATCAAGAGACTTGGAATATGTTTTTTTCAGATTCGTATAGAGGAGGCTTGGAAAAGTAAAAACAAGTTTTCAAAATTGTCCCCTTGCCCATCTTCTCCCCCCTTTAGGCGGATCTCGGAAGTTAAGAGACTTGGAATATGTTTTTTTCAGATTCGTATAGAGGAGGCTTGGAAAAGTAAAAACAAGTTTTCAAAATTGTCCCCTTGCCCATCTTCTCCCCCCTTTAGGCGGATCTCGGAAGTTAAGAGACTTGGAACATTTTTTTTTCAGATTCGTATTCAGATAATGAGGCAATGCGTTAGTCAAAATCATTTGTCAAAACTCCCCCTTCTCCCCCCATTCAAACCTCCCACCCTCCTCACCCCTTTTTTTTACTACTGAAAAATATTTTGTTTCTTACCTAAAACTATTGAGGGGCCTTGAAATTTGTAAACCCTCCCCTCTCCAATCTCCCCTAAAATTGAAAGAGCTGTAACTTCATTACGGTTAGAGATAGCTATTAGGTGTTTGTACAAATATATTATAGTATAAGTAGTAGACGTCGAAACCTGTCTGGTGGTAGGTAGGTCCTGAGTGGAGCGAACCTGCGAGACTGAGTAGAGCGAAGGGGGAGGTAGCGAGCGAAGCGAGCCGGCGACCTCCGTAGCGTAACGAAGGTTGAGTGGGTGAAGCGTTTTTTGATCTTAAAGGTTCATAAACTGCTTAAAAGGTTCTGGAGTGTTTTCATAATGTAATAGGGGTTCTTAAGGGGTTTCAAAATCTTTTAAGGACTCTAATGGATTTTCCAATTCATTTAAGGATTCCTATGGATTCTCAAAATTTTATAAGGGTAAGGTTAACACTTCCCGAAACCGCGAGCTGCGCGCAACTTGCACACAACGCAAATACTAGTTTTATGTATATAGATTAACATTTATTTGTGTTCTAAATTCAAAAATATTTAAAAAGACTATTTTTTTATATTAGGCTGTTTACCGGCTTCATATTTTTGCTTCTCCTTCAACCTGGCGAAAGCAAAACGCGGAAAAAAAGAAAATTAAAATCATAGTTTCATAATAATTCACGACAAAAATATTTTACTCTCTATTATTTTAATTTTAAAAGTGTATTGAAAAACGTCGTTTGATACACGTGGACTTTTGTTATTGTAGTTCTCGACTCAAAAACACTCCCGCCTACGGCTCGGGAGTTAATTCTGGCTCGGATGCAATAACAAACTTTCTCCTCTTGTATCTTAAGGTGACACATCACACGGGCTCGAACTCATTGGTGGGCGTGGCCAAAAAGCACGCTGACTCACCTGGCATCGTGCCCGACAGAGATAGTATCAGTGATGAGCAGTTAGGCGCTAGTCTTCACGCGCGTCTAGTTCGTACGCACACACTCAGTGTTCCGAACCGTTCCGAACAAAAACGAAGTTATATAATACTTTCGTCTGACCTTTTATTTAAATGCGCTAAAAAGAATAAAATAAACTTTTTCTTTAAAACTTTTACTATCAACTTATAACGTCATCGTCACTACACAATTCGCGAGATTAGTGGCAACAATAATATTGTATAAATAGATTGTTTGTTATTGTTGGCCTGGGGTCACGATGTCCTGGACGCTTTCCGCCAGGTCTGCTAATCCCTCGAGAGAAATAAATGGCTGTGAAGCCAGCAGAGTCTGGACGTTGGTCGGCAGACGTAGCTTTATGTTTTCATCGTGGTACTGTGGATTTCCTTGGCCTGATAAAGTTTAGGATTTCCTTTTCAGGGCGTATCAAGTCGGGGTCACCAATTTAGTGGTTGTTGTACACTATCTAAACTAAATTAAAAAAAAAACATAATTCTATAGGTATAAATTTAATCAACACAAGACAGAGAAGGGACAGATCAGAAGAAAAGTAAAAATTATATCGTGAAGGTTTTATGTATATAAAGTTTCTAAATAAGTAGGTCGCTACACCATATTATAGGGTGTGCGTTTCGATAGCGCGACCATGGCGTTTTTTTTTTAAATAACTATGCCATGATTTTGTAAAAATATGTATGTATGTGGTTCAAATTTCCCAAAACCTTAAATTTGTCAAAGTTATGGTTAAAAAGTTATAAGGGTTTGAACGTGGCCACGCCATCGAAACACGGAGAACCGCGCGGCCACGGAAATCTTAAAAACTAAGCGTTGCAGAGACCTGAAATTTAGGTAAATAACAGATTGAATTTGTAAAAAAAATATAAAAAATCCTAGGTTTATATTTTAGGAGCATACGTACGGTATCGCTTATAACCTTTAAAATGTTCTGAATGTGAAGTTTAAAATTGAAATTAATTAATTTAATTTAAAATTATTTTTTTTACAAAATCTTGCCATAGTTTAAAAAAAAAAGTAACGCCGTGGTCGCGCCATCGAAACACACACATTATAGGAGTGCAATAAAAATGCACAGGCCCTTCAACTTCAGCGAGAAACAAATGACACGTCACTGACGTCATGCATGAAATGAAAAGGACAGAAATATAGGTCTTGTTCTTCTATCAAACGAAGGACATGTCAATTGTCAATATCGCGTGTCCCCCTCCCGCACTGCACCGGGGGAAACATTCAGTGAGATGCACGAAAATTCATAGTAAAAGGCGCGCGTAAAAAAATATGAAAAAGCTTTTGGGAAATCGAATTTTATGAAAAAACCACTGCATAAATCATTATCAAATAAAATTTATTGAATTCTTCGATAATTGTGCTGTGTCGGTACGGACTTTGTTTTGGAAATTTGACACTTCTTTTATTACTAATTTACGCCCAAAGTTACGTTAAAATTGGCAATAAAAATGAATCTTTGGTAGCTCGTAACTTTTGAATAGCTTTTTATTTTACTATTCTGATTCCGTACAGACACAATTTATAATGAGACAAAACGATATCATGTTTAACTTTAGATGTACCATGTCAAACAGTGGAGTAATAGCCCCCCGAAATTTGTATGGAAAATATGTTGCGCAGTTCAACCTAAAGTAAACAATCATTATATTATCATCAGTTTTATATGAGAATTTATCTTGACGTTCAGTTTTACAAAAGCGTTATTTCGAAATTCTAATTACTTATTTTCGGTACTTTAATATTCCAAATTCGTATTTTTGATGTTTCGTATTATCATAGTCGGACTTTTTGTTATTCGTTCTATTAAAACGCGGTTTTTAGAAAATAGTAAGTATAAGGGCATGCGCAGACGACAGTCTTTTTGTGCGGATGAGTCTGTGGCACACAAAACGTCTGCATGGCAAACAATAAGTCCGACACGGATTTTACTCACTCAACTGCCTCAACGCACACGACGCATATCTTCGATCATTCTATTCAAGTGAGTACACAGTGAGTCAAAACTATGATTTTAGTGACTTAGGGACTAACTTTGTTTTCTTACTTTTTTCTTTGTGTGGGTGTATAGAGCTCATTATCTCAATAATAATTGCCCTGATGCTTTTTTCCTAAACTTTATACTTTGGGCTTAAAAAGGTGTTTTGTTATTTATTTGAATGGAGTGGATCAAATTAAATTAAATTCCTGCTAAGTAGCGTGCGATCCCGATTGATATGGAATAGTAAGTAAAACCACACATAATTACTTAATAACTAACAATAACAATTTATTTTTAACCGACTTCAAAAATGGAGGTTTCTCAATTCGACCATAAATATTCTTTTTTATGTGTGTGCGAATAACTTCGTCGTTTATGAACGATTTTGATGATTTTTTTTTTTATTTGCAAGAGTATGCTCCTGAGGTAGTCTCATTTAAATTTGGTGAAGATCTGATGCTGATCTTCGGAGATATACAATGGAACTCTTAAAAAATAGACGGCAAATCTGCCGTGATTGCTGCAATCGCTTGGATGTTTATTGCTTATTTAACATGACGTATGTTCTGAGGGGGGGGGGGGGGTGAAATGGTACCACACGGGAAATTATGTAATTATAAAATGATAAGTCGGTGTTGTTATAATTTTTAGGAATTTTGAACCATTCGGAAAAATGAAATTCGTATTTGTGACTAGCGGAATAAAGTATTTCGTATTTATGTAGTGTACTCGCTTCACAAGCCTGTAGATGAGGAGGTGGATAATGCACGAGCAGAAGTAATCAGTATCTATCTTGGATCACTATTATACAGTTTGAATTGGAATACTTACATTAGAATCTATAGTGCTTTCAGTTCCTTCAGTTGTGAACCAGGTTTCGATTGAGGACCGCCTCGTGACCTCACCTTCTTTTCTAAGCTGAAGTTTCCGTATTTCTGCTATGATATCATTCTTGACGTTAGTTGAGGTTTCTGGCTGGTACACCTACCGAGGGTTAAGTTATGATGAATGTAGGTCCGCTACCTATGACACCTACATTCCATTCCATTTCATTTTCTCTTATTTTCTACCTACATTCTATGCGAATAAATGATTTGATTTGAGAGTAATAGGTAAAAAGGGCTTCGATATTGTAAAACGCGTTTCAGAACTTAAGTGGGGCAGGACACCTAGCAGGACGCGGTGATGACAGGTGGAATAAAGCTGTGTGGCGTTCAAGACCTGGACAAAGAAATGTGGGTCATCCGGCTGCCATCGGGAGATAAACCTGGATGAGGCCTGAACCTTTGGTGGAGAAGCACCGTATTCTCTCTAGTTATAGGAGGACACTTGTCGCCGCGCCGGCTTTGGTTAGATGTATTGTCGGCAGTGAGAGTAGTTAAGAGGCAATAGCGGCGGAGCGGGTCCAGGAGGATGACCCCTTCGCGGACCTAATCCGCCGGTGGAGAGGCAGGCGACGGCGGCGTTACGCCACCTTGATACCGCCTTAACAAGAGCCAGCGGGCGGTGGACGGGGAAAACTACACATTGCGCGAGCTCATGAGAGTCCGGTTATCGGATATCACTGGAGACTGGAAGAGGCGAAAGCCACCGCTGAAGGGTCGCGAGAGTCAAGCAACGCAGTACACGGGCTGCCTACAAAAAATCGGGACGAAAGACGGCGGAGATTTTAGTGGATGCGAGTGCCACATAACCACACCGCTCGGCCCCCCGGACTGGCTGACCAAACTATGTGTACAGTTACACTTACAAAACTCCAGTGTTGTTCTGTGACAGTTTCACTCAAACTTTCGATCCTATTCTCTTGTTTGTCGTCACTAGGGCTTCTGTTTGGAACCTCGACAGTTGGCATCCAGTGCTGGAACTCCCTTTTCTGGTTAGGTAAGTACATTGCTCTGTCTCGGGCAGCATCCTCAACGTAAACGTAAGACTGGGTGTGCTGTTTAAGATTTCGCGGCCCTCCCAATGCATCAGACTGGTCTCCTTGAAGAATGTTGTTTAGTACTCCTGCGGAATGAATAAAAAAGAACCAAGATAAAAAAGATTAAAATATAATATGAGACGTCTCTGTCACCACACCGCGCACTGAGCCCGTGTCGTGGATTAGGTTTCATTCATCGGGCAGTATTGCTGAAATTAATCTTTTTGACACAGCCGTGGCGCACCACTTTATTTAATTTTCTTTTATGTACGGTCGAACAAGCTATTTGGTTTACATTTTACAATGTAATTTGTGCTTTAAACTGTAAACCAAATAGCTTGTTCGACCGTACCAATTATTTTTTTTTAATTTTTTCCTGTATGCGGTTCCGCCAAACGAGTGTTTTTCTTTTCTTTAATTTCCTCTTAATAGAGACGGCATGTCACATGGACTGTTTATGATACCAGCATAGCATACGTATACTAGGCCATTTTTTTTTCCAATATTTGAGCCACGCTTGAAATCAATATTAATTGATACAATAATGTACAATAAGGATGATGACTGACTAAAAAAAATATGATTCTGTTTAGTCCATCAGTTAGATTATCGGAAAATATTGGATAAGTGTTTTTTGTTTTATCAAATTAATAAAAATTGACGAAGATAAAACGTGTCAAAGATTATGAGAGTGAGAGATTATGTGACGTCACATTTGTGTAAAAAATGTACTCAAATGTGACGTCACGAGAGTTTTTGACGCACTGTATCATCTTAATTTTTTGTTTACGTGAAAAAAGAAAAAGTATGTTTCCAAAAGTTTTTTAAATCTATCTAGACGGACTAATTAGATTTTTTTTATCATCTACCCTATTAAAATTTCAATGACGAAACCACCGACCATATACAAAAACCCGACAACAACTGTCAGGCAGTGGCCCACCAGACACAACACCCGTCTGGCCGGAGGATCCTCCCTTTTCTATGGGGGATAAAGAACCTGACACCCTGTGCTTCCAACCCATAAGCTCCCCTAAATTAGTATGGATTACCTCGGTTTAAACGACGCCTTCATGAGAATATTGTATGGTACCTTTCACATCAACAACTGGTTCTTCTTGGCTGAGTGTTTCTAAGTCATACATGTCCCATCTCTTCAGGCGAGTGAGGCCTTCCATGACGGTCGTAACCTTCAGGGGTGCTTTGGTTTCTGCAGGAAATTAGAGAATAAAATAGTTGCGTGACAATGGACGGGTCGCTATTGTGTGACCAGAGTTTTATTACATGGTCGTTGACTCACTGAAGACTCTCCCTTGATACATCGCATACAGTGAAAACTTACCCGTTGCCGTTGAGCAGTGGCCAAACTAATATTGATACTGTCAGCCTGCGTCATCCCACTGCTGGGCAAAGGCTTCAGATTTTTCGATACAGGGCTAATATGGACAGTGGTCGTTGGTTTTGTTTAGTTCGTCCCGCCGTCCTCGTCGTCATGTCGTCACACCAAATTACTGACGGTGCTTAAAAAGCCGCTAAGCTGAAGTGGGACTGGCCACGTCTGCCGCGTGCCCAATGACCTGTGGGCCAAAATAGCTACTTTCTGGAGTCCTGACAGAGTCAGAAGGCGTTGCGGCAGACCTCCTAGAAGACGGCGGGACTGGCTATAGCCCATCTAAAAACATCCAAATTGCAAACTCGCTACTCGTTACTCGCCGTTTTTAGTTGCTAGCTGTATTCGCTCTTGGCTGGGTGTGAAAGCGGCGCCTTCTCTACTTACCTTCATTATATCTATCATAGGATTCTTCTCTGTCAATTTCCCCATCTGCATCATGATACTGGGCCCGGCAGACGGGCATGAATGCCAGGAAGAAGACCAGCACGCGAGCCATCGCCGCGAAAATATTTATAACAATAATTTAGCCATTTACACAAAAGACACATTTACACAAAGTAAAACATCGTTTTTATGACATCGGTAGTAAATAAGTACTAATAATACTTAAATTAAATAAGTAGCTAGAGCTTTAACTCGTCATGAAATGGTTTTTGTGGAGAGTGTAGACTTTATCTCCATAAAAACCCTAGACGGGTTTTAAAAGCCACAATATTTTGACATCGCTCAATGTGATATGTTCCCTATAATATTGTTTTTACTTAGTGACAGAACTCCGTTACTGCCACAGAGTACGAAACCGCAGTGCCAGCAATGACAACTTGGGACGGCCATACCGCACCGAGTTAGAATTTCTGCCTTCTGATGGCAATAAATCAATAAATGTCACCTGCACCTTCCGACGGCGAAAGCACTTAGTGTGCGGCCAGACTGGCAGCGCGGTGCGGGTTGCGGTGCGGGTGCGGCAACGCGCGCGGTTTGCCTGGCCAGACTGGCAGTGCGGTGCGGCGAGCGGCGCGGGATCGGAGATCCCCGCTCCCGCCAGGGTTACCAACTTAGGGGTTTTCCTCCCAAATTTAGGGGTAAATAAGAGGGATGTGATATTTTTGAGGGGCGTTCTATTTAAGGGGTACTTTTAGTGCTGGGCTAGAAAGCAAACGCAAGCGCGGTGCGGCATACTTAAACATTTATGAACTTCATTGACATTCAAAAGGCAAAGAAGGAACATGGATGGGTTTTAGTCAGTAAAAGTCAGAGGCGGGGGGGGGGGGGGGTCATTTGATGATTTACCATCCGAAAAAAAAAATGGGATTTTCAAGTAATTGTGGGAATTTTGATTTAGCTTGAGGGTTAAATATTTTTGGGAGTTGGTAACCCTGGCTCCCGCACTTGCCGCCCGCACCGAGCACTAAGTGTATTTGCGTTATATAAAGCTCACTGTAGGCGAAATTTATTACATTTACCATGGTAAAATATTTAATTGCGTGTGAACTGTGGGACCATACTGGTATTTCGAAATAAAAATAGTAGAATTTAGTAGAAGTCTTAAAACAATTAATGTAGAACCAATCTGGGAATTTGTAAAAAGTATGGTACCTATCTGAAAAATTAAGGTTTTGTGACTACAGACATTTAGTAAAGAGAATAACAGATCACTAAGCATCAAAGATAAAAAATGTATAACGACTAAACTGTGGTCCCTCTACCTATTTGCTACCCATTGTTATCTATAGTCAATTAATTGCTACCTAACTTGAAAATAAAATAAAGGGACTTCAAAATGACCTTCAAATTCTGATATTAGGATGCCTGGTCAACTCTCCATTTGCGTAAACTATTCAAATTCGTCTTATTATTGTTACGTCGTACCCGTACCTACAATTACGGTAGTAGGTACCTACAAGTAGGTAGGTAGTAGTAGGTAGGTATGACGAGTGTCGAATGATGTAGGTACAAATTCGCAAACTACCTATAAATGAACATCAGGAATTGTCATTGTAATTTCGACCGTACGCCGAGGGCATAAAGTACATACTTATTTCCTTTGTACAAGTAGTGGAAGTTTCTCGAAGGACAATGACCCACTATGGAATTGTCTAGAAGATTCGAGTAAGTCGTGGATCTTTCTCGAACGTTCGGTTGCCATATAAATAGTCGACGTGTTTGCGGGAGCAGGCAGTCTGATTTTGCTACACAACGAAGCGGGGTCTACCCTTTATAGCAGAACTTTTTATGTCATAATATTATTTTGGATAACAGCGGATAGCATAAACTAAACTTCAGTTCGCAGAAAATCATTTGGCAGACACTCATTTATCATACATTCAAACCTCATAATTTTGTAAGTCAGAATCATCTTTAGGCATAAATTTCATATGCATAAGAATTAAATGTAGAACCATCTTATCGCAGAAAGTTCACAGTCATAATCATCTTTTGGCATAAATTTCAAATCGATAGTCATTAAAAGGCAGAACTATCATATTTCAAAAAGTTTAGAATCATCTTTTGGCATACATTTCATAATGCATAATAATGCAAGCAAGCATGCAGCATGCAAGCAAGCATGCAATATGCAGCAGGCATGGTTTCTGTCACGGCTCCGGTGCTGCGGGACTCCGGCGGTCCCACGCGAGCTTATCGTCGCAGATTTGTTTTATGCTCACCACCTGCTCTTCAGCTCGTGGGCCGCCTCACCCCTCCGCGCCTACGCGGATTTAAATTACAATCTAGGGGTAGGGCAGACAAGACTACGTGGAGTCGGTTTTAGAGCGATTTGTTTCTATCACTAACTTTTCTAGCGCAACATATTGTCTTTTTAAGACAATATTTTAATTCTAATTTTAGGTTAAAAATGTTATTTTATAGATAGTATGTATTCGGACATACAAACGTTCGGCCAAACAATAACTATATTAAATATTTTTTATGCCCTAAAAATATTCGTTTAAAGAAGATTATGCCAAGTGTGTTATGCCAAATATATTTCGGAACATCAAGATTCTGCCAGATAGAAGGAACCCAACGAAGCGAATCGAAGTGAACTAGAAGTGCGATATTTAAGCGAATAGTAATCAGTAGTATAATTGAGTTTTAAGTGTTTTATGTTTAATAAAGTTATTTAATTGTTTAATAGTTATTAATTAATTTATCCCATACCCAGCTCGTAACATTATTTCAACTTGAATAATTGCTAAAATACTGGTCGCTAGCCACAGGCTACTGGTAGCTGCATCCGGTGAAACTGGAAGCCGACCCCAACATATTTGGGAAAAGGCTAGGCAGATGATAATGATGAATTGCTACCTGATTGCTACCCTCACGTCTTTGAATGTCTACCTTGTAGCTTATTAAGTAAAAAGTTATGATCGTTTCAATTTTTGACAGGGTCTGGATTTAGGCTATTTAATAAAATAATATTTAAAACGATTACAATAATGTCTCTATTTATTGGAATACACCGACCCATTATGTTATTTGAATATATAAATATACAGTAAATGTGAATAATTGAAAAATTATTAATAATTACCTTATGATTTGGCAAATGTGAATATAAAATAGAAATATATCACTTTTAGCAGTTATTATTAATAATTCATTACGCTAGTTGGTAGAAGTAATAAATTAACCTAGTAAAAAATCCTACTTCTGAATGGTTTATAAAAAAATAACCACGAAGTGTATGGCGGGGCCTATTCGCTCGCTTCGTTTCACATTCAGACTTCAAATTTACTGTGACTTATACATCCCTACATGCTGTTGTTTTAAAAAGAAACATTCAAGTTTTGTAATAAAACTTAGAAAACTTGAAAAAAACTTGAATGTTTATTTTTCCAACAACAGCATGTAGGTACTAATGCATATATTTATTAATATATATTTAATTAACATAACAGGTCGGTGTATTTTAATAAAAGAGACATAATTGTAATCGTTTTAAATATTATTTTATTCAATGACCTAAATCTAGTGCCTGTAAAAAATTCAAACGATTACCGTACAACTTTTTACTTGTACAAGCTACAAGGTAGACATTGAAAGACGAGAGGGTAGTAATTACTCAAGTTAAAATAATAACACGAACCTGAATAGTTTACGCAAACGGAGAGTTGACCAGCCATCCTGATATCAGAATGGCTGGTCATTTTGAAGTCCCTTTAATTTGTTTCCGAGATAAGTAGCTATTAATGGACTATAGGTAGCAATGGGTCATTATTCACCAGCTGGCGTTCACATGCGTGTGAACTGAGGGACCATACTGGTATTTCGCAAATAATAATAGTAGGATTTAGTAGAAGTCTTAAAACAATTGTAGAACAAATCTGGGAATTTGTAGTCAAATATTTTAAAAACTACAACCCTTAAAGTGTGGCCCGTTTCTAACTTTCGAACTGTTCTTCACATATTCGTCACTAGAAACTGGAGTAGCAGCCAGCTCCCTATCTCGACTGGCCGAACGCTCTGATGTACATGTTTTTTTAGGCCCAGTGCACACCGCTGGAGGCGCAGCGGAGTGTATTTGAAGACAACAGTTTAATATAAACCTTAACTACCTTGATATACGGTCGCGCGCATGCTCTTGTAGTAGTTCGGAGTACCGCGTGCGAATTTATTCTTATATTGACCGTATATCAAGGTAGTTAAGGTTTATATTAAATTGTTGTCTTCAAATGCGCTCCGCTGCGCCTCCAGTGGTGTGCGCTGGGCCTTAGTCGACATGTTTTTACGTGCACCCTTCATTTGTATGGAAATACTAGTTCAAACCAAATTTGACAGCTCTAAATTACGTCAGTGTCTTTCTCATTTTATTAGAGAGAAAAAGATCGCAATAGCCTAAATTAAGTTTGGTTTCTGCACAAAAGAATTGACACCAGTTTCTATTAAAGGGAAATTCTAAAATTGTTGAAAGAAAACAAATCAATATGATTCTGGTTTTTGTTTTATTGTGGACATATACAAGGACAAACACAGACACAAAACCGAATAGTAATTGCTATTCCATACCCTCTCCTTCCGCTTCTTCGTCGAACTCCCCTTCATCATCTGCCGTCGCGTCCTGGTACTGCTGGTACTCGGACACCAGGTCGTTCATGTTGCTCTCAGCTTCGGTGAACTCGAGTTCATCCATACCTTCACCAGTGTACCAATGTAGGAAAGCTTTTCTCCTAAACATGGACACGAACTGTTCCGCTACCCTCTTGAATATGGTCTGGATAGCTGTCGTGTTACCAATGAAAGTGGACGCCATTTTCAGCCCTCGTGGTGGAATGTCGCATACTGCGATCTTCACATTGTGCGGTATCCACTCCACAAAGTATGTGCTGTTCTTGTTCTGTATGTTCACAAGTTGTTCGTCCACTTCCTTCATGGACATTCGTCCTCTGAATATCGTGGCCACGGTCAGGTATCTGCCGTGTCTCGGGTCACATGCGACCATCATGTTCTTAGCGTCAAACATTTGAAGTGTTAGTTCGGGAACGGTGAGCGCTCTGTATTGTTGCGCACCCCGCGACGTCAGCGGCGCGAACCCAGGGGTATAGAAGTGTAACCGTGGGAACGGCACCATGTTCACGGCGAGCTTTCTCAGGTCCGCATTCAGCTGTCCAGGGAAGCGCAAGCAAGTCGTGATGCCAGACATGGTGGCGCAGATAAGGTGGTTCAAGTCGCCGTACGTAGGTGTAGTGAGCTTCAGCGTCCTGAAACAGATGTCGTACAGCGCTTCGTTGTCGAGACAGAACGTGTGGTCGGTGTTCTCAACCAGCTGGTTCACCGCCAATGTGGTGTTGTATGGCTCCACAACGCAGTCCGAGACCCTGGGGCTCGGGAATACAGAGAATGACAGGATGATTCGGTCGGGATACTCTTCGCGTATTCTGTTTATGAGTAGCGTACCGAGGCCGGAGCCGGTGCCGCCGCCGAGAGAGTGCGACACTTGAAATCCTTGTAGGCAATCGCAGCCTTCCGCTTCTCTACGGACGACGTCGAGGACGGACTCTAGGATCTCGACTCCTTCGGTGTAATGCCCTCGTGCCCAGTTATTTGCACCACCGTTTTGTCCGTAGACAAAGTTGTCGGGTCGGTAGAGGCAGCCGAAGGGTCCGGAGCGCACGGCGTCCATGGTGGCAGGCTTGAGGTCCACGAGGATAGTCCGGGGCACGTACTTTCCGCCGGACGCCTCATTGTAGTACACGTTGATGCGTTCTAGTTGGAGATCAGAGTCGCCATGGTAGCACCCGCTCGGGTCGATCCCGTGCTCGTCCGAGATCACCTCCCAGAACTGTGGACAATTAATATACAAGATAGTGAGTACTTGTGTAATTTAGCTGCATCCTGTTAGAAAGGCAGTTAATGCCCATGGGCCTGTAACTTGGCAATACATGCCGATCTCTCAGGTATGCTGGTACATCGATAGATGACCAAGAGAAGAAAAAGACTGACGTAGACATCACCTATGTCTTAACAGCAGGGGCTTCACATTGCTGTCAGAGGGTCTAAAGACGATCGTAGTTTTACATAGGGAGCACTTTACTCACCTTTCCGCCAATCTGGTTCCCGCACGAACCAACCTGAATGTTAATTATTTCCCTCATCTTGTTAATTTATCGTGCAGTTAAGGGTATAAATGTTTTACTTGTTAATTTTCGTAAAAATATATCCAAAGTTGTTCTCGAAATTGAAGCTTAACATTAGCTTAAACACTAATAAAAAAATATAAAAAAATCAATCCGCAACAATTACACCATGTGCATTTCTTACGTTGGATTTCAGAAAAGTGAATTGCCAAATGAACGCTCGACGTCCAAAGAATTTTGAAAAGAGTTCTAGAATATTTTTATACTTTTGTATGAAGATTTTGCAACCAGTGTTAATTTTGAATCAGAAAGGATTATTTTTTATTTTGATTGGGAAAACAAATGTGTTTAATTTTGCCGGAAAAGCATTTCCATTATTTATAAAAGACCTGCTCGCCTAAATAAATAAACAGCCATAGTTAGGTAGTTATCTTAAAATAACTCCTACCGAGGTGTCATCTAACGGAGCTTTCCCGAACTAAAATGACACGCTGAAATGTAATTTTCCTAAATAACCTATGCCTGAAAGACTTCGTTCGGTACGTACTGAACCAGAAAGTTCCGCGATTCCCCGCTAGGTGTCGCTGTACACCTTTCAGGGTTGTTTTGTTTTCAGCGGCGGCGTACTGTCACTATTGTCATGGCGCTCGCGTGAAATGTCACCGAGGTAGCGAATCGTTTCTACAATGTAAATTATTAGCTTATCCTGTATGATGTAGTTGTGTTTAATGAGTGCCGTGTGTGTGGTGTGCGAACGCCCATCGAGTGATGTCAGTGGCCGGTGGGAATGCGACCGCCGAAGAGAAAAAAACAGGTTATTGTGAGGACAGTACGGACAGCGACAATGACACGGAAAGGAAGAAACTCCTTCGGAGGATATCAACAAGCAAGTGCGTCGGGAGACTCGTGAGTAGCATCCTAATGAGGGAATAGTAAAGGATCTGTTGTGGTAAGCTTGGGCGTGCCAACTGTCAGAGCGCGCGAGGGCAGAGGGGGGGGGGGGTGAAGCTCCATGTGCCCGGACACAATTTTCGAAGATCAATTTTTTCAAGTTATAATGTTTGTTTGGCGTCGATATTAAATTTTGTGTGCTCAAGTAATGAGATGTGGAGTTTGACCTATTTGGGGAGGCGAAGAGTGGCGTAGAGGGTGTTGTACGGTGACAATGATTCCTCCAGGATAAAGTTGATCCTTCATATTTATTGATCTTACTCCGACAGGTGGTTCAACGTCCTGAGCCATGCTAGAACAATGCAATTGTTGTTAAATTACAAAACATGGAATAGAAAAGCTCCAGTTTATTTAATACTTCGTCTAAAGATCTTAATCAGTTTGAGTAGGCGTTCTATTTTTGTTTGTCTGCCTTACTTTTCGACACGATGATAAATGACTTGGGGCAATAAGAGCGCCATGGATTTTGGCGGTAAAATATTATTCATTTAAGAAGACTGACGATTACTGGGTTTCTTGAGGAAAAGCTTTTCTTTTGTAGATTTAAGTAAGTTGTATTAACTCATTGTGTTTAGATTTTATATAAAAACGATTTAAAGCAAGATGGATGTAAGTCGTAAGGAATATTCCCAAAAATTAGTATTTTGTTAGCAACCTTGATAAGTTAACAAATTGGCGGGAACCCTATACGATGTTATCGACCCGCGTTTGTTGCCAATATTTGCATAAAAACGCGGTTTTCCCTAACTAACTACTTTTCTACTAATGGATTACGTTTTTCGTATCAATTTATGTGGGCAAAGGGTCCATTTATCACGAACCTGTTACAATGAATTAATTTTCTGAGTGATTAGGCAAACACACACCTTTTTCCCTATTAGGGGTAGGCAGTAACTTAGAAAGGCACCTGCTACGGGCACACATCTGGTATTGACATGAACGTTTATGAAATTTTGTTTCAGAATAAAGCCTACACCGTTAACTATTGTTTTAATGATTCGCGCTGTGTAACACGTATGTCTTTTTTAAATTGAATAAATGACAAGACTTGAAAAGTTTTTCTAAGATTCAAAATCATCACGTTCGTTAACAAAAATTACGACACACCTTCCCGGATCACATAAGTTCTAGTCACATTATTCAAGGACGTAACCCATATCTTAGAGTATTCACACACGTATCATATCAATACACCGGCTACCGTCAAACTGTCTTATCATTCGTTGCCTGTCAGACTTGTCTCTTATACGCCAACATCACAGACACCCTACGTTATGCCGCGTCCGACCAAGGAAGTCCGGTGGCTGTCAATCTTTTGACTATTCCAGTTTCGTATGTTTGCGCCTCTTATGTGTAGACTATGTACCTACCTATAGGTAGATAGGTAGGTAGGTTTGTTGGGTTCGATCCCTTTTTGTATAGGGGATCTATATGGAAAGGTATACAGTTGGTAAGCCGCAGTATTTAGGTTACGGGTAATTAGTACTGATCAGTTTTTTTGGGATATGGGATTTAAAAACAACTTGTGAAATGTGTATTATTGGTACTCTTTCTTCTGTTTAAAATAAAACTGCATACCGTATGCAGTTTTATTTTCTCGAATTCTGGGAGGTTTTAAAGATAGACCGTTCCTTAAAATGTTCAAGGGCACAGTATTTGTTAATGTAAGTTTGATGCATCGATCTTATGATTATTCCTCGATGCATACCTATTTTTTTAAAGTTTTAATGAATTGAAGAGTCGTTCACTTTATCTCTATGGTGTTTTAAGCATGAAATAATTAAACACAATCACCTGTGAAATAGTCCTTTATAAATAACTTTTGAAACGTAGTAGGAAGCTTCGTTTAAGACTTATGGACGGACTATACACAATGCAACGCATATATAACAAAAATAAAAACCGGCCAAGTGCGAGTCGGACTCGCGCATGAAAGGTTCCGTACTATCGTAGGGGGGTTGCCCCTGTAATGTTTTTATTTGTTGTTATAGCGGCAACAGAAATACATTATATGTGAAAATTTCAACTGTTTAGCTTCATGAGATACAACCCGGTGACAGACAGACGGACAGCAGAGTCTGAGTAATAATAATAATAATAATATAATAATATCGCTAGACATTACACACAGCGCCATCTAGTGCCACACTAAGCAACGAAGCTTGTGTCGTGGACGCCAGATAGTTGATATACTACATAGATACTTTTTCTTTTGTAAATACATACTTATTATACATATAAACATCCATGACTCGGAAACAAATGTCCATGCTCATCACACAAACATTTGTTTCTACCGGGATTCGAACCCAGGACCCTAAGAACGTAAGGCAGCCTCAGTACCACTGCGCCATTCGGGTCGTCAATAGGGTTCCGATTTTACCCTTTGGGTACGGAAACCTAAAAAATCAATCAATCTCATCACAAGAAGCTCAACTGTTGGACATAGCCTTCTCCTATCGTAGCCGTTCAAACCTCTAGATCCACCCCACCTTTACCACCCATCCAAAGTCAAAATCAAGACATTAACTCAAATTAGTCTTAAAATCATTTTGAACGTCAACTACACAAGCCAGTCTACCAAAACGCCATCCCTTCGTCCTTTGGAAGAAGGAGCATCCTGCGAAGCCATCCACTTTTCCGTTGAACTTGATCCTCCGATACCTATAATATACTCGTATATCGTCATTTGCTTAGCTTTTCCCCAACTATGTTGTTGACAGTTTCCAGTCTAACCGGATGCAGCTGAATACCAGTATTTTACATGCAGCGACTACCTATCTGACCTCCACAACTCAGTTACTACTGGGTGATACGATGCCCTTTGGTAAGATTGGTTGTCAGACTTTCGGGTCACTGATAACTTGTTACGACTGTCAAAGATCTACAAATGACAGCCGGGACCAACGGCTTAACGTGCCACGGAGGAAATATGGTATGTAATTAATGGGTTACCTGAAGATCGACCCGAGTGCCTGTTATTATTTAGCCATCACGAGCTCCTCCAATATCCACTTCGTAGACAAATACTTTCATTAAATCCAATTACAGAATAATAATCCAGATCCAATCAATGAAAAACTAATACATTCATATTGCAGATACCAATTACAATGAAAAAAAAAAGAAACATAATCCATCTTCAATCAGAAGCAAAGACATTGTAATCTGATCTACATCGGAGTTCCAGCCTTATTTCTTGCTTGACAAAGTGTGTAGTGCAATAACGGGTCTGAAATAGGGGGGAAACTCGAGAGGCGTATTTCCGTAGTATGCGTTTTATCCGGAGCAATCAAATTATACCTGAGATACGGACTGCGCTCGACTGGATTATATTTTCGCTATGCAATTTCATTGATTGCAATTCTATATTTAGTTCGGTGTGTTAAAACGGTGCTACAGTTATATTACTACAGAATGTCCTGGCAGAAACTACTACGATGAATAATATGCTTTACAGGAATATTATATGCCGTGGCGCAGATAATATACACACATCAACACGGTCTAGGGATATTTTTAAAAAAGCGAATTACTATCAATGTATTAATTATTTATATGACATGTATATATTTAAAAGATACGTTTTTTAATATTCTACCATTTTTTAATAATGGTTAAGGTATAGTTTAAAATTTCAGGATTTTATGGAAAAAAAATGAAGCATAGACGGAAACCGTATATGAATGAACTTTTAATTTGTGAGTAAAAACTGAAAAAAATAGAAAAATCATTTAATTTGTATTTATAAACTTGAAGTTAGTAGTCTGAGAAAGCGCCCATGATGTTCATAACACATCGGCAACGATTCGGCATGCTCAGAACAAGGTTGTCAATGTCTTGCTGCGGAATATTGTCCCATGTCCTTCTGAGGTGCGCAAAAAGTTGATCTTCTGTAGCCAGATTTTCAGGAACTTCCTTCAGAGCTCTTCTTTGCAGCATATCCCACGCATGCTCAATGGGATTTAGATCTGGCGATTGAGCAGGCCAGTCTAAGGCCCTAACATTATGTGTATGTAACCAAGCTGCTACCGTTCTCGCCGTGTGTGCCCGGGCATTGTCGTGCATGAGCAGGAAATCTTGCCCCATTTGTGTTCTGTGGGGCAAGATTACGGGCCCCAGCACCTGTTGGACGTATCGTTCTGCCGTCATATTGCCCCGCACCCAAACGAGATCCGTCCGTCCTCCAAGACGAATTCCTGCCCAAACCATAATTGTTCCTCCTTGGTATGGGTGAACTTCCTGAGGGTTCTGGAGACGGCTCCATCGTCCAGGAACTCGCCAAACACGCATCCTTCGTGAATCTGGATGGAAGCCGAACCTGGATTCATCCGTGAACAGCACATTGGACCATTGGTCACGGCCCCAGTCTACGTGGTTCCGAACCCATTCTAATCGTCGTCCACGATTGCCTCTCTGTAAAGGTGGGACCCGGAGTGGTCTACGAGAGCGTAGATTGCTTTCATGCAGTCGCCTTCTTACAGTTTGGTCACTCACAAGCACTTGGTGTTCCACTCGCAGCCTTTGGACCAATTGAGTCGCCGTTGCATTTGGTTGTGCTCGCGCAGTAATTTGCAAAAATCGGTCTTGTCTGGGGGTAGTGATGCGACTTGGCCCCCGGTGCCTCTCCGCTACTTCACCTGTGGCACGATAGCGTGTCTACAATCTTGAAATTACATTTTGATGGGTCCCTATGGCCTCAGCAACATTACGCTGAACAGATCCAGCTTCCAGCATTCCCACAGCTCGTAACATCTCCGCCCTCGTCAAATGTCGGCGTTGCATGGCTACAATACCTCAATTTTAACTTTATCTTTCGTTTAAAAATGAAAAAAAAAAACTGTAACTAAACGTAATTCGTATTGTTTTCTAAATTTCGCACAAATGAAAATTCCCTCTCCTATACATCAAGACATTTTTATGCCACCGAAACAAAAGAATTTTCAAAAATTTGAATTTGGAATTAGTCTGAGATAAATTACAAACAAATCGGTGTATAAAAGATTCCAATGCGGCCAGTACTTTTCGAGTTATTTAATTGAGTATGAAATATCCCTAGACCGTGTTGATGTGTGTAGTTTGATAAAAACACCGACTGCTCAGGGCAAGCATACTTAATTATGAGGCTAAGTTTTAAAAGTTCGAGGTTCTAAGAAACCTGAATGATTGTTTGGCATTGGTATGACGGTTGTAACACTCCAGTTAAAGTTATCACCAGTAATTTGCCAGTGAATTCTCCTGAAGAAAAACATCTTAAAGGAAATGATGGACAAAATGTCAAATGAATAAATTCAGACAAAACTATTAAGCTTATATTAAGCACTAGGTTCTGCCAGCGGCTTCTCCCGCGTGTTGTTTGATAATTGTCCCATGGGATCTTACTACCGGGATAAAAAGTATCCTATGATTTAATCCAGGTTATAGACTAAGTGTGTGAAATTTCATCCAAATCCATTCAGTAGTTTTTGCGTGAAAGATTAACAAACATCCATCCATACATCCAAATTCACAAACTGTCGCATTTATAATTAGTTGGATCATCTGCCTGCATTTTCTCAACTATCTTGGGGTCGGTTTCCAGTCTATGCGGATGCGGCTGAATACCAGTACTTTACATGGAGTGACTGCCTATCTGACCTTTAAAACCCAGTAACTTTGATTTTTCTATGAATCAAGTGACAGGTAGGTGACGCGGATAGGATGCTGCGAGACGTGGCATATTAACTGACAGTTATACGTAAGTAAGTGGAAAACGGGCCTTAGGTACTTTACAATTCAGGAGATCAATGACCGGTCGGTAGTACACACATACTTCGCATATAGCTAGTTATATCACCCGTCGTGGGCCGCCGTGTAGCCCTGTTTACTCACTGGCACTCGTCCAAAACTCCAAGATGTAGTGCGTAGTGACACTAATTGATTTACTATATCGTTTCTGTTCATCTGAACAAGGTTTTTATATTTTGGAATTAAATAAAAATGAGTTCACGGAGTCGTTGGACTTAAAATTTGGGTTCAAATACCTGAATAGCCGTGTGGTATCCGGCAGAGTAGAACAGAACCAACCCATTACACTCACTGATGTCGTATAAGGCGACAAATGTCTGAGGCAGAACACCTTGCGCCTACGGAGGCGCAAGGTGTCCACTGGTGTGACTCATTTTGCAGTGATGAAAGACTAACAGAAAACGCTGCTGCCAATTCTCTGGTCTACGAGACCAGAGAATTGGCAGCAGCGTTTTCTGTTAGTCTTTCATCACTGCGATCTCCAATCCGCCTGCCAAGCGTGGAGATTACGGCAAATTCCTCCCATCATGGGAGAGGCTTATGTCCAGCAGTGGACGTTATGGGCTGTTGTAGTGTAGTGTAGTACCTGAATACACCGTACACATATTATCTTTTTCGTTTTTTATTTGAGAATAGCTGTTCCCCGCGACTTTCGTCCACGTGATGTTATTATAAATCGTATTTTTTTAACATTTTCAAGGGATTTTTTGCACTGAACCCTAATCCTTTAAAAAAATATCCTAAGTTACTCCTTAATATTATGACATCAGCTCTCTGCCAGCAAAAACGCCGGCAAAATCGGTCCAGCCGTTCCGGAGATTAGCCGGAACAAAAAGAGAAACGAGAAACAGACAAAAAAATTTAAAAAAAGTTTTTTTGCTTTAAGTAAATACCGCATATACTTGCATATACATTCAGTAAAAAGCCGTTATTTTGAAATTACATTCATACACTATTTTATCATTTATTTGTATAGAAAACTTTTCAGATATGATTCTGTAAACTAATTTTTTTAATTGAAAGGACGTAGTGAAAAAAGTAAAATTCGTAAAAAAATCTCAGAAGATTCATATCTTAAAATCAGGACCCAATGAGAAAAACAATTCTCACTAGATCCATCATGTATCTTTTGAGAATGAACGATGCTTTTCAATAATTTTAGGAATATCTTCATTCTAAAATAAAATCCTGTAATCTCTGTAGGTTTATGCAGTGGTGTTGCCCATAGGACACTCACATTACGCCAGTAACGTATAAATCCCTTGTAATAGGGTCGAACCTATTGCCAGAAACCGTGCAAAAATCAAGCCACCGAGCTGCTACTGACAACAGTGACAACTAGGGCGGTAACCCTAAAAAGTCCGGACGTTTCCGGAAAATTAGAGATGTATGGTAATAAATCCCAAATTTTCCGGAAACGTCCGGATTTCCCAAAAATGAGAAAACTTAAAAAAAAGTAGATAAAAACAAATTAACATAGGATTCATTTGTATAGGTAGATAATGTAATGTAGTATTTATGATTCATATTTTAAGCAAATGTAGGTACTGCAAAAAAAAAGCAAAAACAAATCTCAGTCTAAATTAATTTGGCGGAATTTCAAGATAACTATTTTTTTCGATCTGGGTACCAACCCAAGAACACTTAACTCGAACCAGGAATCGAACCCAGGACCTCGTACTCCCGGGGTTGCGGGACTCCGGGGTCGCGGGACTGTTCGAAAGAGATACCGTGGCCCCGGAACACAAAGAGCGATGAAGGAACATGGATGGGTTTTAGTCAGTAAAAGTCTGACACTCCCTCCTGTTCCGCCCAGAGTGGGAGAAGTCATTTGATGATTTCCCATCTGAAAAAAAAAGGACCTCGTACTCAGCAGTAGCACTTACAGCCAAGAAACCGACACGACAAACCATCCTGTATATTCCGCATGAAATCGTTTCCAAGAATATCTTCTGTCTCTCTCTAACAAAGACAGTTTCTGGTAGAGAGGTTCCGTTGACAGTAGATCGGAATGTGATTACGTGACGTCAGCGAGGAGCTTGTAATGGAAAGCTGGAGGCTTATCTCTATTAGATAAGGATATTGTACTTGAATGGTGTTGTTATTTTGTCTATGCACCGATACCTGATCACCTGCGTAGTTAATATAATATGATAACATGCCTACTATTATCAAAGGAGAATGACCAAAAATGTTAGGGTTTTGAAAAAATTCATCACAATGTTTGAGATGCGTTATATTGAGTCCAACCGTAGACCATTTATCACACCAAAAAAAAAAGTCCTTTCCCCAGCTAGTAATTACTTAGACCTAAATTCCTGCTACGCTGACGTCGATCGCGCGTACGAGTATACATTGTGTTCTCTACAGCGCCATACTGCGACGCTGACGTCAGCGGCCCGTATGTTGCAAAAGTTTTTCTCGCTGACGTACGCGACCGACCGTACGCGACCGACATTAGCGTAACAAGAATTCAGGCCTTAGTTTGATGACCAGAATGCTTGGTTGACGGCTTTGTGAAGGGTCTGTTGTACCTATTGTCCCACTGACTAGCACATAGTCCACTGTTTCTGGTCTTTTCAGACTCATTGACTTAAACGCGACTGCTGCTTGACTGCCTCGTTGGTCCAGTGGTCGCAAGCGTGACGGCTGGGTATGAGGAACTGGGTTCGATTCCCGGGTCGGGCAAAGTGTTAGGCGGTTTTTCCTTCAAGAATTTCTCAGTAGCAGCCACGCAGTCAGGATTTAAGATAAGATAAGATAAGATATATTTATTTGCATAGACATGTGTACACATACAATAATAAAAAGTGCATAAAATAAAAATTTGTTCAGACATGTTTTCCACATAGCGTGCAAATGTTTGGAGTACTAATTAAAAATATATTAAATGGCAAAATTAAAAAAAATAATAACAAACATGATGAAAAAGAATAGCGTCGATTAATAAATGTCAAAATGATACATGTCAAAACTAAAAAAATAAAAAATGATAATAAAAATAGTAAGCCCATAATAATAAATGTCAAAACATAGGTACACAATCATGTCAAATGCAGGTCGTTAATAAAATTACAATTTAATCTATGTCACAGTAAATGGTTCTGTCAAAAATTCATCAATATTTTAGTAAGCTTTGTCAGTTAGAAATGATTTTAGTTGTTTCTTCACTTGTACGTTATTAAGCTCTCTCCAACTTTTAGGCAATTTAAATTTATAAATAATGGGAGCCATGCAGAAAACACTTTTGCGCATAAGTGCACCTACTCCTGTGCAAACACAACTGATTTTGATCACGCCTGTTTCTGGGGAATTTATCGGTCATTCGTGGAAATAAGTTATTGTTATTCCTAATAAATATTACAATTTCCAGAATATAAAGGGAGGCCAGTGTCAATATTTTATAACGTAAGAAATAGGGCTTACAACTATCGGTGGTTTTCAACTTAAACATGGCTCTGAGACATCTCTTTTGTGCTTTGAATGCGGCTTGTTTGTCGGTTAAGTTACCCCAAAAGATAACCCCATATCTGAGAACAGATTCAATTAACCCGTAGTAAGCAGTTAATAAGGCATCTATGTTGAGTTTACGAGACAAAATGTAGAGGGCAAATGCACTACTGCTTATTCTTTTAGTCAGGGCCTCTACATGCGCTTTCCAATTTAAACTTCGATCTATCGTGACTCCCAAGAACTTGGTTGTATTAACTGTGTCAATTTTGTTATTATTGTATTTTACGTCAAGATTTGGATGAGTCAATACGCGCTGGCTAAAATGCATAATTAAAGTCTTTTCTAAATTTATTTTTAAATTATTATTATCTAACCATGCTACAGTTTCCTTTAATGCGTTATTTATGTCCTCTTTATATACATATTTTTGATTACATGAAATAGTAATCGTACTGTCATCCGCAAACAGTGTCATAGGATGCTTGATTGCCCTTGAAAAGTCATTAATATATAATGTAAAAACCGGTGGTCCTAGAATACTACCTTGTGGAACTCCGTACACAACATTACGTTCCTCCGAAAGAAAGATTTCTTCTCTTTTGGTGCTTAAATTTATTCTGTTAATTTCTGTTATTTGTTTTCTGTCATGTAGGTATGATTTTAATAGTTCCAGGACATTACCTCTTATACCGTACGCTTCAAGCTTTTTAGTAAAATATTATGTTTTCATTTGTACCGTATGCGTGTGTATTGAAGGTATAATAGGTTCTTTTACATGGAACTTATACAAACCTGGCGAAATATGGGTGTACTATAAGGGTCATCTCTGCTTAACCCATCGGTGATTATAGGCGCGATGCGACAATTTATCTATAATATATGTTCCGTCCGTTCCGTTCTAATATATATATGTTCCGGATACTTTCGCAACAAGACGTGTTACTATTCGCTCCGCTTAAATATTTGTTTCTAGTCGAAAGTGTAATTTACTACTTTATTTTGAGTGTTAAAAGTAAATATCCACCAAAGACGTGCAGTGACTAAGTTTTATAGTGAAAAACCCAGTTTATTAACATTATAAAACTGTTAAAACTCAACGTAAAACTAGCCGTTACAAAACTTTTCGTGCTGTTTCGATTTCAAAATCAGTGTTGGCAGAAACGCGTATGTTAGGTCTATTGCATGGCGCTTACGACTTTTGGGTCGCGAACTTTCAAGCGAGCCGCATCACACCGCTTCTCAGTGCTTTAAGAATTCCATCGCTTTATTCTACTTCGCGCCACTAGACGCCGCGTGTTTGGAGCTCCGCTGAAAGCGCTTTATTATCAAAAATGTCAACAAAAAATTGTGCGGGTTGTTTGAATGATTTTAATGCTAAAGAAAGCTTGCAATGCTTTATCTGCCACAAATGGTATGAATTGCTATGTGCTAATGTTCGAGAAACGGTGTTTAAGAGTATGAGTATCAAGCAAAAATCAATCTGGAAGTGTCCTGGCTGTCTCAGTAAACAACCAAAGACTGATAATAAGAATACGCCTGTCAGACCGACCAAGCTTATGAGCCCCACTACGGAACGGTCGCCTTGTTTGTTATCACCGACAAAGGATACCAATGTTACTCGCTCCAACTCCAAACAATCACAAAGCCACGCCATGCTGATTGGGGACTCTGATTCTGTACTGCTTGAGGAATTGAGAGAATTTAGATCAGACATGACAGCTCGCATGGACAGCCAGGCGAACACGATAACACTCTTATTAAATCAATTTTCCCAAACGAAAACCGAGTTGGACAACGTAATTGGGATAATAAGGGTGCTTGAAGAAAAAATTGATGCCAAGATAACTCAGGATAGGCAAACTGGAGACATAATAACTGAGATACGTGACAATCCTCCTTCTACATCTACTTTTGCAGATATTATGAGTCAACAGAGCAAAGAACTTCATAAAGCATCTCATACCGACATCAAATCGCAAAACACAAAAAAGGTAAACAGAGGTGGGGCCACGAAGTCGGCTTTTGTGCCGGTACAGACTAAGTATATCACTAGCTCACTAGAGGCCGAGGAATCAGCAAATCAAGAATTAGAAAATGATAAGGAATCAGGCTGGACTTCAGTTCGAAACAAAAAACATAACCGGCAACATAAAGAGGTGAGAGTAGGCACAAATACGGAGTTGAGGGCAATTCAAGCGACTGAACGAAAAAAACACTTGCATGTTTGGCGATTGCATTCAGAAACAACTGTGGAAGCCATAACCGACCACGTGAAAAACATTTGTGGCTCAGAGGTACAAATTAAAATAAATAAAATTAAACATAAAACGGAGAGAGATTACGCATCGTTTATTGTTGGAGTGAAAACTGTTTCGAGAAATTAAACCAAGCAGAATGCTGGCCTATGAACGCTGAATTTAATGAGTGGATTTGGTTTCGGAACTCAATCAAAAATGCATCAAGTAAATAATATAGACATATTCTATCAAAACGTACGAGGTCTTCGAACTAAATTGGACGAGTTCCGAAATAGTATAGAATCATTGCATTCAGACTTATATGCAATTACTGAATCTGGGTGCAATTCTTCTATAGAGGATTCCGAAATTATTCCTCCGGGATTTCAAATACTTCGCTGCGATCGAACGGATGGACGGAAACAAGGCGGCGCCTTTCTAGTGGCCACACACCGGTACGAGCTACGGCAAGTACATATGACGGACGTAACGATAGACACCTGCGTTTTCGAAATGGTTTGTGCAACGGTTCACTTAAATAACCGGTTTTTGTGTTCTGTGATACAACAGGTAGTTCAGAGAATGATTATATGATTTTATTTAGATTAATAGAAAAACTATGTGATAGGTATAGAGAAGTAATTGTGATTGGAGATTTTAATTTATATTCGTGTCCTGTTAATATTAGTAATTATTATGAATGTTTTGTGTCTTATTGCGAGTTCACTCAAAGTAACACCGTCTCCAATTGTTTAGGTCGTCAGCTGGATTTGGTTCTGAGTGCGGGTTTTAGCGAAGAGTTGTCAGTAGTAGCGGCCGACGAGCCACTCGTGCCCGTCGGCGCGCAACACCCGCCGCTAGCGGTGAGCGTGCGCCTCGCCCCCGCGCCACCCGCGCTCGCCCCTGGCCCTCCCGTAGACGACGACCGTAGCAGCGCGCACAGTATTAGACCGCGGTGGAATTTTTATAAGGCCGATTATCAGTTGTTGTATTCAATGCTTACTTCCACGGATTGGGATACAATGTATGACACGCATGATTTGGAGGAGGTGTTGAATGTCTTTTATGATAAGATTAATAATATTTTGGATAGATGTGTACCCCAGAAAAAGTTTAACCACAGGAATTCGCGATACGTTTATCCCGAATGGTACACTAGGGATATTATCAAAGATATACAGATGAAGTCCAGACTACATAAAAAAATTCAAAGAAACGAAACTCGATAGCGATTATGACACATTTGCAAAGTACAGAGCTCGCATAAAAAAATCAATAGAAATTGCACTCAAAGAACACAAAAGTAAAATTCAGAGTCAGTTCGCAAAAGATCCGAAATCCTTCTGGCAGTACATTGGATCTAAGCGAAGTAGACTAAGTAGGCAAAGTATCGTAAAGAATGGACAATACCTCACGGATCATGAATGTGCTAGGGAATTCGCGGATTTCTTTGAATCTGTCTACAGTAAGGAACCACCGCGACTGGACGCACGTGCGGCGGCGGCGGCGGCTAAGCCCACAAGTGCGCGTGTGCATATCGAGACTCTTAGTCTCCAGGATGTTAAGGACGCGCTCGCTAATCTCAAGCCAAAACGTTCATCTGGCCCTGACGGTATACCGGCTTTTCTGTTTAGAGACTGTGGCAGGGTGCTAGCAGAACCACTGCAGTATATTTTTAACACCTGTTTGAAGCAAGCGACGTTCCCGCCTAGATGGAAAATTACACGAGTTATTCCGGTTCCGAAGGGTAAGTCTGGCCCAGATGTCAGTGGCTATAGACCAGTGGCTGTGCTATCGACTCCGGCAAAAGTGTTTGAATCTGCTATCCAGCGCTGCGTGCAGGGACAGGTGCGCGCGCAGCTTTCGGATGCGCAGCACGGGTTTCGGCCGGAGCGCAGCACTGCCACCAATCTACTCAACTTCATGGTGCTGGTGGTGCCGGCAGTCGACTCTGGTGTGCAGGTGGACGCGGTGTACTTTGATTTTAGAAAGGCATTTGACACCGTCGACAATGACGTGTTATTACGAAAGTTAGCAGACATTGGCTTTTCACCACACTTGTTACAGTTCTTCGTCAGCTATATGGGAAACAGACAGCAGTATGTTGACTACAGAGGGTGCGAGTCCGAGCCGTACTACACCGGGTCCGGCGTAAGTCAGGGCAGCAATTTGGGGCCACTTGAGTTCATAATAATGATAAATGACTTACCGGAGGTCGTCAAACATGGTCTGTGTTTATTATTTGCTGATGACTTTAAATTGCTGCTTGAGGTGAGGGATAAGTCTGATTGTGAACGTTTGCAGGAGGACATAAACAGAGTAGTAGAGTGGAGCCAGGGGAATAAACTCTACTTTAATGTGGACAAATGCTCGGTAATAACGTTCACTCGGGCGCGGACCCCACTATGCTACGAGTACAAAGTGGAAGCAGCACCGATGGAGCGGGTTTCACAGGTACGGGATCTAGGAGTTATTCTCACACCAGACCTCACTTTTCGGGAACATATAATAAAGATATGCAAGAAGGCGTACAGAAACCTTGGTTTTGTACTGAGGCAATCGCAGGGGTTCACGAATATTACCACACTCAGGGTGTTATATGACGCTCTAGTCAGGAGTCATCTTGAACACAGTGCAGTCATTTGGGCTCCCCATGAAACAAAATATAGTGTTATGTTGGAGAGAGTCCAAAATAAATACACAAGGTATTTGTATTTTAAATTATATGGGGTATATCCATTCTACCCATTAATGTACCCTACACTATTTGTACTGGGTATGGTGGGGTATAATGAGCTCAGGGTACGCCGGGAATTTAGTCTCGCTGCGTATGTAGTTAAACTGTTACGTGGTGCAGCTCATAACCCGGGAGTGCTGCGGCACCTGAAGCTGTGCGTGCCGGATCAATACGTGTGGAGGCGGCGGCGCCCACCACTACTAGCCGTGCCGGTAGCCAGAACCAATCTCCTGGCTAAGACCCCTCTCACCCGAACGATCCGCGTAGTAAACGAGCTTCACGAGCGAATCGATATTTTTTCGTGCACTTTGAGTGAATTCGCATTCGCATATATGTATGACTTTAAATGTCGTTTTTCTAGTTGTTAAATTATTCTTATTTTGTAAAGATATAGCCACACTATCGAATTAGGTTTAAGATTACCTGTAATGATAGTTGTAAGTTGAATAAAATAAATAAATAAATCTCGTCTACTCGACGTCCGTATGTCACTACAGAGATCCAGCAGAATATCAGCGTGCTGAGCTGGTCTCCCATTTGGTGCAACCTTGAGACGCACACCGCACTTTACGTATAATCGTTATTTTATTTCGTTATTTTAATATACAAAAAGAAAAACATATTTACGAAATAAGTATAGTAACACGTAGTAATCCAATTAAAATAAAATAACGACACTAATAATATATACTACTACTACTAATAATAGATACTATTTAATTGAAGTATGTCATGACATACTTCAATTAAATAAAATAACGATACTATACTTACTACGTGTTACTATACTTATTTCGTAAATATGTTTTTCTTTTTGTATATTGGCACCTTGTTTTTTTATCATGTAAATTGTATCATTTAGTCGTACTTCTGTGTGTTGTGCTATGTCTTTTGTGTGCACTAAATAAATGGTTTATCTATGTTATATTATTTATGACATTATAAACGCGTTGAAAAGTTTTTGGTAGATACCATACAAATAATATAAAACTTTTCTCTCCTAAAAATAATCTCTAAAAATGGTAAAAATGTGGAGTATTCAAACAAAAGAAATGGTTTTAATCGTCGCAGCGTGCCTCAGTCACTGTAATTAAATATTTCGCGGTCGTGGCGCCCTCTAGCGGGATATTAGCGCAGCTACCCGTATGTGATATGAATAATTCCATACCTTTTTATCATGGTTTTATTGACGATTTTTGTATTGTTTTTGAGGTAAGAATTCCCTCCTGGTTTTTGCCCTTTTAATGTTGTTGATATTGTTTTTTTTTCATTAAAACGTTTTTATTCCGTAGTGATCAATCGATCGAATTGAAATTTGTACCTAGCTTACAAATACAATTTAAATAGTATTTATGGCGTACTTATCTTATGGCGTCGGTTAATCTCAACAAAAGACGATAGTTTAAACACGGAAAACAGTTTAATATTAACACACAACAACTTGTAGAACTATAAATCTTTAACTTTGTCATTACGGTGTAACCTTTTACAAGTTTTGGCGGGAGCGAGCCGCGGTTGGACGATGACGTTTGGTGCGCTCGTCGGAGCGGGCGAGCGCTAGCCGCCGACGCAGGACAGAGGCGCGCGGGCAGGGCTCATGAGTGACTGCGAACCGTACCGCGTTTCAATCCGAAAATGCGTGTGATACCTAGGAATTAAAAAACGATTACATGAAAAAATACCTTTATTACTTAAAAAAATATTTTCGTTATTATAAATTATTTACAGAAAAATACTTTCTTCTGCTACGACACGTTCGAAATTCTTTATTATTGAATTTACGAGTAATTATGTAAAAAATTCAAACAGCCGTATACCGCGCAATACGTTCGTGGCATTTTTAAAATGATTGGGAGATATTAGTACATTATGGTACAAGTGTGTAATGTTGGTGATTACCGCTGAGGCGCGATTGAGATCCGAGCCGTCAGGCGAGGGTCTTAAGAGAGCCGAGGACGGTCATACGACGTTTTTCAACACACTTGTGAAGAAAATAATACAAAAAAATCATTTAGATAAAAAGTTTATTTAGAGAAACAATTAGTAAACGTGCAGTTAGTAAAATTATAATTAACTGTTTTTGATGGCATCAGATAGATTATTTACTGAAATACTTTCATGTTGTATTGTTATTTGAGATGGTTCATTATTCGTGTAGGTAGGTGAAATCCAATCATTGGTTGTACTTGGTGTTTCGCCAGTAGGACGCGCCTTAGAGTCAAGTTTAATTCATTTTGTGATTTTTGCACAAATTTCTTTCTTGTTTTGTATGGAATCTTCTACGTATGATTCTGCTACATTGTTAGATCGCCATCCACCATGACGCGTCATTATATAAGCTCCTGAATTAGCCAGCAATGTAGCTGAAGTTCTTCTGAAACTATGTCCAGTATAGCTCTTAGCATCTGCTAAATCTAAAAACGTAGCGATTTCTTTAGGCATAGAACCAAATTTGTTTATACCTATAGGCTGACAAGTACATTTACCATTCTGGTAATTTAGAAATCAACGGTCATTTTTTGCTTTTGGTGAACGCAAACTTTCATACTTCTTAACAATTTCATAGAAAGGACCGTGTATGGTGAATGACCTCGGTATTTTATTTTTCGTGATAGGTATCTTCACTAAAAGCATCTGGCCATGGTTCTCTATGTCTTTTACAGTTATATTTGTTAATTCTTGTATATGCACCAGTTACACCAAATATTAAAGCAACCTGAAACCACAGTCTGATTATAGGTGTCATTATGTGCCTAATTGCGGTGAAATTAGAGCCATTTTATGACACACTTGACACCTATAATCAAACTGTGACTTTTTCATTACTATTATTCACAAGTGAGTTATAGAGTTTTTTTTTTGGTTGAGGTGATTGTTGCTTTGTTCCTACAAAAGTTTCTATATAAAAAAAGTCGTGTTCAATAGTACAAATAAATTAATGTACCTATTGCTTGCTCATTTCACAGAAATGTAACTTTTGTTTTCTCTGTAATAAAGAAAACTTTGAATTCTCCATTTTGTACGTGGATTCGCTATCCGCGAAAAGCCAAAAAGACAAACCTTATTATTTTAGTCTATAGCCGATCGTCATTGTTAGATGCGCGCGTATAGGAAAACTGATTAAATTTTCCCGCCATTGCGAAAAACTTTTCATTACTCGTTTTCACTGTTGAAATTATAGTTATTTATGAATAAAAAATGTCTAGAAGTACTAGTTATGAAGAAAATGATTTATGTTGTACACCGCCCGATATAAGATGTGAAGCCCTTAACGTTACGGAAAGTTTACTACCTGAAAACTCCAAGGACAAATATCTATTATCTAAATGATTTTTTTTGTATTATTTTCTTCACAAGTGTGTTAAAAAACGTCGTATGACACACGTGTCTATTGATGATTACCGTCCTCGGCAATCTTAAGACAATCGCGCCTCAGCGGTAATCACCAACATTACACACTTGTACTATTACGTGACCACTCGTCTCGGCGCGACACGCGCTACTGACAGCACCGCGACGCCCGCTTGGGGGCCACGTCGATGCGCATGTTAGTGTGAGTGTGCGGTTTCGAGCGTATGTAGGTAGTTTCCTACTGTCCATATTTGTATTGTCTCTGACTTGACTTTACATGCCGTCAAGAAATAACACTCTGCTGGTTTCCTCACGATGTTTGCCTTCACCGAAGCAATTGATAATTATACAATACGCACATGAATTCTAAAAATCGGAGGTGCGTGTCCTTGCCGGTGGCCGGTTACAATGTCATAATTTGATGTAGGTGTGTATTATACCTTATTCTTTGCATATTTATTTTTTAAAGATTCTACATAGATAAGGGTTTTACTCGTAAAAGGGTGCGATAAGCTGTTGTACTGTGGTAAATCAAAACTATAATAAGGGTTCCGCTTTTTTAATTTTTTGTACGGAACCCTAAAAATAAGATAAAAAGAAGCTGCCAATTTATAGTCTTCTGAGAAAATAGTTTCCCTTCAATGCAGCCCGCGATCGGCTTTTAGAAACTGCGGCACTGTTTTGAGACGAATGTTGATTAAAATGCAATTTGCGGCAATCTTGACGAAACTACAAATCTCAAATCAATCTCTTAATAAACCTAGATCGGGCAGGTCGCTAACAAACATTTGAATTCCACATTATCGTTTCTTGCAATTGTTATATATATTTTAGTTATAGTTTACTTTTATGCACTAATTATAATATATGTTTCAGAACTAACACTACTGCACCTAAATGTACATATTTGTAATACTTTTTATTTTATTTAAAAATCAACAAAGCCATCGAATTTATTTTATTCGCTGGAAATCGTCATTTCATATTTTACAAAAATTGTTTTACTTCTTCGAGTTTTTCAATTTCGCGATCTACCTGGACGTTATGTATGCTGTTTTTTCTGGCCTGCAATGTCTCACTATGGCATGAAAGCACTGCATCCACTACAATTTCTTCAACCATTTTATTTCATTTTCTATCTTATTGCATTCTAGTTAGGTGCACTACAACACAGATCTAGCCACACCAACATGCAGACTTATCCCACCTAATTAGGGACACAAGAGATCTAGCTACAGCTTCATGCCGACGTTAAGCCGCGCCTAACAACCGTCAGGTCACTTCGTGGTGCCCATTACCCGATAATGGATACTCTCCTAACAAGTGCACTTGGTGAAACGAACTTCGTACTGCGGAATGTTCTGGAGTAGCTCGCTGGCGAACAAGATGGTGTAGGTACAGACAGGCTAGATGATTGTTCTCATCTTTTTATTTTACGCGTTTAAAAAGAGTTATTGACAGTCAACCAAGCATTCTGTAGGTATGTACCATCGAGGACACTCCTGCCTGATCACCACTAAGCTAATTTTTGCTTGCACTTTCAACATATAAACGCTCTCTAGCTCAGCCCCGTTGATTTTGTATAGAAATAATGAATGAAAAGATACCGATTGGCCGAGCGCACTGACGACGCACGTCAAACGAGGGTTGTTGTTATTTTGCGCGCCAAAGTTGACGCTTTCCTAATAGGCCTAAACTTTAAGGGGGCGTGGCTCGGCGCCTCCGCATGATTTAAGCGAAAAAAAATTAAACTGGTCAGGCGGAAAAGACCACGACTGTACATCGAACTAAGTAGGTCTACGCAAAAATGATTATATCGTTTAGTTTAGTTTTCATTTTGGACAGAAAAATCACGATTTACGGTAAAACTCAATGTAACGTACTACAGCATTGTGAAAGAAAGAAAGAAAGAAAGAAAAAACATTTATTAGCCCGCACAGGACACAACACAATTAAAAAGGTTAAAATAACAGTACAGCTAATAAAAAAAAAAATAATTAACAGAAAAATGAGAAGAAAAAAAAAAACATGAAATTAAATTGGTCCTGTACTAAGCCAAAAGGCCCCTATCTCAGCATGGTGCTGTAACATTAAAAAAAAAAAAAGTCATAGCGCTGGTATTCTGATAGGGCCCAGAGTGATGCCCACCACGGTCAGGCACGGATAATATAATAAATACATAAAGTGTGAACGAAAGAAAAATAATACAAATATGGGTAGAATAAATAGAGAAAATAATAATTACATCTACACCCCACGTAACCACTACTTTGTGTTGACTTTCACAGGCAACACTGACGAACAGAGACGCGGGCGCAGACGTACATATTAATATATAATCTGTGATTTGTTAGAGAGTTTGTTGTGCTGATTGATGCATTGAATAGTAAACGGTTTATGGAGGTATTTAAAGAAAAGTTGAGCTTAAAAGCTGGAATAAAAAAACAAAAAACTTGTGAAAAAGTTGAAAGTTTGACATCCAATGTCTCCGTAACTATATGGTTATCAGGTATGGTTCAGCACAAAAAAAAAAAAATTAATAAAATTTAATTTCATTTTATATTATTTATAAAATAATTTTTTTAATTAAAAAAGAATTATTATAATGATAAAATTAATATATAAATTTAATTAAAATACACTCTATAGAATTCATCAAGTAGGTTCAAAACCTTCACAAAGAAAACCTAGGCCTAGGCCTAGGGTCTGCCGTCTGAAATTGTTAACGCGTATCAAGCGAACAGTAGTCTGATCGCTGACTGCCTCGTTGGTCTAATGGTCCCAATGGAAACTGCTGAGCATGAGAACCTAGGTTCGATTCTCGGGTCGGGCAAATTGTAATTGGGAATTTCTCAGTAGCATCCACGGAGTCTGGATTTGTGCCCGGTTGATGGCAATAGGCGCGCCCGCTACTACATAGGACTTAAACATAACTGGCGAAATGTGGGTGTAGTATTTAGGTACACCTCTGCCTAACCGTTCGTGGATTACAGGCGTGATGTTATGTTATAGAGAATATTGTATTGATGATGATATTATTGTATTTAGTGTGAAGGGGTTGTTGTGAACGCGTTTCAGAGATACGTCTCCTCCTTTTAGAGGGTGGACCCCCTTTGGTGGACCTAACCCTAATAACGACCATAGTAATGATTCACAGGTTACTTAGGCACGATACTGTTACTTCTCAATATGACAGGTAGATTTTGCGTTTACAAAAATTAATGGAAATCAAAGTTCTATGTCTGACATAGTATGTCATAGAGGGAGTAATGTAGTGTCATTTTCCGTGAAATGAGTTAAGGCGCAAACCCACCGCTGCGCACGGAGAGGCTACGCACGTGTTAAGCTTCGCTTTGCAAGAAAATGTATGTGATTGTGTCCACTGCAAACTACGGACACGCTATGCATGAATTGACGACGAATAAAACGAACCCACAACTATGCCGCGGTGGGCCAGGGCCACGCACGCTATAGTTGTACATAGTCGTGGGCGTGAAGTGCGTACTGCAGTGGAAACATAGACCCACGTTATTAAACAAATGAATCTATGCAGCTAAAATGCGCCGCGTTGCTATGCACAGCGTGCACCGTGGTGGGTTTGCGCCCTTATTCCAAAAACAGTCTGTACGCGAAACTCTGTTTGAGTTCTCGGGTTATAAACCCAAACTACTAAAGGCCTAGTAGTAGTAACTTAACGTCTGGTTACGCTTACGGTTGAGGTTGATTAAAACTTGGATGAAGAGAGAGAACAAAATTAAATAATAACAGAAAAACAGTCTTGTTCGTCGTTTAATAACAAGTGAAAACGGCAAAAAATTCTAAGCTTTGAACTTCATTAATTACACTAGAATTTAAATTACAGCTGGAACGAAACGTTCTTTGTTCTTTCCCGTTGTTGAATTTAAAAACGTGACGTAGTTTGAATGGAGATTTAAAAGTAAAGAAAACACAGGTTTTGTCACTGTTCCACAAATGGAAATACATAAATTATTCTATTGTGTTTTTTTATGGTATTTTTGTATGCGAGTTAGAGGTAGTGTATCTTGGTAGTAACATTGCATTGGCGTTGTAGCTGTTAAGGTTTTATTTAAATAATTTTAAATAAATAAATAATAACAATAATGTTTTTGAGCACAACAGGCGAATCAACAAATTAAACTAAAATATAATTTAGTCACGTAAGAATTAAATTGTAAAAAATCCTAAAAAGGACTCGAACCGAGATTGCCGTTGTGTTGATCAGACTATAATGTTCGCTTAATACGCGTTAACAATTTTAGACCATTAGCCCAGGTTTTCTTCGCGAAGGCTTCGGCGCTTAAAGTCAAAATACTTACCTACACGAATTTTAAAAAAGGTAGGAAAAATCGTTCTAACTGGAAATATCAACAGTTTTTTCTATCCGATACCGTTAATTGGATCAAAAGGGGGAAAATACTGGTCCTTTAATTAACAGTGGATTGAGGAATCAGACACGGCTCAAAGTCAGCGTAAGTGCACAGATTTGGCTTAGCACAAAGTTAACTCCAAAGAGACCTAAGTTTATCTTGCATGCGATTTAATTTTCAAAACCATTGATTTCATGGCAAATTGATTTTGTTCCTCTTTGTTGTATTTCTTCACTTTGCATAAAGCTTTTCACCTTCGTCAAAATTGCTTCAAAATAAATTATAGGCGTCGTAAATCTCTCAGTTTACAAACGTTGTTGCTTTCAATGTCATCAAAGTAGGTAATGCTGAGAGATTATTCTGTCGTCAAGATTTTGTTGAACTAATTATGGATTCTTGTACTTGTTAAGATTTAAATTGGGGTGACGCTGACCTTGGCGACGATGTCTTCCTTAAATTGGGAACGTCAGTTTTATTCGTTTGGGCTTATATAGGATTGTGCGAAATTATGCTAAATACATAGATGATTCATAGTGTTACATGGTATGGTAGTGTTATAGGTATATGCATGTTTTTTTTTATCACTCTAAACAAAGCGTATTAACATCGGAAATAGCACAGTGAAATTGTTTTTTTAAATATCTATAGAAATTACTAAGTTATAAGCATTTGAAACTGCTGATTAGATAGAGAGATCCGATACAGCGAATGACGTCATTCGCTGCATCGACGTACAAAATCCATACTAAATTCCGTTTATCTAGAAAGAGATAGAAACAAAAGTTTAAATGGTTATAACTTTTGTCTTGTTTGGCCGATTTATATCTTGTTTTCGCTTTTTGACATTATTTATAGTACTTTAACATTCCGTATCGAAATAAAAAAAAGAAAATTTATGCATATTCCCTATTGTTAACGCTGTTTCAGAAATTTGGCTACCACTGGCACGTGTGCTCCTTTCATAGCAGCCTCATGCTGCAATTACAATTGATTGTTGGTACGGAAATGATTGCCTCTGGAATTCCGGCAAAAGACCAAGTGTAGGGCCAGACTCCACCAAAGCGTAGACGAGAGGAGCGGCGAGGAAAGGATATGCATAAAAGGGCCGTCTCCATTCTGCATCGTTTCCACTAAAGCTAAGTAAAGACGAGTAGTCTAGATAACTAAATTCTATTAGTGGTTTACAACACATCTGGTTTCCTGCCGTCTCGTCTCCGCTCCGCCCTAAATGTAAAGGGCCGAGTACCTCATCTTCGGAAAAGCTCATCCGGTTTCTTCGTTTCTGGTACCTGAACCTCGGATACCCGACGCCAATTTACCTTTCATTTAGATCAAGTCGTTAGGTCTGGATGCGATGACCAATGTTATCAATGCATGTGTCCGAGTTCAAGTAAAGTTGTCGTGCTATCTTTAGCGAATCGGCTTTTAAGACTCATGTTTAGGTTAAATAACCAGACCCAGAACCAGATAACAGAACCCAGATAACAGAATTTTTTTTTTGATCATTGGTTTGTGATTTAATTGCTGAATGACCTGAGGAGCTCGTGGCTACATAATAACAGCCGCTCGAATTGATCTTTAGGTTAAGCCACGCTTGCCTAGGTTGGTCCGTGGATAGGTGACCACCCATTACATACCGAGTTTCCTCCGTGCCTCGGAAAGCACGTTAAGCCGTAGGTCCCGGCTGTCATTTGTAGATCTTTGAATAGAAAGTCTAACAACCAGTCTTACCAAGAGGTATCGTATTACCCAGTACTAACTGGGTTGTGGAGGTCAGATAGGCAGTCGCTCCATGTAAAATACTGGTATTCAGCTGCATCCGGTTAGACTGGAAGCCGACCCCAACATAGTTAGGAATAGGCTAGGCAGATGATGATGATGACGATGATATCACAATCATCATTTTAGCAGAAAGACGTCCACTGCTGGACATAGGCCTCCCCGAAAGAGGGGGGTTTTGCTATAATCGCCACGCTTGGCAGGCGAGTTGGCTATCGTAGTACGGATGTTACAAAAGCCTAAAGAACGCTGCTGCCCACTCTCTGGTGAGTCCCTTAGTCACCTTTTACGACACCCACGGGAAGATATGGGATGGTGCTATTCTTTATGTTCGACACCATACAGTACGGACGATCAATGATTCTATAATTTTAAATAAATATTTTTAGGTGTTGAGCAATATGTGAGTGTTCAGTGACCTATAAAGGGTGTAACTAGACCCTTAACGAAGCCGAAAGGCACTTGTTGCAAAAAAATGATCGCAATGCTGGGGAGCATTGCGATGATATACCTGGGAACCTTCTAGGTAAGGAGATATTGGGAGTCCAACTTTTTCACAAGTTTTTCTTTTTAAATACCAGGTTTTAATGTAGTAACTTTACATTAAATACCTCTACGACTCTCGTACTATTCAATACATCTACCAGCACAATGTTTTGAGTGCGTTACATTGAGTTTTACCGTAAAACGAGATTTTTCACCTATAAAATTACAGTAATAATTTTTGTGTGGGTTTACTTAGTTTGATGTTGTACAGAATTTGATGGCTTTGTGAAGAGTATGTTAACACCCTGTATTATAAGCTACTACCGACCCGCCTTAGCTTCCAACGGCTTCATCTTTCAAGCTAGAACCAATCATACACTTACATAAAATTTCATTGAAAACGGTTGTGTGCTTTCGGAGATTAGCGTCTTACGTGATTTTTATATATTAAAAAGATATGAGAATAGTTTATGATGTAGTTTCATATTTTAACTTAAGGTAAACTTGGACGTCCACAAGTGCAGTCGGTACTTAATAATATAAAGTATTTCTAAGAAATATGTTTTACCAAAAAACCTAAAAAGTTCGGGAGTGGCGACCGCGAACACTAGATGGGTCGATGACCTGGTGAAACTTGGTGAAATCCGAGCAACTTGGAACTCTTGGGAGAGGCCTATGTCCAGCAGTGGACGTCTTCCGACTGAAATGATGATAATGAAAATACCTCTTTCATGACCGTGGTTTCAATCGGATTTTGTGGGTTCATATGCATTTACGGAACTGAACATTTTCCAATAATTACGTCACTGAAATTGCATTATAAACTTACGAACTGGATGGAACCCAACGCTTTTAAATTTTAATGGCCCATGAAACCGCAAAGATATTTTCTGCGCCGTGGACTGCGGTTTTATTCACTTTCCCTTTATTATTTAAAGGGCACATTAATTTGTTAAATTAACTTTGTTTAGGGTATGACTTCGTTTAGAATGAAAGTCTTTACTTTCACTTTTTTTTTCTTTTTCTTATTTTTTGGCTTTCTATTTCTTCATTTTGTTTTTAAGTTTTTCTTTTTTGAAGTCTTTAATAACGGGAACTGTCCTTTAAGTCCATCCTTTTCCCTCTTCTCTATGACAGTGAAAGGAACTTTCAACTTTAGAACTGTTTTGCCCTTCCAATCAAGACGCGACAGCAATATCCAGTCCCCATCGCGTCACAAGCTGCGCATTTTAATATCTCACGTTGCAAACAGCGTTTTATTTTTATTTCCGCATGTTTTCGTAATTATCCGCACGGTTTCTTTCACGTGCCGGCGACGTCTGGAACTGTCGAGGATGAAGATGTTCTATTTTTAAAACGGATAAAAGAAACATAGGGGTTGAAAAGCTAAGGCTTAAATTCCTCCTGCGCTGACGTCGGCCGCGCGTATCAGTATACATTGTGTTCTATATAGCACCACACTGCGACGCTGACGTCAGCGGCGCGTATGTTACTGTTTTTCTCGCTGACGTACGCGACCGACGTCAGCGTGTCTTTTTTTTTTCGGATGGGAAATCATCAAATGACTTCTCCCGCTCTGGGCGGAGCAGGAGGGAGTGGCAGACTTTTACTGTCTAAAACCCATCCATGTTCCTTCATCGCCCTTTGTATTCCGGGGCCACGGTATCTCTTTCGAACAATCGCCGTTTCGAGGACACGGCGGTGCTCCGCCCACGCGGGGCACACCTCCACCGTGTGCTCCACCGTGTCCTCCGGTCGATCCTCTCAGTGGAAACACCCGCTGTTTCCTCCCGCCCGATTCGGTGCAGGAACCTCCCGAAAACACCGTGTCCGGTGAGGACCTGCGTCAGGCGGAAGGTGAGGACGTCGTGGCGTCTCTCAAGCCACTCCTCAAAGAGGGGACTTATGGCCACTATCGTGGCGTGCCCTGCACGGGGTTGCGACAGTCGCTCTCTCCATGTCGCCATGAGATCCCGCCGGAAGTCTGTCCGCTGAGCGACAATTTGTCGCGGCAGCGGAGTTTCCCCGGCGTAGCGCCTCCGCGCGCTATTCATGCAGGCGCGCGAGGACTATCGCCTCCGGATCCCATGGCGAACGCTGCCTCGCGGGCGATCGTGCGGTACCCACGGGCCAGCCTTACGGCTACCACCTTTTGGGGCGTGTTCAGGTAGTGGGCTGCACGCAGCCTCAAGGAACGCGCCCACACCGGGGGCCCGTAAAGGACCATGGACCGCACGACTCCCGTGTAGAGCCTCCGGCAGGAGGCGTTCGGCCCCCCCAGGTTGGGCAGGAGCCGCCTGAAGGCGGCCCCAGTCCGTTCCAGTTTGGGGGCCAAACGTCGGAAGTGCTCCACGAAGTTCCACCGGCTGTCGAGGACGAGTCCTAGGTACTTCAAAGTCGACTCGACACCGATGGATACCCCTCCTACCGTGAGTAAGGATCCCGGAGGTGGCGCATTCTTAGGGCCATGAAAGCACATGGCCTCGGACTTGTGCAATGCCAGGGCCTGCACCCTTAGGCCTAAATTCTCAATACGTCACGCCGTTGTATAATTTTTAGAGCTTTCTGAGGTTACGAGCCCCCACTCCCGAGTTTTGATGCGTTTTATCTATGTCAATATTCATTGATTTACAAAAACAAAAAAAACGTGTCCATTATTTTCCAATACTGTAACTGACGGACTAAATAGATTTGCAATTTATTGATGGTGGAAACTAGCTCATTTGTTTTTTTTTTATTTCCAGCCCGTGGTCAAGGAGGGTTACCTGATGAAGCAGACGCGCAGCTTCCAGCGATGGCAACGCCGGTACTTCAGGCTGCGCGGACGAACCCTCTACTACGCCAAAGAGAAAGACGTGAGTTATAGAGTTATAAGTTTGATTTATTAGTAGTTTTAACTGGCTATTGTCGGCATGCGTTGCAATGCCACATAATGTTTAGTTTTTGTGGGCCAGGAACCGTCACAGGCGTACACAGAAGAACCCATCACAATCAAACTGTCATCACAATCGGATCGCCACGCCACGCGCCTGCGACCCCGCATTCTCCTTTCCTTTAATCAGTCACTTCAAATTTGCCGCACAGCCACCGCGCGGCTGTGCGGTGAAGGCGTGAAATCATTCGTGGTGCGTAACTGGTGAACACAACAGAGCCGAACACGGTGCCATTCGCACGAGCTTCAGTCGCCTCACGCGAGTCAGAGCGGCGCGTGCGTGTGACTACCTGTTTTGGCTGCTTGGCGAGAAAAAACTGTTTTTTGAAAGATTACGACGAAGTTTTCAGTTTTAAAACGCGCCCAAAGAATTTATCACACTGTACGTCTTTTGGTCTATTGTTATTATGATGATAAAATTTGCAAGTTATTTAACAACAAAAAACGTTTTTGACGCACAACAAAAGTTATAATTTTCTTTTTAAATTACCAATCTCCGCATATGATACAATCACAGATATAGACACGCCTGGATAACGCCACACCATCACGATTCGTATGAAAACCAAGCGTGCCTTTTTGGCTAACTACTATGACGTCACTATTTAGTTACTATACAAACAGTTTATAATGCAAAATAGACTAATACTACTACTTCTTGTTTGTTCTTTAAACGTCTAGAATACAGTTCTGGAGTTGTAACGTTGTTGTTTTAAGCAAATGAACTTGCTGCGAGTAGCCACGTTAAGCATAAAATGCTTAAGCCGGGCATCATTTATCTTCTCCTTGCGTTATCTAGGTATTTGTATATCTGTGGATATACTCGTAATACTTAAGTCTGATTACCATAATAATTATGATGAATTCTTCTTTACACACTCGTGAACGTTATATTTGGTACGGGGAGCGACAAAATATTGCAATAGAAAGTTTTCAAGATGGCCGACAGTGTAATTTCAGAGATTGACACAAGTGGGGCACCCGCGGTACTGAGCCTGAGGAGAGTGTAGTATACGTTCTTATGATAAATGAGGTTATAATGTAATTATATTATTAAGATAACATCACATCACGCTTGTAATACTCGAAGGATTTATGCCCGGTTGATGGCATTGGGCTCGCACTGTTACATGGGACTTAAACACACAGACTTATCTGGCGAAATGTGGTTGTAATATGAAAAAAATGTTTATTGCAGAAATTTGTACAACTTTTACAGTATATCTTACATAGGGACCTCCTTTTAAGTAATAGATATACCTGTGCTAGGAGATCCCGCTCTTCAATGACAAATTATGTAAAGGTAAAACTAGTGTACAAAAACAAAACAGAATTCAAACAAAAAATTATATCTAAGATCTAAAACTAAACGAGACAAGACTTGAACTATACTAAATAAAAGAAAAATAAACTTAAAGATATAACCTATAATAGTGTATGTGAGTATGTGTACGAGTATGTGTGTATGAGTATGTGTGTGTGCGTGTGTGCATCTCTTTACTTCATATTGACGATGCTCGCAGCAATAATTCAATATCATCATAGGACTTCAGTTTTAGCCACTGAACTATTGACTTTTTGCAGTCTTTGATATTCATGGGATAGATGTTAATTATTTTATTCTTTTTTTATATAGAGCAGCAGAATTTGCGTTAAATTGTCTTTTGGCATAATTATGCAGTTTAAGTTGAATATAAGGTATACTACCCTGACTAACCCCTCGAGGGTAACAGGAGTATTGTTATGTACTAAAACACGACGAACAACACTTAAGACCCAACAGACCGTAAACCAACCCACCTTGCAGAGACAAACAGATTTTTATCTACACCTCATTAAAAACGTAAGAACTAAGAACACATTTAAGCGATACGCACGAGCGGTTTTTCAACAGCATTCTGTAAAAAAAGAGTACAAAGTGTCTTTTTTTTTTTAACCCTTTTATTCAATTGTTTTTAATGCATTCACGAGGGAACAGCGTTTACGCGGTTAGTCATATGGCCGGCTACGAAAATAATATTAGGTATATCACTAAAAATAAATAAGTTCAAAAACTAGAACCCGACCACTGAAAAATCACGCTCTAAAAAGTATGAAACAAGTAAATATTCTCATCTGGAATTGTTTTGTACCTCAACATCAGCTTCCTGCCCATATCCCATGTTACTTGAGATCGACGCAATACGTTATTTCCTCCCATTCTCCTCTGTCAACCGTCACACAATCATTTACACCTTTTTCCTTCATATCATTCCTCACACAATCCATCCCTCGTTTCCTCGATCTTCCTCTCCTTCTCCATCCATGAACATTTATATTATATTTATATTCATTTATGTTATGTACCTACAGACCGTTCAATATTTATCATCTATTAAATGAACAACTTACACGTTATATCTATTTAATAAATATTCATAGTGATATTCAGAGGATAGTCGTGGTCAATTATGCCACTTTGCCCTAAAGTTTATGATCGCTTGCTAGTTTTAAAATGCTTTGTTATTTTTCAAAATATGAAAAGTAGTTCGGAAGTTATGAGAGAACAGATGTACGGTCGAACAAGCTATTTGGTTTACATTTTACAATGTAATTTGTTGGTTATACTGTAAACCAAATAATTTGTTTGACCGTACATACATACATTACATACCGCCCAAAATCATAACGCGCCTTATTGCTTCGCCATAGTCGGTTAAAAAACAAGAAGCCTTTTTTTTGCCTTTTTTGTTTTTGTTGCACATTTTGTACTTGCTCGCTTTTTTTTTCGTACCACTGTTTATATATAGCAGAAGCCGTGGTATAATACATGTATTACTGTTTTTCTTATCGCTCCGCTTACACTCCCACCCTCCCTCTACTTATCGTTGCCCTTGTCTTACTTGCTTATCAAATAATTCTAGATTTTAGTACTGAAGTACAATTTTAAATAAGCGATGTTATTGTTGGGTAAACCAGCTGAGCCCAAAACAACTAAGTCGTAGCACGTATTTTTGCGTAGGCTTAAGTCTACGTGCTACGCGCTACGCACTGCTACGAGCTACGAGTCTACGACGGTCGTAGTTTATGACTGTTTTAAATTGATATTATTTCTTGAATTTGTTTCTTTGTTTATTTCATTTATCTTTCAAAATACAGTATGTTTTTTTTGTATGTCTTCTAATACCAAGGCCTCGTAAATTTAAGTCGGTTTCCATATAACACGGTTTAAATTTATTACTTTTTGCGTCTGTACTACGCGACATATTTTAATGCAATTTTCACCATTATTTAGAAAAGGTATTTCGGAAGGTATATTAAGGTTTTAAGTGTATAATAAATAATCGTGTTAGTTTTTAATTTAGATAATTATTGGATAAAAAACAAGTTAGTTTTGTCATAAAAACAGTTTGAAGTTAGGGTAGCTAGTGTAGTAGATAAATTGATTTAATGTTCTGTATATTGTTGACTTTGATTTCCACCGCTAATGGGTTTCAGTAACCCCCATTTGTCGCCGACGTTTAAAATTATAACGAGCACGGGTATCGGCCATTACGGATTTCGTGTTAAAGAGCTTTTGTGTTATAGTTGCCATTAAGCAACAAATTGACAGTAATTTAGAAATTTATTAAATGAGAGTCAATCGTCAATCGTAGAGTCTATCAAATCTTGAAACAGTTTATTGATTTTTATCTATATCTATGAAATTCAATATAGGAAATACAAAATAAATAGTTCAATATGTAGTATACTCAATTTTTAATGTTTTGCTTGTTTTTTCTGTCCTAAGTTATTTTGTGTTTTATTGTAATTATTATTTTATTTTAATTTGTTGATTATCTTTTTTTTATAATAATGACTGAATAAGTATGTGAAAGAGTGTACACCTATAAGGTAGCTTTTTGAGGAACGAATTATTTATTATTAAGATCTCATGTAACATGTACCAAAAATCACACCAATAAATGAATTTGAATTTGAATCAATTATTGAGTATTTGTTCCACAACCGATGGGACACATTATATCGTGTCTTTCGTGCCTTGATGCCTGTATACTGCAAGAATACAAAAAAATCGGTATTTTTTCTTTGAATTGCATAGCACATGTGTGAGGACCATGTATTTTTAAGCTACCATTTGCATTTAGTTATCTTTCATTGACTTGAATATGCCTTGGTGGCTGAGAGAAAGTCATGCTCACTCAAATGTCTCGCTGATGGTGGCGGGTGTGTCGGGTCATTTAGTTCCCTTCAATATGGTTGAGTTGAATGGCGCCGATACACGCGTCTTGTTCGTGATCGGGCGCTGTCAGTTGGGACTGGTCATCTCTTAGCTGCCACGGTTCATTTTAATTACTTTATTTTTAATTTGTTGATCTAATGTTTTACTCTGGACGCTCATAATGTGCACGTCTTCCTACATCGTTCTCACATATATCTATAATCTCAACATGAATGATGTAACCAAGATTTTGTAACAATATTTTGATTTAAAAGAGTGTCCATGGAGTTTCTTGCCCGTTCTTCTCCATAGAGATCTACGCTAGGGAATGGGCAACTACAGTACTTTCTCAAGTTATTATGTCTTGTGTCTGGGACTGTAGCTTTGTTTTGTTTTTTTTTGTATTTTTGACTTTCAAAAGTGCCATAATGGTCTAATTGAAATAAATGCTTTGAGTTTGAGTTTTGAGTTTGAGTTTGAAATTTACCAATAAAAGTCTGAGAAATAGAATTATTAAAGTCAAACTATATAAAAATACAAATTACATATTCTACAGTGCCTACTTATTATCTACTTTTGGGATTGTTTCTTTAGCCACGCATCAAAAATAAATCATTGCAAGCGCAACTAAGTCTCATAACTTTTTCATTTCTTGACATATTTTAAAGATTTTTGACAGTTTTGTTTCTTCTTATTTAAATTATTAGAAATTTTGCCATCGATGGACGCTAGTGATTGCACTAACCTTGTATCTGAGTCCTGGGTCTACTTATTCTGTATACAATGCCAACGAAAGGGAAAAAATAAAAATTTGATACCTGCTTACAATTATTTTGTCCTAACTTAAACTCATAGCTAGGGGATAATTTATTTCAAAGGGTTCTCATCGCAACAATCAATCTTAATTCTTCTCGCGTAACGATTGATTGGGACAACACTGTCTTTGATACAGGGGGATTTTAGATCTTAATGTTTCAAAAATCATTTCGATGAAAGAAATATGCCGCTTACACCTCATTGTATTAACTGTGTCTTTGAAAAATAAGAATGGACACCCTTCGTCAACGGACATACCTTGGCATGTGCTACTTACCCTTGCTGTTGAGAAGCACAGCCATCTAAACCTATTTACCCGACTGATTAAAGCCATTAGAATAAGAAATAAGTAGATTTTGACCTCTTAGTAAGTATTTAGGACTTTACATTTTATTATATAGTCAGAATAGATGATCGGTCGCCCTGTTAAGACCATAACAATTGAGAAAATCAAAGTATATAGATAACACACAGCTTTTTATGTGAATATCTCTGAGGATCACACAGTAGTGCAGCTATAAATAGCACTAATAGGTGCCCTGTGTCCTAGGACATCATAATCCGTTAAAACAATACCATCATATAACGTAGAAATGAGAGATATCAGCTATTTACTGTGTAAGTCATAAAGTAAAATTGTACGAGTTAGTTTGATAGAGTCTTAACTCTTAGCGTAAACAAACCAGCTGATTGGTCGAGAAGCTCCATTGTATTCTACATCCGGGTACGTTGGGCGAATCCAAGTTTATTTAGGTGTGACCGGTCAGTTCACCAAAATTTTATTTAAAACTTTTACTTGACAAGCAACGATTGGGAAAATCATTATTTGTCATTTCATCATTATACAACAACAAGTTTACCAAATAATTCACTTAGCAAAATAATTATCCGATAAACTTTTATTTAATAACATAATAATTGACAAACAATTCATTGTTTTTTCATTTTATCTTATAAAAAATCACTTGGAATAAAGACATTATACATATTAATTGTGACATTTCTAAAAAAAGAGAAAATAAATGAATTATGTTTTGTATAAGCACAAATTTAGTGACAGAAATGAATCGCTGCAAAACCGACTCCACGAAGTCTTTTATGCCCTACCCTAGGGGTAGGGCATAAAAGTGTAATTTAAATCCGCATAGGCGGGGCGAGGCAGCCCGCGAGCTGAGTAGCAGGTGGCTTTAACGCCCGCCGCCGCGGCTGAGGCTGGCCGGCGAAGCCGACCAGCAAGCCGAAGCTGTGGTGGTGAGCGGTGAAACCCTCTGCGACGATAAGCTCGTATGGGACCGCCGGAGCCCCGCAGCGCTGGAGCTGTGACAGAAACCATGCCTGCTGCATGTTGCATGCTTGCATGCTTGCTGCTTTGCTTGCTGCTTGCTTGCTGCATGCTTGCTGCTTGCTTGCTGCATGCTTACTGCTTGCTTGCTGCATGCATGGAGTTGCATGCTTGTTTGCATGTTGTGAAAAACCGGATCCGGCCCATCTAAAACCTATGCATTTCCTAAACTTTTTCTTAAAAAAGAGTAATAAAAAAAAATACTAGCCTGTAAATTATTTTGTAGAAACGTGATTTATCCAAATGTATCAAAGTAAGAAATGAAAAATGTATAAATGATTAAATATCATCTGATGCATTTGATAAGAGAATTGTTTGGCAAATAAATGTTTGTAAATAGTGTGTTTTTAAAATGAAACAATTGAAGAATAAGTTGTTTTCGAAATAAATAGTATACAAAACGTTGGTTGTAAAATGAATATTTGTCAATGGAGTTTTGGTGAAACTTTAGTGAACCTTATTTAGGTCATAGGGGTGAGCAGCGGGGAGTCGAGGGACGAGGAAATGCCGGCTTCCTCGCTACCGATAGGGAAATGGGCGGCCACAAATGTTAGGCCAGCCACTACTTGCGCTTATGTGCGCGTAGATAAATTAGGTGCCTCCGGGCAGTTTCGAGGCAGTCCATTCCTCAGTTTATCTTCAAACTTACTCTGTGAAAGTCGTCGTAATTCTGTGCCAGTCGAGTTATAAGTATAAAATTGTAATAAGTACTCTCTTTAATGTGTTTCTGTGATCATTGTAAAAGTATTCGTAATTATTGTGTGTGTAAAATCAGTGGAAATAGTCATAGTTCAGAGTTAATATACAGTTTTAATTAGTGCATCTTCAGTTGTCTCATGTATCAACCCGTGCGACCTGATTTCTTACACTTGCAAATCAGTTCAAACTTCGATAAGATTAAGATAGTCAAGTCATTATAATTAGGGCAAATTTAGTACAATCGTGGTATTATGTTTTTGTAGGTACCTATTGCAAGTCTAAATTAGAATTTAATGAGGGACTATCAGTCCTAAAATAGAACTTCCATTGCAGATGTATCGCTTCTCCTGGCAGCTAAAATGTCAGGCTGGCCTATTTACCTTCATCTGGATTTAAACCAACTAAAGATAACTTAGTGCAACATCTACATATGACTATTAGGCCCACTTCGGAGTTATTTCCGTTTCCCTCTTTGCTTTGATAATGGGATTCCCGAAATGCTGAAAATGTACGTATATTGTTCGTGTATTTTAAGGGACTACTATCCACATATTTTTTTAGGTGCTCGTGGCTAGATAATAACAGCCGCTCGGGTCGATCTTTAGGTTAAGCCGTGCTTGCCTAGGTTGGTCTGTGGATGGGTGACCACTCTTTCATACCGAGTTTCCTCCGTGCCTCGGAAAGCACGTTAAGCTGTTGGTCCCGGCTGTCATTTGTAGATCTTTGACAGTCGTTACAGGTAGTCAGTGGCCCAAGAAGTCTGACAATCAGTCTTACCAATAGTCCAGTCAGCAGGTAAAAAAAGTGAGTCGGTGAAAAAACACTAAATCAGTCAAACAAAGGTCACTGACTTCTAAGTTTGACCTTTGTTTGATTGATTTGGTGTTTTTGTCACCGGCTTCTGAAACTAAAGTTATTTTTCACTTTTTTGTGTTTTTCTTTTTGTGTGTTTTTTTAAGTCGGTTTTGGTTTTTGCAAAAAGTTTTTATTTTTAGTTATTCCCAATCGCCAATCCCCAATCAATGGAACTTAACATGCCTTACTGTCGAAATCTGGGTGCGTGCGTGGCGCGCTAAATCTGCGTACCCCCTCAGAGCATACAGGCGTGATGTTACAACATGATGTTGTAAACAATAAATATCCAAGCGACTGCAGTTATCACGACAGATTTGCCGTCTATTTTTGAAGAGTTCCATTGTATATCTCCGAAGATCAGCACCAGGTTTTCACCAAATTTAAATGGGACCACCTCAGGAGTATGTAATAATTTTGAGAATCGGTCCACAAATGGGGGAGAAATCGGGTAACATATATAAAAAAATACATACACACGAACATAGAACCTCCTACTTTTTTGAAGTCGGTTAGTAATCAATAATCAAATAATCACCTAAAGAATTTAAGAGCATTTAATTTTATGTATAAACATAACACACATTTACTTTCCGTAATAAATGCTCTAAGTGATAGTGAAAACTGCATCAAAATCCATTGCGTACAAACAATTTTCTTTTGTTTTCTCTTCCGCTGCATAACCAGTACAGACTTTGGTCAAAAATAGCTCTCGGAAAGATTTTAGCCCTTGCAGCTCTCTACAGAATAGGCTCAATTGTAGTTAAATTTTTATCCGACTACTAAAAAAGGATAAAAAGCCGACTTACAAACGACGACTTAAAACTTTTTTGAAAGTCGATTTTTTTTTACATTGCGATCATGAAAAAGTTAGCCATTGTTGTAGATTCAAGTCAAATGAATGAATGTCAAATTTTCACGCCATTTATCCCTTTTAAGTCTTCAAAAATTGCGAAGTTTTAAAATAACAGATAATTTCACGGTTTTTGTTTAAACAAAGTAGTCTATAATCGTTCACATCACTTGAATAAGAGATAATGTTGACCCTTGTGTCTAAATAATGCCCTTTCAGTGTGCTTAAATACGTTCTGAACTTAAATATTTAAAGCCTGCCTGTAGCCGCGTAGCGGGGCGGAGACAAAAGCCTAAAAAATTACTAGATACGCTAGCGTACTATGGCTACGCCGATTCACGTTGTCCTTTTCTTTCATAACAGATGCGGGTCGGGTATGACAGTGAGTGTAAAAGAGATAGCGTTACGGTGTCATCCTTGTTTACATTGCCTCATCCACGCTCGTGTATGTCAGTGTTGTACACCTGCTTTCTCGAGACTGCTCGGCGCCTCGCTCGCCTAGATATCGTCAGTCGCGCTTTCGGCGCTGCGATATACACACGTTTACTCTGTGTCGGTCGCAACGAAAAACAGTGCGATATAAAAACCTTTAAAACATTAATGAAAATCTTTCATAAACTTTCTATTTCGCAATAAGTTTTGCCTTAAAAGTGATCTTCGTGTATTCTATGCCTTTACTAAATTTTTTGTGTAGTGTTTAGTGTTTCTTCGTAAATTTGACCCGGTTTTTATTTTGATAACTCTTGCACAATTTTTGCTGTGCTGGGCTGATCCGCAGAAAATTTCAATGTAAGTACCTGTATTTATATCAGCTTTCGTAATATTCTGGAGACATATTTTTTTGTGTGTTCCATTCAGGTTGGCGTGGTATCCGGCGTTTGTACCGAAGGACCAAAATATATTGCAACTGTCAAATCAAAGATTTGAATTATCGAGCAAATTAAATTATATCATTTCTTTTTTGATTTGTCTCTCTTTTAATTATTGTTGTTGTTTATTTTTATCACTCTTTGGGGTTTGCGTGGAAGTCTTGAGTTATTAGAAAAATAAGAAAATTTTCTTGCTGCAGGTCCCAATAGAACATGATGAAATAATCAATGCATGTTATTTGTTTTGAGCTTTTAATACATAATAATTATTGTGTATAATTAAAAACCGTAACTTAAAGGAAAATTGTTTGTCTGCTGTTTAACTCAGAATGAACCTTAGCAAGTTTGTGAAGTAAATGAAAAATAATGTTTTACGCTTAGTAGTTACACAAAACTAAATAGAACCAGTACCACACAATTTATGTCAGTGCTCACACTGCGACAAATTAAAAATACTCAAGGTACTTTTATAATAAACATGTGAAACACTAGTCTTGGGCCCTGCATGGACTACACATAAGATGATCATTTATTTATATTAGAATAAAGCTTATGCCCGCGGCTTCACTCGTGTTTAGGTGATCTACAGGGTGTAAACAGGCCCTTCACGAAGCCATCAACCAAGTATTCTGTACATCAAACCAAGTAACTTTACACAAAAATTATTGCTGGGAAACGACTTTTTTTTTTTTGGGTGAAAAATCACGTTTTACGGTAGGACTCAATGTAACGCACTCAAAACATTATGCTGATAGATGGATTAAATAGTACGGGAGTCATGAAGGTGTTTAAAGTAAAAATCTTACATTAAAAACATGACTGTATTTAAATAAAACCTGTGAAAAAGTTGGAACTTTGACCCTCAATATCTCCATATCTCCAGGACAAAAATTGATCGCAATGACGGGGAGAACAAATGTCTTTCGGCTTCGTTAAAGGTCTTTAACACCCTTTATATCTGCAAAACATGGAAATCCATTCGGGGGTAAGAATTTACTAATTAATAATCAAAAATTCACTTTCACATTTTTGTTATAAGTAGTCGGGATTTTAAACTGTAACAACGGTTTATCAGGTTCCTAAATAAACAAAAAGTGTAATAAAAAATGTCCCAGGTACACAAAGTATGTAAACAATATAGGTACTGAACGTTTTTTACCCAAAATTGGTAGACTTTAGGGTCTGCGAATTTTATTAAAGGCAAAAAAAGTTACGTATTATGTACCTATACTTACGAACTACATACATCCCCACGGGGATTTAAGTATGTTACCAGAAAATAAATTCTCTGTTTCGCTAGAAAACTATGGTGCGATGAGCAGGACCTATTTTTTAATCACATAAAATGTTGTTAACTGAATTCACTGGTAAACAAAAATATGAGGACCTGTAGATTCCCAGATTTCCCTTTCTAAAATATAAATAATAACTTTCAAAAGAAACTTTCTTATTATCTAATCAGAAACCAACGTCCTTCTAAAGTTGTAGAACTATTTATATAAATAACGTTTTCATCATGGATACTAATATAATGAAGAGGTATAATTATTTTAATATTGACGTATGCCAGAATCAACAAAACAAAATTTTTGTCCGATTAAAAAAATAATCTTACGCTTGCCGAATACACCTATACTCGTATACATAAAATGAAGTTGCGGACTGGACCAAACTTCTATACAAATATAACCAGTAATAATTTATTTGAAATTAGAATTAACAAACAAGTCATATACGAATTTTAACAAGGACCGTAAACATGGCCGCGTAACGTACTCGTATATATTTGACTTGACACACAAAGCACAATTCGACGAATGACAATTCAATTAGAGAATTGAATTTGGAATTGGTATTTCGAAATAATTAATGCAAATTATAATTGAACTAACTCTCTACTGTTTGAAACTTTGAACAGTTTGTTCCGTAATTTGTTTGAAGCCTATCATCGGCGGAGTACGGTAGTAAAAGTGTCGTGAGGCTTCTGGAGGTCCCGGATTCCACCTAATTATTTTTGATTGGTATTTTGGGACGAAAAACTTGTCGTTTGCCAATTATAAATTTAATGCTAATATATACATAAGCCAAAGAGTTTGTCTTAGTAGGACAATTCTTAGAAACAACCATCTTTCCTAAAATGTAATTTCGGTCATCAGTTTTCTCAGAGATTTTCATCTTCCGATAGGTTTCAGACGTATCGAACCCTTCAAAGAGTTTGACGTGGGTTTATTGGCATATTGACCCTAGGGTTTGTTTGGTTACAACAAACGTATCCAGGACCATCCTTGGACCTTAAATATTTTCCTTTGAGTTTCTGACACTAGAAAAGTACCTCCTTAAAAAAAAGATATCTCGTTTTTAATTTTTGACTAAATTTATTTACGTTGAAATTAATTTTTATTTTTTTCCGAATGACAGCGATGCGGAGGAGTACTTTGACGCCTATTGACGTCGTTGTATATATGTAGGTACTTACTTTTAGTTTTAAGTTGTGTAATTATACCTAGGTATATAGTTCTAGTTGTAGTATGTATATAGGTAATGTAAATAAAAATCATGTAAAAAAAAAAATATATATAAACAGATATTAAACAATTTATTGTTCATGGATAAAAAGGGCTAAAATATTCACAGAGGGTTAAAAAATCGTCCACATCACTGTAAAAAAGTAGTCAAAAGTAGCCGGCAAAATTTTTATAAACTTATCGTTGAGTAATGTTGGGATTGGCTTCCAGTCTCACAGGATGCCCCCTTAATATCTACACCAGTATTTTACATGGAGCGACTGCATAACTGACCGCCGCAACCTAGGTAGTACGGGGTAATGCGAAACCTCATGATAAAACTGGTTGTCGGAATTTGGGGACAATGACTAGCTGTAACGACCTTCAAAGATTTACAAATTATTTAATATAAAGTATTCATACTCACACAGGACAAAACACGCACGAAACACGAACGAAATTCGGAAAAAAACAATTTTTATTAACTTAATGTATTTCTTTGTAGGGATTTTCACCTCCTGTACTAAAAGTGCTATCAAGTGGAATATGTTTTATTTATGCGTCCTTTTCATCATCATTATCTGCCTAGCCTTTTCCCAACTATGTTGGAGTCGGCTTCCAGTTTAACCAGATGCAGCTGAATACCAGTTTCTTTTTTTCCTTTTATTGGAATAAAAAAGAATTGTAAGTTTTTACACGACCGATACCTTGTTGTTGGCACCAATATACGTGTGTAAACAGTATATTTACGCACACGTTAACTACCAAATGAAAAACAGTTATTTATTTTAACCCATCTCATAAACCATAAATTATTTTACGAAATAACCAAAACGTAGAATAATTACATCAAACGAACGGCCAGTTACAAAAACCTCTTTGATCTCTAACCTTTAATGTCTTGATTAAATAACCCATTGCCTCCCGGCTATAGCTGTGTTTGCTTGTAATTTTGAATTAGGATTATGAAACAAAAACTAAACCAAAGTAATTTCTAACATTAAAGTTGTAATTTCAATAAAAAAGGTAAACGCAAAGAGTTGCGTTTGAAACTCGAAATTAAAAACTGAACTTTTGGTGAAGTAAAAGGTTATTGAAATAACCTTATGTGGTGCTGGGATATCATTTTGTAGCCTTTTTTTGTTTTACATTTTTGATGTTTTTTTTTCTGGTTTTTTGTTTTGTTTTTAAACTTGGTTTTCATGAGTCCCTATGGCCTATCATAGCAACTCAAAACAAAAGTTACAACTTCAAACGGCCAATAAGTAGTACATCTCTATGGTACCATAGAGATGTACTTATTGGTCTTATTGGCCGTTTGAAGTTGTAACTGATTATTTAGTCAGAATGTGACAGCAGTTAGTATTTGAATGGCAGGCAGTCACGACACGACTTCTTAAAGCGTAATGAACTTGTTTATGATTGTTTGCGTCGCACTAGACTAGCCCTATGCCAGCACTAGTATTTTAATGGCACCTGGATTTGTAACTACTTATTGGCATGGTAATCGACCATTGGTGATTTGAGTTTGGGACACGTTATTGTAGAGTAGGGCCGGGAATGATTGGTGACATTTGTCGATCAACATAAGTGTGTATTGTTTATAAAAATTCCAGATACGAACATTGCTACAGAACGCGATTTAGGGCAAATTTCATCAATGATGACCTATGAAAGAACCGCTTTAAAACCTGTCTGTGTTAATTTTCTATAGTAAAAACGACGCTGATAGCTCTTGAACGCAGCTTAAATGTGCTTCCTACAGCCTTCACGAAGCCGTCAACCAAGCATTATGTACATCAAACTAGGTAACTTTACGCTAAAATTATCGCTGGGAAACGACTTTTTTTTTGGGGTGAGAGAAATCACGTTTTACGGTAGAACTCAAGTGTAACGCACTCAAAACATTGTGTTAATGGATGGATTGAATAGTACGGGGGTCGTGGAGGTTTTTAAAATAAAAATCATACATTAAAAACATGTACTTATTTTAAAAAAAAACTTGTGAAAAAGTTGGAAATTTGACCCCGAATATCTCGAAAACTAGAAGGTTCCCCAGGTATGGTCTAGAACAAAAAAAAACGCAATGATGGGGAAAATAAGTACCTTTCAGCTTCTGTAGGGGTCTTTTATAACACACACGGCCATTTCGACCTCTGGTTTTGGTGTTCGGATCCCCGGGTAACTTTAATAACCGTATCGCGTTGGAACAAATATTAATGTGGCTCCTAGGAATTTGGAACCGTCTGCCTTCGTATGATTCTGCGGTATTAAACGTTTTTGAATTAAACTGATAGATAGCAGTATAAGGAACTATTGTTATTTGTTAGGACTCGTGTATATTAGCCGCATGGTAAAGCAACGCTTTGCCGTTGCTGAGGTCGTTCCGTAGATATGACCGTACATTTCATACCGACTTACCTCCTTGGAAAACGTTAAGCCGTTGGTTAGTCATGATCATCAAAAAATAGGATAAAAGAAGATATGAAGATAAGTAGGATAAAATAAATAAATAAATATCACTGGACATTACACACACCGCCATCTAGTGCCACACTAAGCAATAAAGCTTGTGTCGTGGACACCAGATAGTTGATTTATATTACATAAATACTTTTTTTTGTATATTAAAACTTATTATAAATATAAACATCCATGACTCGGAACCAAATGTCCATGCTCATACACAAACATTTGCTCCTACCGTGATTCAAACCCAGGACCCTAAGAACGTAAGGCAGCTTATTCCGCTGTGCCATTTGGGTCGTCGGAGTCAACCACAACAGGAGGTAGGAAGTCAACCACAACAGGAGGTAGAAAGTGAACCACAACAGGAGGTAGGAAGTCAACCACAACAGGAGGTAGGAAGTCAACCACAACAGGAGGTAGGAAGTCAACCACAACAGGAGGTAGGAAGTCAACCACAACAGGAGGTAGGAAGTCAACCGCAACAGGAGGTAGGAAGCGAACCACAACAGGAGGTAGGAAGTCAACCACAACAGGAGGTAGGAAGTCAACCACAACAGGAGGTAGGAAGTCAACCACAACAGGAGATAGGAAGTGAACCGCAACAGGAGGTAAGAAGTCAACCACAATAGGAGGTAGGAAGTCAACCACAACACAAGAAAATGTTAAGTAGATGTCCTTTGTGATCCTAACCCCCAAACTGCTCCCAGACCTCCCAACAATAAATTTACTCCCTTTACCTACTTGAATGAAAGCGTGAGCATATTAAAAGGGTTTTTAATCTAGTCACGATCAAAAGGGTTGAATTACTTACAAATCTCTTTACAACGCGTTACCATTAACGTAACGTTACGAAATATTTTCTTGATTAGCTAACAAATTTTATTCAAATATTAATACCCCATTTGTTTCCATGATGGTCTGCGATTGGCAGTTACAAGAATAGACGAGCTTTCAATCCAGGTTGTGTTTTGGTTTAAAGAATTGGATATATTTTATTTAACCATTATCTGCCTAGCCTTTTCAGAACCATGGTGGGGTCGGCTTCCAGTCTAACCGGGAGCAACTGAATATCAATATTTTACATGGAACGACTGCTTATGTGACCTCCTCAACCCAGTTAGTACTGGGTAATACGATACCCCTTGGTAAGATTGTTGTCAGACTTTCGGGCCACTGACTACCTGTAACGACTGTCAAAAATCTACAAGTGATAGCCAGGACAAACAGCTTAACGTGTTTTCCGAGGTACGGAGGAGTCTCGTAATCGTATGTAATGAATACCCATCATTTATTAGATTGTATCGTTATCATTCGTTGTAATTTTGGTTGAGTGACTTCGATGTTTGATTTACAGAGTTCTACCTATCTTATTAATGATCTTCTTCAGAACGGTCAGCTGTGTTATACTCGCAACCGACGTTCAGTAGATTAGAAGCCCACCCTCAGGAGAAAAGGAAGTGAGATTAGATGCTTTTGAATTCTGGCTGACGTTAATGACGTTGTACTCAAATAATGGCATCTAATGGCGATTAATTTATTAAAACGTCACACAGTCTTAAAAGTATTGAACGTACTCATTGAAATTTTTTGCCATATCTTTTTGGCATATTTTGGTAAAATGCTGTAGCAATGATATTACTGAAGGAACTTTTTAATCGGCTTTTACTTTTATCAAACTGTACAGGGAATTGAAACTTTGTCTGTTTCAAATATCAACCACAAAGAACAACAATTTCACGAAACAAATTCAACTTTTTTGGTCCTTTTATTTAAACTTATAAAACATTAAATCTGTAACGACAACGCCTATAATGCTTACCATGATACCAGTAATTCTTGTAGGGATAAATAGAGGTGTACCTATAATAATATTCTCATTTTGCGAGTTATGTTTGATACCCATGTAATAGGGGGCAACCGGGCACAAATCCAGACTCCTGGTACTGAAAGAAAAAATCCTGGTGGAAAAACCCAATAACACTGCCTATCTGGGAACCGAACCCAGGACTTACACTCAGCGACTACTAGACAATGGAGGCACTTGGTCCTATTATTGTAAAACTTAATCAACATACAAGTGGATTCTATTTTCAAACTCAAATAATTTTACTTCTAGTTCCTATCGTGTTATCTGCAAGGGTAATGGCGAGTGGGGTAGGGTAACGAGGCAGCTATAGGTAATGAGCCGGTATCCTACCATTTGCCCTCATAACCAAGAGCAATATCGGGCGGTATCTGACACTTTTAACATTATCTTGCTTAGTTTCGTTTATCATAATATTGAGGTCTTTATATAAAAAAAATCACAGATTTCGTGCCTCACACGACTATCGAGCACGTTGGAAATGAATCTACGGAATTCGAATAAATATTGTCGCTGAGCGACGAGAAAGTCGGGATAAGGAATAGGTTACAAAATAAAACTATAACGTTGAATGATAATTATTCAAATTCAAATTCAAATTCTTTATTTCAGACATGAGTCTATAGTGTTAGTAGCAACAAAATAACTCAATAACTAGTGTTAGTAATAAGGAGAAATACTTAAAATTTTAATTGGTATGGATCTTCACCCAGTGGCGCAGCAGAGGGGAGTCCCACCGATCTGAGAACACGCTCAGGAGACTATTGGTGGCAGTGTGTAGCCGGCCAGCTATGGAGGCGGTCCTTTTTCTTACAATGGCGTAAAAATCGTCTGTGCGCGCCTCCGCAAACATAGTGGACGCACTGCAACGCCACGACAGACCCAACAGTATCCTAAACGCGTTATTATATTGGACACGCAGATCGCTGTATGTCCTCTGCGTAAAACGGGTCCAAAGACTGCACGTCTAGAATGACTGACAGAAAGCTTTGAAAAGAGTGACTTTAATTTGATTTGTACAACGTGCAAATCTTCGAACCAGCATGTTACATCGAACAGCCAACGACCTGCGCTCCCTCTCTATGTCCATATTGTCCTTAAGATCATCAGTGACCCAATGCCCCAAGTACTTAAATTTAGTCACCTATGCTAAAGGAGTGCCACAGAGCGAAACACCGGGAACATCAGAATAGTTTATGGCACTCGCCTTAAACATAATAAGTTCGCTTTTTTTAACATTGTTTTGAGCCCATGGGACATTGCATACGATTCACAAATAGCCACCAGTTTCCTCAAAGCGCCGATCGATGGGCTCAGCAGCACCACGTCATCCGCATAACTAATATTGTTCAAACAAACGTCATCCAACGACATCCAACTCTGGTGCTGCTAAGCTCACCGACTAGCCGGTTTATGTACAAGTAGAAGAGGCGTGGTGAGCTTAACCCCCCTTGCCTCACTCCGCACTTCAGCTCGTACACATCCGATTGAGTCTCCGCCCATCTGACACTATTCCTCTGGTGGTAGTACCAATAACGAAACAAGGATGTAATTTCATCCGGTAGTGTTGTATCACTCCTCAACTTATCCCATAGTACCTCGTATGAAACCAGGTCGAACGCCTTTGACAGGTCCAAAAAACAAGCAAAGACAGGTGTTTTTCGGGAAGTATAATATTGAACAGTTTGCTTGAGGCACAGAATGGCACTTTCCGTGGATAACCCAGATTTAAAGACAAATTGCGCGTCATGAAGTTTAACGTGTTTAGCCAACTGTTGATGAAGGAAACTGTCCAAGACCTTGGCAACTATCGTGGCTAACGAAATGGGCCTGTAATTGGACACGTCAGAGACGTCCCCTGTCCTGTCTTTAATAATCGGAACCACCACTGTACGCATAAGGTCATGGTCAGGAACACTACACAGGTGTGGCCCCGCATGCTTCAGGTGCTCGACGCTAAGGCCGTCGTGGCGGCGATTTACCTCTTGTAATTTTTTGAATAACAGTAGCCACCAGTTTAGCTGTAAATATTACGGCAAGCTCACCAGACCCCGACAATTTCCCCTCATCATCGAACACCCGCCGGTCTATTTGCAAGAGAGTATTAAAATATTAAAATGTCTTTGAAAAAGGTTGGCTTTCGGTTCACTCAGACCCGCCACACTTGCAGGGAGACTCGGCTTGCTATTTAATTTGTTAGTGAACTTCCAGAATTTGGAAAATTCGTTTTTCGAATGACTTTTAGCCAAAATATCTAATTTAATTTGTTGTTGATTATTTTGAATAAATTTTAATTTAGTTTTAAATTTTCTTCGTGTTTCGCGCATTTTCTCATACATAGACCCCTTTTTTTTTTTTTTTTTTTTTTTTTTTTTTTTTTTTTTTTTTTCGGATGGGAAATCATCAAATGACTTCTCCCGCTCTGGGCGGAGCAGGAGGGAGTGTCAGACTTTTACTGACTAAAACCCATCCATGTTCCTTCATCGCCCTTTGTGTTCCGGGGTCACGGTATCTCTTTCGAACAGTCCCGCAACCCCGGCAGGCATCGGTCCTTGCGGACCCCTTCCCCTTGCTGACTCTTCACTGTTGATACAGATGGAAACACAGATTTTTTCCACAGCAGTGCCACTCCACCGTATGGTCTTCCTGTGATCACTTTGACAGAGGTGTCAATGGCTGACTTGCCGTTGTACGCGAAGTTGTCGTCTAGGTTTCCCAGAAATCCCACATCGTGTGGCCAAATCCAGGTGTCTTGGAGTGCAATGACGTCGGCACTCTTGCATAAGTTTCTCACACATTCCACTGACATATTCACACCTTTACAATCAAAAGTAGAAAACGTTATTTTACTTTTATCGTTAAGAGCCATTATTCATAGGTATTCATTGTTTATAGATGGGAGCTGAGTGTTATCGGAATCCTTATCCTTTTTAATAAACACAAATCGTCTAAAACGTATTCCTTCAGGCCAAAGGCTGTCATCTAAAAAGGTATCTATTTTGTTTTTGGAGACAAATATCTTAAACGCATTATACGTCCTTTCTGTTTTCATATTAATTTTCTCCAGCTTTATGGTTACCTGAGTCTTAGTTTTAATATATTCACAAATATCTGCTTCACTAGTGTGTTTATTAGAAACAAAAAGCGGGATAAATGATTCCGCTGCTTTAAAGTTCCCCATTGCAGCTGAATGAGACTGCCTATCCTATCAGTAAATCGATTCTTCAACCTTTTATTTTGAACAACTGTCCATTGTCCATCACGTTCCATTTCTTTCCATTTACTCTTGCTTACTACTTCAGCCATAGTCAGTTGAGTCCGCGTAACACTGGTCAGTTTCCCTCGCTCGTCATTTTATTTAATTCGACAGTTTCGTTGATTCGTCACTTTCGCTGATTGGACAGTTGTGTGAATTAGACAGTTGCGTCAATTCGACAGTTTCTATAATTTGCCAGTTTCGTCGATTGGTCACTTTTATCTAATTCGTCAGTCGAATTACAGTCGGTAGGAAAATGTCTGTTAATTTTAATATGTATCGAGATCTATTTATTTATTTTACTATTGAATGAAACACAAGGAAAACACAGGAAAATAACATAATATTTGAGTACAGAGTACTGCTTATTTCTTAACAACTTTTGCCAGCTGACCAGCAAAAGGAAAAATGAAAAAAAAAAATTTAGACGATAGTGTGTTAGAAAAGTAAGAGAATAATTTGTTTATGTATGTGCCTTTCCTAACTTAACCTACAACATTTAATATAAATATAAGTAAATATTAATATATACTTGTTTAAATATATAATGCTAAGATATATAAACAAATAAAAATAGACATGTACATAATAAATCATAAATGAGAGGAAAGATTATGCTCTTTCACTCAAATCCCGAATGATGAAGGAAAGGTGGAAGTGAGTTTTCCAACCTTACAGCATGGAGAGAGGAATAAGAGTAATAAATAGCTGGATCTATGACGATGGGATTTAAGTTGGTCTATAATTTTACAACTAACCTGTTATAACAATAGATATGAAATATAATACAACCTGATTTTATGAATGTGTCAAACTGACTTATTGTATTTATGTCAGAATTATTCTTTTAAAATATCCACATTAATTGTTTATTATATTTTTTCTTCCGAGTGTACTTAAGTAACGAGTCAACGAAATTGGCAAATTATGGAAACTGTCGAGTTGACGCAACTGTCGAATTCACACAACTGTCCAATCAGCAAAAGTGACGAGTCAGCGAAAGTGTCAAATTAAATAAAGTGACGAGTGAGGGAGACTGACCAGTGTTACGTGGACTCAGTCAGTTGTTTACTCGAAAAGTCGTTAACATTCGTAATATTCTTAGCCAACAAAGTTGAGTTTACTGGAGCCAATGCGACATTGTCGTGCGCAACTCCGTTCGAGTTACAGAGTGAACGATATTGCAAAGAAATGTTTATGTCCGGCGCAGCAGCTGTCATTTGCCTGTGTGGCAACAGGCAGATGACAGCTTTGTCATCTGCCTGTTTCCACAGTGGTGGCGCGGGGGCATGATGGCGGTATCGACGGCAGTGGCTCGGTAATTGTTTCACACGGCGCGGCGGCGGTGCCAGCGGTGATGACTCCGAAACTTGCGACAGTCCGAACGATCCGCTGTCCAACAGATACCCTCCTCTACGCATATTAATTTTCGGATTAATATAACTTTTGACGACCCGAATGGCGCAGCGGTAGTGAGGCTGCCTTACGTTCTTAGGGTCCCAGGTTCGAATCCCGGTCGGAGCAAACTCAATGCCTAAGCCCATTTTCACCAACACTAAGTGATACCTAACTCAATGCCTAATTCCCGTTTTCACCAACACTAAGTGATACCTAACTGAATGCCCAATTCCCGTTTTCACCAACACTAAGTGATACTTAACTCAATGCCTAAGCCCGTTTTCACCAACACTAAGTGATACCTAACTCAATGCCTAAAGCCCGTTTTCACCAGCACTAAGTGACACCTAACTGAATGCCTAATTCCCATTTTCACCAACAAAATCAAAATCAAAGCATTTATTTCAAGTAGGCCAGTTACAGGCACTTTTGAATTGTCGAAACAAAGTTAAATGTAGCTACAGTCCCAGTCACAAGACATAAAAACTGTGAAAGTACTGTAGTTGCCCATTCCCTAGCGTAGATCTCTATGGAGAAGAACGGGCAAGAAACTCCATGGACACTCTTTTAAATCAAAATATTGTTACAAAATCTTGGTTACATCATTCATGTTGAGATGGTATATTATGTGAGAACAATGTAGCAAGATGTGCACGTTAAAAGTGTCCATAGTAAAAACAAAAAATACAATTCAAAAATAAACATACAAATAAGCCATGGCAACTAAGAGTTGACCAGTCACAACTGACAGCGCCCGTTCACGAACATGACGCATGGATCAGCACCATTCAACTCAACCATTTTGAAGGGAACTGAATGATCCGACACACGCGCCACCATCAGCGAGACATTAGAGTGAGCGTGACATACTCTCAACCGCCAGGGCACATTCAAGTCAAGAAAAGACGTAGGATTTCAGTGAATGATAGCTTTCTAGTACATAGTACTCACACAATATGGGCTGTGCGATTATATAATACTAGAGATTGATTCTATACAATGCAAAGACAGTTGTACAATCTTCAGCAGCTCCAACAATTCTATTTAATACTATCAATTTATGCGCCCCTGTCCATGTGGAGCAGGACCAGCATTGAGCCACGCATTTTTATCTGCGATATAATCGCCCAACTTGTAATAAACTTGCTTACATAGTGTGCGTTTGATGCATGTTTTAAATTTCGTCTCATTCAGTTCAAGAATACTTTGTGGAACCTTATTATAGCATCTCAAACAGTACCCCATGAAAGATGAGTCCACTTTAGCGAGTCTGAAGCCTGGCTGAACTAGTTGGTCCCTATTTCTAGTACTGTAATTATGTCTATCACCTCTTTTACCAAAAAGATGCAGATTTTTTCTGACGTACATTATGTTTTCGTAGATGTACTGACAATGTACCGTCATGATGCCAATATCCTTAAACAGTTCCCTTAGAGAATCGCGCCTACGAAGATTATATATGGTGTAACACTAAGTGACACCTAACTGAATGCCCAATTCCCGTTTTCACCAACACAAAGTAATACTTAACTCAATGCCTAAGCCCGTTTTCACTAACACTAAGTGACACCTAACTGAATGCCTAATTCCCATTTTCACCAACACTAAGTGACACCTAACTGAATGCCTAATTCCCATTTTCACCAACACTAAGTGACACCGAACTGAATGCCTAATTCCCGTTTTCACCAACACTAAGTGACACCTAACTGAATGCCTAATTCCCGTTTTCACTAACACTAAGTGACACCGAACTGAATGCCTAATTCCCGTTTTCACCAACACTAAGTGACACCTAACTCAATGCCTAAAGCCCGTTTTCACCAACACTAAGTGACACCTAACTCAATGCCTTAAGCCCGTTTGCACCAACACTAAGTGATACCTAACTCAATGCCTAAAGCCCGTTTTCACCAGCACTAAGTGACACCTAACTGAATGCCCAATTCCCATTTTCACCAACACTAAGTGACACCTAACTGAATGCCCAATTCCCGTTTTCACCAACACTAAGTGATACTTAACTCAATGCCTAAGCCCGTTTTCACTAACACTAAGTGACACCTAACTGAATGCCTAATTCCCATTTTCACCAACACTAAGTGACACCGAACTGAATGCCTAATTCCCGTTTTCACCAACACTAAGTGACACCTAACTCAATGCCTAAAGTCCGTTTTCACCAACACTAAGTGACACCTAACTCAATGCCTAAAGCCCGTTTTCACCAACACTAAGTGAAACCTAACTCAATGCCTAAAGCCCGTTTTCACCAGCACTAAGTGAAACCTAACTAAATGCCTAATTCCCATTTTCACCAACACTAAGTGACACCTAACTGAATGCCCAATTCCCGTTTTCACCAACACTAAGTGATACTTAACTCAATGCCTAAACCCGTTTTCACTAACACTAAGTGACACCTAACTGAATGCCTAATTCCCATTTTCACCAACACTATCATGTCGTTCTGACTTTTTCAAAAAGGGCAAATCCTTAACCTGATCGTCTTTGTTTTAGGAAACTATCGCGCGTGGCGTGCTGACTAAATTGTCCAGATATCAATGTTCAATGTTCCAGAATGTTTGTTTTCTCTTTTTCGGCCATAACTTTTTTTTGTTCTTGATTTTCTCAAATAATTCTTTTTGCACCTTACAGATCTCGTGGATACGCGTCTTTTGACCCTTTCTTGAATATCATATCTTCACAACTCTCCGAGATATAAGGAAATCGCACTTTTTCGTAAAATCGAAGCCTACACTGGAGCGAACTAAAAGACATTTCCAATGTCAATATTACTAAGAATATTGTGCACATCATATCGCTTTTTTGTACTGAATGGCTGATTTCTCGAAACAAACACTTCTTGAGTTACCTCATTTTGCCTTGTGGGGCTGGGTCCTTTGAGGCGCGGAATGAGATGCGCTGGGACAAATATTTGTATGCCCTGGTCCAAAGGCATGTTTGACTTCATGTGAGTAGGTTTGGCGAAAAGTATTTGACTGCCTCGTTGGTTAGCATGAGGTCCTGGGTTCGATTCCCGGGTCGGTCAACATGTTATTGGGTTTTCCATCAGGAATTTCTCTAGCAGCCATGAAGTCTGGATTTGTGCCCGGTTGATGGGACCTAAACATCTGGTGTAAAAAAAAAAAAAATATGGCTTGGTCGACCGTATTTGTCCTGCGTAGGCAACTAGTTCGCCGACCCGTAAGGATAATTTCGCAGTTTATTCTATTGAACAAACATTCCATTTTCCGAAATAAGAATGCGTCAAGTTTTTAAGCTATTTAGTATAAAGTAACTGTTATGTTTTTAAATTATCCAAAGCGGGAGATGTTTTCGAATATCTTGCTATCAACAACTCTCTATAAAACACATTAATTTTCCACAACAATTTAGCACTTAAATTACAAATTAAAAAACCTATTATTTTCCTTATTAAGCTAAAAAACGATTATAAAGAAAAGTTTTCTATTAAAACTCTGTGAAATATTGTAGTTATTAATCATTATTAAATTGGCTCTTAATACAACTCTGCGTGAAGGTGGTTTTTATCATTAATCTTCAAGAGACTTAGTGTTAAAACTTGTAAAATATTTCTGTATTAAAAGCTTGTCCCTTGAGCAATTTGTTCTTGTTTTCTCAAGGTTGTGTTGAAAAAATACAAGTACTTATAAAAGTTTATAATTATAACCTATGTTTTTTCCAAACTGTTCTGTCGTATGTTTTAAAAGTTCTTGGAAAAAATACCATGACGTGGAAGGAAAACTGCGTCATCTCGTCTGTTAATAAATCGGACTTATTTAAAAACTTACGCGTCACGACACGGTCATATAAGGGTTGACTTAAGAATTTATTTTTAAATTCTTTATTTCGTCGGTTAAAACTGCGATAATTTGGAAGGTTTTAGAGACTGGTTCTGCTCCATTGGAAACGACCAACCCGAACCGTGCACCTTTTCACGATGTTTTATTAGTGCCTATGTAGGCCTCTCTATAGTATCTTCTTCTATCTTCACCTACATCTTCACTTACCCCTTACCCCCCCCCCCCTTACCCCTTATTTAGGTAGGTAAAATTTGGTTGTAAGTTTGTATTTAGGGGTTAATCTCCGGAACTAATGATCTAATTCTAAAAATTCTTTCTCTGGCAGAAAGCTACATTTTTCGTGGCTGTAAATTATATTTATATCATGCATATTAGCCGAGCTATCACAGTTTTTGCGAGCAAAGTCGCGGGCGAAGTGCTAGTGTAAAATAAAAATGTTGATTGATTGATTGACTGATAACGATAATTGCGCTAAAAAAATACGCATCATATCCACAGAAGGTTAAAAAAATATTTGATGGAGCCAAAACGAAACCAAAGAGAACTTGGAAAAAATACTCGAACCGGGTTGGTATTTAGTTAGCTTCACATTTATCGAGAATGTATTTTCAACGTTATCAATAATTTTACACCCCATTACAAAAACATTTTCTCAGTAATTATGGTCGGGGAAGGTTCATTTTTATCTCATTTTCTTCACCTTAATATCGCTCGGCTCAACCCCTAACGTAAAAATAAACACAAATAATAAAAAAGAAAAGGTATGTTTTCATATATATAGAAACCCACATATTTTCAGACTTGTAATAAAAGGTACCCAAAGTCCAATTACATTAGAATATAACACAAGATAACGTACCTTTCTGGTGCGTATCTTTTACGACTTGTTCGATTGAATAAAAGATTCGAACCTTGGTCCTTGGAATATACACGTGTGAATGGAACTAGATCATTTGCATTTGATTGCTGTGCTGCTAAAAGGGGATTGACGACAAATTAATGCAATTAAGAGAGTGTTTTCTGCGTGTCGTGCATGGTAGCATTCCTACCACAGATATAGATATACCTAGATAACGCAAGAGCACCTACTTCGCGTGCCCAGCTTAACCTTTTGACCGCCAGAGCATAACGTACGCGCGTGCCTTCCACGCCAAGCCACAATTTTACATATCGTTCTGTCACATTTTTGTGTCGTTTGGCGTACAGGGCAAGAACCTGCTTGTCACGTGTAATGTGATGGTCAAAAGGTTTTTTGTTTGGAATTTATGCTAAACGTGGCTACCGTCGCGAAGAGCTAAACCTCTTGTCGCGAATTCTGAATTTCCACGAGTTACAAGTCTTTAAAAAACACGTACTTATGTACTTTAATAAGTCACGGAGCACCACTTTTGAAAACCGAAAAACCGTAATAATTAAAGAAATTCCGAATATATCCTTAAGAATTTAGCAATTTTCCGTGCTCGTGCTACTTTTCCAGACCATAAGCCTCTTTCACGACCTCAGGCAATGCGGCTAGCGTCAAGCTTCACTCGCGTACGGCACTTATTTCCGTCCGTAGTCGTCCTGCAAGTCACGTCTCAGTGAGTCATGGCATGGTTATAACAACTTCTATAATGTGTGTTATCCTACACTGCCCCCGATAGGAAAAAAGACGCATCTAACACTTTTTCCAGATTTGAGTTATATACATTGCCAGAATCAGAAAAAAAAGGCGTATCTGCCTGTATTTTTTTTTAGGTTTTAGCACAACAAAATAGGGCGCTTCTGTTCATTTTTTACACCCGATTGAAGATGAAAAGACGAATTTATGTGAAACTTGATTGAAAAGTCGCATTTATGTAGACAATGTCCTTATACTTTATAGTTTTTTTCTTAGTTCAGTAATATAAAAGGCGCATTTTTGTCCCTATTTCTAAGAGGAAGTTAATAAGACGCAAATGAGCATTTGCGTCTAAAGCGCTAATAAAAAACTGCTTTCACATTAAGAAAAAAAGGCCACATCTGACCACTTGCGCCCTATTTACTTCGTAAATTTTTTTTAGCATAGGCGCATTTGCCAAAAGGTCAAAAGATTTTAAAATAAAATACTTGTCTATATCAAATGTGTTTTATTTACAAATAATAAGATAGGCTATGGCTTATAAATGATAACCACGAGCCTACTGTACTATTTCAGTTATACTACCTTTAATTAAAGGATTATTAAATAATTTTATAACTATTTTATCTAAGCCAAGGGTTATCTACACACTTTCTAATTCTTAAGAAAAAAGACGGTAATATCTATATGCGCCCATTTCTGTTAAAATCATATACTAAATAGATAAACTAAATACGTAGAAGAAAAGTACAGCCAAAAGCGTTTGAAATTTAAAGGACGCATCTAGCCATTTACGTCTATTCAATTAAGTATATAATATTTTTCTTCATTTTTTATGCTAAGATGAAACTGTTTTTTCGTTATTTTTATTATAATAATTTAATAAATTCATATTATTATTAAACCAAGGTAAAGCCTATTATTAGTGGGCATTTTTTTCAACTTTTAGTATAAGTATTTTAATTTACTCGAAGACAGCACACGATTTCCCGTTTCATTCATTAAAACATTTATTTCTCCGTTTTTACTTTTTGTTAGAAACGTCTTTTTAACTATCGGGGGCAGTAACAGTCGTGACGCTTGAACGTGTAGTTCATGGACAGGCCGGGTAAGAGCCGTGTTCCAACTGACTTAATTCTCGCTTAGTTTCTATGCATCCTTCATATCATTGTTTAGTGTTATACTTTAAGCGTATTAAGTATAAATAATATATCGTCTTTAACACAATCACGTGTTATATTAGGAAATTGTATACAGGGTGCAAACGAGCTCTTCACGAAGTCGTCAACCAAGCATTCTGTACATCAAACTAAGTAACTTTACGCAAAAATTATCGCTGGGAAATGACTTTTTTTTGGGGTGAAAAATCACGTTTTACATTACTAGTGTAGTTTGTTATATTAGTGTTCCTGACACGTATATTATGGACACCTCAGCCTAATCCTTTGGGATAACAGTCGTGATATTATGTTATGTAAATAAATAATCGCCTTTTACACGCGCGCCACGTGTACGTAGGTAACTGTTTATAATCTCTCTAGAAGCTAGTTTTTAGTAAACATTTGAAACGTTACCTTGTCGAGGGCCGCGGTCTTGTGGGAGTCTGGTGTTAAATAATTAAGTAAAGTGTATTGGCGGATTATCTTGGTAAAGTTTCTCTTTGTAATCGGATCGTCAGTTGCCGGGAAAATTTTAACTTTTTTTTTTAAATGTTGCTAAGGTTTCTTTTTAACGGACTTCTTAGGAGGTTGTCAATGGCTGTATTAAAAAAAAATGTTTTTACCTCATCAAGTAGGTGATTTACGTCATTCTTTTTTACTTGGTAGAGGAAGCTCCCGATGGTCCCATATGATGTATTCACATTGCTTGGGTAGCATGAGTTTTATTTTTAAATAGCAAATTAACTGTGCCGGAAGCTAACATAATGTTTGAGGGTTGTAAAAACATTATCTTATATATTATTTATATATAAGTATCGTTGTATATATGTTATAAATAAATATCGCTGGACAATACACACAGCACCATCTAGTGCCACACTAAGCAACGAGGCTTGTATCGTGGACACCAGATATTTGACAGTCACTACATAGATACTTTTTTGTTTGTAAATACATACTTATCTACACTAATATATAATAATATTTTATAGAGGAAAGATTTGTATTTTTGTATTTTTGTGTGTGTATGTTTGTAATGAATAAACTTAAAAACTACTGCGCCGATTTCAAAAAATTCAAAAATTTCTTTTGGCTATAGATAGCTACATTGACAGCGAGTAACATAGGCTATATTTCGTCCCCGTACTCCCACGGGAACGGGAACTACGCGGGTAAAACCGCGTGACGTCCGGTAGTTATACATATAAACATTAATGACTCGGAAACAAATGTCCATGCTCATCACACAAACATTTGCTCCTATCGGGATTCGAACCCGGGACCCTAAGAACGTAAGGCAGCCTCACTACCGCTGCGCCATTCGGGTCGTCAAAACCCGACGTAAAAAACTTGACGAAAAGGATATCTGCTGTTCCATACCATTTGACCGAGTTGGATCAAAGAATGGGACATGTTATTTTTGTATAACCTATGGTTTCAACCTTACGGTTATAAAATCATGAAATTACCAAATTCTTTGTAAAAGTTTATGTTGTGATGTCCCATAACGCGTTTATAAGATCACTGGAAATTGAAAATGTCCTACTGATAAAACCATGCAAAGTACTCTCCGCTTTTCATTACATACGCTATGTAATCTTTATAAATAACAACTGGAGTATGGGCAGTTTACAGTGCAATAATCGTATACTATATAATATAATGTTGATATTCTCAGTATCTACGGTTGTATAATGTATATGCCGGCCGTAAACTCTGTGAATAGGTGCTTAACAATAGAGATCCTATCACGACCGCGTGGCTTAAACGTAACGTTAATACGTCGATTTGAAAAATTTAAATATTTCGTTTCACATAATAATATTTTATATCTACGGATGATACTAATTGTGCTTGTTGCAAACAATTTAACAAAAATCAGCATCATCATTCATCATTTCAGCCGAAAGACGTCCACTGCTGGACATAGGCCTCCCCCAAGTGTCGCCATATTAACTGCTCCCGTGCGACTCGAAGCCAGCGGACAAAAATACCGCGCGCTCGTGCTAGGACCTCGGGTTTTGTTGTTTGGCTTTACGCTTCCCTTAATATCGGTCAATAGAATGGGTAGTGCATTTAGGCCGGGTAAATGAATATTAAGGTTTGGCTAAACCGGTCCGGATAAGTTACGGACGTGATTCCGGACACCGATCACGGATAGAAACTGGACTGAAGTGTCTGTGTGTTCGCAGCCGATCTGTAATTTGTTCGTAGTCGGGCCGAACCGTAATATCGTGATGGCCCGAAGGTTAAGACTGCATATAGGGAGGAGCGTCTCTTACAGCGTGTAGCTGGGCGTTAAATGAATAGTTCTATTAAACGCCCCGCTGCACGCAGCTGCAAAAACGCCCCTCCGAATATGCCTAAGGCCTCGTCTCTCATGCACAAAGTTGTGGGTATAAATCCGGGATGATTGAAGTATCAATGCGACGTTTTTATTCGTAATTATGCACTCTTCGGAATAAGTTCTATAGAAATGCGTTAGTAGAAAACATAATTTGTTATATAATAATGTTGTTATAATTAATGTTACTAAGGGATGCTTTTCAGTGGGAAAAAGACGGCAAAGCTCATTCAGCTAATGGAACAACCGACCTTATCGCCGACATTACTGAAATCGGTAAAGGAAAATCATTGTGAGGAAGCCCTTTGGCGTTAATTAAGCTACTGGGACAATAATAGACTAGTATTATTATTTTTATGAATTATTATTGTATGTCGTTTCTTCATTTGTAATCCCCAAAGTGATAGGCATATGAAAATGTAAATCCGATCTTAGGAACGACTAGACAGTCATATTCCTAGATGTTGTACATCAAACTCCTTTCAGGCTATCTGTGTAGCTTGATTGCTTTTGTACTCTATTGTTATCGCAATCAATCTATCAAACTGTCAATATGTCAAAGACAACCTAGATGAAAGGATTTGTGATTGTTTTCCCGGAATCACATAGTTTGTTTGAAAAACTCCTTTTGTTTTCCAAAAACAGACAGAAAATAAATGCAATGGGGAATTTTCCAGTGCTTTTTATGAACGACACAGTTCTTTCTTTGTATACAACATTATATAATAAAGAAATTTTACTATACAATGAGTTTAACGTGTCTAGGAAAGATTTTTTTGCCCTGCTAAAAGATTTTACCATTGACCTATAATATAATACGTAGTAAATTCTTTTTTAATTGTATTTTACTAGAACGCCGCTTGAAAAAACATTCCCAAAGCTGAACATCGCCGTCTATTGATATAAACTGAAGCGTTGTGACAAACGTCAGTGGAAAATTCCTCATTCCCTGGCCAAAGAAAAACGAGGTGTAGGACCGAAAAATAAAAGACTTTTCACCTCAAAATAACGTTCGTTCAATATTCCATTCACTAGAGATTGGAGGGTTACGTTGTTAGTCTTTAATATTCGATTTTAGAACGTGTTTTTGTGGCCAGTACACGGTGGAAATTCGGTTTCAACTGGTTCGGTTTTCGAATCAGTCTGTAACGGTCGTGTCATCACTCAAGAGTGATTGCTCAGTTTTTGAAGTTTCCATTTGTATCTGTCCGCTGGCTATGGAATAGTAATTTATTTACGGCTAAGTGAATAAAAATCTGGCTCTTTTTCCATTTATTCTATTTTATGAAAATATGGTTTAGATAGAAAGACGTTATTGTATAATTGAGTTAAAGGATAATAAGAAAATAAATGGTTTGTATAGAAAAGTTGCAAACAAAAGAAAGAGACGAATGACTGGTCAAAGAAAGCACGTCTCATCCTTTAGCCACCCAATGGTGAGAATAGAATAGAATAGAAATAGTTTATTTGCATTGAATGTAGGTACGTACATGACTTGTTACAGTAGTAGTAATTAGTTCCTGTTTACATTCTACCATTTGTCATGCAAAAATGTATACTTAAAAACAATAATACAACTTCAATTTAAAACTTTCACAATAACTCAACAAATTATCTCGTAACAAAATAATAAATAAATATCGCTGGACATTACACACAGCGCCATCTAGTGCCACACTAAGCAACGAGGCTTGTGTCGTGGACACCAGATAGTTGATATACTACATAGATACTTTTTGTTTGTAAATACATACTTATTATACATATAAACATCCATGACTCGAAAACAAATGCCCATGCTCATCACACAAACATTTGCTCCGACCGGGATTCGAACCCGGGACCCTAAGAACGTAAGGCAGCCTAACTACCGCTGCGCCATTCGAATCGTCAAAAAATAAAATAACATAATAATAATACAGCTATATTTTATCTGTTAGGAAATCTGGGGAGAGTAGGTCTCTTGCAAATCTCTCCACTTTTGGCGGTTATTTATCATACCTATCCAGTTTCTTCCGCCACTTTCATAAGAAAGCACTGGCTAACAACATTAAATTCACCAATAAAACAAATCTAGTTTCACGGATCGTGTCACGTAAGCCATATGTACGTACGATGACCGCTGGGCAAAAGTCTTCACACGATGGTTGCCGGAAGACGGACGGGCGTAGCGCGAGGGCTGGTCCGAGGAGGCACGAGAAAAGAGCACATGGAAGGAATAGGGAGAGGACTTTGTCCAGTAGTGGGACAATACAAACTTTAAAAAAATAACACAGATTTCGTGTCTCACACGACTATCGGGTACATTGGAAATGAATCTACGGAATTCGAAAAAATATTGTCGCTGAGCGACGAGAAAGTCGGGAAAAGGAAAAGGTTGAAAACGTTGAATGATAATTATTTTATTTTATATAGTAAATGTCATGTGAAAAATGTCGTTTTGACTTTTATCAAAAAGGTTAGGGCTACAGGGCAAACCCTTAACCCGAGCGTCTTTGTTTAGGCTCAAATTGTAGCTGACTAAATTGTCCAGAGGAAAATTTCTAAAATTTTTGATATCATTCTTCGTTTCCAAAATATTGAGCGCCAAAATCAAAAATTCGGAAAATATTGACTTTTTTTCACATAACTAAGTCATAACTTTTTTAGTTTTTGATTTTCTCGAATAATTCTTACAGCTCTCGTGAATACGCGTATTTTGAGCCTTTTTTGAATATCATATCTTCACAACTCTCCGAGATGGGGATCGCACTTTTTCGTGAAATCGGAGCCTATACTGGAGCGAACGAAAAGACATTTCCAATGTCAAAAACCTTGATGAAATTCACCCCTTAAAGTGGATACCGAGTACAATAGCCCAAATAAGAGTAAAATCTAATTAGCCCATTAGATGGCTCGTCCATAGCTTTGAAAGGGTTAGCTCTAGTTCTAAGTGATGATCTGTTATTCTTGTTAGCATCTTGAGTGCTCTCAGTCCTAATCCTATACTTTGAAACAATTTTCTTCTTAAACCAATTTGTGAGTTTTCCTGATCGTTGAATAAATAATTTTGATTCAGTAGAAAAGTGCTTACGATACTTTGACAACGTAAGAAATAAAAATAAACCGGCTCAGGGAATATTGTATCATCATCTGCCTAGCCTCTTCCTAACTATGTTGGGGTCGGCTTCCAATCTCACCGGGTGCAGCTGAATACCTGTATTTTACATGTAGCGTCTGCCTATTTGACCTCCATAATCCAGTTAGTTCTGCTGAATAATACGAAACCCCTTGGTAAGACTGGTTGTCAGACTTTCGAGCTAGTGATTAACTAACGACTTTCATAGACCTACAATTATTGACAGCCGTGACCAATGGTGTAATGTGCTTTCTGAGGCACGGAGGAAACTTGGTATGTAACTCGGGTGGTCACCTATCCACGGACTAACCTAGGAAAGCGTGGCTTAACCTGAAGATTGATCCGAGCGGTTGTTATCATTTAACCCCGAGGTCCTTCTATTTTTAATCAGTATGAATTACTAATTCTGTTTGGCATTTCAATTAACGAACCACCAGATTTAGTAAAATGTAACGGCAAAAAAAACACTTTTGATTGCCAAAATTAGTAAATGATCACCACAATTAATCCCCATTTTAGCGTGAAATTACAACCAAAAATTTTACCAACCAACTCCAAATTATGATTGTTTAATCCAAAAATAGTTAATGACCACCAAAAATTGAACAGAATTTTAATATAAAATTACTTTTAAATATGTAACATCGTTTTATCCTCTAAAAGTAAATTATTTCAAAATAGAAAATAAACCCCTAAAGTTTGACCCTATGATATTGCAAAATCATGACTGTCTGAGCTTTCTGTAACTCAAATTAATAACCACTTCTAACTAAATTATAGCTATTTACTGTTTCGCGTTTATTCAGTAAGGTTAAAAAATAAACAACTCGTACATTCAGTCAAAAAAGTATCGGGAATGGATGATTTGTTTATGGTTCCAAATTTTTTTTTTGTTTTTTTTTTGTTGTTGTTAGATTAGCACAACTGTTTTCCATTTTGGCGCGGAGTTTGAGTTACATCTGTTAATTAGATTAAATACAGTGCTGATTTTAGTTATATCATATCTAGTGTGTATTGCGAATTTCTTAATGGACAAAAATATCGGACAAAAAGTTTGTCTTAAATTTTGCATCGCCAATGGAATTTCGAGTTCGGATTCTCTGAAAATGTTACAGAAGGCTTACAGTGAATCGACTTTATCAAAAACACGCGCTTATGAGTGGTACAAAGCGTTCAAAACCGGTCAAGGTGTGATGGAAGATTTGCTTCGTTCTGGTAGGCCATCAACGTCTGCAACTGAAGTTAACATCGCAAAAGTGAAGGAAATAGTGACTGACAATCTTGCCGGAAGGTCAAACGGTAAATAAAAAATATTATTCGTATGTTATGCAGCGTTTAAGAGAGCAAATTAGATAAAAGGGCCAGATTTGTGGAAAGAAAATTCTTGGATTTTGCACCACGATAATGCGCCTTCGCACAGTTGTGAACGATTTTTTGACCAAAACTCAACAAATACCATCGAGCAACCACCTTATTCACCAGATATGGCTCCAGCCGACTTCTTTATTTTTCCTAAACTCAAATTACCACTTCGTGGCACAAAGACATAAAGGAGAATTCGCGGCGAGAACTGAACTCAATTCTGGAATAAGCATTTAAAAAATATTTTTATGATTGGATTATTAGTTGGCGTAAGTGTGTCGGTTCTGAAGGAGCATACTTTGAAGGTGATAAAATAAATTTGGATAAATAACTAATATTTTGTGTTTTATTGATCTTTTCCCGGTACTTTCTTGACAGAGTAGTATAATTAAAATGATCATTTTATTAAAATTTAAACAAACTTAAAAATCAGACTCTGTGTAATTAACATTGGCATGTAATTAAATCGATGTCTGTATATTCCCTTTTTTCGAACAAAATATTTCAAAGTTCGACCAAAAATACTGACTTGCACACAAATTGTGCACAATAAATAAATCTAATTAAATTATTATTGTGTATTGTTTAACGGTATTTGTAGAACTGTTTTTTTTTTTGTTATTTTAGAACCTGGTACGACTCCATGACGCGCGCTCTAAATAACATTCTTTGGCTTCTTTCCCCAAAGTGCCTCCGCCGGCCTCCTTCGTCAGCCTACGGCCCGGTGCCCATGCCGCCCAAAAAGATATTTGGTAGTATAGCAACATTTTATGGCAATCAAACGGTGTATTTAGGTAGAAATGGCGCAATAATTTGCTCATCAAAATTTGGTTATCAATTTACTAAATTTGGGTTCATAGTAAGTCGTGGGTTCGAACCCAGACAGGCGCATTACTTTGTATAATTTATTTCATCACCACTGCTCTCAAAACGGTGAAGGAAAACATCGTGAGGAAACCGGCATGTCCTAGAACTAAAAGTTCGAAGACATGTGACCTACCAATCCGCACTGGGCCCGCGTGGTGGATTATAGCCCATTCCCTCTCATTGAGAGGTGGCCTGTGTCCCAGCAGTGGGAACATTAATAGGCTGATGATGATGATGATGGGTTCATAGTACATTTTAAAGTGCAGTCATGACTAAAATAAGTTGTACCATTGTAATTTTAGGTTTTCCTTTTTTGGTTAAGGTTTAACTTTTTTGCTGATTGGTATTATTTTAGGTAATAGATGTTATTGGTCACAGAGTTAACTTTGGTGGTCATTATATTGGTCTCCATTCTGTTTTAAGCTTTCACGGTTTAAAACTAAACTTATTTTGTCACTTACGGAATAACTTCCGTGATCGTTTATTGTTTTGATTGTTTTGTTTTTCTTGTTGGGAGATCAGAACAATAAACAATCACGGATGTTATCCCGCCCGTAAGTGACAATATAAGTTTTGAATTACTAATTATCTTGCGACAAAAAATAAAAAAAAAATACTAGGCATTATATGTTATACGCTAGATGTTATTAGTATATTAGCCGTTAATCTACGAATACCTAAATAATTTCCTATGTAACTACTGAAGAAGATAAAGTGGAGATTTTTCAAGGAATCTTCTAAACTGGATTATCAAGGAATCTACTAGTTACCGTAACTAAGTTACTTCAAAGGCAGTCGGCTGGCCGTGTCTGTCAAAGGTCAGACGGTAGAGAAGCGAGGTAAACTTTACATAGACGCCACAAATTGACAAAGCTTGTCTTGTTGATGTGTTCTAGCTAGATAAAGTCAACGCTAGTTTAATTTCTCAACAGTCCCAGTGTAGCTGTATAATTACAAAGGATGAAAAAATAACGGAACCCACCACGCCGACACCATCATTGTTAGGAAAAGGCTAGGCAGATAATCCTGGTAAAAAAAGCCTGCAAAACTTTTATAAAACGTCAGACAACCCTAACCAAAACTGGTGCATCAAGACTCAAGATACGAAAGCGAAGACTAAACCCCCAGCTTACAACATAAGCCAACAATCCAAGATAAATAAAACCATCAAATTGAATAAAGTCAGTAATCCGTTTATTATTGGCTTACATTTGTTTTCGATCGCTGATGGATTGGAGATCGCTGGATACGAGTGCCTTGACCCATTTGGTACTGGAGACAGCAGGCCAAGACTTGGATGAGAAACAGATCAGGGCATGAGTTGGTAAGTTGAATTTAGACGGTTTTGTATTGATGAATCTAGTTTGGAGTGGGGAAGAAACTGACTTATAAAATCAACCAACAAAAACAAACAAATAACAAATAGTAAACATGGTAAATATCACATTTTCAATGTTAATTAATATACAGGGTGTAAACGAGCCCTTCACGAAGCCGTCAACCAAGCATTCTGTACATCAAATTAAGAAACCTTACGCAAACATTATCGCTGGGAAACTACTTTTTTTTTTGGGGTGAAAAATCACGTTTTACGGTAGAACTCAATGAAACGCACTAAAAACATTGTTCTAATGGATGGATTGAATAGTGAGGGGTCGTGAAGGTGTTTAAAGAATATTAAAAACATGTATTTAAAAAAAAAAACTTGTGAAAATGTTAGAACTTTGAGCCCCAATATCTCCGCAACTCGAAGGTTCCCAGATATGTTGTGGAACAAAAAAAAATTAGCAATGACGGGGAGAACAAGTGCCTTCCAGCTTTGTTAAGGGTCTTTTTACACCCTTTATGTTAGTGATCATGTCATTAAAAAAAAAAAACAAGCGTTTATTCGTAGTGACATCATATTAATACATAAAATGTTACTTCTGCCAAACTGTAGAGCAGTTTGTATAAAATTATAACTGACTAAGAAAGCCTGATTCTGATGCCAAACCAGACGGGTGATACCCATATTTAGGGTAGCAGTGATAGCCCAGTGGTGTGACCGTCTGTCTGCCAAGTCATAGGTCTCGAGTTCGAACCCAAGACACGCCCCTCTGGTTTTTCGGATTCATTTGCGTATTGTATAATTATCACTTGCTTCGGTGAAAGAAAACATTGTGAGGAAACCAGCATGCCTGAGAGATATATCTTGACGGAATTTATAGCCAAGGCAGAGGCCCATGGGCGGCATAAAAACTGACACCAGGTTAGTTAGGTACTAACCACACAATAAAGAAAGAAGGGTGATAAGAACATTGTGCATCGCATCGCATTCTGATATATCTGTCAGTAGTTTTGACCTAACATTTCTCTACGTTTTGGCAAACTTTTGTCATTTAGTGTCGGATATAGATTCCGACTTGATTTTGAATGCTGTTATTACGGGAATTGGTTTTCTGATATCTTTATCCTAGACATTTTAGAGAGTTTTCCATACAAAAAACTATCATTCGACGGATAAAAGACAGCAAAAACTGCAACACAATATTCAGAAGCAAATTCTGTTGTAGGACGAAACTTGGCGCCAAGATATTATAAATTGTTGTAGTTAAGTTCTTACACTTTCTTATTTTATCTACAAGAAAAAGACAACAATGCACAAAAAAACAGCACAAGGCTAGGGCCGGAATTCCTCTTACGCCGACTACGGTTGCGTACATCGGTCACGAGTGTGCGTATTCATTGTGTTCTATAGAGCATCATACTGCGACGCTGACGTCAGCGGCGCGTACGCTGCTACTGTATTTCTCGTTGACGTCCGCGATTGACTGTACGCGACCAACCGTACGCCACCGACATCAGCGTAGCACGAATTCAGGTCTTATAGTTCAGGTGTGAATACTTCAGTGTTTATTATTACACCATCAATGTGAGTGAGCTTTGCCGATCACACGCACGTTTTCAATGTAAACATTACACTTTCTGAACGAAAGCACTTAAAGGCGAGAATAATACAGACACGTGTCATAACAATGACATGGACACGGAGAGAGTTTTAGAATTTTCTTTACCAATATTTTTGTCAGATTTAGTTTGCAGTCTGGAAATATTTTGTATATTTTTGGCAGTAGCTGGAAGGTACAGCGGTTTACTTGGTGTGTCTGGACAAAAACGATTTTTTTAAACTTTGCCCCACACTGAATTTCTCCTGTATCATGAGTGCGTTTATTTTAATTTAATTTTATTTTATTTACTTGGGACAGAAAACAGTTACACGTTGCAATATTAATATTTAGCTTATGTCTAATAGTAAACAAACGCATAACCCACACTATTGTCCACGGAATTATATCGATATAAAAGATATAACGAAACGGACGTATACAGAAAGGGACAGTAAGAAAAAAAGCTTATAGACCTGAAAGGTCACACAAACCAACTCTGGACAGCGCTCCCCGTCCAGATGTAGTTCGTATAAGTCACCAATCAGAACACAACATAACATCAGCAAGAAGCAGTCATCGTTAAGGATGACCAGAAAGTAATTCAATGGCTATTTTTCTAAATTTGTTCTGATTGTTTTCGTTTACAACCATTTAGACTCGCATACACAAACAGTAAGACCCGGAACAACTACCTGTAGACCATCCAAATATTTGTTCCGTGCGGGAATCGAATTCGCGACACGTAGCGCAGCAGGCAATCGCTTAGCCCATGCGCCAAACGTGCCGTCAAATTAATTAGGGGGGTCTGCTTTAAGGAATAAGTGCGGAAACTAAGACCTTTAACATAGAAGAACATAGTAAGGGGTTCGTATATGTCGGGTCGGCAAAGTAGAATAGCTTTGGCCGTAGCTTCGCTAGCGCTTACTTAGAATAAAAAAAAAGGTTCTATAATAACATTATTAGATTATAATTCAATCATAATTCAAAAGACACGTGGCACCATCTATTATCATCGGAACGTTATTGTTTTTCCCTCGGGAATATGTAACAACAAACAAACAAACTTTCTTTCGCATTTATAGTATTAGTTTGGATAGGATAGGATATACGAGTAGTTACGTTCGTTAAAAATGCCGCTTGGCTCGACTCGTGCCAAGCCGACTCATTCATGATTCAGCAGGGAACATGACGAACGGAGTGTCCCGGTCGATACGAGCACTAAATTAAAGTGTATGAAAGTGAATTTTAGCGTGTAGTAATTACTCGCTTGGCTCAGTCTCGCCCTGTCTCGGAGTGTCTTGGTGCATGAGAATGTCGCACTCGAAAGTAAAGCCGCATACCTACCGCTGCGCACGCACGTGTGTTAGGCCTCGCTTTGCATGAAAATGCATGCGATGCAATACGTGCCCACCGCAAACCACGGACACGCTGAATTGACGTCATTAGTACATGCGTGGCTTGCTCGAATGAGGCGCTCACATAGCTCAACGCTGCCAACGCTATGCACGCTGCGCATGCGGTTTACGCTATACACGAAAATTTACCCACGACTGTGCCGCGGTGGTCCACGCACGCTACAGTTGTACATAGTCGTGGGCGTTTAGGTGTGAACTGCAGTGAAAACGTAAACCCACGTTGTCAAACAAATGAATCCACGCAGCTAAAATGCGCCGCGTGCCCGTGCACAACGCAAAAGCACAACGAGCGCGCTAAGCTACATGCTACATTGCACTCTGCATTGTGGACTTTCTAGGTCTGTTTTATGTTCTAGTAGAGTACTTTCAATAAAAAGTAAAGTATACTGGAAACTTCGACTAGTTTGTAACACATACAACAAGCGTGTGAATTGTTAAGTCTTCGTGTTTGCTCGTCTTTGTTCCTAACAGATTGGATCGGATTGGATTTAGGATGACGTCAATTAACTAACCATGCAGTGTCATCCAAACTAAACGTGTATACAAAATTTCAGCTCAAACTCTACAAAAAGAGAGAAAAGCTTGTTAAAAAACGGCCAAGTGCGAGTTGAACTCGCGTGGAAAGGGATCCGTACAATGTCAAAGTCAAATTTTCCGTAAGTGAACATGTTATATTGAGTTTACTACTTTATTTTCAATTGATAGAATTCATACAGGCTTTCCTGTAATCTACAAGCAATTAACTATATTTTGTATTTTTTTTTTTCAAAATTTTAGGCTCAGTAGTTTCGAAGATCAGGGGGGGAATGGTAAATTTTGTAATGTTAAATTTGTCTTCTTTCATGAATAAAATTAATTTATTTTACAATAATAATGAAAATATATTTGAGTTTCTTATAACGAGTCCTTTCATATGATATTTAAGACACAGTAAGTTCCTAATTATAGTCCCCCGAAAAGGACCCTTATTTAAAAAAAACAAATACTTTGCAAATCTGTGTTTGGGTCATAGGATTACGCCATCGTACCAAATTTCACCTGATTTAAATTATTATTATTATTATTATTAAATTAGGAGCAAATTGGCTGTGACAGACAGACGAACAGACAGACAGACGCACGAGTGATCCTATAAGGGTTCCGTTTTTTTTTCATTTGTTGTACGGAACCCTAAAAGAGTACTCGAACTGTATCCTAACCAATATTATAAATGAATACTTTCGCATTTCTAATACTAGTTAGTGGCCAACAAACAAACAAACTGACCAGTTTGTTTGTTACCTTTTCACGCCTAAACCTCTCAACCAATCATCCTGAAACTTTGCATATACGTTGTCAGGTGTACAGAACTACAGAAACGGACATAGAATAGCTTTCATCGAAAAAAAAAGTACTGTTTCCGAGGAAAACAAAAATAAAGTTATGTGAAAGTAGATAGTGCTACGTGTCTTTCGAATCATGATTGAATTATATTGCAAGCAGAGTACAACCCGAACTTATTGTCAAATTCTAAATTAACGCGAGCGAAACCAAAAGGTGGTGGTTAATATTTCTCTTAGATTTCTACATCTACACCATCTCCAACCTACAACACCTACATCTAAGTTCCTCACTGCAGCTCGTTAAAAGCCAAGCGACAATTAGTTGCCTCCAGCTATCCGACATACTGAAACCTATGTTGACTTAAACAAATTGCGGTACTGTCTTATTTATATTAACTACAGATAACTCTTCTCTATCTAAAATAATCAAAACTTACCCGACCCGGGTTAGTTTTGATTGCAGTTTGCCTTTTGTTGCCTTAGTGTTTAAACTGTTTCGAATATTTTGATGGTCCCAGCGGGGTAATTGCGTAACACTTACAATAGCAATATCTTTCATTTTGATAATTAAACAACGTACATTGCGTTTTTTGTTCGTTTTTAAAACTGAAGATTTTTTTTAAGAATTTCTTGAAGTTTTGTTTCGTAAATTGTTGGGCTGAATTAGTAATTTAGGTTAACTAGGCTATTTTGATTGGCTTTCTTTTGAAAACATCGACTTTTATTGTGAAAACACGCGTAGGAAACGTTCTGTTTATGGCTTGTAATTTGTTCTATAGGTTACAAAATCCGTCGAAATATCTGCAAAAAAGAAGAAGTTAAAAACCACAAAAATCAATACACAGTATTAGAGCCTTGCAAAAAAACAGAAAACAGAATATACTTTTTTTTAACGTTTTTGGCTTGAATTTTCACAATACAATCCAACAGCGGTACAATCAAGTGGTGTCGCTTCACGAGCATCCGCTCCGGAACCAAATGAATCGAACGACACCTCACTTGACCCAAATCGTCGCAGCTGTTTAGCCTATATACGATGACATACATACCGACAGGTGTGCCAAATATCCCCCACTTCATACTTAATCAGGCTTTTTAAAACTAAATAGGCTTGCGTTTGGCCGCAACTTGCTTGTTGTGAAGCGGTAGGGTGGAGTACGCTTGCCTAGAAGAAACCGATTCACTCGAACTGTGAATAGATCCAGGCTATAATGTTTCTACTGCTGGGACAGAGGCCTCCTTTACGAGAAAGTGGGAGGAAGCAGGTAGTGGGAATCTACCACGCCCAGTGCGGGTTGGTAGACGTCACGTCGTCAAGAAAAGATTCTGTTTGATCCGACACTTTGATAAAAGCCTTAACTAATCGTATATCAAAAGTTACTAAAAGCATGAGCTATAATCCACCTGAAATATCTTCTATAACGCCCAAATGACAGGCATCTTCGTAAACACCTCGGAAATAATCCGTTGACCTTTCAACTTTAGAAGTTAAGGTTCAATTTCGAATGTGTTCGAGTTTGGGGTGAGTAAAGTTTTTATGGTATCTGGGAAGCGTGTCCCGAAATATAAGCAATGACATCCTAATGTTGATTAAATTGGTTGTGAAGCTAAACGGTCGAAGTTCGGGGTGCTTTGATATGGAATTTTGATGTACGTTAAAGGAAATTGTGTTCCAACGAATTCATTATCTACCTAGCTTTTTCCCTTGTCGGCTTCCAGTCTTACCGGATGCAGCTAAATATCTGTATATTTTACATAGAGCGACAACTTATCTAACCTCCACAACCCAGTTAGTACTGGGTAATACGGTACCCCTTGGTAAGACTGGTTACCAGAATTTTGGTCACTGACTACCTGTAACGACTGAAGTGTTCTGTCGAATTGTGGACGAAAGACAGCGAGATGTTAGAATTTTCAGTAAACGGGTTCTTGGTACTCGGAGGAGCTTGTGGCTAAATAAAAACAGCCGCTCGAGTCGATCTTTAGGTTGGTCTGTGGATGGGTGACCACCCATTACATACCGAGTTTCGTCCGTGCCTCGAAAAGCACGTTAAACCGTTGGTCCCGGCTGTCAATTGTTGATCTTTGACAGTCGTTACAGTCAGTGGCCCGAAAGTCTGACAATTGCAATGAGACTTACCGAGGGGTATCGTATTACCCAGTACTAACTGGGTTGTGGAGGTCTGCTATTTAGCTGCATACGGTTAGACTGGAAGCTGACCCCAACCCCCAACATAGTTGAGTACAGGCTAGGCAGACAATGGTGAGTGCTGTCTATTCCACCCTCAGACACTTTTAACATTTATAAAGTTCCATTTAATTTGACGAATATTTTTAACATTCGGAAAATCAATAGACACGACTCAATAGCATCGCCCGAACACAAAGCAATTAATTCGTTACACGAGTAAACAATTATCCCGATATATTTGATTTTTTACAGGCAGGTTTTTCACTGCAATCAGTACTAATTGCTTTTTAATTGGTGGCCGAATATTGGTTCACTACGTAGAACGAAGCTAACAAAGAATATGAAGTATATGAATATAAATATGTAGCGTTTTAATTTAGCATAAATAATTGACGTTAGTTCGTAGCACATCTGTAAAACGCTGCACGGACATCACCTCACCTTCTTCATCTTTATCGTGTGGTTAGTGCCTATCCTAGTGTCAGAGTATTTACGCCGCCCATGGGCCTCTGACTTGGCTTTACATGCCGTCAAGAAATGTCTCTCAGGCATGCTGGTTTCCTCACGATGTTTTCACCGGTTCTTCAGGAGGTTTTTCAGGTTCTGAATAAATGAAAATCGGAACTCTCATAACGTCACTTTCTTGCCCTGCTGACACCAGGTTTTTCTTCATATCAATGCAACGTGGGTATTTTATTTTTACCTGACTACGGCAAAGCCAAAAGGAAAGGTTATGATTTTAGCAGTCTAATGTATGTATGTTTATATTTACGTATGTTCCTCCGTAGTGCCTAAACTATTCATATAATTTTGATGAATAAGGTGTCAATTGATTCGTTATTATGACCCGGGTAATATAGGCTGCATTTCTCAGACTTCACCAATAGGCTGGAGGAGTTGATTTTACCTTGAAAACCCCGAATTTAATTAGGGCGTGATTTTTCAGTTGTCAGGTTTTTTTTAGTTATCGTATACCACACAAAATCTTGTTAATTATAATTATTTAATAAAATGCTTGTTAATTCTCCGTCCTTTCTAGTAATACGCAGTTCATAGCCTACTCATAAACGATTAAACGGTCTACAAATGATAGACCACTAGAGACCACGAGACTCTAGAACTGAATCTGTTAGTGTGTCCATTACCCTTGGAGGCACATAATGGCCGTTTCGAAGTAAATTGACCGACGTAATGGCATCAGCAATCTGAGGGCTATTATGTCAGTCTATCGAGTCAGAATTTCAGTCTATCAGAATATTGTGATGTATGTATCCGGGAATCTTGGATACGGAGAATATTTGCATAAGGAAGTTAGAGGAATGTGAGGCGTATTCTTACAATCCTAAATTATATTATAAATGCGAAAAAAAGTTAGTTTGTTACTTTTTCAGGACCACGGAGCTTTTTTTCTTCGTAGTCCCTATAATACTGGAAAATTCCGTGGTCCCTTCTCGTATTACCTGGAAGGGACCACGGAGGTTTTATGACGCGCGCTCGCTTCGCTCGCATATTAAATAACACTCTTTGACTTCTGTCCCTGAAGCCAGGCCTCCGCCGGCCTCCGGCGTTTGCGAGTGATCATTAATTTCTGTTTCATTCTACTTTCAAACGACGGAAGCAAAATTATATTGGAATGGAAGTTTATCTGCTCCTTTCATTATTTTAATTTTGCGGTCTTTCTTTAGGTGAGTGCAAGATGACGAGTGCCGAAATCCAACATCCATTGTTGGATAAGTTCACAAATATTTTTTAAATTTTGATTCATATTGTTCAGAGTGTGTTTTAATTCGAGAGAAATCCAAAAACGAACAAATAATGAAGCGTCTGATATCTTTAAAAAATAAAAACCAAACCAAACCAAATAAAAACACTTAAGTATCCGTAGGTATGAACTTTTCGACATGACAGAAGACAAATCGCATTATAATTAAGGAACATACACGTGTCCCTATTATCCACATTTTTCCCTTCAAAAGTCAAGTCCAATAAAGAAAAAAGAACACCAACGTCATGAGAAAGGAAAACATTTCCTAATTACCTTTAGGTAAGGTACATTTTATTTGCAAAGCTAACAATATATATATATATATATATATCGCTGGAGTAAAGTGAAACAACGACTAATGGCTTGTTCAGTATCTCCTTTTGTTGGTTACGATACGGAAACGGCACGATATCGTAGGGGAGTTATTTATTGTGTCTAAATGTTGGGCCACATTTGTGACGTTTGACGGACCGTATTCGGGAATTCGAAAGACTTTAATCAAATTCGGCCATCCGATGCATTGATTAAATGTCTTGTAGTGCTTTGACATCGAAGAGAAAGGTACATTGGTGTCTGGTATTCGAATTTGAGTACTCGACCCCATTCATTTATCCATTTAATAGCACCATAAGTCGCACAGAGAGGAGGTTCCCTCTCATTGAGAGAAGGCCGTATCCCAGCAGTGGGAACATTATAGGCTGATGATGATGATGAAGTCGCACAGATGCAGTTAAATGCACTGTTGAATTTTATAAGCTTGGTTCAGGACTAAGTGTAATATATCTAACATAATGTATAAATATTGTCTGTTTCCACTAGCCGACAACTAAGTGATAATAATATACAGACATTCATTTAGTTGTCGGCTAGTGGAAACAGGCAATATTTATACAGAAGAGGATCCACTTAAACATTGTACAGTAAGAAAAAGAGATATGCATAAAAAACTCTCAGGAATGAAATTGTACATGTCTAAGAGTGGTTAATGTAATTTTTTAATCTGCACGATATTTACCACATTTACGCGTTCGAGACGGCTTTTATTATTTTAGTGGCTGACTTACCCACTTAAGATATCATGTTAAATTGGATTAACAATGCTACCATTAAATCGTATCGTAACGCGATAGAAGCGCAAAGTGGATACACCTACACCATATTTTTCTTCGAGAATCTTCTGCGATAATACATATTAATAAGTAATACTCGTGCACTTCAAGGTTATCCTAAATAGGCTGGATAATGTATTTATTATTCCAAAAATCCCTTTGTGAGACTGAAATCTGTGTACTGCCCGAAGCGAGAGCTTGTAATCTAATCTGGTTTCAACATCGAATATTCCTGTAATATTATTTTCTATTTTATTTAGATTATAATAATAATCGCTTGTCATGTTTAAGCCATGAATAGAAGAGCCTGAAAAATGAAAATAATTAACTTGTCAGAAGCAGCTATGTTCTTCGTGGCTTATAAATATTACAAAATAAAGATGTAGGTGCTATTGGAAATTCTGTATGGTAATACTTTTTTACATTAAATAGTGCTTGAGAGCAGTGTCTGCCATGTGCCATGGCACCGGCACCGCTCCAACCCAGAAAATAACTTGCCATTCAAATTAGAGCAATAAATCGTGTGTCTTATAATAAACACCTAATATACGCCTATATGAAAAAGCTTATGGCGGGCGGTCAGCGCGCTTGCCGCTACCATACGACTCGACACGCGGGCGCCGTCGTCGCGCGGTCTCCGAGCTTACACCTCGCTGACGACGCGTAGAAAGTGCGGCGTAGCCTAAATTCGAGGCAACGCCGGGCAACAGCTGTGCTGGTGCAGTGCTTGTGTAGTATACCATGACCTTTACACGTTGGAGGTCGTGGGATCGAAACCCTTTTTCTTTTTTGTGTGGGTGTTCCTCATGGATCCGTCTGGGGCGAGCGGAGGGTTATATCAGACTCTAACGGGCTGAAAACCCACTGTTCCTACTACTCCCAAATATTGTGAACATCCATGTCCCGTAAGCACCTGCGTCAGCCAAAAGCTGAGGGCACCAATGAGCCGTGCCGCCTCTCCAGTTATCCCTCGGTAACTAACCTTACCGCCACTATTGTGGTGAGCCCCCATCTGGGTTGCGCAAGTCACTACTTTCATTCAGTCGCTAGGATCTGACGGAGCTCGGTCCTGCGTGCCTGAACAGTTACTTTACTTTCAGCAAGTTACTTCATCATCACTGCTCTCAAAACTAAAAAGAAAACATCGTGACGAACTTCTTAGAATCAAAATTTCGCAAGTGCAGGCACGGTACGGCAGGATATTTTATCTTTATCCAAGGTAAATTCAAACGTAGCTAGTAACAAGATACAGATTCCGATGCATGGTCGAACAAGTTATTTGGTTTACACTTTACAATGTAACTTGTGCGTTAAACTGTAAACCAAATAGCTTATTCGACCATACACTGCCGCGTAAGGAAATCCTCTTTGATACCTAGAAGTCGATCTCTAAACAATTTGTATTTGAGACATTAACAAAGCAAGGCAAATATTTTGCTTTGATTTGAGTCAAGGATTATCATACGGTTAAAAGATTGTGAATACCTAATATTTTTTCTGTGTTCTTATATTTACCAAAACAGGCACCTAAAATAAAGACGAGTACTTGTAATGGACTTCCAGGGAATTTACGAACAATGGTGTCCATTCTTTTGTGCAAAAACTAAACTTAATTTAGGCTATTGCTATCTTTTACTAAAAGGCAGTGTGAGAAAAGGACAGCTATAGCTATGAACTAAGTTGGAGATGTCAAACTAGTTTATGCCTTGCGCTTTACCGTGTTTTTAGTCGACATGTTTTAACGTGCACCCTTCATTTGTATGGAAATATTAGTTCCAATTAATTTTGACAGCTCTAAATTACGTCCGTCTCTTTCTCGTTTTATCAGAGAGAAAAAGATAGCAATAGCCTAAATTAAGTTTAGTTTATCGACACATGATAATATTTATTTATTTTGAAGTTTAGTTTGTGCACAACAGAATCGACACCAATGTTTTCCATTAATTACTTCGACCAATTATCTATGTTAAATCTCAAAAATCGTTCTTTGTTTTAAAATATAATCATTTTGTAACCTGCAAGCAGGATGCCAGGATTAATTCATAATACTTAATTGCTACCAGAGATGACGTGGAATAAAACCCGGGTATTAATCTGAAAGATTTATATTTAATCTGTATGAAGCAAGTCTTAGAATATAAAGTGAATAGGAAATTGTATGGAGGTGGAGTTTATTTTGATTAGCGAGAGGGAGACTTTTTAAAGATTGATAGTGAGTACTTACTACGTAGTACGTAGTGAGTTACTTAGAGTATAGTCAGAAGATTAACAATCTGACAACTATTCTTACCAAAAGGTGTTATGTAACTCAACACGCTCGTGGCAACCAACCCTGGATTGGACTTGTTTGCTATGAATAGAAGACGATAATGTTGGAAAGTTTGTGGTTCTGCGAGAAGACCGAGTAAAATGATTAGGTATTTAATTTAGTGTTAATGGTTTTAAATACTGTACTAAATAAATAATAATAAATAAAAAAAACTCAGTTACTAGGATAACAGATAGGCAGTTTCTCCATTTAAAATTCTGGTATTGAGCTGCATCTGGTTAGGAAGAAAAAAAAATAAAACATATTTATTTGTTCACCAGTGTACACAACAAAAAATAAAATAAAAAACTTAAATCTGGGCCGCAGTCTTGATGTAGATAACGACGCTGTCGCAAACATTCGATCGCCTAATTAAAAAAAAAAATGGTTACAATAACGACGCTTGCAAGAACGGATTTTTGATGTAGAGACTTGCGTTTCCCGCAGGCATCGTTATTGCAACCAATTTTTTTTTGTCATTAATTAGCTATCGAAAGTTTGCGACAGCGTCGTTATCTCTGTCGAGACAGCCGGCACTGGACAAAAAATTGTATGTCTTACCAAATATAGGCCCAGCCGGGTGGGGTTAGACTGGAAGCCAAGCTAACCCTAACTAATCTGAGCAAGGATGATGACGCTGGTAAGCAGGCAGGGTGAGCAGGCAGAGTCGTGTTTCCATATGAAAAGAATATGAGGTAAAATCGCAGCAAATCGCGCGAAGCGATCATTAAAAGTTGGCATCCGTTATTGAAAATCACTTCGCAATATTTTCATATAATCGAAATAATATTGTGTTTCTGATTCAACGATGAATTCTTGTAGCTACGATGGAAATATATGAGAACGATGACAGTTTACATGTGCCTTTTAACAGATACATAAACATAACATCTGGCCTGTAATCCCAGCAAGGTTAGGCACAGGTATACCTAATAGTAATCCCGCATTTCGCCAGTTTTGTTTAAGACCCATTTAAAAGGGGGCGAACCTATTTCCATCAACCGGGCACAAATCCGGGCTCCGTGGCTGCTATTGAGGAATTTCTGATGAAAAACACCCAAAAACACTTTGCCCGACCCGGGAATCGAACCCAGGACCTCATGCTCAGTAGTTGCGCTTGCGACTACTTGACCAACGTGCAGACGAGCCTTATAAAGCAGTAGGTAATAAATGTGCTGCCTGGCCTCACCAACATCAACAAATAACTTTTTTGACCTGAACGCTGACCTATTTTGCTGTCTGTACCCGCTACGTATTCTTCTTCTTCTTCTTCTTTGCTCCATCCCACATTAAGTGGGGTCGGCTCTCCTAATTTTGCTGCGCCATGACGTTCTGTCTAGGGTTGTCAGGTCGGGTAGTTTTTCTTTATTTATGAGGCTGGTCATACCAGTGTACCATGCATACGGAGGGCGTCCTCTACCTCTCATTTTCTCCGGTAGATTTAAAGCTTTTTTTACTATGTAGTCCTCGTCTCTTCTCATTACGTGTCCATTTTTTTTTTCAACGGCTTTCATTGAGCTTTTTGGCTATAGGGGTTACTTTAAAGCTGCCTCGAATGTACTCATTCCTTACTTTATCTAGTTTTGTAACTACTCCTGACCACCTAAGCATTTTCATTTCAGTCGTGTGAAGCTTTTAGACGTGTGTTTCTTTTACAGGCCAGCACTCTGCTCCGTACAAGATAACTGGCCTCACTGCCATCTTGTAGACCTTCTCTTTTGTACGGATGGGCAAGCTTTTGTTACACAGCGCTCATGTTAATGAACGCCACTTTTGCCAGCCAACGTTCACTCTATGCGCCACGTCTTCCACCACACTACTACTTTCCGTGATGACTGACCCAAGATATTTAAACTGTTTCACTTTTGGGACGATTGCCATATCTGGGTAGTAAATATTGGATGTATGTAAAGTTTTGCTTAGTTTGCACTCAAGGTGTTCTGTTTTATACCTGCTAACTTTGAGTCCTGCTTCTTCCACGGCCTGAACCCACTGGTGTAATGTAGCTTGTAGTTCGCTAGCTGAATTTGCAATAAGAACGATATCATCTGCGTATAGAATATTCCAAGGAAGTGCGGCCTGGATATATTCTGTTATACGGGTTCATTACCAAGTTAAATAGAAGTGGACTGACTGCCGAGCCCTGGTGGACTCCAACTTTGACTTTGAAAGTTTGTTTAGGCCTGCTGGGCTTTTTACTTTAGTAATGACGTTTCGGTACATGTCTTGTATCAATTGCACATAGGTTTCAGGCAGGTGTTGTGCTCTCAGTGCTTGCCATACTAACCGTCGCGCTACTCTGTCGAATGCTTTCTCAAGATCTATAAATATGAAGTGAAGATCTTCCTGGTTCAGTCGGTATTTGTCAGTCAGCACACGGATTGCTTGGATTGCGTCGGTGGTTGATTTTAACGGCCGAACCCGAACTGATTTGGAGTCATCGTCGAGAGACTTTGAATGCGGCTACTTAGTATGCGCTCCCATATTTTGAGTGTGTGTGATGTCAGTTTAATGCCGCGATAGTTTCCGCACTCTCACATCGCCTTTATTTTTAAAGAAAGGGATTTGGGAGTTTGGTATGACTCCGGTTGTTAGGATGAGGTTAAAAAGTCTTGTGAGCCATTCTATGCCTATTGGCCCGAGCAGTTTACAAATCTCTGCTGGGATTTCGTCCGGCCCTGTAGCTTTGCGGTTTTTCATATTTTTGACGGCTACTTTTACTCTCGTCTATACCAATCTCCAGTAAGGGCCTTTCAACGGATTTGTATGTTTTGGTATGGGGTGATCCAGGGTTCCAAAATTAATACAATCTGACTCCAAATTAACTGCGTATATTCTGATTTAACAAAGATAATTTGCAATGTTACACAAGTGTTAGCTTGGTCGTAGATGGCGCACGACTATTGAAATTTAAAAAGATCCAGTAATGTAGGAGAATTTTCTAATGAGGTGGTATATTCCTCCCATTTGAACTTAGTTTCACTGTCGAATTTTGCTGAGGCCAATTCGACAACTAGACCGTCCCACGAGTCTGTGGGCTCAACCAGTCTTCAAGGCACGTAATCTTTGGAAACATGATCTATTAAATATCGCATAGATTTAGCCGAATCTCGAGTGGTAGGTGGAAAATTACGGAATAAATTATAATGATTCTTTTTCAATTGCTTAACATTGTTGTATCTCTCACAGAGAAGATTCCAGGCATCCTCATAATTAGCAGAGCATACTGGCAAGTTGCCAATGACATTGGAAGCCTACCCCTTGTGTACAGGTTCAATTCTGTCATTGCTGTGAAATAAATATGAAGAAATAAATGTATCACTGAACTCCATCCATTTAAAGAAATCACCATCAAACTTTGCTATTTTAATCAAAGGCAATTTGAAACCCATATGCTTAATACTACAGCATTTAGAAGAATCACGTGCAGAGTGTAAAGAATCAGCATTACTACTTGGTTTTATAAGATTAGCATCTATAAATAGTTTCGCCTCTGCAATCAAGGAACTAAAGTCACTTTCTATGGCATCTGTAATGTCGAGTTCACTATCAAACTCAGAGGAATTTAATAATTATATGTCTGATTGCAGATCTTCAAAATAAATAAGCAATTCACGAAACCTTTCGTACCTATTTAATAAAGTATGCATTTGAGCATCGGTAGGTTTTTCTAAAGAAAAAACACGCTACGTATTCTTCTTAAATAATATTCTAACCTGTCAACCGTAATAATACACCAAAGGATTAGCTTTATTTACTTTGAAACACAAAACCTTTCACAAAATAGCGCCATTTTCGTATAAGTACTTTATAATCTTACTTACAATTTTCCCCTCGTAGGAGAGAGCTTAAGAGCAGATTTAACTAAACTACAAGCGACCAAAGATTTGAATCGTTAAAGTGCCTTAATCGGTGTGTGTGAAAAAAAAATTTAAATTGAGAAGAATGAGCTCGCCGGTCAGTTATGGGGGCCTAAAATGGTCGCTTTAACAAAATAATAATAGAAAAATAATATAAATTACATTACAATGATCACAAAGTGACAAGTCATAATATTAACTGCGTCTGTGACCATTTAATTATTTTTTTCGTGATTTATCATATTAATTATTGTCATGTGATAAGCGGCCATTTCACACCCCCAAAACAGACTCCAGACTTCACGGGTATATGCCCGATCAATATAATGACTGCATTGAAAGTTGGACCATATTTCCATGGTTCATAGTCCCGAGCGTAATACGGTACTATTTTCAATGCAGCCATTAAATTGCTCGCGCTTTTTTCTGTTATCCGAACTGACCCCAAAGGAATGACAAACACGGTTTTGAGTATGAATGAGTGAGACAATACTAGTCAATTGTTGACCAATTGAATACCAGTATATTTCATGGAGCGACTGCCTATCTGACCTGTACAACCCAGTTAGTACTGGGTAATACGACACCCCTTGGTACTTGGTTGTCAGACTTTCGGGCCACTGACTACCTGTAACGACTGCCAATATCATCGATCTACAAATGACACCGGCGACCAAGGGCTTAACGTGCTTTCCGAGTTACTCGGTATGTAATGGGTGGCCACGCAATACTTATCCACGGACCGACCTTGGCAAACCCTGAGTGCTCGGCCAGAATGCAAACGCGGGTGCAGTGTGGGCGCGGTACGACGGGCTCAAACATATGAACTTCATTGAATTAATGTCCATAGTGGGCCCGCGGGTGCGGGCTGTGGCGCAGGCTAGTTGGCGCGGGCTGCACGCGAATCGCGCGCGGGCAGCTCAAACCATAGCTCGATCATACAAGTGGCCGCAGTGAGGGCGCGGGTGGCAAGTGCGGAAGCCAGGGTTAGCAACTCCTAAAAATATTTACCCCTCAAGCTAAGTCAAAATTTCCACAATTACTTGAAAGTCCCCCTTTTTTTTCGGATGGGAAATCATCAAATGACCCGTCCTGCTCTGGCTTTTAAAACCCATCCATGTTCCTTCTTTGCCTTTTGTGTTCCAGGGCCGCGGTAACTCTTTCGAACAACCCGCAGCCCTGGGCAGGCATCGGCCCTTCCCTGTTGCTGACTCTCTTTAATACGCGCGTAGAACTCGAACGCGCCGTCGACACGGCTGGTCGTCATAAGACGGACGGACGGCGAGCGAGTCTTGGCGTGAGATGCCTGCGCGTAGTAGCCCGCGCCGCTGCCCGCGCCCGCGTTCCCACTATGGACACTGAAAGTCTCCAATGAAGTTCATATGTCTGAGTATGCCGCACAGCGCCTGCTCCGCGCCCGCGTTATCAGTCTAGCCCAGCACTAAAAGTACCCCTAAATATAGAACGCCCCTAAAAAAATCACATCCCTCTTATTTACCCCTAAATTTGGGGGGAAAACCCCTAAGTTGGTAACCCTGGCAGGAGCGGGGATCTCCGATCCCACGCCGTTCTCGCCAGTCTGGCCAGGCCAAGCGCGCGCGTTGCCGCACCCGCACCGCGCTGCCAGTCTGGGGGCCTAGTCTGCTATTACAATAGTGTCACAATGATCTATCATTGATTTCATAACAGTTGATTTTGACAAGTTTGGTAATCTACTATGTAGTGGCGTCATTATGACTTTCCAATGATCAACCACTGACACTCCATTGAAAGAAATAGCATAGAATGGTAATCTCGTACACAATGACAAATGAATGACTGACTTACGCGGTAATCTGCAAAAATTTTGACAGCTCCATCCGAAATTTGCTCAATTAGCACCATTTTGTATTGCAATAAATACAAGCTTCTTTATTAAAGATAATTTAAAACACATGTATGAAAATAAATTAAAACACCGGGCGCTAGAAATAATAACAGATAAAACGTCAGTAAGAAGTAATGTCACATTTGACTTTGACAGCTAAACAGATAAAATATTATTGAATTGTATAGTTTCACATTAATCCGCTACTTCAGATTGCATAGAACACTAATAAATAATGTGTAAAAATATATATAAATGAAATCTGGCACGATTAGATGTTCAAATTTAATTCTAGTTTTTCGAAAATCATTTCCATTAACAGGTTTAATAATAATGGCAATACAACAGTATCATTGTAACACAATTCTGTTAAGAGACCATTGACCGACCAATGGTCTAACGGTCGATCCATTATGAAGTTAGCAGATTACGAACTTTTAACAAAATGACAATGGCATCATTCAACAATTATGAAATCAATGATAGATCATTGTGACACTGATATGTATAATATATATATATATATATATATATATATATATATATATATATATATATATATATATGTAATAGCAGACTAGACCTCCTGGCCGCACACAGATAGTTGTTAACAACAATTCAACTGCCGGGGAATTAAACGATTTAAATATTTGTAAACGAAGTTCGAGATGGATCCGGTTTCAAGAAAATCCTTTAACTTCAAGTAAATACTTTGCCGTTAGTTAACACCGCGGAGGAAGTAGAAAAATCAAAGTTCTATTTATTCTTAGAAAAAGTGACATCCTTGTCCGGGGTTTTTCATTTAAAACTTTGTTTTCCAACTTTCTTGGAGCTTAAATTCCAACCACCTATAAATAAAGAACTAAATAAATAAATAAAAATAAGTAACTTAACGAGATTTCGTCTTTGTTCTTGTGAATTCTAAGTTGGTTTCAATTCTAAAAAGACCGAAGTTACACTGACTTTATTCTACCATTGTATAAATAAGCGCGGTGGAAACAATAAGATCCTTTTAATAACGCAGCGACACTAGTAGTTTCTACGTAACTCTATTACAACGGTTCTGCAGATAGCGACTCGGTCGGCTTCTGCTGCTTATACAGAGTGTAACAGAATACGCAGTTACTGAAGCAGTGGGCAGGGCAAATTGCTCGCAGAACGCATGGCCGACGCCGAAAGGGCTGACGAGTTCTGGAGCGACCGCGAACCGGAAGATGTTGCGTTGGAAGGCCTCCCACTTGGTGAACCGATGACCTGGTGAAGGTAGCGGGGATCCGCTGGATGTGACACGCACGGGACCGGTCAATGTGTCGACATTGGGGGAGGCCTATGTCCAACAGTGGACGTCTTTCGGCTGGAATGATGATGATGAATAGAATAAGCGCAATTCCTTTAAAGTGGTGATTCTGACCTTCAAAATAAACAATCTTCCCATTTTCATCAAAAGTAATATGAGTTGAGTGAAAAATATTTGGATTTTTCATACTTATTGCGTCAGCCGATGCGATATTTTGTATGGGAAGTGCATTTTATTCTTTAAGTTACTCTTTTTCTGTTACATCTGTACCTATATTGTGCTGTGTGGCTACATATTTTTTTTTTTTTTCGAATCCGAACGTACGAAAAAAAAATCGTACCTCCCTTTAGCCCTCCACCTCCGTTCAAAGTATTCGCTTTTACAAAGGGTTGAGCAAAAAATTCAATTTATGCAAAACACGTTGTGTTTCTTTGTGCCAAAACATTATTTTATAGGTTATCATTGTTTTACACAACTCTGAACTGAAATACAAAAGTTTCAAACTGCTAACATTCGATCTACGAGTTATGTAGCCGAAACTTGTCCGATTTTCAGCTTTCAGGAAGTTCCGAAACTATTCGTCGTAACGTCGGTATGTTGCAACTTTGTGCCGGATATTTGAAACGTTCGGACTTATCTCCGGGGCCGGTTATGGAACAAGCACAACCCGGGTATAAATAGAACTTGAATTATCAACGTTATCCTGGGATTAACATAACATTAGTTGGATCATGTCTGTCATTTCCCCAAAGAGTTGAGCAGAGGCATACCCAATAGGACACCTGTACTCCCAACTTCCATGTGATAGGGGGCGAGCCTATTGCCATCAATCGGACAAAAAAACCCAGACCCTGGGCCTACTGAAAAATTCCTGATAGAGAAACCCAATATCATATTTCACGACCTGACAATCATCTCGAAATACAGATAATGTAAAAAGTAAAAAAAAAAAAATCGGTTTCCAATATACTTTGCTCGTGAAAATATAAAACGTTAATCATCATCATGATATTTTGCCCTTGACCCATTCTACTTGCGGTCGGCGCATCACGTTTTCATGTTCCATTCTCCCCTGTCAAACGTCACGGCATCATTACTTCTTTCTCTTTGAATATAATTCCTCTCATAATCAATACAAAAAAAAATACACTTTTTAACTACACTTTTTACACTTTTTTACTTTTTTTTTTATATCTATTTCATTGCTCGTACCTGCACAATTATGCGTACTTTTGGTGGAAAACAGACATGATGTTAAAGTATTCTAAACAAAGAAAGCGCTCCACTTATTTGCGTATATAAATAAATAAATATCGCTGGACATTACACACAGCGCCATCTAGTGCCACACTAAGCAACGAGGCTTGTGTCGTGGACACCAGATAGTTGATATACTACATATATACTTTTTGTTTGTAAATACATACTTATTATACATATAAACATCCATGACTAGGAAACAAATGTCCATGCTCATCACACAAACATTTGCTCCTACCGGGATTCGAACCCGAGACCCTAAGAACGTAAGGCAGCCTCACTACCGCTGCGCCAATCGGGTCGTCAAATGTCCTATAGGATCTTACTACCGGGATAAAAAGTATCCTATGTGTTAATCCAGGTTATAAACTATCTGTGTGCAAAATTTCCTTCAAAATCCGTTCAGTAGTTTTTGCGTGAAAGAGTAACAAACATACATACATCCATACTCAAACTCAAACTTTCGCGTTTATAATATTAGTAGCAGAACACGAACCCTAAAAGGCAAAATATAATATTCACAAAGGAAAATCATTTGCGCGCAGATTCCTTTGGCTGCAAAATTAAATGGCGGTCGTATTATGACGTCAAGGTGTCTGTACATATTTGATAGCAGCCTTTGGAGCTGCTTTTAATTGAAATTACAAGTTTTATATACTTTTGTAGTGTATGGGTTGAATAAAATTACGAAACGGATTTTGATCAAATTTGGCACACATAGTTTATAGCCTAGATTAACACCTTAAATATTTTTATTCCGATAGCACGATACAGATAAGGCCTAAGGGAGTTCTAGACACATCGTATTTTCGTTACATTGAGTGAGTGACTGCATCAGAAGTCATGAATTATCATGATAATTATCTTGATGAGAGCCGAGGTCGGTCCGTAAATCGGTGACGGTGAGATCTCAATATGACGTACGGTCCACCACCCCACAAAGATGACCGTAAAATGACCGTGATAAGAAACTGGGACCATTATGGAATCAACAAGGGTCAAGGATCAAAGGTCAATAAGAAAAAATACGTATTAAAGGCAGGGATCTACTCTTCATAGCAGTAGTTACTTTTTACAAATTACCAAATAATCGTCGCTGTAAAAAGGTTGTGCTAAACGAAAGTATGCGAATTTTAACTTTGACAAAGGTAATTATGCGCAATAACTCATAATTAAAAAAAATAGAAATTCTGCCATCTTAAAAGTATGCCAGTGTAAATTTAGACATAGAAACATTCGGCCTAAAAATAATTATATTACCTAAATATTTTTTTTGCCTTAAAAATATTCGTTTAATGAATATTAAGCCAAGTGTGTTATGCCAAATAAATTTCGGAGCATCAAGATTTTGCCAGATAGAGGGAACCGTAAATGGAGCTAACTCATATTCATTTATTGTACTCCTAAACTAATCAAGGAAAGTTAATAAAATTAAGTAAGACCACCACGCGGGCTTCCTCTACCAAATGAAAAGAATCACGTAAATCGGCCCAGTAATCACGGAGTAACAGGTTTACATACATGAAAAATATTTTTAAAAATGCTGGTTGACTTCATAACTTCTTTCTTTTTTACGAAGTCGGTTAAAAATACTGGTAGATAGCTGCATTCGGTTACACTGGAAGCTGAACCCAACTTATCATCTATCATTTTCCTGCCCGCGATAAGCCCATGTTACTTGTGGTCGGCGCAACACGTATTTTTCTTCCATTCTCCTCTGTCAACCGTCACACAATCATTTACACCTTTTTCCTTCATATCATTCCTCACACAATCCATCCCTCCTTTCCCTGGGTCTTCCTCTCCTTCTCCATCCATCAGCATTTCATCCACCAAGCTGAACCCAACTGAATTGGAAAAAGTCAATGCTGCTTTTATTCTTAAGTCTCGAGCCCATGTTTTCGTCGAAGATAATAATCAAATTAATTTAGGGAGAATTTATCCCATTATGCTGGTGCTGATAGGTGTTCATTAATTAGCAATTATAATTAACTGTAAATGGATGGGCAAATTTAAAATGTTATTAAACAAAGCCGGCCATGGTAGCCGCGGTACGGTGTTATCTTTTCATATCCCAATTTAATTATTATTAAGATTGTGACGTAGTTACGTCACGGATAAGAGCGGTTGATGTTTGGTTTTGAAATCCCATCAGTTACTCATATAGGTTGTTTGGTTAAGCGGGTTAAGCGGTTACCTACTCAAACTGAGTCTATTACTGATGAAAATAAACAAGTGATAATAAAAGAGTAAACTTGGATACGCAAAAAAAAACTGTTGCTTCATTTGTATATTGAATGATTGACTCGGTATGTAATTGGTGGTCACCCATCCACGGACCAACTTAGGCAAGCGCGGCTTAACCTGAAGATCGACCCGAGTGGCTGTTAATAGTTAGCTACGAGCTCCTCCATTAGTTCAGTTAAATACGCCAAAGTAACATAACATTCTAGACGTACGTCCAACGTCATATCAGAATCAGGCCAACCTGGTACCGCCTTTCACCTCTAAAGGGTGTAAAAAACCTCTTAACGAAGCCGAAAGGCACTCCCCGTCATTGCGTTATTTTTTTGTTCTACACCATACCTGGGAACCTTCTAGTTACGGAGATATTGGGGGTCAGTACCATCCATTCAATATTACTTCAGCATGGAAAATAATTATAGGACAAGTAAAATTGATATACCATGAGAGGAGGTGATAAGCCCCCTAAATATGTTTAGCACGCCTGATAAAGATCAAAATAGAATTATAAAAATAACTTTTTCGAAAGCTTACAATTCACACTAACAGTTCCTACAACACAAATTTCATTTCCTGCTGATGCTCACAAGCAAAACTCGTATCGCATTAAGTCGAGGTGCTTTTTGATGAAATTAATTTCTCGCTTCACGGAGTTTAAGGTTTAGCGGGTGTCAAGAACATTGGCCGGCCTCAAAGAACAGGTAACCCAAAGACTAGTTGGTCCAATGGTCGCAAACGCTAGTGTACTGAGCATGAGGTTCAGGGTTCGATTTCTAGGTCGGACAAAGAATCCATCAAGAATTTATCAGTAGCACCCAGTAGTCTGGATTGTGCCTCAATGATGACAATGAGCTTGTCCTCTATAACATTGTCTTCTTTTTTATCGTGTGGTCAGTTCCTAACCTGATGTCAGAGTTTTTATGCCGCCCAAGGGGGTCTTAGGTTTACATGCCGTCGAGGAATACCTCAGGCATGCTGGTTTGCTCACGATGTTTTCCTTCACCGAAGCACTTGGGTTCGAACTCCAGACCTATGCGCGTATACACGTAGAACTGTGGCTACCGGGTGCAGATAAGCGCCGAACGTCGCCGACGTCAACCTGCTTACGCCGTCAGAAATTGTCGGCGATTATCGGCGCTTATCGGCACTGGGTCGGCACAAAGTATAGCGACTACCTGCGCCGACTACCTGCGCGGACCGGCGCCGATAAGCGCTGGCCGGCAGGTCATCGCCAGCAGCCAGCGTTCTACGTGTATACGCCCTAAGACTTGGCAGTCCGACGTTCACATCACTAGATTATCACAGCTTACGTGGTCATGGATTATTATTACATAGTGAACTATAGACACACCTCGTGCCAAACCTTTCAAGGAATATAAATGCGTGATATTATGTCACGAAATTAATTTCATGCTTCATGAAGTTAAGTGCGGGTGTCGAGAGCATAGTACCGGCCACAATGAGTCACCGGCTTAGATCTGTAGGCAGATTGTTAGAAAGAAAAGGTTAGTTAACCATTAGATAGTCGAAACGTGTTTGGTCGAGTGTTTTAAATGTTCTTGAGGTGAGGTCTATTTGGGAAGAGAGGAAGTTTTCTCTAGTATCGTAACACAAAATAATATCAAAGACCGTAAATAATGATGTTTTCAGTAGGGTGCTATTGATTAACATTTAAGAAATTGTTATCTCAATTCATTTGGGGTCGGCGCAGCATGTCTGCCTTCTTCCATACTTTTTTTTTTATTGGGACAAGCCCGCCACACTGTTCCCAAACCACTGTAACTCCTGAAAGCCAGAATCAACAGTGGCGACCACCAGAAAAGCGCCGAGACAATGAAGCTCGACGAAGTCCCAGAGAATGAATTTACCTGTCTTGGATCCCGCAACGAAATTAATCAGAAAAGTATAGTGGAGGAGTAGGAAAAAACCGTAATTTCCACTTCCCTCCATATCTCTATTCTTCCATACTTCTCTAATACTCGTCTTGTCGTGCCATATCATCCTTCACACAGACAGTCCATCCATCGTTTCTTTGGTCTTCCTGTACTCTTATACCCATCCACATTCATACTCAAAACTGTCCTCACAACATTTTCCTCATTACGACAACCGATTACCACACAACTTTTCAGTCACCGGCGCCACTTTCAGACTTCCCATCAGGTCAATGCCTATTAAAAAAATGGCTGCGTTAGTTCCGACGACGGCCACGTGACACAAGATCCATGTGGCACTGCAATATAAATATAGATGTGCAATCAGACATTTTCCTCCAATGTACGTTACCTAGAAGCCAAGCCTCATTAGAGAGACGCCTGTTAGACAAAGAGTCAGGTATAATTGCTACAATTAGTGGCAGCAGTCGTTACTTAGTAACTAGAGACTCTTAGACTAACTTCTGAGATGAGGGTGGATCGTGCGCCGGAGCTAGAATGCTCTTCTAAGAATGACGTTATTTTTAATTTAGAGAAAGTTTGTGCTGTAAGAAGAGTATTTTACGGTGTCTTTTTAAAATTGAAAAAGTTTTAGTTACATTATCCCTTTATTAAAGAAGTCTTCCCACTACATCGTATCATAACCATGCTAGGAACGTGTCAGCAAAACAATATTCTTTGTATCGAGAAGTATGAGTTTATGCCCACTATACCGTTACCTTACCACCACCACTGACACGCACCATGAACGGAGCGTAAAGCACAGGACACACCGCCAGCTAGCGAGTGAGCGAGCGAACCGAGCGAGGCATCGTTTCACCTGTTTTCATACTTTGGACCACACCGGGAACTACCGAAAGAGCCGAAACGATGTATGAAAAAAACTTTTTTGCAAAAAATAAAACCGACTTCAAAAACACAACAAAGTGAAAAATAACTTTGGCTTCAGAAGTCGGTGACTTCTGTGTGTTTGATTCAGTTTCTTTGCCACCAATTTCTGAAGCTAAAGTTATTTTTCACTTTGTTGTGTTTTTTATAGTCGGTTTTATTTTTTGCAAAAAAGTTTTTTATTTTACCATTTTTAGTTGTAATATCTTCCGAAGAGTTGGGCTGAGGTGTACCCAGTAGGACCTACACCCACATTTCGCCAGTTATGTTTAAGTCCCATGTGATACCGCGAGCGCTGGCACAAATCCAGACTCCGTGGCTGCTACTGAGAAATGCTTGATGGAAAAACCCAATAACACTTTGCCCGACCTGGGAATCGAACCCAGGACCTCATGCTGAGTAGTCGCCACCACTAGACCAACGAGGCAGTCATTTATTTCATATTGTTAACAATACATGTCATGGTAATAGGCTTATCCCCAATAAAATGAAACCTAATAGACCGAACTGTCGAAAAAAGGGTGTACTGTACACATCTGCATACCCCCTCAGAGCATACAGGCGTGATGTTATGTTATGATTTTGTGAAAACAACAAACATCCAAGCGATTGCAGCAATCACGACCGATTTGCTGTCTATAATTGAAGAGTTCCATTGTATATCTCCGAACATCACCATCATATCATCACCAAATTTAAACGGAACCACCGCGAAGTAATTTTCTTCAAACAACAATAGAATCATCGAAATCGATTCACAATTGGCGAAAAAAAGGCTGAAGATACAAGCAAAAAAAAAAAACAGACGACTTGATAACCTCCTCTTTTTGGAAGTTGGTTAAAAAGAGGCTCTCCCGCTAGCTGGCGGTGTGACCTGCGCTTAAACAATTGTCGGAGAGGATATTTAGCTGATACATTGGTACTGTTGATATGTCGTGTACTATCGGGCTTAGTAGTACGTGTCATGTTTCAAAATCAAAATCAAAAGTTAAGCATTTATTTCAAGCAGGCCAGTTACAGTGCACTTTTGAATTGTCAAAACATCATCTGCCTAGCCTTTTCCCAATTATGTTGGGGTCAGCTTCCAGTTTTACCGGATGCAGCTGAATACCAGTATTTTACATGGAGCGACTGCCTATCTGACCTCCACAACCCAGTTAGTACCGGGTAATACGATTCCCCTTGGTAAGACTAGTTGTCGGACTTTTTTGGGCCTCTGACTACCTAACGACTGTCAAAGATCTACAAATGACAGCAGGGACCAACGGCTTAACGTGCTTTCCGAGGCACGGAGGAAACTCGGTATGTGATGGGTCACCGACCCACAGACCTACCTAGGCAAGCACGGCTTAACCTAACGATCGACCCATGCGGCTGTTATTATTTAGCTACGAGCTCCTCTCGAAGTCGAAACAAACATGAAAATTAAATGTAGCTGCAGTCCCAGTCACAAGACATAAAAACTGTGAAAGTACTGCTGTAGTTGACCATTCCCTAGCGTAGATCTCTATGGAGAAGAACGGGCAAGAAACTCCATGGACACTCTTTTAAATCAGAATATTGTTACAAAATATTGACCGTTGAGATTGGTATATTATGTAAGAACAATGTAGCAAGATGTGCACCTTTGAAGTGTCCATGTAAAAACAACACAAAATATGATTTAAAAATAAAATAATTCATTCAAATAAGCCATGGCCACTAAGAGATGACCAGTCACAACTGATAGCGCCCGTTCACGAACATGACGCATGGATCAGCACCATTCAACTCAACCATTTTGAAGGGAACTAAATGATACGACACACGCGCCACCATTTTCTTTTCGTGACTGATACTTTCATAAAATAGCACAGTGTAATGGAATGAGGACTTTACAGCAAAATAGCTGTTACCTTAATGAAATAATTGGCTTACGTGCTTAGTCTGACGTACTTTAAAACTTATTGTGAAATTTTACGATTTCACGGTTGAAGACATTTTTTTTTTTGTAGTATTTAGGGAAGAGAATAATTTCTGAGATGGAAGTGGCTGTGTCGTGTCGGCATCACGTGCCGGCTAAAGAATATGCTTCTTGTAATTATATTGTTATAACTTTTGGTTTTGTAATTTGTTCTCACTTTAATTTTAGAGAAAGTTTGTGCTGGAAGAATTACTTTGGTAAGATTTGGTTCTTTTGTCGAAAACTAGCTGTACAAGACGATAACTGAGAATTATAGGATGAAACGTCGTTATAATTTGAAGAATAAAGTTATTGAAAACCGGAGTAAAGTTACTTGTACTTCTAAAGGATTCATGTTTTCGAATTTGATAGAGTTTTTTGTTTAGAATGTTTATAGGCTAAAAACACTTACACTATATTACATCCGTATACAATTCATTCATAACATATCTAATTTTCTGTCCTTTCTTTTTTTACCCCTTTTAACGCCTATTTCAGCCGAAATGTTGTAAACTTACCCCCCTGTATTACCACAGTATCCGTGTGACGTTACGCCACAAGTTATAAACTCACGTTGTATACGCGCTATAACGGCTTGGCCACGTGCTACAAGCGACACAGCAACTACGGTAAAACGAATGAAATAAATTAATGCTAACAGAGGGAAATCGCGTGACCGCCAGGCCAGACCTACGTCGTTTTATATAAAAGTTTGTAACTTTTTCTGTGGAAGTACCTTACTGCTGGTTAGAAATATTGTTATTATGGTAAGATGGTAGTGGTGGCTTTGGCAGGTATCAGGTAACAAAGGTGTTCTGAATAGCTGCCAAGTTACGTCCACTGTACAACGGGTTTTTTTATATCACATAAGATTTATTATGGTTTTTCACCTCCTCAACTACCAGACACTTTTTGTGGTGGAAACCCACTGCCAGACCTTAAATATATTTATGATAAATTTTAATCGAACTTATAAAAGAAAAGAAATATACACGATATTTTATAAAATAACATATGTCTGGCGGTCACGGGAACTTGGTCCATTATAGCAGTCACGAGTCACGCGCCAATCAAGGAAACAAGTGACGTACTCCCGTGTCGTTTGATGAAAGTTGTCATCACAATTCGGATCGCCTGAGGTCGTCAACAGGGGGAGTCGACTTCGCCCTGTTGTTATTTCGGTAACGAGTTTCAACAATGTCTCCTTGATGTTACATTGTGTAACATAAAGTTTACGAAGTGTCATCAACTGTCGTATCCATCATCACACCGTTGAATTATAAATAAGATATAAAAGAAACTATGACCTCTGAGTATGACCTCGGTTGTTTCTTCTCAGAGTAGCCAAGTACGAAAACTAGATAAGGCCAACCTTACCAAGTTTCTAACGAAAATATTTATTTGACTTGTAAAAGTGTTTGTTAGATCTAATTTACAAAAATAAACATCATTCCATCATTTCAATGACTGACTTAATGCGGTCCTAACTAACTAATTGCTATTTTTCTATTCCCTGCAATTACCTACTTTTTTGTTTTCATGACCACGTTTTACGAAAGTTAATTATTACAAGTTTCAACAAATATTATTTAAGTTTTTCATCAGACTTTACATTGAGTTTGCACCAACACGTACCAATGTTACTATCGTATGTATACAAAATTGGTAATGACTGCTTGACTGAGTCGAATAAAGTTGAAATCCATAAATCTCAAATAACTCACGGAAATAGAGGTAAACGCGACACATGAAGCTATACATATCCAGGATAACCTGACTTCGCTTTGTATAAGCTTCGTACGAGATCTTGATTGATAGTCGTATTGGTTTGTGATAGCAAAAGGTATTTTGCTAGAGAAAATCGCAATGCAAATAGGCAAAAAATAAACTTCTAATTTCAAAGACTTGATTGCAGATGTGAGATTCCGTTTGAAATACAAGGCTCTTACTTCAAAATTTGCTACAATAGTGTTCAGACTCAAAGGACCAATTTCGCAATACAATATACACCTCATCATATTATCACATTTCAAGTTAAAATCGTACACAACTTGACTAGAAAAGCGAGTATATTCAAGATATTTCATATCTTTGCTGTCACTTAGAACTCTAGATAATTATATTCTGTAGAACTTGCTACTAGAAGTAAAGTGTCAGGTAAAGTTAAGTGCTGGGACCTGAGACATTATGTTGACTCGCGGTCTACAAAGTGGCTAGTGTTGGCTGGCGTAGTGTTACCTACTGTCGCCATTGTCTAGGGTAGTGTAGTGTGATACAAGTGGATATTTCTTTGCAGGTGTAACTAGGTATGTCATATTTTAAGATTACTTGTAGGGGACCACTTTGTTTATTCGAACTGAAACTAGTAGCATTTATTTCAAATAAACAAAGTAGTCGAAACAAAAAGATACGGGCTACTCAACTACCGACAGCAGCTTCCCAAAAAGCAACCAATCATCATCAGCCTATTCATGTTCCTACTGCTAGGACACAGGCCTACTCTTTAAGAAAGGGAATGGGCTATAATCCACCATGCTGTTCCGGGGTTGCGGGACTTGTCGAAAGAGATACCGTGGCCCCGGAACACAAAGGGCGATGAAGGAACATGGATGAGTTTTAGTCAGTAAAAGTCTGACACTCCTGCTCCGCCCAGAGCGGGAGAAGTCATTTGATGATTTCCCACGGAAAAAAAAAGGTAGTAGCGGATGTAATGTAATTTAAGTACTCATTTCCAAAATAGGGTTTACCTTAATGATATACCCATACAAATTAATTATACAGTACATTACAGTCGATAAAGACATCGTCAATCACGGGCGAATTTCGACGAAATTTTAAAACAAATTGGTTACCTTTACAGAGTAATTAATCCGTAATTATTTGATGGTCAATGTGTTCGTTTTGATATTTATTTATTTTATTACATCGACATAAGCTCCTTTGTGTTTGTATCAATATTTTGTTGGTTGGCTGGCTTTCAGTCGTGTGAATATACTTTTTAATGATCTGTAATTAATAATTGACATTCAATTCAAATTAAACCACAGATGAATAAGCAAATAGAATAGCTATCGTTGTATATGTTACAGTTAAAACCCTTTTTTAGTTAAAACGCGTTTTCCTTAGTTAAAACTAGTTTTTACAAACTGCGTTTGTTAGAACTAGTATTAAGAGCCTATACTATCTAAATTAGCAACTCTATATTAGGTAGTTCAAACTTCGTTTGAAATGCAGTTAGAATAAAGTTCTAATCAGCTTGCACTACAAAGTGGTGGTTACGTCAGTCACTGCGGGCCGAATAGTGCGAAATTAGTGGTTTTTTGCGATTTACAAAAAATCTATTGATTGGACTAAAAAAAATAATAATATAAGACCTGCTATATAGTTAGTTCAGTTAGTATAAAAAGTTTCATGATCTAATTTGAAGTATTTTATGATTGCCAGCGGTTTATTGTTCACTTTAGAGGTAACTTTGGGATTTTTTTTCTATCGAGAAAATTTTATGGAATCGTGTTTTCGCCAAATATAGGACTTAACATTAATCCTCAACTTTACCATATATTTATTTCAAAATTAATGCTGCAGTATTTTAGGCGTAACGGAGGATCATGCTAAGCCATTTGAGGTAGTAAAGGCCCTTAACTGCTGTTCAAAAATGAATATCAGTGAATACTAGTTCTAACTAGACAAAACGCGTTTTGTGGAATTTATTCAGTGAATCCACTGAAATCATAATTACTAAAACTCATGTAACTCAATAAAACCATTTTGAACTGTCTAAGAGTCGGTTAGTTCAGTTACTCAGAAGGTTGAATTTAGTTGCTCGCTCCAAAACGGTCGCTACGGACACGAATGGGCAAGAAATAACTCCTTAACACATTTTTAAATCAAGGTGTGTCGACGTGGTAAAGAAAATTTCCATCTCATGTTTATTAAGTCACAAAAACTATGCGCAGAAAGAAGGGTCGGGTTATAAATATAAAATCTCGTTCTCAACACGTGTTTTCTTCTGGCTGACACAAGAAAGCGCGGGAACAATCAGACGCCATTACTGCTGTCCTATATCTCGAATGTCACGCAAAAACGATTCCGGGACACATTAAAAGTTATACGATATGGGTGTTGAGTATTAAAAGGAACTAAAATGTATCATTTCCATGGAAATTATAGGTTTTTGCGATGCTTTTATTCAGGCTCTTTGTATATGTATGTATATGAACGATAAAATGAGTGTTACAAAATTGTGAGATGCGTCTTGTGTTATATTTGCAGTTTCATTATTTACGGCTTTCTATACTCAAGTTTTAAATAAATAATAATGAAAACAATAATATCAAAACTACATGAAATATGAATAGTAGTAGAATAAAAGCTACTGGTTCATGAAACTAAGGTCCGTAAAGACTGGTACTTCTCCATAGAGATCTACGCTTTGGAATGGGCAACTACAGTACTTTCACAAATTATTGTTACGTCGAACCCGTACTTACCTACAGTTACGGTAGTAGGTACCTAATAGTAGGTAGGTAGGTAGAGGAGCAGGCTCGCCGTCAAGAGGAGCAGGCTCGCCGTCAAGAGGAGCAGGCTCGCCAGTTACAGGAGCAGTTGCAGCGAGATAAGGAGGAGTAGGCTCGCCATCAAGAGGAGCAGGCTCGCCGTCAAGAGGAGCAGGCTCGCCAGTTACAGGAACAGTTACAGCGAGATAAGGAGGAGCAGGCTCGCCGTCAAGAGGAGCAGGCTCGCCAGTTACAGGAGCAGTTACAGCGAGATAAGGAGGAGCAGGCTCGCCATCAAGAGGAGCAGGCTCGCCGGTTGGAAGAGCAGTTGCAGCGAGATAAAGAGGAGCAGGTCCGCCGCCAAGAAGAACAGATGCTCCTCATAAAGGATCTTCATGCAACTTTTGGCAAAGATCTCAAGGTGATGAAGGATCAAGTTCACCAGCACGAGAATCGCATCTCAGAGGCCGAAGTTCAGATCGCTGGGGTGAAGAAGGCTTTGGGAGAACTAAAGACTGGAGACGTGACTGTGGCTTCAGTAGTTGCTGCACCGTCAGCGCGGGGTTTTAAGGTGCCTCCATTCGATGGAACATCTTCGTGGTCGGCTTATAAAATTCAATTTGAGGCCGTTATGAAGCCGGGGTTGCGGGACTGTTCGAAAGAGATACCGTGACCCCGGAACACAAAGGGCGATGAAGGAACATGGATGGGTTTTAGTCAGTAAAAGTCTGACACTCCCTCCTGCTCCGCCCAGAGCGGGAGAAGTCATTTGATGATTTCCCATCCGAAAAAAAAAAAAAAAAAAAAAAAAAAAAGGCCGTTATGAAGGCGAATGGATGGACAAAACCGCAAGCCATGACCGCGCTCACCTTGGGCCTCCGAGACCAGGCCCTAAACATTCTTGAGGCGCTCGGCAAGGATGTAACCTACGAGCAGCTGCTGGAGGCGTTAGAGTCCAGATACGGCGATGCGCACTTGAAGCACGTATTTCGTGCTAAGTTGAAGGATCGTGTTCAACGTAGTGCCGAGAACCTGCAGCAGTGGGCCCTCCAAGTTGAAAGTTGAAAAGCTGGTTCGAAAATCATACCAGTCTGCCCCTGCACTTATCGATGGGAATCTGGTACAAGCGTTCGTTGATGGAATACGTGACTTGGAAGTTAGAGCTGCTGTGAGACTTGGGCACCATGAGACGCTGAAAGACGCCTTGGCCCATGCCTTAGAAGTAGAGGCAGTGAGGCAGGACCACCGAACGCACCGCGTCAGGGAGGTTGTAGCATCACCTGTACGCGACCGCCCGCAAGGGTACAGTCCTAGGTGCTACACTTGTGGAGAAAGGGGTCATCTTCGGTCAAGCTGTCCTAAGCGCAGCACTCCGAGAGAAGATCAGCAGGGAAGGGTGGCTGAAGTGACTGCCCAGCCACAGCAGGGAAACGAGTAAATGCCAGGACTGGGGGGCGGGTGCTGGCTGGTATTGAAAAAGCCCCGAGAATCTTGATCTCGCAAGCACATGACGGGAACAGCCTGACCATCAAAGGCGAAGTCAACGGAACACCTTGCAAACTGACGTTGGATACTGGAGCTTCTCACACGGTCGTCAATTCTCACCTAGCAAGTCGGTTTCTTGGGGCCTACTTCGATAACCACGACCGTATACGATTACTAACAGCTACCGGTCAGCACATAATCGTCCGAGGCAAGAAGGAGGTGGAGTTAAAATTGGGTGACAGATTTTACAAGCACAATGTCATCGTGGCCGACATAGTGGACGATTGCATCTTGGGCTTGGATTTTATGCGGAAATATCGTTGTGAGATCGCCGTTGAACAAGGAGTACTGAAATGTGGTTCAGAGGAAGTCTTCATGGAAGGTGCACCATCAGGGAAAGTATACTGCTTGAAGGAGATTGTTTTCCCTCGCAGATCAGAAACGATTGTGCCAATTAGTCTACCACGGAATTCTGGACAAAAAGATCGAAGTGTTTTGATAGAAAGAGTGAACAATGACTTTCCATGGAAGATGGCACGGACTCTGGTCAAGGCCACCAACGTCTCAGCAGTACGCATACTGAATCCAAGTGACAAGGAGCAAGTGATTAAGAAGGGCACCTTGATCGGCACTTGCGAGGAAGTAGCTTGGATGCGTCAGTTGCAAAATCTGCCTACCGGAAATAAAATTCGTAGTCCGAAGTTTGACGTGTCAACGCTTTTGAAAAACTGTGGTTTAACTAAAAGAGAAATGGACAAGGCTAAGAAGATGTTACTTCAGTACGCCGACACTTTCTCTTCAAATGATGCTGACATAGGGAGAACTGGACTAGTCCAGCACAAGATTAATACAGGTAACGAGTTACCAATCCGTCAGCGACCAAGAAGACTGCCAGTAGCACGTGAAAAAGAGGTGGAAACCAAGATTGAGGGAATGGTGAAGGACGGTGTTATAGAGCCTTCATCCAGTCCATGTTCTCCTGTGGTCCTGGTAAAGAAAAAGGACGGCAGCATGCGCTTCTGTGTGGACTACCGACGACTGAACGATGTCACGAAAAAGGATAGCTACCCGCTGCCTAGGATCGATGACACACTGGATACGCTGACTGGTATGAAGTGGTTTACCACACTTGACCTAAAAAGTGGCTACTGGCACGTAGAAATAGACCCTAAGGACAAGGAGAAAACTGCATTTTCAACAGGAAAAGGGTTGTGGCAGTTTAAAGTTATGCCATTCGGTTTGTGCAATGCTCCTGCGACGTTTGAAAGGCTGATGGAGCAAGTACTCGCCGGATTGATCGGATTCTTGTCTATCTAGATGACATAATCATCGTGGGCCGTACATTTGAAGATCACCTTAAAAACCTCAACCAAGTGCTGTCGAAAATCCAAACAGCAAATCTCAAGTTAAGTCCGAAAAAGTGCTCGTTTTTCAGACAAGAAGTGAACTTTTTGGGACACATAGTTTCGGGGGAAGGTGTTCAAACAGACCTAGAAAAAGTAGCCGCCGTCAAGGATTGGCCAGTACCGGAAGACAAGACACAGGTCAGAGCATTTCTGGGTTTGTGCTCCTACTATAGAAGGTTTGTCAAGAATTTTGCCGACATTGCAAAACCTTTGCACAAACTCACTGAGGAAAAGCGGCAATTCTGTTGGGACGAGAACTGTGACGTCGCATTTCAGGAATTAAAGAAACGTCTGTACAATACGCCTATTTTGGGATATCCTGACACTGAAAATGACTTCATAGTTGACACAGATGCAAGTAATACTGGAACTGGGGGCGTGCTGTCTCAACGGAAAGGAAACCAAGATGTTGTGATAGCTTACTTCAGCAAGTCTTTATCCAAATCAGAAAGAAATTACTGCGTTACAAGACGGGAGCTACTCGCCGTAGTAAAGACATTGCAGCACTTCAGTAAATATTTGTTGGGACGTAAATTCCAATTACGAACTGACCACGCTACATTGAAGTGGCTATTACGGTTCAAGAATCCAGAGGGGCAAGTGGCGAGATGGATTGAACTACTGCAAGAGTTTGACTTCGTAACTGAACATCGCAGTGGGAGAACTCACGGTAACGCAGACGCCTTGTCAAGAAGACCTTGTCCTGAAGACTGTAAGCACTGTGCCAGACAAGAGACTAAGGAAGTAGTGCCCGTGAGGATGCTTAGAACGGATCTCAGCGAGGAATGGAAGGAAACACTACAGCAGGCTCAGCAAAATGACTCGGACATCAAACCGATCTTCGAGTGGATCAAAGCTGGTGCTCCTAAACCTAAGTGGAGTGATGTGGCTGCGATGAGTTCCATCACGAAGAGTTATTGGGCGCAATGGAACAGCTTGGTGATCCAGGATGGAGTCTTGTGCCGTAAATGGGAAAACGCTCGAGGGGACAGCTGTCATCTACAAATGGTTGTCCCTAAAGCTAAGAAACGGCTCAAGAAATGTTTTACGGCTCTACCATGATGGATGTTCAGGAGGACATATGGGGGTAAAAAGGACTCTACTAAAAATTCGAGAACGATTTTACTGGATCCACTGTCGAGATGATGTGGAGGACTGGTGCCGCAAATGTACCAGTTGTGCGGCCGTGAAAGGACCCCACACACGCAGTAGAGGTGCATTAAAAGTGTACAACGTTGGAGCCCCTTGGGAACGGATAGCACTAGACGTTGCGGGCCCATTTCCAGAAAGTGAGAGCGGAAACAAGTACTTCCTGGTGGTCATGGATTACTTTACAAAGTGGCCAGAAGTCTTCGCTATTCCTAACCAAGAAGCTACAACTGTCGCAGATAAATTAGTTCAGGAAGTCTTCTGTCGTTTTGGAGTACCCTTAGAAATACACAGCGATCAAGGAAGGAATTTTGAATCGCATGTATTTCAGGAGACTTGTCGATTAATGGGTACCCACAAAACCAGAACCACCTCTTACCACCCACAATCTGATGGAATGGTGGAACGATTCAACCAAACGTTAGAGAGATATCTGGCAAAAGTCGTGGAAAGCAGACAAAGGGATTGGGACAAGCACATAAAGCCGTTTCTTCTGTCCTACCGCAGTGCAGTCCACGAAAGTACGACTGTGACGCCAGCCTTCGCGAACTTTGGAAGGGAATTACGGTTACCTGCTGATTTAATCACTGGAACTCCCCCTGATGCTCCACGTAGTGTAACAGATTATGCGATTGACTTGCGTAACAAGTTGAATGATGTTTATGAGCATATCAGACAATCCGGCCAACAGATGTCTGAGAAGACGAAGACCCGTTATGACCGGAAGGCAAATACTAGGGGTTTCAACGAAAGTTCACTGGTATGGTTGCATAACCCAGTACGAAGCAAGGGGAAGTCTCCGAAGTTGCAAGCAAAATGGGATGGACCATACCGAGTTGTGACTAGGATCAACGATGTCACCTGCCGAATACAGAAGGGTCCACGAGGTGCGCCCAAGATTGTCCATCTAGACCGATTGGCGCGATACTACGGGGCTAATGATGCTCGGGACGATGTCTAAGGAGGGGGCAGTGTTACGTCGTACCCGTACTTACCTACAGTTACGGTAGTAGGTACCTAATAGTAGGTAGGTAGGTAATAGTAGGTAGGTAGGTAAAACGAGTCCCGAATGATGTAGGTACAAATTCGCAAACTACCTACAAAAGAACATCATTGTAATTTCGACCGTACGCCGAGGGCATAAAGTACCTACTTCTTTCCTCTGTACAAGTTGTGGAATTGTCTAGAAGATTCTAGGAAGTCGTAGATATTTCTCGAACGTTCGATCGCCATATAAATAGTCGACGTGTTTACGAGAGCAGGCAGTCTTATTTTGGCTACAGTACGAAGCGAATCGAAGTGAACTAGTAAGTGCGATATCTAAGTGAATAGTGATCAGTAGTGTACTTGTGATTAAGTTTTAAGTGTTTTGTGATTATTAAAGTTATTTATTGTTTCTTCGGTAGTAATTAATTTATCCCATACCAAGCTCGTAACATTATTATGCCTTCTAACCAAGACTGTAGCTTCTCTCTCTTTGAAATAGCCCAAAAAATTATGGAGCCTGGGTGATCTTCTTTGAATTTCGCGGCTGACCTGGCGTTTCCACTTTATGTTAATTAGCCTATTGTAATATTTTCAGAAGTTAATGTTCGAAATGCGGCGGCGTCTTTGTCAAGCTAAAGTTTTATTATCTGGTCCTTGAAGACGTGTTTAGTTACAAACTAACAGAACATCATATTTATGTAACTTAGCTTATATTATAGGTATAATAGGGAAACCAGCATTCTTAGAAAATACAGATACAAACTGGCGATATTTCGACCTCGCCGCCAAGGTCCGTCGCGACGTCACCGTTCACTCCCTTGCTCGAGCCAACTCGCGATGCTAAGCCAGTAGCATTAAATCAACACGTAAATAATATGACAATCTAGCCTGTCCCCTTGCTTTGGTTTGTAGAGGTCAGACAGGTAATCACTTCATTTAAAATACTGGTTTTCAACTGCATCCGGTTAGACTGAAAGCCAACCCCGACAATCATAGTTATGAGAGTTTAGGCATAGTTGTGAGAGTATCGTTCAAAAAGTGCTGTTTATCAGACTACTTGGAATTTGTTTTTTTTTTATATCCGAAAATGAAATTAAAAAGTGCCTTATAATGGCGTAATTAAAATTATTATATATTAGTATATAAAAATAATTGTTTGACTTTGCCGACGAGGACAAAAATAGCATAAATAAAATCGTTGCCGATCCAGTTTCCTGTGTAAATTAAGCAATTAAAGCTTTTCTCTATAAAATCATTACAACAATAGGCTAATTAACAAAGTTAGTGGAACAGGTCGAAGTTTGTCACAATTCTTGATGACTTCATCACCAGTCTACATATTAAGACTTTGTTTGATCGGGTAACAGGTCGCCTACGCTACGCAACTACTTAGACTTACATCAAGTTCGACTAAATTCGACAAGTTGTGAAACTAATTATAATTAATTGGTTTAATTACTACTCTTTGTAAGTTCCTATTGATTACGTAGAGGTTTCCTTTCGTTCTGACAAGCCCCGTGTCCTAACAAAAGTGAACGGTCGCGTGCATACTTGATCGTGCCTCATGTAAGATCACGCGTTCGGGTTCGCTGAACAAAATGAACGCGACGCGATGATCGCATGTTTGTGGGCAACAGCTTTGTTTAGGACGTGGCATTCGCGTGGAGTTCGGAAACGGAAAAGAGATTTTACTGTCAAAATAAATACTTTGATTTATCACTTTTTTTCTTTTGTGGCGTTAGCTTTGTTAAGATTCCCTTAAGGTGAAGACACTGCATACCCCTTTACATTTTTTTATTATTTTGACGACCCGAATGGCGCAGCGGTAGTGAGGCTGTCTTATGTTCTTAGGGTCCCGGGTTCGAATCCCGGTTGGACCAAATGTTTGTGTGATGAGCATGGACATTTGTTTCAGAGTCATGGATGTTTATATGTAGAATAAGTATGTATTTACAAACAAAAAGTATCTATGTAGTATATCAACTATCTGGTGTCCACGACACAAGCCTCGTTGCTTAGTGTGGCACTGGATGGCACTGTGTGTTAATGTCCAGCGATATATATATACATATCACTGACCGCAAGTTTCAACAAAGCAGGCTTATAATTGCGGTCGCCTAAAACGGCACGGTACGGTCCTGTTCGAATCAAAGGACCAAACACGAAGCGAACCCATTTCTTGCTTCGCTTGGCTCACGCTAACCATGTTTAAAGTAAGTACTGCATTTGCCACAAGGGCTGGGGAGGCTCTCTTTGACCGGAAAAATGAGATGCTTTTGTACTTCACGACGTCAGTTTTTGATCTAATAAACTGAGTGCGGGACACGTTTCTGTTCGCGTATAATGGTTGTACAGAGAGAGAGATAGAGAGAGAGAGGGTGACAAAGGGGCGTTGCATTTTATACTTTACTAGCTTACCGTCTTAAAATTGTGTACTCACTGTTCTTGTATACGCATTCAATTTGGTGCACTTAGTGTTGATGAAAACGGGCATTAGGCATTCAGTTAGGTGACACTTAGTGTTGGTGATGTCTGTAACTTTATATTACACAATTATCAATAATCCACATTTTCAATGTACACGGAAATAAAATAAATACCAGAGACTGTATGCTTTAGGGCTATATGAAATAAGTTCCCGTTCCCGTGGGAGTACGAGGATAAAATATAGCCTATGTTACTCGCTGAAAATGTACCTATCCGTTGCTGAAAGAATTTTTCAAATAGGTCCAGTAGTTTTTAAGTTTATTCTTTACATACAAAAGTACAAATCTTTGCTCTTTAAAATATTAGTAACTGTTTTTTTTTAACAAAAACTATTAATTTAAAAAAGTGACAGCATTTGCTTTTTGGACATTTAACTAGAAACGTGACATCACGTGCGTCGCTCGCGTTTAAAAACAACTTTATACTATCGCTAAACTAGCAATATAACTATAAATGCTATAAATTGATAATGCAATCAATCAAAAAATAAAACACTATATTATAAGGATAGTTTTACATCCACGAAGTAACTTTAAAGTACTCAGAACTTATCACTTGGGTATTCTCCCCGCATTCAACTTAATCTGTAGCTTATGCCACAAAGTTGCGACCTCATATTCCGAGTGTGCAAGTTGCAGTCACAACTTAACATAACTTTGAAACTTAAGTAGAACTTACATGATATATTCTGCATGTTTTAAATCCTATTGACATTGAAATTTAAGAACTTTGAAGATCCAGGTTCAGTTTTAACCTGAGAAGGTATCTGCGTTGGGCGAATGAATTTACAATAGGTTTATTTCGGTCCTGATCAATATGATTCATATCTTTATTTGCGTTCCATAATGTTTACGTACACTGCAGGCTTAGCCAAGTTGACAATCTACAATCGTTAACGCTTGTCGAAAACGAATCAGATGTAGGTATGGGAATGACATCACATAGAAAATTCGTAGACAAGTTTACGTCGTCCAAAATGATAGAATATAATGTTATCGTTTCTACAATGTTGATCGCTATACTCTTTGGTAGGAACGCTCACCATAGACTAAAGTGTAGGTTTTTTCTACAGACATTAAAGAACGACCGATCGACTCAGTCGTGTCAACTTGGCTACCAATTTAGCGATTTCTACAATCGCTTACGCCGAGGCGTTTACGATTGTAGAAAGAGAACCGATATGAAACGTTTGTAACTTGGCTAGGCCTGCTGATCCCACAATGGGCTCCGGCGGTCTAGGCGACTAGTAGGCTCCCAGGTATGGTCCAGAACAAAAAAATGATCGTAATGACAGGGAGAACAAGTGCCTTTCGGCTTCGTTAAGAGTCTGTTTACAAGCTTTATAATTGTATACCAGTATCCTGTCACACCGCTGAGGTTTAAACGTGAATAAAACTCTCCTGAACTGCAAACTCGTCAGTTGTCAACTGTCGCGGTTGCCCACCGTCAACCGTAATGTAATAAACCTTCAGTTTGACGTTACTACGAAGCTTTGCTATTATTGTGTATGAATTTAAATAAAGCTAAAATAAACTAATTGTTATTTTAAATAGGAAGTTAATATTGCTTTATATTGTATTGTGATACTAGTAACTAAGCTGAACGCGGTTGCAAAGTGACGGTGCTATGGAAGTACACTTATACTATTAATTACTCGGTATATTCCGTGATAATCCATTATTGTGAGCTCTCGATATTTGTCCAGCTCTCTCTGCTAGGTACTTACTTGGTCGATAATTCTCATCTCTAAACATTTTCAGATCTTTTTATTGAGTCGAGCATCGAGAATCTAGCAAAGCTAGCCTATGTGGATCATTGATGGATCGTGAGGAGACCAACATGCCTGAGAAATACTTCTCAACGGCATGTATAGCCATTTCAGAGGCCCATGGGCGGCATAAAAACGCCGTCACCAAGTTAGGCACTAACCACACAATAAAGAAAAGCGTTGCGTTGTAAATTAAGTGCACGATAAAATAATAGCCATTGTGAACGAGCTACGTAGCTGTCACACATCCGCCACTCATTTTTCATAAAACGAACGCAATTTTCTCTATTTCGTATCGCTCCATGTTACCGATACTCGAGTCACTGCTGGTGATGTCGCTTTGACAGCTGTCATTACCAATCTGTTCGGGACCGTTAGATATCATCCCCGTAGGGAAAAATGTTACAAAATATGAGTATTTTAATACATACGTAATCACAATGCTGTCTGTTTACCTACGCAGTTACAATATCCTTTTTTTTTTTTCTCTACAGAAAAGAGACAAACTGTTTGTTAAATGTTTTAATAAATCCTATATTTTGGAAAATAAATGGAAAAGCTCGGTATGTTTTAAATTTCAATTAATAGCAAAGTAATCTGACACAAAACCGCCAAAAGTGGATTTGGAAGAGACCTGCATAGTTATTCACAAACGCTTCGATTCGATTTCGATTCGACAAGTCGTATGTCTGTCTTTTTTTGGCATTACGAAAGCGAGCGAGATAGACATACGACTTTCTGAATCGAAATCAAATCGAAGCGTTGTGAATAGCTATGCTGTACTGTACTCAGCATTGGGTGGCGAAAGGTGGAAGAAAAAGAATCTAACCACAACATAAATACGAGGAACAAACACAAATTTGTTGTTCCTGTAACGAGGCTCAAAAAAATAGGGGGTACGTTCAGATGCCAATGTATACGTTTTTACAATAAACTTCCGAGCCAAATTCAAGCACTAAGCCTAAATAAATTCAAATCGTTAATAAAACGGAAGCTGTGCTTGAAAGCCTACTATCATGTTAACAACTATCTCGAAGATAAAAAGGCTTGGGATTAAGCTGCTCCAATGAAATTTGCTCTGTGAATGTCGAAATTTCGGACTTCGCTTGTTTATTATTAATTCCTTTCTTTTATACACTCTGACATTGAATGATTTGACATGAATACTTATTTCAGTATTTTATTTTTTTACTTTTTTATTTTATTTTATGTTACATTTACCTACTGACTTGACAGGAATATTTACGTATCTTACTTTTTATTATTATTGACATATGATTTTTGTGATTTTTATTGACATTGATTTTGTAAATTATTATTAATTTTATTTGATTATTGTGAATGTGGGGACCATGTGGGTTTAATTTTTATATATTTTTGTTTGTTTTCTTTTTTTTTTTCCCACAACTATCTGGCAGTTTGAGTACTATAAGCGACCTACCCAAATGTCCTTTCTTTGGTATTGTTCGTCGTTTCGTTGAGCTCCTTGAGTTATAAGTCGAGCTACACGATAACTGACAAATGCTTGCACTGACTGGACAGGTCCACTCAAATCTGTGTGGTTCTTTCTTCAAAAGACCATCTCAGACACTATTCTGCATAGTCCTCATGTGAATTGAGCAAAATTATGTCTGGACTTCAAAAGAGACTATGACCTCTGACTTTGTTTCGGCTGTTTCTTCTCAGAGTAGTCAGGTACGAAACACCGGCCCCATCTAGTTTAAAAAATAAAATGACGTGTAAAAGTGTTTGTAAAAACCTACTTGCAAAATAAACATCATTTATCATTTATCATTTAACAATCTAACCAGTTTTAGACGAATTTCACCAATAAATCTGTACGTGTTTAGTAAATCTAAACTACGTCTAAGAACTGTCAGGGTCAATGTTCTGCAGTACAGAACACACTTTAGATAAATTCGGCATTTGCTTTAAAATTCACAGCGTTCGAAAACGACATAAGACGTCAACATCTTTCATTTTGACACTACAATGTTAAGCAATGTGTTTTTCTTCTCACGACCTACGTATCTACAGACACGTTTATGTAAATGTTTGAATGCCTGTTGTCGTTTACCCTTCTTTTGTTTTCACTCCCAACTTTGCGCTGTTAACAATAATGAAGACTCGTAGCTCGAAGTATCTAATGTCAGGACCCTTACAACAATAAAGAGCTATCAAAGGTACATTGATGAACTTTTTGATATTGCTAGGACCGTTTTATGAACTAACGGCCATTTTCAATAACTTACTGTTCGGTTTCGATAGGTTGCTCTGTATCTGTCTGTTTGATATTTTGCTTGAAGACGGTTAGAAACAAAACGTCACAGAAAAGCTTTCTTTGATTTTTCTATGAATCAAGTGACAGGTAGGTGACGCGGATAGGATATTTCAAGCTTACTTTATTTATAGAAACACCGATAGCTACAAGACGTAGCATAATAACTGACAGTTTTAGTAAGTAAGTTATAGAAAACGGGCCTAAGTGACCCAATTACTAAGGCTCTGCTGTCTATCCGTCCAACAATCCGTCCGTCTGTTACTTGAATTTCACAGAGTATGTATTACTATGGCCTCTAAGCTCGTATTTCAGCGCACGTGCAGGCGTATATACGCGCCCTTTCCCACACGCGGAACTCGTCTGAGTGTTGACGCGCGTATAAGCCCGAACGGGCGCGAGTTGTGAGAATTGTATCAAGCGAACACGCCGGAAAAAGCACGTTCGCTATGTGAGTGGCACAATTGATGTAGTTACAAAGGCAATGTGTGTGTGCGAGTTTCACTGATTCAAGTTTGTTCAACTCGAAGTTTTCGTCAGTCAACTTGAAAATGGAAAAAGTTTTCCACGCATTTTCGTGTGCCAGATTCAAATGTCGGCCCCGAAAGTTTATTTTGGCAATCAACTTTGATACTTGTTTGCGTGATAATGCTTGTTGTTATTATGTAATGTGTTCATTAGTAACTGGCTAGATGTGTTCATAAACTATAGGTACGTACGCTTCTCTCTTGTCTAATACACACATCAACACGGTCTAGGGATATTTTCAAAAAAGCGAATTACTATCAATGTGTTAATTATTTATATGACATGTATATATTTAAAAGATACGTTATTTAATATTCTACCATTTTTTAATAATGGTTAAGGTATAGATTAAAATTTCAGGATTTTATGGAAAAAAAATGAAGCATAGACGGAAACCGTATATGAATTAACTTTTAATTTGTGAGTAAAAACTGAAAAAAATAGAAAAATCATTTAATTTGTGTTTATAAACTTGAAGTTAGTAGTCTGAGAAAGCGCCCATGATGTTCATAACACATCGGCAACGATTCGGCATGCTCAGAACAAGGTTGTCAATGTCTTGCTGCGGAATATTGTCCCATGTCCTTCTGAGGTGAGCAAAAAGTTGATCTTCAGTAGCCAGATTTTCAGGAACTTCCTTCAGAGCTCTTCTTTGCAGCATATCCCACGCATGCTCAATGGGATTTAGATCTGGCGATTGAGCAGGCCAGTCTAAGGCCCTAACATTATGTGTATGTAACCAAGCTGCTACCGTTCTCGCCGTGTGTGCCCGGGCATTGTCGTGCATGAGCAGGAAATCTTGCCCCATTTGTGTTCTGTGGGGCAAGATTACGGGCCCCAGCACCTGTTGGACGTATCGTTCTGCCGTCATATTGCCCCGCACCCAAACGAGATCCGTCCGTCCTCCAAGACGAATTCCTGCCCAAACCATAATTGTTCCTCCTTGGTATGGGTGAACTTCCTGAGGGTTCTGGAGACGGCTCCATCGTCCAGGAACTCGCCAAACACGCGTCCTTCGTGAATCTGGATGGAAGCCGAACCTGGATTCATCCGTGAACAGCACATTGGACCATTGGTCACGGCCCCAGTCCACGTGGTTCCGAACCCATTCTAATCGTCGTCCACGATTGCCTCTCCGTAAAGGTGGGACCCGGAGTGGTCTACGAGAGCGTAGATTGCTTTCATGCAGTCGCCTTCTTACAGTTTGGTCACTCACAAGCACTTGGTGTTCCACTCGCAGCCTTTGGACCAATTGAGTCGCCGTTGCATTTGGTTGTGCTCGCGCAGTAATTTGCAAAAATCGGTCTTGTCTGGGGGTAGTGATGCGACTTGGCCCCCGGTGCCTCTCCGCTACTTCACCTGTGGCACGATAGCGTGTCCACAATCTTGAAATTACATTTTGATGGGTCCCTATGGCCTCAGCAACATTACGCTGAACAGATCCAGCTTCCAGCATTCCCACAGCTCGTAACATCTCCGCCCTCGTCAAATGTCGGCGTTGCATGGCTACAATACCTCAATTTTAACTTTATCTTTCGTTTAAAAATGAAAAAAAACTGTAACTAAACGTAATTCGTATTGTTTTCAAAATTTCGCACAAATGAAAATTCCCTCTCCTATACATCAAGACATTTTTATGCCACCGAAACAAAAAAAAATCAAAAATTTGAATTTGGAATTAGTCTGAGATAAATTACAAACAAATCGGTGTATAAAAGATTCCAATGCGGCCAGTACTTTTCGAGTTATTTAATTGAGTATGAAATATCCCTAGACCGTGTTGATGTGTGTATTTCGGGGAAAACCAACGTAAAGTTACTTACTTTTATTAATATGCGTTAACTGGTAATTTTTTTTGTTTACGTTAGTGTAGTCGTCTACCGAACGATTTAGCTATAGAACGAGAAGATTAATTACTGAATTACCTAAAACTACCTAAATAATATATTGGTATAGTCGACTACACTTTGCCCTTATGTGTTATTAGGGTTATTTTATATCAGTAACGTACTGAAAGAAGATGTGGTGACAAAATTTAAAACAGTATGCGTCATGTGGATAGTATGAGCGAAAGTCGACTAACAAAAGGTATTAACAAGGCAGATGTGAGTGGCAAGTTAGTAACGCAAAAAGGGCGATGAAGGAACATGGATGGGTTTTAGTCAGTAAAAGTCTGACACTCCCTCCTGCTCTGCCCAGAGCGGGAGAAGTCATTTGATGATTTCCCATACGAAAAAAAAAAAGGGACGGGACGCCCTAGAAGGACATACACTGACCATATTGGTGAGGTTCTTCAGAAAGGTCGGGTGCGTAGTAGTCGCAACCGGCGTGCGTGTATGACCAGATGTATGAACGTGGACGAGGGAAAAGGAGTATGTAAGATCGCAACAGGTGGCGTTCTGTGGTCTCTGCCTACCCACATAGGAAAAACGCATCGATTTATGTATGTACTAGAATCCCTCAGTGCATCTACAACGTAAAAGAATAAACTAAAGAAAGTAGTTATTTTCAGTCGGTCAACAAGAAATTGTCGCCCCATTTTCCCTTAATCCGCATTTCACAGTCTCTATCCACGTTTCATCGTACAATAGCCCACATTACAGGCCCCCAAACGGCCCATAAGAGGGACGGTTCCGATTTGAAACACCGCAAACCGAGCTTCGTGTGACCTAGTTTAAACTCAAAAGAGAATGGCCAAGCTTACTATATTTTTCTTTAAATTTTTGTGCGGTAGTACAGCCCTTTCCTCATTGAAGCTTGTGTCCCAGCAGTGGGAACGTCTGTTTATGCTATATTTTGTGAGAACGCGTGGAATGAGAACATATTGTTTCCCAGTGGTTAGTAAGTTTGTTTATTTATTTTATTGGTTTTGTAGAAACGTTGCCCCACACTAAGAATTTCTCCTGTAAACGGTGTCATGGTGTGTGCGTTTACAAACATTTAAACTCACATACACGAACATCCAGACCCAGAAGAACTACGAGTACCTGTATCAATATTTTTTTTTGTGTAAAATGGCTATTTTCTTCCTAACTGTACATTTGTTTGAAAATCTTTGAATGGGGTCAAAATTTTACTAAAAATTATGTATAGTCTCATAAGACCATTTTTGTGTAGCTGCATGCAATGGTTAAGGTAGTTCCCCTTACTACCTCGTTGAACGGTTTCGCCCTGTATAATAAGGTCTTAGTCTAAATTCTGTCATCAAAAGCGCTCCCTAGTTTCTCTCAGACTGAAAAGGTTACGTTTCATACAATGGCTCTAAATTGTAAAGAAAAAAAAACGGTAAAAGCATGCATTGTTTCTTGGCTTACGTCATTGAAAAGTTTCGACTTTTATTTGCTGGAATTCTGGATTAAACAACAAGGAAAAAATAACAATTTCTTTCCGTAATGATCGTAACCCTACATTTTAGCACTGTTGAAGATTCCTATTCTTCGAGTTTATTTCTGCATTGGTATGTCGCGTTTTAACAATTTGATTTCTTTTTCCTAGGATTTTCTTACTGAATACGGGTTGATTGCAGGCGAATGTTTATTCTAAATGAAAATGACGCAAATTGAGGCTAGGCACTTTCGCCAGTTACTCCCATGTAATAGGATTATGGGCGAGCCTATTACCATCAACCGAACACAAATCCAGACTCTGTGGCTGCTTCTGTGAAATTTCTGATGGAAAAACCCAATAACACTTTGCCCGACTGGAAATCGAACCCAGGACGTCATGCTCAGAAGTCGCGCTTGTAACCAATAGACCAACAAGGCAGTCGTGTGCGCAGGAGTGGACGCGAAATATATCCAAAATACCCGACATGACTGTATAATGTTAGTAGCGACCAGGCCCAGCTTCGCACGACGCCACTCACCGGGTCCAAAATTATCCCGTCTTTCAAGCCAGATCCAACCATACACATTCTGAAAGTTTCACTATCCTCCTTTGCTCCAGCAGTGGGAGAAGCATAGGCTGGATTTCTCTATTCACCCATAGCGTAAGCACAAAACTATGCATTTGCTAATAGCATTATATTTAGCAGAGCATCTTAACCAACAAAATTCATGAAAATCCATTTTCAAATCACCTCTACTCCAGATAGAGAAGAATGGAATATTTTATTATTTAACAAAATTTAGAAGTCTCCCAAAATAACTGACAAAAATTTACAAACCCTTCGCAACCTCTTTCATATTGTGAATAAATAATTGTGCGCGTGCCAACCCTGGAAGCCTTTCAATTGATTCCGAGAACTCAACAATAGGGGTGTGCTGAGAGCAAAAAGTAATAAAATAAAAGTAATAATGGAAATGCGATAAAAAAGGATTAACCCGAATCAATTATTGAAATGGTATTGCCTTGACTTTATTGCTGATTATGATTCGCTATGTTTTATTGTTATGATGATGATATAGCTAGAAAGGGGATAATAGGGTATGTGCATTTTTTTTATCACTCTAAACAAAGCGTATTAACATCAGAAATAGCAAAGTGAAATTATTTTATTTATAAAAAAATCTCAAAATACTAAAAACTCTCTATGAGGCGCGCGTGGAACACGAACGCGCCGTCGACACGGCCTGTCGTCATGAGACGGACGGACGGCGAGCTAGCCCATAGCCCACCGTCCACAGGCCCGCGCCTACGGTGGCCGGGAGCCACGTGGTGGCCCCCGACGCCCGGGGCGTCTCCCGCGGCGGCCGGGACGCTGTGAGGTTCTCTCCCTCTCACGTTCCGCCACCTCCTTCTCTAGCATTACTGCTTCGCAGAAGGAGGTGACAGCATCCCATTCCGTCTCGCTCCGGACCATGGCTTGCACCAGGGCCGGACGCGAGAGGTCGCCGCCGCCAATCGCCGCTTCGAGGACACGGCGGTGCTCCGCCCACGCGGGGCACACCTCCACCGTGTGCTCCACCGTGTCCTCCGGTCGATCCTCGCAGTGGAAACATCCGGGCGTTTCCTCCCGCCCGATTCGGTGCAGGAACCTCCCGAAAACACCGTGTCCGGTGAGGACCTGCGTCCGGCGGAAGGTGAGGACGCCGTGGCGTCTCTTCAGCCACTCTTCAAAGAGGGGACTTATCGCCACTATCGTGGCGTGCCCTGCACGGGGTTGCGACAGTCGCTCTCTCCGTGTCGCCATAGAATTCAACCCCTAAGAGGGGGAAATGGGGTCACGAAGTCTAAAAATCAATGCACAGCCCAAACCGCTAGAGATTCCAAATTCAGCACATAGGTTCTTTATGAGGTGGTTTAAGGGCGCAATAAGAAAGGATTTTTCAAAATTCACCCCCTAAGGGGTTGAAACGGTTGTCTTAAGATTACATGGGGAAATAAGATTAGTTAGACTACTTTATTCGAAACTCAACAGGAGTACTCCTATCGATAAATGAGTTAACATTTTGTTTCAGGTTTTTTCAGAATTCAACCCCTAAAGGGGGAAATGAGGTAACAAAGCCTAAAATTCAACATAGGTATTGTTTGTATGGTGAATTGGGTCGAGTGTATTACAAAAACATCATCGCGCATGATCTTAGTGTCGAGTTCCAATAATGCGCGTAGCAAAAGACAAAGAAAGAGAGTAGACATATTTGTCTGCTCCTAACAATTTATTTTCCATCCAGCCGCATTCTCCAGTCAACCCGCAACCATGGCGCTTGTAAACTAAACCGTATCAAAATAATCGTTTCACATATAATATTTTCACAATTTTAAGACTTTATTCATAACTCAAACTCAAACTCAAAGCATTTATTTCAATTAGACCATTACGGCACTTTTGAATGTCAAAATTACAAATAAAAAACTAAGCTACAGTCCCAGTCACAATGCATAATAACTTGAGAAAGTACTGTAGTTGCCCATTCCCTAGCGTAGATCTCTATGGAGAAGAACGGGAGAGAAACTCCATGGACACTCTTTTGAATCAAAATATTGTTATTAAATCTTGGTTACATCATTAATTTTGAAATTATATATGTGAGAACGATGTAGAAAGACGTGCACATTAAGAGCGTCCAGAGTAGAAAAAGACAACAATTTAACAACAAATGAAAATGAACCCTGGCAGCTAAGAGATGACCAGTCCCAACTGACAGCGCCCGTTCACGAACATGACGCGTGTATCGGCACCATTCAACTCAACCATATTGAAGGGAACTAAATGATCCGACACACCCACCACCATCAGCGAGACATTTGAGTGAGCATGACATTCACTCAGCCACCAAGGCATATTCAAGTCAATGAAAGATAACTAAATGTAAATGGTGGCTGAACAGTACAAAGTACTCACACAAGTGCTATGCAATTATATAATACTAAGAACTGGAATCTACACAATGCAAGTATATTTTTACAATCTTCTGCAGCTTCCACAATACATCAACATGGGAATCAATTCTTCTTTGCGTGTCGATAGACTCAAATAATGCCCGACCAGTACAATCAATTAGTTGGCCCCTATGGTTGTGGAGCAGGACCAGCATTTAATAATCATATCTAAGGATGCTGCTGATTATGCTTTTTGTAAACCAATTAACTCAAATGCTATATACAGGATAATTATAATAATAATAATAATAATTTCTTTATTAGCATACATATCAACTAACAACCTAACACAATCATTTAAACAGTTTCACTAGATAACTCTAATTAGGATGTTAGTTTACACATAACTGATTCACCCTGCTCCCCGTACTAGTATAAACTGTATTACGGTGGAACAGTTTTCCTCGGTCGCGGTAATAGGTTAGTTACTACATTAGACTAGTGGCACCTAAGTTAATTTGGTATAGTAACAAAACAGAGAAAGGTACTAGCGTTAAATATAAAGGGTATACAGTAAAAATTTGTTCTGCTATTTTTCAAATTTGATGGTAGTTCTAAAAGTTGGCATAGTATACGCAAGGTTTTTAGATGCTTTGTTTGTTTACAAAGCTAATACAATTAACTTTTTGTGACTGATAAATGTTTTTGATTGATTTGTTGATATGTTGTTACATTGAAGTTAAAAATAAAACAAAAATTATAATAAATTAAAAAGTAATAAATTTAAATTGACATTAAATAAAACTTTAATTAAAGTAAAATAAAATTGTATTTACTATTAACGGTTGTATTTCGACAATACACGTCTGCGTAACCCTTAATCCATTCCCACGTATGTTATAATGACGACGATCTGGACATGAATAATTCATACATAAATCCACCAACAAAACATTTATAAGTAGGAACATCACATCTAACTCGAACTTCGTCCGTATAGTGGATTATGGTCAATTTCCTCTAGCAGAGAGGGCCCTGTGTCCCAGCAGAGGGAGCACTATAGGCTAATTGTGCTAAGTACAGTACATAGAACAATCCCAGTCCTAATGCATGTCATTGGCCTCGCGTAGGTCGGGGACACGAGGCCAAGGCCTTTGCGAACATTTTTGCATATTTTAACCCCTTCGCAGTCCTCATCCAAGTTTAATAAATACAAAAACGAATCTATAATCACTGAGCCTCGAATCGTTTTCATTTAAATTGTGAATGTAGACGATTTGTATCACTAATTTATTCTTAAGTTGGCGCCAAGATCATGCATAAGCCCATTTATGGGATCCAAATAACAGCAAATACACCAATAGAGGACAAAGGAGGAGGAGAGAAATAAATATTGGAGCTGCTTGTGTGACTCCATAGCGAGCGAGAGTTCAACTGTAGGGGTATCAGTGTGGACCGGCTGGAGTGTGTTGGAGCGGCTCGGCCGGATCGCAAAAAATTCAAGCTGTCAGACGAGTACGATCCATGATCCATGCTCCACGCTCCCAGATCGCGGATCGCAGGATCGGGAATCGATACTTGGATCGTCTGGGGTAGATCCTGCTAATCGGAAACCGGGAAGTGGATCAAGTTTAACTTCTAAGTGTTTTTTACATAGTAACAGGTGAAGCGTGTTAAAAAACAAGATGGCGTCGTTCATTTTGACATTAGTCAGAACAAACGCCGAATAGGCCACAGCACGCACTTTACTATTTAAGTGGGTACTGGTATTACTCAATTAAAATAACTGCCTTTAAAACCCATAAAATAAAATAACTGACCATAAAACTATAAAAATAAAAACATCATCAGAATAAAAAAGTAATAAGTAAAGGGCTGTTCTAACCCAGCGCGATTAACTCGGCAATAAAGATATGAATAATTGAATGAATAAATTACTGAAGATAATAATGTATTCAGAGCGGTATTAATGGTTGGGGCGTTGTGATTTTTATTTATTTACGTCAAAAGGTGATTGTACCAATGTTGGGATGCTAACCCGAATACAATATTGAAATTAATGTTGTATGGATTTATATTAATATTTCCACCGTTTTTAGGGTTCCGTACCTCAAAAAGAAAAAACGGAGCCCTTAGAGGATCACTTTGTTGTCCGTCTGTCTGTCAAGACCCTTTATCTCGGGAACGCGTATATAGAAGCATCGAGTTGAAATTAAAACCATATCCTTCGGTCTACAGTCCCTATAAGCTGTGAAAAAAAAAAATCTTCTAAGTTACCGTTATAAAAGATACTTCCCGTTGACCTAGAATCATGAAATTTGACAAGAAGCAATCTCTTACAGCACATGTAAAGAAAAAAAAATTAAATTGTGTGTAAAATTAAATGTAGTTAAATAACAAAATATATACAAGTTTATACTTGTTACCTATTTGGGAAAAAATACGTGATGCTATTTATTAGTCTACCGACCTGAAGATGGACCTGCAGTATACGTTTAGAGTTAAAAATATTTCATCAAACAAATCTCATAATCACTATAAAGTTCACTGGTAAAGTAAAATAATAAACCCTAATGAATATAATTAATCAAAATTGCAAACATTAAATAATGTTCATGCCAGATTGCCAGTATTTCTCCATGAGAATCCATAAATCAGTTCAAAATCCCTTGTTTTGACTTCAACTTAACCTGAGCCACTTCCCAACACGACATTATCCAAATGCCTCGCCCATGTCATTCAAGATTATGCGCTAATTTTAATACGCTCACACGACACTTTACGTCCACACGGCTTAACTTTGACGCGTCGTCTTATACCATAATCTCAACCATAGGTTTGTAAACCTCCGTCACAATGTTAGCACATTGTACGGGTGAATGCACACCTACCCACATTTCCGAAACTTCCCGAAGCGTAAGTAATGAAGGCGAATCTTCGAAAACATGAGATTATTTTGCCATTCCTGACTTAAAGAGAGGTTTTAATTTAAATTGAAGGGTTTATTTATTAAAGCTTAGGTTTGCAAGGCTTACACGTGTTTACCCACGGCCTAATATAGATTGCGTCCTATATTTATAAATCAAAACAATAATTACAGCCTTCATTTTGACAGGTTAATATTGTGCTTATTTACTTTTAAATCAACACTGTTCATTGCCTGTTATGTTTTGTACATTCGTATTCTTGATGAGGAGAGCAATACTATGAATATCGTTGTATTGTCAGATTACATTTTTGGCATGACCGACATGAGCTTTTTAAGACTTTTCTCTAAAACGATTTCACTTAAAAAGTTTTAAATTCCTTTATTTCCCAAAGTCCATTTACGAACTACTTATAAATGGCACCCAATTTCAAAATATTGTCCTTTCCCGAGAACATTTTAAGTCTACCGATCCATTTCTCTTATTTTGAAATTACACTTAGCTAGATTTCGCTCGCTGTGAGTAATGTTAAACTATTGTTCTCAATGGAGCTCCTTTATAACGTCTGGATATAGCCATCGAGCGTATTTCATTCGCTGAGCACAATTTTAAGCGATTATTTTTCTTTAGAGGTTTTATAACAAAAACAACCTGAGCAAACCTATGTTTTTGGGGTTAAATTTTACCACAAATTTACCCTAAAGGAGATAAAGTATAATTATACTGATACAGTGTTAGCTTGCGTCATCCCGCTGACGTACAAAGGCCGTTTGACATGACTTCCCGTGATCAGTATTTCGATCCAAGGCAAAGTATGTAAAGTATTGGTCTTGAGGTAAACTTTATGTACGGTCGATCAAGCTATTTGGTTTACAGTTTAACCAACAAATTAGATTGTAAAATGTAAACCAAATAACTTGTTCGACCGTACTATTTCCGTTTCCGAGTAGTTTTGACAGTTTGTCCGCCATTGTTTCATAACCTAAAACGGTCAGATATGCCATTAAAGCAGAAATCCTTTATAAAAAAATATAAATATTTCCGTACATTATTGAGTATGCATTGGCATGAAATACCGAGAACTCGATTTCCTAAGCCATAACTGCATGAACTCACAGCTGTAACAATAAATACCAAGTATAAGTACTACAAACGCACTGCCAAGTTGGTGCTTTCAAACTGTTGCAGAAAATATGATTTTACCCGCCAGCTGTTCAATGCATTCTCAAAGAAAATTCAATAAATAATGCATGAGCATCATACACATGTAAACGAACGCGCCGCCATTTTGTTTTTATTTCCGTACCTGTCATTCCCGTAATAACATGAATGGCGGAAGGTATAGGCGTTGGGGTGTAGATTTATGCTAGTTTTTATTGTTCGGGCAGAACGCATACATATTCTTCTAAGGGAAACTCTAAGAAGTCATCGCTTTTTATACGCGGTTTTTATTCTAAAAATCAATATTTTTCTTTCCGTAATCTTATATAGCCATTTGTGAAACGTCAAGGGACAGGTGAACGTTTTCAGCTGGGCATTTAATACGGAAAAGAACGGGTAAGGCACTCCATGGTTTTACCAATAAAAATAAAATTGGTTTGACAATGTTCTGCATATCGACCTCTACTGGGTTATGTCAGACTCCTACTGACAAAATCCAACGATTAATATACAGGGCGTAAAAAGATACTTCACGAAGACGTCAACCAAGCATTCTGTACATCAAACTATGTAGTCTACGCAAAAATTATGGCTGGGAAACGACTTTTTTTTAGGTGAAAAATTACTTTTTACGGTATAGGACCCAATATAACGCGCTCAAAACATTGTGCTGACAGATGCATTGAATATTACGGGGGTCGTGGAGGTATTTAAAATAAAGTCATAAGATTAAAAACTTGTATTAAAAAAAAACTTGTGAGAAAGTTGGAACTTTGACCCCGATGATATTGATTTCTCCATAACTAGAAGGTTCCCAGAAGAAAAAAATGATCACAATGACGGGGAGGACAAGTGTCTTTCGGCTTCGTTAAAGGTCTATTTACACCCTTTGGATTAATCTGTTCATCCTAAACTTTAACCTAAACAATCTCGCTTCAGATCGAATCATATCTTCGTCATAAGACTCCGGACATACAAAATAACAAACCGAAAATCTTAGACTCAATTCTGTCCGAAGAATCTAATTTTAAAGTCCTAAATATTGACGTTTGGACGTCAGACCCGGCTGTATCTCAAGGACAAACTAAGCTTGTTATCTTCATATAACGAGGATATTCCTACTGAAAATACAAATAATATAGTAGTTCGTTCGTAGTATCGTGTTTACGATTGTTTTTTGGAAAACTATCAGCTGTCAATCAATCGGAGAATGATAGTCGTCTGGTCTGTGTTTGTGTCTGCGTTTATGAGTCCGGAATAGGGATGAACTGTTACTGATAAAATTATGTTTTTTTTTAAGTAAGTATTGTATTTTTATGAGTGTTCGCAGCTTCGGATGATAAGTTTTCTATGTGTTAATCCAGGCTAGAAACTATCTGTGTGCCAAATTTCATCTAAATCCGGTCAGTAGTTTTTTCGTGAAAGTGCATTTAAAATATTAGTAGGAAGTAGAATAATGACAGCTAAGAAGTTTTTCATTAGCTTTGCGTCGCCATGTTTTGAGTTATGCTTGATAGTAAGTCATTTGGAACTAGATTTGACTCGCAGTTTCGCACGCGAGGCGTCCTGGAAATTATCCCATGTTAACATGTATACTACCGGAATAAAATGTACCCTAAGTCATAACCCAGGTCATGGTGACAAGGTTTATAAGAGCAGATATATGGAGTTACTTTCGCATTCATAATGTCAGTATGGAAAGAGTTTTGATTGATGATTGATAAATGATAAATGATAAATGATGTTTATTTTGCAAGTAGGTTTTTACAAACACTTTTACACGTCATTTTTTTTTTTTAAACTCGATGGTGCCGGTGTTTCGTACCTGACTACTCTGAGAAGAAACAGCCGAAACAAACTCAGAGGTCATAGTCTCTTTTGAAGTCCAGACATAATTTTGCTCAATTCACATGAGGACTATGCAGAATAGTGTCTGAGATGGTCTTTTGAAGAAAGAACCACACAGATTTGAGTGGACCTGTCCAGTCAGTGCAAGCATTTGTCAGTTATCGTGTAGCTCGACTTATAACTCAAGGAGCTCAACGAAACGACGAACAATACCAAAGAAAGGACATTTGGGTAGGTCGCTTATAGTACTCAAACTGCCAGACAGTTGTGGGAAAAAAAAAAAAAAAAACAAACAAAAATATATAAAAATTAAACCCACAACCACATAATCAAATAAAATTAATAATAATTTACAAAATCAATGTCAATAAAAATCACAAAAATACGTAAATATTCCTGTCAAGTCAGTAGGTAAATGTAACATAAAATAAAATAAAAAAGTAAAAAAATAAAATACTGAAATAAGTATTCATGTCAAATCATTCAATGTCAGAGTGTATAAAAGAAAGGAATTAATAATAAACAAGCGAAGTCCGAAATTTCGACATTCACAGAGCAAATTTCATTGGAGCAGCTTAATCCCAAGCCTTTTTATCTTCGAGATAGTTGTTAACATGATAGTAGGCTTTCAAGCACAGCTTCCGTTTTATTAACGATTTGAATTTATTTAGGCTTAGTGCTTGAATTTGGCTCGGAAGTTTATTGTAAAAACGTATACATTGGCATCTGAACGTACCCCCTATTTTTTTGAGCCTCGTTACAGGAACAACAAATTTGTGTTTGTTCCTCGTATTTATGTTGTGGATATCACTGTATTTTTTAAACAAATTAATATTTTTGTGTGCGTACAAAAGGTTTTCATAAATAAACTGAGAAGGCACAGTAAGAATATTAATCTCTTTAAATTTTTCTCTGAGGGAGTATCTGGGTCTTAATTTATAAATTGAACGAATTGCCCTTTTTTGCAAAACAAATATTGTCTGAATATCGGTGGCATTGCCCCACAAGAGAATACCGTACGACATCACGCTATGGAAATAACTAAAGTAAACTAAACGGGCTGTCTCTAAATCAGTTAACTCACGAATTCTTCTAACGGCGTATGCTGCAGAGCTAAGTTTTTTCGACAATTTGTCTATATGCTGGCCCCACTGAAGCTTGGCATCCAAAGTCTTGATTGGTCTTTGTCTATAACAAATACAGAGTGAACCAGAGCTTAGCTATGATTTAGCGCCAAGCTAAAACTAAAGTTTCTAGTAAAGAAACTGAGCGGGACAGAACCTCTATGAACTCTTTGTACGCGGTAGTAATGAAACTATCCGTCCGTAACAGCCTCTAGTTACGGCCGTTTTCTTTATCTTACTTACGTATAACTGTTCGTTAATATGCCTACGTCTCGTAGCTATCGGTGTTTCAAACAAAAATAGCTTGAAATATCATATCCGCGTCACCGACCTGTCACTTGATTCATAGAAAAATCAAAGAAAGATTTTCCATGACGTTTTATTTCTAACGGTCCGTAAGCTAAATGTAAAACAGACAGAGATAGCAAACTTCCGTTACATGTTAGTAAGTTATTGAGAATGGCCGTAAGTCTGTTCTGCCCCTTACCGTCTTTTACGCACGGTTCTTATTGTTGTTTGTTTGTCGCTTATTAAAAGCAAACTAATCAACGTTCTTCTTTCCTTTGTACTTTGTGCTTTCTGAGCTGTAAGTTCAACAGAACTGTTTTCAAAATTGATTACAGAATAATTTACTTATACAGGGTGATTAAAAAAAAAAATATATGGGACAAGTACTAAAAAATGCAGAAATCGCTATGTCCTAAATCCATTTTCGTGTAGTTACAATCGCCTTACTGCTTTGCTATGAGTCCCATCGTGTATACTTGTTGAGACAAACACGTATATCATTTGACTGCCTCGTTGGTGCAGTAGTGGTCGTAACCGATACCGCTGAGCGTGGGTCTTGGTTTCAATTCCCAGGTCGGGTAAAATGTTTTTGCGTTTTCCGATTCTTTTATTACTTGTGCTGGAGAACAGCACATCACTATCACATAATACATCAGTCTTAAATCTCTAATTCAATGTCTATTGTTATTCGCAGTTTACATACAACGTCTGCTTCTTGTCAGCCATGTATTTGTATTGTCAATGTTCACTGTACCACAGTATTGAGATAACCAGAAAATTAACTAGGCCCTTTTTGTGAACAAAAACGCGGGTTTGTCAACAAAAAATTATATTATGTTGCACTACACACGTAGAACGTTATTACACTTTATTTCGGTGCAACAGCATCGACTTACTCACGGGTAACCTGTTACCTGAATTATGCTTAGAATTCTTGTAAATGCTTTGCATGATTGTGTGAGCGGAGGCCGTAGCACGAGCGCGCGGTGTAAACGTAAATCGATTTTTTAATCGAAAATACAGTATTTCTATAGCATTTCAGTTAATTAGTTTTTAACTAGCACAATCAGTTTCAACCATAGATGTGAATAAATTCTTAAAATTATTAAAATATTTAATATGAAACCAGTATTTTTAATATACTATTTCATTCAACTATTTGTTCCTGGTTGAATTACTGTAATATGTCTACTGTGACTATACGCATGAGTATTGACTTCAATGCCGTACAATCTCGTTTGTAGATCAAACAGTTGTTTGTGTAGTTTTGTATCTTTTATTTGGATTTAGCCTGTTCTATTTGATACGTAAATGTTTTTTTGTAATGGATTTTAATTGTCTGTTTTGTTTTTTGTAAAATAATGTTTAACCTCTTGAAATTCCTCATCGTCATCTTTCTAGGCTTTTCTCAGATACGTTGAGATCGACTTCCAGTCTAACCGAATGCATATGAATATCTGATTATGACATGGAACGTTGCCTATGTGACGTCCACAATCTATTTACGGCCGTTTTCTATAACTTACTTACGTATAACAGTCGGTTAATGTGCCTTCTTCCGTAGCTATCGGTGTTTCTATAAACAAAGAAACACACTAACTTGATTCATAGAAAAATCAAAGATAGTTTTGTTCTGTGACGTTTTGTTTCTAACCGTCGAGTAAGCAAAATGTCAAACAGACAGAGATTAATAGTAACCTACCGAAACCAGCTAGTAAGTTTTTGAAAAAGGCCGAAAAGAATCAGCTCGGCTAAATGCAGTAGTACATTGCTAGAATAGACTGCTTTCATTTACTTCACGATACAATTGGATTTCCACTTACAGGATCCAGTGACCGGGTATTTTAGGGACGTTGGTCCTTCTTGTTGAGATTGATCTATCATTACGTCTGCTGATTCACGGTCTCCACTTAAGGGCTCATGTACCTGTCCTCCAAACCTGAAACCACGGTTGCGTCTAATCATACTTCAGGGGACGTTACTACAACAAAACCACAACGAATCTAGCCAACAGTCGTCCTTTAAGAATAATATATGAATTTACGACTGTACCTACTCATTACCTAAATTTTCTATGCGAAGGTCACTCGACAATAAAATTACGAGTCTACACGTGTAAATTAAAGTAACCGTTTCGTGAATTAACAATTTCGTCGTGTGATTCATAGTTGACACGCAAGTTCTTTTTTTTTTGTTACTGGCAGTTTGGACAGAGGCTATAAAACTCGATAGCCTTATAAAAACCTCTCTATAGAGACCACTTCAATCGTAAACTAAATTTCACTTCAACAATATCCATTACGTTAATTTGTTTTCAAATCATGAGACGACACTTTTAACATCGTTGCGTTGTGTTGAGATCATGGTCAAGTTTGGACAGATTAGAAATAGATCTGCGTACATTCATCGTTATCTACAACCAACTGGTTTATATTGTCCTTCTGCAGAGCAAAGGCCTTCTGTCTCTTTTACACACAATAAGCTAGTTTCCACCATCAATAAATTGCAAATCTATTTAGTCCGCCACTTAAAGCATTGGAAAATAATGGACACGTATTTTTTGTTTTTGTGAATCAATGAATATTGACAAAGACAAAAAGCATCAAAACTCGGGAGTGGGGGCTCGTGACGTCAGAACACGCTAAAATTATACCACGGCGTGACGTATTGAGAATTTGAAAAGCGTCGTATCTTCGTCATTTTGGTTTGCGTAACAAAAGAAAAAATACGTGTCAAATATTTTTTGTTAATCTAACTGACGGACTAATTAGATTTTTTCAGTACACAAGCCTTTTCTGTCGTCTGCCAGTCCTTTCGGTGAGGTTCAAGCTCGTCCTACCCATCTTCGCCTTTGTCTGCCGCGATGTTGTCTAGCTTTAAATAGGACTTACTTTGTGACTGTGGTTATTTTAGCCTATTCCTTATTTGATCTAGCCCGATTTCACTTAGGCTTTGAGGGCTACGACCATGAATTTGGTTTTTTAGCGCGCTATGATGAGTCTTTTAAATATGTCTTCTATCTTGATAGGTACGTTCAGAAAGTCGAGCCTCTAGGGCATCCATTACCCGCTCTTCTCCATAGAGATCTACGCTTTAGAATAGGCAACTGCAGTAATTTCACGGTTCTTATGCCTTGTGACTGGGACTTTAGCTAAATTGTTGTCTTTGTTCCGACAATTTAAATGTGCCTGTAACTAAACAATTGGCGATCAAGCCATCGCACTCGGCTCTTCCTGATGGCCATGCACGGACTGGAATGTGTGTTACGCAATCAAGCTTTTTTGACACACCTAACCAAACACCATTATCGATTCGACCATACTGAAACACTACGAACGTAGGTGTAAACAATTACGTTCGGCCTTTAATATTGCTCCTACAAACAGTCTATAAAATTCTTTATGGCATAAGGATTGCTACACACATTCAGGTCAGCTTGAATAAGCGCAAACGGGCAGGAAATATGTTGATGTACTTTGGGGAAAAGCCGCTTGATTTAGCCCGAATTGTACCAAACGTGTTTCAGCGAAGGTAGGTGGAGAACCGAGTTTACACGAGTACGAGCCGAATGTAAGTCGAATTTGTGTAAGCTCTTATGAAACGGAAGAAGGGTGCACGGTTCGAACTAGTAGTTTCTATGGAGAAAAACCGGCGAGTAACTTCATGGTAATTACTTAGTTTAATTTTCCACTTTTAGTGTTTTTTGTTTGGAAATCAGTTTTTTTTTTGTAGTTCAACAAATACTACCGAATCGAACGAACATTTTGTGTGTAGCTCCCCTAACGCTGTTGTCTACGCCATAACCACAACGGCACATCTGTTAGCCATTAGCTTAGACTTTGCTAAAGTAATTAATCTGCATTGTTAATCTTTTAACGCACATTCTAAAAGTACTAAATTCTTTAAAGTTATTGTCGTATCTATTTTTGACTGGTCTTTTGAAGGTTGAGGTTGAACTATTTTGGTCCTTGGAGACTGTAAAGTTACATTTTCCTGGTAGGAGCCAGAAAACTGTAAGGTCACACTGACCACACACCTACCTAACTTTCAGTCTGGAGGGGAGCACTGTTAAAAGAAATAGTCAAGAGGACGAGTTATAAGAATTTATTATTAAGAAATATCCTAGGGCCTACCTATTCGGAGCTAGAAGTTAACTAAACTCTCACTAGGCCAGCGAAGCTGGTGAATGAAAATGAATATGAACGTGAGATGAACTGGAGAAAGGCGAGCCTCTGGGCTGTAGTTAAACTACTATGAATGTACATAACGGCGATTTAGAATAGAATAGAATAGAATAGAATACTCTTTATTATGTACACCATTAAAATTACAGATACAAAACTGTTGGTTTTACAGTCAAGCATTCGAAATGTTTGTTCACATTTTGATTATGTGTTTGATGAAAGTAATATTACTTTTCGTTTCTAAAAATTATTGTTAGAAACCTACTACCTATTATATAAGCGGGTTATGTTCCCACTGCTGGGAAAGATAGGCTGGAATCATTTACTTGCTATATTTTTGTTACAGCATTTCATTAATTCAAAGAACGTTCATGTAACGCGGTAACATTGCTTTACGAGAAAAGGACCCCCATTAAACCAAAAATAGCTCTACCCCAAACAAGTTTCTTTTTCAAACTTAATAATATGGTTTCAAATATTCAAAACTCATTTTTCTTTTGAATTAAAGTACAATATTTCAGTTTTACTCAAGGGAACGGTCGAAAAATTCCGAGACTTAATTTCAACTTTGGTTTTACAGTCAAGCATTCGAAATGTTTGTTCACATTTTGATTATGTGTTTGATGAAAGTAATATTACTTTTCGTTTCTAAAAATTATTGTTAGAAACCTACTACCTATTATATAAGCGGGTTATGTTCCCACTGCTGGGAAAGATAGGCTGGAAGGAACTTCGATGCACAAACGGTCAGTACTGCATTCCAGACCCCTCTCCATTAAGAAATTTTACAAATTTTAATACAATCAACTGTTTTATACATTTTAACCGCGCAGGTATTGTACTTTTGTAGGAAACGGTAGTTTTTTTTTAAATTTGCGTTGTAAAATTTCTTAATAGGGGGCCAGGGCTCTGGAATGCTGTACTGACCGTTTGTGCTCACCCTTATTTGTTTATTTATGTATGTACACACAAAATACTTAAAAAAATAAATAAAAATTAAAAATTGCCTTTATTCTCTATAATTTACAATTCTATGTTTAAAATAACTTAACCTATTAAGGGGTCATCCATCTCTGGATGAAAGCCTCCTCCATCTGTTTCCATCTGTATCTATCTTGAGCCGAGCTGGTCCACTCTTTCCCTGCCAGTGCGACGATATCGTCTCGCCATCATTGCAATGTATGTTGTTACAAAATACTTAAACAGGACAAAATATTAACATACTCGTAGAAGAGCACAAAGGTCATGGGGTACCCTTCCAAACAACATAAAATTCTACTAATCCTGCGCGTGTCCATAAGGCGTATCTCAGATTGGTGCTGCGACATTATAAAATAGATGTCGCAGCGCTCATATCATGATGGGCCCCCTAGTGATGGCACATCTGGGTCCTTCACAGTTTTAAGAGCAGTGGTGATCAAATAAATTTCACCAAGTATCTGCCGGGATTCGGACCCACAACTCATATGAGTCAAGGCCGTTATCACCACCTTATTCATGAATAATATTAAAAGAGGTTCTCTAAATTTTCGTGAAGCAATATTTCATTGAGACAAGACTTGTTTCGGAAATGATGGACCTAAATTCAGAGCACACCTCTGAATTCAGGTCCATCATTTCCGAAACAAACAGAGACGACACGTTACATCTATAGTGCCATCTCTCTCAACGAAACGATGGTTCAATGGTCCTCTGGCCCTAACATTTAATAGTGCGGTCCCAGCTATATAAAACGGAATATTTATAACTCGTATCTTCCCATTTGGGACCGCCATCAATATTTTAGGAGGCTTTACCGTTGTTCAGGTCCTGTGTTGACCGCATTTAATTCTACAATGTTTTGAATAAACGTTTGTCAGCTTTAATATTCAACTTGATTGTTGGGCATATTGTTACAGAAATATCTTACGTACGTCCGAAAGTTGAATGACTGGTCCTTGCACCTCAAGCTCTATAAATATGAAAGTAGGTTTTGGTCCTTTGACTTGCAAAAACTACTAATTTAAACGGACCTGCAGCATGCATAACTGAGTGCTATTTTGAGACGAGTTTCTTCAACTGTGAAGCTCTTATAAGTACCAAATTAGTATAGTTATCTAAAAGCTATCTTAAATGTAACCACCTATGCCCGCGGCTTCGTTTGCGTTGTGGTCATTAATTATCACACGAGAAGGTTTAAATTTTAGCCTATGATACTGGAAGATATATGTAGTTTCCCATTAGTAAAAGCATTTTTCGAATCGGATCAGTGGTTCCGAAAATTATCCCCTACATTGAAACATTTAAGATTAACAACATCTTTATAAAATTAGTAATATAGTTAATGGGTTTGACCATAAAAAAATTCATCACGCAACCTAACCAAGAACGAGATTAGATTAGTGACCGGTTGATAGCAATAGGTTTGCCTATACTTAAACACAACTAGCGAAATGTGGATGCACTGTGCACCACGACCTACCCCTTAGTTAGAAGACAGCAGGCGAGACGCTATGTTTTATTTATTTACAACTAAATAAATACTATCTACCAACAATTTAAGAAAATAAGAGATGGTAAAGGACCAGGGATCCAAGGACCGTGCATAAATACTACATCAAATAACGAACGAGGGTCCCACTCAAATGTAAGTTTGGAAAGCCATTCCATGGATGACCATTATAAAGGGTTCGATGGTAATGATTCTATGAATAAGATAGTACCTGAAAACATACTTGAGACTTTTTCTTCTCATCTGTGTGTAAATTTTTTCTCCGTTACGTGGTTTTTCGCGTTCTTCGGGGATATCAAATAGGCACTCTAACCAAGTAAAATATTGGTATTCAATTGCATTTAGTTGAACTGGAAACTGACCCCTATTTAGATGAGAAAAGACTAGGAGAAGGACTTTGATGACGTAATCTGCCCAAATCGTGATCACATTAATTGCATCTTATTTTGAATATCTTGTACTAACTAGGTAGTGGAGGTCAGATAGGCAGTCGCTCCGTGTAAAATACTGGTATTCAGCTGCATCCGGTTAAACTGGAACCCGACCCCAACATAGTTGGGAAAAGGCTACGCAGATGAATTGCATCATATTGACCTCAAATAATTATATTTAATTAGATTACTGTCAGGTATACAGACGGGAAGGAACACCCCACACAAACATTCATTGTCACAAACATTTACCACCTATTTGGTACATCATTCTAAACAACAGATTTTACCGATGTGTCTATGTAGGAGGGCCTACATAGACACATCGGTAATTTAAAAAAATCTGTTGTTTCCCACAAAAGTGTAATACCTACACAGTCAAAATGTTTGGAACAGCAGATTTTTTCAGAGTATGTACGTAGGTATCTGGAACCGCGTCTACAATGTGTCTGTAACTGTTAGATATTTTACCCCAAGGCAGCTTCCAAACGAGCTATAATCTTCCTCCTACACTATAACATCAATAGCCGTCAAACGAGTCTAAATTAAACTAAACGCAGTCTAACAAATTCCACCACTTTTTCAGCTTCACAAAGGTTCTAAATGGAAGCAAGGACGTCAATTGATGGCCTCGTCGTGACCCAACGAATTGATTAGAAGCTCCAATATTGCACAGGCGATGTCACTGTTCCTCGTTTGATAAAGTACTCTGTGGTTAAGCTTGGCTCCGCAATTTTGGTCTTTCATCACCGTGTATTCAAAATGAATGGTGTAAATATAGTTTGTTTTGTTGGTGTGTGCGTATGTCGTTGGCAATTCTGAAGATGGGGTGTTGGGAGGGGATGTTGAAATAATTTGGTTGAAAGACTTGTTACAAGGGCCATACGTGCTCGTCGTCTTTGTCGGTCCTTCGCTCCACAGGCTCTTAAGAATTCGAACTTCTTTGAATTGGTTTCTTCACCATGGCAAGACACGTGTCGGCTATGTGTATCGTGGTAAAAAGATAATTGGAGGCTTGAGCGGACGTGTACAAAGAGGCTCACAACGTTCCATACATTATACGACTTGAAACCTTCTTTCTCCACCACTGCATCAAGACCGTTTTTTTTTTTTTTTTGTATGCGATATCATCATATGACTCCTCCCGCTCTGGGCGGAGCAGGAGGGAGTGTCAGACTTTTACTGACTAAAACCCATCCATGTTCCCTCATCGCCCTTTGTGTTCCGGGGCCGCGGTATCTCTTTCAGCAACAGTCCCGCAGCTCACATTCACCACTTTTAAACAACCCAAGACTTTAAAAAATATGCTTTATTGTAACGTGCTCATACTGCATCAAGCCCTTAGTTAGCACATGCAATTAACACGTGCTCTCTCAAGAGGGCACTCTGCTACTCTAATTAATTTGTGTCCCCTCTGCACTCTAGTTTCTAGTTAAATAGACTAGCTAGTTCATATTTTAGAGCTCATTCTGGTGTTACACATGTGTGATCTGATTATGGGTGATGTTAGTGGCTATTAATAACTCGTGTCTCTCCCTCTCTTGTGTTTGAGATCGATACTTATGTTCCTATAAATAATTTGAGTATTCTCTCCTTAGTATACCATATACAACGTCTTTGAAGTTCTAACACCACGTAAGAATATTTTTTTGGTGGATTTGACGACCCGAATGACGCAGCGGTACTGAGGCTGAATTACGTTCTTAGGGTCCCGGGTTCGAATCCCGGTAGAAGCAAATGTTTGTGTGATGAGCATGGAGGTTTGTTTCCGAGTCATGAATATTTATATGTATAATAAGTATATTTACAAACAAAAAAGTACCTATCTATGTAGTATATCAACTATCTGGTGTCCACGACACAAGCCTCGTTGCTTAGTGTGGCACTAGATGGCGCTGTGTAATGTCTAGCGATATTTATTTGACATTTGTCATTTGCTAGAAGATCGGAAGACGCGTTGTTTCATCCAATCACAGAAACAAGCAACATCTATATCTAATTTGAAGTGAACACAAACTATAAAATGGTATTGTGCCATTACCTAAGTACAACTAAGCAGTTTTTTCACTCTCCTTTAAATTACCGCCGTTAGTTACCCTTCGGGTACGGAACCCTAAGAAGTAGCGCACATAAAACTCGAGTGTGAAATCATCGATTTTTTCTACTTACCATTATTGACTAAAAAAAATGTTAAAGAAATACAGAAATCTGTCAGATAAATTTGGACACCTGATATCAAACTGCATTAACTATCCAATTTCGTGCGCCCACGCATTGTCGCTCTACTTCTCATTGGTCGTGACACCCGCTAGTAATTGGAGTTCAAAAATATTTTTTTCGGGAACAAAAACTATGGTTAATCTATCTATTCTGCCTAAAATAACCATCGGATGGAAACGGAAATAAACAAAGATTTCCACTTTATTTTAATACAGAGGTGCAAGGGAAACGTTCAAAATTGAAAATATTCGTTTCGCACATAATATTTCCTGCACAATTTTAATATTTACTTCATATACACACATCAAAAGTATCTAGGGATCAACATATATTTTTGCAATAAATTTTCTCCTGATTGATATTAATTAAAATTTTCTTTAAGGATTCATCAAATAAAGTGTTTTCGTTTGTCACAGTAACGATAAACCAAGTCACCTTTGCATTAATAAAGAAATTTGCCATTTTCCTAATAAAGGGATTTTTGACATTTGAACCACTAACATTAAAGTTCGAAAAAAAGACTGAAATAACAGTTTTCTTTAAAATTTTATTGGGTAACTTAAACAATTAATAATCCGTGTTTCTACCGCGAACACTAACAACACAAGAACATCGGTTTGGCATACTCAAAATGAGTTCATCCAAATCACGCTGTGGAATGGCCGCCCATGTTCGTTGCAACAACAAAAAAAGGTCTTCTTGCGACTGGATACCCTCCATATTCGGCAGAGCTATTCTCTGTAGCATATCCCATGCATGCTCAATCGGGTTCAAGTCTGGCGACTGAGCAGGCCAGGGCAGGACATTGATGTTAGCTGCGGCGAGAGTCTGTCTTACAACTCTTGCGGTGTGCGGTCGTGCATTATCATGCATTAACTGAAATAAGGGACCGATTTGCACTTGTAGAGGAACGATGACGTCTGATACAATCGTCTCAGCATAAATTTGAGCGTTGAGGTTGCCTCTGATCCAAATCAACTCAGTTCTTCCGCCGATCCAAATACCCGCCCATACCATGATGGTTCCACCACTATAAGGATGGACTTCCTGGCAGGATTTTAATCGCTGTTGGCGTCCAGGGGTTCTCCAGTGTCGTATACGTCTTGTATCCGGTCTCATACCAAAACGAGACTCATCAGAAAAGCACACGAAACGCCATTGTTCTTCTGCCCAATTTCTGTGTTCAAGAGCCCATTGATATCGAATCCTACGATTGTGCATTGCTATAGGTGGTACCCGTAGCGGTCTTCGGGAATGAAGGTTCACTTCATGCAAGCGGTTTCTGACTGTTTGGTCGCTAATTAAGTTCCCTGAAGAGTGATGAAGCCTCACGGCTAACATCATGGCGGTTATTGTTGGAGCTCTTCGAGTTAAGATTTGAATGTATCGGTCTTGTCTCCGTGTGGTGCAGCGATACCGTCCTCCATGGCGCTCAGCCACGGTACCAGTGCTTCGGTAACGTGTCCAAAGTCGACTGATAACACTCCGACTTGTATTCAGAGCTAAAGCTACAGTACGTTGCCGGGAACCAGCTTCTATCATTCCCACGGCTCTGAGCATTTCTTCCCTGCTTAAATGACGTCGCCGCTCCATAATAACGTTGGTTTTAATCAGTAGTAGGGAAACAGTAGCACTAATAATGTCTTCAATGCGTTGTATGTTTTTATAGGGAAAATATTGACAGCTTATTTTCATCTTTTACTCGAATTTGATTGAGAGTTCCTGATTCAAATTATGAAATGCACCAAAAAGGATCCATATAAATTTATAAAATCATAAATTTATTACAAAGCCACATCTCAATCTCAAGAAATCCGCATAAAAATGCTTGATCCCTAGACATTTTTGATGTGTGTATATGGGTGAAAAGTCCTGATAAAATTGTACAGAACTGCACTCTATTTTGCTCCAAGAAACACGTCAAAAGCTCCTCCATAACGCGTCTTCAGTATAAAATTTCCGCTTTCTGTATCATTCGCTATCTGGACGTTAATGGGGGAAATAAATTGGTTTCTGATCGGTTCGTAAGCCTGCCGGAGAGCTCGGGATGTGCCGGAGCGAGGCCCGTTACGGCTGGATCTGTACCGCGATATTAGGTGTCAACTTGACGGTTCTTCGTTGTATAGAGAAAAGTGTGAGTACCTATGTACCTTATTTACGTGTATATACCTACGTAAGTTTGTAGTGGGTGGCTGGTTTGTACAAATTGATTCGATTGTGCCCGATTTCTGAGACGAAAGTCATTACATTATCATCTCATCTGCTTTTGCATCATTGTCGTCTGTTATTGTGCTAATTTTCGCTTTTACTTTCGTGGCTAACTCATAACAGCCGCTCGGGTCGATCTTTGTCTAGATTGGTCTGTGGATGGGTGACCACCCATTATATACAGAGTTTCCTCCGTGCCTCGGAAAGCACGTTAAGCTGTTGGTCTCGGCTGTCATTTGTAGATCTTTGACAGTAGTTACAGGTCAGTGGTCCGAAAGTCTAACAACCAGTCTTACCAAGGGTTATCGTATTGCCCTGTGCTAACTGGATTGTAGCGGTCAGATACGCAGTCGCTCTATGTAAAATACTGGTTAGACTGGAAGCCTTGGTGGCTGAGAGAATGTCATGCTCACTCAAATGTCTCGCTGATGGTGGCAGGTGTGTCGGGTCATTTAATTCCCTTCAATATGGTTGAGTTGAATGGCGCCGATGCGCGCGTCATGTTCGTGAGCGGGCGCTGTCAGTTGGGACTGGTCATCTCTTGGCTGCCAAGGTTGATTTTAATTCGTTTGTTGTTAAATTGTTGTCTTTTTCTACTCTGGACGCTCTTAATGTGCACGTCTTTCTACATCGTTCTCACATATATATATAATTTCAAAATTAATGATGTAACCAAGATTTTGTAACCATGTTTTGATTCAAAAGAGTGTCCATGGAGTTTCTTGCCCGTTCTTCTCCATAGAGATCTACGCTAGGGAATGGGCAACTACAGTACTTTCTCAAGTTATTATGCCTTGTGACTGGGACTGTAGCTTTGTTTTTATTTGTAATTTTGACATTCAAAAGTGCCGTAATGGTCTAATTGAAATAAATGCTTTGAGTTTGAGTTTGAGTTTGAGCCGGCCCCAACATAATTGGGAAAAGGCTCGGCAGAGGATGATGTTAATAAACATCATAAAAAATTCTTCAACGTTGTAATACTACTCTTGCTTTGCAATGGCTTCCACCAAAGTAATTTCCTTTCCGAGAAAGACTAACAAAATATATTTGAACCTTTTTCTTATTTTTCAATTCGGCGCGGAAACGATCTCCAGCGTTTGTAGACGAAACACATTAGTCGTTAAAAGCGCGATAGAGTTACAGGTTCATCGACTTGCCACGGAAACAGACCAACAGTAATGGTAGGGCTAGATGAGAGTAAGAATTTTAGTCGGCCGAAATGAATCAAAAATTCCTGTTCGGATCGATTTCATGAACGCCCACTTTGAGTTGTAAACGTCGTCGTCGTTGTGAGACGAATAAATTAATTCATGAAACTAAACTCTAAACAGCACATTTAAATAGCCTTCAAGGTCCGAGTGCTATATATCACTGCTATGGAAAACTGAAATGTCAGCTCATGATGTGGTTTAAGGTTTGTAGTTGCGTTCAAAGTCGCTGGTGAAGTTCGCCCTAAGATTGACAGCAACGTATTGTCAGAGACAAAATTGAAGCGTCAGATATATTAAAATGTTCATTTATGGGCATGTGATGAGGAGGGACGAATCCATGTGACTAAAAGAGTGATGAATATAAATGTCGATGGATGGAGAGGAAGAGGAAGACTAAAGAAACGATGGATGGATTGTGTGAGGAATGATATGAAGGAAAAAGAAGTAAATGATAGCATGACGGTTGACAGGGGAGAATGAAAGAAAAAAACGTTTTGCGGCGACCACAAGTAACATAAGACTAGAGCAGGAAGATGATGATATTCATATTCATCTAATTGAGATCCACAATTGTAGGTACAAGGTGTTATGAAAGGCTTAAAAGCTAAGAGCAATCATCCCTGTTAGATAGGGAGACGCTCTCTTGGCTCTGCCATGTGTATCTTAAGGGTCTTTAGTCACTATTTTTAGGTACATAACCTATTTAATTATGTCATTAACCATTAAAGGGCGTGTTCAGACGAACGGAGAAGGGATTAAGGTGGATTCTCATCATGTGTTTCATTATCAGGAGGCGGTGTCGCGTAATCCCTATTGCTTAGTTAAGCAGCTGGCCTTGACTTATTAGTTAGACTGGTAAAGAATTTATGGGAGTGTTTTGTTAAGTTCTGAAATACAAATTAGTGCCCGCAGTTTTACTGACGATTTGTTTTTTATTTATTTATTTACACTAGCTTTTGCATGCGGCAAGTTGATTTTGTTGTAAATTAGTATGCAGGGGGTAACTTCGAAACTACTTATCCGATTTCGAAAATTCTTTCACTAACGGGAAGCTACATTATCCCCAAGTGTTATACGCGCAAGTGTTAAAACGTTTACATGGGTTAATTTCCGTACATAAAGAGAGCGAAACCGAGCAAAATCTAGTATTTTGTAAGTGATTAAAGCAAAAGAAAACATTTGACCAGCACAATGAACATAGGGCCTTAACAACATCTTCACTGCATTGTCAAAAAAATCAGTCACCAAACGCTCTTCTACTGACCTCATAAATAAACCAGTATGAACCTAATCCTTTATTCAACAGTTGTCAGTCATGTTTACACTGGATGCCGTGGCCCATCGGCCCGCACACACTGGCGCACAGTGGCTATTTCCGACAGGGCATAGACCTTCGCATACAGTATTATTAGATCTGTTTGTTTTGAAATAATACCGCTCGTTTACGTTGAGATTTGCGAGTAGTAACCAAGAAAAATAAGCACGTATGATGATTGAGATGTAGTATATTTGTGCCTTGTTTGTTTATATGTACATATAAAGATAGATAGCCGCTTTATTGTTTTATCTTGCGTCGGTAGATTGTAAGGTGATTTTTTTAACGTGATAACGTCTTATAGATTGATGAACACCGGCAGCACGCACGAAAAAGTGTCACACAAGTAGCGTTGCGCCTGACTCATCAACGCCCAGCCCAAACCCTTGGACTTAGAAAACTGAAATTTTGCTCAGTGGTTCCCTTTATAATTGTTTAACGGGCTGGTGTCCGCAACTCCACGTCAAAGTGCGTATTTTGAGTATGGGCTATTATAATCCACCACGCGGGCCCAGTGCGGATTGGTAGATGTCGCATGTCTTCGAATTTCTTGGTTCTAGGACGTGCCGGTTTCCTCACGATGTTTTCCTTCGCCGTTTTGAGAGCAGTGGTGATGAAATAAATTACACAAAGTAATGCGCCTGTCTGGGTTCGAACCCACGACTTGCTGTTCGTAAGTCGGGGCCGCCAATACTGGGCCACCACAGACAGAAAGAGAGACATTTTTTTTTAATGTACCCCACATACTTTCGCATTCAGTAACAACCTATTATTTTGAAATCACAAACAGACACTTCAATTTTATTTATTTGTATAGATGGATAGATTTATTGTTATTTCATCATAAACCGTTCTTCCGTTCGAAACATTGCGAGCATCTCAGCATGATTTATGTTGTACCTACATCAAAACAAGATAAATCATTCGTATTCTCGAGGAAACATTACACAATAATCATTTCAGATTATTCCCCTGTCAGCGGTTGGCCTTAATTGACCGATACAGCAGATAATAGGGTAATAATTACTCAAGTTCCTCCGGTAGACAGTTGATCAGTTAGTCATGCAACCTCGGACGGGATTGGATGGAATCGGGCGACATGCGACGCTTCAATACAGTGAACAGTCGTTGAGGTACGCATGATCAGATAAAGACTCAAGTTTCGCGGGCAAACCAGATGTCTATTCGATACGTTGATTTCAGATCTCGGTACATCGATTTCAAAATTAAAAATACTCGTTTCACACGTAATATTTTTATTATTTTTCATATCATTGGATGAAACTCATTGTGCTTGTTACAAACATTTAAAATGCTATAGGATAAATAATATTTTCGATTTAAAAATCGACGTATTTACGTTACGTTTACACCGCGTGCGCTCGTGCTAGGGCCTTAGTTAGTCGTGCGAGTTAACGGGAATTCAGACGGAATCGAGCGACATGATGTGGCGATACAACTGCTTTATACCGTTTGGCAGAAGTAACATTTTTTGTAATGCTTAGGATGTCACCACGAGTAAACGCTTTTTCATTTTCATTTTCAAACAGCGTTCGATGCACACAATAATCAGTTTAAGCACGCACTGGACCATCGGTCAGACTGTGATTCTGTCGGTTTGCTTCGTTTTGCTGATAAATAATGTGGCATAAAATGTATTCAAGCCTTCTAAGTTTATACTAAAATGAAAATGATCTATTTATAACTTTGATGTTTTTTTACGCGATATGAATTACGGTGTACGAAAACTCCTATAATTTACTATTTTGTATCATCAGGTCACTAGTTCGTATCCAAAACCCTACTGGGTCAATAGTATTTTTTTTTTGGATATCGAAATAAAAAATAAATCTATCCGCATGTTTTTTCATATTTTTGACGAGTTTTCGTCCCCATTTGCACTAAAACAAGCCAAATATTTAATTAACGAAATATCCACGACCTCGTTGAATAAACAGTTGTGCCCAATTAGGTTCCAGCATATTAGTCGACCTGCAACTGGCCAGGTGACCTGGTTCACGCTGGTCGATCGATACAGCTGTTCGCACCGCGAGAATTGCCTCAGGCTGTATAGTCGTGTAACAATAATGTTGCCTGTGCCTCGTATTTTTTTAAATGGAATTTTTTAATGTGGGATAATAACGGTGCGATATTAAAGCGGTCTTTGTAGCAACTTTTTTTTTTTTACTATATGTGTATAGTGAATGTAATTAATGCTTTTGCCAGACGTTTCTTGTCCGTCTGTCTGTCTTTCCGTCTGTCCGTCCGTCTGTTACCACTGATTTTGTCAGGACTGGGTGGACCTAGCAAGTTGAAATGTATACCAGATACTAAAGTCTATAGCTCCTATTAGGTGTATAAAAATCAAGGTACTGAGTCAACACGATAAAAAGATATGGGCTAATTTCGATTTTCGCGAAAACTTGTAAGTACCACAATTTGCCTTAATTTTTTTTATTTTTGCGGACTTTTCCCTTTACTTGTGCTGTAAGACCTTGCTTTAACCAAAATTGACAATTCTAGGTCAACCTATGTGGTAGTTCCCGTTGGCCTAGAATCACGAAATTTGGTGAGAAGCAATGTCTTACAGCACATGTAAAAGGAAAAATCAGACAACCGTAGATATGTAGTTTAATAACAAATAAAAAGGGTTTTACTTTTACAAACTTATTATTTGCGGTTGGTGCAATAGACGTTTAATGGGATCATTCTCAAAAAAATCTCTCCCAAAACTCAATTATCAGCAAAAGATTGAGCAACAATTTTGATCCTAGTTAATGAAAGTTCCACCGGACTATAATAATTGCTGTGGTCGCCTTGGGACCAACTGGTAATACAAGAACAAAATTCAGGTGTTCAAGGCCCGCAAGGTAAATTAGTTTTGATACAATGTGGGTCGAATCGGGTTAAGTTTTAGATTTGGTAAGGTTAATATTATAACATCGGGCTTGTATCCCTGAAGCGACGTGTATTTGAGGGGGTGAGCATACATGTTATTTTACATTTTGCTAATAATGTTTTAGTCATATGCAACACCGTTTTATTAAGAAAATAGGCTTGTGTACTAAAAAAATCTAAATAGTCCATCAGTTAGATTATCAAAAAAATGTTGACCCGTATTTTTTCTTTTGTTACGTAGTCCTAAATTCACGGAGATACGACGCTTTTAAAATTCTCAATACGTCACGCCGTGGTATAATTTTTAGTGCGTTCTGACGTCACGATCCCCCACTTCCGAGTTTTGATGCGTTTTATCTTTGTCAATATTCATTGGTTTACAAAAACAAAAAATATGTGTCCATTATTTTTCAATGCTCTGACGGACAAAATAGATTTGCAATTTTTTGAAGGTGGAAACTATACTATTTACATGAGTTTGGAGAAAAACGAAGTACCAGTAATTGGCTGACATGAACAGTTTTCTAATCGTAGTTGGAAGTCTCACAACCAGTCTTACCAAAGGGTATCGTATTACCGGTTACTAACTGGGTTGTGGAGGTCAGATAGGCAGTCGCTCCATGTAAAATACAGGTATTCAGCTGCATCCGGTAAGCCTGGAAGCCGACCCCAACATAGTTGGGGAAAGCCTAGGCAGATGATGATGGACAGTTTTCTAGCAAGCAGTTGTAGAAGATTACAAGTAAGTTAATACAGGACGAATATTTTTCAGTATTCATATAAAAGATTTACCGTGATTTGTTTTCTACTTCATTTGTTGAACTTATGTCAACTACTGGTAACAGTAGCAGCTATCAGCAAACTGAAGAGCGAACCCGGCTGCGCAGTAGCCTTTGACATTCTAGCTGTAAACAGACCCTTCACGAAGCTGTCAACCAAGCATTCTGTACATCAAACTAAGGGATCATTCTCAGAAGATCTATTGCCCAGATCCATGATGGATCTAGTGAGAATTATTTTTCTCATTAGGTCTATTTATATAAAAAAATAAGTAAAATGGATCTAATGAGATTTTTTAATGTAAAAAAAACTAAATTTACAAAAACAAATAAATATCAATAAAACAAGTGAATGTCACTAATTTCAACAAATTACTATCCTGACTCCTGTAATGGTGGAAAAGAGTCTTTGAGAAACAAAAGGGAAGATGAGGCAATGAATGAGGAGATGAGGGAAGGGCAGTAAGGAAAAAACAAAAACATTTAATCACAAACAAAACTATTTTTTTTTTATTAAATTAAATTACAAAGTGGAAGTTATAAATGGATCTACTGAGAATTATCGAAACTAAGTAACTCTACGCAAAAATTATTACTGGAACACAAATTTTGGTTTTTGGGGTGAAAAATTACGTTTTGCGGTAGAACTCAATATAACGCACTCAAATCATTGTGCTGACGGATGAATTGAATAGTACAGGGGTCATGGAGGTTATGTAAAGTTAACATTACAAACTTGCTTAAAAAAAAAAAAAAATTTTTACCTTAGGTTAAGGTTCTCAGGTATGGTCTACATTCTAGACCTTACCTAGACTACTCTAGACTCTAGATGATCGCAATTATGACGACCCTGTTACGAACTACGTTGGGTTCGTCTTCCAGTCTAATCGGGTGCAGAGTACCAGTATCTTGTTTGGAGAGTCTGTCCATCTGGCCACCAGCACCCAGATACTGGGTAATACGATCCACCATTAGGTATCCAATATCAATAAAACAATCAACGAAATACTTTGACTTCTTACGCTTATAAATCAATCATTTTTATACTACGGCGAACAAATGTAACTTTCACGGACGAATAAATCCCATGTGTAGCCGTAACTACGAAATTGATTGCGGTCTAACCGGCGTAAATATGTATGCGAAGCTCTCCAATAACCAATACTTTGGCCACCAAATACCAATGTATTGACCACCAACAACCACCAACTTGATGGTTAGAAATATACCAACACATCACGCAACGATATTTCTTCTTTTCTTTTTCCATGTTTTTATTTATTTATTTAACACCTAAAGCACAAAGTACATTGGCGGATTTAATGCCAAAGGCAATCACTACCAGTCAACCTAAAGTAATGCAGAGACAAGCAGTGGTAAGTGCTAAATAAATGTATTTCTTTTTCTTCGTTTCTTTCAATAACCAAAGCTTACTAAGTAGTCTGCCTTCCATGGGCCACATATAATTAATAGATTGGTCGCCACTGACCAATTTGTTGGCCAAGCTTTATGTGGAATTGAATATTAGTATCGGCTTTGTAGGGTTACAGTGTAACGATGACAATTTGTTATTATTTGAGGGTTATTTGATTCGATGTGAGCTTGGTCTGTGTGGTTTTATTGCTTCTGTCAAAATAATGGACCGGATGGATATGGAAAATTATGGTGAAACTTCGTGTCATATCAGTCTGCATAGTGATTACCACCATGCTCAGATAGGGATTTTTTGGCCTCGCGTAGGACCAATTTAGTTTAATAATAATAATAATTTTATTATCAGGCAACTAAGGCCCATAGGTAAAATACACAAAATAATAATTAACAATAATAATATACTAAGTACTAGTTTAATGTAGTTCCTATACATACGAGTATGTATACGTTTTATTGTTCTCTGTTTATTTAATTTTGTTTAACCTGTGCGAGAGTAATAAATACGTTTTCTTTCTTTCTTAATAACATACTAGCGCACGTCACGCGGTTTCACCCGCGTAGTTCCCGTTCCCGTGGGAGTACGGGGATAAAATATAGCGAATGTTACTCAAGGTGAATGTAGCTTTCTAACGGTGAAAGAATTTTTTAAATCGGCGCAGTAGTTTTTGAGTTTATTCATTACAAACGTACACACAAAAATACAAATCATTCCTCTTTATAATATTATTATTAGTGTAGATACGATAGCTAAACATGACATGATTCCGGATAAGGTAGGTACAGTTTTCATACTAGATAGGTACAGCATTAAGTTGCTTCATGCGTTGTCAAAGTGTATGAAACAGCCGAATTTTGATTTTTTTGCCACAAAAAAGAAAGGATGGTAAAATTTGTCCCTTAAAACTTTTTTTTTTTTCTGATGGTAAATCATCAAATGACGTCTCCAGCTCTGGGCGGAGCAGGAGGGAGTGTCAGACTTTTACTGACTAAAACCCATGTTCCTTTCCAACCACCATGTTCCTTCATCGCCCTTTGTGTTCCGGGGCCACGGTATCTCTTTCGAACAGTGCCGCACTGCTCTGTGTCTCTGAAAGTAAAATAAATGAAGCAGATCACTCTGTTTACTCTGCACTTCATCAACAAAATAATGACGCCATAAACATGACGAGAGGTCACAACACAACTCAAGTGAAAGCGTTTCCATGACTTATTACCCATAAAAATCATGACGTCTCTCGCTAGCTTTATTAAAGTGCGCCACCAGTGCTTGGCCACGACCTACTCGTTCAAGCGGCACGCGTGTATGACGACAATCAGAACAGTGACGAACCGGGAATAACCCGTTGCAATTGCTGCTGCGGAGAAAAGAATATAACATCACGCCTCTATTTCCCCGAAAGATTTGGCAGAGACACCCACATTTCGCCAGTTATGTTTAAGTCCCATATAATAGGAGTCGAGCCTATTGCCATCAACCGTGCACACATCTTTGGATTAGTGCCATTCATCCGGGGGCATTTATGAAAAAAAAAACCCAATAACACTTTTCTCGACCTGGGAATTGAACTCTATGCTTGAGACTTTATGCTCAGCATGTGGAGAAAATAAAAATGAAAGAAATTGCTTAACAGGTCTCGAGTCACTGCGACACGACGTAATACGCGAGTTAATAACTGGCTGCATTGAAAATGGGACCGTATTACCATTGCTTGAAGGCGCGCGATACACTCGCGAGTTTCGCGCGAGCTTTGACGTCCGCATCGAAATTCATACAATTTTCTACTTCAAGCAATGGCAATACGGTCCTATTTCCAATGAAGCCAGTCAATACCGCGACGATTTTTCTGCTTTGTCTGAACTGACCGTAAGTCACATCGCTTGAGGTCATGAACAGGGGCGTCATACGAAGAGGGAGTTTAATATTTTTGTCATAGTTTTATAGTGAGATTTACTGGCTATAAAATATATTTATGATGGCCGTAAGTGACGATGCGTGGTTACACTGTGGTTGTTCAATGAACTCGTTCGTTTTAAATTGTTTTGCTTGATCGAAGCGTGTGCTGATGTTACTGGTGCGTTTATTATTTATTCACTAGCTGTTGCCGTCAACATTCGTCCTCGTGAAATTCATGTAAAAATATTACTGGGTATTTGAATCGAATTTTTGTTAACATTTTCAAGGGTTGAAATTTTTTCGAACTGAACCGTAATCCTTTTTCTAAAATAAAAGTAACCTTAGTTACTCCTTATAACATCAGCTATCTGCCAGTAAAAGTCCCGTCAAAATTGGTCCAGTCGTTTCGGAGATTAGCCGGAACAAACAGACAGACAGACTGACAAAAAAATGTTTTTTTTTTGTTATAAGTATCGTACATATAATATTTTCATAGGTATTCAGTAAAATGTTGTTATTTTAAAATTACAAACAGGCACTTCAATTTTATTTATTGTTTAGTAGATGATCTAGTTACAGATAATCAAGTAGAATCGGGAAACAAGGAAAAGCGTTCATAAATTAATAGAAACATGCATTCCATTCGTTTTTGACACGTCTTATTTAAACATTATTTTCGTGTATATGTTTCGTCATCAGTAGTATTTGTTTCACTGTCAGTTTCGCTGAGGTGATATATTTCCTGGGTGGCCGACTTGAACTTTTCTCTATCTGCTGCTAGCTGAATCCATTCTCCTTTGCTTTTATTGAAATATTCCATGTCTTGTTGGAGTGACTCGTTCCATGTATATATTGGTCTTCCTACTTTTAACCGTTTCGCCTTGTATCTAATAGCTGCGTGTAGTAAGTGAGGCTCTGGTCGTCGGAGGAAGTGCCCGTAGTAGCATAGCCGTAGGCATTGTTTTTTTTTGTAATTGTTTTTCCCATAAGAATTTCGCGTGTTTTCTTATTCGGGGGGTTTCGCGTGCTCTATAACATATCTTTAAGAATGAGTCTTTCGTATCTTCTGAGTTTCGATCGGTTTGCCTTTGTGAGTGCCGCCGCCTTAAGGCCGTAAGTCATGGCGGGTTCTATGACCATTTTATAGATAAGACGCACAATTTTACACTCCATTTTCGAGTTTTTTATGAAGGATATTAAGGCCTTAGAGTTACGCATCGCTTGTTTGCATCTGGCGTTAACTGTTTTGTTTCGATTAAGTGTCGATGTTATATACGTGCCAAGGTACTTAATCTCGTCTGCCGGTTGCATACTGGTTCCTCCAATTCTAATAAGACTTCGGGTTGCGGGGCTGAGTGGGTCTCTGATTACTAGTTTTGTTTTCGTTTCATAGACTCAGTAAGTAATAAAATTTTAGACATCCAAAATAGGAAACACATTTTGGGAAAAAGTGGTTTTCAATCCTCCTTCTTTAGATACGTTTACGAAGTTTGTTTGTGCTATTAGTTATAAATATTATAAAGTACAAAAAAAATTTTAGACATCCAAAATAAGAAACATATTTTGGGAAAAAGTAGTTGTCGATCCTTCTTCTTTATATACGTTTACGAAGTTTGTTTGTGCTATTAGTTATAAATATTATAAAGTACAAAAAAAATTTTAGACATCCAAAATAGGAAACACATTTTGGGAAAAAGTAGTTGTCGATCCTCCTTCTTTATATACGTTTACGAAGTTTGTTTGTGTTATAAGTTATAAATATTATAAAGTACAAAAAAAATTTTAGACATCCAAAATAGGAAACACATATTGGGAAAAATAGTTGTCAATCCTCTTTCTTTATATACGTTTACGAAGTTTGTTTGTGCTATTAGTTATAAATATTATAAAGTACAAATCAATGAGACAATGAAGCTCGACGAAGTCCCAGAGAATGAGTTCTTATTCTTATTCTTTATTGCACACAAAATTAAAAAAATACACAAAAAATTTAAATGTATAGCTCTAACTAGCATTAGCTATAGATAGTAATTTAACTGTCTTGGATCCCGCATCGAAACTAATCACAAAAGTATAGCGGAGAAGTAGGAAAAAACCGTAATTTCCACTGGTCAAGCCGTTTAGGAGAAGTTAGATAGCAAACACTATGACACGAGATTTTTATATATTAGAAAATATATGAATATTATTTCCCATACCTTATCTCACCGCTGCAGATATCAAAAAGCAGGGCAAACTTCATAAGACAATATCCAAAGTACCGCATAGAAGAATTGGCAATTTGTGTCAAAATGGAGTTTTGTCTCCGGTCTGTGGGCCAGCGCAAGACAATTGATTTGGCCCACATTGCCTTGGAAGTAGGAGGAATAACACGATTGTATTATGTTTCAATATCTACCAATATGATTCGTTCTGATGACGTTTTCGATTGTTTTTTTTTCTGGAACACGTTTGACATTAGGTCTTAGGTGGAGCTCGTAGCTAAATAATAACAGCCGCTCGGGTCGATCTTCAGGTTAAGCTGCGCTTGCCTGGGTTGGTCCATGGAAGGGTGACCACCGGCACCCATAATATGCCGAGGTAACTCCGTGCCTCGGAAAACACGTTAAGCAGTTGGTCCCGGCTGGCAATTGTATATGTAACGAACTTTGATTTAATTAACCTCATAAACTTAATTACGATTCGAAACTCGAAAAGCCAAAAATAGTCATGCAAACTAAATCTAATATACCATCATTTTCGACAATAAAGTAACCGATAAACTCGTAGGAAATTGTAGATCCCTCGTAGCGATTGTAGCGGCTCGATGCTACGATATCCGGAGCAATTTGCTACGAACCTCGTAGCAGTTGGCGGTGAGCTACGAGAATCGTAGGCGTGCTACGACACTTTGCTCAAGGGAAATACCTTATTATGAACAGTTAGTTTTTATGTGTGTTTGATGAGGTCGTGATTTATTAATTACGTACTAAAATATGCATAAGGATATTTAACAGCCTATAACATTTTGATGTAGTAATAAATATTAAAGTATTACCCGGAAACATTATCGGTGATCCTGGAAAAGTATTTTTTAATAGTTGATCTGGATGTGGTGTGTAATTCTAGCAGGAGTGCAACAAAATACTCTTTACAAGGAAGCCTTGTTCGCACAAACTTTAAAATTATATATGTCGACAAGCATCAAACAAAAATATTCCAGACAGAAATCTGAAATATTTTTATTCACGAAAAAAATATATATCGCGACTCCTAACCTAGTGCACACTTTACAGGCACTTACTTAGAGCATAAAAACCTCCAGTAAAAACTTACTATACGAGTACACTCCCCTATTCAACAGGCTTTGTCTCCAAAATTGTCAGCTGAAGCATTAAATAGATATTTACGCAGATAGATATATGTAATATTTTTGTTCACGAAAAATATATCGCGACTCCTAACCTAGTGCAGACTTTACAGGCACTTATGTGGCTTACAGCATAAAAATCTTCAGTAAAAAGCTACTATACGCACTCCCTTATTCAACAGGGTTCGCCTCCAAAATCGTCAGTAAAAATACAAAATCAGTAGGCACAGAAGTCTGATTTCATACAACGAATAAAATAGGCATACACACATACACACAGACGCGTATGTACGGCGATCTGTATGCTTATTGTGAGTTTTTTTTACGTATCGAGCGCGTTAACTTTTACGCAAATTTGTATGGCGCTGGGTAAGCGCCACCTAGCGTAATACGTGAGAACTACATATTGTGAGTGCTAATTTTAAACGCATCGACAATCGTTAACTTGCAAGTGTGAGATCCTAGAACACATCGTTTCGCATTAATTCACCGTGAGAAGTGGCGCGTACATTAGTAACCGGCCAAAATAAATTGACATTCGTATTTTGTGTTAATATAGAAACGACTGCCTATTCAAATAGTGGTGGTTTACAACGAAGTTAGACTACATTACTTATCTGTGATCAATGGTCATTAGTTTTGTTTGTGTTTATGAAAGGTTGAGTTGTGATTTTTGAATATTATTGTTCCCATGATGGGAGGAATTTGCCGTGATATACACGCTTGGCAGGCGGATTGGAGGTCGCAGTGATGAAAGACTAACAGAAAACGCTGCTGCCCATCCTCTGGTCTACGGAGGCGCAAGGTGTTCTGCCTCAGACATTAGTCGCCTTATACGACACCCGTGAGTGTAATGGGTTGGTTTTATTCTGCTCTGCCGGATACCACACGGCTACAGGCTAGACAGCAGCATGTACAAGTAAATGGTGTAAATTCAATGAGTTTAAAATTAAAAATGGGTGTACCACAAGGGTGTACCATATTGGGTCCCTTCCTCTTTTTAGTGTACATAAATGACCTACCCCATTTACGAAAACGAAACGGTCCTCACTTTCTTAGAGGCACTCGAATGTCACTTTGACGACGTAAATGTTAACGTAAGCTCGATTTACGCGATCGAGACTTTACTCGAATTTTAGTATGACACTCGCACTAAGCATACTGAAAAAAATGCCAGTCGCGAGTGCGCTCTCGTCTTTATTTGTTTAAAAAAATAATACAGTCAACCTTCTGTACCAATCTGTTTTGTGGTTATTTATTCTAAAACTTTCTAAGCCGGATTATTTCAGTTTATCTTTCGATTCTGTCCACGTACATGTTAGCACATAATAGTTTTAGTATTATCTGTTTCCGTAACCGATTTACAAAGCCAGTGGCAGAGTCAGGGACTCTAAATTACTTTATTTTGAGGCTAGAGGTACGGTCACTGAATTGTGATTATTTTTGAAAACGGTTTCTTTTTTGTTATTTTTACTGTGTTTTGACTTTCGGTTTTGATCTTTGTTTACGAAATTCTAAAGCTCAATTATAGATTTTAAAAAAATATAGCTCTCAATAGGAAATAATGTCTCGTAGCTAAAAAATAAAAAAACCCGTTTTGACATTTGTTAGCGTAATAGTAATAAAGTTAAATTTCCGACAGCTTTGTCAATTTACTATAGATTTGTCGGCTGTCAAAACGGACTTCTTAGATTTCTTCGACTTTAAGCCTTGTAGTTACTCGTATCACACTGATCACACTATAATATTATAAAGGCGTAAGTTTGTATGTGTGTATGTTTGTTACTCTTTCACGCAAAAACTACTGACCGGATTTTGATGAAATTTGGTATTAAGATAGCTTATAATCTGGATTAACATATAGGCTACTTTTGACCCCGGTAGCACAATACCGTGGGGCATTACCGAACTCCACGCGGGCGAAGCCGTGTCTAGCCTGTTCCCAACTAAGTTGAGGTCGACTTTCAGTCTATCTATGCAGCTGAATACCAGTATTTTACATGGAGCGACTGCCTATCTGACCTCCACAACCCAGTTAGTACTGGGTAATACGATACCGGACAGACAGACTTCTGGACCACTGTATAATGCCTAAAAAAAGAAGTCTGTCTTATTTTCTTGTATTCTCTAATAAAAAAATCTTACAAGAAACAATACCAAACTAACAATGAACAGTAGTCCATATTATCACACAAGACTACCACTTTTATCAAACTACGAATAGAGTGAAAGAAAATAGTGAGACAAAAATAAAAATCAAAGAAAAAAAAAGTCATTTCATTTCAATTTGATATTTGAAAGATGGGCACTTTCGCATTTCGAATTGAACTGTCAAACCTCAAGTGACTACTTTTCCGCGTTCCGAATTGGAATCCGCATGAAGAAACGAGTTTACCGCAGCCTTTCCGATCCGTCGCGAGTTTGAAGCCAAGTGCAGTAGCTAAGCCGCTTATGTCGCAAGCAATGGAACGAAAACCATCTTATTTTTATTGTTTGTTATTCAAAGGAGGATTATCTGTTTGGCGGTTAGTTTGATCGATATTTTGTTGTTATTTGTATGGGTTGTTGCATGGAAGAAATGATTGTTTTTTTATGTAGGTATATGATGGATGGATTGTTTATGGAAGGATATTATGTCAGAAATAAAGTAAATAAAAGCGTGACAGTCGACAGGGGAGAGCGGATAACGTTTTGCGATGAACCCAATTAACATGGGTCTGGGGCAAGAAAATGATGATAATGACAGATTTTGATGTTAATTACGGTTTGAGAGTATTTTAACACGCTTTTATTAGATTCACTAAGTAAAAAATCTTAAAAGCTTTTTACCCACTTTCCGGTTTTCGATTGAGCTGAAATTTTGCACACATGTTTAGTTTGGATGACATGTATGGTTAGCTAAATGACGTCATTCTAAATCCAACATGGCGTACTCCCATAGACAGTGGAATAGTAATTTTTAAGCATTTTTTATGCATAACAAATAAAAAATAGAGTTTGCTGAGTAAAATACGAAAAATAATAATAATAAATCCTTTATTTTCAGGCTACTTTGGCCCATAGATAAATACCTTACAGACTAACATTTATATCATAATAGTACAAAGTGTGTTAGTGTATAAACTTAAAACTATGTTAGTAAAACACACTTCACTCGGGCACTCTGTCTTTGTGCGATCGTGTGGCACTTGTCCGCGGAAGCGACGGAACATTACACCTTGCGGCCAAAATTCCTCTGCCATGACGTGATGCAGGTAGCAAGTAGGTACTCGCACCACGAACGCCTTGAAGTTGACGTTGCGGCGCGATTCAAGCAACTGCACTCTCGGCCTGTTCTTGGTCCTTTGGCATACGTACTCCACGATGTCCTCGGCCTTAGTGGTATAGTGTAGGCGGGAAATATACACGGGAGTGTTCGGCTGGGCGGCTCGAACAGGGATGTCGGGCTTGATAGGAGCTGTGCCGCAGCGGTTCTTGTTGGTTCTTTGTCGGCGCTTCTTCCTCTGCACCGTCACAAAACCATCATCATCAGCCCGGTTCGATGCCTGTTCAGGCACGGGCTTCTTTGCGGGAGCGTTGGCGAGGTCATTACCTCTCACAGGCGCTTAAATAAAGACATCACTCTAAAACGAATTTATTTTATACAATACTGTGATTGAAATAAAAAAGTAAAATTTTGTATGTAGTTGTCTACCCTACCTACCACTAAATATGACCCTGGTGTTCATTCTTCATTAAAACCTTTTAAAACGCAGCAAAAAACTTAACTCCATAACATATCCAAGCGAGTGATTGCTTACTTAAAAGCAAAAGCAAACAAAAGTGATAAAAGTCAGGATAAGAAGCAGCGAGTTATGGCCGCAGGGTGATTGATGGCGCTGCGCGGGGAATGGACGAACACCTCTACTTAAGGCGCCTCCCCGAGCAAATGACCTTGAATGAGCAGTTTTTGGAGCCTACTCCTCTTTATCCGAAAAAAATACCAACTAATAAAAAATACATTAAATTACTACATATTCTTGACTCAAATATTGTCGTTTAATTTTTTTTTTAAGTAGCTTAATGTTTCATAAATCCCCTCGCAACGAAACCACAGAAATGAGAAATAATGATTTATAAAATGCTACTCCTCGTAAAGTAACCATTATTTTGATTTGCTACTTATACTAATGGATAGATAGTTTAATAATGAACATAATTGTCGTTTTATTTTTTCCAAAAGACGTAAATTTGATTTTATAAAGAATAAAAACCACTCATTTCACACTATTCGGCCTGCAGTGACTGACGTAACAATCACTTTGTAGTGCAAGCTGATTAGAACTTTATTGTAACAGTATTTCAAACGAAGTTTAAACCACCACAAATAGAGTTGCTAATTTTGCTCGGGGAACCGCCTTAAATACAGAGAACATGGACCCATTAAGGGGAGGGGTTGCTATTGGTTTTTATTGTTTATTATGGTTGTTGGTCTCTGATAGATGGATAGACACATATAACATCACGCCTGTAATCCCCGAAGGCTTAGGCAGAGGTGTACCTAATAGCACACTCACATTTTGCCAGTTATGCTTAAGTCCTATGTAATAGAGAGCGAGCCTAATACCATCAACCGGGCACAAATCTAGACTCCGTGGCTACAACTGAAAAAATCCCAATGGAAAAACTTTAATTCATAATACGTATTTAAATCAAACTTTTATGACATACGATTATTTTAAACTTATCTGAAATCTCTTAAGCAACCGTGTTAAAAGGAAATTCTAACGGCAATATGTCAAGGAAATGTCTGCGGAAATTGGACGTCTGCTGACACCTCGAGCGACGGGCGTGAACGTAGTCATTTATCAACCGCGTCAAAACCACACCGCATCGGTTTGATGTCACTGAGTAAGCGGATGTTATGACAACGTGTTACTATGAGCACTGAAATCATTTAAATGGGGGTATCGTATTAACTAAGTAACTGGGTTGTAAAGATAAGCCCATCACACTATTTTCAAACCACTGCAACTCCTGACAGCCAGAATCAAAAGTGGCGATCACGCCGACCAAACCACTAGAAAAGCTCCGAGAAAATTTAACTGTCTTGGATCCCGCAACGACATTAATCAGAAAAGAATAGTGGAAGAGCAAGGCAGTCGCTCCATGTACAACACTGGTATTCAGTTGCATCCTGTTCTAAAAGAAGCATAATAATATTATCATCATCATCATCATCATTTCAGCCGAAAGACGTCCACTGGTGGACATAGGCTTCCCCCAAGTGTCGCCACATTGACCGGTCCCGTGCGACTCGCATCCAACGGATTCCCGCAACCTTCACCAGGTCATCGGTCCACCTAGTGGGAGGTCTTCCAACGCAACGTCTTCCGGTTCGCGGTCGCCACTCCAGAACTTTTCGGCCCCATCGGCCATCCGTTCTGCGAGCAATGTGCCCTGCCCACTGCCACTTTAGTTTGGCAATTCTTCGGGCTACGTCGGTGACCCTGGTTCTCTTGCGGATGTCTTCATTTCTGATTCGATCACGCAAAGAAACTCCGAGCATAGCCCTCTCCATTGCTCTTTGGGTGACTTAATTATATTATGTTAAGATCTGAAACAAAAATTAGGAACTTAACACCATCAATGTTTTTTTTTAGCATTTGCGCCGAATTTTCGGTTGGTAAACGTAAGATAGAACAGAACAGTATTTATTTACTTAAAGACATGGTATAAAAAGACGGTAACATCCACAAAAATATAACTAGAGCATGCATGGTTTTAGTTAACTTCTACTACTACAGGAACTGATAGACGTTACCGAAAACGCCAAACGAGTAGCTCAGCACCCCTAGCCAAGTTGACAATCTACAATCGTTAACGCTAGTAGAAAACTATTCAAATGAATGGGAATGACATCATCTCAACGTTAAATCACGAGATCAACACAAACGAATAGAAAATTCGTAGACAAAAATGATGAAATAAGATAATATGAATATAAGAAAGAATGTTATCGTTTCTACATGTTGATCGCTAAACTCTTTGGTAGGAACGCTCACCATAGACTAAAGTGTAGGTTTTTTCTACAGACATTAGAGAACGAGCGATCGACTCAGTCGTGTCAACTTGGCTACCAATTTAGAGCTTTCTACAATCGCTTACGCCAAGGCGTTTACGATTGTAGAAAGAGAATCGATACGAAACGTTTGTAACTTGGCTAGGCCTGCAGTTCTGGGCCGACACAATTCAGATTGCCATCGATACGTTAAGAAGAAGAAGTGATCATCATCATCTGCCTAGCCTTTTCCCAACTATGTTGGAGTCGGCTTCCAGTCTAACCGGATGCAGCTGAATATCTGGATTTTACATGGAGCGACTGCCTATCTGACCTCCACAACCCAGTTAGTACTGGGTAATACGATACCCCTTGATAAGACTGGTTGTCAGACTTTTTGGTCACTGACTACCTGTAACGACCGTCAAAGATCTACAATTTACAGCCGAGACCAACGGCTTAACGTGCTTTCCGAGGCACTGAGGAAACTCGGTATGTAATGGGTGGTCACCCATCCACAGACCAACCTAGGCAAGCAGGGCTTATCACTTCTTCTAAGAAGAAGAAGTGATTAGCGTACAAATTTTCTCAAACATATTTAACATTTGTTTTCAAAGAAGTCTATGTAGCAGATGGGACTCGCTATGAATAACTAATCTAAGCAATTATGGTTTTACCGAAAAGACAAACGTGTCTGAAAGGAAATAAGCATTCTTATGTATAGGTACATATTTGATTTTCGTGGACAAAGCAAAGTAGGTAACTATCCATTAAAAGTCGGCTCAGAATGAACGAGTATTATTCATTCATTTATTGGTTCCACTGTCAAGAAAAACAAATATAAGAAGATAATTTTCTTCATTATCATAATTATCAGAACCTTAGGACGAGAACGTATTATACGAAGATAATTAATTATTTTATTACAATAATAATTAGAGAAGTGAAATATTGTACTTGGCAAAAGAAATCAAAAGAAACTCACAAACATACTTACATGCATACATTTATGTACATACATCAACCGTGAAAACAATTTATTTTTTCGGATTCGTGTAAAAAGCAGGGAGGTGACTAAATGATATAATTATGTATTGATACAGGAAAGGTGGTCCTAGAATCATTGTTAGGAATAAAAACTGGTCCTTGTAAGGTTAGACATAATACTGATTAATGTGCCATAATCGAGAAATAATTATCTAACAGTGGTGTCGATTCTGTTGTGCACAAACTATACCTAATGTAGTCTATGGCTATATTTTACTAAAAGGCAGTGCGAGAAAAGGACGGCTATAGCTATGAACTAAATTAGAGATGTCAAACTAGTTTATGCCTTGCACTTCACCGTGTTTTTAGTCGACATGTTTTTATGTGCACCCTTCATTTGTATGGAAATATTAGTTCCAACTAAATTTAAATTACGTCCGTCTCTTTCTCGTTTTATTAGAGAGAAAATGATAGCAATAGCCTAAATTAAGTTTAGTTTGTGCACAACAGAATTGACACCATTGTATACGTCGCGCGTCGGGGAGCTCTAACCTCAAAACACTTTATATTCGCCTAAAGCGTAGTCGACGTAGCCCTGCTTCGCCGTAATTTCTGTTCAGAGGGTTTAAAAAACCTAACATCGGGGTACCCTAAGTCCCAAATTGAAATTCTAAGTCATATTCTTTATTGCACACAAAATTAAAAAAAATATATACATACAAAATTAAAATATACTACTTAGCTTAAATACAACGTTGTTTTTTTCAGGCCGCTAGTTAAACGGTCGCTGTTTAGTAAAGAGGGTAAGCGAGTAATTGAACGGCTAATTAAACTAGTTAGCTGCGACGTAAATTCGGCGAATTTTGAATCGAAAATACAATTACTATAAAGCATTTAAGAAAATTGAAATTGTTTGCAACAAGTTCAATCAGTATCATCTAAAGACATGAATATGTTCTTGAAATTTTGAAAATATAATATGTAAAACGACTATTTTTAATTTTAAAATACGTACGTAAAAAAAGACGTATCTATGTGACGTTTAAACCGCACGTTCGGGCTAGGGCCTAAGAACAACGAAATAACTTTATATTTTTTTCAAGTCTCTATAGCCTGCAATATAATCAGCATACTCATTGGTGTGTGGCGATTGTAGGTTTAAGAAACCGGTTTCCATCAGATGGGTTTTTCGTCACACAAATATTGGCATGAACGTAAAAATTCAATTCCATATAGCCCCTTGAGGTTCTCGTCAAACACACCATCAATGAAAAAAATCTCTCAACGTTTTCCCTGATATTACACCTTTATCCGCCTCAACCAACATCTGGAGAAGCTAGCTACTGATCCCGCTAACAAATATGTATACTGAAGAATTTTCTTTCTTATCTTTTCTCTTAGGAACACGTGGCTTTAAACGAGTAGCCTTAGGGCTCTCCAGTTGATCTATTTGTTGTGTAAACTGAAGAATAATTTCTTGTTCGAATTCCACTTTTGTGATTTCCCTCAGTTCTTCTATTAGAGGAATGTATAAACCATTATTATGATAATGTTCTTTGCGGATTTCAGTGAAAAGGGATTTATTTTGTTTTAACGTTTTGTTTATTTACGTGATTTGAGTTGACTTTTGCTCTTATTTTCTTTAGCATGTGGAATATATTTTTAAAATAATATATAATTTTGTTTGAAGCAAAGTAGCACGTGTTTGTTGCATATAATACTATTACACTCGTTACGCAAGTACTGTTACTGATCAAATATCAAAGAATTCGTTTACCAAATAAACTATAATCTAATTGAGTCAATCCTTCTAAACCACCGTATTGGGTTTATCTTTCTTAAGGAGACTATTATTTGTGAAGCATCGTAAACTCTGTGTCCCCGTTTCTTCTCGAGCTCTCCTATGTCAGGTCTCCTGGAAGGGACTTCTTAATTCAATAAGCGGTACCTTTGGGCTCTTCCATCTGTGTTATTTCTTTTCCTGTATATCTGCTTTTAATGTCCATAAATTAATAAAAATAACATAACACAAATCGGATCCGGCTACATGAGGCAAACACAAATAAAAATTTGCCTTTCAATACAAAAAAAAAACTTTAAAAACGTGTGGTATACCTAATTGGACAGGTTTAATTATAACCCAAATGTGTGTTTACTTCAGCTATGTAATCAAGCCGAATAATAGAATACGCAATTATAAATTACATAACCCAGACTTCCAAAAATTACATGTAAAATTATTCTGTACAAAATTGAAATATTGCGTAAGTAAAGTATCTTGGATAATATTGAAATATTCTTTGGGCTATGTAGCTTTTAATATTCCAATTTGAAATGTCTTCTTACCATAGAGTCAAAACAGTTTGCCTGCCGTAGAAAGAACAATGCGAAAAATGAATGACGGTATGCGACATACCTACTTTGATAAGTATGTCGCATATCGTCATTCAAACAATGTATAGGCACTTGGTAACTGTCAAAGAGTCATCTGACAGATAGATAGAAACTCTGTGTACACTCTTTTAAATTAAGTTACCTTTACAAAATTCTTTTCCAAATCTTTAGCCACTGAAAAATTACGAATTTGTCATTTTTCTATACTGCCTCAGTTTTGGTTAAAGTGTACTGATTCTGTTAGCCTGCTTCATTCGCAACGGGCTGGGCAAAGGTCTCTCTCCATGACTTCCAGTTTTTTCGATCCAGGGGTAATGTGGACTGGTCGTTGGTTTTATCCAGCTCGTCCCGCCAACTTCTACGAAGTCTGCCGCGACGTCTTCTGGTTGTGTTAAAATTGTGCGCGCCATTTAATGTATACTTCAATTAGCCTGTACGCGAATCCTTATAAAAACTATATTTAATTTTCTAGAGCTGCCAATAGTTCTGAATGCACCGCGTCTTTGAATTTATTTAAAGATACATTTAAATTTAGCATTGACGATAGATTTAAACGTGTATTGTGACGCAACTGACATTTGTTATCAAGATTAAAGTGTGATATTGTAAATCATGTGACAGTGTGTTGTTTTTTTTGTTTATCACATGATGAACTACATTGTTGATAGTACAGGGTAATATATATCGATACAATCACATACATTTTTCATAACGCAGTCACATGTTGACGTTTGCAACCCTTTTATATAAGCCTTGTTTGACTGAGACTGAAAGACGAAGAAGAAGTTTCAATACTCTGCCCTAAAAGCAGTGGTGGTACTTTCATGCAAGCTTAAATGCTTCGCTTGTCCTTATAACCTACTACTCTTCATGATGTTAGGGTTTCTGAGCAGTCTGCTTACCTTGTGGGTTTGCCGTAGTTTTGGCCCCTAGGTACACGCCAGTGGCTGAAAGTATAAGTGCTTCTGTGATACAATAAACCATAAAATAAAAGTAAAAATTATTAACAATGACAGGAACCAAACTGACACTAATAACAACTTAAACGCTTAAAGTACGAGAAATTACAACAGTTTCAGAAGGTTTAATTTAATAAGCATGAGGGCGAATTTCGCAAATGGAACAGTGTTCAAAGAGCCATCGGCACAATAGCAATGACATTGACAGCTCTGTAACTCTGGGTGCATTGTGTTCAGTTTCTTTTATGAGATTTGGCCAAAGGCTGGAAGCAACATCAAACACGGTTTTAAGCTTTCATGGTTTAAAACTAAACATATATTATCAGTTACGGGCTTACTCAGTATACTTTCCATCCACCCGCATTCTCCAGTCATCCCGCGATCATGGCAACAGCGTCGACATATGGGTCACTCAAAATAATTTATAATCACGATAGATATCCCTTAAGTGACGGTATTAGTTTGGAAGCAATATGTATACTTTCTAAATTCGCTCTAAGGGTGAGTACTAAATTCTATAGAAGCCAGCTGTGTCTTTAGTAACATCAGGAACCCAACACAAGCACGGTCGATCGTTCTAACAGTAAAAACTGTGCCGATAACCTCTTGCTAACCTAGCCTCGTTACATTCAGCCCAGAGACTTGGTTATGACGTAACCGAAGGTTTCAACTGCACTGTTTCATAATTCTTTGTTTCTTCAACTAATAAATGTCTTTAAAAGTATTCTCGTAAGCAATACTGTTTGTAAAAGGTGAGTGTATTTAACTTTTTTGGGAGATTAATTTTAAAATATAATTTTATCCAAAGAATGATTTAAAAAAAATCATCCTCACCTTCGTTATTAAATGATATTTTGTAGAAAATACCATTTATTTAGAGTCAGAGCTTTATTTAGGCTATGCGGTGTCTATCACTGAGTGAATCAGATTTTATTAAATAAAATATCTCACATCCATTACCAATGAAGATCATAACCATTCCTTTTGGCTTCACCCCGTAGGAAAAAAGGACCAAACCGATTATGATACTGCATCCTCTCACAATATTGTATTACCCTTTGTTCCAAACCCTCCACTCCCCGTCACCTTTAACCTTCCTAAGATAGGGTAGCCTACTCCAGGGATTTACCCGCAACAAAAGTAAATAATAAAGAACAAATACTTGCACAACAACTCACATTTAATATCGTTTATTTAGGACCATATCGTGGCCCATTCCCATGAGAATTTGACTTTATTGGTGTAGAAATGAAACCAGGACCTTCTGTTTACCTAAATATACCTACAATTGGAGTAAGTTATGAAATGAAGCGAAGAGTCAATAAATGAATGAATTTGAAATTGAATGTCAAATCTACTCTGTATTTGAATTTGAATAAGGAATGTTTACATTGTATATCTTCATTGTTTAGAGAGATGTCTTCTCTCCGGGCGGTTGATATAAATATCCTTCGTTTGTATCATTTGTGATTTCACGTACCACATAGTCATTGAGTTTTTCGTTCCATTAAGGGCCTATACGCCCTCAAATGGCTTAGCATGATCCTCCGTTACGCCTAAAATACTGCAGCATTAATTTTGAAATAAATATATGGTAAAGTTGAGGATTAATGCTAAGTACTATGTGTGACGAAAACACGATTCCATAAACTTTTCTCGATAGAAAAAACCTTTACCTCCGAATCGAACAATAAACCGCTGGTATTCAAAAAGTACTTCAAATTAGATCATGAAACTTTGCATACTAACTGAACTAACTATAAAGCAGGTATATGTGTTTAATTTTTTTAGTCCAATCAATAGATTTTTTGTAAATCGCTAAAAACCACTCATTTCGCACTATTCGGCCGCAGTGACTGACGTAACAACCGCTTTGTAGTGCAAGCTGATTAGAACTTTATTCTAACAGTATTTGAAATACTGTTGGATTAAAGTTCTAATCAGCATGAAACATTGCATACTAACTGAACTAACTATAAAGCAGGCATATGTTTAATTTTTTTAGTCCAATCAATAGATTTTTTGTAAATCGCAAAAAACCACTCATTTCGCACTATTCAGCCGCAGTGACTGACGTAACAACCGCTTTGTAGTGCAAGCTGATTAGAACTTTATTCTAACAGTATTTCAAACAAAGTTTGAACCACCCAAATAGAGTTGCTAATTTTAGTGTTAGAACGGCCTTAAGTGGGTTAGCAAGCTGTATTTATTTATCCATGATATAATAATAATCGTCCTCATTCATCATTCTCTTGCCCTTATCCCAATTCATTTGTGGTCGTCGCAGCATGTCTTCTTCCTTCACACTTCTCTATTTTTCGTCATCTCATCGGACACTTCTTTTCTTGCCATATCATTCTTAACACAGTCCATCTATCGTTTCTTTGGTCTTCCTCTACTCATATACCCCATCCACATTCAAAATCGTCCTCATTATTGTACAATTTATTTAGAGTTAGTCCATTCATTTTAATTCATTTCCATTTTGCGGAAAAAGCGCCCACGACTACCGCACGCAATGTTAATAAACCACACGCGATTTCAATAATGACATGGTATTATTTTGATTTACGCTTTAGAGGACCATTCATTTGTGTATTAACACTTTCTTTTTTGCTATTAAGTTAGTGTTACATCTCAAGGTTTCTTTATAAACATAGATAAGTCATAGTTAGAATAGAATAAGAGTAGTAACCTATTCATCTGCGTATCCTTTTCCTAACTATGTTGGGGTTAGTTTCCAGCCTAACCGGCTGCAGCTCAATACCTGTATTTCACATGAAGCGACTGCCTATCTGATCTCCACAACCCAGTTAGTACTGCTTAAGATGATACCACTTGGTATGACTGGTTGTCAAACTTTCGGGCTACTGTCTACCCATAACGGCTGTCAAAAATTAACACAGACGGGACAAACGGCTTAACGTCCTTTCCGAGGTACGGAAGAGTCTCACAATCACCCATCCACGGATTGACGTTGGCAAGCGCTGCTTAACCTTAAATACAACCTATTCGGCTGTTATTATTTAGCCACGAGCTCCTCGATTAGACTTATAGTTTCAAGTAGAAAGCAGGAAAAGCCAGATCATTTTCTAAAACAATTGAATCATGCAATGTAAACCAAATCTTTCGCGCCATAATTTCCCGCCTTCCCTCACAACTCGCGCCATCTTTCTTGCCGGCTGGGTACGCGCCAAGGTCACGCGCCCCAATGCCAAGGTCACAACTTCTGGCCTTGTGGCATGCTCGGAATAATGAACACTTACTACTATTGCGTAGTGTTGTACCTATTTGATTCATTGACTTTGAGTTGAGGCCTATATTAAGAGTTTGTTTTTTTTTATTACGTGCCGGTATTTGAATGGGTAAAGATGGTTTTTTGTTTGGTGCTTGATTGTGTTTTGTTTTAGTTGATTGCGGTTATTCTTTTAGTTACAATTGTTAATATGTTGACGAAGCATTGCCATTTTCAACTTTAATAGGCTGTAACTAGCATGTAGCATTCATTTACAATGCCTGTAAGAAAGATCACGATCTATGACCAGTCTAAAAGTCATTGTACTTACATTATTCTTATATTGTCATATTCATGCTTCTATTATCTCGAGGAGCTTCTGGCTAAATAATAACAGCCGCTCGGGTCGATCTTTAGGTTGAGCCGTGCTTGCCTAGGTTGGTCTGTGGATGGGTGACCACTCATTACATACCGAGTTTCCTCCGTGCCTCGGAAAGCACGTTAAGCCGTTGGTCCCGGCTGTCATTTGTAGATCTTTGACAGTCGTTAGGTAGTCAGTGGCCCAAAAAGTCTGACAACCAGCCTTAGCAAGGGGTATCGTATTACCTAGTACTAACTGGGTTGTGGAGGTCAGATAGGCAATCGCTCCATGTAAAATACTGGTATTCAGCTGCATCCGGTTAGACTGGAAGCCGACCCCAACATAGTTGGGAAAAGGCTAGGCAGATGATGCTTCTATTATCTCAGCTCACAAGACTTCAATGCAGGATATACAATATTCATACTGCCATATTTTTTCCTAAAAATATAAATATTTCAGTAAGGTCCCGTAACTAATAAATATTAAAACGATATCACAATACCTGCCACAAAATCTAACAAAGCTGTTCAATCGCGCGACCATTTCAGTTCCAAAGAAATATTTATTCGCCAACAAAGACCAAATAAACGGTCCAGTAAATATTATAGGGAAAATAAACCCTCGGACACACTGATGTTTCTGCACGCATCATGTGTTTCAAAGCCCGCGGCACAATGTATTGTGTGAGCACAAAGTATTTTGCACCATGAGTCCATGACATCACAGTGTACACTCACCAGTAAACTAACAAGATGATGTGTTAACATCAGACTTATCACTCAGTTATAATAACATAACACAACGCCTCGTAATCCCGGAGGGTTAGGCAGAAGTGTACCTAACAAGTACACCTACAATTCGCCAGTTACGTTTAATTCCCATGTTACAGAGGGCGAGCCTATTGCCATCAATCGGGCACAAAGCCGTACTCCGTGGCGGCTATTGAAAAATTCCTGGTGGAAAAACCCAATCAACTTTGCCCGATTCAGGAATCGAACCATATGCTTGCAGTCGCTTTTCTCGTCTTAACTACACCTCAGCTTATCTTAACCACATTTATTGAAAACTGCTATTTTTTCAACAGGAACTTATTAATTTCCTACTGTAACTACGAATTTCGAAATTCGCCGAAATTTGGCCGAAACTCTTTGAATGTGTGCCGATTCCTACCATTTGTAGCTAGTTGAAATACTGGTTGTGAATGCTAATAACTGTACTGTGACCATGTCGCCGTATACCACGATCGCCTACGGACACACAATTGCGGAAAACGTCAGCGTGTCGTATTGTCAAGCGGTGTGAATTGAGAGGAAAATGAGGTAGGTCGCGGCTGAAGTAGGGGATGAATGTGTTCTTGGGACAAGCTGTTTTCTATAAATCTAGTTAAGTTGAGAGAAACGACTTGAGTATGAGATCCTGGGGGGTCAGGCAAAGTGTTATTGGGTTTTTCCATCAGAATTTTTTCAGTAGCAGCCAGGGAGTCTGGATTTATGCAGGATTGATGGCTATAGGATCGCCCCCAATTACATGGCACTTAAACATAACTGGCGAAATGTTGGTGTACTATTAGGGACACCTCTGTCTAAAACTTCGGGGATTGCAGGCGTGATTCATGTTAGTAGGAAAACGGAGATCAATGTTTTACAGCTACAGATCAGCTAAAGGTACGATTAAACCACAAATTGGTTTGTCGCTCTACTGAAAACGCTTCCATAGCAACATTACCGCCTGTTGCTTTTTCAGTAGTGTTACATAGACAACTAGTCGTGTCGCTATCGCTGCCGATCGAGCACTTCTGCCAGTGCGGTTTGCGGTTATGATCTTCGGAATTGCAGTTTAATAAGTCATCAATGTCAAAAATATTGAATTATTGATTGATGAATTTGTTTCCTCTTACACTTGCAAAACATACACAAACACAATAATACAAAAATCTGTCGCAACACTATTAAACATAAAAGATGCAGCGGATTTTTCTGTAAAACCGAACTATCAACATTTTTTAGTAAATTTTGACCAAAATTTTAAAAATAATATATTAAACCCATAAATTGCTAGATTAAATCATATAAAAATTAAATCATATAATTCATAAAAAAATATCTTAAATTATAAGTTATAATAAATTTATTCACAGAATATTTTTTTATATTTCTTATCAAATAACCTATAATTAATTAATTACTTAAATTAACAATAAAACCATTTTTAATAAATTTACATATAAATAATAAATTAAAAATAAGCTAAAATAAAAATCGTTTTTTACTTATAATTTATAATTATTTTAATTAAATTTATATACAATTACATTATGTATATCTTGACAAATGCAAAATATGAATTACAATATGTATATCTTGACAAATGCAAAATATTCGCTCCAAAGGACCAAAACTATGTCACGACACGACAGTTACCTTTTGTCACTCGAAGGCTGTAAATAAGTCAAAGGAGGTCCGTTACCGTGACACAAACTATGTGAGGCTGGTCCCTTCCCACTGAAACAAAAAACGAGCCAGTTAGGACCAGGAAAAGGAAGCGAATCATGTTAATACGTTAGAAGTTATGACTAACTGAATAGCAGCAAGGCCAAGGGAGAATGATAAACGTATAAAGACAAAAGGCATCAATTATAGTTGGCTTTGTGATACCATAGTTATTAGGGCAAGAACTAAGGAAGACGAAGAAAGGATTACAATGCATGTAACTGTCGTATCAGCCCGTGGAAAGTGCTGTAGTGGACAGACGGAAATTATTGGGTTACGAGGGTTGATCTCAACGTAGAAAGTGTTTTAGGGGACAGATGGAAATGACAGCGTTAGGGTAGGTGGGTTGGTTTCATCTTTTGATCAAGCGTAGGTTAATTTTCGTTGGCATGGTATAAAATATGAGCGTATAGGAGACAGAAACGCGCATTATTTTTTTAATGCATTTTATCTCTCTTTGCGAGACTGGACTCAATTCTTTTAACAAATGGTTTATTTTTGACAGCAGACAATTTTTAACAGAGTTGTTAGTGCTAGCAACCTAATAACAACCGTAATGTAACTAGCATAAATATCACTGTGATTTTGACAGCGATGCAAAGATGGAGGAAAATAGTTTAAAAGGACTAAACACAGATCTTTCATCTAACAGAGACTGTGCCTGACATCACTTTGAAGGTCAAACATTAGATAAGGGCGGGCGCACACCGACCTGTCCCGGCTACGCCTAAAAGCTAACTGTCAGTGTAATTAAGGATTATTCGACTTCACAAAGTTTCCTTCTGAAGTTTGATACGCCGTTGTGTCTACGCCTTAGAGTTTCAAAACTTTAGATAATACCCATATTCATGAAGTTTTTGGTAAAGCGTGAGAAATATAACAAGCGGTTATAATTACTTGAGCGATGTACATAATTATACCTTAATGAACCCTACCATTGCAATGGTAGGGTTCTGTAACAGAGGAAAATGCCGTGAAGACCAAAGAAATGATGGATGGACTTTTGGAAAGATGATATGGCTAGAAAGGAGGTGACTGCTGAGATGATGGGTAGAAACGAAGTATGGAAGAAGAACACCCCAAACGAATTGAGATAGGGGCAGGAAAATGAAGATATAGGGTACAATAACTCAAAAAGAAAAACCCTTACAGACAGTTTCATATCATGGAAGTTCTGCAAGTGTAGTCTAACAAGAAATAACCTTTAGAAGTCGTTTATCACAATTTAAAATGCAATTTAACTTCGCAGCAACTAATTTGAAACGTCTAAGTTTAGAAATATTATTTATACATCGCCAAGTCACGTCCGCGTTTAAATATGTACCAACAAGTTTGTAGAAAATGAAATATTGTGAATACTATGGGTATTTCTTCATGTTACCAAGGGATATCGTATTACCCTGTAACTGGGTTGTGAAGGTCAGATAGGCGAAATACTACCAAAGCCATTTTACGAAACTATGCTATAATAAAACGTCCAATTATAGAAATATAATTTAAGCCAAGTCACGTCTGTTTGAATCCGTACAAACGTTTCTAGGTAAACAGTAATCTAAACAATGTTTGTTACTAAACGTTTGTTAAGCGTGGTCTAACTGGAACTGAGTGAGTTAATAAACAGAAGTTAAACATTGTGCAACCGGATATGTGGATAATATCGTGGTCGTGGTGCTGTTATTCAATCATTCCTGTTACCTAGGGTGGAGTGTTAAACATATTAAATAAGGAATTGATGGATGACAATTAGTTTATATTTTGTAAAAATCATTTATTATGGTCATGATCCCGAAAGGAACATTATGCGAATGGGACATTGTGCTAATGGGACTTTGTGCGAATGGGACTTCGTGCGAATGGGACATTCTGCGTCAGATCCAATTCATACATGTGCCTTCGAGATCAAATGTTTTGTTGTTGTTTTTCTATGTTTCCTTCTGTGTGTAAATACTAAAATAAACTTACATTTTTTCCCACTGGTTGAATGCCACCTGCTACGTTTCTTAGCATACTCTCTTTAGCTTCATCCAACAATTGAAAATAAAGAAAACGATTTTTCCCGGATATTTGACCTAGTTTTGGGATTTTCACCCCCATAAACCCTATTAAAAAAGTTGGAACTTTGGCCCCCAATAACGCCGAACTAGGAGGTTCTTAGTCATATGGTCTAGAAAAAATAACGCATTTAAACGAGGAGAACAATTGCTTTCCGGCTTCGTTAAGAGTATTTTTACACCCATAACATACAAATTTTGCCGATTTAATAGTCCCGCTACTGGCGCGCTGGATACGGCTGCACACAGTCGTTTAGTGATTTGCTGCCATTATCGGGAAGTCCACCCGGACCTGCCACTTTATTATTATTTAATCCATTATTTTACTAACAACTATGGATGTAATCTTAGGATGAATCTGAAATAAATGATGTATTGTTATTATTAATAGTATAAGAATATATTTTTGCTTCAACGCAAAACAGTACGGTTTGATTGTCATGCCTGCCAAAACCTGAAGTACAATGCCTGATATTATATATAAATATAACTATGATATATCTATGATTACTGGATCAGTAATGATGTTCCTATATACAATAGCCGACATTAAAAACAGCTTCCTACACACGTTAATGAAATTGTAAATCTTCATTCATTAAATTTCTTTTCTAAATAATTTTACATTTTAAAAAAAATTTAAAAGCTTCTTCCTAAATGTAGATTTATAATTGCCAAAGCCTCATTAAAACATACAAAACAATTATATAACCCTTAAATAACTATAAACAAACACATGCAAGCCCGGGGCTCATTACTTTACATACCTACATTATATACCATGTAATGAGGTACTGTCGCGAGCAGAAATGCTCGTATTTTAACAACATTTTCTGCTGGAACTCATATTGCCTGCGGCCTGATTTTACATGAAATGGTATAAGAATATATTCAGAGTCGAGGTAAAGTAAGTGTTTTAGATTAGCCGGTTAGAAAAAAGGTTTTAACGTATTATGTTTTTGATAAAACAAGTTTAACAATTTCTGTGTTTTCCATTTAGGAAACCTTATTTTTTTATCGTGTGCTAGTGTCAGAGTTTTTATGCCGCCCATGGGCCTCTGACTTGGTTTTACAATTCATCGAGAAATTCTCTCGGGCACAGTTTCTTTACGATGTTTTCATTCCCCGAAGCAAGTGATAATTATACAATACCCACACGAATCGGAAAAATAAGAGATGAGTGTCTTGGGTTCGAACTTGAAACCGGCAACCGGAATGACTCGGCAGTCTGTCGGTCACAACACTCGGCTGTCATTGTTTGAAACCATAAAGAGAATGTTAGATATCCTACAATATTTGAGCCATAAGTCTTAACCCTTCTAATTCCTTCTTAAAGGAATTTTAATCAAATTTAAAAGCAACTGAGGTAAACTTCTTTTTTACTTAAGGTAATTGACCATAAGTAAAAAAGAAGTTTAAACGAAAAACTTTCCTGTAGGTTTTCCTTTAATTATTTTAACAAAAGAATGAGAATTTTGAATAAATCATGATTTAAATGCTTACATTTAAATCATGATTTATTCAAAATTCTCTTGTCTTTTTCTGCTCTCGCATTTACTAAATTCTCTAAAACCGTTTAAATAAGCGTTGGTAGCATTAAAAAAACTTACAACTATTCGAAAAATTTTAAAGTCGGGATTTCTAACGAAACTCGCCTGACATGAAATTATAAATAAACAAAATAAATAGTCACCGCTGAGGTTGACGTGGAAAATGGCCGGCCTGTTCCCAACTCAGCAACCTGATGGAAAAATGTTCTTTTCTTTTTCTCGTAAACAAAACTTTTTTATACGAGATTCAAACGCGAAAAAAATCTTTATAAAATACGAAATATACATAACAGCAGCATTTCGTCTTTTAATGAAAAGAAATAAGAACCAAGTTGATGAAAGATCAAAATTATGTTTCATCAAGAAATTTAGATTGTTTGAGCTGAGTTTCTTGGTCAAACTCAATTTTCGTAATAATACCAAAAAAATTATAATTAAGGACTAGTTCAACAAACTCTAAATACGTGTTTTTTTCGTATAAGTATTATTATATGACATCTACCAACTCGCACTGGGCCTGCGTGGTGGATCCCATTCCCCCTCATAGAGAGCCTGTGCCCCAGCAGTGGGAACATTATTCTATATTATTAAACCTTTTTAAAAGTGCTTAACATTAATCACCAATAAGGAAATGTATAAAATAATGAATAATTTGTTATTTGTAACGTTCACGAGCTGGGAATCAGCTCTTTACTCTATACCTACATACATAACGACTCGTACACATAAACAAGATACGACGTCGCATCATGCTACGACGCGGCATCGTTTCACAATGCAAAGTCGTATCACATCGTGAAACGATGCCGCGTCGTAGCACGATGCGACGTTGTATCGTGTTTATGTGTACGAGCCGTTACGGCTACGATGTAAAAAGATAGGCTACTGCCAGAAGGTAGGACGAGACCATTTTTATTCTACTCAAACTCAACTCAAACTCAAAGCATTTATTTCAATTAGACCATTACGGCACTTTTGAATGTCAAAAATACACAAAAGAAAAACTACAGTCACTGTCACAAGGCATGATAATTTAAGAAAGTACTGTAGTTGCCCATTCCCTAGCGTAGATCTATCTCTAAGGAGAAGAACGGGCAAGAAACTCCATGGACACTCTTTTAAATAAAAATATTGTTACAAAATCTTGGTTACATCATTCATGTTAAGATTATACATATATGTGAGAACGATGTAGAAAGACGTGCACATTAAGAGCGTGCAGAGTAAAAGATTATAAAGTAATTAAAACGAACGAACCGTGGCAGCTAAGAGATGACCAGTCCCAACTGACAGCGCCCGTTCACGAACATGACGCATGTACCGGCGCCATTCAACTCAACCATATTGAAGGGAACTAAATGACCCGACACACCCGCCTACAAAACACGTTTCTTTTTTAAACGAAGCGTATTATTAATAGTCCGACGTCTAAACGGTAACTGATTGTAATGGATATCTTTTTAATATGGCGGAGCTCCGTGTTCCGAAATTTGAAAAGTTTTTCTTGTTTAATACGTCAAAATAAGTATTATAAATTATGCTACCTATTTATTTTTATTATTTTCTTTTGTTCTAGAATTTTCAAAAAAAAGGTTAATATTACAGGATAGTGTTTTTAGGACGCGAACCAATTTCATTTGATAGGAACGTACCTAATAATTATCTACTTATTAGAGTTTTAAAATAAATTGCCAGTCTTTACTAAATTTTATTTATTTTTACTCAGGAGATTTAAATTTGTGCCCAACCGGGCACAAATTTAAATCTCCTGAGTAAATGGCAATATGTCCGGCCCTTATTACATGGGTTTGAAATATGTATGTCTTCGGAGATTACAAGCGTGACATAATGTTATGGAAACAATACTTTTTATGCCTTCTTATTCACAGTAGTCAATAGGCTGCTGATTCATTGCTGACGAATTCTATAAATATATATACAATTCCGTTGAATATAATTTTGGAAGTATTAACCGTCTTAAAATGGCGCCAAACTGATGAAATGCAAAAGACTAAGTAACTTAGCTGGATCAGTTAGGAACGTGATATAGTAAGTGGCTCGTGGCTCAATAATAATGTCGGCGTTTGTTCTATGTGCGAAGTTAAGCTGCACTCGCTGCGGTCACTCTGTGGATTTATTTCATATTGAAACCTCTACGTGGCTTGGAAAATGTGATAGAATATTCTTGTGTGATTCTTCACTTTTCTTGATATGGTTTTTCTTTTACTGGTGGCTTTCAAGATTAATTTAGAAAGCATGCTCCTGTGTCTGATGAGATGAAGAGTAATAGAGAAGTATGGATAGAAAACATGCTGCGCCGACCCTAAATGAATTGAGATACCTAAGGGCAGGGGAATAATGATTATGCGTTACTGTGACGATGACTATACAATAAGGTGGCTTGGTCAGACTGGATGCAGAACGAACCCTCGCGAATTAGTCAGATCCGCCGCCCAAGGCATACTTTAGTCGATCCCGATGACGCTATTACCCTCCTCCAGGAGAACAGGAAGGAAACTAGCACGCTTAAAAAGCACAGACGCAAACAGCCGTCATTCCGCCCTCGCCGAGGCCCGTCGCGACGCCCTGTTACGAACCCTCCCCGTCCCTCGCTCGTGCCAGCCCGCGTGGCTGAGCATGTAGTCCAAAATCAGTCCCTAATTAATGACACCACTCAGATCCAGCCTGTCCCCTTGCTGTCCTCTCCCAGCGACGCCCTAAGCCAAGCCGAGGCCTGTAACGCGCAGGGGGTGCCCTTAGCGTGTAGTCGAATAGTTTGTAAGTTTTATGCCCTGGCTGCAGGTCTTACACTTAAGGCACCCACAGGATTGTCCGGGTAAGCAGACGATAACCTCTCTAGGTTGAAATGCGAGATGCCATTCCGCAAAAAAAAAAAAACTGGATGCAGAAGACAAGATTGCGAATTGGACATTCTGCGCCTAAACGAGTCAGAGGTCAGGGTGATGTTAGAGTGTACGTAACGGGACACAGAAAAAAAAGAAAAATGTATCCAAATAAGTGTTATTTTCGCAAATCGGGTATTTTCTCGATTCTATCGTATAAAACACCTAAATATAAGGCTAAAAGTGTCTTGGTGTTTTTTGTCTCCGACTAACCGTTTGTCGTAAAAACGATGTCGAAGGGATTCCGTTCACTCCGACCCATAGGTTTTTTTTTTTTTTAGGGACAATCCCGCCACACTGTTCCCAAACCACTGTAACTCCTGAAAGCCAGAATCAACAGTGGCGACCACCAGAAAAGCGCCGAGACAATGAAGCTCGACGAAGTCCCAGAGAATGAATTTAACTGTCTTGGATCCCGCAACGAAATTAATCAGAAAAGTATAGTGGAGGAGTAGGAAAAAACTGTAATTTCCACTTCCCTCCATTTCAGCAGGAGACAAAACGAAACAAGGCCAATAGGCACAAAGGGACGTTTACAACTGGGATAGGCCCAGTTGCCTAGCACCACCATAGGTTAGGTTAGATTAGAACTGTGACCAAGTACGCGCGAGCCGAGCGAGCGAAGCGAGTGGCGTCGCGGCAGTGGCCGGCGAGTTCTACCTCTAAATTGGTCGCAGTCAAAAAATAGTGCCCAGTTTCGTATCCACTGACCCAGAGTGTTGTGGTACAGCTTGGGAGAGGCCTATGTTGATTGTTCTTCTTTTTAGTTTTCTTGTATTGTCCCACTTCTATACAAAGACCTTCCCCATTTCTTCCACTTCTCTCGATCGTATGATACTTCTCGCAAATTCGCGAAAGCCATCCAAGGCGTCCCGCCATCTTCTTCTCGGTCTGCCGCGACGCGACCCCGGCAGTCTTGCCATAGTCGGGACCACAGCTGTGCGTCAGACATGGCCTGGCAGTCTCGTTTTTTTCTCGCAGCTTTATAAGCTATGTCGGCAATTTGCGTTCTGCAGCGCAGTGTCCCGTCAGTTATTTTAACATTCAGTATGCGGCGCTCCATTGCTCGTTGGCAAACCTTGAATTTGGACAGTTTCGTTTGTATGTTGGTCAAATACCAATTCCGTGCACCATGTATCAGATTGATTAACGATATAAAAACAAGGTGTAAACAAGACATTTCACGAAGCCGTTCACCAAGCATACATGTCTTATTTCTTTTAGTTTGATTCTTTTTTGTTTTCATTGGCCATATTGTTGTTATTAAGCAAACTATTATGTCTGCCTAGCTGTAGAAAATAATAAAATAAATACTGTACATCAAACTAAGTAACCCTACGCAAAAATTATCGACCATCAATATCTCCGTAACTAGAAGTTTACCAGGTATGGTCGAGAAGAAAAAAATAATCGTAATGGTAGGGAGAACAAGTGCCTTTCGGCTTCTTTAAGGGTCTATTTACACCCTAAGCCAAACTTTTTTTTTCGCTGTGTGTGTGTGAAATATCTACCGTATTTTATTTTGTCTGTGTATGTCTTTTTATAAGATCAAGAGTATTGCCTGGGGACGTTTGAACGTCTTCGTCATAAATAATAATGTTGGAGACATAAGTGGATTATCCTTACATCGGACAGCTAAGTATCTCACAGAAGGTGAGGTCCCCACAGTAACTCGCGTAAAATAAGCCAAATTGATATAAATCGTTTCCATTATCGTGATGAGAATCTTGATGTATTCATGTTGTTTATGTTAAGGGCCTAGGAAGGACGTAACAAATACATTATCTTATACCCTAAAAAATCTGTGGAGCTCGTGGCTAAATAATAACAGCCGCTCGGGTCGATCTTTAGGTTAAGCCGGGCTTGCCTAGGTTGGTCTGTGGATGGGTGACCACTCATTACATACCGATTTTCCTCCGTGCCTCGGAAAGCACGTTAAGCAGTTGGTCCCGGCTGTCATTTGTAGATCTTTGACAGTCGTTACAGGTAGTCAGTGACCCAAAAAGTCTGACAACCAGTCTTACCAAGGGGTATCGTACGAGTATTACCCAGTACTTACTGGGTTGTGGAGGTCAGATAGGCAGTCGCTCTATGTAAAATACTGGTATTCAGCTGCATCCGGTTAAACTGGAAGCCGACCCCAATAAAACTTGGGAAAAAGCTAGGCAGATGATGATACATTGAGTCCCATTTCGTCAACTTTTGAGTATGCGTATGTTCAGTCCTGTTTGGTAAACTTTTTGTTCGGCTAGTACAGTTAGCACTCAGGAAAACTACTAAGAAAACCCACAATGACAATTCGGTAAAGTCTTATTTATTTCTAACTTACCGTGGATACTCAAACAAAGTACATAAAAATAAACCTTTCTGCTATGAGAAAAAACCAAATGGGACGCACCCATTTTAATTTATGCGGTATACAGAGGTGAAAACATAATACAAAATAAAGACACAGGAGTGACTGGAGCATATCGGATACCCCTGTGCATTGAATACTTCACTGAACTCATCAATCATACTCGGTCACTAAGATAGCAGCAGTTGTAGCAGCATTTTGATTGATGACAGATGACGAGTAATAAAGAAGTATGGAAGAAGGAGACATGATCAAAGAAACAATGGATGGACTGTGTGAAGGATGATTTGGCTAGAAAGGAGGTGACTGCTCTGATGACGAGTAATAGAGAAGTATGAAAGAAGGAGACATGATCAAAGAAACGATTGATGGACCGTTGTGAAAGATGATATGGCTATAAAGGAGGTGACTGCTGAGATGACGAGTAATAGAGAAGTATGAAAGAAGGAGACATGATCAAAGAAACGATTGATGGACTGTTGTGAAAGATGATATGGCTATAAAGGAGGAGACTGCTGAGATGACGAGTAATAGAGAAGTATGAAAGAAGGAGACATGATCAAAGAAACGATTGATGGACTGTTGTGAAAGATGATATGGCTATAAAGGAGGTGACTTCTGAGATGACGAGTAATAGAGAAGTATGAAAGAAGGAGACATGATCAAAGAAACAATGGATGGACTGTGTGATGGATGATATGGCTAGAAAGGAGGTGACTGCTCAGATGACGAGTAATAGAGAAGTATGGAAGAAGGAGACATGATCAAAGAAACGATTGATGGACTGTTGTGAAAGATGATATGGCTATAAAGGAGGTGACTGCTCAGATGACGAGTAATAGAGAAGTATGGAAGAAGGAGACATGATCAAAGAAACGATTGATGGACTGTTGTGAAAGATGATATGGCTATAAAGGAGGAGACTGCTGAGATGACGAGTAATAGAGAAGTATGAAAGAAGGAGACATGATCAAAGAAACAATGGATGGACTGTGTGAAGGATGATATGGCTACGAGTAGAGAGGAGGTGACTGCTCAGATGACGAGTAATAGAGAAGTATGGAAGAAAGAGACATGCTGCGCCGACCACAAATAAACTGGGATAAGGGCAGGAGAATGGATGATGATGATGTTTACCATAAGCAAAGTTAAGTGCTTGCCTGGATCCGAAGCCACGACTCATGACACAAAAGTCAGGAACGTTACTACTAAGCCACCAGCTCAGCAACTTCTGCAATGTATATCACCAACAAATTCTTGGATGTCAATCAGCTTACCAAATGTAGGTAATAATGTTGCCAATTTTGCTACACAGTCCTTAATACAAAGCGGTTTATATCAAATCCAAGTTCAAAAGCGGACTTCTATGGTTTAATATCAAACATTGCATGATCTTGTTTCTTACCGACAGATTATACTCGTCAGCGTAATTATGTAATCCGCTAAGTGATTAGCAGGGAAGGTTGGTTGGTTATGGGCCGGCCCTCTCTTAGTTACCGGATTTCGGAATATAATTTTATCAACGTGTAGATCGATGACAGGCCTTTTGATATTAACCCTTCCTTGTTTTGAATGGTTTCTATGAGGGTATTTTGTTGGGCTGCAAAATATTACATTCGTAAAATATCTGTAAATTAAAGATCTTGGTTTATGAGATCACCTCGCTATGATTTGCTAGATCTATTTTACTTTTAGACAAATTAAAAGATGATACTAAAATACTTATCTAATCTTGACAAGTCTGATTTACGTATGTTTACCAAACCAAACCGTGGCCTACCTCAACACAAATACCTAACTTTAGATAGCCACCAGCTAGCCAACATGGAAATAAGGAAAAGTAAACAAAGTGAGGCTAAGTACACAAGGTGAGGCTAAGTAAACAAGGTGAGGCTAAGTAAACAAGGTGAGGCTAAGTAAACAAGGTGAGGCTAAGTAAACAAGGTGAGGCTAAGTAAACAAGGTGAGGCTAAGTAAACAAGGTGAGGCTAAGTAAACAACGTGAGGCTAAGTAAACAAGGTGCGGCTAAGTAAACAAGGTGAGGCTAAGTAAACAAGGTGCGGCTAAGTAAACAAGGTGCGGCTAAGTAAACAAGGTGAGACTAAGTAAACAAGGTGTGGCTAAGTAAACAAGGTGAAAAGTTCTGGATCGGCGATCGCGAACCGGAAGACGTTGCGTTGGAAGGCCTCCCACTAGGTGGACCGACGACCTCGTGAAGGTTGCGGGGATCCGCTGGATGCGAGTCGCACGGGACCGATTTACGTATGTTTTCCAAACCAAACCGTGGCCTACCTCAACACAAATACCTAACTTTAGATAGCCACCAGCTAGCCAACATGGAAATAAGGCTAAGTAAACAAGGTGAGGCTAAGTAAACAAAGTGAGGCTAAGTAAACAAGGTGAGGCTAAGTAAACAAGGCGAGGCTAAGTAAACAATGTGAGGCTAAGTAAACAAGGTGTGGCTAAGTAAACAAGGTGTGGCTAAGTAAACAAGGTCAGGCTAAGTAAACAAGGTGTGGCTAAGTAAACAAGGTGAGGCTAAGTAAACAAGGTGAAAAGTTCTGGATCGGCGACCGCGAACCGGAAGACGTTGCGTTGGAAGGCCTCCCACTAGGTGGACCGACGACCTCGTGAAGGTTGCGGGGATCCGCTGGATGCGAGTCGCACGGGACCGATTTACGTATGTTTTCCAAACCAAACCGTGGCCTACCTCAACACAAATACCTAACTTTAGATAGCCACCAGCTAGCCAACATGGAAATAAGGCTAAGTAAACAAGGTGAGGCTAAGTAAACAAAGTGAGGCTAAGTAAACAAGGTGAGGCTAAGTAAACAAGGCGAGGCTAAGTAAACAATGTGAGGCTAAGTAAACAAGGTGAGGCTAAGTAAACAAGGTGTGGCTAAGTAAACAAGGTCAGGCTAAGTAAACAAGGTGTGGCTAAGTAAACAAGGTGAGGCTAAGTAAACAAGGTGAAAAGTTCTGGATCGGCGACCGCGAACCGGAAGACGTTGCGTTGGAAGGCCTCCCACTAGGTGGACCGACGACCTCGTGAAGGTTGCGGGGATCCGCTGGATGTGAGTCGCACGGGACCGGTCAATGTGGAAACACTTGCGGAGGCCTATGTCCAGCAGTTGTGTCTTTCAGCTGAAATGATAATGATGATGATAAAAAAAACTTGACATTCACCCTTTTTCCCCTGGCCCCTTCAAATACTCGTTAAGGTTACTTTAAATACCTTCATGACCCGTTTAAAATTCAAGGCATCCATCAGCACAATGTTTCAAGTACGTTACATTGAGTTTTACCGTAAAACGTGATTTTTCACCCCAAAAAAAACGTCATTTCCCAGTAATCATTATTACGTAGAAGGTACTTAGTTTGATGTACAGAACGCTTGGTTGACGGCTTCGTGAAGGGTTCGTTTACAAACCGTATAATCGAGCTATCTGCAAAAAAAAAAACCTAAACGCTACAGAATGGATTGTTGTTGTATTTTCGATTCGGCTACCGTTACTTTTACGTCGCGCATAACTTATGCTATGCTAGTTTGCCAATATCATGTTTGAGGCAAAGCCAAAGTGCACATAACAGACTAGGATCACAACGCGTTTTCGTCCCAAAAGACCAGGTACCAGAGTACATTGCGAAACGAAATACGATACAAGGCTCTGCCAATGTGATCTAATGAGGGATTTTCTTTTTAGTTCTTCCCTAGTCGCTGGATAGATGGCGCTGAACTTAGTACGTTAATGCAAGGAACGGAACCTAAAAAACCGGATTTTAACAAAGCGCGAGAAAACTAGGTTATTTCGGAAAGCAAACGAAAGTATCAGTCAACGAGCGTATGTGACGTGACGTAATGTTTTTTTTCCCAAGCGTTTTGGCACCAACTATCGTAGTCAGTTCAACGCCATCTATAGAGTTCTTGGAAACTAAGTTTTTTTAATACCTCAAAAAGAAAACCTCTCTTTGTAAATGGTTTGCCTCGTGCCTCATGAAATCATAGAAATGTTTAGAAGATTTTTGAACTGTAAAAGGGCCGCTTTTCTTTTGTTGTACTAATTCACTTTTCAACTCGAAAATACTGTTCCAATGAATTCAGGTCAGCCTCCCCTAAATACCATCAGGTATTTAACACATTCCTAACACTGTTTTAAGCTTTCACGGTTCATAAATATACTTAAAATGTCACTTACGGGATCTCTTCCGTGATTATTGATTATTTTTGAGCTCCCGATATTTCGACGCTGTTGCAAGCGCCATGATCGCGGGTTGACCGGGAGCTCAAAAATAATCAATAATCAGGGAAGATATCCCGTAAGTGACATTTTAAGTAAATCCATACCTAGATTTTCATATTTTGGTCTGGCTAACTTTTGCCTCAAATTTATTTTATGTTCAAAACTAGCTTATGCTCGCGGTTTCGCCCGCGAGGAGGTCGGTAGTTGTCCCACAGGATCATACTACCGGGATAAAAAGTATTCTATTTGTTAATCTAGGTTATAAACTACCTGTGTGTCAAATTTCATTCAAGTACGGTCAGTGGTTTTTGCGTGAAACAGTAACAAACATCCATGCATCCATACATAGTAACAAACTATAGCAGCCCCGCATAAAATCTGTATCAATCAATAGCTGCCATCAATACAAACTAGCATTGTTTGAAACAAAATCTTCGAAAGCGTCGTTTCTAAAATAAAACTAAGCATGTGCTAAATTTTCTGTTTAATTTTAGACATAAAATACACACTTTAAAAAAGTCTAAGCAACATGTTTGGTTTTGATTTTTGAACGAGCTTTACTATTGCAATATATTTATATTTGTTTTTATAAATAATAAATAAGCAGTTTTTCATGTATTAATGACTAAAGCAACAAAATGCTTAATTTAATTGTTAATTTAATCACAATAGTTAACAATTGTGTACCTAACATACGTAGTATAAAATAAAGTTAAAACGAAATAAATTTTAACACGTTTTACAAAATTAAATACCGACTTTTTTTTGTAATTCAATACAAAGTGTGACCGTGTCTGTTGTTTAGAACTTGTCGGCAACGATTTTTCATTGAATTTATAAGATTGTTTATTTGATCCTGCGGCAATAGCTCCCAGTGGAATTTTAACAAGTCTTTCAGTTGTTGGGTTGTCGACACTCCGTCCAGGTTCTCTAGAACACGTCTCTGGAGCATGTCCCATGCGTGCTCGATGGAATTGAGGTCTGGCGATTTTGCAGGCCACGGCAATACCCGAATGTTTTCCATTGCCAAGTACTCTCTGGTCCTCCGAGCTGTGTGCGAACGCGCATTGTCATGCATCAGCGTGAAATCTGAGCCAAGACTTCGTGCAAATGGGTGAACATAAGGCCCAAGGACATCTTCAACATAACTTTCAGCGTTCATATTGCCATCTACAAAAACGAGCTCAGTTTGTCTGATCTTCATAATACCCGCCCATACCATCACTGTGGAGCCACTGTAAGGGTTCACTTCCTGGACGCATCTCAGACGTTCAGCATTTCCGGGACGACGATACACTCTTACCCTTCTCGTGTAGCATTCCTACAGCTCTCTGCATTTCATCAGCAGTCAAATGGTGTCGCTCCATGACATAAAAAATGGCTGGCCACTCATTTTTTTTCAAAATTGTATATTTCAAAATGATAAATTGAGAAAAATACCAAATTTAACAAGCAACGAAAACACATGAAATCACAATCGAAAAGTATTTTTTTTAAATGAGCCAGTATGTGTTTCCGCAAACAAAAAGATTGTATACCAATCTACTTTGTTAAGAAAAAATAAAGTATCAATTAATAAAACATACAGTTTCTGTAAAATTATGCATGTTGCTTAGATTGTTTTTTGTATTTTGACCAAATCTGAGCCAATTTAATTTAGATTACCATCGATAAGCAGATCTCGGTTGTACATTACCGTGGGATAATTTTCGCCCTCCAAGCATGCAAAGCCGCAGGAAAAAGTTATTTCATACGTTTGACCTCATTTTTTCATTTGCACCGTTCTCGGTAATGTGTATAAAATGGTCACTTAGCAATCTCTTATTGCCATTTACCTGATAAAAACTTTTAACACTGTCAGCAAAATCTTTTGAAAATTCAGCATGACACTATTTGAAAGCTTTCAGGCCTTATCAGGCCGCTTTCAGATGGGTAGCTTTTGACATACTTAGGAACCCGAGACCCTGAATTTCTCAGATATTTTCAATGTTTTGGTGGACAAGAAGTTTTCCTAAATTATTGCGGGTTCGGGATTGTTTGTAAAAGTAAATAACAATGTTATTATGCATGCAATATTTAAATGCAGCAGTATCAATTTTTGAAGTCATAAAAACGGGCATTGTTACTAATGGTAAACTACTGTTCACTGCAGAATTTCCTGTTTATTTTGTCCTGTTTTTGTACAGTGTGCAGTCAGGAAATGTAAAATTTAAATATCTGGGCAATGTAATGTTTGAAGTGTGTCCCACAATGCGTGAATGGAACTTACAACCCGGTTACATTATCTCTGGACCTGGTGTCGATGGCTTTTAAAACAATAAAAGTCCAAACGTAACAATGAAATGTTCAAAAACAAGCACTTTTGTGGCTGATATGTGATATTTTCGTGCTATCACAGCTTTTTTTTTAACATTTATTGGAATTTTATTGTTATAAAAGTCACCGACGTTAGGTCCAGAGATAATGTAACTGGGTAGTACTAGTAAATTGCTCATTCCTCAACTAAAATATATAAAATAAATAAATAATATATTTAACTTTAAAAATAACCCGTAACTTTGCCCGTTTTTCACTCGAACTGTTAAGCTCCGTGCTTATTAGTTCAAGTTGCAATAAATGCCGTAAGTTCATATTTCTCGCATGAATAGCTGTGAGCAACTAGTGCCTGTAACTTTGCCTGGCCCGTGTTAAGTTGGCCCAATAGAAATTGTTCAAAGGGCATATTTTATGCGCTGAGCAGTTGAGGAGTTATGTTCTGAGTTTTTATATGTTTCCGATTGATGATAGGTATTTGGGTCAGATACTGATGTGTGCATCCGTATCTAGAACAGTCTAGGAAATTGATAGTTAAATTAATTGTTTTTTTTTTTTATATTTACATCACCAGTGTTATTCTTTACATGTGTATGAAATGGTTACCTATACTCGTAAATTGACGTAAGGTGTCAATTAACTTAGAACTGCGGGACTGTTCGAAAGAGATACCGCGGCCCCGGATCACAAAGGGCGAAGAAGGAACATGTATGGGTTTTAGTCAGTAAAAGTCTGACACTCCGTTCCGCTCCGCCCAGAGCGGGAGGGGTCATTTGATGGTTTCCCATTCGAAAAGTGTCAATTAGCTGAACAAAAAATGTCCCTGACTATACCAAGATCTACGGGAAATGTTATTAGAACTCAATTAAGGGATAGCAATAGCATTGGTTTAGATAGGTAGGAACATATTCTTGATAAAATGTGATTAAAAACCAGCCAAGAGCGTGTCGGGCCACGCTCAGTGTAGGGTTCCGTAGTTTCCCGTCCGTCACAATAAGTGTTCCCACTTATGAGTTTAAAGGTGGGTATCCATTATGTTCGCGCTCCAGCAGCGCTGGATAAATTTAAATGTAATAAGTACCTACAGCGCCATCTCTCGGGGAATTGGGTTACTAATTAATACAAAGACGTGCCAGAAGTTTTCGGTGGTAATTTTGGATTGCGAGAACCGATTTTAATAATTCTTTTTTGTTTGAAAAAAGATACGTTTAGGATAATAAAACATGTAAACGAAGTTAAAAAAATGCTTGCATATACGAATATACTACAAACTTAGTCCAGAAATTTATTTTGTACAACTTTTTGTCTTTTTTGTACAAAAACTGTTGTTTCCATCAAGTTCAAAATGATTTTCCTAGAAAGTCCTTATAAAGTTCTACTTTTCAGATATTTTTCATATTTTCTAAACTTATGGTTCAAAAGTTAGAGGGGGGGGACACATTGTTTTTTACTTTTGGAGCGATTATTTCCGAAATTATTGACATTATCAAAAAATGATTTTAGGAAACCCCTATTCATTTTTAAATACCTTTCCAACAATATATCACACGTTAGGGTTGAAATTAAAAAAAAAAACAATTCCCACTTTACATATAGGGGGGTTTTTATTTTACCACTTTGTCGGCGTGATTGATATACATATTGGTACCAAATTTCAGCTTTCTAGTGCTAACGGTCACAGAGATTAAGCGAGGACGGACAGACGGACGGACAGACATGGCGAAACTATAAGGGTTTCTAGTTGACTACGGAACCCTAAAAAGATACAAATTTATGGTAGGTAGATCAGCCGTGTGGTATCCGGCAGAGTAGAATAGAACCAACCCATTACACTTACGGGTGTCGTATAGGGCGACTAATGTCTGAGGCAGAACACCTTGCGCCTCCGTAGACCAGAGAATGGGCAGCAGCGTTTTCTGTTAGTCTTTCATCACTGCGATCTCCAATCCGCCTGCCAAGCGTGGAGATTACGGCAAATTCCTCCCATCATGGGAGAGGCTTATGTCCAGCAGTGGGCGTTATGGGCTGTTGTTGTTGTTGTTGGTAGGTAGATAAATCAAATAAAACTAAAACACACCCTGTAACAATAATAAACATTGTCTAAGCCGAAATCACAGCTATCACTCATGCATATTCCAAGACGCCTAAAGATTTATGGCATAAATTTAACCCTCCACCGGTCCAGTTTAGCATAAAAGGATTAAGAATAAAATAACAAGTAAAATAAAGTAACCCGCTTGACGGAGCCCAACCGCGCAGAAAAGCTATTACAATGGGTAACTGAGCGTAGTAGGTAACAGGTTGAAGCGAGCGTGGCGAGTTTGGCTGAGGTAATACTTGGAGCGGGAAGCGGGGACAATCTGTCTGTTTAAGTTCCCACACACACAGCATTTAATCATCAATATCATAGTTTTTACTAGTAGGTGCTTTAGTATTTTATCTAAATATGTTTAGGTGTACCTTAATTTTATTTATTAACAGACTTAATGCCTTGGGCATTTTCTACCAGTCTACCTTATGGTGATGCAGAGACAATACACAGTAAGTGCAATTTCAATATTTATTCTTATATGTTATTTTTTTATATTTATTTATTTAAAACTTAGCTTTAGTTAAGTATAAAAAAATTATACTTAACTAAAACATATAAGAATAAATACATATATACATACATATAACAAAATATATAAAGTTAAGAGAGATAAACAAGAAAAACTATAAGTAACAACTTAGTTTTGAGACGAATCTGCCAACTTCTTGTGAATATGCTCTCGAGCTTTCACTTTGAAAGTGAAACGACTAGTCAACGTCCTGAAACTCTTTGATTAGACGTCTCTTTGATTGTCGTTTCGTCTTTCTTTTTTCTTTCTTTGATTCTCTTCTTTTCTCTCTACGATTTTACTTGAAGAAGCTAGCCTGGATGGTGAAGGCAAACAAATAAACTCCCTTTTTCAACATTAATTTTAACTCTTACATAAAAGTAATCACAGCGCCAGCGTATCTTGGATTCTTGAAACCAATAAAATAACAATACACGAATAGCCGAGTGACATAGGTTTCGTGGAAGCGCTGTAAGTTTTCTTGATTAATTAAACGGGAATCTTTCATTTCGTATAGAAAGTATTACATGTTACACCATTTTGCAGAAACCGTATTTCGTAGTATTAACTACTTCAGAGAGGAAGTTGTGTTTACAAGCTAATAGTAAAAAAACTTTTTTTTTTAACAAGCGCTTAAATATAGGTGCGTTGTCATTTTTTTCGTATTCTTCTCAGCAAACACTTTAAATTGATAACCTCATCAAAAAATAATTAGTCCGCCATCTTCGCCATATTGAATTAAGAATGACGTCACTAAGCTAACCATGCATTGTCATCCAAACTAAAAGTGTAAACAAAATTTCAGCTCAATCAGTTGGGATATATATTTTAAAATTCAGTTGCAAGATTTGACCTAAACAAACAAACATTGCAAGTTAAATAAAAGCTTGTACTACTATACCTAGAGAAAAAGATATTTGAGGAATTCTTAACTTCAGATATTTATGTAAATATCGCGGTAACGACTTTTCTGCATACCCAATGAGAAAAAGGCGTTGGTGTGCGTTTTCCCCTTTCCAAATAGGACTTCATACAATAGTTTTCTACACAAAGCCATTAAAATAAATAGAACGAGCTAAAATAACATTTCTAGAATTTCTTAAACCTCGCTTTTCCTACCGTTTAACATAAAACATATGACAGTTTGATATTATTCCACCCAACTCGACGCAACGGAGTGAAATATGGAACTTACGTCTCAAAAATTTGTTATTCCAGTCATGAAGTTGGAAGAACTATTTAATGGTGATTAACTATGGTGTTTAAAAGATTGATGATGGCCACAGTTTCAAGTAAAAGTTTGAAACTGAATAGAGAACCTTTATTCCTTGATGGCGATATCAAAGAAAAGGTGATCTAAGCAAACACCTTGTAATGTTCCATTGCTGGGACGCGGGCCTCCTCTCCATGAGAGGGAGTGGGCTAAAATCGACTACGTCAGCCCAGTGCGGCTTAGTGGATGCTAGATACCGGTTTTTTCCGGATTTTCCTAATCCGTTTTGAGAGCTGTAGTGATGAAATAAGTAAGCCTAAGGCCTGAATTCCTAGGGCACGCCACAATAGTGGCGGTAAGTCCCCTCTTTGAGGAGTGGCTTGAGAGACGCCACGGCGTCCTTACCTTCCGCCTGACGCAGGTCCTCACCGGACACGGTTGTTTCGGGAGGTCCCTGCACCGAATCGGGCGGGAAGAAAAGCCTGGGTGTCTCCACTGCGAGGATCGACCGGAGGACACGGTGGAGCAGACGGTGGAGGTGTGCCCCGCGTGGGCGGAGCACCGCCGTGTCCTCGAAGCGGCGATCGGCGGCGGCGACCTCTCGCGTCCGGCCCTGGTTCAAACCATGGTCCGGAGCGAGACGGAATGGGACGCCGTCACCTCTTTCTGCAAAGCAGTAATGCTAGAGAAGGAGGTGGCGGAACGTGAGAGGGAGAGAACCTCACGTCCCGGCCGCCGCGGGAGACGCCCCGGGCGTCGGGGGCCACCAAGTGGCCCCCGGCTACCGTAGGCACGGGCCTGTGGACGGTGGGCTATAAGCTAGCTCGCCGTCCGTCCGTCTCATGACGACAGGCCATGTCGACGGCGCGTTCGTGTTCCACGCGCGCCTCAAAGAGAGTCAGCAAAAGGAAGGGGTCCGCAAGGGCCCATGTCTGTCGGAGCTGCGGGAGTGTTCGAAAGAGATACCGTGGCCCCGGAATACAAAGAGCGATGAAGGAACATGGATGGGTTTTAGTCAGTAAAAGTCCCATGCAGAGCGCCCAGAGCGGGAGGAGTCATTTGGTGACTTCCCATCAAGAACAAAAAAAAGGCCTGAATTCCTGCTACGCTGATGTAGGTCGCGTACGTCAGCGAGAAATACAGTAGCAACATACGCGTCGCTGACGTCAGCGTCGCAGTATGGCGCTATATAGAACACAATGTATACTCGTACGCGCGACCGACGTACGTGATCGACATCAGCGTAGCTGGAATTCAGGCCTATGTTATGTTTCTGCTTAAGTTTGAACCTACGACTGACGACAATCTAATCACCCTAGTCTATCTACCACCGCTCAACAAAAGAACATTATATAAAAAAGTCGTAAATATTTATCCCTCAGGAAGTATCTCATAAACACGTCAAAATCTGTAAGTGGCACTCACATTTATTGATGTCATCCCGTCACAAATCGAGGTTGTGAGTGTTGTGACGTCACGATCTATGAGACAGAACCTTGTTTATACTGCGACCTTAATTCTAACATACAAGGACCAAATTGTGAGTTATGGCCGACCCAAATGCAGTTTCCTATGCCCCAATTCGTTAGCGTCACATAGTCGTGTCAGGTAACAGTGATAGATGATCTCAACTTCTGGTGTCAGGTGAACTAAAATTAATGTCGTAACCGAAAAGTTCATTTAGTATTCTGTGGAGCAAATGGTGATATGGCCAGGTTAGTGAACGACTTGAGTGACTGGGATTTTGGGTCTTTTACTAAAGAGCCTTTCAAACATTGTTTGGCTATACAGTTCATTTGTTTTTGCAGTGTTTGGCTCTGGGAACTCTTTCAAATTAATTAAAGAATTTTTAATAAAATAAGTAAATAAATGAATGATTATACAACGCTCAGAGTCCTTAAGCAGGTTCTTCAAGTTTTTAGTTTTATACAACACAAAATGGAAGGAAAATGTAGTGAGGAAAATTTTGAGTATAAATTTGAGTGTGTTGTGTGTGTGGGCTTTATGACTAGAAAAAGAACAAAGAAACGATAGATGGACTGTTTACATGATGTCTCTAGAAAGGAGGTTACTGCCGGTGTACCTAATAGCATACCCACATTTCGCCAGTTATGTTTAAGTTCCATGTAAAAGGGGGCGAGCCTATTGCCATCAACCGGCGGTATATAAAGGGTGTACAAAACCTCTTAACGAAGCCGAAAGGCACTTGTTCTCCCCGTCATTGCGATCATTTTTTTTGTTCTACACCATACCTGGGAACCTTCTAGTTACGGAGATATTGGGGGTCTCAAAGTTCCAACTTCTTGACAAGTTTTTCTTTTTTAATACAAGTTTTTAATTAGGATTTTAACTTTTAGCACCTCCACGATCCCCGTATTTTTCAATCCATACATCAGCACAATGTTTTGAGTGCGTTACATTGAGTTTTAGCACAAAACATGATTTTTCACCCCAAAAAAAAAAGTCGTTTCCCAGCAATAACTTTTGCGTAAAGTTACTTAGTTTGATGTACAGAATGCTTGGTTGACGGCTTCGTGATGAGGTGGTTTACAGATACTGTTATTAAATGATGAGTGACAGTGTGATTGGAAGCCCTCGCCGCCGCAAAGAAATTGTATCTGTGTTACATTACATGCGAACAAAAGTTGTATTTTATTTTATACGAGTAATAATTTCCACCTCACTTTTGTTTCCAACTCATACATGACATCAAAATTACTTCTTTTTTTGGTGCGTCAATTACTCCACGCATGAATTTACCGAACTGGTAAGCAAACACATGATGTACCATTTAAAAAGGCGACATTTTTCCACTGCCAGACACAAATCCAAGACTGCAACTGAGAATTTTCATAATTAAATAACCTAAAGACACTTTCACGACCTCAGTCGATGCAATTTGCGGCGGCGAATTGCGTCAAGTGACACTCGCGTTTGTCACTTGTTTCCATTGCGTCGCGGTGACCTGTAATCGGTGAACGAAAAATACACACCGCCTGTAATGCAATTTCTTTTGTTTGTTTTTTCTGAAGTTGCAACACTTTGTCGCTTGGGGTGTAGCTAGTGGCAAAGCGGTCATACTCTTCGACGCTATGATCTGACGCCTCTCTGGCGACCGTTACCAAGTCAGCCGTTGCTTCATGTATCACGAAACCTTGCAGTTTTCGTCTCCTTGAATCACCCGCGGTCTGGCGACGTACCAACCCCAGTTTCCGCACAAATTGCCGCCGCATGATTTACTACGACCTACTTGTAGTTTCGACAGCCCTCACCATCCAAGTTGTGATAAGTAGTTTTCGTCAAAGTTTTATACTCTTGAGATGGTTTTAAGGTAACATATGAGAGGAGGTTCTTTAAAGTTAGGGTTGTGATATATTATACGGTTCGGGCCGTTGAGAAAACAACACTAAGGCCCGGACTTTACGACGTCTATACGTCTATTCTCTCGGAGAATAGACGTGCGGTAACCGATCAATGACATAGGGACCTCGTGCACTACGTGACCACAACCACGACGTGTCACATTAACGGTTGCTATCTTGAACAAAAGTGGTTCGACGCCTGATTGTGCTACCAACATTTCTTCCTGTTTCGACAAGGACCTTTCTGTGTCCAAAAGTCGTGGCTGTGTACTGCGTGCCCTTAATTGTTTGGTCTACATAAAATCTTTGATTCTTACTTGCAGTTCTCTTACAGTTTCGGTTTTGTTAGGAAACCATTTTAAGGGACCGTAGCCAAATGCCGAAAATGGGATCCTTATAACTTCGTCATGTCCCCCGTCTTCATTCTTTCCGGATGCCACACAGCCATTTTACTCGGAGACGTATTTTTTATTTAATTATTCTCTTCAGTTGAAAAATTCCAGTGACTTTTGTGAATTGTATCCTTGTTTCTAATTTAAGACTTTTCATCTTCTGTCTGTGATAAACATGTAGAATTGTAGACTAAACATTATTATAAAATTACAATCGCAAGGGCAAAGCGTTAGTGTAAACATACACATCATTTTATTCGGAACGCAGCACGTGTCACGTGACGTCACGAATGTCACGTGACGTCATGAGACGTCGTCAACTGTTCTTTTATTGTTATTTTTTTGGTTGTTTTAACTACACTAATCTATATACATATAATCAGTTAGCTAATTTAACAACGATTTTAACGACTTATGGTTGTAGAAAGCTACATAACCTGTCTTTTGAGATATAAACGTTCGCTTGGGAACACTCCGAACTACCTCGGGCGACCCCGAAACTAAACAGATGTGCGCAAAAGCCGGAAAATGGCCGCGACAGATATGTTAAATATGTTCGGCCCATTGGCGTTTTTCAAAATCAAAATCATTTATTTCAAGTAAGCCAGTTACAGGCACTTTTGAATTGTCGAAACAAAGATGAAAATTAAATGTAGCTACAGTCCCAGTCACAAGACATAAAAACTGTGAAAGTACTGTAGTTGCCAATTCCCTAGCGTAGATCTCTATGGAGAAGAACGGGCAAGAAACTCCATGGACACTCTTTTAAAATTAGAATATTGTTACAAAATCTTGGTTACATCATTCATGTTGAGATGGTATATTATGTGAGAACAATGTAGCAAGATGTGCACGTTAAAAGTGTCCACAGCAAAAACACACAAACAAAAAAAATACAATTCAAAATAATTCATTCAAATAAGCCATGGCAACTAAGAGATGACCAGTCACAAACTGACAGCGCCCGTTCACGGACATGACGCATGGATCAGCACCATTCAACTCAACCATTTTGAAGGGAACTAAATGATCCGACACATGCGCCACCATCAGCGAGACATTTGAGTGAGCATGACATACTCTAAACCGCCAGGGCACATTCAAGTCAAGAAAAGACGTAGGTTTCCAGTGAATGATAGCTTTCTAGTACATAGTACTCACACAATATGGGCTATGCATTTATATAATACTAAAGAGATTGAATCTATACAATGCAAAGATAGTTGTACAATCTTCAGGAGCTCCAACAATACATTTTAATGCTATCAATTTATGCGCCCCTGTCCTTGTGGAGCAGGACCAGCATTGAGCCAAGCATTTTTATCAGCGATATAATCGCTCAACTTGTAATATGCTTGCTTACTTAGTGTGCGTTTAATGCATGTTTTAAATTTCGTCTCATTCAGTTCAAGAATACTTTGTGAAATTTTATTATAGCATCTCAAACAGTACCCCATGAAAGATGACTCTACTTTAGCGAGTCGGAAACCTGGCTGAACTAGTTGGTCCCTATTTCTAGTACTGTAATTATGTCTGTCCCCCCTTTATGAAAAAGGTGCAGATTTTTTCTGACGTACATTATGTTTTCGTAGATGTATTGACAATGTACCGTCATGATGCCAATATCCTTAAACAGTTCCCTTAGAGAATCGCGCTTACGAAGATTATATATGGCTCTGATGGCTCTTTTCTGCAGAATAAATATAGACTCAATATCTGCAGCCCGTCCCCACAGTAAAATGCCATAAGACATTATACTATGAAAGTAACTAAAATAAACCAGTCTAGCGGTATCTACATCAGTATACTGACGGATTTTTCTAATGGCATAGGCTGCTGAACTTAGCCGCCCCGCAAGAGATGTCAAATGAGAACCCCATTGTAGCCTTGAATCAAGCGTAATCCCCAGGAAAACCGTTTTATCTACGAATTCAAGTTTCTCTTTATTCAATATTATATCACAATCACTAATTTTAACATTCGGTAAAGCAAATCTTATGAATTTGGTTTTTTTTTTCATTTAATACCAAATTGTTTGCTGTGAACCAATTTTGGACCTGAAGTAGGGCATTATTCACGTCATCTAGATTTTGGGCCCGCCTATTTATCTTAAAAATTAGGGAAGTGTCATCAGCAAATAACACCATATTTTGAGGTTGGTTTTTCAGTAAATAGGGTAGATCATTTATATATACTAGAAAGAGAAAAGGACCCAATATTGAGCCTTGTGGAACCCCCATTTTTACTTTTAAACCCTGTGAATTAACACCATTTATTTGAACATGTTGTTGTATATCATTCAAATAAGATTTTACCAAACTAAGTGCAAGTTTACCTAGTCCGGAATGCTCAAGTTTCAAAAGTAATGTGTCGTGATTTACGCAATCAAACGCTTTGGAGTTTCAAGTCTTATTAGAAACATATGTTACAGTGTAAGTACTCATGTTTAAGGCTATATACGTTTTTTAAATTGACACTATCATTTACACTAAAAACGAGATATTTGCGGGCGACCGCGCGGAAGAGCGATGTCATGTGAGACTCGCCTTATTCTTTGCCACGTTAATTATTTCGTGTTTGAACAAAGCAGATTTTCCCTACTCAGTATTTCTTTTTATTTTTTTTATTCATAAAAATTAAATCTATTGCAGATTATTTTCTTAATCTTTTTACACTATAAGGCCGCGTTCCCACTATGTCGTGACGATTAATTTATCGTTGGTTTTTAGTTGGCAAAAGTCGTGGACGACAGTAATCGCGTCGTCTTATATGTGAACACCTCTATTTAAATACACAAGCCACGACACTTGGACACACCAACACCACCACACACCACTACACCATTTTTATTTGTGTTTGTCCCGTGCGGGCTAATAAATGCTTTTTATTTCTTTCTTTCTTAAAACTACACGATTATCTGTCGTCACGACATAGTGGGAACGCGGCCTAACATATAGTATATGCGAGAACGCTTTCAATTGCTTCCCACTTCTGATGAAGTTTCATCCAGCTGGCTCTGACAGAATCCAATTAGAACCAAGTTCTCAACAACAGCTAGAAATTTAATACGGGTGAATTTCTGTTATGATTTTGTAATGCTTTAGTTTGTGTTGAAATTGCACTTCATTTATGCAACTTAAACATCATACCTGTATTTTCCTGGGTTTGGTTTAGAGGTATAGGTATAGTGCTCTAATATTTCGCCAATTATGTGTAAGCTTCATGTAATAGGGTATGGGGCAACCCTATTGCTTTCAACCGCGCACATTACATATATCTACTCCACACACTACACTACTCTATACAACACCACACCACGCTATACCACACCACACCACACCGCACCACACCGCACCACACCGCACATCACATCACATCAGATCACATCAAACCACACTACACCTTACACACGCGCCACACCTAACTAAAGCACACCACGCTTCTTACCACATGACACATCCTCAAGATGTTAAATTAAAAAACCAGCCAAGTGCGAGTTTAACTCGCGTGGAGAGGGTTCCGTACAATGCCAGTCTTATATTGAGTTTACCACTTTATTTTCTATTAATAGAATGCCTTTAGGTTTTCCTGTAATTTACCAGCAGTTATGTATTTCTATATTTTGTATTTTTTTTCTAAATTTTAATCTATGTAGTTCCGGAGATCAGGGGAATGGTAAATTTTCACCTCATCAACCAAGCATTCTGTACATCAAACTAAGTACCTTTACTCAAAAAACATTGCTGGGAAACGAAAAGAAGATCATGTTTTGTGGTAGAACTCAATGTAACGCACTCAAAACATTGTGCTGATGGTTGGATTGAACAGTACGGTCGTGGAGGTGTTTAAAGTCTTACACTAAAAATGTATGTAAAAAAAAAAACTTGTCAAAAAGTTGGAACTTTGACCCCCAATATCTCCGTAACGAGAAGGTTCCCAGGTATGGTGTAGAACAAAAAAATGATCGCCATGACGGGAAAAACAAGTGCCTATCGGCTTCGTTAAGAGGTGTTTTACACCCTTTATATTTCAGATCCTCATAACGAGCCCTTTCATTTGATATGTGACACAGTAAGGTTTGCAAAACTTTTTTTTTCCTAATTTGTCCCCCAAAAATCACCCTTATTTTTTAAATAAAATATTTATTTACTTTGCACATCTGTGTTTGGGTCATAGGATTACACCATCCTACCAAATTTCACCTGATTTGGTCCAGTAGATTCGGAGAAAATTGGCTGTGACAGACGGACGGACAGACAGAATCCGAATCAGATCCTTGTTTTAATTTTTTGTACGGAACCCTAAAAAAAAATTTACTGTAATATATGTTACTTATATCTAAGATTTGGAGGACCGGGTCTGCCTGTGTTAGGATTGTTTGCCTAAAATAGGCCCCAAACACAATTCATTGTTTATGAAGCATTTTGTTAAAATAAAATATTTTTCATTTTCCATACCCGGTTGGTACTGAAAAAAACTTCTTGATTTAAAATCCTGACAACATTACATCACGCATGTTTTTCGAAAAGGACAGAACAGGGTTTTTTTTTTATTATTTTTTTATTGGTTTACCAACAATTGTTTACACTAGCTAAGGGCATAAAAACAAGCAAAAACATATTAACAATAGTGTACAATCACTTACAGGTAAACTCAGCATGCAAAACGAAAGTTGTACGTACAATATAGAAAGAGAAGAAGAAAACTACTGTTTGGTTGTGCTAGGCCCACATGTAAAATCTTAAGCTTAATTGTATTTAATGGCAAATTTTCTAATAACCAAAAACGAAAACCATTTACCACCTAAAGTATCAAATTTTTCATACAAATTGCTTGATTAAAATCGTGAACTTGATCGTCTCACAGTCGTACCCGCAAACCGTGTTTTTTTAACAAATTGGCGCCCAACTGGGCCTCATAATGGCGCTTTAATGTTCTATTTATTTTGTCATATCAACCATAATATTGTTATTTGATAAATGATAAATGAACGACTTTCATAAAAGTCCGTGAGATTCACCTTTATTTATTGGTCCTTAGAGCCGCCATACTAGGGCAAAGGCCTTTCTTCCTTTTTCCCACTTATCCCAATCTATTGCCACCGGGGACTTTTCAATTTAGTGCCAGAGAAGAGACAAGTAACATCCACACAATAAATAATTATATTTCATAAAAACCTTTCTTGGAAGGGTTGTCTAAAATTAAGTTCCGAAGTCCCTAAAACTTTCCACTAAATCAGGGTTCAAATCTATCCCCTGTTTATTTCGATTACCCGGGTAAAGTTGTCAGTGGGCCGGATAGATGCCCTGTCTGAGTTTCCCGCTAACCGCGTGAACTAGTAAGCTAAGGCTAATATGGGGCAAACTACAGAAATTACAAGTTTGATGACACTTCCTTCCTCGGAAACTAATCAGAACTTGGAGTTTGGACTAAAGACATAAAGTATAGGGATGTATATTTGTCGTGTGAACCGGCGATTCAATTAAACTTGGATGTTGCGCTGAATAGTCACTTGAACATTCGGGGTGATTTGGCGCAGCGCTACAGCGGCTGAACGATTAACTCTGCGCCACGGAAATCGATTATTATTTTCACGATACAAATACGCAGTAATTGAAGGTCCGGTCTAGCTGGTACGGACTAATTGCGGAAGCCGCTGATTACATAGAACACACTTGTAGATAGTATGGCTCCGGCCCATCTCGTAACTTTCCCATTTCGACAACTAAATGATGGTCAGAGTCCGTCAGTAGTCGGTTCATAATCTACCCGTTCCCGATTGACTGATCAAAATTTTTTACCGTTCTCGGAATTGTATCAAAACAATTAACATAGTAGATCATCATATGCCTAGCCTTTTCCCAACTTTGTTGGGGTCGACTTCCAGTCTAACCGGATGCAGCTGAATACCAGTATTTTACATGGAGTGACTGCCTATCTGACCGCCACAACCCAGTTAGTATTAGGTAATACGATAACCCTTGGTAAGACTGGTTGTCTGACATTCGGGTTACAGACTACCTGTAACGACTGTCAAAGTTCTACAAATAACACCCGGGACCAACGGCTTAACGTACTTTCCGAGACACGGTATGTAATGGGGTAACAAAATTAACATAGAAATAAATACCGTTACGATATTTGTAAATTCCTGCTCAAATTTAAAGAGGTCTAAAATTTCGTTACTTTAAGTAGCGTCTAATTCTCTTTTCATAATTATTTGTGATTATAATCAGATAAAGAAGACCTGGATAAGCTTGCAAAATGATTTGTAATTGCTTTAATTACTGCAACATGAAGATCGGAGCTATTACCTAATTTAGATATTATAAACCTCGATCCTTTTCTAACTTCTTTGTAAAATTATATTCAATCTTTATAATTTACAGCAAAAAGAATTGTGTACTAGGTGAGACTGGGGTCGTCTATTTATGATTTCTACCTTCATTGGCGTTCGTTCACCACATTTTGTCAAGCATAATGATAATGTCCTACCAGGTCATATGCTGAACATACAAAATCGTTAAAACATTCACAATTACAACTGAACAGACTTAATTCACAGGTTTTAAAGGCGACGTGAGCACCCCTGTTACCTCTGTGACGACTTGTTTTTTAAGGCATTTTAAGGCCCTTCACCTAGGCAATTACAAAGTTTTTAATCTGTCACATTATCATCATAAACCAAACCCAACTGTGTACTATAATTTACTGAAACAATAACAGTACATTCTGAAGTTCCATCACAAAAGCATATTATAAAAGCAGACATATTTTGCGTATAACGACACGAAGGGGAATACTCGAGATTATAATATTTTTGGACTGGTGGTGTTGTTTCATTTAGAATTTAATTCAGGGCAATGAAATGCCTAAGTATCATTATACGAACACCTGTGGAGTTTGCCGGAAAAATCTACGGTTGTTAGTGTTGTATGGATCACTATGGAAGTTTGTTGACACACAGGTTGTAAACAAGTAGGTAATTCTGTTAATTTCACGCATAAACGACTGAACGGATTTTGATGAAATGTGACACACCAATATACAAAGACCATTTTCACCTCAATGTGGAATTCCTCAATGGATGTCCTCCAACCTGGGGAGAGGGGAGGGGTCTGTCAGACTCGTACTGATTAAAACCACACCGGTGTTCCTTCGCACACTTCCGTCGGGAGGCAGCGGGGTCTAATGCGATTCTGCTGCCCCGGACTGGTGCCCGCTTGACCTCCGGGCGTTATCCCGGCGGCGAGAGAGATGTAAAACTCCCCCGTTACGTCTAAGAGATGTGCGCGTGGAACACTACGCGCCGCCTTTTCGGGGCGAATAGACCAAGACCTGGGTTAAGACAAAGGATACTTTTTAGTGCGTTTTTATTAATTCCAACGTACACGCGAGTGAAACCCTAGGCAAGAGCTAGATGACTATGATTCCATTTAAAAAAAAACGAGTGCAATTTACACAGCCCTTTACGTCTGTCATCGTGCTCAAAATTTGCATTGAAATAAAATACCGATCATCGAAATTCGTGCTGAATGCAATTGAGCACAAAACTGAAAAAGCACGTATTTTTTATCTTCATGCTCAAAATGTCAGTTCGAATTATTCGCTTGAATCTGCTATATAAGTATTTCTGAACAGTTTATTTCGTTGTTTTTTGGATTTCCGCGCCTTGGAAATTATCCCATGGCACGGACTCCTACGACTAGGGTATCCATATGTCTAAACATAAAATCCCTTCAGCCGTTGGGGCGTGACGAGGTGGCAGACAGGCCGACCGAGTAACTTTCGTATACAGTAGGAGAGTATGGATTCAAATAAATTGAGCTTCCTGGAAACATTCGCTACTGAAATTTTCAGATAAAATAGTTGGTAGCTGGGATTAATACGATAAAAGTAATTAACGATACTTTATTTTACCGTTATAAAATGTTGTTTAAGAAATCGATACCTATATTGCAAACGCGAAAATAACCTTTTCATATTTTGATATTTGGCACACGGGCATACCAGTTCCTTATTAAAACTTTACTTCTTATCTTGATAGTACGGTATCGTTTAAAGCGCAGGCCACACCGCCATTCAGCTAGCGAGCGAGCGAGCCGAGCGAGGCATCGTTTCACCTGATTTCATTCTTTAGTTCACACCGCGAACTAACGAAACAGCCGAAACGAAGTATAAGGAGGCTCTCCCAGCTCGCTTGCTCACTCGCTAGCTGGCAGTGTGACCTACGCTTAAAACATTTAGACTTTTATGCGGGCGAAGTACCAGCTAGGAACAGATAAGCGAAGGCCATTTTTTCAATGTATTACTAGGTTCTGTTCGTCCGAATATACCTGCCCTATGGCTACAACGGGCGTTCGCCCTCTTAGTAACCATTTTAATGACCAGTCGAGAAGGAAATTACTAACACGCTTCGTAGATGGATTTGTGATAGCCATGTCCTATGGGAAAAACTTTTGGGGTGGTATACAGGTGTGATTACCTGTGTATGTGTGTGTTTTTTGCAAACAATTGGTTTAATCCCTAAGTCATTATTAACCGTGAGTGGGAATGAGATTCTTTTATTAGCCTATTCTGTCTCACTGCTGGGCAAAGTCCTCCCCATTCCCTTCCATCTCTCTCGGTGTCAGGCAGGAACGAGTCCAAATCGTCTTGCCAGCGTTTCTTGGGCCTGTCTCGGTAAAGACGACCGTCCTCAGGCATTCACTTTGTGACAATTTCTAGCTCATCTGTCATGTCCTGACCCATCCTGAAAATGTGACCCGCCCAGTCCCATTTCCATAATCCACCACACGAACCCAGTGTTGAAGCTTAAAATTGTTGGTTTTGGACTACTTTTTTTCTCACGATGTCTTTGTCTAGCGTTGTTTCTTTGATACCAGTGCATTTTCATGTAAATCGGTAAACTTCAAATTGTCATTTTAGATTGAATAACTTTTACACCAACGCACCTTACAAAGGTGCGTTGGTGTAAAAGTTATTTACTTAAGTTGGGCACATTTAAATTGTATCTCAAATAATTAACACACATCGGGGACTTGTTCGAGAAGTGTCAGATTCGTATAACAGTACGCGGTGTATCATGACACACGTGGGACCGATTCGCAGGCTGTGCAATCAAATAACTGTGTCGGTAGCGTATTCATTCGTAGGTTCCTGTGGAAAATGAGGCAGAAGGATAAGAGGTAATGAAAAACTAGCTTATATGAAAATAACTTGCGCTTTGATCAACTTTAGCCAACTTAGCGCTGAGGACCTGAACAAAATATTATGGCAATAGATCAAAGCGTTTCGTATTTCTACAATGACTTCATTAGGGTTGATAAAAGTGTTTCGGTAGCTTATGTCAATCTGCTACACTTTTCGGGACCATATGTCAATAAGCTACACTTTTGACTTTTCCGCCATCGTTTTCAATAATAGAATGACACTTTAACTGGGGCCTCTAGCTTTGAAGGTAGATGTCACATAGGTATACAGACCACAAACTCCTCGCTCCCGGCTGAGATACTCGAAAGTCGAAGGCAATGTATTTTGAACAAATTCGCGCTTCGCTTTATACAAGCGAAGCGTAAAAATGTCCAAAATACTCGAGTCTGAGGATGCTTTATTGCGAACAGTGTACATTTAATTTGTGTTTGGCACGTGCAAAAACCCCCTTAGGTACAGTGATGCAGAACAAATGATTGACAAAATTAATTTGGACGATTGACAAAAGTCATTTTCAATACGTGTGTGTGTATAATTCATGCCTGTTGAGAGTTGTATTTCCAGGGTTTAAGGCTGGTAGAATTGAGAGAGAGGTTTTTGGAATAAAAAACGTGACTTGTTCATGGAGACAATCGAGATGCTATATTTCTTGAACTGACTGACAGTTGATGTGACATAAAAAATGATATTGACACAACATGACAGAATATGAAGTGTTGCAAGACAACAAATATAATTAATAAAATGTTGGGGATGCCAACAATGCCATGCCTAGTGCATGGATGTTCTGCCCTTATCTTTCTCTGAATTACCCATTTACGATACGTGGGCGTATTATTTGATTGTGGAAGCGAAGTTGACTTGTCTGTCAACCGAGTACCTATACTGTGTGTTCTGTACGAAGTGATTGGTTTGTATTGTTTCGTGTAGGTGTTTATTGCTTATTGTAGTAGCGGAATTTTGATACGCAGTCAGTTTGACATTCGGCTTGGTTTGTGTAACCGGATAGATAGGTCATCAAATCTATTTCGACTAACATGAAATCTAAATTGAATTGCTGTATCTAAAAGCATGATTTTTTGCACAAGAGTCTATTACAACGAAAATCAAAGCACTAAAGAAGAATTTATAAAAAATCATCCTGAACTTTGGGGATGAAAGTTTATGGGAAATCCAAGGCTTATATACAGTTATTCTTAAATAATAGCCGAAATATATAAATCTAACTTTCTGCAACATTAGAATATACAACGTCTTATAAAAAAACCAGATTCCAACCATGCATTACACAACATTAAACACAAAGCCACACAGAATTCTCACTACCCGCAAATAACTTTAAATATAGAAACATTATAATACTCTCAATGCATACGAGTACTCACACAAGTCGAAGTAAACCTCAGGAAGAGAGCCATTCATATTAAAATAGTAAGAACAACTCCAGCATAAACTGAACTAGCATTGCATAGGTTTTCCGGAATATGAGAGATCAGTTTATCCTGCAAGTGTGATATCGTTGCGCGTATTCACTGAAGAATTTATACATATGTCTTAGTTGCAGGCCGCATTATGAATATATCAGATTCCAAGAGAAAAATTAAGTGTTATGTAGAAAACGATGGATATTTTTTTACATTTTGGGTAGAAATATGATAAAAGTAGTTAAGTAGATGCTCGCTGTTTGAGGAAAAGCGCTATAAGTAAATAATGGGTGTAAAATACTCTTAAGAGCGGCCAACCCGCCATACTTTTCGCGAGAATTTTGACAAACGCTCGTACGTGATTATGCCGTTGTTACACATATATCTTTAAATTGTTTGCACTTATAGGTATATTGTACACTATATAGGCTTCTATAGAAGCAAAAAATAAAAAAAAATTGAATCAAATTCAGTATAAGCCTCCAAAAGTTGCTGTTTTGTACAAATTTTACCACAACTTTGGCCGTTCATAACGTACTCATAAATTGTAAAAGTAAAGAAAATATCCTAATAGAAGCCTTGCAAATATAGTGGAGATTCTAAATGACAAATATTTATTTCACAAACTTCTAAGACTTATTACAAAACACGTAGTTTCTGGAACAAGTTTTATAAATTTTAGAACACTATTTTGCGTTCAATGTACTCGCGTTAGTCGGTATGAGGTACGCGAGTGACCAGTAGTGCGGGGCCAGGGCTAGGTAAGACAGGGGAATTGAAAGAATACCACCGCTGTGGCTCTGCATGAAACAACAATCTTTTCGACCATGCTCGCGTTGACGATAGATGGGCCGGGAAGGGCCCTCTTAACGAAGCCAAAAGGCACTTGTTCTCCTCGTCATTGCGACCATTTTTTTGTTCTGGACATATATTTGGGAAAATTGGAAATATGTATAATCGGAGATATTAAATATATATAATAAATATAAGTTTATTTTTTAATTTGCAAAACGTAGTTTTTAATGTTATAATTTAAAAATAGTCGTTTCACGGCGATAATTTTTGCGTACAGTTACTGAGTCATGCGGTGCACAGAATGCTTGGTTGACGGCTACGTGAAGGGTCCGTTTACACCTTGTATGTATATTACCTATTCCAATTTCTTCTATTTACTGTCTTCCATTCGGAATTCGATACCCAAAAATTCACTCCCATTCATTTCTGTTTGATTAAATTACAACCTTTTGGAAGCTATCTGCCTGTGGGGTAACCGGATCCATGTTGGCAGTCAAGATAAAATGTTGCGCAAATATTATTTCATGCTCAAAAACACAAATAAGGTTAGAGAGCAACATTCTTTAAAATTTAAAAGGTTCTTCCGAAAAACAAAGACCCCTTTTATAAAAAAAAATCTCCGACTTTTCAAAGGCATTCTTAAAACAAACTATAATTAAAAGTATTCTAAAACCTTGTCTAAATGTAGTCGGTATTTAATTCTACAGGAGTAAAACAAACGATTGTCAAACAATCTTTTATTAAAATTCTTTCCGTTTTGATGTTTTCCCAAAAAAAAAACAAGAGAGAAAGATAACGATTTAACTTTGCTCTTTGCTGAAAATAACGTTATTTTGTAAATAATTGTATGTGATTTTGATATAAAAGAAAGGTCTGGTTATCATTTATTTTGATTTGGAGAGCGTTTCCTTAAAAATATCCCAAATGTTTACGTTCGGTAGAAAACAGAAGTGCCATATTTTAAGGAAAACAAGTGGCAAACCACCTGTTTATTTATTTAACTCTGTGCTAATTTTCATTCATATATTACATTCCTTCAGCCGATATCTATCCAACTAAACATTATAATAGTAATTAAGACAGTATTACCATTGTTACAGAGCCAGCTGTGGGACGAGTACGAGCTCGAAGACGCCACCTTCGCAGAGTGCAGCATCAACAACGCCAACAACAGCTTCCAGGTAAAGTCAGCTTCACGATGTGGATATCCTCTTGAAATCACCTACGTTCGAACCAAGGGTACTGGGGTACCCAACTGGGGTACCCAGATGTTGCAGCCCACCGTACATAATAAATACTAAACCTTTTGAAAAACTAGCTGTTGATATTAGAGGGATTCTCGCATGTAGAACATGAGCTATGTTTCTTGCGATATTTGATTTAGAAGGTTGGTCCCAACTTAATTTTGGAAAATGTGGCGTCGCTTAATAAAAATATTAAAGTGGCAATGAAGAAAAGACGTCGCTTGTTAGATGTTCTATGTGCGCTTGCGTTGCTACTACGAAAAAGCGACCATACAATTACAATGTACAGTATGCTATTCAATATCAAAGGTAAAATAAATATTGAATAATTCAATAGAAGACTGCAACTGTTTTTTTTCATATCTCATAACTCTAGGGTATGATTGAGACCATAACAAAGAATCAACTGACATATGAATTATGTTTCAATGATCTTTTTTTTTTTCATTTTTCATACAAAATAATTCGGCTAAGTCACGATTATTAACGTAAAACACCCTTACGTGAAATATGACAACATCGCATTTTCTTAGCTTTAAATATAAATGATTGGTTTGGATTAAAATGAATTACTCGTATTTATCAATGAAACTTAGATACATATTTTATGATTATGATTGATGATATTTCCGAAACTATGCATTTTTGGACCACCTATTTTAGGAGTTTTAGTATTATTTTACTTACAGAATATATCCCTAGAGTTATGGGATATAAAAAAAAAACATGTTGTATAGTAAGCAATTAAAATTTGAGTGATACTTGTTAACAAAGGCGCAACCCAACCAAACACTCGCACTCTTTAAATATTTCCGTCGGATATGCCCGTTGAAGACTTTGACAATATCGACGTAAAATGTGTGACATATTACAATCAACCAGGATATCTTAGCTGCGATCAAATATAATATACCAATAGTTATTACTGTCCCCATATATCATATGACCATGGATGGTGAAAAAAAATACAATTGAAGATTTAAAAAGTTCACTAATATTGCATTGAGAAACACACAGTTTCTGTAGTTGCGAAACTTTTGTAAGAAACACCATGACGGCACTCCGTATACCAACGTAGCTGATGTCAGCGCACAGGAAATGTAGTATAAAATTTTCTCGACAGCTAGAAATATTTCATAATTAGGATAAATCTCTGTAGTATCGTGCACCAATGAGTTGTTGTCAGGCATGGTGGAATCCACTTGCACAGTTTCCATTATTTCACTTTGAGACTACGAAAATGTATATTATTCAATTCACTTCTTCGAAAACAAGTTCTTATCGCACTATGATTAGGTCCAACAAGCAATGTAATTCAGATGCGTGGTTCTTTTTTCATTTATCACAACGAGTGCGGAAATAAAAAAAGCCCACCTTCACTTATAGCACTGCGATGTTCGTTGATGCGTGTTGCTCCCGGGAATGTCACAAGGTGAATGTTTAAAATTCAATTTATATTGTTATTTGTGTACACGGTAGACAACACAGGAAAATAATATTCACTCAGTAACCAATGCTTGTATAGGTGTTGCTTCCAAGACTGTCTATAGACCAATGTATAATATTTTATATGCGAACACTCTCCTCAACCAGGTTTTACCAAAAAATCTAAATTATACTAGTATACCTACCTACTACTAAAATGCCTTCAGCACTTATTTTAATTTTAGGGTTCTGTACAGGTGACCGGTCAGTTCACCAAAAAATATTTCAAAAACTTTTACTTGACAAGCAACGATTGGAAAAAACATTATAATGTCATTTCATTATTATACAATAACAAGTTAACCAAATAATTCATTTAGCAAAATGATTATCCGATGAACTTTTATTTAGTAACGTATTATTTGACAAACAATTCATTATTTTTTCATTTTATCTTATAAAAATTACTTGGAATAAAGACGTTACACATATTATTGTGACATTTCTAAAATAAGAGAAATAAAATAAATGAATTTTGTTTTCTATAAGCACTTTGTCTGGTAGTCCTTTAATAATTATCTGGGGGTATTTTTTTGACATTTTTCGAGGGTCATATTTTTTCTACTTATTAGTTTTTTGAAAAAAGATTCACAGGGACGTGTCTACAGTAGACCTAGTTATGGAAGCATCACCAATGCAAATTGTGCGTATGTCAGCATAAGAGCGAAACTGCATCGCTGTGCTTGCATAATTCCTGGAGAGATAAAGTTGTTCCGTCTAGATTTCAGTTTAGCCCTTAGGACCACACTCCGTGTGCGCATCTGAATCTGGAAACACGTAGCCAAGTTTTAAATAAGTAATTAATCAAATTATAAATTTTTATTTCTAAAAAACTGGTCTAAGACGCTCCCAATCCTGACTAGCGCAGCCGGTAGGATCACTGAGGAAACTGTCCTGCGTTAACTAGTGATTTTTCGCAAATAAACTTTTCCGATCTTCAGTACGGCCAAGTGGTCCAACGAACCAAACAAATATTGTCAGCGACGCGACGTGGAATTTAAATACATACTTTGACTCATAAACTAGGTCAGGGGTTCCCAAACTTTTTCAGTTTGCGGCGCACTTACAGGTTTAATATTTTGCCTCGGCGCTCTAGCTAGTCGAAAAAGCAGAGTTTTTATAATAGTGTGTCAACACTGTCAACCAGATTTTCAAATGTATTCTTATGTGTCAACATAAGAATACATAGTAGGGCTATCTAGAAAGAAAGAAAACGTCTTTATTTGGCTTTAGCCCCAAGTGCACACAACAAAATAATAATAAAATAAAAAATAAGAAACTTAAAAGTTTTTTATTGTGTACCTAACACAATAAAAAAACTTAAAACTAAACGGAAAAAAAGTGAAATTATATTGTATGTCTCACGGCTACGCCAAATAGGCCCAGTTCAGCAAACTGCCGAGCAACTAGTGCCAGTCTATTGCCACTGTGCACTTTGTTAGATTTCGCCACCTGTAATTAATAATAAATACACCTCGAAAAATAACTGGTTGTTACCAACAAATTATCTCCCAAAAAAAAAATAATACAGGAACATTGAATACAACACCAAATCAAGGAAATCTTTCACGATTACTCAACATCGTATTAACATCAATAAAACAACACTATAACCCTGCAATGCTCGATTTCAATCCTGCTTATTCGAGTCACGCGCGTAAAACTCAGCGTGACACTCCTTTAAATGGGGTCACGGCGTAACACGTCACTACCCCTCCCTAATAAGGTGTACAAAGAGGTCTTAATAAAAGAATTGTGGGGGAAAGTAATCGGCTATTAACACGCGGGAGGTACGACCTTAAAAGGGGTGTAAGATTTACTGCAGTGTAAAAGCCACAATCCCTGCTTTCTTGGTGTAGTAAAGAAAAATCTCGGCACGTGAAAGGCTTTTGTGATTAGTGCTTAAGCTATAGTCCTGCTTTATCATTGTTATTAAATATACATATTTTCTTCTTTCAAGCATAAGTGAGCAGCATCCTTTTTTATGATAACACCATATTGCCAACCGCTGAAACCTTCAGTTACATTAGGCATTACATACTACACAACAGATGATGGGTAGATGCAACCGATTTATTCTTCGTTCGTTCCGAAGTTTTGTCTCACATTCCAAAAAAATATTATTCGTCCCACATCACTTTTGAATTCCTGCTTCGTCCCAAATTACAAGTGATTTAAAAGTACAGTCTACAAAAAAACTAAATACGTATTATTTCTGTCTTTCAAATTTATCGTAAATACTAAAACAATGTACACAAAAATATTTTTTCTATAAGCAGGAAGGTTTTCCTGCTTCAAGAACAAAAAAAAAAAGTAATAAGACATAACTAAGAAAACAAATGGTTGCAATAATACAAACAAATTACACTTACATGTTTAAAAACTAATAACATTGAAATAAAAACAAACAAATTGTAATATAACAGTCTTTTTGGTGAATACCTAAATAAAAGTACTAGACTTGCATTAATTCAAGGCAGTATTTATTCTAACAGTAAATACAAAAAAGAAAAAAAATGGTAAACGGCGGGACTAACATATTCTTCACGATTCTGTTCTCCTAGTACTTTTTGTTGCGTATTCACTAAAAGGCGACTTCAGCAGCACCAACATCTTCTTGAATCTGTTCTCCTAGTACTTTCTGTTCAAATTCAAAATTGAGTTCACATACAAAGATTTTAGTAAATTCTATAATGTAGTATTGCAAACGGTGGGACTAACATATTCTTCACTTATTAAAGTATTTATTACATAATAAAAAGTCAAATAATACGAGTGAATTTTCTCTCGCGAAGAAGACAGAGAGAGTGGTTGTTTTAAATTGATTGATGTTAATTTTTTTTTACTTTTTTTTAATAATACGTAAGCTTTCTTTGCTGATTGTACAAAAAATTAAGTTTGGCCCAATACAAAATAAATATAGGCCGTCAAAGGAATGTTAAATAGAACGAAGCGGGAATAAAATAATAAAAAATATGTTTTGGGACGAAGGAAGCATATTGTTTGGGACGAACCAGGATTTTGTTAAGTGGGCCGTAACTCAGTAGGACGAACGAAGAATAAATCATTTAAATTAAAACCCTTTTTCCAATTGTCACCCAATGTTAAGAAGGAAAATACAAAAAATTGGTAAATAAAAGTTACTTTTTAATTGTTTAAAAGTAATCTCCAAAACTTTCCCCAATCAGTGACATCACACAGCCGACGGAAAACCTTTTTATAACGTTTACAACGAGAAAACAAAATTCCTCTGAACCACTGTCCGGAAGTTACAAAACAAATAGGAACTCGAAAGTATAGGGATTTTCCGCCGACCGCTCGCTGTTTCAAACACGCTGACCCGGAGCCGGAGGGTTGATGGAGTTTCACCCCATCCCTTTTATAGCGTCATGAAAAAAGAAAGAGCGTTTAATTTATTCCTTCGTTTCTGAAGCAATTAATTCTGTATAACTAGGTTGTGTGTTAAATACTAACTAGAACTCATACTTACTACCTTCGGATGAGCCATTCTTTTGTTTTGACAAGATGATTCAGTGGTTCTCGAGACGTAATTACCTAGGAAATTTCCAGGATCGTGCTTCACCGTGACTTTTAGAATTGTACTGTAACGTTAAGAACACGATAATTGTTTTACTAGAGCCTGACTATTTCGGCACAAATCAATATTTCTCACTGCCGGGTATAGGCCTTTCCTTTCAACTGCCATACCTCCCGGTTCCGTGCATTCCTCATCCAGATTATATGCATCAACGTGCTTTTAGACTACCCTTGTCTCTTTGGCCTAACCTTGAACACCATTCTGTCAAAGCACTCGTCACACACACATAGAACCTCACCTAAAACATACAACAATCAAGAGTGATTTATCAAAGTGTACCCTAAAACTACCTAGTCAGAATAACATTTTCATAACAATATCCGTTCTCTTATGCTGCAGTAATATTTCCCGCTGCCAGCTTGCGAACACGCCTGTTACTGGGTCACGCTAAACGAAACACGTTGAATACGACACGCGTTTCCGCACATTAGTCGACTCGCTAAACGAACGCGAATGCGAAGACTGAGTTATGTTTTTTGCGAACGTGTTGCCGTCGCAGGGTTAAGTGTGTTTATATGTTTGTTGCGAAGGCGTGTTGAAATTGTCGTTATTGAAATTTGATTTTGGATTAGAAATTGGGATGAAAACCGAGGTATAAATGTGAGGAGTGAAACACGTTGCTATCATATTTATAGCGAAGATATGGACAATCTCAGCGATAATTTAAATTGAGACGCGATGACGCGGCACACCGACGACCAGAGATGGATCCTTTTAGTTTTTTGGATGGTCAATGGAGAGCACGCGCGGCGAAGATATTATGCGCAGACGCCATCTTACTTTTTGACTCTTACGTGAAGATGCTGGACACTTTCAACTAGGCGAGCCATCCCGTTTTCGTACCTAGTCAGTTCAAATGTCCAACGTCAAGCATCATGGTTATTTATAAGTAGGTATTACACGCAAACACCATGTTGGCGTAACCACAAGGACGTGTAAACGGACGCTCCACGAAGCCATTCTGTACATCAAATTATGTAACTTTACACAAAAATTATTGCTGGGAAAATAACTACTTTTTTTTGGGTGCAAAAAATTACATTTCATGGTAATACGCTCTGAAAACATTGAGCTGATTGATGCGTTGAATAGTACGAGGATCGTGGAGGTATTTAAAGTAAGTTACAACTTAAAAAACTTGTACTTATTTTTTTAAATTTGGAACTTTGACCCCCAACTTCTCCGTAACTAGAAGTTTCTTAGGAAGATCGCAATGACGGAGAGAACAAATGCACTTTGGCTTCGTTAAGGGTACTTTACACCCATTTTAATACATTACCTTCTTTTTCGATTTCGCTGCAGTTCGCTAAAGATACACAATTACCTTTTAAATAGTCACGTGGCTGGTAAAATTTTCAGAAGAAATTAAAAATGTCTTTACATTGTTTTACGTTTGCCACAAAATACAATAGAAATGAACAGAAATTTTGGGTCGTTTCTTTTAATGTTATGTTTCAATATAATTAATAAGAGAATCTGGATTCAAGGCTGTAGAAATAAAAAGGACTCTGCCATGCCTTTTAAATTGGAAATGAAATATTATGGCGTCACTGTTAGCGAAAAATGAACGATATTTATGAATGAAAAAGAAAATAGAAAAATACATATTTTTTACAGATAAGATAAAAAGAGTTTCATTGAAGCCTACATTAGATATAATACGAATGCCATACCTTTCAAATCGACATAGCTTCACAATAAAATACCTTTTTTTTTTCTTTTTTTTTTTTTTTTCCGTTGGGAAATCATCAAATGACTTCTCCCGCTCTGGGCGGAGCAGGAGGGAGTGTCAGACTTTTACTGACTAAAACCCATCCATGTTCCTTCATCGCCCTTTGTGTTCCGGGGCCACGGTATCTCTTTCGAATAGTCCCGCAACCCCGGCAGGCAACAATAGAATACCTGAGCTGTAAATTTAATACAGAACTCATATTCATATAACTTAGGGCCTATTTTACGATGTCCGAATAGCCACTACTTACCGAATAAATTAAAAAATGGAACAGAATTTATATTTATGCGCCTCTTCCTGTCTGCTCCAACTTTAGGTATCTCGGTTCACTCGTGCAAAGCGATGGCGATATAGATCGTAGTGTAAAGCACAGAATTACCACGGGATGGATGAAATGGCGACAGGTCACGGGAACAATCTGCGACTTCCGCATTCCCCTTAAACTTAGGGGAAGATTTATATAACAATGGTTAGACCTGCTGTCTTGTATGGATCAGAATGTTGGGCCACAAAAGGGATGAATGAAAGGCATTTGGATGTCGCGGAGATGAGGATGCTAAGGGGGATGTGTGGTGTTACTCGAATGGATGAAGTAAGAAATGAGTATATAAGAAGAAGTCTGAAAGTGGCGCCGGTGACTGAAAAGTTGTGTGGTAATCGATTGTTGTGGTATGGGCATGTGATGCGGAGGAATGAGGAAAATGTCGTGAGCATTTTCGAGAATGTGGATGGGTATATGAGTAGAGGAAGACCAAAGAAACGATGGATGGACTGTGTTAAGAATGATATGGCAAGAAAAGACGTATCTGATGAGATGACGAAAAATAGAGAAGTGTGGAGGAAGAAGACAAGCTGCGCCGACCCCAAATGAATTGGGATAAGGGCAAGAGAATGATGATGATGAACAGAATTTATATGATTTTTTTTGCCAAGTAAGTTAATGGGAACTTAATCGTAGGAGGTGAAACAGGCCCTAAGTAATTTAATAAATGAATTGCTCTCCAGACCTGGTATCCCGAGAACTTTTAACGAATGTAATGTATATTAATACTCTCGAGACTAACTTGTAATGCTAGCTAACAGTAAGACCGCACTTCTGAAGGTGCGTTTACATCATAGGAAAACAGTCTTGCCTCATGATAATTATGTGGAAGTTTTATTTTGTATTGGGAAATTATCAAAATAGAAAATTGTTTGTTATCCAGGTAATACTTATGCAGGTGCAATATGCACAAGAGATGTAACAAGTGGCTTAAAATATTACTTAAAACTATTTTACATGGCGCTGTTGCCAGTGAACCCTAAATTAGACAGTTATCTTGGGGTTCAGTATTTGGTTTCCCGAGTGGATTCTGTCAGAATACATATTTTCTAACCTGAGTGTCCATAAAGTACATTTCTATCAACTACAACAATCATGGAAAAGTCATAAGTTGTGTGTCTAGAGGACTGCTGCCGATAGTTGTTGTCGGGTTTTTCTTAAACTGCCGATAACTTTAATGCCGCGAATCAGAATTATGATGTTAGTTCTTCATTTGTGTCATAGATGGCGTTTTAGTACGTTTTGTACTGTTGCTGTAGTACTTTTTGTAGGGCCGCTGTGTATGTATGTGTATGTATTTAGTAGAGCAGTCACTCTCCCGAGTTCAAACGCTCCCTCAGTGCGAAGAATTCACAAATGAAGATTTATGAATTGGTGCCGCGTCCGCCAGGTATTGAATTATTTTGCGGTATTTTGAAGGTATGCTGGTATCTAGACTTAATACCGTAAATATTTTACTGCTCATAGGTAAGATAAAGGTAGCCTGGAGTACGAGTACGTGCCTTCGTCTTACATTATTTAATGAAGTTATGCTGTGAACGACGGGCGGTTCAGTTTTAAATAACGTTAGTGTAGTTTTCTATAGTTAGAAAATGATAATAAAGTCGTTTGTCGAGCCTGTCTGTAAAATAATAATAATAATAATGGCGGAGCTGTCACTGGCCAGGCGTTGAGTCACAGCCGATGAGTAACGGAGCGATCGATGTTGAATAAGCTCCTCGCTTTTATGCACTCCTATTTTTACGAAGTTATTTAATTGCGATAAAATTACAAAAATATGAATAAAAAATAATAAATACTGTCTAGTTAAAAGCGTCTGAACACCTCAGAGGTCCGGGGGGAAGAGGAAAAGAACAATGCGGGCAGTAGTTTCTTTGACTACACAACGGATTTTGATGTGGTTTTCACCATCATTTAAAGAATTTATTACAGAAATTTCGCAAACGTTCATAGGTAGGTATTAACAATCTAAAGAAATCTCGAAGTTTTGACAAATCGTAAAAATCTTGTGAAACAGGGGATCAAAATAAACTAGTAATTATTTATTTTCGTCACGAAACAATTATATCCAATTACAATTAACCTTAGTACTACTACTTATTTTAAAACGAAACATTGGGAAAAAGGGACCAAACAGAGTTATCCTATCAATTTTGGTGTCCTATTAAAGCCTCGAAAAAATGAAATTATTTCGACCTCAAGGCGCTTTTTTCGTGGTATTTTAGTCGTGGCGTAGAGGATCACAACAATAATTATATTTATTTATTAAAATAAAGCTTGAAATACACTTTTGTGAAAACAATTTAATTACTCATAAAATATGTAACTCTAATAAAACCTTAAAAATATATTCCTAGTACCAATAAGACTCTACTACATATCTCTACAATTACGTACTACACAGACGTGTCAGCTCCACTCGAGACTAAAGTGAAACAAATGACTGTAAGAGCAGGGTAGAGTCCCGTAGAGTTCTCATTAGCAAGCTGTTTTCTTAAGAGTGCTTTCCGTCGTGCGCAATGTGGAGCGTCTATCTAAATAGGGCTTTAAATAGTGAGGATGTACCATTTTTTACCACCACCGATACTTTTATGGACTTGTATCTATAGAACTTTCAAAAGGTCTTTGGTTCTAATCATCATCATCATCCTATTAATGTTCCCACTGCTGGGACACAGGCCTCCTCTCTATGAGAGGGAATGGGCTATAATCTACCACGCGGGCCCAGTGCGGATTGGTAGATGTCACATGTCTTCGAATTTTTGATTCTAGGACATGCCGGTTTCCTCACGATGTTTTCCTTCACCGTTTTGAGCGCAGTGGTGATGAAATAAATTACACAAAGTAATGCGCCTGTCTGGGTTCGAACCCACGACTTACTGTTCGTAAGTCGGGGCCGCCACCACTGGGCCACCGCTACTCTCTAATACATCTCTTGGTTCTAATACATAGTATTTATTAGAATTATGGGACTTTACACAAAATGGTAATGGTTGGCCACATACGAAATTAAGTATGTTTATTTCTAAGAAAACTTCCTTACTCTTTTCCAATATTGACTAATACTTTTAGTATTACTGAATATTGGAAACGAGTATTTTAGCTTCTAAAGAGACGGTAAAATTCGATAATACTTCTTTTTGCACGTGGAAACCCTAACGGACTCCTGGGACGGATGGAGTGGTCTACCAGAATCTTACTGACTTAATCCAGTCCGTCGTCACGATCCCCCGGCCAGGTAATGGCCCCCATGGCTAATGGCAAACCCCATCAGTTTTACAAGCATTACGAATTACACAGGGTTTAAAGGACATTGACACACAAACAGTTATCACTTCTTTAGTACATCATTCTGAAAGCCGCCGCAGAAGTGTTTCATCGGTAATTAAACAAGAATTTGTGTTCTATACTACAACTAGGTACTCGTAAAAACCTGACTACTAAAAAATCACGCTCGATTTCAGATCGGGGTTTGCAAGGTAAAATCGACTCCTTCTATTGTTGAAGTCAGTTAAAATGTAGCATATGTTATTCGGGTTATAATAACGAATCGATTGACACCTTATTCATGAAAATTGGATAAATAGTTTAGTCGCTACGGTGGAACATACATAGACTGCTAAAATCATAACCGTTCCTTTTGGCTTCGCCGTAGTCGGGTAAAAAATCTGTTTCTAATAAAAGTACAATACCTACACTGTCAAAATTTATGGAACAGCAGATTTTTTTTCAGCGGGTTCGTATTGATGTACTGTATACATGGTATTCGTTTGTGCGGCGGTATCCTGTATATGAGTCAGATTTCATACATCTTTAAAATAGATCAGGAAATGCAACACGCAATCCAACATACTTCAAGAGACAAAAACCAGCCCATGCAGCCATAGCTAACACATGTTACCTTCTCCCTCTGATACCTAAACAAGAATCAAAGAATTCCTACCACAAACATTATTGAACCACAGACGAACAATACACACAAGAAATTAACCAGATATCATTAATTTATCTGTTTCTTGTTAACCTCGGCTGTTGTTACTGCGCAAATTAAATGAAAATACATGTTGGACATAGAAAGATAACAACACATTGGAGAATTAATTAAGAAAATTAATTACCACAATCACTGACACATCTGCGTAGACTTTTCCCAACTATGTTGGGGTCCTCTCGTCGGACTGAATACCAGTATTTTACATGGTGCGACAGCCTATCTGATATCCACAGCCCAGTTAATCCTGGGTAATACGATACCCCTGGTAAGACTGGTTGTCAGACTTTCGGGCCACAGATCTACAAATGACAGCCGGGACCAACATCTTAACGTGCTTTCCGAGGGACTGTGAAAACTCAGTATGTGATGGGTGGTCACCCATCCACGGACCAACCTAGAGAAGCGCGACTTAACCTAAAGATCGACCTGAGCGGCTGTTATTATTTAACCACAAGATCCTCAACAACAATTAGTGAAGGAAAATATTGTGAAGAAACGTGGAGTTATTATTAATCTTGGTCTGAAATGGCCAAGCTGCCTTGATTAATATTATAAATGCTAATTACTTCTCTGTATGAGGCTTTTGTCCTGCTGTGGCTCAGTAATTGGCTGCCGAGATAGGTATTATTTATAGTACAATACTTTATTCATTTATTTTCAATTTGCATTTATTCATTCCGAAGACTTTTTTTTTATATTTTAGAGCCTGATTTCCGTAAGCAAGAAATATTTATTTTATGGCCTACTTATGTTAAGATTTGTCTCTGTAAATTTTAATCTTTTGTTTTATCTTGTGTTTAGAGTCTTTCTCAATCGCAATTTCGACAACAAACCCTCAAATACCTCACATCCATCACTATAAGCTTAAATTACCAACTTCAAAGGTCTCTATAGCGTGCCACTACCAACTAAAACTACCATTAACACGCACACTCACATAAACTCTTAAGCACTAACACTTACACTCATTCACTGTCCATTGCCTGCTCACTACTGTGAAACAAATTGCTTTTACATACAAAGCGAGTGATAAGACCGCCAGTTAGCAGAACATCGCTCGTCTCAAAGGACCGATAGAATTTAGTGGTCCTTTTTGCCTTACAGTACGGTCCGTGAGGGAATTTTCCTTTTATGTACTTATTTACGTGTTTGATTGCTGTAGTAAGCTGGATTATAGTGTAATCTAAATAATATGAGAATGATGAGATGGTTATTTCTATTGTTTTGTTGATGGACTCAGCATACAGCAGCTGAGACACAGACCTTTTGCTATGTGAGAGAGCCGTGATCCACCACGTGGGCCCAGTGCGGTTTAGTGGATGTCACATGTCTTCGATTATTTGTGTCTTAGGCGTACCGGTTCCGGGGTTGCAGGACTGTTCGAAAGAGATACCGTGGCCCCGGAGCAAAAAGGGCGATGAAGGAACATGGATGGGTTTTAGTCAGTAAAAGTCTGACACTCCCTCCTGCTCCGCCCAGAGCGGGAGAAGTCATTTGATGATTTCCCATCCGAAAAAAAATAATAATAATAATAATGCGTACCGGTTACCTGAAAATGTTTTTGCTGATAATTAGAGACCGGATTATATGCAGTATAAAATCGTCGAAATATGCACCATACATGCTCAAAATATGCAACAAAAGTGCAAAAATCTGCAACATAAAATTAAAATGCCTTTTTTACCTGCTACAAACTTTTTTTTTTATTTATTTGGGACTCGTACTGCATTTTCGACTAGATTTTTTTATAAAACCGAATTCGGTTACTAATTATTTGTATTATTTGTAGTACGATTGAGCCTTCTATTAAATTAAAATATTTTTATGACTTGAAACCAATCGATCTACTTCAATGGGCACTATTATTTAGGTTCTTTTCTGCATTTTTCCAGTTAGGAGCAGATAAATTAAAGGAAACATGCCCAAATATGCAAGATATCTCGACTATAGCTAAAAAATGTATTACCTTCAAAAATACCACAATATGCAAATGCATATATACAAGTAGGCATTTGCATATAATCTGGTCTCTACTGATAATAAACACAATTTATATCTCCATCTATGTGTTTCATAACAATATTGAACTATTGCTTTTTTTTTTTTTTTTTTTTTTTCGGATGGGAAATCATCAAATGACTTCTCCCGCTCTGGGCGGAGCAGGAGGGAGTGTCAGACTTTTACTGACTAAAACCCATCCATGTTCCTTCATCGCCCTTTGTGTTCCGGGGCCACGGTATCTCTTTCGAATAGTCCCGCAACCCCGGCTTGAACTATTGCCTTGATTCGAATTCAGACTGAAAAAAATAGAAATCTGCATTATTTTTTTACCACTACTATCACTGTTCCTCCAACAAAAACCAATATAAATAAAATTAACCTTTATTTTCAGACTACAGTCCATAACTTTGTTAGTATTTTAGTGTTAGTAACAATGGTGCTTATGTAATTAGGTTAGTATTGTTAGTGTTTACAACTAAATTATTTATTTAGTTAGACCTAAGACAGTCCCCACCCTGTGTCTGTGGAAGGGGCAGTCCGGTCTAGCAGCAATCATCTTCAAAATGCTGTTGTCACTACCATGCAGGCGCTGCAGTAAGGAAGCCGCTTTCTTTCGCATGATATCGTGGAAGCCATCTGTGTGAGCCTCTGCGAACATTCCAGATGCACTACAGCGCCACGGCAGTCCCAACAGCATCCTGAAGGCGTTATTAAATTGGACGCGCAGGACATTGTAGGCTCGACGCGTGTATGACACCCACAGGCCGCTCGTGTAGAACGATTGACAGAAAGCCTTAAAGAGGGTTACTTTTACGTCTGTGGTACAACGAGCGAACCTGCGGGCAAGCATATTGCTCCTCACAGACAACGCCCTGCCACGGTAATATTATAATACAGTAGTGTAACTCGGCCGCATGATAGAAATAAATGCCTACAGCCGCGCGGTACGTAAACAAACATGCGTTAGGGCTGCCCGTCTCCAGCATTTTAATTACATTTGCCTACTTTCTGTTTCTATTTAGTTTGTGATTGTAAATATCCTTTTTATATAAATAAATGAAATACTTTGTTTATTGAATAGGAAGTGTTCAATAAAAATGCGTGTTGTTTTTTGATTGGTAGATTTAATTAAAAAAACATGTTACTCTATTCGCTTTATTTATTAATCCAAACACCTTTTTTTTCGTGAGATAAAAGGAAATACTTATCCATTAAAAAGACACACATTATGTACCTACCTACTAGTAAGTAAAATTATTTTATAGTCTTACCTTTCAGAGTTTCCAGGTAATTTAAAAAAACTTATATCTGGATGCGTTATTGACGGATTCATACAGCCAAAAACCGCACAATATTTCCTACTCGTCATATTAACTGATTTTTAGAGAAAAAATCGTGCGGTTATTGTTAAAAAAACAACACACCGTCCGTTCGACACTGCGGTACAGCCGTGACTGTCTGCGCCCCGAGCGCACCCCGAGATCGAGGCGCGTAGGTATAGCTCGCGTTTCGTCCGTTTGTATGAAGTTGGAGTACTGTATTATAATATTACCGTGGCCCTGCGCTCCCGCTCAATATCTCCGTCGTCCATTAGATCGCTGGTAACAATGTGACCGAGATACCTAAAACTATTGACAATTTTAAGTGCTACGCCGTTGAGACCTATGGACGGAACACAGCGTGACTGCTGCTTAGAAGCTTTAAAAACAAGAAGCTCACTTTTTTTAGAGTTGTATATCAAGCCATGCTCCCCCGCATAGGCCTCACAGATCGAAAGCAACTTCTTCAACCCACCTATGATGACACCTATTATGATTGAACAAAAAGCTATTCCCGAATCACAAAACTGGGACACAAAAGTCACAGAATAAAAAGCTAGCATTCGAAATAGTCGTTTAATATTCAAAACCAGTTGTCCGACAGTTTCAGTATTCTGTTCACAGTCTGTTGCAATTTCATAAAGAGATAGAGTGGTTCCGGAGCCCGTATCGTCATTACGTGTGACAGTTAGTATCTCTTCCAGCCTGAAATTCAACATTTCAAACTTCGCAGCGTTGACTTTACTATAGGTATAATTTTTGTATGACAATGTGGTGTGTAGGCATTCGCTTCATTTAAAATACTGGTATTTATCTGCATCCACTTAGACTGGAAGCCGACCCCAACATAGTTTGGGAAAAGGCTAGGCAGATGAATGTAGTGTGTACTGTGTAGCGTTTTTTAGAAACGTTAATAAAAATTGATTTAAGTACTTTCTTGAAAACGATTCTTTTTTAGCCGTTTTGACATAATTTAACGGCTATATTCCTAAAGAAAACACACCTTTACTAAAGAGAAGTAAAATACACCCACACTTTCCCAATTTTGTTTTTTTGCGATATCGGAGGGGCAAACCCAATTGCCATCAACTTTGCGTCCAGTCGATGTTAAGAAGGCTTGCCCAATCTCTGACTCCCAGACCCAAAACCCAGACTCCGTGCTGTCACTAACAAATTCCTGGCAAGGTTCTGTTTCCTTGGCCAGCTTCTAGTACATTCATAGACTATTGCAGCACAGCTTAAAAGTAATAAATACGGCCTATACATGAATTCGGACACACTACACTGTCCGTGCGTCATTTAAGTTTACATAAGGCGCGCGGTGCGGCGCGTTACCGGACGAAATTCATTTGTTTCACAATAATATTATTGTTTTGTTCTTTCGGTACACGTGTTAGGGTTCTGAATAAAACCACTGAGACTGACATGATTTATTATGTTTTCTTGTATCGGTTTGTGTGTTTTTGCTTGCTGTTAATCATTTAATTTGGGCAAAACAGATCGTGTTTTATGTTTATTTTTATTGATCGATGTTTTTATGAAAACAGAGATGGTAGGTACTTAAATTAATAAAACCGAAACACAATCATTAATTATTTATCAGGCAGAAAGGCCATTTCAAATTCCAAATCAGGATATGGCACGCGTCGTACACTATCATCATACTAGCCCGGAATCACCCAGAGCTGGGTATAGGCCTTCCCGTTTTTCTGTCAAACTTCCCGGTTATGTGCATCCCTTAACCAGAGATGTACACCATAATTATATTGTAACTTTCATCAAGGTAAGACCGTATGGGGAAGATCCTTAGGGAGATCCCGTAATCGCCAGACCCATTTTATAAAAGGTGAAACTTTTTCTGTGGAAGTACCTTAGTTTAGGTAAGAACAATTACTGCATATAATGAAAAGTCGGTCGTGGTGGGTTTGGCAGATACCAGGAAACTAAGGTGTGCTAAATAGCTGCTAAGTTACGCCATAATTATAAAACGTGATTTTTTTACATTACATAGGGGATACGATGTTTCACCTCCCCCACTGCCAGACACTTTTTGTGGTGGAAAACCCCTGCCAGACACCTTTAATAGTAGATTATTAACCAAGGGGATAAAGCAGTAGGGTACGCCACGATAGTGGCGATAAGTCCCCTCTTTGAGGAGTGGCTGGAGAGACGCCACGGCGTCCTCACCTTCCGCCTGACGCAGGTTCTCACCGGACACGGTGTTTTCGGGAGGTTCCTGCACCGAATCGGGCGGGAGGAAACGCCCGGGTGTTTCCACTGCGAGGATCGACCGGAGGACACGGTGGAGCACACGGTGGAGGTGTGCCCCGCGTGGGCGGAGCACCGCCGTGTCCTCGAAGCGGCGATTGGCGGCGGCGACCTCTCGCGTCCGGCCCTGGTGCAAGCCATGATCCGGAGCGAGACGGAATGGGACGCCGTCACCTCCTTCTGCGATGCAGTAATGCTAGAGAAGGAGGTGGCGGAACGTGAGAGGGAGAGAACCTCACAGCGTCCCGGCCGCCGCGGGAGACGCCCCGGGCGTCGGGGGCCACCACGTGGCCCCCGGCCTACGTAGGCGCGGGCCTGTGGACGGTGGGCTATGGGCTAGCTCGCCGTCCGTCCGTTCTGTCGCGGGTGACGATTTAAATCGCGAGCGTAACGAAGGACTCGAGGTTTACTCCCGAGCGTAGCGAGGGTGTTAAAAACTTAAATCACGAGCGAAGCGAGGGATTTAAGACGAGTCCTGAGTGTATCGAGGGATTTAAGTTCACCCAAGACTAAGACAGCTTTATCACCGAGGAAAATACTCTACTTTTCGTACCATTTGCGAAAAAAATAACACAACAATAATATGAGATAAGCATTTTAGAACATTAACTTATTTATAAAAATAAATTAAAATAAACTTAACGTTTATGCATTTGAAGAAAACAAAAACGCGGCAAATTCCTAGACTAAAATTTTTTTGTCGGAAAAGCAAAGGCATCAAGCTCATACGGCCTCGTCGGTTTTCGTAATTTTATTTAATAATCATAACTGCATAATAAATGCGTATTCCTTTTTCAAAAAGATGTATAATGCTTTATATACAAACTCAATAATAAACACAGATGTAGTTCAGTATAAATTTCGGTAAGTATTCCAAATTTAAATCACATTCTCCCCCTAGAGGATGAATGAAATTCAGTACAATTTTCTTTCCCTGTTTTTAACAGATTAAAAATGACTATTGTTATGTTTGCTTTTTGTGGCATAGAATGACACTTTTTTGAGCAAGTGGTACGAAATAGTTATTTATGCAACTATTACATAATGAGGGGTAATAAAACACGAATGTGGGTGATAATAGTATCACATGAGTGTTTTAATACCTAATTATGTACAGTTGCATACAAGACTTTATCTACATCCATGATATGAATCCTCCATAAAAGGTTCGGAAACGTTGAAAGTTTAATTGCTGAGTAAACTATGTATAGGTAGTAATAGAATTATTTATTGTAATCATTATTTATAACACATTTGTTCGTAAACGGTCTCTTATTTCACCAATTTCAATATCGTATTGTATCTCATTACGTATTTGTGCGTTATTGTAATGTAAAACGCACGGTTTATCAAGATGCTCCGTCTAAAACGAACGGTACTTTTTTAAATATTAGCAAAGAGTTTTTATGTCAGAAAAGTGGTCAACATTTTATGAATAAAATTAACTTTACATAAATAATCAATTTTACAAATTGTTTAAATTTTTATAACTGATTTAACAAGTGATTAAAGATTTATTCGTTTAAGAAAGACCGAGTTTTTTATTTCCTCGCAAATATGTTATAAAACGTCTTATGACATACGTGCGCTTTGATAATTTCAGCCTCTGCTTTTTTGTAGCCCTCGCCTGCGGCTCGGGCTAGCAATATCGCCTCGGCTGTGTTTTTAAACTTACCGCACTTATATCATAATGTACTATTACATTTTGGATCGTACAATTATTAAAATGCACTTGAATATTTACACCTTGTTGAATGTTGGCAGATCCTGATGTACTCGTAATATTTTATCCACCACTTCATTATTTTTATTTTCTATCGAATTTGAATATCGAACAAAAATGGAGGGATACGACGTAAATTCGAATTAACCTTTAAGCTTTTTTTTTTAATTACTGTGCTGTGGAAGTAAACCGCGCGTGCATGACAATGTTCTTTTTTTAAAATGAGTTGCATAAAGAAATTTAGTACAACATTATACACCCGTTTGGATGATATTATGGTTACTATGACACTGGTTGTTTTAATGTTGGCAATAAGCTAACTGTTTCAGATACTTTTATAGAGGATTTATAGCATGGGTGTAGATAAAGTATATTAAATTGTAAGTGAACTTACGTAATTATATAAAATAGCTCTATTTACTATAGTAAGGTACTGCCACAGAAACAGTTTCAGCTTTTATGAAATGACTTCGATGTGACGTTCATGGCGTCTTCCTAAAATATCTATTGGAGTCTCTGACGAGTTTCCCTAGCTGTGCCTTCTCCCGTAGCTATCGGTGTTTGTATAAACAAAGAATATTCTATCCGTGTCACCTACCTGGGGGCCTAGTCTGCTATTACAATAGTGTCACAATGATCTATCATTGATTTCATAATTGTTGATTTTGACAAGTTTGGTAATCTACTATATAATGGCGTCGTTATGGCTTTCCAATGATCAACCACTGACACTCCATTGAAATAAATAGCATAGAATGGTAATCTCGTACACAATGACAAAATGTATGACTGACTTACGCGGTAATCTGAAAAAAATTTGACAGTTCCAGCCGAAATTTGCTTAATTAGCACCATTTTGTATTGCAATAAATATAGGCTTATATATTAAAGTTTATTTAAAACACATAAATGAAAATAAATCAAAACACCGGCCGCTAGAAATAAAAACAGATAAAACGTCAGTAAGCAGTAATGTCACATTTGACTTTGACAGCTAAACAGATAAAATATTATTGAATTGTATAGTTTCACATTAATCCGCGTTTCACATAACTTAATGTTTTTTGCTATTTACGAACTTCTTACTACTTCAGATTGCATAGAACACTAATAAACAATATGTAAAAATATATATTAATGAAATCTGGCATGATTAGATGTTCAAATTTAATTCTAGTTTTTCGATAATCATTTCCATTTACAGGTTTTATAATAATGGCAATACAACAATGTCATTGTAACACAATTCTATTACGAGACCATTGACCGACCAATGATCGACCATTATGAAGTTAGCAGATTACGAACTTTTAACAAAATGATAATGGCATCGTTCAACAATTATGAAATCAATGATAGATCATTGTGACACTATTGTAATAGCAGACTAGGCCCCCAGGTAGGTGACACGGATATAATATTCTTTGTTTATACAAACACCGATAGCTACCTGTTACTTGATTCATAGAAAAATCAAAGAAAGCTTTTCTGTGACATTTTGTTTCTAACTGTCCAGTAAGCAAAATGTCAAACAGACAGAGATGACAACCTACCGAAACCGGCTAGTAAGTTATTGAAAGTGGCCGTTTGTGTTTTGTGATTTCAAATCACAGCTCTTTTAAGCACTGAAAGCCACGTGCCAATCCGATTACAAAGTTCAACAGTTAACATCACATTAATAATTAAATTAATTGAAGCGTAAATCCCAGCTTTGAAATTTAAATGATTAATTTATTTATTTGCTGTGAGCAAACCTCAATTAATTTTACTATAGGTGAATAACGTAAATCATACCGCATGCGGAAAACATTATCAAACCGTCACAGTCAACACATACAGTATTTCAAGTAAGAACAACTGTTCAGAATGGAACCACACACATGCAAAACTTTTACACAAATTCTAAGCTTGCTTCCGACAACAGTTTACTTGTGAGTAAATCGGGGCTGATCCGATCCAGCTTGTCCCTTGCTGTCCTCCCCTAGCGACACCCTAAGAAGATGTGATTACCCCACAGGGGGTGCCCTTAGCGTGTGTTTTGCTCTGGTTGGAGCTTTTAGTATCGAGACATTCGAGTATCGTAAAACAGACACCTCCTAGGTTAACTTGAAAGATGTTTTTTTTTTTTATTTTAAGAGCGGGACCAATCTAATAAATAAACTGACATAAAAATAATAATTTTGTAAACTGATCCCGCGGGATCCAAATGAGCGGGATCAGTTGACTAAAGAGCCCACAAGAAAAGGGTAGTTACATCAAGCCAAGTGGTTACGTAACCACTCAAAAAAAAAAACTCAAAACTTAAAGCATTTATTTCAATTAGACCATTACGGCACTTTTGAATGTCAAAAATACAAAAAAGAAAATCAAAGCTACAGTCCCAGTCACAAGGCATAATAACTTGAGAAAGTACTGTAGTTGCCCATTCCCTAGCGTAGATCTCTATGGAGAAGAACGGGCAAGAAACTCCATGGACACTCTTATAAAAACAAAATATTGTTACAAAATCTTGGTTACATCTTTAATTTTGAGATTATACATATATGTGAGAACGATGTAGAAAGACGTGCACACTAAGAGCGTCCAGAGTAAAAGTACTAGCGTAACCGTTACGCTTTCATATGCCCAGCCTTTTCCCAACTATGTTGGAGTCGGGTTCCATTCTCACCTGATGCAGCTGAATACCAGTATGTTACTTGGAGCGACTGCCTATCTGACCTCCACAACCCAGTTAGTACTGGAAAATGCGGTACCCCTTAGCAAGACTGGTTGTCAGATTTTCAGGCCACTGACTACCTATATGATACCGCATTTATGCATGCGGATAATGTACTCGTATCAAAGCATTTACGATGAATCAAATGTATAACATAACCGTATCGTTGATCACTGTTTGATGTTCGAGATATTCAATCACTCTCTTGCATCGTGAAGCGGCAATATGGCTAATGTATCTAGTGTATGTTCAACTAACACTGTTTGATTTTCACCGACTTCAAAAAATGGCGGATATTCTGTTTAGGGATGTGGTTTAATGAAAATGTTTGGTCTTTGTAATTTTCTGGTAATTAGACGCTATAGATTATTATATAATTTCTAGCTGTGGCCCGCGACTTCGATCGCGTTGAAATTTCGATGTGGATATAATAATAATAATAATAATAATTTATTCATGAAAAACATTGTAGTACATGTCACAATTATCAGAATCGCTTATAAAATAGTGTACAAAGACTACAATAAAATGGTGGGTGAGGTGCTGTATTCCTAGCTAGGTTAATAGATAACCTGTGTTAAGGAGTACAGTGCCGGTCCCCAAGGAAAGAAACAATAAAATAGTACACATTATGCATTATAGTACATTATGATGTGCTTACTACAAACAAATGTTGATGTTTAACTATACGATCTAATATGGCTTAAAACTAAAAATAAGTAAATTAACAAGTATAGAAAATAGAATGATAGGGTAAATATCTGTATAAACTAAAAGTAAATCATGTAACAAGTGGGTAGGTGAATACTTTTTGTGACCAAATGTGTATGCTGTGCGAATAAGTTGTATCTCCGCTACATGTTACGAGTCATAAACTGTAGCGGATAAAATTGTATGACCAAAACGTATGTTAGTGAGATTTCGATGTGCAACTTTATAGTAATCTTAATTCATTTTATTTGAGTAATAAATTATAACAAAACAAAAATGAAAAAATAATAATAATAATAATAAATAAATAAGTAAATAAAAAATCAAATCAATTTAAATCAGTTATAAATTTTTCTGTTTTGTCGTAATTTTTACCTTGCAGGAATGAGTAAACAGCCCTTTTACATTTGTAATATGATATACCATATATAGGACAGAGCTTATTTATCTTATTATAGAGAGCCGGGCCTTGGTAGTAAAAAAATCTTATAAAGAAGGGTGATCGCGTTCGTGGTAGTGTGCATATTTTGTCTTTTCGACGTTTTGTAATTTTTTTGTATGGGGTTTTCCTGTGTTGTAATAATATTACTTGTAAAATAAAATGTTGCCGTATGTTGAGAATTCCCCAGTGACTGTACAATTCATTGGTAGGGAACATAAAATGTCGAAAGGTTGCAACCTTCAAAATGGCCCTATGAGCGACTTCTAGAGGCATCAAAATAGTCTTGGCAGTACCGCCCCAGCATGAGATACAGTATGTGATAATAGAGGAGCACAGAGCAAAATAAACAGTACGAATAATTTTAAAGTTTGCAACGTATCGGAGGGTTCTAAATATGTAAATAAGTTTCCTAACTCTACCCGTGAGCAGGTTAATATGCGTCTTAAAGTTTAAATATTTATCTAATAGTATACCTAGGTATTTTATATGGTCAACGTTTACTAAAGGTGGACAATTACATGACGTTTTTGTGAGGCAAGAGTGTGCTTTTAAGATTATGGCAGTATGTGGTTGGGAAGCCGCGCTAATTGAGTAGGTAAGAAACTTTGTTTTGCTGGTATTTAGGGTAAGGGTGTGTGCAGTCAGCCAGTCTAAGGCTGTGTTAAGGCCGTGTTGAGCTATTAGTTCTAGCTCAGACCATGTGTCTGCGGTGAAAGTTATAGCGGTATCATCCGCAAATGCAACAATCCTGCCATTAGAAATGTTGAGGTTACACAGATCATTTATAAAGATAAGGAAGAGGGTGGGACCTAAAATGCTGCCTTGGGGGACCCCGTAGCTGATGGGAAGCTCTTCACTACTGTAGTTATCAATCCTGACAGTTTGTGTTCGATCACTTAGGTAACTACGAAAAAGATCTAGAGTTACCCCCCTGACGCCTACACTTTCAAGCTTGAGGAGAAGAGTGGAGATGGGAACCGTATCAAACGCCTTCGCGAGATCTAAGAAGACTGTGAGAGCTTTTTTATTCTGGTTAAGGTGCAAAACAACATTAGAAATAACATCTTGAACTGCATCACAAGTAGATTTATTTCTGCGAAACCCAAACTGTTGTGGGGATAATAAATTATAGCGTTCAAGGTATTTAGTTAGTCTTCTGTTTATAAGACGTTCGAGTACTTTGGATAACGCACTCAGAACTGCAATAGGACGATAATTGCTAGGTAAGTTCCCATCTCCACCCTTGAATATCTGATAAATAATTGCCTTTTTCATAGAAGTCGGAAATACGGACGTTTCAAAACATAAATTAAAAATATGGCATAGTATGGGCGCCAGGGTTTTAGCATACTTCTTCAGGATCAAAGGTGAAATTGTATCCCAACCAGTGGCAGCGCTTGATCGTAGGGAACCTATAATAGATATGATTTCGTCAGGGTCTGTTGCTTCTAGGACGAATGATGTTAGTGGGATTGATGTTTGCTGGGTCTGTGCAAGTGATGCCGGCTGTAGTGTAATATCATTGCAGATATTATCTGCAAGTTTCTTGCCAATGCTCACAAAAAAGGAATTTACTACATTGCAAGATTCTACTGGTGTTGATGCGCGTATCAAAAGTTGTTTCGATGACTTTGTACTATTGGTGGTATTCGTTATTTTCTTTATAGTTTCCCATAAAGCTTTTGGATTGTGACTTGCTGTATTAAGTTCTTGCGTGTCAAATGATCTTTTTGCTTTTTTCAACAGGCCTGAACAGAAGTTTCTGTATCGTTTGTACGTTATCTTTAGTACTTCATTATCAGGAGATAACTGAAGCTTTTTATGTAAAGCATCCCTGTGTCTTATACACCGTAACAATCCTGGGGTGATCCACGGTTTAAGCAATCTCTTCCTTGCTGGCACTTGTTTAACTGACGTATTGTTTGAAATAGTTGAAGCCAAGAGGTTTGTTAAGTTATCAGTAGCTGTGTTAACGTCTTGTATACGCAGAATATGACTAAAATCAATTTGGGATATCGATTTATCCAGAGACTCGTAATCTATTCTAGTTATAGTAGGCATGAAAACGGTGCGTTCGCGTTGCTTTTCTAGACACAGCAAGGAAGAGTGATGATCAGTGACTGTGGTGTCATAAACAAAAGAGATACATGGACATTTTGTTTTTAAAATTAGGTGATCCAGGCAATTGTTTCCTCTAGTTGGTAGGGTATGCGCAGGGAGAAAACCATGTGAGGCTAAACAGTTTAGATAATCGTGGGAATATGTGTCGGTAGTAGTAGATTTAATGTCTATATTTAGATCACCAGTTATGATTACCGTTTTAAATTTATGCAGTAATGAAAGTAGATTATTCAGAGCTATAAGAAAATCATGGATATTATTAGATGGTGAACGGTAAATGCATACTATTGCCACTTCCGATTTTATTTTAATTATGAGGCCAGAAGCTGCTTGACAGAAATCTGGTTCTTCATATGTAACATGTAAATCAGACTTGAAATATACCACCACACCGTCACTCTGATTGAGATGTTTGGTGGTCTTAAGCATAGTGTAGTTTTGCAGCATTGGAAGATAAAAATTGTTAGAACAGGCTAACCAACATTCTGTTAAGACCACCAGGTCACAGTCACAAGAGATACGGTGCAGTAGAGTTTGTAGGTGTTGGAAGTTACGATTTATAGAACGAATATTTTGGGAAAGTGTCTTTAGATATCTATTCGGATGTTTCAATAATGTGTTGGTCTGTTCAGGAGCACATGAGTGAATTTTCGACACAGAAAGTTCATCAATCCCGTCAATTAAATGGTCTACGTCATTATTCATTTTTACGTTGTGAGGTAGCTAGGAGACTGGGGTTTAATTGGGTGATCAAGAGTAACTTAGGTATTAGGCGTATCTGTTGAATTTGACGAGAGTGATCATAATAAATGAAAGTCAATAAACACCACCAAGTATTCGCAAATAATGTTTGATTGCACAGCAGTATCAAAGTGCACATTTGATGTTGTGATCGTACTGTAAGTAAATCGCTTCGTGATATATATGCAATGTTTACATGAAATTCGTATATAGATTCGTAACGATAATAAGGATAGTAAATCAAGTTACATGCATGAGTTTTTACATTTAATTCTATGAGGTGATTGAAATAATTAAAAACTACTTTATCTAAAACTAGTGGTTTAAAAATAAAAAAATAATGAGAAATATTACGTAGTCATGCACCTGTGGCATCCTTGGCAGTTGCGATGTTGGCAGAGGACAGTTGTTGCAGTTGTTGTTCGCTTTTGACCAGGATGGCTTGGCTGTCGGGATCCTTTTTCAACATTACTCGTCCGTTTGAAGTCCAACAGAAGCTATAATTGTTTGATTTAGCGTAGTTCCTGGTGAGGTAAAACAGTCTTCTGGTGTGAAGGGTCAACTGTTCGGTTATGTATACCGGAGTCCCTGAAGTAGCTTTTAGGCCTAGGTGTGTTGAGCATAGTTTGTGATTAGGGTTTTGTTTATTGTAATCCTTCACCGCTGTGAGGAACTTGGACTTAGTGAGGGCATTCGAGAACTCAACTGTAAGATTCGATGTTGTATTTTCTTTCTTTGATGGTTGTCTTATTACATCACGAATACTAGTAGGTTCTGTTTGCATCTGTAGTTGGTTTGACAGGTGCTGTATCATGTCGTACAAAACTGTTTTGCTCTCGTTTGCCTGTTTGGGAACATTTCGGATCTCCACAGATGTTTTAATAAGGTTTCGCTCGAACAATTCGACTTTTTCCTCCAGTGTTGATAACTTGATCACCATAGTGTTTCGCTCTTTTTCTAGTCCGGTAATTTTGTTTTCCAGTGACGATATCTGATCGGAGACAAATGTCAATGATTTTTCCAGTTCGCAATTTATGTCCTTAATCTCGGTATTGTGCTTTTTTATTTCCATGAGATGGTTTTCCAATTTATCCAAACGTTCATTTTGAGCGCACATCATCTCTTTCATCATCTCAATGATTTCTGTCTTGAGAATCTCCAGCTCACCACCGTTAGCGTCGCCAGCTATACACTTACGTTTTGCCCGTTGGGTGATATTGAGTTGAAGGGAGTCGTCTACACAAAGCTGTCGAATGTCCGATTCGGACCGGGAAGGCACATTTCCCATCGGGGAGGTCTTAGCGGATGTTTTTGACATTTTATATTTATTATGGTCTACCGCTCTCGCCTATAACTTGTTGCACGCTCCGTTGGTGTCTTTGTGCCCGCGTGAGCGCAGTGTAGGTCCGCCGACTATTTTGTTTCGGTTGTTGTTGTCTCCTTCGTGCGGCCGCCACGGCTCGGTAGAGTAACCACTACGCTTTTACTACGCGCCTAGTACTTGAACTGTTTTATTGCCGTTTTGTTGGTAATAAATATTTTATATTTAATTATTTATAAACTAAACTTGTACGGTTGCACACGTCCAAACGCTTTCGCGGTCCGAGGGGAAGGGACTGTGTGAGACTAAAAATAGCCTACGACCTATTTTCAGAGTTAAGGGCCTATACTACCTCAAATGGCTTAGCATGATCCTCCGTTACGCCTAAAACACTGCAGCATTAATTTTGAAATAAATATATGGTAAAGTTGAGGATTAATGTTAGGTCCGTAGGCGAAAACACGATTCCATAAAATTTTCTCGATAGAAAAAAATCCCAAAGTTACCTCTAAACTGAACAATAAACCGCTGGCAATCATAAAATACTTCAAATTAGATCATGAAACTTTTTATACTAACTGAACTAACTATAAAGCAGGTCTTATATTATTTATTTTTTTAGTCCAATCAATAGATTTTTTGTAAATCGCTAAAAACCACTAATTTCGCACTATTCGGCCCGCAGTGACTGACGTAACAACCACTTTGTAGTGCAAGCTGATTAGAACTCTATTCTAACAGCATTTCAAACGAAGTTTGAACTACCAAATATAGAGTTGCTAATTTGAGGTAGTATGGGCTCTTAAATCCACAAAAATAATCATAAAATCGGTCAAGCCGTTTCGGAGGAGTTCGATAACGAACATTGTGACACGATATTTTATATATTAGATTATATCAGCGTGCGATATATGAACGTAGAGGAGGCGAAAGGCGTATGTGACGGTCATTGTATTGTATAACGGGCTGGTGTCCGCAACTCCACGTCAAAGCGCGTATTTTGCGTATGGGCTATAATCCACCACGCGGGCCCAATGCGGATTGGTAGATGTCACATGTCTTCGAATTTTTAGTTCTAAGACATGCCAGTTTCCTCACGATGTTTTCCTTCACCGTTTTGAGAGCAGTGGTGATGAAATAAATTACACAAAGTAATGCCGCCTGCCTGGGTTTGAACCCACGACTTACTGTTCGTAACTCGGGGCCGCCACCACTGGGCCACCGCTGCTCTATGTGACGGTCATACTAAGTGGCGTTCTGTACTTTCTGCCTACCTCACCTTCACTAACGGCAGCAACTAACATCAACATGAATACCTACATCAAACAAAGATGCGGCTATCTTAATCTACCTATTCAACCTTGAATTCCAACTCTAAACAATGGAATTAACCAGAATTAACAGACAATTCAATACAATTTCAAATTCCGCCATCTTCAAACTCCATGACTTACGAAGTTGGAAAATTCCATACAAATAGTTTTAGTTATAAGCCTAGCCTTGTCCTGGTTATCGATCTGTCTTATTATAGACAGGGGACCGTAGTTAAAAGGCTAGGGGAGGTAAGCAAGGGTGAGCATGACTGTGGAAGGTAACGACATTGATCTAGCGAGCCTCAATCTTTCGGACGAATCGTTTTTAGTTTTTTAAGTTCTGATATCCGAAAAATTTGAAATGGAATGCTATTATCCAGGTTGACAAACATGATTTGTGTTTGTCCTACTGTACCTACCTTATACAATGCAATCTTGTCCCAGTCGTAAGTGATACTCACGATGTTTTCCTTCACCGAAGCAATTAATAATTATACAATACGCACATGAATCCGAAAAATCAGAGGAACATCGTGAGGAAACCAGCTTGATAAATATTTCTCGACGGTATGTAAAGCCAAGTCAGAGGCCCATGGGCGGCATAAAAACTCTGACACCAGGTTAGGCACTAACCACACGATAAAGAAGAAAATTTGATACGTTACCTACTTATAGTGAGCTAAGCTAGCCTATGTGATTGGCTGCATTTCTACCAGAGATATGCGAGTTTGTGTAGAGACGGTTGTATGTAAAACTAGCCAACCACATAGCTTGCTTAAACCACTGTGATAACAAAGATATTACCTATTGGTTAGTTTCACACACATCCCTCGCTACTCTAGTGGAAACGCAGCCTGCTTCTATCTCCGAATGTTTAGGCATCTAAGCTTGATTGTATAAAAACACATCAAAATTAATTAATTTTAATGTGTTAAATCAACAACAGAAACACAAGTCAATCAACGAGCCAGCCGAGCATTTTTGAGTCCTTACACACACACACAACTGTATTTTAATATTGATGGATATTTAACTGATTGCTTCTGAGTCTCGCTTTCAAGCGATCGATGGGATCGCTACATTTTTAAAGACGCATGTTCGACTTCTTGAATTTATGGGCGTAGTTTACGACTACGTGTGTACTCCTCCTGAATTATGTAAATGGGGTTGGCAGCAAGGTCGCCGTGTTCTTTTAACGATGCTACAGTTTACCCTTCACTACTTCACTGCCTCTCTTGTCTAGTGGTCGCCAGCAGTACTGCTGTGTATGATTTCCAGGTGGTGCATCTGTGCGCAGCGTAACCTTGACTCGCACTGTGGCCTATACCGCTTACATTTTCAAACAAACCAAAGTGCGTAATTTAACTGTGACTGTTGTGGATTGGCAACTTAAATAGCATGTCTTTTTATCACAAATGTACTCAATCATCCTGGTTGTTTCAGGTTATAACAGCAAGTCGGTGCTTGGTGCTTTGCGCCGAGACCCGCAACGAGATGGAGTCCTGGGCAGGCGCACTGCGCGGAGCCCTGCATCGTGGGGCTGATGTGGCAGACCTGGTGGCTCGGCTGTCTTCTGGAGACCATCACTGGTAAGGAAATACCTTTCTGTTAGCTTGATATGTCCCAAGTCTTGGCAAAGCCTCCCTCCATTACTTTTAACACTCTTGACAAAAACATGTATTTAAAAAAAACTTGTAAAAAAGTTGGAACTTTGACCCCCAATATCTCCGTAACTAGATGGTTCCGAGGTATGGTCCAGAACAAAAAAAAATATCGCAATGACGGGGAAAACAAATGCCTTTCGGCTTTGCTAAGGATCTTTTTAAACCCTAAATAGGTATATGGGAAGGTTCAAAATAATGTACTGAACACGTGGTAAGCGTTTCTGCGTCGGTTTACCATCCCAGCTGTATAGTCTCAATAGTAGAATACCAGCAGCCTCACCCAAGGTCGATCCTTATCGTGATTTAATGGTTGATAGACTAACCATAATAATGCGTTTGAATGATCCATCCATCAAATTATATGGTAATTTCAGTTGATTGATCGACCGTATAATAGACGTCATAAAATCTAAATTCTGATTTTCTTTATTTACCGGAATTCACAAGTTTATTTAGTAACTTTTTCATCTCTTTTTTTCTCTATTCTCTTTCTTTTTTATCTTTTACTTTTCTTTTATCTTTTTACCTCCACTATTTTCCTTAAGTATTTGTTAACCGTTTCAGTAACTTAATCGCCTCAGCCAGCTCCCTTATTATCATGTACATGAATTTTAACTTTACTGTTGCCTCTGACAAAAGGCTCGTAAGCTTAAGAGTGGAAATGAATTCAATTATAAGTACTAATTACCTTGTAAGATGGGAATAATATGCTTTTAGCTGTCTCTGAGTCGTGTGAACACGGTGGCAGTTAATACCTATTATGTAGATGTGTTTTAGCAGTATTACCCAAGATATGATATTCATAAATACATAAATAGAAATAGCAGGGGCAGTGGTACCTACTTCTTCAGACGAACTCCTTTACAAGATAAAGAAAGTTAGTATCAAGAGATCGGTATTACAAATACTTGTAAACTGTTTACAAAGACATATCTTAACCCTTGACGAAACTAAGCTGAAACTTGTAATAGAAATGTAAGTACCTAGTACTGTTAATACCAATAACATTTACAACGTTACAAACAATGTGACGCCACGAAGCAATTTCACGTACTTATATGATTTCGACGACCGCGACTTTTGATTAAATATCTTTGCTCGTCTCAGTTCTTTGATATCGGACTGGTGTCAAACATTATAATCGTGAAAAATCGTAAAAAAAAAATCGTTTCCCAGCGATAATTTTGCGTAAAGTTACTTAGTTTGATGTACAGAATGCTTGGTTGACGGCTTCGTGAAGAGTCTGTTTACATCCTGTATAGGCTGAATATGGAAAGACACCTAGAAGTGCGCCCAGTTAATACGAATTCCATACAAATAACATATATTCCACATGACGTGTGACATTTAACATACATACATGATGGTCCCGACACTCCTGACATAGTTATATTCGTGAACCGAGTGGCGGGATGGTGGCACGCATGCGGTACGCGGAGACGCGCTGCACCACACCGTGATAATCCCAGGCTTTATAATTAGGAATTGATGAAATATTTTCTGGTTAAGCTTGAATTTCTGTGGATGGGTTTTTGAACTTTTTGATGAACACAACTGTAGCTAGAAGTTTGAATTTTATTTGACCATGGGGGCTGAAATGGACGCTTTAAAACACACTATACTACCTATGAATTGTCACGTTGTGACTATTTTACGAATTGTAACGCAATTCATGTTATTACCCCATCATGAATCTGCTAAAGCGGCCATTGGTTTAATGTCATATTATAGCCATTCTCGTTAATTGGCGAGTAGAGGCACAGCATCGAGAAAAGTGGAAGGAATCGGGAGAGGCCATTGGCCAGGAGAAGGATAGTCAAGGTTAAAAAAAGCGGCTATTTTAGGCCCCCTGGAATGTCATACGCTTCCGGTATGAAAAATGCAGTTTCAAACCGAATGGGCTGGGCAACTGGTGGAACTAATGGCGCTTGCATCGCATCAACCAAACATCGTCATTGGTTGAAAATCTGTCAATGTCATTTTATATTTTAAAATCGTTTGACCTCATTGGTCAGATTGGGTCTAAGCTATGGACGCGCCATCTACAATCAGCTTTGACCAGCCTTCCCCATTGCAGATTAAATACAAAGGCTTTAGAACGATTAACCACCGTTGTGGGTCGGGTATTTGGTGGCTCTTCAAGTAGATGAACTTCAATAAATGGTTTAGTTTCAGTTCTCTTTCGAAGTCAGCCACGCTACAAATATCTCAAGTATCTTTTGGCATTCGAATGATATTTACAGTGAGGTACGGTTGGTGAGACATTGTATTTAAATCGTCTTAACATAACATCACGCCTATAATCCCAGAAGCGTAAGGCATAGGTGTACTTGTAGTACACCCACATTTTATAATATCGGGCGAGAGCCTATTGTCATGGTGGTCAACCAGGCACAAATCCTAATTCCATGGCTGCTTATACTAAAAAAATCTTGATGGAAAAAAACCCAATAACACTTTGCCTGACCTGGGAATCGAACCCAAGACCTCAGGCTCAGCAGTCATGCTTACGACCACTAGACAAACGAGGCAGCCAAAACAAAATAGTCATTAGTTCCGAATGCGGCCACGCGCCAGATGATCATTGTACAGCTTTAATTTTATGGCTGATTCAAACGCAGACCGGGGACGGCTGCATGCAATACGACCGTGGCGCGTCAAATCCGTTTCGATGCCACAGATCATTTTAAAGTATAGCAATTTATGTCGTATTTCTATATCATTACGTTTGAATGTCCATTGGTAAAAAATTAAATCCCCCGGTCTGCGTTCAGCCTATTAGGTACTAGCATTTTCTCGCGGCTTCGCTGCCGTTATGTACGAAAATTAACACACGGGAACGTTTGAAATGTAGCCGATAGCACTCGGGGATAATGTAGCTTCCCGTTAGTGAAAGAATTTTCGGAATCGGATCAGCAGTTCCGAAGAATACCCCTACATACAAACAAATTTTATCTCTTCATAAATTAGTAGATAGGTATAGATTTCAATCCATCACTGCAAAACATGTTATACTATTCCTCTTGTACACACACTCTTCTCCACAGTAACGATATAAGTATAACTTACTGAGAGCTCACAAAGCATCGCTCACGTCGTATTATCCAAGTTGAGAACTGAAAACGAACTGAAAAGTTCCCTTTGTATTGCTGACTGTTTGTCAAACAAAAAGCTTCTTTTTTCAGGTTTGCGGCACGCTTGACCCGAAATTTCGGAGCTTTGTAGTTTGATGGGCTTTGCTTTGTGCCATATATCAGACTGAACTAAAGTCTTTTGTAGATGGGCGACGTTATGTTCAGAAATATTGCCAGGGTATTGTATATCAGATTAAGGGTGAAATCACGTTAGTCAGCATCGATATGTATGATCTTCCTTCATCACACTAATATTATTATGAAAGCGAAAGTTTGTATTTGTGTGTGTATGTTTTTTACTCTTTCACGCAAAAACTACTGAACGGATTTGGATAAAATTTAGCACACAGATAGTTTATAACCTGGAATAACACATAGAATACGTTTTATTCCAGTAGTATAACCCTGTGGGACAATTATCGAACTCGACGCGGGCGAAGCAATGGGTATAAACTATGTCTAAAATAATTTTCTAACCGTCAATTTATTTCTCAGGTATGCAGCCACACACGCCCGCCCTACCTTCTGCAACGTATGCCGAGAGCCGCTAGGTGCACTCGGCACTGCGCACGCGCTAGCCTGCGAGCTGTGCAAGTTCAAGGCGCACAAGCGATGCGCCTCGCGAGCGCCGCCATCTTGTAAGTGGAGCACGCTTGCCTCGCTGGGGCCGCATGTCGTGGAGGACGCTGAGGGGGTGAGTTTGGACATGTTCTTTTTTAACCCCAGATGTTTTGGCATATTACACCTATGTGCTCGGCCAGACTGCAAATGCGGGTGCAGTGCGGGCGCAGTGTGACGAGCTCAAACATATGAACTTCATTGGAGTGTCCATTGTGGGCACGCGGGCGTGGGCTGCGGCGCGGGCTAGTTAGCGCGGGCCGCACGGGAATCGCGCGCGGGCAGCTCAAGCCATAGCTCGTTCATACAAGTGGCCGCAGTGAGGGCGCGGGCGGCAAGTGCGGGAGCCAGGGTTACCAACTCCGACTGTTCGAAAGAGATACCGTGGGCCCGGAACAAAAAGGGCGATGAAGGAACATGGATGGGTTTTAGTCAGTAAAAGTCTGACACTCCCTCCTGCTCCGCCCAGAGCGGGAGAAGTCATTTGATGATTTCCCAGCCGAAAAAAAAAAAAAGGGTAACCAACTCCTAAAAATATTTACCCCTCAAGCTAAGTCAAAATTCCCACAATTCCCAATTCAAATTTAAAATCCCCCTTTTTTTTCTGATGGTACATTATCAAATGACCCCTCCCGCTCTGGCTTTTGACTGATTAAAAAACCCATCCATGTTCCTTCTTTGCCGTTTGTGTTCTAGGGCCGTAACTCTTGCGAACAACCCGCAGCCCTGGCAGGCATCGGCCCTTGCGGACCCCTTCCCTCTTGCTGACATCTCTTTGAGGCGCGCGTAGAACAAGAACGCGCCGTCGACACGGCTTGTCATCATAAGACGGACGGACGGCGAGCTAGCCCATAGCTCCCCGTCTACAAGCCCGCGCCTACGGTTACAATTATAAATAAAAAAAAACCCCCTAAAATTAGAACGCCCCTAAAAAAATCACATCCCTCTTATTTACCCCTAAATTTGGGGGAAAACCCCTAAGTTGGTAACCCTGGCGGGAGTGGGGATCTCCGATACCGCGCCGCTCGCCGCACCGCACTACCAGTCTGGCCGCACACTAAGCGTGACGGTCCGGTCGTTCTGTGTCTGTATGTGGCATCGTAGCTCCCAAACGGGTGATGCAGTTTCAATGCGGTTTTTTCAGGGTGAATCTTAGTTGGTTTTAGGGTTCCGTTGCCAAAAGCAAAAACCGGAACCCCTATAGATTCGTCCTGTCCGTCTATCCGTCCGTATGTCACAGTAATTTTACTCCGAGTCTGTTCGCATCACACAGTTGAAATTTGGAGAGTAGGTGTCTTCTATGAACCGCGTCTTAAAAGTGATGTGACATTACGAGTTAAAAAAAACCTAGGGTTGGCCCTCCATACATGTAACAGAAGGTTGAAAAAAAACGTGTGGTTCTCGAAACACTCGACAGAAGTGCGTAAACTAATCTAAGTTAACTATTTAATATTGAAATGGTTTAAAAATAAACAAAATAGTGGCGTTAGTCAGATTTTGGCGACGCGCCAAAAGATTCTTGTACAGTCAAAAGATCCATATATCTAACACTATAGTATAAAACAGTATAAACAGATATTTTTACAATAAAATTAAAAGTTTTTAAGTGAGTTCAACCTTTTTTGATGAAATCGGATTGAAATTTTAGACATGTGTCAAAATGAAAAGTAATTTAAATCAAAAGCACTAAGTAGTATTTATTATCAACTTCGAAGCAAATCACCGCCAAAATAACTTTCTACCCCTTTTTAACCCCGTTAGGGGATGAACTTCAATAAAATACGAAACACGTCTTCCATCAATTCTGTTCGTGGGTAAATTCACCAATCTATAAGACGATTTTGAAAATTTATTTTATTTAGAGAAATGTGGATTATTTATTAGTGGACTGTATGGAGGATTCTGATTATCGTCTGATTATCAAATTGACACGAACAAGCGACAATAGATTAAGAGGAGGTGGAAATTAAGGCTCACCTACCTTGTTCCTGGGCCGCGCGGCCGGCGTTTGATTGAAACACTGGTTGTGAGTGTCTTCTGGTCCACAAGGTCGCGGATGGCCCCGGGGCCGCTGGTTGTATGTCGCGATTCTAGCGGAAGGCGGTTTGACCTGCAGGCTGCGTATACTCAGCGCGGTCGTGATTCGAACGTTTAGCTGTCTTGAAGTGGAGTCTTTATGTTGCGGTTTGCGATAGCGGTATATCCGACGCGGCGCGTGATCAGTAAGATTCCAGCGCGGCGCAGTGCGGTGAACGTACGGTACGGCGCGATGCAGCCGCACACCACGGAAGCCTTATACGAACTTGACTCTCGCCCCGGTGAATTCGGCAGGCGAACGCAAAAAAGGAGGGAAAGAGATGGGCATATATCGTCGCCTGTTCCTATGATCTACGTCATGTGAAAGGATCAATTGATGAGTAGAAAAGTTACAAACAGGGTTACGAGATGGCGTCACCACTGTTGAAAAAGGTTTATGCAAAATTTGAGGGAGATTGGACCAAGGAATCACGTTGTCCCATACAAACTTTGCCCCCTTTTTTCACACCCTTAGGGGTAGAATTTCGGAAAATCCTTTCTTATCGGATGCCTAGATCATACAAAGAACACACCCTCCAAGTTTTAGGTCTCTACGTTCAGCGGTTTAGGCTGTGCGTTGATCAGTCAGTCGTCAACTTCTTCGTTCCCGAACTCCTTCGTTACTGTTCAGAATCGAGTGCCTCCCATACGAAGTTGACACTTCAAAAAAATCTTCGTACTTATATGTGGGGTGTCTATGCACCAGTGTGCCACGAGTAATCTCTATTAGTGCCGTGATGAGAGCAATTAGTTGGAATTTGGGTAAACATGCCTACTATACCTACATAGAAAAGTGCAAATGAAACTTGACGAAGTCCCAGAGAAACACTTAAACTGTCTCGGATCCCGAAACGAAATTAATCAGAAAAGAAAAGCATAATTTCCACTTCCCTCTATATCAGCAGGAGATAGAACAAAACAAGGCCAAAAGGCACAAAGGGAGGTTTACAACTGGAATAAACCCAGTTGCCTATAGTTGGTGCCAGTTAAGATGAGAATAACGGTCATTGCCCTTTCTTAATATATCTTCGTACGAACCAAAACAAATAAACCATGTATCGTTTTTCATTTAATAAAATGTTGAAGATCACGATAGATGACGATTCCAGACTTGAACAGGCTTATTTTTAGTTTTCAAAGTTAAGAAGTTTCATAAATGTAGGTGGATCAATGACCGCTATTCTCATCTTAACTGGCACCAACTATAGCACCATAAATAAATATTCTGTGTTGAGTGTTGTGTACTGTCTCGGCGCTTTTCTGGTGGTCAGACAATTAAATACATATTACCCCTTTGGGATAAACAGGAGGTGATGTGATCTCGGGTTATATCAAGGTAGCACAATGACTTCTTAGGTCACTTAAACACTGTTCTACTATCCACGATAAACAGCGTTCGAAATCGACTCTTAGGTCACTTAAACACTGTTCTACTATCCACGATAAACAGCGTTCGAAATCGACTCTTAGGTCACTTAAACACCGTTCTACTATCCACGATAAACAGCGTTCGAAATCGACTCTTAGGTCACTTAAACACTTTTTTACTATCCACGATAAACAGCGTTCGAAATCGACTCTTAGGTCACTTAAACACCGTTCTACTATCCACGATAAACAGCGTTCGAAGTCGACTCTTAGGTCACTTAAACACTGTTCTACTATCCACGATAAAAAGCTTTCGAAATCGACTCTAAGGTCACTTAAACACTGTTCTACTATCCACGATAAACAGCGTTCGAAATCGACTCCTAGGTCACTTAAACACTGTTCTACTATCCACGATAAACAGCGTTCGAAATCGACTCTTAGGTCACTTAAACACTGTTCTACTATCCACGATAAATAGCGTTCGAAGTCGACTCTTAGGTCACTTAAACACCGTTCTACTATCCACGATAAACAGCGTTCGAAATCGACTCTTAGGTCACTTAAACACTGTTCTACTATCCACGATAAACAGCGTTCGAAATCGACTCCTAGGTCACTTAAACACTGTTCTACTATCCACGATAAACAGCGTTCGAAATCGACTCTTAGGTCACTTAAACACTGTTCTACTATCCACGATAAACAGCATTCGAAATCGACTCTTAGGTCACTTAAACTCACCGGACACGGCGTTTTCGGGAGGTTCCTGCACCGAATCAGGCGGGAGGAAACGCCCGGGTGTTTCCACTGCGAGGATCGACCGGAGGACACGGTGGAGCACACTGTGGAGGTGTGCCCCGCGTGGGCGGAGCACCGCCGTGTCCTCGGCGATTGGCGGCGGCGACCTCTCGCGTACGGCCCTGGTGCATGCCATGGTCCGGAGCGAGACGGAATGGGACGCCGTCACCTCCTTCTGCGAAGCAGTAATGCTAGAGAAGGAGGTGGCGGAACGTGAGAGGGAGAGAACCTCACAGCGTCCCGGCCGCCGCGGGAGACGCCCCGGGCGTCGGGGACCACCACGTGGCCCCCGGCCACCGTAGGCGCGGGCCTGTGGACGGTGGGCTATGGGCTAGCTCGCCGTCCGTCCGTCTCATGACGACAGGCCGTGGACGGCGCGTTCGTGTTCCACGCGCGCCTCAAAGAGAGTCAGCAATAGGAAGGGGTCCGCAAGGACCGATGCCTGCCGGGGTTGCGGGACTGTTCGAGAGAGATACCGTGACCCCGGAACACAAAGGGCGATGAAGGAACATGGATGGGTTTTAGTCAGTAAAAGTCTGACACTCCCTCCTGCTCCGCCCAGAGCGGGAGAAGTCATTTGATGATTTCCCATCCGAAAAAAAAAAAAAAAAAAAAAAGGTCACTTAAACACTATTCTACTATCCACGATAAACAGCGTTCGAAATCGACTCTTAGGTCACTTAAACACTGTTCTACTATCCACGATAAACAGCGTTCGAAATCGACTTAGCAACACGTAAACACAAACGCTATGTATGTCAATATACCCACGAATGTATACAGCCGAAAACACATTCGCTATGTATGTCAATATACCTACGTATATACACAGCCGTTTTACAGCCCATACCGCCAAAGAGACGTAAACCTTTTAACAGTGATTGTGTTTATAGTAAGGCCAGAGATTAACATCTTTATAGTTTTTAGAACGGTTTTGTAAACATTGGAAACTGAAGGCATCAGAAAATTGTATCTTACTGAAATTAGAAAGCTGTTCGTGAATGTTGACTTGATGGAGTTACGTGGCCCGAGCACGAGCGCGCGGTGGAAACGCAACGTAAATACGTCGATTTTTTCAATCGAAAATACAATAGGGAGTAAGCATGTATTTTTTTCTTCACTTATACCATTAAAATAAAGAAATATAATATAAAAGAAAATAAAAAAAAAGTGCAAATATTGCTTGTCGCTCCAAAAAAAATATTGAACTACTAAAATTTTCTACGACATAGTTTAAACGTCTTTGACTTTTGCGGCCATTCAAGTCATACTATTAGACGTCATTTCCCTCTATCTGCCATGTTTACATCTAATTTTTCCCCTAAATATAATAATTTTACTAAATGTATGTGCTTATTCAAGCAAACATTGCAATAAAATATTTTATAAACATCTTTGTGAAACTTTAAGTAGTTTTCACTTTTTTTCTTTGACACAGCATTCGACGTCACTAACTGCGACGCCGACGATGCGTTTTGAATTTTGCGTTCCGTTTCACCAAAAACACGCTACACGAAATATTAAATTGTAAAATAAGTGTTGTATTAGAAAGTTAAACAAGTGTACCACAATATTTATATGGGCCAATGCAAGGCATTTTTAAGGAATAGGCGAGACGACAAAAAAAAATGAATTAGTCCGTATTTCAAACACATATTTTTTATTTTTTCACGTAAACAAAAAATAAGGACGATACAGTGCGTCAAAAACTCGTGGGACGTCACATTTCGGTGCATTTTTTACCATAACGTGACGTCACAAGCCCCCCCACTTATGATCTTTGATGCGTTTTATCTTCGTCATTTTTTATTAATTTGATAAAACAAAAAACATGTATCCAATATTTTTCGATAATCTAACTGACGGACTAAACAGAATCATATTTTTTTTAGTCAGTCATCATCCCTATTATTAAAGTTTTTAATTTCTTGTATATTCCCATTATGTTATTGCATTTTAGTGAAATAATTTTCAACAAGCTCAATCAGTAACATTCATAGATAAATTCTTTAAAATAATGTAAATATTTTATATGAAACGTAGAGATCCCTATTTAAAAGAAAAAATCGACGTATTTACTTTACGTTTACACCGCGCACTAGTGCTAGGACCTTGGGTCATTTGGAGATTAAGGTTTGGACTCGCAACATTATTTCCATGTATAAATCGTCTAAGTCACGAACAGGAGATGAGATCTGAGGGTGGAAAGTTTCTCATCGTCCTTAAGAAAGGTTAAATTTTCCGACCGGACAGTGTTTTGGGCTCATAGGTATAATTAGGGCTCTTGGGGTTTTTCGGTTCGTCAGGTATCATGCGTAATTCATGTTTTGTAGATACTATCATCATATGCTCAGCCTTTTACTACCTAACTATGTTGGGGTCGGATTCCAGTCTAACCAGATGCAGCAGAATACCAGTATTTCATCTGATCGGATCTTAAGCTCGGTCCTGGGTTTCTTTTCCCAGGTAAGGCATAGTGTTATTTGGTTTTTCCATCAAGAGTACCTCAGTAGCAACCATGGAGTCTGGAATTGTGCCCGGTTGATGGCATTAAAACATAACTAGCGAAATGTACTTATTATACAGGATGTAAACGGACCGTTTACGAAGCCGTCAAGGAAGCATTATGTACGGTCGAACAAGCTATTTGGTTTACATTTTACAATGTAATTTGTTAGTTAAACTGTAAACCAAATAGCTTCTTCGACCGTACTATCGAGGACAATCCCGCCTGACCACCACTAAGCTAATTTTTGCTTGCACTCGCAACATAGAAACGCTCTCTAGCGTTGAGTTTGTATAGAAATAATGAATGAAAAGATACCGAATCGGCCGAGCGCACTGACGAAACACGCCAAATGAGAGTTATTGTTATTCTGCGCGCCAAAGTTGACGCTTTCCTAATAGGCCCAAACTTTAAGGGGGCGTGGCTAGGCGCCTCCGCATGATTTAAGCGAAAAAAAATTAAAATGGTCAGGCGTAAAAGACCACGATAGTACAGTGGGCTCCATCAAATAGGTACCCCAGTTAGGCACCCCCGGGTTCGAACATAGGTGCTTTCAAGGGGGTATCACACCGTGAAGCTGACTCTACATCAAACTAGTTAACTTTACGCAAAAAATATTACTGGCTTTTTTTTTGGTTGTGAAAAATCACGTTTTACGGTAGGACTCAATGTAACGCATTCAAAACATTATGATAATGGATGGATTGAATAGTACGGGGGTAGTGGAGGTGTTTAAAGTAAAAATCTTGCATTAAAACATGTATTAAAAAAAAACTTATAAAAAACTTTGCCCCCAATATCTCCGTAACTATAAGGTATGATTTAGAACAAAAATTAAAACAATGACGCGACGACGGGGAGAACAAGTCTTGTTACACCCTTTAAACATCTGTGCCTAACCCTTTGGTGATTACAGGCGTGATATTATGTTCATCATCATCATCATCATCATCAGCCTATAATGTTCCCACTGATGGGACACGGCCTCCTCTCAATGAGAGGGAATGGGCTATAATCCACCACGCGACCCCAGTGCGGATTGGTATCGAATTTTTGGTTCCAGGACATGCCAGTTTCCTCACGATGTTTTCCTTCACCGTTTTGAGAGCAGTGGTGATAAAATAAATTACACAAAGTAATGACTGCCTATCTGACCTCCAAAACCCATTTAGTACTGGGTAATACGATAGCTCTTGGTAAGACCGGTTGTCAGACTTTTTGGACCACTGACTACCTGTAACGACTGTCAAAGATCTAACTAGAAAAGGCTTAACGTGCTTTTCGAGGCACGGAGGAAACCCAGTATGAACCCACCATAGACCAACCTACCAACCAAGCGACTAGACTGTTACTATTTAGCCACGGGCACATCTATGTTCAATAATACGGATTATTATTATCATGGAGCTTGCATAAAGGCTTGATTGGATTATAATTGTTATAATTGCAGGGTGAGTTTTGGGATCTGGGACACTTACGCGAAAGACTTGTAAGAACCAGTATCCAGAGACCCTAGCACGAGCGGGCCGCGTAAACGTAATGGAATAACGTCGCACGTACTTACACCAATACACCTACATTTCGCCAGTAATACTTTAAGTCCCATGTAATAGGGGGGCGAGCATTTTTTTTTTTTGGGAAAAGCCCGCCACACTGTTCCCAAACCACTGTAACTCCTGAAGGCCAGAATCAACAGTGGCGACCACCAGAAAAGCACCGTGACAATGAAGCTCGACGAAGTCCCAGAGAATGAATTTAACTGTCTTGGATCCCGCAACGAAATTAATCAGAAAAGTATAGTGGAGGAGTAGGAAAAAACCGTAATTTCCACTTCCCTCCATATCAGCTGGAGACAGAACGAAACAAGGCCAATAGGCACAAAGGGACGTTTACAACTGGGATAGGCCCAGTTGCCTACCACCACGGATAAATATTAACATTAATGGGTCCTAAGTTGTGTGCTGTTATATTTGATTCCAATAATAGGTATGGCGAACCTATTGCCATGAACCGAGCACAAATCCTAACTCCGTGGCTGCTACTGAGAAATTTCTAATGGAAAAACCCAATAACATTTTGCCCGACCCGGGAATTGAACCCAAGAACTCATGCTCAGAAGTCACGCTTGCGACCCCTCGTCCAACGAGGCAGTCTTCAATAGAAGCACAACCTAAAAGCCTGTAAGCCACAAAGTCACAAACATAACGACATTCATAATAAATCTCTGAATAACATCACGAATAATAATTGTCCTTTTGTTCTGAACAAATTATACGAGATTTGTGTTTCCCCACCTGAACGCCGCCATTTTACTAACAATACCCTCTTGCTCAAAGGGCTGAGTGGCCTTTGTGAGAAGATTGAAGATTGTGTGACTGGTTGCTTAATATTCTTTTTGTAATTTAAAAGTTTATGATCTAGCTTGGGGTAGAATGGTATAATATCATCTTTAATAGGTTAAGAGAGGCATTAATTGCATGATGTACTTACCCCAATGAACATGGATGCTTGACCGCTGCGTCTGTTTGATAGTTTTATTTTATACAATTACTTATCGACTGTCATAGTATGCGCATGTGATGAGGAGGGGCGAATCGCATGAGACTAAAAGAATGGTAAAGATAAATGTTGATTGGAGAGAGAGAGAAAATACTGGCGTTTCATTAAAGTAAAAGTCTGACTATAAAAATAAGTTATAACTGCAAACACACAACAGACTTTCACCTTGTTTTATAAATGTTTACTATACTTCCATGTTGGTGGCTCTATTGTGTAAGTTTCACTATTCTTTCCTAACGTAGGACAACTTTTGCTGTTTTGTCTTAGTTTGTATTCTCACTTTTACCCGCGTGTATTTTCCGTTGGGTAGTTTCATTGTTTATATCAGACAAATATGTTGCTTTAAAGAAAGCAGTTGGCAAGTAATATCAAGTATTTTAAACAAAGCATTTTGATGTCCTTTTAAACGCAATGGAAGGTCAATAATAAAAATGGAGCTGCTGTGATATTTCTTTTGATTATTAGTTTGTGTTTGTTTTGTTTGTGTTTGTTTACGTACTCTATGTACAAATTCTTTCAAAGTTTTTTTACTATTATACGGGGTGGAGACATCAATGCAATTCCATACATTTTGACCGTGCAAGTATTGCACTTTTGTACGAAAAGGGTGTTTTTTTTTAAATTACCGTTGAAATTTTCCATGTGGGGGTTCGGAATGATGTATTGAATACGTGGTAATCGAATGTGCGTCGATTTTCGTTCCATGCAGTATGCTGCTGATGCGAAAAATGCATTTTAAGTATTTGAAATGATAAAAAAACTTTTAGCTTCAGAAGTCGTTGGCAAAGAAACTGAATCAAACACACAGAAGTCACCGACTTCTGAAGCTAAAGTTATTTTTTACTTTGTTGTGTTTTCGAAGTCGGTTTTATTTTTTGCAAAAACGTTTTTTATTTTTACAGTTTTTGTTGTAATATCCTATACAAATCTTACATTTATTTTAACGTAACATAACATCACGCTTGTAATCCCGAAGAGTTGGGCTGAGGTGTACCCAATAGTACCTACACCCTCATTTCGTCAGTTATGTTTAAGTCCCATGTAATAAGGGGCGAGCGCCGGCTCAAATCCAAGCTCTGGCTGCTACTGAGAAATTTCTGATGTAAAAACTCAATAACACTTTGCCCAACCTGGGAATCGAACCCAGGACCTCATGCTGAGTAGTCGCCACCACTAGACCAACGAGGCAGTCATTAATTTCATATTGTTAACAATACATGTCATGGTAATAGGCCTATCCCCAATAAAATGAAACCTAACTGTCGAAATGTGGGTGTACTGTACACATTTGCATACCCCTCAGAGCATACAGGCGTGATGATATGTTATGATGTTGTAAAAACAACAAACATCCAAGCGATTGCAGCAATCACGACCGATTTGCTGTCTATAATTGAAGAGTTCCATTGTATTTCTCCAAAGATCACTATCAGATCTTCACCAAATTTAAACGGGACCACCGCGAAGTAATTTTCTTCCAAACAAAATCATCGAAATCGGTTCACAATTGGCGAAAAAAAAGGCTGAACATACACACAAAAAAAAAATATCAGACGAACTGATAACCTCCTCTTTTTGGAAGTCGGTTAAATAATATTATAACTTTTAAAATTTATCACGAAAAAATTCCAATGTCTGCGTTGCAAAGACCCCTAATTCCTATAGACCTACTAATTCATTGTTTACTAGCAGACGTCACGCGGTTTCACCCGCGTAGTTCCCGTTCCCGTAGGAGTACGGGGATAAAATATAGCCTATGTTACTCAGGGTGAATGTAGGTTTCTAATGGTGAAAGAATTTTTGAAATCGGCGCAGTAGTTTTTGAGTTTATTCATTACAAACATACATAAACAAACACAAAAATACAAATCTTTCCACTTTATAATATTATATATATATATTATATAGTCTATATTAGTGTAGATATGTTCCAAACACCATACCATGAACGGCAATCATCTATTCTTACAGTTTTGCAGAACATTGAAAGGACCCTAATAAAGGTCGCGATCCCAAGTACAGTTTAATCTTTAGTAATCTCATCCTAACAACAGCATTAAAAGATTGATACGGGCGACGGGCGCCCCATCTTTGATTAAAAGGGAAATCAATGGCTGCCATCGCAAAAGGTTTATTACCTACATTTCAATTTGTTTGGCAGTAAAATATATTTTTTGTGTTTGGTATATTGTTTTGTGAGGAGCTCCTGGCTTAATAATAACAATCGATCGATCTTTAGGTTAAACCGTGCTGACCTAGGTTGGTCCGTGAATGGGTGACAACTCAGTACATACCGAGTTTTCTCCGTGTCTTTCCGAGACGAGGAAAAAACTCGGTACGTTACTCGTAAGCACGTTAATCGCCATTGATCGCGGCTGTCATTTTGACAGTCGTTACAAGCAGGCATTCAATGTTCCGAAAGTCTGACAACCAGTCTCCAAGGGGTATTATATTACCCAGTACTAACTGGGTCGTGGAGGTCAGATAGGCAGCCGCTCCATGTAAAATACTGGTATTCAGCTGCATCCCGTTAGACTTGAAGGCCACCCCGACATAGTTGGGAAGATGATATGTTAGGTACGTATATTGTCAAGGTACAAATTGCATAAACTTTATAACAAACATATAAACATAAAGGTCCACCTGTCCGCATCGTACGCATCGGACGAATCGCTTTAAACGGATCGTAGGTTGAACAGATTCGAGCGATCCGTACGGTGCGGATCATTGACTTTCTATACAAATAATACTACGATGGACGCTTACCTTTATTCACCTGATCGACATCACCTCACCTCATTTTAGTAACTGATCTTGCGGACACCAAGCCCATTATACAATACAATATTATGTAGGAATAAATTTAAAGCAGTTACTGTGAATTAAAACTTGCACAATATATTTTATCTGTTGTAAAAGTCAGTATGGGAAGCAACATTGCTTATTTTTCTTGCATAAAATCTTGGTTGTTAACTTTATTGATAGTCTCCAGGACTTTCAGCATTCTCTGGACAGTCAACCCCGCTCCAATGATTCTAGCTGGATTGTTCTTTCCACAAAATGATTTCTCAAATAGCTCATGATAACTGAAAAGACGAAGTGTGGCTATCACTTTTACCACAACAAAAACATACCTAGTTAGATTTAACAAGCGAACACATGGATATCACTTTGTTCCTAGTCTGTAGGTCTGTAGGATATATGGTATCAGTGGCCAGGGGTTCATACAACTCGAAACCTACCGGCTTCCCTTCGGAACAACCACTGTACTGGAGTCTACTATTGCCAAAAGTAAAACAATGTAGGTATTTCAGATAGGACGTGATTGCCCAAACATGACTAAAACTACAAATGGTTCGATGTATGGTTTTTTAAACATGATTAAAAATATGCACCGGACCGGCTTACCTGTTACAAAAATTTACCCTTCGCTACTGTATGGTATGTATTGTGTGCAAACGACTTGCAATGTTCTTCCGCCCTCATGGCTCTTGTTGTCTCGTGAATATTGTATGACGAAGCTGTTATAAGTGTTGTTTGACACGAAACACGAGGAGAGACAATTTGGACGGCTCTATGAGTATTTCTGTTTGACATGTTCGTGGTTACTGACTTTGTTTTTAGAAAAAATATAGTATTTCATAAGTGTGAACAAAAGGAGAATAATATGTGGGCGTATAAGACACAAAAGCTAAATATAATAAAAGTTGTATATCTATGTGTGTGCGTATATACGAGTATAATAAGATACCAAGTAACCTCAAAATGCTAAATGTAGGTTCATTTAAGGATAAATTGCATGAATGGTTGTGTAGTCGTAGTTTTTATAGTGTCAAAGACTTCTTTGACAGTAAATGTTAAATAATTGTCTTGATAATTTTGCACGCTTATCACTGTAAAGCAAAAACATGTATGCTCTTGTTTTCTTTTGTATTTTACCATCTTTTAATACCATGTTTTTAAGCAAATAAATATTATTCTATTCTATTCTATTCTAAAAACTCCGTACTATACAACTGAAAATTTACACTACTGTAAAAATCCAATTACACTACTCCAAGTACTCCAACCGAAGCTCAGACGTAGGGACTTAAGCTCAGTTGTTGCGCTAGCTTTGAACTAGAGCGACGACGGTACTTGAAAACAAAACAATATTATTATTATTTACCAGACGGCAACGTGAAGATATGGATACACAGCGGAGTGCAACGACTTTATTTATTCATAATTACAGCAAGATTTCATCACAACACTATTATTTTCTAATTAAACTGAAACAATTCGCCATATTAATATTACTAGCTAAACAAACTGTACAGTCAGTCTCAAACTTCAAATACTTTGTTGACTCAGTAACTTTCCCTTGATAAACTTCATTTGTTACAAAAAGCATTCAGTTCTCATAATGATTCCAGTTCATTAAAGTTGGCAGCTTTTGTTGGGATATTTTGACCAGAAGCCGTTTGATACTCATAGTTTGTTGTTCTTAGTTTAATTGTAGCTTAGTTGTTGTTGGCGGAGGCAAATAGTTGGAATGTTATTTGCTTTGGTAGTACATGAATGTGGATGTAAATATAGTATTTGTTTTAACTCGATGTGTAGTATTGTTACAAAGGCGGACCTAATGCAACAACGGCTGTAGGCTCGCCCCCAGACTTCATCCATAACTGGCGAAATGTAATTTCAGGCTTAGATTTAAATATTAACAACATTGTGATAATTTACGTACATTAAAATATCCATTTCGTATGGATAGTCGCCCGCGTATTAATTTTACCAATATTGCGGACAATTCCCATAAAACTGAAACATAAAAAGGTGGAAACTACTTGACTGAACGACCAATGATAGACTTTGTCGTTTTAAGCCGTTCAAGACAATTTAACATAAGGGTTAAAGCAGAGGATGACTATAAGTCTATCTGAGTGGATGTTCGATACTTTTCCTCAGGAACTAAAGCAATTTTGATGACTGCTCCTACTCTTTAATTAAATTAATTTAAAACTACTGCCTACCGTTTCAATGCGCGATATATAAATCATACATAACAGGAAGATTCCAACTTTAGACACCTAATACCAAAACTTAATAAAAAGATACATAAAAACACCTTCTACAACGCATAATATGTTTGAAAGCCAAGGACTAAGTCTTAGTAGGTATTTGTTTTTTTCAAAGAATTCCTTTTTTCGGCCTCAAATTTACAATGGCGTAGAATTTCACTAATTTTCAGCTATTCAGGAATTTTCGTCTCTTCAGCTAATCCTGGACATTTCAAACTTTTTTAATAGGGTTCAGTGCGCCATGGTTCCTTCGAAGTTCTTTACGAATCCTTATTTGATTCAGAAAGGAAAAGTTACGTTCTGCATTTCGTCAGAAACCGACATCAGTCGCAACATTTATAATAAAATGCCTCATTATGATCTGTTGATTTAACCAACATTATTTGATGTGACAAATGTGTACAAGTTTTTCCACCAGTCTGACTCAAACAAGTTACATTGCAATCTAATGAGAGCCCTGGTTTTAATTTCGGGATTTCTTGAGTATAGGGACGTCTGAGTTTTTGGGTGACTTTTAAAATCAGTAGGTTTCGAAAGCCTTGAGCAGTGGTGCTCCAGTGGTACCGGCCCAATTTGAACCCAAGCAAAACTTTACTTGGTTTAATTTATTTCATCACTCAGAAGGTAACTAAACGGAAGTAACTTATGTGGCTAAAAGAGTGATGAATATAAATGTTAATGGATGGAGAGGGAGAGGAAGACCAAGGAAACGATGAATGGATTGTGTGAGGAGTGATATCAATGAAAAAGGAGTCAATGATAGCGTGACGGTTGACAGAGGAGAATGGAAGAAAAATATGTGTTGCGCCGACCACAAGTAACATGGGACAATGGTAAGAAGATGATGACGCTTTCTGAAGATAAACATTGTAAGCAAATCTGCGTATCTTAGAGCCATTGATTCGAATCAGCCACTTACAGAGAGGAGGCACTCAGAAAGAGGAGGCACTCACAGGTCATGGCCAGCCTTATACTAAAACTTTCAAAATTATTTTGGAACCGTAAAATTAAATTAACGAACCGTATATAACACGAGCAAATTGTTGCATTACACAGTGAAACATATTTTCTTTCTTACTTAAAAACTCTTAATAAATAGCGTTAAAATATTTCAAGTTTAAAATCAAAATTCTAACGAGAAGTCACCGCCCCGCTGTTAGTTTAAGTTCGCCTTACTAGCTAAGCTAGATTCACGATTATTTTAGTCTATCGTGGTCATATTCCCTCAAGAAAACGCCTTTAATATCACTGTCGAAGTGTAAGATAAAAAATCGTTAAAAAAAAAAATCAGGGTAAAAAATCGTTTTAGAATGAGTTGAGTTGATGTAGTTTTTCAGAGGAAAAGTTTTGTGTATAAAAATCTGGGGTTTCGCGTAACGGAAGCATTTTCAGAAACTGCGTATTTTCAAATTGACTATACGTATGTCCTGGATGAGACTTGCACAAAAACGTGGAGCTCGTCACAAGCAAAGAGAGGCCTATAACCTGTGGTGAGTGAAGGTGATGATTGTGTCAGTGGCCATCAAGACGTCCACTAACGACGACCCGAATGGCGCAGCGGTAGTGAGGCTGCCTTACGTTCTTAGGGTCCCGAGCTCGAATCCCGGTAGGAGCAAATGTTTGTGCGATGAGCATGGACATTTATTTCCGAGTCATGTGTTTATATGTATGTAGGAACGGAATGTTATGATAGAAGAGTGGAATGAAACGTGAAAGATGAATGACAGATGTGAAGCATGTTGAAGGAAAGAGATGAAAGTATGAAATAGTCTAGGAGTGAAGGAGAAAGCAAGTGAATGGAATTAAACAAAGTGAAAGGAGTAAGACTGGAATACAGGGAGTAAGACGAAGGACGTTAGTTACAAAGACGTATTAAAATAAAATTCAAGTTTATTAAAGAAATCAGTGCTTTTATTTGGCCCGTAACGAACAAATCCCACATGTATAATAAGTATGTATTTACAAACAAAAAGTATCTATGTAGTATTTCAACTATCTGGTCTCCACGACACAAGCCTCGTTGCTTAGTGTGGCACTAAATAGCGCTGTATGGCGCTGTTACTAAGAAAATTCCTGATGGAAAAACCCAATAACACTTTGCCCGACTCGGGCATCGAACCCGGGACTTCATGCTCCGCAGTCGCTTGCGACCAGCGAATTACATTAATTTATGTATGTTTTTTTGCAGAACATAATAATGCCTCACCAGTGGTTGGAGGGCAACCTTCCCGTCGCGGCCAAGTGCGACGTGTGTGACAAGACCTGCGGTTCGGTGCTCAGGTGAGGAACATATGATTATACATATTACTTAGATGACAGCATAGTGGCCAGTTCCAGCGTAGTGCCTAGTGGTGCGACCATCGGACTGGCAAATTATACGTCTCAAGTTTGAACCCAAGACACGCATCTCTGATTCACTGGCTTCGGTGACGGAAAACATCGTGAGGAAGCCAGCATGCCTCGAACATATTTCTCGACGGCATGTTAAACCAAGTCAGAGGCCCATGGGCGTCATAAAAACTCGGACCCCAGATTAGACACCAACCACAGGAAAAACATAACAAAAAACTTAGACTACGAATGAACTACGCGGTCGTTTCTGAAGGTGTTTAGTAAACTGGTCCCATACAGATGGATCCCGCGGGATCAGTCGACCTATCGAATTTTTGATTTGGTCAACTGATCCCGTTGACCTAACCTATTGTATTTGCATTAAGTGTTGTGGTAGTAGAGTCCTTTGTAAGCACATATGGGGAACTACCAAGATATTCACCATACATACATACGCCGGTAGCAGCCACGGAGTCTGGATTTGTTCCCGGTTGATGGCAATAGGCTCGCCCCCTATTACATGGGACTTATTAAGACATAACTGGCGAAATGTGGGTGTACTTATTAAGTACACCTCTGCCCTACCCTTCGCGAATTACAGGCGCGATGATATGTTATATATGCGCCATAAAATGTTCACGTTTTCGATGTCGAGAAACGGCGTGAACACGTACCATCAAGTTGGCCGCCTGCTTATTTGCCAACCAAAAACTCAACCACCAATACTGGTGTTTACCACTTTTAGATTTGCTACCTCTACATCGGGCAGCACTACGGTTCTATTAACTGTCACACAGGTATACCTGATGTATATCTACTGTACAATTATGCATCTAGTGAGCAGGTAACCAGCCAATAAGCGTCGTGTATATAATTATTACCCATGTGCGTACATATTGTGTTCAAGAGGAAGATACTGTGGCTAATCAGTGGGCAACTGAGCTATGTGAGCTACCCGCAGTTTCGACCAACACAAATAGTGTGTATATGCCCTTACCACCCTTACCCGTACAAACGGACACCGCGGTTTCCCGCAATGCGGCGATCCATCACGGTGTAGCATATCTTGCACCTCTTAGATACTCATACTGTTAGCCTGCATCAACCCACTGCTAAGCAAAGGCTTTTTCGATCTAGGGTTAATGTGGACCAATGCTTCTTAGATATAGTACAACAATAACATGAAATCATAGTGACTTCAACAAAAAAAACAACTGTGAATAGCCGATATTGGATTTAAAAATCGTTCGAATACATTACGTTCTCGTTGCGAGTTCGTGTTCGCCCATTCCTTGGCAAAAGCCTCTTCCAATTCCTCCACTTCTTTCGGTGTTGTGCTGGTCTTTATTTATGTAAGTCATACAAAACTGCCTGTTTTATGAAAAGAGAAACCCCTAGATTCACACCAAAGAGTCCTACTGAAAAATTACATTACGCGCATTATGACTCCAAGAAATAAAGAAGATAACAATGACACTCCACGCCACAAAGCCGTAATCATCTCAAGTCCCGTAAAACTTCCCCAAAGCCAACAATATCCTTTAAAATGAACAAGCTTACAGCATTCTAAGTAGCCATTTCATCAAGCTTGTCAAAGCAAGCCGTATTACCGCCACGTCTATCCGCAAAGTCTCCGGCTGAGCCGCGACTCCGCGTATTACCGGCGCGACGGCGTACGGATAACTTTGCGTATTTCTTACACACCTGAGGCGCGTATTATGAAGTAATCGTTGGCTTCAGCCCTCTCAAGTCTAGAGCACATTACATCCGTGGGGGCCCACCTGTACTTTGCGATAGTTCATTCAATATTTACGAAAATTATGCAGAAAGATAGATAGGTATACCTGAATGTGCTTCGGCCTTGAAATTCTAAACTGAACCGAGTACCGCACGGGTTGCAGGACGATTGTGTCAACTTATTTGTATGGAGGACTGGCGGTAAAACAGACGGAAATTGTAGCGTCTTCCTAATTCAATTATTAAAACAATCGACGAGCGCAATCACGTCCTCGGAATTTCTCTTTAATTTGAGCTGCGAGCTGGCTACGTTCGCTCACCAAGTGTGCTTCTTGCTTTAATTTAAGCACGTAGGATTGTATACCGATCACTTTCCAAAAAAATGGGTATATTAGGTGAACGGAGTAGAAGCTTATGGTATACCTAGTTTTGTTTTATTTGTTCCACAGCTTAGAAAAAAAATGATCCATCATCAAAAAACGCTACAAATTTCAAGTAAACTTTTCAAATATCAAATTTCAAATCATACGCAATACACGTATGATATGAATTTCATGAATTTTATGAATTTTTTTGAACATTTTTTTTTTCAAAAAATAAAATTAAAAAAAACTAAGTATGCCATTTGCTTGTACTCCGTTCACCTAATATACCCAATTTTTTTGGAAAGTGATGAAAAAGTCATCCTGTATAATGTAGATATAGATTACATCATTTCTCATAGTGGTCTTAAACCATGGAATATATACTCTACGTACTCAATGCAAGGCTGGTTTCCGGGTAAACGGCACTTGTAATGCGATATTATTCTGTGTGATCCATCCTCGATGTATGTGCTGACATATAGCATGGATTTCGGACATCAATGTTGCGTTCGTACATTGTAAATCATCAATCATGTTAGCTTAATGAAGACAGGATGTGTCGTAACGACATAGGTCATCAATATCATTATTCTCTTGCTCGTATTTCCATTTATTTTGAGTCGGCGTACCATGTTTTCTTCTTCCATACTTCTCTATTACTCATGTCAATTCACTAGTGACGTCCTTTCTAGCCATATCAACCTTCACACAGTCCATTCATCGTTTCTTTGGTCTTCCTCTACTCTTATAGTAAACTGTTATACTCAAAACTTTCCTTACAACACGGATTACTCATGTCAATTCACTAGTGACGTCCTTTCTAGCCATATCAACCTTCACACAGTCCATTCATCGTTTTTTTGGTCTTCCTCTACTCTTACAGTAAACTGTTATACTCAAAACTTTCCTTACAACACGGATTACTCATGTCAATTCACTAGTGACGTCCTTTCTAGCCATATCAACCTTCACACAGTCCATTCATCGTTTCTTTGGTCTTCCTCTACTCTTACAGTAAACTGTTATACTCAAAACTTTCCTTACAACACGGATTACTCATGTCAATTCACTAGTGACGTCCTTTCTAGCCATATCAACCTTCACACAGTCCATTCATCGTTTCTTTGGTCTTCCTCTACTCTTACAGTAAACTGTTATACTCAAAACTTTCCTTACAACACGGATTACTCATGTCAATTCACTAGTGACGTCCTTTCTAGCCATATCAACCTTCACACAGTCCATTCATCGTTTCTTTGGTCTTCCTCTACTCTTACAGTAAACTGTTATACTCAAAACTTTCCTTACAACACGGATTACTCATGTCAATTCACTAGTGACGTCCTTTCTAGCCATATCAACCTTCACACAGTCCATTCATCGTTTTTTTGGTCTTCCTCTACTCTTACAGTAAACTGTTATACTCAAAACTTTCCTTACAACACGGATTACTCATGTCAATTCACTAGTGACGTCCTTTCTAGCCATATCAACCTTCACACAGTCCATTCATCGTTTCTTTGGTCTTCCTCTACTCTTACAGTAAACTGTTATACTCAAAACTTTCCTTACAACACGGATTACTCATGTCAATTCACTAGTGACGTCCTTTCTAGCCATATCAACCTTCACACAGTCCATTCATCGTTTCTTTGGTCTTCCTCTACTCTTACAGTAAACTGTTATACTCAAAACTTTCCTTACAACACTGATACATAAAAATCATTACCCTTCCTTTTGGCTTCGCCGTATAGTCGGGTTAAAAATTTGTAATCCCCGGATTCGGGTCTTTTGCTTCCCAGGTTTTATTCCTTGCTCGGACAGTGTTATTGGGTTTTTCCGTTAGGGATTTCTCAATAGCAACTTAAAGCTCTGAAATGGGTGGTGTAATGCCCCCGTGCCTCGAAAAGCATGTTAAGCCGCCGTGTCGGATTAACGTCACATTCGAATACTTATAGTAAAGGAATAGTCGCAGGGAAAACTTAGTTGTTTCAAAGACGACTCTAACTCGGAACAAATCAGCTGTGTATTCTAATATTGTTTGCAGATATAACATTGAGCGGAAACGTGAGGCTGATTAGAGACGCAACGCTTTTAATCAAATGATTCGGTATTTGAGTCTGTGCGGAGCCGGTGAAGGGTGCCGTGTTGGGTGAATTCGATAATTCGATTTGATTTTGTAAACCTCGATTTTAGGTAACAAATGCTTATAATAAGGCTCAACATACGGGGTATAGTGGTACCCCGGTAAGCCAAGAAGCTGTATGCTGTTGCTCAAAAAACGAACTAAATAAATAAACAACAGGACGTTAAAGCGTTTTTAAGTACTCCTCCACATAGCAGTCATCCGAAAACGTGCCCAGAAGACTGTCAAATATAATTAAAATTGCCACAACTCACAATCAGTAATCTCATTAACAATTGATCGCACGTAGCACGCCCGAGCCGTTCCGTCTTCATTACTTGCTTCAAACACAAAGACAATATCATAATAATTGATCACATAGATAAGTATAGTGATACATAACTATGTGATCTGTGTTATTGTATATACTGTGTTATTGATAGAATAGTGATTCTATCAATAACATAGTTATAGTCCTTGGAATTAGTACATTTTTCCTTGCATCAAATAAGTTAGTTCTGATTTTTATAATATGTTGTAGGTGATGAAGTAGTTATGTCAAATCCATTCATCAGACACATCCACGACCTCCAAAGCCCTCCGGATCATTGTTAATTTTTTGAAAAATCATTGATTTTTCGTACTTTATTAAATTATTTTTTGCGTGGAACACTCCTGCGCCGTCGACACGGCCTGTCGTCATGAGACGGAGCCCATAGCCCACCGTCCACAGGTCCGCGAATCAGTACTACCTTATTTGATACAAGGCAACCCCCGTTATATGGTACGATTTCCATTGACTAAGTAGACTGAAAAGTCCTCATCTAGTGATCTATCTAGAACCATTATTAGTACTTAATTGTTGGAAATTGATGAATGTGCTGTTGACGTGAGTGATAGCTAGCGGGCCGGCGCCGGCGGATCAATTGTCATCAATCGTTACTTAGCCGCACTTAGCTCGTCGATCAATCATTTGAACGTTACTTAACGCGTAGGTAGGTAATGCTCCGGGCGTTAAGAAAAGAATACTTTTCACTTAATTAAACGAAACTCCCATCTCTTTGGGGGTTTAGTTTATTTGAATGTAAGTATTTGAAATAGTGATAGAATATTTGTCTACTTTAAATGCAAGCTATTAAATCGACTTAGCATTTTCCTAATTATGTTGGGGTCGGCCTCCGGTCTAAACGGATGCAGCTGTATGTAGCTACAACACAGTTAAATTATAAGCAGTAGGTTGACTTTGAAGAAACACCCGAAACGCTGACGTAATTAAACGAGCGCCCATTCCCCCGCCCGTAAGGATACTTCGAAATGCGAACAGACTGAAAGTCGCGCGCGCCGTGTCATTTTCTTAACGATAAACCACACAGTATACCCCATAGTAACAACCCAGCCCTCTGATCGACAGGAGGCACACACTACTGCTTATAATTATACTGTAGCTTTAATCCATACCAAACCATGCTTATATTATGAATCCTTTTACCACTAACTAAGAACTCGTATCTACCTGCCCGCCCTTGCCCTTTCACGCCACGGCCGGGTGAACGTATTTCGATTAAATTTTGCAGTTATAGTTCATCTGTTCTAAGACATAGTTTTTATCCCAGTAGTAAAATTCATGTAATTGTTGATCACAATATTATTTCAGCGTACTGTACCCAAATCTTTGTGGTCCCAAAATACCACTCAGAAATATTTTGGGGGAATCCGGGACCGCGGCCCTGGTCCCAAAAGCCTTCCGACCCACGTATATAGCCCATAAGTGCGCGTCGGAGTCGCATATGAAGGGTTCCGTACCGTAGGGGAGCCCCTTTTAATTTATTTTTATTAATTTGTTTTTATGTATAGCGGCAACACACACACACATTTTCACATTCTTTGAAAATTTTAACTGTCTACCTATTACGGATCTTGAGATACAGCCCGCTGACAGACAGACAGACGGACAGTCGGACGGACGGATAGCGGATGCTTGGTAATTGGTTACCCTTCAGGTACATTATTCTTAAGGCCAGAATCTTCTAATCGACCTGTTTTTAGTTGAGTCTTAAGGTATGAAATAGTCGTTGTTCATGAACGTATTCTTAGGCTCAAAACGCGATAGTTACGAGTATTACTTCTCTCGATCATAAAAACATGCAAAGATAGGTAAGTTTATATCTATTTTCAAGTTTTACTTAAAGATTATTAACACTATAAATAAAAAAAAATATACTGAAAAATGAGAAAATACGTTGTCTACATTATTATGAGGTTACTTTTTTAAAACATGTATTATTTTTATTATAATAAATTAAAAACCACTAATATCGCAATATTCGGCCCGCAGTGACCGACGTAACAACCACTTTGTAGTGCAAGCTGATTAGAACTTTATTCTAACCTAACAGTATTTTAACCGTAGTTTGAATCACCACAGAGTTGCTAATTTTGGAAGATCCTTGCCTTAAAAGAAAATTGGCAAAAAAATCTACCTTCTTACTTACCTTTTTCCAAAAGATAGTGATGGCTTTACTAAAACCTTTTGCCTGTTAAAACAATGTTCCTTCCCAAAAATTTTGCATTATCAAACTAAAAATAAAGACAAAATAATGGCTATCTCGTGCCAATAAGTAAGCCTGAGTGTCCCCCGGGGCATGAGCCCGGGAAATAAGCAACACTCTGCCATTATCCCGCGCAGAGCACCGGGAAATTGAAACAACACTATTTGAGCCACTACTCATCCGTTGAACGAAAGGATTTCGCGGGTTAGTTTCCCGAAACCGGTTTTGTAGGTTTCGCTTAAGAGCTTTATATGGAAAATTCTGGTTATTATTACAGTTTTGATTACATGAAAAATTTATGAAGTCGATTGGAGGAGTCTACATGTACAAAATAGTCTTGAAAAACCACTATAATATGGTTAAAATACCAACAACTACAACTTATACAGGGTGTAAACAACCTCATCACGAAGCCGTTAATCAATCATTCTGTACATCAAACTAAGTAACTTTACGCAAAAATTATTGCTGGGAAACAACTTTTTTTTCCCTCTCATAGAGAGGAGGCCTGTGTCCCAGCAGTGGGAACATTAATAGGCTGATGATGATGACTTTTTTTTGTGGTGTAAAATCATGTTTTGTGGTAGAACTCAATGTAACGCACTCAAAACATTGTGCTGATGGATGGATTCAATAGTACGGGGGTCGTGGACGTGTTTAAAGTAAAAATCTTGTATTAAAAACTTGTATTTAAAAAAAAAAGTCTAATATATCCGTAACTAGGTATGGTGTAGAACAAAAAAATTATCGCAATGACGGGGAGAAGTAAGTTCCTTTCGGCTTTGTTAAGAGGTATTTTACACCCTTTATAGTAATGTCTAAATTCTAAAAGAATTTGTTTTAGCTTTAGCAGTATGCAACCTCCTTGCATATCATTGCGCAGGCGACGGACATGCGTGATTAAAAGAATCAAAATAGTATTTTTTGTCCAGAAATGACGTTTTTAAGGATCATTAAATCAATTTAAGTAACTCTTTTGATAGTGGTCAACCTAGCCGTTTGCCTTAGCATGTCTTACAATAAAACATACAGGTTAGGTAGCACCTTTCATTATAATTTTAAAAAATCAAGAAGAATTGTGTGGGCGGTTAATTTTGCCTGTGAGTGTATAATATTTCACGAGTGAGAAGACATTTCACGCTCTCATCTCTCTGGGCCCTCAAGCTGAGGACCCTCACACCTGAGTGCGACTAATGACGTCACTCTTAGCTGACACTCTCAACAATACTTTAGCTAAAATGGTTGCGCTGTAAACAAAAGAAAAATGTCGGAAAATAAGAGAAACAAAAAAATTCTTTTATTTTTATAATTCTTCATCCGGGAACAGATTCGCGGAATGTAATAAGAAATGTTTTAGACGTAGACACAATGTCACATAAGTTGTGTAACATTTCATATTGCATTGTATATGTTGCGACATTTCATTGAGTTACATTTCATGTAACATTTTTCCAATATTTTTAGTCACTATGAGACTTTCAAAAAATCTTTGCACACTACAACTAGTTACTCGTATTATTTTTTTAGTTATTGGTCTATTTTATAACCTTTATTATGTTTAGCATGAAGACAGCCAGACTTGATCGGCACATTCGATTTGTTGAATAAAGAAGCAATTACTGCACGTTAAATTAATGCCACCTCGAAGAAAAATACGCCTTAGAAATCAGTTAACTAGCCCTATGTACTTTACCAACATAATATATTTCAACCAACCATTCACGTCTTTAGCAAGAAAAAGTTCGAGCCAATAGACCCGAATGATTCGTCCGTTCCCAACTTTTGATGGGTCAAACAAGGCAAAATAGGGGCTATCTCATAAATGTAACTTATGTATGATCTAGTTTAACTTCTGTTACTGTTTGCTGAAGTTTCGGGAGGGTAGACTTTGGGAGTTTGGCTGGAATAGGCCAGCTATTTATCTTTGTCGTCCGTTTTTTTTTTATTTTAGGCTCGGAAAACTTAAGGGGCTCCCCCATGCACACTAGCGCCACTTTAGTAAAAAAATCAGAACTCGTTAAATACACAATTAATATAAAATCTGATTGACAAAATCAATCATGTGGTCTTCTAAATTATTTACGTCTGCTTAACTCATTGAAACATAGCTCGCTGTCGTTACAGATACAAAATGGAAAAAAACGGCCGTTTTTAGCAATTTTTCTAACTATAACTACAGTGAAGTTTATTTTAATGAATTAAATAGACGTCAAATAATCTAGAACTCTAAAGCATTGATTTTGTCAATCAGATTTTATATTAATTGTGTATTTAACGAGTTCTGATTTTTGTACTAAAGTGGCGCTAGTGTGCCATGGGGGAGCCCCTTAACAGAAACTGCCAAGTAGTGTTACTTTTTTTGGAATCGGGAAAAATAGATAATAAATCTATCTTTCCTGGTTTAAAAAAAAAAAGGAATACTATTCAACAACACTCCACACTTTTTATGGTTTTCTTTTAAGTAAATGTCGCTCGTTTCATACAATGGCATTCATTTTGACAATTCATTAACAGTCATTGCGCTATAGTCGTACAGTTCAGATTCAATTGTTTCTGAACAAAATCGAATCTTGAATTATTACATTACAGGTGAATGCTCTTCATAGATAGTTGTCAACAGATGATTTTTAATGAATCAAGTAAATAAATCTATAAATAAAGTGTGTTATAAAATTGGGGTGCTAGTGGCCGTAAAATACAAAGACACAAAAAACGTCGAGAGTTTAGTTCAGTTTGACGGCACGGACGTGGTTGAACGATTCGCTGCTGCGATGCGTGTCGCGGGTTGGATTCCTATATACTACAATAGCCCAAACATCCACTGCTGGACATAAGCCTCTCTCATGATGGGAGGAATTTGCCGTAATCTCCACGCTTGGCAGGCGGATTGGAGATCGCAGTGATGAAAGGCTAACAGAAAACGCTGCTGCCCATTCTCTGATCTACGGAGGCGCAAGGTGTTCTGCCTCAGACATTAGTCGCCTAATACGACACCCGTGAGTGTGTAAAGGGTTGGTTCTATTCTACTCTGCCGGATACCACACGGCCAATTCCTATATGGATGGATGGATTCCTATATGGTACATATGTTTATACTGCCTATAGGTGACGAGTCTGGCTGTTGGTGTATGTAAGTGTAAATGTTTGTAAATGCTCCCACGACATAGGAAAAATCCTTGAAATGAGCAAGGTTTTTTTAAAAAAATAAAATCCTTTACTAGGTATTTTGGAATCTCAGTATAATAAAAGTAAATATTTGATGACCTCGTCTCTAGATCACTGAACTAGATTGGATTGGACTTAGATTGCTTCTTCTGAAGCTCTCGTACATTGTACTCCAACCTTCTTGTAAAATTAAATGGATATTGATAGCAGCACTAGAGTGAATCGAATATCGAGTCTAACACGTTTTCCCAAAAGACTGTCTCAGAATTCTAAACAGCTTCGCACACTAGATATAGCTGCAGCACATCCATTATGTGTACGTCAATTTAATATATCTTTATTCTAGAAAGAAATAGATGCGATGGATTTATGACCCTTGAGGGTTCGATTTTCATTCTCTCAAGTCTGAAAGTGGAAACTTGTCTTTGCCAATTTCCTACTACGGAATTTTTAGTTCTACCGTAGAACTTCTTAGTAGAACTAGTGAGAACGAACTACCGCATACAGTTAAGGGTTACGTAGTTGGGATAAATATTTGCGCATTGTTAGTTGAAATACTTGGTGGTGACAGACGGCTGCTAAGGAAGTATCTATGTAGTATATCAACTATCTGGTGTCCACGACACAAGCCTCGTTGCTTAGTTGGGCACTAGATGGCGCTGTGTGTAATGTCCAGCTATATTTATTTATTTATTTACTTCATCGTCGAGTTTGCCACCACTGGTGGAGGATTCCACTAATTTCTTATCTGCCACCAGTGGGGACTAGGGACAGAGGTAGGAACAGATGCGACTGAACAGACGCAATCACCATCAATGGTGGTAGATGCGACAATTAGTTGTAACTAGGGATGTTACGGAGCTTCGACTCCGACTACGATATGTCGGAACTTCCGATTGGTCTTATACCTCCGGTTCCGACTTCGGTTCCGATACTTTTAAATCTGAGATTTTAATCGGAGCGCCGAGGTCGGAATATAATTTGCAACTTCTGGAGTCAATTAATAATAATTTAATTTATAAACTGTTATAAAAATATAATTATTTTTATTTGTGATATATATATATTATATAGGTTTATTATTTTTTATTTAAAATTAAAGAGGCTGACTAATTAATGTTTGTACTATTTTATTGCCTGCCATTAACACATCTTTCTTCTGCCACCATCTCCGACTCTGCCTCCGACTCCGATTCCGGTTCCGACTCCGAAAAACCAGATTTAAAAACTCCGACACCAATTTCGGTTCCGATAAAACCACCTCCGTAACATCCACCACTGGAGACAGACTGGTAGGGGTTGACGGGAATAAACCGCGGGCAACAGCTTTAATAAAATTATTACGCTAGGATATAGAAAGAAAGAAAATATTTATTTGACATCAGTTATTTAAGCACACACACATTTATAAACAAAGATACTAAATAAGGAGGAAAACATAGTACTTATGTGCTGTGTGCCTCACGGCTGCGCCAAAAAGGTCCATTTCAGCATTCATGCCAGACAGGTGATGCTGTCTGACGCTGGTCTTCCAATGAACCTTGAGGGGAAGTGACGGGGATATGAACGCAGTATGTTGAAGTTAGTTATGTTAATGTAAAACTAAACGTTGGAGCTCCACGCTGTTTGTACAGTCTTTACTCTCTTTGACACTTGACGCTTGTAAGCCCTGAGGGGTTGGTTGAGACCTTTGACAGTCGTTAACTAGAACGTAGACCGACCGAGCGAAAGTCTGACAACCAGTCTTACCCAGGCGTATCGTATTACCCGGTACTAACTGGGTTGTGGAGGTCAGATAGGCAGTCGCTTCATGTAAAATACTGGCATTCAGCTGCATCCGGTTAGACTGGAAGCAGACCTAAACATTTTTGGGAAAATGCTAGACAGGTGAGGTAGACTTAGGTACGTAAAGCAGACGTAAGTCTTATAAATATTAATCCGTTATCTAAATAAGTTTTGCGGAAAAATAAGCCCTTTTGCTAGTCACATCTGTTTAGTATTCGTCACAATACAAGACAAACCATTAGTGCCTATAATCGGCTGCTGGCATTTCAATAGAAATGTCAATGCGTAACCATTTGTCACTCGGAAAGGTTTGCAAATTACCGATTTATGTAACTCCGTGTTGGAACGGGTAGGAGTCGTGCTTAACACATGATTTGTTATGGAAGAATGTTGTGTAAACGTGGACTGTGTGATCTTGCACTTCGAATTGTTGGTTCTAGGACATGCTGGTTCCCTTACATTCACGTTTTGAAAGCAGTGGTTATGAAATAATACACATAAAGTACCTTCTTGTACAAACTCGTAAAAAGCGGCCGAGACTACTAGGCCACCACTGTTCTGTATTAGCAAGGATTACTTCTACAGTCAAAGTAATACCACTAAATTTCCTCTTGACTTCACAACTTCCTCCTTTATCTGAGTCTTTAAAAAGTCGCTTTTCCCCACCTCCTCTACATATTATTAATAATAATAAATAAATAATAAATATCGCTGGACATAAGACACAGCGCCATCTAGAGCCACACTAAGCAACGAGGCTTGTGTCGTGGATACCAGATAGTTGATATACTACATAGATACATTTTTTTTTGTTTGTAAATACATACTTATTATAGACTAGCGGACGTCACGCGGTTTCACCCGCGTAGTTTCCGTTCTCGTGGGGGTACGGGGATAAAATATAGCCTATGTTACTCAAGGTGAATGTAGCTTTCCAATGGTGAAAGAATTTTTGAAATCGGCGCAGTAGTTTTTGAGTTTATTCATTACAAACATATTAAAAATACAAATCTATCCTCTTTATAATATTAGTGTAGATATAAACATCCATGACTCGGAAACAAATGTCCATGCCCATCACAGAAACATTTGCTTCTACCGGGATTCGAAACCGGGACCCTAAGAACGTAAGGCAGCCTCACCACCGCTGCGCCATTTGGGTCGTCCAAATCGTCCATTATTTTCAGTTCTAAATCATTTTGTCCCCAGACTACAAGACTTCCGATGCGTGTGGTGCCGCCGCTGCGTGCACGCGGCGTGCAAGCCGACGTGGCGAGCGTCGTGCTCGCTAGGCCCAGCGCGCGCGTCTGTCGTGCCCCCCACGCGCCTGCACTCCGTGGGGCCCGACGACGCCTGGGTCCCTGACCGGCCCCCCAATGCTAGCCCGCTTATTGTGTTCGTTAACTCTAGATCAGGTTAGTTATATTAAGTTCAGAGCTTCGAAGAACAACTACAGACATCGGTTCTATGTGAGCAAGTTTGTTATGATCAAGGAACAATGAACCTTGAACTTTAAACCTCTACCCGTACGCTGTCTATGCTTTTCCCATATTTTTGTGTCATATCATACCTACTGTCGTATGGACACCTGAATATTAGCGAAATTTACGATAGCCTATCTTTTTTTCCACCTTTTGGCCTCTCTCCATCCCCCTTCCACTGCGTTATTAGTTTTAACAAAAAAATATCAGCTATGCAGATACTTTTGTTGCATTATGAAAACAGCCTACCCCTTCAGTTTGAAGGTGACCCTGAAAAGAAATGTAATATTTGCTAACAATTTTGGCAAGCTATTCGATTTCCATATTAAAAATATCCCCATCTCCCCAGGCGACAACCAAGGCGTGAAGTTCCTCCGTCGCTTCAAGCAGCTTCTGAATCCGGCACAAGTGTTCGAGCTGAGCGGAGCGGGGCCTCGGCTAGGGCTCCGCCTGTTCAGGCACTTCGCCCCCCTGAGGGTGCTGGTCTGCTCGGGGGATGGGTCCGTGGGGTGGGTGCTGCAGGAAGTCGATAAGCTGGAAATGCATGTGAGTATAACGTGTTCTTTAGGGAGTAAGTACCGATCAGAAATATCACGGTCTTTGCTATAAACCCGAAGAAGACCTTATTCGCCTCGTTTAGGTTCGGTCGACGCGACTGCACACTGCGCAAACCAAATCTGACAATACATGGTAATACGTGATTAGCTCAAGTAAATTTCACGTCAATAAGGGCAATCATTCCTTTACATCCTTACAGGACACATTAAAAAAAATGTGAAGAGGTACGTACCTATATTGTTCTTTCAGGATATTTATTTTCTCCTTATTCCATTCTCTTACAAACGTAAAAGTCGCTATAGGCCTACACCACACTTGACGAAAATTCCGTCGCGGATCTTCCGCGTCGGAACGCCATGTTATCTAAATATAAATGACTAATAACGGGCACACTACGCAGAAGATTGGTCGTTCCGTCGCGGACCGCTCACTCTCTGCGTCAGGGGCCCTACTCTGTAACGCTTCGTCCGTATATTCGAATCTATACATCTCTCTCGCACGTCTGCAGATGAGTGCGAGTGAGAGAGATGGATAGATCCGAATATACCGACGAAACGTTAGAGAGTAGGGCCTCTGTGACGGATGTACTGCAACGGAAGTTCGGCGCCGGAATTTCCGTCGAGTGTAGCGTTTTCAAAATCAAAATTGTTTTCCTTAAACATGGCTGAGCCAGTTTAACACTTTATCTCTTCTCAGCGACAGGTGCAAACGGCGGTGCTTCCCCTGGGCACGGGTAACGACCTGGCGCGAGTTCTGGGCTGGGGAGCCTCCTGTGACGACGCAGCCAACCTTCAGATCCTCATCGAGCGATACGAGAGGGCTTCCACTAAGATGCTAGACAGGTAACGTTATGATAGTGAGAGCAGGATTTTGTCGCAGTGGCTAGGTGTAAGCGGACCCTTCAAGATGCCGCCAACCAAGCATTCTGTACAACTAAGTAACTCTACGCAAAAAATATTTCTGGGAAATTAATTTTTTTGGGGCGATAAATCACGTTTTATGGTAGGACTCTATGTAACGCATTTAAAAAATTGTGCTGATGGATGCAATGAATGAAACAGAGGTCGCGGAGGATTTTAAAGTAAAGTCCGTTCAATCAATCAATCAATCAATAAGCCCTCTATCCTGAACTTCCGTCTGTTTTGGGTTCTTTGTTTTCCTCATTAAGAGGATATCTCTAAGTTCAGTGTACCTTTTGGCAAAGGCCTCCTCTAACATTTTCCATTGTGCTCTATCTCTGGCAACCCTTCTCCAGTAAGGGCCCGCTGTAAGCTTCAACTCATCTTCCCATCTCTTAACTTGTCTTCCCCGTTCCCTTTTTCATCTCTGGGATACCAGTCTGTCACAATTTTACTCCACTTTTCCTGAGTACTCCTTAACATGTGGCCTGTCCATCTCCATTTCAGTTGGTCTATCTTCGTAAGTACATCCATAACTCTTGTCTTGGCTCTTATAAAGGTGTTTCGTTTCCTGTCCTGTTTCTTGATGTTCTCTTTCAAAACACTACCGAGATTTGATGCAATGCTGTCAAAGAGCGATGGAGAGAAGCATGATAAACATCAAGAAAGAAGTTATACCGTTAAAAAAAACCGGCCAAGTGCGTGTCGGGCCACGCGCAGTGTAAGGTTCCGTAGTAGCCCGTTATATTTTAGATTGTTTTGTTTTTCTCCATTTTTAGAAGTCCTTTTTAAAAAGTGTTTAGTCGGTTAAAAAACAGTGTGGATATGTTTTAAGGGGTACTGATAGTTGTTTGTTCCGGTTAAATAGAAAGAAAATCCTGATGAAAAGAATGTAAGAATAAAACCGACCTTTAATGTTCATGACTGGATTCGAATGAAATAATTCAAGAAAGGTTTCCTCTCAATAAATAATAATATTGTGATAAATAAGTCCTTAAATTGAATGTCGATTTTCTCCTCACAGTAATATTTAATGAGCCAATTTTTGAATCATCTTGGCTTCGCGCCAAATCTCCTTTAAGCCACGTTTCCGTTCATATGCCAATAAATGAATAAATTGGGCTTTCCCTAATACCTTCTATTAAACTTTTTGACCTTTTTCGCTGCCTTAATATTTAGTCATGTTTTCTGTTTTCTTCAAGTTTAAAAAGTTTTATTAATAGTCCAATTTACTTTGAAAGCCTCTATGTTATGGTGCCAAAATGTATGCAGTACGTACACGTTTTCGTAAGTTGGTTTGTTTTTTTGGTTAGCCAGACAGCATTCAACATAACACAATCAGCATATAACGTCCCCGCTGTGGTACACAGGTCCCCTATGAGAGGGAAGTGAGCTATAACTCGTTACACGAGCCCAGGGTTTCTTGGATGCCTTCAATTTTTTTTTCAAGGACGTGCCGGTTTCTTCACAATATCTTCCTTTACCGCTCTGTGACAAACCCACACTGTAGAGCAATGGGAAAAAGCAGTTTGAACCTTGGGATCCTTTGTTTTGGGACAAGTCCGCCACACCATTCCAAAACCGCTGTAGCTCCTGGAAGCTAGAATCAACGGTGGCAACCACCAGAAAAACGCCAAGACAATAAATTCCCAGAGACACAATTTAACTGTCTTGGAGTGCGGAAGAATAGCAGAGGACTAGGAAAAACATAATTTGTACTTGGGATCCCTTGTAATACTTTCTTTCTCTGGTGATCAGGTGGTCAATAATGATGTTCGAGCGCTCCATGTCAGCACCCCCGCCCCCTCCCGTGCCTCCCGATTTAGTGGAGGAGAACTCGCTGCTGAGAAACTTGCAGGATATCATGCAGGTAAAGCTTGCTTCTGTGTATAGAATTTTTTGTTTCATCAGTATTATTTTTCAATTTTGCAAATTAAATCATATCGTCACGTATCCATACAATGATTTATGGATACGTACTGCAACAACCTGATCTTAAAACTCCAACATCCATGCGCTAAAGCTGTACAACGTTTGTATGTCTCCAATCAGGATTTGCATCATCTGAAAAAAAAAAGACAGGGACAGGTATTGATACCTGTCTCTTTATGATGGACCTTGATGACCTTTTTCCTGTATCAGTAAGCGGGGTTGAATTAGGGGTTTTTTTGAACGAAAAGAAGAAGATCTAGTATAAAACCTCTCTTCTTCATACAGGCAGGTGAAGTAAGTTGCGTAGCGAGCACATCCCTCCGCGAGGGCTGCGCTCGCCTGGCAGTTGTGGGGGAGAGAACAGGGGGTGGGGCGGCCCGCGCGGCGCACCGGCTACGGCGCGCCGTGTCGCTGCTGCTGCATGCGCGCGCGCATCTCGCGCATGATCATGCGAGGTGCAAGTGAGTATTCTGGGGAGACAGTTTGTCTTAGGTAATTGGTAATTGAAGGTTCTGCTTTTTCTTTCTTATAGGATACAAAACGGAGTGGTATAACATCAAAGTCAAACCATTTATTTCAATTAGGCACGCCGAAGTCATCCCACCACCATTTTGTTCTTTGTAGGTAAAGTTCTCATATATCTTTTCCTCGGAATAACTCGGCATCGCGTCACTTTAGGAGTTTAGGGCATCATTCTTTGGACATTTTTTTTTTGTTTAAATGTTTCCTCTTCCCATAAATCAGTTTATAGTTTAGATGGCAATGGGATGACAATTCCAGCTTCCATAGAAAAAAGTTCAAACCCTCTTTCAGTAGTAAAGCTCTATCATTGTGACATGATTGGTTATGTAAAATACCTGATTGTTTAGGTCATGGGAGCCAGTGGAGACGACGAGTGACAGTGAGCCCGAAGCACAACCAGTTGCCGAGAAAGGCAGCATCGAAAAGACTGAAAAGGTACGCTTGCAGGAATATGACAGATTCTTTGGCCCGATCCAGCGGCTCGGAGGACCAACATTGGACCTTCGTTTAGTCAGAATAACGCCCCATTCACGACCTTGGGTGATGTGACGTGTGATGATAAGTGACACGCGCATCATGTGTCGTTGTTTTCTACGAGCGAATCGGTCGCATCGCTATGGCATGCTCTAAGCAATTTCTTTCATTTTTATTTACCTCAGTCGCTGTCGCAATACGCGTATAGTTTGAATGTGTGGACTGTAGCCAATCGGTAACACGTTTTTAGCGGTACATAATTATGAAATAAGTACTTGAAGATGTTGTATGCGCAGGAGCAACTAAACTGGGCGGTGCGCGGTTGCGCGCTGGCCGGGCGCGCTGACAGCGTGCGGCGCGCGCTTCGCTCTCTACTGCGCACACTCACTCAGGTGTACCCACAGGTGTGTACTAGGGTTTACGACCTATTTCATAATAATAAACATGTCACTAACGCTAACTCCGTGTTTTCGCTAAAACTACGCGACGTAGTGTGAGTGAAAATGCTTACGTATAAAGAAGAAATAAAAGAAGAGTATTTATTAGACTCACACAGAACAGAACAAAAAAAAAAAATGATTGAATAAACAATAAGACAAAATTATATAAAAGTAAACATAAGAAAAAGATTAAAAAAAATGAATTTGGTCCCGTACGTGGCCAAAAGGCTCCTATCTCAGCATGATGCTGTAAATAAAGCACCTTCGTTGCATAACAGTACATTATGATATAAGTGCGGTAAGTTGAAATTACAGCCGAGGCGATATTGCTAGCCCGAGCCGTAGGTGAGGGCTACAAGAAAGCAGAGGCTGTAATTATCAAAGCGCACGTATGTCATACGACGATATATAACATATTTGCGAGGAAATAAATAAAACTCGGACTTTCTTAAACGAATAAATCTGTAATCACTTGTTAAAGCAGTTATAAAAATTTAAACAATTTGTAAAATTGATTATTACGTTGCCAGTTGGCATTTTTAATGTTGTCAAGTTATTATTATTATATTTTATCTCCAAAAGTTTATTTTATTCATAAAATGTTGACCACTTTTCTGACATAAAAACTCTTTGCTAAGATTTAAAAAGTACCGTTCGTTTTAGAAGGAGCATCTTGATAAACCGTGCGTTTTACATTACATTAACGCACAAGTACGTAATGAGATACAATACGATGTTGAAATTGGTGAAATAGGAAACCCTTAACGAGCAAATGTGTTATAAAAACATTTTAGCAGTCATTATGCAAGACTTAAGTTACAACAGCGACACCGAGCCACCAATGTTGCACCACTGGCTACTAAAGAAGGTTTGCCTTGCAACAGATTTATATCAATACTATCATACACAAAACTAGCTAAAATGTATTTTATTTTTTTTGAAAAAAAATGTAGTTTTCGAAACTTATGACTTGTCTACTGAGAAACGAATGATGAAACGGGAAATATTACTTAGGGATTAGTGAAGACGTTGCTTTGCTTGACGTTAGTGAAAACGGACAGATAGTAGTTTTAAAGCACCACTCCATCCACTGGTACTGGTGTTTAAAAATGTCTAAAACCAACTTGTCCTTTGGTTTTATATATCCCTAGTAGGTAAAGTAGATTATTTAATGCCCCAAGTTTTACGTTGTTGTGACATAATTCAATGAACTAATTTGTCACAAAGTCTGCAGTATTTCTCACATATTTACATCAACGGGCTTTATTAGGCTTTTATTTTTTAAAACATTGAAGCTTATTAAACTTGGTGAGATTGCAATATATTCTACCTACTTCCTACTTCAGATCTCGCTTTTAATCTCGTTTCGCATCTTATCTTTTAAAGAAACCCGTGACATAGTTCGGTTCATGGCTTGGCTCCAAGCTGTAACGCGATAAAATCTTTCTTTGCCATTGAAAAGCAAAGACATTGTACGTAATATGTACTTATTTAAGCTTACAATCTTGAAAGCCTGGAAAGGAAACAAATTAGAATAGTATTTGTTTAAGAACTTGGCATCGAATTTAACTCGATATAGTAACCTACAAAAAAAAAAAAAAAGTGGAGAGATTTGGAAGAGACCTACACTCAGCATTGGGTGGCCAAGGGTTGAAGAAGAAGAAGAAGAAGAAGAAGAAGTAACCTACTTACCTCAATAGTACATCCTTTTAAATCTTAAACACAACAGCACAAATTGTAAGAATTAAGTACTACAGGTACAACAGCTTAAAAAAAATGTCTCCAAATAAAAGACCAAAATATGTGAACTCAAAAAAAAACAAAAAACTTGTCGTTCAGAAAAACACAGTGACTAGCTTTAGAATACTTTTTAGGCAGAGATTTATAGACGTGACTTTGCACATACTTTGGAAAAATATAGTTCCTATCACTGTCAATCTACAATAATTGCGAGAGTAAGACAGAGACAATACCATAATCTAAACACGTGCTATGTATTTCATGCAGGGTGTATCACAAGAAGGGGACTCTTGTGACACATGCGAGGGTTCCAGTAGTGCGGGGCCGGCAGTGAAAGGGGCAGTGAAAGGGGCAGGGGGAGCGGGAGAAGTCCCACCAACTCCAAGCGCGCCCGATATGGCGGCTTTACCGGTGCCCAGGGCATTTGCTGACAGCCGCCGCTCGTCAGCTGCCAGCGCCATCTCTGCTTCCTCGCTGCAACCAGACAAGTAAGTGATGCTACGATGTAAAGCAAGCAGTAGGCGGTTGAGTGTGTGTCTTTGCTTGAGTCTTTTAATGAAATTGGTAAAATAGGGGAGTTTGGGCCCGTTGGGCATACAATGTGATTGCGGTGCTGTCCAGAACATGACCCACTTATGGACTCTGTCTTAGTGTCTAATACAACTGAACTTTTGAGGAGTTACATAAAATCAAAACAAGTGACCTTAACTCTAGACGGTAAATGCTCAATTGTGGTCCTTTCTTTCACAGCATTCCAGACGTAGATGAAGATATAGTTAAATTAATAAATTCAAACCCAACGGGTAACTACATGTTAGACGTCGACAACAAACCGGAACGCAAGACCAGCTCCGCCTCGCCTCAGGACCGGCTCTCGCTGTCAAACCTCTCCTACTGTGATACTAGCTCCTGCAAGAACCTCCTGAGGCCAGAACTAGAGCGCACATATAATAGCAGTAGTCTAACTATACCTAACCTAGTTGTCTCTGACGATAGCGATAAGAGATCGATATTACAGGGAGATACTTATGAATCGGACCAATTGACTATTATAGACACCGACAAACCATATACAGATGATGAGCATTACGAGGTAAGTGCGAGAGTGACCCCGGCCAGCGGCGAGGGCACGCCGAACCGACGGCTTTCTAGTGTAGATCTGGAGATCGAAGACAGCAGCTCAGACGGGTCCAACATTAGCGACGACTTTAGCTTAATATCAGAAATAATTGATTCTAAACCAGAAGATATGGAAGAAACCGGCGGTATGGGCATCGGGCACATCGACTCTCCTGAAGTATCAGAAACAACTTACGTCAACTCCGAAACTTTACACGGGGAATCTATCATGGATGATATCAGTTCAATGCTTGGACAGGACGTGCTGTTGGCTATGATGGGGAAGAACGGTGAAAACGAAACGTACACTGACGACACAACACTATTTACGTCCGATACTGTGTCGGACATCGCAATGGACAGTCGGAACCCAAGCCTCGAGAAGAACAACGAGGCAAAACTGAAATACATAACGAAAATGAAGAAACCCAAAGATACCGAAGCGGAGAAGTTCGGGTTCGAGAACAGAGTATTCTACATCGAAAATGCAACGAAAAAAGATGAACAGATCAAGTACTGTAGTCTCGCACATTTTGAAGAAGGAAACGATATAGCGAGGAAGTCTTTTAAAAAGCAGCTAAGAAAGAGTTTAAAGAAACGCGTGGTTGAAGAAGTAAGCCTTATACATCTGCTTCCGAAAACGGCTGAGGAAACACTCAGTGTCAAAAGTGCTGAGACTCCTAACTATAAGGAACCTCCAAGACTGATTTGTGACGGGCATATGCAGCAGCCTCCTCCCGATGTAGGTGGTTTTCCGCAAGTAAGCGTTGTAGTGGAACCACCTTCTCCTTCACATAGTGAAGACAAGAAGAGCTTGAAGACTTGCCCAAGCCGTATGGCTTCAGTCCTAAGTGATATTTTTGATCAGGGTACAGATACTCTTAGCGTGAATTCTCCAGAGCCAAGTTTAGGTTCCACTAGAGAAAGGAGACAGTCGGATAACCCAAAACTCCTGGGACAGACAGATCCTGAATATGGAAAGTTCTTGAGCTGCTCTCCTGCGGCTACAAGAAGGATATCATGTGGAAGCCTCTTCAAGCCGGGAGAACCTGACAAGTGAGTTTACTTTTAGTATCTTATTGCTGGGTTCCCCATTATTCAAAGAAAGTATTTTGTTAGAACAGAAATTATACCGTACCGTGTAATTACGATTTGCTACCTCACAAAACTATTATGAAACAGATGTATACGAAATGTGAACCGAAATATCTAACATTGATCAAAATAATTTTATTTCAATGAGCCTCTGGGCAAAAGATAGACGTGAGCGCAAAAACAAATCATGTCTAAGACATCGTACAATCGAACAATAAAAAATCGCAGTATCAACCTTAAAATATCTTTAAAGAACGTTATTTTAGCCAGTCATTTAGATGAAACATTTATCATATGCCTACATTTTTATGTATGTTTACCGATTACGCTGAGATTTATAATCCGATTTACGTGATTCTTCTTTAGTTTGATGCAGAAGAGTTGCCATTTGGTCCCATACAAATTTAACATAGTTTGGCCCAGTAGTTTTCATTTTATGAACATTTTTGCTTCAGTCGTGTGTTATAATTTCATGTATGTTCACCGATTTCTCCTCCATTTGTGGAGCGACTCTCAAAATTCTTTTTTTATTTGAAAGAGTATACTACTGAGATGGTCGCGTTTAAATTTGGTGAAGATCTGATGCTGATCTACAGTGTAACTCTTCAAAACTAGACGGTAAATCGGTCGTGATTGCTGCAATCGCTTGGATGTTTATTGTTTATACAACATCATGACGTAACATCACGCTGTGTGCTCTGACGTGTACAATACACCCAAATTTCGACAGTTTAGGTATGTTAAGTTGCATTTATTGGGGATAAGCCATTTTTTTATTACCATGACTTGTATTGTTAACAATGTAAAATAAATGCATAGCAAAAATTTGTATTTTCAACTAAAAATGGAAAAATAAAAAAACTTTTTGCAAAAAAAAAAACCGACTACAAAAAACACAAAACAAAAAAAAGTGAAAAATAACTTTAGCTTCAGAAATCGGTGACAAAACGGTGTTTTTTACTATATCTATTTATACAAAGAGGTTTCATATTTTTTGGCTTTTTCTAAAGAATCTAAATATAGCTTATACGAAATATTCTCAGGGACAACCGTTATTTCTGTTGTGTATTCAACTAGAAAATGTATGTAAAGCTGCCAAGGCTAGAAGCCAAGACGCTTTCGAAAGAAAACAACGTTTTCCTAATAATGTAGTTACTATTTCCGATGTTTTCTCAAGATCTCTAGAGAAACAATAAATATTCTTGTGCATACCACATACCTTTAACTTCATTTTCTTCCCTTTTATTTAATATTAGAGCTATATTTCAAAAGTTCCGTTGTGCACTGAATATGTTATTGCATTTGTGCTTATACTCGTATTTGCATTTTCAATATAGAGAATGTGAGTCGCAAATAATGCTCCATCTATTTGGTATAAAATTTTATTACAACTAGAAGTCTGCCATTTTCTTTTTGTATTATTACTAAGAAAACATCTACAACTATTGCAGCAACTGTTCCTTTCTAGACTGTCAACATCTGTGTCCTCTATATGGGGTGAAGGTGGCGCATCCAGCGGCCTTGGATCAAAAGAGGCAAACGAAAAGGCCAAGAAACTGCCTATTATCAACCCGTTGGTCCAACTACCAGCCTGGCCTCACGTCACCCAAGGCTTCATCAGTCAATGTCTGTTAGCTAATGCCGATGCCCTATGTGCCGCAGTCAGTCCTCTCATGGACCCTGATGAGACGCTTCTAGAAGGATTCTATGAGAGGGCTGTGATGAACAATTACTTTGGAATCGGGATTGATGCGAAGATTACCTTGGACTTTCATAATAAGAGGGAGGAGCATCCTGAGAAGTGTCGGTCAAGGGCACGGAATTATATGTGGTATGGAGTCCTTGGGTCTAAGGAGTGGGTGAATAGAACTTACAGGTAAGACGTTTCATATTTTTTCGTCATTCTTTTGTTTTCTTTGTTACTGGCCACAAAACTTACACACACAGTAACAGACTTATACACTTTAAAATGGTTTCGCTAGACAACCGCCGACGCATTAATGACACAATGTTTGTGTGCAAAGTAATGCACCACAAAATTGACTGCCCACAAATATTGCGCACCTTTAATTTCCGAGCCCCCTCGAGAATTCCTCGCAGAGCAATTACACCACTCTGCCCGCCGCAGAGAAGAACAGTTCTAGGCGCCAATTCCCTCTATGCAAGATTATGCAAGGTTGTAAATACACACATCAAAAGTATCTAGGGATCAACATATATTTTTGCAATAACTTTTCTCCTGATTGATATTAATTAAAATTTTCTTTAAGGATTCATCAAATAAAGTGTTTTCGTTTGTCACAGTAACGATAAACCAAGTCACCTTTGCATTAATAAAGAAATTTGCCATTTTCCTAATAAAGGGATTTTTGACATTTGAACCACTAACATTAAAGTTCGAAAAAAAGACTGAAATAACAGTTTTCTTTAAAATTTTATTGGGTAACTTAAACAATTAATAATCCGTGTTTCTACCGCGAACACTAACAACACAAGAACATCGGTTTGGCATACTCAAAATGAGTTCATCCAAATCACGCTGTGGAATGGCCGCCCATGTTCGTTGCAACAACAAAAAAAGGTCTTCTTGCGACTGGATACCCTCCATATTCGGCAGAGCTCTTCTCTGTAGCATATCCCATGCATGCTCAATCGGGTTCAAGTCTGGCGACTGAGCAGGCCAGGGCAGGACATTGATGTTAGCTGCGGCGAGAGTCTGTCTTACAACTCTTGCGGTGTGCGGTCGTGCATTATCATGCATTAACTGAAATAAGGGACCGATTTGCACTTGTAGAGGAACGATGACGTCTGATACAATCGTCTCAGCATAAATTTGAGCGTTGAGGTTGCCTCTGATCCAAATCAACTCAGTTCTTCCGCCGATCCAAATACCCGCCCATACCATGATGGTTCCACCACTATAAGGATGGACTTCCTGGCAGGATTTTAATCGCTGTTGGCGTCCAGGGGTTCTCCAGTGTCGTATACGTCTTGTATCCGGTCTCATACCAAAACGAGACTCATCAGAAAAGCACACGAAACGCCATTGTTCTTCTGCCCAATTTCTGTGTTCAAGAGCCCATTGATATCGAATCCTACGATTGTGCATTGCTATAGGTGGTACCCGTAGCGGTCTTCGGGAATGAAGGTTCACTTCATGCAAGCGGTTTCTGACTGTTTGGTCGCTAATTAAGTTCCCTGAAGAGTGATGAAGCCTCACGGCTAACATCATGGCGGTTATTGTTGGAGCTCTTCGAGTTAAGATTTGAATGTATCGGTCTTGTCTCCGTGTGGTGCAGCGATACCGTCCTCCATGGCGCTCAGCCACGGTACCAGTGCTTCGGTAACGTGTCCAAAGTCGACTGATAACACTCTGACTTGTATTCAGAGCTAAAGCTACAGTACGTTGCCGGGAACCAGCTTCTATCATTCCCACGGCTCTGAGCATTTCTTCCCTGCTTAAATGACGTCGCCGCTCCATAATAACGTTGGTTTTAATCAGTAGTAGGGAAACAGTAGCACTAATAATGTCTTCAATGCGTTGTATGTTTTTATAGGGAAAATATTGACAGCTTATTTTCATATTTTACTCGAATTTGATTGAGAGTTCCTGATTCAAATTATGAAATGCACCAAAAAGGATCCATATAAATTTATAAAATCATAAATTTATTACAAAGCCACATCTCAATCTCAAGAAATCCGCATAAAAATGCTTGATCCCTAGACATTTTTGATGTGTGTAGCTGCAGTGATCAAATTGATTTGCACTTTGAAAGTTTGGGCAAATTGAAATCCAATTTTTTAAGCACCTTGCTAAATAGTTTTATTTTTAATTTCATTTCGTTATTTTCAATATTATAAGAGAGAATATATTTAAGTAGGTATAATAAGTTCCTTAATGTTGTCATATTAATTATTTAGATCTTTAGATTAGCATTTTTTTTAAACTAAATTAATATTATAAATTGTACAACTTCTTTATGCATGCGGAGTTTACCTATAAGTAATTGTTGCACTGTTGCATTTACATTTTTGCATGTTACTTTTAGCATACAACCTGTGTAAACAATTGTTGGTAAACCAATAAAAATAAATAAATAAAACTTTGATCTAGTGTTAGGCCCGAATTTGACGCAATTGATTCGTCATAACAAAGTCGATACGACCACCGAGCTACAAAGAACTTTTGTTTGTTTAATCTATACTACGCTAATATTATAAAAAGGAAAGATTAGATTTTCTGTTTGCTTGTGTGTTTGTTACGATTTAACTCTAAAACTTCTTGACCGATTTTAAAAATTCTTTCCCCATTAGAAAGCCACGTCTTTACTGAGTAACATAAACTATATTTTATCCCCCTTTGTACTCTCACCAGACCAGAACTACGCGGGTGAAACTGCGTGACGTCCGCTAGTTATAATATATTTTATAGCCATCAAAAGCCTTAATAATCCTACGCCATCTTGACTATATTCCAAATGAGTGTTCTGATACAGAATTGAAACTCTGTGAAGTACTTATTTTATGCTTCCATAAACCACACAATATCATTTTCATTGTAGACTGTAGTACAACTGGAAAAGTATACTTACTACTTTTATAGGCACTTGTAGTAGGTAGTTACAGTTTTTATTGTTGGTTGTTACTACCAAAGGTCCTTAGATTCACCCAACCATGTCATGTTTCCGTGTCGTTGACATTGACATTTGAATAGTATTCTCTGACTCACTTATACTTATATCACTCACCTCGCATTGAAAGGTCGCGTATACGTATCAGATTTTCATTCAGTCATTCTCTGGCCCTTATCTTAATTAATTTAGGGTCGGCGCAGAATGTCTTCTTCTTCCTTGGTTCTCTATTACTCGTCACCTCATCAGACACCGCCTTTCTTGTCATATGTTGCCAGGTTTTCATTTCAGTTTGCGCCCATTTGTATTTATTTATTTATTTAACACTTCAAGCACAAAGTACAGAGGCGGACTTAATGCCATAGGCATTTTCTACCAGTCAACCTTTAGGTGATGCAGAGACAAGCAGTGGTAGGTGTCACTTCTGAAAATGAGAGAATAATTTTATTTAATACTACGATATACTACAAGGATATATAAATACTATACATATATCAAACACTATAAACAACCCCAACCCCAACCAACCCCAACCCCAACTATATTCGCCCAACCTAATTAAGTACGGTGAGCGGACATCTAACTCTATAAATCTTCGGTTTCGGTTCGCTTCACATTCACCTCCTGTCCTGCTCCTTGTGCAACCCTATCTGTACCTTGAGGGACCTATCCGAGGCCACAGGCCACTACTAACGCCATCGAGGTGGCAGAGTTCTTAGATAGTTTAAATTTAGAGTTCTTAGCTTATTTTCGACACAACGAAGAAGATTTTGATTTCGGTTTTTCTACAATAAAAACCCACTTTCCAGGCATCTTGGACAAAGGGTGCAGCTGGAATGTGACGGCCAAAGGATACCCTTGCCAGAGTTACAGGGTATTGTCGTCCTGAACATACCCTCATTCATGGGAGGAACCAATTTCTGGGGAGGAACTAGAGGGGATGATCTCTTTCTCGCGCCCTCCTTTGATGATCGTATTCTTGAGGTCAGTGTCTGTTATGCTAATGTTTTTAACCTTAATTTTATTAAATTATTTGATAAAAATAACTATTAAGGGGACTACAGGAGCTAAACGCAAGTTTTATAATGCAAAAAAGCATATGATTCACTGCAATAAACAAAGCCAGAAAAATATATGATATTCTTCAGAATATATGCTAGTATGATAGTGTTTTGAAAACATAATACAACTGATTTTACTCGAAAAACAAAATCACGAACTTATCTCTAAAAAATTCTTTTAACGAGTCAAAACCATACTAAAATACATGCAATCATTCTGATTTTTTGGCAAATAATTCTACAAGCAACATATTAGCATGATAGTGTTTTATTTTTTTAGTCCAATCAATAGATATTTGTAAATCGCAAAAAAACACTCATTTCGCACTATTTGGCCCACACTCCCTCACTGACGTAACAACCACTTTAACGCCACTCACGTAACTAACACTGCAAGCTGATTAGAACATTATTATGACAGAATTTCAAATGAAGTTTGAACCACCATAAATAGAGTTGCTAATTTAGCTCCTGTAGTCGCCTTAAGTTATTATATTTAACTATAATGCAGCCCCTTTTGTTGAAAACGTATGTATACACACACATTTATGTGTATAACATTTTTGAACACAAAGACCAAATTCAGTACCCAAGGACCAATAACCCAACCTTTTACACAGGTCGTAGCAGTATTCGGCTCAGCCCAAATGGCAGCCTCCCGGCTTATCAACCTCCAAAAACACCGGATTGCCCAGTGCCGTGCAGTCCAGATCAACATACTGGGCGAAGAGTGCGTACCAGTCCAAGTTGATGGAGAAGCCTGGCTGCAACCCCCCGGATGTGTCAGGATCATTCACAAGAACAGAGCCCAGATGCTGTGCCGCTCTAGAGCTCTTGAAACAAGTCTTAGGTTAGTGAAGTTTAGGTCAGTGGTGAATGTTTTTATATTTCATATTCAGTAGTGAAAAGTAGTGAGTTATTGATTCACTGAAATGGTAAACAATATTCTTAAATACACAAGAAAAATTATGAGGCCAGAGGTTAATCAATATATATTTTTTTTTTTCAAAAAGATTTCCCTGTATCGTGGGTGCGTTAACAAACATTTAAACTCACAAACAGCCAAACCCGGAACAACTACCTGTAGGCCATACAAATATGTGTTCCGTGCGGGAATCGAACTCACAATAATACGCAGCGCAGCAGACAATCCCTCAACCAATGCGACAAATGTGCCGTCAAATTGCTCACAGTCCTGAATCCATTTTGCCAATGTAACAAAAGTCATTGCGTTATTTACTCTATGGGCCAGATAAATATTTCAAGTATAGTATAAAGGAGCAGTGAATTTCAAAATCCTTCGAATTGTGACGAAAAATGTGTTGCGCAATTGGAAAGAATGGGCTTTTAAAACCTGATGCAATCAATAACAGTATTCAATCTTCACGTTTTTCAAGGAAGCTTCTCACTGGCTCTTACTAACTTACTTTTCTTTTAAACAAAACAAAAATAAAATCGAGCACTATATGAACCGTTGCCTAATTCAGAACCTGGGATGAAAAGCAGCAGCTCAAAGCGAGTGCGCTCGCTGGACAAGGCGCAGGCGGCGGTCCCGGCAGCCCTCGTGTGGCGATGTCTCCTTCTGAGAGCTCTCAACTACTGGCGTTGTTGGATGACGTCAATACGCTTGTTAAACATGTAAGTATACGTTGATAAAGCCTAACACCTTAGCGGTTTGATTCTGAATCGGAAATGTGTTAGAATTTACTTCGACCCAAATCCGAATCAAAAGACCAAACAATTCTCTACGATAAAGCTAAGCAGTATTATATTATCTGTGGCTAAGCCAAGATTCGATCTTGGATGTTTAGGTAATACAGATCCGCTCTCTATATCGTCAAACTTCATAACACTACTCTAGCAAGCTACTTCGACTGAAATAATTTTGCCATATTTAAATCATTATTTAAAGTATCCTGTCAATAAAACTCTTCGATCACAGGTGAAACTGTCATGCATAAGCGAGACCTCAGCCTGCGGTGGAATCTCTCAAGGAGTTTCGTTGGCTCGACGCGTCGCTGCGCACGCTGACGCACTGCAAGACTCTGATGGGAAGCTGCTGCCGGCGCCACAGCTGCGGAGGTTGCTGGCTACACTGGTAACATTATACATTAGACTGCATGTTTCTTTACACCATTACAAAAAATTTGAGACAGACTCAGTTCGTTCTCATGACATTATATTCGACCTCCACACGGGTGACAGCGCTGCGAAAACAATCTTTCTAATAGGCCTGCTAAGAGCCGTCACAATTTAATTCCTTGCCTAGACACAACGATATCCCCACAAAATATTTCGATGCATCTGTTGCTCCGCTCTTCATTTGTTAATTCCTTACCATGTTTGCTTAGGTTGAGAGCTGCCACGAACTGGTAGAAAGTGGTGGTATAACAGGTGCAGGCGCAGGTGCCGCCTCGTCCCTGCGCGCGCATCTCTCAAGAGCCACTCTGCACGATGGATACGCATTCTTGCACACTGACGAGGTATATTTTGATCACATTTACATTCACAACATATTTTTTTGTCAGCTATTTTCAATTTTTACTAGAGAAACTTTCAAACAAACAACAGGCGAAATGGCGGATTTTTTTGAACATCGTAACGAAAACTTTTACCGTAGATTCAAACCATGGTTCTAGAGTTCGAAATCGTCAATTTTTTTATTTGAAAACATGACATTTATGTGTTTGTTTACGACATTCAGATCTCCAACAAAATTATTATTTACATTTTCAGTCTGGGCTTTTAGTTTTATTTACGGTATCTTTTCCACGGTTAGCATGAATACAATTCTAATAATGACTGCATATAGCTTTAGATAAAAATATATTTTGGCCGTATTAACTAACGGTGCTTTATTTCACGTCCATGTCCCTAGTTCGAATCGCCCGTTAGAATCCCTAAACCGTATCGTAGACTCTCATTAGATGGGATCCGATTATACTCATATTTTTAGTTCTTAGTCAAGACCTATGATGGTAAACTAGAGTTCAGAATAATGTTGCTATTTCATTCCTTTTCCTTTATACAAGGGCTTGAGAAATACTATAAGATCGGATTTATGAATAAACTCATAAATCTATTAATAAATACCAAAATTATGTTACGAAGTTTCTTACGACATAACGCTCATCTAAGCTCACGCTCGCTCGCTTTCTGTTATCATTTAGAAAGAGCTAACTTTCAAACACTTTGCAATTTTCCTTTCACTCCTCTTAGCACCAAAACCGCATGCCATACAAAAACTAAAACCACGACGAGAACCTCACACAACACAACTGTAACCCCAGCCATCTCATCAGTCCCATTCACCTGGTCCTTAGGTCCAGAAGAAGGGCAAGGGCTGGCTGAGAGGACGTCGAAGCGTCTCCGAAGGACCAACCCCTACTTTCACCGCCGCTCAAGTTCGCTGCTGGGGAGTCAAAGAAGTCCAGAACTGGTTGGAGTCACTCCAGCTTAGCGAGTACTCTGACGCTTTCGCTAAACATGACGTAACAGGACGGGAGCTCCTGTCTCTTGCCAGAAGGGATCTCAAGGACCTTGGAGTGACCAAGGTAGGACATGTCAAGAGGATCCTCCAGGCTGTAAAGGAACTTCAGTGACGACGGCGAGGCCGCTCCGAAGGGGATGGCCTCGCTTAACTGTTCGAAAATTCGAATCTGATTTTTCTTCCATATATAAAACCTTTTTTATAGATATATAACTCTTATTCTAAATAGCTACTATTTGAAAATATTTAAACAGAATTTTATGCATAAAAATATATTTTTTCGTCTATAGTTAAATAATCAATATTATTAAGAAAATATGTCTAAAATATAACTATGTATTCAATGTCCCAAAATATACTACTACATGTGATCCCACTTAGGTATAGAGAAAAGATATTATTATTATATAAAACCTATGACTAAATAACTAACTCAAAAATGAAAGAAAAATCAGAACATCGATTTCAAAAGGTGGAGCTTTGACCCCTTTATAAGAGATAACTATGTGATTGATAGAAGCGTCACTTATAGATGCAGTAATAAACTCGAATACACTCGATACGCAATCGAAACAGAATCGGTTTCGACGCATGTGACAGCTGTCAAGCTGAACTGAGGGCCTAGGGAAAGTGACATTCTATCAGCGATAAGGGGGCGTCCATTAATTATGTGGGGCGTTTAAGGGAGGGATGGGTTCGAGCCGAACCTCACCCAAAGGCCTCGGCAAATTTCACGTATTCCGCAAGACGGTAACTGTGTAAAATGGCATGAAAACTGGCTTTAATTAAGTATACAATAGAGCAGCGGTGGCCCAGTGGTAGCGGCCCCGACTTACGAACAGTAAGTCGTGGGTTCAAACCCAGGCAGGCGGCATTACTTTGTGTAATTTATTTCATCACCACTGCTCTCAAAACGGTGAAGGAAAACATCGTGAGGAAACCGGCATGTCCTAGAACCAAAAATTCGAAGACATGTGACATCTACCAATCCGCACTGGGCCCGCGTGGTGGATTATATCCCATACGCAAAATACGCGCTTTGACGTGGAGTTGCGGACACCAGCCCGTTATACAATACAATACAATACAAAGTATACAATATTATGGCGTCATGGCGTCATTATGACTTTCCAATGATCAACCACTGACACTCCATTGAAAGAAATAGCATAGAATTGTAATCTCGTACACAATGACAAATGAATGCCTGACTTACGCGGTAATCTGCAAAAATTTTGACAGTTCCAGCCGAAATTTGCTCAATTAGCACCGTTTGGTATTGCAATTAATATAAGCTTCTATAATAAAGATAATTTAAAACACATAAATGAAAATAAATCAAAACACCGGCCGCTAGAAATAAAAACAGATAAAACATCAGTTAGCAGTAATGTCACATTTGACTTTGACAGCTAAACAGATAAAATATTATTGAATTGTATCGTTTAACATTAATCCGCGTTACACATAACTTAATGTTTTTTGCTATTTACGAACTTCTTACTACTACAGATTGCATAGAACACTAATAAATAATATGTAAAAATATATATAAATGAAAACTGGCATGATTAGATGTTCAAATTTAATTCTAGTTTTTCGAAAATCATTTTCATTAACAGGTTTTATAATGATGGCAATACAACAATGTCATTATAACACAATTCTATTACGAGACCATTGACCGACCAATGATCGACCATTAGGAAGTTAGCAGATTACGAACTTTTAACAAAATGACAATGGCATCGTTTAACAATTATGAAATCAATGATAGATCATTGTGACACTATTGTAATAGCAGACTAGGCCCCCTGATCAAGAGGGGAGGGGGTTCGAAAAATGACAAAACCGACTGATGTAATTAATTGGGAGCCCCTGACGTAATTGAAAAGTCAAAACTGGCACAAGCTATCAGAAAGTATACCTATGTCAATCTTGTTGTCAGTCGTTCTAGAAAAACGAAACGCTTCGGAATCGATTGTCACTTATTCAGGCCCTCAGCGCATTGTTTATACGTTTCCGTCATCAAGAATAATTACCAAATGTGATTTATGAATCGATTGTAAATTTATTCTAATTCTTTCACAATGTAGGAAAAACTAAGAGTGGCATGCTAAACATAAATGCATTCGTCATTTCATTTTAAATTTGTAAATACTTTTGCCAAATTCTTGTCTGACAAAAAGCGTAAATTAACAAACCGACTGTTTGAAACCAATTTAAAGCACGAAACTTCTTTAATATCTCTTTTACGACTTTATAATAGGATATTTCGGAATAAAAATATATTTTATTCAGCATTCTAATCTTCTATCATCGAATATTGCTACCTCTGTTTCTTTATACTTTTCTTCTAAATCACACTACAGTTGTGAGCTACGAACAAATATTTTCTGAGCTCTTTCTGAGAGAATATACAACGTGTTTCCGGACGATATAATATATGGTATACCGATCGAAGTTTATCGATATCGTCCGGAAACACGTCGTATACATGGATGAATGCCACTCTGGTTTAATATATTTATTAGGTTTGGAATATTGTAAAATAATATACTTACCTTACCTAATTAGCTAATGGAACCATTTCGATTAATACTATTGATATTTATGTCATACCGTATATTATGGTTATGACAGGTTGAAAGTCTTTTTTAAATAAGGCAAAAATATGTGGTACGTAAAATAATAAGTGGCCATGGAAATGAATGTAAGTGGACATTATGTAAGGCAAATATATAAATAATAAAGTATTGCTCTTTACAGAATCAATATACTTTAAATTAAAACGAATATAACATGAATTGGGAACAGACTGCGCGAATTTATTAGCAAATGGTCAATATATTTACGAATTACCCGATTTAAAATTTTCCTATTGAATATTTACTACTAAATTATTTTCTAAACCGTTATTGAACAAGTTTTAAAACATCTTTTCGTCCCTTAAAAATATATAAAAATAAAAATAGTCCCTAAAACTAGTTTACCTGTAAAAGCTGCCAAAATTGCCTTCCAAGATAAAAGATTTTTCTTAAATTGTTAACTATATTTTATTGAAACAGCGAATTGTCACATTGTTTGGCTAAAATACTTTACCCGTGTATGACGGGAAAAGACTGCTAGATATCACTGTCCAATATTTTTTTTAGCACCTAACCTCTTTGGAAATGGCATAGAGGCAGTTACATCCTAACCACATAGAACCCCACTTTCTTTTAAAAAAAAAAATAGAAAAAAAATTAAAGCTCTCGTAATGACTGCCAATTACATGTAAACATCACAATTAAAAAAAAAATTACAATGTGTTGCAATGTTTCCTTCTTAAAAGAAAATGGCAGTCAATCGGGACTTTTATTCCTTAAATAAAAATAAATATAGTCTAGTCAGTCAATATATACCATAAATATAATAATACTAGCAGAATATGATATGAAAACCATAAATAATCTACTTAATCGTATAAAGGACTTGCAGTTAGTCAAACAGGTTTTTGTAATTTTGACACCTTTAATTCAATTTTGTATTGAAAAATGTAGTAGAGTAAGATTTCTTTATGACCTTGACCTTGTTTTCTTTGAAAACACTTTAAATACATACTTTATTTACTTTAATCATAGATTTATTTCGCAGTTGCCTTGTGCATAATCAGCCTTAATATTTGAGCTAGTGATTATCAAATACCTTGGAGTTCTTAGTTCTGAGCCAACATATTATACACTGCAAGTCAGCATTTATTCAGCACCAAATAAACCCGTATAATGCACAAAATAGTAAGTGTTCGCGTAGCAGTTAATAGTTAATATATAGCATAGAGTAATCTATTTGGTACACCACATACGTACAAGCCTTGAGTAAAATGTATCCAAACATTTAACAGAGTAAAACTGAATCTTTAGCGCACTAGACCTATCTTTACCCAATGGTGAAATTCAAGCTTAATTTCTGGTACATTTTTTAGCAATAACACTGAGTAAAACTGGATATATCATATAGATACGTTCAGTTTCGACGATTAGACGGTTAATAGCTGTATAGAATGTAAAAGAAGCCATTGTAACGTGACTGTTTAGAATATTATACGTACAATTTAGACTAGGGGGGGGGGGGGACAGCACCTTGTCGGTGGTCGAATAGAGTAGACAGTCGCTACACTAGGTGTCTTATTCTTAATTCAAAATTCTAAATAATACGAAGCAATCTCATCACGTCTGTGTGAACTACGACAGACGAACCTACTTTAATATAACTGTTATAAGACTATTTATAAAATGTGATCTCTTATAATTTTATTTATATCTCTTAGATAAATGCTACGATCGCGTGGGATGAATGTATTTTTTTTTCGTTAATTGACAACAACATATGATTTGGGAAAGAGAAATAGGCCGTTTACAAGCTTCGTGACTTGCTCGTATATTATGCGATAATTGAGATTTTGTGATTGAGTCGCCAAAATACATATTTCAACAAATAATATTTTTAAAATAACTCGTTGTTGATTTTATTTTGGTTCGTGAGTAATGAGGCCTAAAATTAAATTTAGTTTGGTTTCATTATTATTCGTTCCACGCGATAGCCTCTCCTTATATGATCTGCCTTATAAATGTTTTTTATATAATGTATCTCTACAGAGTATCCAGTCTATGTATTAGTGTACATGAACGTGTGTCGTCTATACATACTTGTATTTATATTGAATATTTATAATAGTTTTGTAAACTCGAAATTAATACTAAACTAGTTATATTTCCACCGTGGACTAAACGGATCGTTTAATGCCTTAGATGATTTAGGATTATTCAAAATAATAAATATACCTACTTCTAGACATAGATGGTGCGTTTTTATGCGAAGTTTAAGTTCTGAGAGAGCGGAAAATATAAGTGAAATTAAACCTGTAGCATCTTGGGGGCTATTTTCAACAATGAAACTGAATGCAATATCAGCACTTCAAAATTACTTTCAAGAGTTGACGTCATCATCATTGGTATGGAAAATTTATTTACACTAAATATAAATTGCTCATATGAGCAATTTATATTTACTGTCAATGTTCATCACTTTCAATTTCAGCAGTGAAATATGTGCTGAATGTTTTAACGGTTTAAAAAGAGCCGGTCGATCCAAGCATCGCATAAAAACACTCCATATTATTCATAATAATTATCCGAAATTTAGATATTATTATACCTATTGTTGTATCAATGATTTCATCTACATTAATGAATTATAATATGTTCACAATATTTTCTTCAATTAAATCCCAAATCGTAACGTTCTATTCTGTAAATTTTAACGAAATGATATTACTTATTCGAAGTTATTAGGTATTAATAAAATGTAATTGAAAAATAATCGTTGTTCTTTCATTATTTGTAAGTGTTTTTATATTTCAAGTAAAATAAATTAATGTGGAGTTTTACATCTGATGTGAGAATTGATCTTTGATGATATTTAATTTTACATTATTACATATTTCAATTGCTGTGAATTTTTAAATAATTATAGTTGGTACATTTCAGTGTTTATTATTATAATGTTTACTCAAAGTTGTCGTTTTCTGAGGACGAAAGACCAGTAAATAGGATTTAGCTAAAAATAAACGCTAACCAACGGAGTCTGAAAGTGGATACCTTCTGACAGAGAAAATAATTGGTAAGAAAATTGATACCGTGAATGAGACACACAGAGAATGGTTCTCTATTGTATTACCTAACTTTTTTATTCACAATTTAATTATTTTTATTTGTCCTAGTCATCATTTGTCCGAATGACACCTTACCCGAACTTAATATCACATGCCATAAAATTGAAATCACTGAATACATTATGCCCCAAATCCGTTTGTCATAAATATTACAATCAATAATATACAAAAGACTTAAAACCGTTTTCAATAAAAGTTAAAAGTCCTAAATTCAAATTATTTAATGTTTATTTAGAATAAGTAATAATATTCTTAGAACAAATTTGTATGGTTTAGGCGCAGAACGTCAGAAACGCAAAATGACAGATTCGCGAATTTACAAAGCTTTTTTAGGGGTAATTTTCACTTGGGCCAAATAATCTACAGACAAATACAAAAACGTGAATATCAGAAATTATACGGAAAAGATGTAGATTTTGCTAATGAAATGAAATGTTTGTTGGATCTTTCTTACCTGGCAGCAAATGATGTACAAATTTATTTTGAGGAATGGGAAAACACTGTTTCAGATGAAGGTAAAATAATATCAGAATCAATCTTCTCGTGAATAAGCCTAAATCAGGCTTCTATCATTTATCAAATTATTTAATGATCGAGTTAAAATATTCAATATCAGAAATTGAAAAAAATTTAACGGCGTTCCTAATCTAAATAAAAAGAAAAAAAAATATTGACAAAAAGCAAGAATTGATAACATTTTAAAAAAACAATCAGAAAACACAAAATGTGATTTTTTTAAGGCAATCGCAGCTAATTTAAAATTAGCTTAGAATTCGCCTACAAATTAAAATTAGTCATTACAATTACGACTAAATTATTTAATAATTATTGTATCTACGTTTAAGTATCTTTATTTTATAATTAAAAATTATCTGATTTTGCATTATCATTTCGTAAATATAATATACATAAATACATACATGTACTCAATAAAGCAGTTGATTGTGAACATGTGGTTTTTATTTCCCCGTAAGGAGCATGCAAACAAGCATACACCATGCATTCAATTTTTAATCAATTTCTGATATCGAATATTTTAACTCAATCTTACGATAATTTGACAAATGATACCTAGAAGCCCGGTTTAGGCTTATTTACGAGAAGATTTATTCTATTACGCCAAGCTTCTGCACAATTTTCATTAATTCTCAATGTCTGAAATCCGCGATTTTGTATTTGTCTATAGATTATTTGACCCAAGTAAAAATGACACCGCTTGATTGTAATGTTAACAAAATATTTTTTTAAGCTTGCTTGTTAGCAAGCAAGCATGCATCATGCAAACAAGCATGCAACATGCAGCAGGCATAGTTTTTGTCACGGCTCCGGCGCTGCGGGGCTCCGGCGGTCCCACGCAAGTTTCGGGCGAAGCTTCGGCTCAAGCCTCAGCCGCGGCGGCGAGTGTTAAAAACACCTGCTCATTAACTCGCGTTAATTACACCTTAATTGACACTCTAGGGGTAAGACAAGACTGCGTGGAGTAGGATTTACAGCGATTCGTTTCTGTCACTAAAACCTAATTTTTAGCTATTTTTGACCAAAAATTTTATCGTAAATGAACATTCGGAATAATACACATTATAATAACACAATAATTAGGACATATATGACTTTAAGTCATGTAAAATTAGGAGTTTCAATTATTATAGTACTCGATATTATGACAGAATACTTGTAGAACTAAAGATAATTTTATTAAAGAATATTTCGGGATATTGAACATTATGGTGACTGAAGTTTATACGTGTTACTGTTAAGGATAATGATTTTCGGACAAACAAAATTAGAAGTAAGGGAGTACCACAGAGAATGTATCTTGTGGCAGTACTAGTCCATCTATTTCAGTTGCCTGAGCGAATCGATTTCTATCTTCTGTCTCCAGAAAACGGCGAAGCGATAAATTCTAAAAGTTTTCCTTATAAATGTAATCATATCAATATGTTTAAGTCAGTTTTAATAATGCTGTCGTTTTATATAATAATTCTTTGTAAACTATTTTACGATTTCAATTAAGCAATAAGCATCGATTTTTCGCTTCGATTTTTCTACTTAGATGTTGTAGTTATTGTTTTGTTTTGATTTTGGCGGCAATTAATTTTTAATTTGAATAATTGGAGGTTTTCAATATTGTCTTACGATATTATTTTAGCCATGTCTTCCGATTTGGGGCTTCCAGTTGAAAAAAGCAATAGCTTCAATTGTTTGTAAAATGGAGATGTAAGGGAGCGTTATGTGCGTTTAATGCTTAAGTAGGTATTCGGAAAAAAATAACATGTAGAAGAGAGAACTTCTATTCGAGAAAGATTTAAGTGTTATGAACTCATTCAACCAAAAACAGTTGCTTGCCAAAATTAAAACAACAATTCATTTATTTATGTTCAAGTTATCTAGTCACTGTAATATCGGTATGTTCCTGTTGCAAGTTGTGAGAAAATCATGTAAGCAGTGTTGTCTAAATATTATTTGTCTAAAATTATTTTAATGTTTTCGCTAAAGTGTGATTTTTTTGTCTTATACCAATTGTTTAATGATAAATTTTATAGAAGTGACATTTAAGATTGACAATTCTTTCGAAAGTCGACGTGAGTTTTGAAAAATAAAATCCCATTATCCGCCACCCTGCATAGCCTTTGTAGCCAAGCCCAACTATATTGGGCTTGGCTTCTATTCAAACCGATTCCGGCTGAACACCAGTATTTTATAAAGGGCGACTGGCCTATCTGACTGTCACAATCACAACCAAGTCGCTCTATCACGATACTCTTTGGGGGTCGTCCTTTAATCACGTGAGGTTTGACAGGAGGGGAGGAGACAGAAGAAATCACGATCAATCACGATGGAGGGCGACGGGATAATGTGACAATCACGTGTATTTTTGTCGTGGGACGTAATGTGTGGCGTGTAAAATATGTTTTATGAATAACTAGCTGATGCCCGCGGCTTCCCCCGCATGGAATATATACTAAAACCTTCCTCGAGAACCACTCTATCCATTGGTGAAAACAGCATGAAAATCGGTGCAGTAGTTTTTGAGTTTATCGCAAACAGACAGACGCGGCGGAGAACTTTGTTTTATAATATGTAAATAGTGATGAAATCGCTTGCTCGGTTCGGCTTGCGATTTTTTGGCCAAAATTCGTTTTTTTTTTAAATACATTCTAAAACTATCTGATCTTTTCAATAGTAAAAAATACACCTGATGCTGTGATTGAGGAGGAGGGGTAGTCTAAAACCTCACGATGTATCACCATTAGGGAGGGAGGGCTATAAAATTGGCCTAAAATATCTCACGTGATTAAAGGATGGCCCCTTGATGTAAATGGTGGTCAAACTCCCGGACTGCTCTAACTTTAACGAATGTCAACTACGAATAACAAAATAGTAAAAAATTGGTACATTTATTGTATCTGTATGTTGATTAATCTCATTAGCGTTGTACTGTTTTAATTAGTATCCTCTGTTATACATATAAATAACTACATTTTAATTTTGTTTTAATTAATTATATTTTTCTGTTACTAATTAGCGTCATGTACCGATATAAAGTTTATCATTAAATAGTTTTAATACTCATTTAGATATTATTTGCTTAATAATGGATTGTATACGATCGGCATCAATTAGGTAAAGCAAGACCAAATTGTTAGTACTTAAGTACAATTGTTTTAATTTTGTTTTGGTCTAATAATGATTTTTTAATAAGACCATATGTGTTCTTAAGATTATGTTTGTAAAAGATGTTATTGCAGATGTCAAAAGAGACAGTTAAAAATCAAACAAATAAAGACTATACAGTGATGCAAGGATCTTCAGGCGTTTGGATGACATTGACAGGAGGGCGCTGATGGTAAATCTTTGCGAAATTATCTATGGAAAAAAACAAGATGGCGGCGGTAGTTTTGATTATGGCCACGCGCCAAAAGAACGATGCAGCGACTATATATCTATACCTATAATCGAATGTAATAAAATGTTTATCTTTCCTTAATTGCTAGAACATTTGGACATCTGCATTAAATCTTCTTGTTTGAGTTTTTGTGTGAAGTTTGCCTAATTTTGTCTTTTAATTTAGTTTTATAAAATTTTGCTCAATGTATTTTAAGTTAATTTATTAAACAGTAACTCATTGATCAAAATTGTTGTGGTTTGTTTGTTTTTATATAAAGGTTGCACATCACTATTAAGTTGTAGGTAAAATAAGAGCTAGACGTCGTGTATAGCTGTATTTCTCACCCACACTGAAGTAACATTACAGTAATAAGAGGTAGTATTTTTAGAGGTGGGGTACAAGCATTGCCCCACCGCTGACGATTGGCAAGATACGAATAGAGCCAGCAGCTAAAACCTTCTTAAAAACAACTAAATAGTTTTTGATGGGGCGCGGCGGTGTGGACAGTCAACAATGCCAGCACATTATGCTAGTATCTACAATCTGTCAAATTTATTTAATATATGTTTATTAAATTTATTTATTATATATTTTCAACTTTAACGCTAGTACATTAGGTTCAAGGTTGATTAGGATTTCAGTTTTGGATAGCTTGATTGTCTGTAGGTACGTTTATCAAACGAGAAATACCTAGTCGATAGTCGCTTTATTGACGGCGATGGGGCAGGCGCCTTTAACATCTCTTTATTCAGCCATAAATTAAAAGGCTATTTCAGCCTTCCGCTAGAGTCTAAAATTATTCTCATCAACATTTTAATGTGGACAAATTGGTAAAACTTATTCTAAAACCTAATAAAATGCAGTATGTTAGCCGATCAAGATGTAGGTTTTTTTTCGGATGGGAAATCATCAAATTACTCCTCCCGCTCTGGGCGGAGCAGGAGGGAGTGTCAGACTTTTACTGACTAAAGCCCATCCATGTTCCTTCATCGCCCTTTGTGTTCCGGGGCCACGGTATCTCTTTCGAACAGTCCCGCAACCCCGGCAGGCATCGGCCCTTGCGGACCCCTTCCTTTTTGCTGACCCTCTTTGAGGCGCGCGTGGAACACACCTGCGCCGTCGACACGGCCTATCGTCATGAGACTGACGGACGGCGAGTTAGCCCATAGCCCACCGTCCACAGGCCCGCGCCTACGGTGGACAGTAGACTAGACTGACGCCCGGGGCGTCTCCCGCGGCGGCCGGGACGTGAGGTTCTCTCCCTCTCACATTCCGCCACCTCCTTCTCTTGCATGACTGCTTTGCAGAAGGAGGTGACGGCGTCCCATTCCGTCTCGGTCCGGACCACTACTGATATCTTTTGTCAAGTGATAAATTAATTATGAAGTCGACAATATCTTACTATTATTATTATTATTTGAGAGAAATCTCCATATAAGTTACATTATAAATCTCAAAACATAAACATAGAAACATATTAGAGAAGAAGAAACATACATTATAATCATTTACCTACCTATTGTATTCTGATTTGATTATTTATATGATGTGTAACCTACCTACACTGTTCTGTTACAAAAGTGTTTAGTGTGGGTCAGAAACTTGTTTGAAACTCAGAATCGACCTTGATATTTTCTCTCAATATTTATATTTTGGGAATTCAATAAATTAAACTGTTACTCATAATTTGTTAGTTTTATTAATCTCCTAAAACATATCTGTTTATCCTATGCATTCAGAATAGGTAATGCCAATTTTAATTAAAAGTTTAAAAAAAATGCATTATTGGATTTTGAGCGCTCGTTTCAGCGCCGAGACCTGAAATTTCAACTGTGCTATACTTAATGTTATGGCATTCTTAAGGTTTCGCTAAGTGTTAATGAAAACGGGAATAAGTATGTAGGTACCTACTTGGATATTTTGGCCCTTTGCCCTATGAAGAGAGGTATCTAGTAACAACTACGTTTGATAAATACAACTAACTTAGAGAAGACATGGGATCATAAGGCTAGCACAGAGCAAGAAAGAGTACTTAGCTGAAGGCCATGCAAACAAGAAAGAGTAGATACTTAACTGAACGCCATGCAAAAATATTTGATCCGTGCGGGAATCGAACGCGCGACACGGAGCACAGCAGTTAATGATGTCGATTCTGTTGTGCACAAACTAAACTTAATTCAGGCTATTGCTATCTTTTTCTCGTTTTATTAAAACGAGAAAAAGACAGACGTAATTTAGAGCTGTCAAATTTAGTTGGAACTAATATTTCAATACAAATGAAGGGTGCACGTAAAAACATGTCGACTAAAAACACGGTGAAGCGCAAGGCATAAACTAGTTTGACATCTGTAACTTAGTTCATAGCTATAGCCGTCCTTTTCTCGCACTGCCTTTTAGTAAAAGATAGCAATAGCCTAAATTAAGTTTAGTTTGTGCACAACAGAATCGACACCAATAGCTCAGCCACTGCGCCAACCGTGCCCTTTGACAACGAAACATCGCTATCTATGAAGGCAGAAACCCTGCGAACGGAGAAGCTACGCACGTGTGTTAAGCTTGACTTAGCTAGAAAATGTATGTGACTGTGTCCACTGCAACACACGGACACGCTATGCATAAATAGGCATGACGACAGTATCAAAAAATTGCAAATATATTTAGTCCGTCAGATAAAGTATTGGAAATTAATGGACATTTATTTTAATTTTTATAAATCAATGAATGTTGACAAACATAAAAACGCATCAAAACTCGGGAGTGCTCGTGACGTCAGAACTAGCTAAAAATTATACCAGGGCGTGACGTATTGAGAATTTTTAAAGCGTCATATCTTCGTCAATTTTGGTTTCCGTTACAAAAGAAAAAACACGGGTCAAATATTTTTTGCTAATTTAACTAACGGACTAATTGTTTTTTTTTGTTGTCTCGCCTATTGACGTCATTAGTAGGTACATGCATGGCTTGCTCGAAAAAAGTGCTCACATAGCATAACGCTGTCAACGCCATGCACGCTGTGCACGCGGTACACGCTATACACTCTTAGTAGAAAACCGTGTGTAGCCTCTCCGTGCGCCGCGTGGACCATCCACGTTTACTGCAGTAGAAACGGAGACCCAGGTTGTCAAACAAATGAATCCACGCACGCAGCTAATTCTAATGCTCGTGCACAGTGTGCACCGTGGTGGGTTTGCGCCTTTAATTATGTTGATCTGTCGAAATGAATGGCATTGCCATTTGCCATTGTAAGTGTGTACGGCGCAATGAGTTACTTACTCCATAGTTTAGTCATTCGATACCGCGTATCAGACAGCCTGACCATGTGAAACTGAAAAGTTACTTACCTATGCTGCATGACCTAGCAATGTCCCCATAAAGATAAGGTCCATCTCTCAAACTCTCAATGCTCCAGTAATCACACTTTATTGTCCTCTCAAAACCATGGAGTTATTGTTCAGCCATGAAAATAAAGATTTAACTCATTTTATTACTAGGTTCACTCTCATAATGGACTATAAAATGTCCACGCTTCAAAACGAAGGATTAAAGAAATGATTAGATTACAGAATTGAATGCTTTTGTTTTATGAGATCATTGAACTATGATTTTTATTAGTCGTTTGCGTCAAGTATGTAGGTACTCTGTCAGGATTTTGTGGATTACTAAGTATCAGATTTTCATTCTAGACTAAGTAGTTGTGCCCTGGCATGCTTTACAATGCCTTTTTTTTCAGAAACCTTTAGTGTATACAGAATAACTGCGCAAAATTTCTTTAAAATCGCTTCAGTAGTCAGTCGTTTATAGGGTACAAACGAACGGATGAACAGACATTGATTTTTTTATATTAGATTAATAGATAAACCATTTGAAATACCTAGGTCTAGGTATCTTCTAGCTCGCGACCAAAGTGGTCAGACACGCGTTCATATAATACTGCAGATTTGTTCTGAAAACCGCTCCCTCTAGTGCCACCTCTAACCACGCATTCGGGTTTTTTTTAATGTCGCTGTCAACGCCAATAAACAGTCATAAATTTATCTGTAATAACTATTATCCTAGGGTGTAATACAAAAGGGCGACGAAAATGTTGTTATTTTGGTCTGGAACGGCTTATTCACACAAATATCTTTTGAGAAATTTGTGAAAAAATCACAAAAAGGAATTCAGCAGCAAACTAAGGTGTCAAGGGGACCGAAATGTTATTTTTATTTTTGGCCAAGTACGGTCGAACAAGCTATTTGGTTTACATTTTACAATGTAATTTGTTGGTTAAACTGTAAATCAAATAGCTTGTTCGACCGTATATCTCGTTCTTGCGATATTTGCTAAAAACGACTTTCACACAAAACCTATCTGCAAAGAACTGGGGGCCTAAAATGGCTGCTATGTCAGAATCATAAATATGAATCATAATTTATGATGAGATAAAGCAGCCATTTTAGGGCCCCAGCTCATGCATTTAGCCGCTCGGCCTGTGCCGACCCTAAATAAGTATGTAACTATCGAAGGGCTGACTACAATTTTTCTACTCATTCGATCGCTTTAGAGACTGAATTAGCGCTGTCTGGTGGCTAAGTTTGGAAACAACTCCAAACAAACTGAAGTTTACGTAAAAGTTATTAGTTTCGAAGCCAGGACAAGGTTTTTTCGTGTAATAAAATAGCAAAATATCGTACAACAGCTTTAATTCTTTCTAACGACTGACTCTTTCCTAACAAAACCATCATTTCTGCAACTCCTGGACCCTCATCCAAACCACTGATCACAGACCGAAGCATCTTCATCAGTGCTGGAAACTTAACATTGTTATTGACTGAGAAACTCCTTAAATTCTCCTTTAACGATCCTTGGTCGAACTTTTCAAGCCCTTCCAAGTATTCGACCAGCTTTTTGACCAGTTCCTGGTCGACTTTTGAAGTGTTCTTCGGTAAAATCCAAAGGAAACCGTATTCCTTCGATGATAGCTCTTCTATTCTTGATATTCTTGATGCAGACCAATTTAGAACGCTTCTAACGTGTTCGTCGGTTAGGTTTAGTTTGTGGTCTGGGTATGTTTTTGTGATTAAATCTTGGAGTGTGGATACTAAGGTGTTGAAGAGATCATTGTCCTTTAGTCTTCTTTTGATTTCGAGGCGGTTACATTCTTCTAGAAGGTCGGGGTTCAGGCGACTCGGGTGTGAAGATATTTTTTCTATCTGGAACTGTGATTTAAAATTGGTAAAAAAGTTTAAAGAACTGTTATTATGAACCCAAAAAGGGGAAGTTTAAAATCTTATTTCTTGCTACTATCACAAACGCGAAACTTTGTAGGGATGGATGTATGTATGGATGTTTGTTACCTAATAATGATCACGCAACGCTGATATATGCTGTTGAACAGATACATGAGCACTAATGAGCAGTTTAATATTGAATGGTGCAAAAGTTACCTCTTCAGCTAAATCACTCATGCTCTTGAGTCTGACTCCAGCCCCTGGTACGTGGTCGAACCCTCCGCCAGAGAGTGTTATGTAGTTCACTAGAGCCAGAGGGTATATTCCTGCAACGGAAGTTTTAAATAAATTAATAATCACCGCTCGAATGCGCAACACCACAATACGCTCCAAGACCGCCGATGTTGGCGATAATTAGGAGGTTAAAATGGAACTGAGCGGGTCACACTTCCAGAATGGGTCAGGACAGATTGGCCAGAATCGCCACACAGTGGGTGCCTCAAGACGATTGTCGTTACCGAGGCAGGCCCAAGAAACGCTGGCGAGACGATTTGGACTCGTTCCTGACTGATTGGCCAGTGGAGGCAAAACACCGGGAGAGATGGAAGGGAATGGGAGAGGCGTTTGCCTAGCACTGGGACAGAATAGGCTAATTGAAAAAATAAATAAAAGAATACGTTTGTACTTTAACTAAACGTAATACTTAACAGTTTGACACTGGGGTTGGCAACTGTGGAACTAATGGCGCTAGCATAGCTTGTACCAAGCATCGTCATTGGTTGAAAATCTGTCAATGTCATTTTACATTTCAAAATAGTTTGTCCTCATTGGACAGATTGGGACTAAGCTATGGACACGCCATCTACAATCAGCTTTGACCAGCCTTCCCCATTGTGCAACAATGACAGGAATACCTGTCAATGTCGCAGAACTGTCAAACTACACTTGCAAAAAAGAGTCTAGGTCAGTGCATACGAAAGTGAGCTTTATATTAGTTTGGTAGTATCAAGTTAACGTGCGTAATCCTATAAGCTAGTGTGATCATGATTTGGACACTAATATGATCTTTAACGGTATGTAAATAAGGTCCATAATCGAGCGAAATGTTTACTGTACTGTAAGTACTCTGCAAGAGATCTAAATTCGCTTTATAAATCAGACCATTAGGTAGAACTAATAAAATACTACAATTTCTGGTACTACGGCTGCCAAGCTCAAATGGAACTGACTGGCTACATAATCATGTTGCATGCCGTATGAGCTATGAGCTAAAGTAACCACACAGTGGTGTCGATTCTGTTGTGCACAAACTAAACTTAATTTAGGCTATTCTAACTTTTACTAAAAGGCAGTCCGAGAAAAGGACGGCTATAGCTATGAACTAAGTTAGAGATGTCAAACTAGTTTATGCCTTGCGCTTCATCGTGTTTTTAGTCAACATGTTTTTACGAGCACCCTTCATTTGTATGGAAATATTAGTTCCAACTAAATTTGACAGCTCTAATTTAAGTTTAGTTTGTGCACAACAGATTCGACACCAATGGTTCCCAAAGATGACGGGACGAACTTGGCTCGTTTCATAAGGATTTGAATTGGCAAATAACAGCTATGATGGATAGGGTAAGTGGTGGGGGATAAGTGAAAGGAGAGTTTGTTTGTTTGAACGCGCTAATCTCAGGAACTACTGGGAATGGAATTGAAAAAATATTTTTGTGTTGGATAGTCCATTTATCGAGGAAGGTTACAGGCTATATAACATTACGCTACGCTCAATAGGAGCGGAGGATAAATGAAAAATGTTGCAAAAACGGGGAAAATATATTCCTTTTTTGAGCATTTTCTCTCTTATGTGACGCAGACGAAGTTGCGTGGGTCAGCTAGTAGCTAATAAAAAAAGAATATAGTACCGTTTCTCCTGTAGTCTTCAACCTTGACGTCACTCTGCCTCTTGCTAAGCTTCGTACCATTAGCATTCACGATCAGCGGCATATGTCCGAACTGTGGCGGTGTCCAGCCAAATGCTCTGAAAACAAAAACGAGACATAAACAAAAGAGGAGTGCAGAGAAGAGTAGGGTGGAAGGCAGGGGAGGAGTAGGCTAATGACATTGAAAAATACACTTTATTCTTTGAAGCAAAGTGCAAAGTTGTTTGAATGTGTTCGCATCCTGATTTGCACTTTAAGTTGCTTGATTTAAGGATCTTTATTCAATGATAGCTAAATCCTGTTTGGTGTACTGTACTAACCGATGAATATTTCACCACCTCCCAAGACACAGTACCTAGTCTTAATCTGTGGACAATCACCAAAGTCAGGTGAAAGGGTTCAAAGTTTCAAACGTTTTTGTAATGAACCAAGCGTACATGGTAATGACATACACCTTTTAAAAAAAACTGATAAATTAAAATATTTTGCTTATCATAACATAACATAACATCACGAATGTAATACCCGAAGGGTTAGGCAGTGGTATACCTAATACTACACCCACGTTTCGCCCGTTATGTTTATGTCCCATGTTATAGGGAGCACGCCTATAGCCATCAACCAGGCACAAATCCAGACTCCGTGGCTGCTACTAAGAATTTCCTGTTGGAAAAACCCAATAACACTTTGTCCAACCTGGGAATCGAACCCCGCGGGCCTCAGGAGCAGTCGCGCTTGCTACCACTAGAGCAACAACGTGGACTATTTGGCTTATCGTTACCTATAAATTAGCAAATGTTTAGTAGTAGAGATCTGCCACTCCACGCCTCTCAGCACATGACTGATCTTCATCAGATGGTCATCCACAACGTTGGCAAAGTGGTATGTTGGGAAGCCATCACTCTTCATGAGCACCGGGTCACCCTCGTTCAGAGACACGTCGTATGCTATGCCGCCGAAGATCAGGTCGTCGAAGAATTGGCAGTCAGATGTGAGCTGGAAAGAATAAGACAGAATTGTGTTACACTTTGGTGAATTATTTTGGTAGAGCATACCTGGGAAAAAAAACAGTGTTACTGCTAAATTAATTATGTTTAAATAAAATAGAAACAAAATTTCTGGTCAAATGTTTGTGTGATGAGCATGGACATTTGTTTCTGAGTCATGGATGTTTTTGTTTATATTTAAAAAATATGTATTTACATTAAAAAAAAGTATCCTTGTAGTATATTATTATCAACTATCCGATGTCCACTCCTCATTGCTTAGTGTGGCACTACATGGCGGTGTGTGTAATGTCTATTGTCTAGCAATATTTATATTGAACCAATCCATACCGGGCATTGTGGCTCACTCCTTGCCCAGTAGCTAGGAGTGAGGCATAATCCACTGGTCCCATAATCCCAGGTCTTAGCTCAGTAGCTGAGACTTGTGTCTAGGCAGTAGGAGTGTTATAGGCCAATAATGTAAGAAAGTTGCTGGGGCATTAGAGGGAATATGCAGGCTAACAGACCACTAAATCCTTTAACCCTTTGTACGCAGAAGCTGTTGGTGAACCTATATTAAAAAACAAATAAGTGTAACATAGATCTTTGCGAGACACAATGGCTTTTTAATTGCGTCTGTAATCATAGCATACGAGGGGTTAAAGTTTTCATTTTCATTCACATTATCAGCATAAAATAACAAAGAAAATGTACCTTAAATCTAATACAATGTGGTACACCAGCATCCATCTTCTCCTTAATCTCTTTATGAGTCAGACTCCTACATCTGTTGTCATACTTGGGTATGCGTTGAGACTTCACCGCATCTCTACGTAGAATGTTCAGCCTCCTCTCTGTACAAAAACATTTGTATGCTGAACCATTTTCAAGGAGTTTTGTTATGTGTTTTCTGAAAAGAAGAAATTATTATAATTAGTGATAGTCTTCGTCATACACGTCAACTAATGTAGCCTAATAATTTATATGAAAATCAATTTAAGAGCATGTTTCAAATTTCAAATAAGATAAAAGTAAGAAACAAAACGTACTGATAGATATTCAATCTTTCGCTCTGCACATAAGGTCCATATTCGCCCTTTATTCCTGGACCTTCATTACAATCTATTCCCGCCCATTGCAAGTCGTTCAAAAGCGCATTTAAAGAACCTTCAACTTTCCTCGTTTGATCTGTATCTTCTATACGCAATATAAAGGCGCCTCCGCGGGATTTGGCAAATAAATAATTGTATAAAGCAGTTCTTAATCCCCCTAAATGTAAATATCCTGTTGGACTGGGCGCAAATCGCACTCTTGGACTTTGCGTACTTATTGACTTAAATAAATAACGGTTTGGAGTGTAATATAACGGCTTAACTATAAAAGCCCGCATTTTTTAAGTCTTATTAATTATGTAACATATTGATTTTCACATAAATTACACTTATTTGTTGTTGGAAGTTAGGTTATTTATTACGATCAGCTGTTTGGGAGTTATTGACAATTTCGTTCTGAAAAATAATGAAGATAAAAGGTCTACCAGCAATTTTCGTATTTTGTCGCTTTCATATTACTTCGTTTTTTTACATAAATAAAACGGTATTTTTTCATTGCATTTATTTATTTCAAAATTATCTGAATTTTAATGTTTAGCTTATATTTTATCATTTTAGAACGAATAAGTAATTGTCTATGATTATCTTCCAAAACGGTGTTGCCACTAAATTTGCTCACCGTTGCCTTATTAAAGGATAATGATAGACCAATATAAGCAGTTTTGAACTAAATATATATTTATGGTAAATATACTAAAAAATACAAAGACTACTCACTTTAAGAAAATGTAGTTATACTTACTATAGTTTTAAATTTATTCACTGGCATAATCTTAATCTTATTGTGGGACTAGTCAAAAAACCAACCAAGAGCCGAGTCTTGCAAAACGATAATTACGCAAAATGGGTAATTTTGTGTATTCCATAACAACATTAGAAAGTTGTCTATGATTGTTATTTCACTTTGGTTCCGATGTCGAAATAACAGTGAAAGTCATTAGAAACAATAAAAAATTCACGAAAATGGTGAGTAATCGTGTTATATTATGCATCAAATCCACCCATAATAACAAACACAACACCACATAAAATGCCCAAATTGTTTTTGATGCGTAAATTAGATGACAGGTAAGCATTATTAAGGTTATAAATATGACGTTCGTACGATTCTTTTACAGAATAAATTAAAATCGTCACAGAGAGACAAAGTTAAAAAGTTCGTCGCGTTTACGCAGACGAGTGAGAGCACGGCGATATATTGTTTGTCTCAAAATGACTGGAAACTGGACCTCGCGAGTGACAACTACTTTCAGAACCCTGAAGCTTACTATAAGGACCCCGTCAAGGCGTCTGTGGATAGAAAAAAGCTCGACCAACTGTTTACTAAGTACAAAGATCAACAGGAGAACGAAAAAATCACTGTAGATGGTGTTATGAAGTTTTTAGAAGACCTTAATTTAAGTCCTGAGTCAATTTTAGTTCTTATTATAGCATGGAAATGTAAAGCTGCTGTACAGTGTGAGTTTACTAAAGACGAGTTCACAACTGGTCTCATGGAGCTTGGAGCAGATAGCATAGACAAATTAAAAGCAAAATTACCAACATTGGAGACAGAGATAAAAGATACAAATAAGTTTAAAGACTTTTATCATTTCACATTTAATTATGCCAAGAATCCGGGTCAGAAAGGGCTGGAATTGGATATGGCGATAGCCTATTGGAATATAGTGCTCCGTGGGAGATTTAAGTTCCTAGATGCATGGTGCAAATTTCTCACGGTATGTATGAGTTTATCCTCATTTGAAAATGAGTAAGGTAAGGTAAATAATGACTAGCCAATCCAACAGACTTAACATCCTTACATTCATTACAAAATACATTAAAATACTATTTACCAAAACACCTGTGCATATTTTTTTTAATTCTGCGCACAGGCTGCATGTACAAATTCAAAAAAGGAACACATGTTGTGTTTTCCTTGCAAGATAAAATGGTATCATAGTCAATGTTGTACTTGGCCTGATATTCTCATATACATGCCAAGTTGGCATCTATATTATATCACAAATAATATGGCATCATAAGTTTTGTAATAGTAATGGATGTATGATCTGTTAAGTATGGATGGTGGCTGTAGAGATCAGTTCATTTCAAAGCCATGATGATGATGGTGGTGATATCATAGGCATACTCCGATCTAGCCTAACCCACTATTTAAAACTAGAAAATCATCTTATCCTTAATGTAAATAAATAATAGATGATTGTCCCATCATAAAATAATGTATAATCATACTAGAGTACAAACATTTATATCTTGAAATGATTGATACTTGATATCGTTATCTTTACATTTATTAAAGAAAACATGCTATCTATGCAAGAGTGAGTTTCACTTTTGTCAGTATCTGATAAAGTATTGAATGGCCTATAATTACTTCAGACTAACATAACTAGTGAAATATGGGTGTACAATCCAACTAGTCAAAAAGGGAAACTTTAGTTAGAAGATAAAATATATTAAAATGCATGCATGTAAAGTTTTATTATTTCTATTAACTTCACTGCTTAATTTTTTTCTTTATTCTCTTTTTTTTTGTCAGTTCTGTTGTTAGCATCAATGTTTAGTTTTGAATAAACGAGTCTGTAATCTAGAAAAAATAAATAAATTTTACACCAGATAAAACACAAATCATTCAAAATTCAGTACATTTTTGTCTGCTTGGACGAAAGTAGAACACAGTAAATAATAAAGTTCACAGTCTCTCATATTAAGAATTAGTTACTTACTCTGTTACTCATCATTCCTAATCAGTTTTAGGTCAGATGCATGAATCCTAGCCTATCAAAATAAGATTGTGGTCAAATTTTACTGTAAGAATACTAAGATTATTCGACAGAAGTTTTTGTAACAAATGTAGCCACTTTTCATTGTAACTTGTCTTAGACCACCCCATTTTAAATTAAAGACAAAATATTTTTCTGTGTGGTAATTAAAATAACATTAAATGATTTGTTATTAATTTAATTTAAATAACCATTTATCTTAATAGTAAATAAACCAACAGATCTAGATATCTTAATTTGATACACATTGGTGTTGATACTGTTGTGCACAAACTAAATTTAATTATTAGGCTGTTGCTATCTTTTATTATAAGGCAATGCAACAAAAGGACGGCTATAGCTATGAACTAAGTTAGAGATGTCAATTTAGTTTATGCCTTGCGCTTCATCGTGTTTTTAGTCGACTTGTTTTTACGTGCCTTCATTTGAATGGAAATATTAGTTCCAATTAAATTTGACTTTTTAATTTTTTTCTAAATTACGTCCGTCTCTTTCTTGTTTTAATAGCGAGAAAAAGATAGCAATAGCCTAAATTAAGTTTAGTTTGTGCACAACAGAATGGAAACCATTGTCCTACTAGAATCTAATTGAATAATTTTTAGCACACTATCCAAACAAAGTCGGGTAAGGGTAAGGTACCTGCAAGTTTATCAAAACTTCAATACTTCACCAATCTTTTTTCTACCCTCATAGCATAAAACAACCCAACTAACTTAAACCATAAACAATTCCAGGAGCATCACAAGAGATCCATACCAAAGGACACGTGGAACCTCCTCCTAGACTTCGCGACGCAGATCGACGACGGCATGAGCAACTACGACGCGGAGGGCGCGTGGCCCGTCCTCATAGACGACTTCGTAGAGTGGTGCCAGAAGCAGGGCCTCACCGCAGACGCGGTCAAAGCACTAGAACCGGCGTCCGGCTAGCTGACCTTATACAAGCGCGAGGCGACGCGCGACCCGTACGTTGAAGAGCCACACGGCCCCCGCAACAAGTTTGCCGTGTGTTGCACGTACGCAGTGTTGCTGCTCTCTCGCTTCGTGCTTTACGGCCTCGAGCTGTGTACAGTCGAGTGGCTCGCTATACTGATAGTTTTCGAGTTGTGTAGCTGACTAGCTGACTAAATCGTGACGTGACATAAGAGTGGTGACGCTGCTGGGAATTTCATTTGGCATCTCGTGTACAGTGACTCTAGTCTGCAAGCTTCGATGGATTACATATTTTCGTTTAGTTTCAATAGTTTATAGTTTTAATAGACTTTTTAATCAAGAGTGGAAAGTGTTGTCTTTAAAGAAAATTACTTTGTTCTTGCCAATTGAAATTTCCATGTGTAATTTAATCCTCACTCAACTGTATATAGCTCTCGTACTATTCGTCCGTTAGATAAAATTCTTGTTGACCTGACCCCTGTTATGAAACAATAGGATGAGTTTTTTTTCCAATAATTGAATGATATTTTTAGTAAGAGTTGTTCTAAAATTGTCTCTTAAAATTTCTCAACATGGTTCTCTTACGTTATAGAATAGTATGCCGTTTAAAATTTAAGATGTAAATATGTATATAATACACATAATGATATTACACTTTTTTTTAATTATAACAAGCTTAGATTTTTCTGTTTTAGTTTTTTTTAGCTTCCCAGCTTTGGTAAGGCGATGTGACGCTGGAGTAATGAAATCGGCATAATTTTAATTAAACTAATTCAATTTTGCTCATTTATTTAATGTTGGAATTGCCACTATTTTTGTATACCTGTAAGCGATTTTATTTTTATTTACTTTGGGAGTAAGTGCAATTTTGACATGAATAAATGTGCAATAAAATAATGTTCCGTGTTTTCATGTCATTGTTTTAGTTCTGGAATGTTCTCTGTTAGTCGCGAAGTAACATTAGTAAAATCATAATTCAATTGATGAAGGTAAAAGCACTGTATGGGAGTTGATTGGTAGTAGATTCCAAGTTTGTCACGTCTAGAGATGGTAATTAAAGTCTTGTTCACTTTGAAATTAATATAACTTAGGATCCTGCACATCACCTGTGCTTACACCTTAAGGAATTGACCCACTGAAGTGTAACATGACGAATCATTGAAGAAGAATACTAAAAGCTGCAATTGAACTTTCCTTTACCTGGCGCTGCTTATTAGGTACAACGCTCAGACCGATATCAAACGCTTCACTAAACGTTCATTTATTATTTTCATTCGGTATTTTTCACTCGCAGTGAAACTTCCGAACAAAATGAATCAAAAGTCAAAAATGTATTAATGAGCGAACGAATCCAACGATTTGGAATTCGACGCGGCATCTTTCCATCACCTATCAAGTGATCGAAAAACGAGATCCAAGGAGCAGATGAACTTTCATTCCTATGTTATTTTCTCGGAGCCGTGTGAACATAGAATTTTATTTTTTTATTATAGCTAACTCATATTATCCCGCTGTTGGGAAAAGGCCTCTCTCCATTCCTTCCCAAGGGTCACGATTCTGTGCTACTTCTTTCCAATTCTCGAGGAATCATCAAGTTGGTCCCGCCATATCTCGTTCCACTATATATTTATACATAACTTATATATAAAACAGTAAACCCCACACGATGCACACACACACAAGAATAAAACAAAATAAACATTCTCCTTATTGAAGCGTTTGATATCGGTTTGAGCGAAAAACAGTCAAACAAGACCGAAAATGGTGATGTGTCTGTGGTAACCTTAGAAGAGTTAGAAGCAACGACAATAGTTAATACCACACACAGGTACCTATGCTAGGTGATCGCTAGATTTTGAGCTAATTATTCATTTATCTAGCTTTAACAATACCGAACGGAAAATCGCAATAACTAAGTGCTTTGAAACCGAAAGTGTATGGGTTGTTAAAAAATATCTACCTTATACATACACTAGTGGCTAATTTTGTACGTATATTTCGAAACAAGCAAATTGTGAACAAATACATGTTTGAGTGAACGCTAGAATCGACAAATCTTGATTACGTCGTAGTGGGTAGTCACCTTCATTTAATTTCTTCAAAATTCGGTCACATCAAATGCAGGAATGTCTCAGGGCTGTTGTATCTGTCAAGACGCAGCTCAGCGCTGAAACTGAACTGAAAAACAAATATCAAAATTGTCCTCTTCTATGGTATTCTTCTTAAAATATATTAATATATATCGTTGCGTTCGTTATCGTATAGTGTGGCACTAGTTGGCGGTGTGTGTAATGTCCAGCGATATTTATTTATTAAATAACACGCGGTCTCAGACTAATACAGTTTATTTTCAACGTTGTTGCAAGGAACTCTAATGTTGTTATTTAACTGACAGTAAGATCTCCGCCTCGCAAGATGACCGCAGGCCTATTGCGCACACAATATTGCTCGCGTTCCATTCTGAGAATCAGTCCAAAAATAAGAATGTAAATGAGTCATTTTGTGAATCAGATTATTTTCACAAGCACTTAATATCTCACTGTGCAGTCATCTACTTGTGTTTTTTTACCTCCTACCTAAGACGATATAACGCCGAAATCAATTGAAAAAAAACCTGCATAACTACACAATGAAGGACGCTGCTTATAATTCACGTACACCGTCTCGTATTTGGGACAATTCGCGTATTTTTTTCACTAAAAACACTATGATGCAAGCATAAACTGCATTTGGTGTGAACCAGCCCTCAATGTTCCCAAAACTATTTCACATAGGATTTTAAACTTCATATCTTCCCCTATAAGGTACAAGTTTATGTGTGTAGAAACTTAATAATATTTTTGACACTATAAGCGTTATCTGTGATTATTGAATTTCAGGAACTTTTATTACTGTAATGCTGTTCAAACGAATATAAAATACATAAATTCAATATTTTAAATCTATTGTTATCAAACAAAACGTTTAAATATAATAATAATACGTGAACATTTTTACATCATGTTGTAGGGTAATTGGAAATTTTATGAAAAAAAAATATAAATCTCTCATGAATGTAAAAAAAACTTATTATGATTATTAAATTCGCCTTCTTTATGCAGTTATTAGTTCATAGTTTTGGCAGCTTTGGCTTACTGTTTCGACCATTTTTTACCTTATTCCCTCTTGATCTCTATTATGAAATTAAACAAACATGAGGCAATAAAAAAAATCTCACCCCAAATAGTCACCTACCCTACTTCATCAAATAAAAAAATAATTAGCGTGATTCGTACGCCTTAATAACTTCGTCAGTTTAACAGATCATTAATAATTCATTATTTTCAATAAATTCTCAAATGTTACTAGAAAAGTGCTGTTGCTTCTAGCATAACATAACACTATTAAAAAATCATAATTAAAGTGTTTGGTACTTAGATTTTAATGTACAAAAGATAAAATTGATGTATTGAGTATTACATTAAATTGTTAAATAAATAATTTATGTTTTCTTTTAGGAGTTATTGATGATGTTCGTTTTCCTCATTTGTATTGAACCCTTTCGCTGTCCCGATCTCAGATCAACAAAAAAAGGAAGATGGAGCGCCGCGAATATCAAAAGTGAAGCCACCTCTATGTGTGTATCGAAGGGTTGTCATTTCTTAATTTTTTTTCCCTATAATTTGGGGAATAATATTGTATGGGTAAGATAATATTGTAACAATGTTGAGTATAGTATTGTACCTCAATTGTTTAGGATTTCTATTCCGAAAAATAAACTAAATTTTTTATTTCGCCAAATTGTGTAAATAAATAGGTCGTTATTATTGTTATTGTTATTGGTCGTTATTATCAAAATGATCGGAACAAACTACGCTGGTTTTCGATGGCAGCCATGAAAAAAAAACGATGTTTTGTTTTAAGTATTTACAAGTGAAAACTGATTCCGTGAGACTTTTTATGTGATTTAATATTGTTTTTACAACTTTTCACTACACGCGAAGGCATAATTCTATTTTTTTAAACTAAGTTAACTAGACGACTTGTCACGTACTAAGAGCGGTGAGCATGGTTTTAGTTGTATGTGTGTGCGTGAGCGTGTACTTTACTTGTAGGAGCACGGTTTTGTGGCTTCACTTTTGATGTTCGCAGCGCGCCATCTTCCTTTTTTGTTGATCTGTGGTCCCGATCCTGAAATTCAATTCATAATCCATTCGGTACCTGCGTAGGTAGGTACTATCGCACACACGGACGGCCGACCACTTTTCAAACTTATTACTCGGCAGGGCACAAAGGTGAAAAGTGATCGACCGTCAATGAATGCGGTATTTCAGACTCGGGCACATCAAGCTACCTGAAACTGACAAATTTTCCTAATCAACCTTGAACCTAATAATAGAGCGGTAAAGTTGAAAATCTACTTATTGTAGAAATTTGACAGATTGAAGTAACTTGGTGTGCTAGCGTCTGTACCTACACATTATTTAAAGTCGTTAAGTTGACCTCGTAACTGCTGTAAGTACCAGTTTTAACAAGTCTCAGTAAAAAAAGAACTCCACAAAAGTTGAAACTATCTGTCACATTCGTGATTGGCCTTGAAAACAAATAAATCTAATTGCCATTTTATGAAGTGGGTACAAGTGACAAGTCAACCTGTGCATTCAACCTTGGATGGTCTAAAAGTCAAAGTCATGTAATTGCTAGTTACAATATTTCAAGCGCAGCATTCTAAAATGAGATTCAGAAGCAGCACTTATTCTTTTTGCCAAATGAGTCTTCGCTATCAAACAAAATGAATGGCAAACTCAACACAAAAGACTTCTGCCGGCTGTCCTGAAGTCTTGTATTACCGACGACGTGCCGTGATGCAGATTTCGGCAAATTTTGATTCGAGAAGTCGAGAACATTGTGTCAAATGGTAACAAAATAAAGCCTGCTCTAAAAAAGAGTTGATGATCTTAAAACGGCTGAGCAGATTTTCTTGAAATACAGTAAGAAGAGTCTCGACAAAGACACTCGATTCAATCGAGAAAATCTTAATCAAAATCGGTTTATCCGTTCAGGGAGCTATGATGCCACAGACCAAACTTTTAACATCCCTTTTTTTTCTCGAGGGTTAAAGGTCTTAGCCCACGTAAACGACTTCGCTCACACCCAGCAAAAAGAATATAATTCAAATAATTATGGGTTTTATGTATTGGTCTTTACATTATACTTGCGAAGTCGTTTATGTGGGCTATGAGCTTATGAATTACTGAGGTCCTGCTGAGTGCTTTAAGAAATTTCATGCACCGTGGGCTATGGTAGGCACGTGGGCTGGGTTTTATCAGTTGTTTGGGATACATAGGTATATTACTGCCAGTAATATACCTATGTATCCCAAACAACTGATTGACACATAGGATACATAGGTATATTACTGCCAGTAATATACCTATGTATCCCAAACAACTGATACAACCCAGCCCACGTGCCTACCATAGCCCACGGTGCATGAAGAACGTCTTAAGGATGCCCGATCGTCCCGTTTTTTTTCCCCTAAAGGTGGCAACCCTGGCTGCACTGGAAAGGAAGTAGTGCCTAATCTACCACAAATTGGAGTTCACGTTCTTTCTTCGCGTTTTTTACATAAAATTTATGTGACTTTATATTTTTTCTAGTCCAGTAGCAAAGCTAAGAAATGGTGAAAGCAAAGCAGGTATGGAATGTTTTCGGGAATTGAATTGTCAATTTAAACAGCTGTCACGCTGTCAGTGTCAACTTGTCACTAAAAATCAGATTTTGTGGTAAATCGTAGTTTTCAATCTAAAAACACTGTAAAATGACTGCGGTCCGCTTAGGTAAAGGTTCCCTCAGGGAATTGAGGATTCATTTGTGTCAAACAAATAAACAATCTGATGGCGTAAGGTGAGAATTTTGATTACATAAACAGTCTCATAACCTCGAAACTTGTTAGTGAAAATATCTTCGTTTTTCAGACAGTTCATTCAGAAATTCTATGTGGACATTAAGAAGGAGAACCCTTGTTTTCCGATATTGATTCGTGAGTGCTCTGGTACACAGCCGCGCGTCTGGGCCCGCTATGGTACGTAGTCCTGCTTTTGTTTTTATTGATTGAACTGATAAAATATACTAACGAATAACATTTCGAGGAAGTTCCTTGTGCAGGGCATAAAAAGGCAGAGAGTGAAGCCACTTTTGTAGGACAGCAAATATCCACTCCAGTGGATTCATTTCAGCCGAAAGACGTTCATGGCTGGACATAGGCCTCCCCCACTTATAAAATATTTTCCATAATAATTGGGCCATTTGTACTACCTTTAGAAAATCTAAGCTAACTATGGTCTCAGTCAAAGAGATTTCAAAGAATTAGGTATAGAGCGGATATTGGGAATAATGTCATACATAAATTTTGATCCTGAAGATTTTCAATTTTGACACAATAATGCTACGTGACAAGCGGGCGTATGACACTAGACAGAACGATTTGTTATTAAGTAGTAACAAGTATTTGGATTACGATTTTCTTCATCTTGTCCCGTCTATCGCTCGTAAATATTTGAATGTCTTTGGTCCCAGTGCTCAAATTGCTGTACCTAACTAATATGAGATTTGAAAAATAATTTACAAATCAGGAATATAATTAGGTATACAAGCACTATATTATAATCAACCCCTTGCCTATGGTAACAACTTCATAGTTCAATTCAAGCATTAATTCTGATGAGACTTAGAACATACTAATGTGAAGTAATCATTCTAGCAAAAGGAACTGAATGTTGTCAGGGACTTGGGGATCTGTCTGCTGATCAGGTGCTGCAAGTGATCAAGGGCTTGGCACGATAAAGTACTTGAGAACACTGCTCTATGAATAAATAAATAGTTAGACTTGTGGACTGTAAAATAATTGGTTGCATCTATCTCTTAAAAATATCATCTAGATTTGAACTTACATTGTGGTTAAAAATATTATGTATAAGTACCTAATAGAAAAGCAGTTGTATAGAACATTAATTACCCAATAATTGTTTTATATTTCTAATTAGATGTAGTTTAGTATTGGTTAAGAATAGAATTCAATAGAGTAAAATAAATATAAAAAACTGTATAAAAAAAAACAGAAAAGAACATATGAACAAGTCATACAGGTGGAAGTGACACCAACAAATAAAGTACTGAAACTGTGTGTGTATGTGGTAACCATTTTAGCATTGGTGTATTCCACCCTGTATACAGCTGTTGCCAGCAATGACATGGTCATGTCATTGACCAGTGACTGTAACAGATGAAAATAGCAACAGGCGAAAATGTTGCCATGAACGAAAACATTTTAAATCTAATTACATAGAAAGCCAGTTTTGTTGCTGCCATCTCTCAATGCAATTTGGCATCTATTCTGCAATGGTTTGTTTTTTTTTTTTTTTGTGGTTGCTGTCTCTTTCAGAACTGTACCTTAGAGTTAATCACATTTTCATATTCGAAAGGCATAGTTTCCTTTCCTAATACTTTTACCTTCACATTTTCAGATAAGGGAGCAGAACGCAGCATGCCACTCACTGACCAATCCGCTGACAGTGTTCTCTCAACCATCAAACAGCTTGTAAAGTAAACTATTTTATATTTCTTTGTTATAAATTAAAAATATTTAGTTGATAGCAAATACAGTTTTATTTTCTTAACCCCTGATACCAATGCAGACAATAGTCTGCATATTTCGAATTTCATCATTTTTTAATACGTCATGGTGTCTCCCTACTCCAGATACCTTCAAAACGGTAGTCTAAGCGTGATGTAACAGACACATAGACTGGAATTTTATTATTGTGCTATTGGATTTAGAATGTAAGGGAAGTTGAAGATGTAATGGCACGCTTATTTTGTATTCAGTGTCTTTTTAAAATAACAATATCGTTATTGTCTTTCTATTGATTTTAAAGTAATACTGGGGTAGCAATAAAATATGATACAAATAAAATAATAAATTCTTAGACAAATAATTTATTGCTTTAAATCATCTATAACTACCAGACTTTTGTATATCGTCGCCTTGGTGGTGAAAAGAGCTAAGCCACACTTTTTACTGAATTGAGTTAAGAACACCACCATACTTGGCGTTAATCGGAGATTCTAGTGGTGAAGAGATCTAAGTAATAGCTCAACTAGAAGTTGGTTTTTCATTAAAACGTGAAAGGAGCTATATGAAACTAGGAACAAAAAATAAAGTGGTGAATGAAGTGCTAGCTGCATATATTTATTCACCACTTTTTATTCGTATCATAAAAATAGTTCAATCAAATAAGCAGTGAAAAGAGGTATGCCACATAAGCATTTTAACTTCCAAACAATCCGCCATTTCTGGCAACACTTATGAATGAAATAGCGCCTTTTTATGACATTTGTTTGACAGGTGACATTTCATCATTTTAGTTTTGCAATATCGTTCGCGCGTTTACGCTAAGTTGTACTTCTATCTTCTAATAAAATTACTTAAATAAAGTTATTATTGCTGTTGAATTTTAATGAGTGACTCGCAAAGACTTACATAAATCTCGTCAAACATGCCGCCGATAAGATGTCGAACTGAAAAGCTTATGTCAAGTGTTTTGGGAGAAAACTGGAAGGATCACAATAAACTTGAAAGTAAGGACATCTTAAAATTATTTATACTTTGTGAACATAATTCATCGTTTTAATTTTATATCGTCTTAGTGATAGTCACGACGACCCACGAACAACAGTGTTAGAATCTTAGTATTCATCGTTCAAGTCAACCTAACCCATTCATGTCAGTTTACTTTATTTTTTGTAATTTATTTGCAGGTACAGATGAATCCTACATGGAAATACCTAATGTGCAAGAACAAGAAATGAAGTCTAGACCATCTCAGCTAGGATCAACACATCAAATGTCTACAGGCTCTGCAGTAGTCCATGTAGAAAATGAAACCGAAATACCAGAGGACTATGTACTAGAATCTCAACTGTTCCAATTGATTGAAGAACATCAACCTAAATCAGGCACAATGTTAACCCGTAAGTTTTACTATTAATAGCACAGGTTTAAAAACTGTTATTTTTAATAAATTTAATAAGCTTGTAAAGCTAATAAAATTTCAGTAGTAGTAGACACTAGCTCAACTGAGTCTGCTGTAACCAAGCCCTGGCATCACACAATGTTTCTTTTTTTCAGCCACTGTTGTTGCACTATTATTAAGCCCGTCTAAAATAAAGTAGCTTGGATAATTAAGATTTTTCAGTAATAGGAAAAAAAAAGGTTCCTGTTATACATGTTGCTTGCAAAAGTAATATAATCTATGTTTATTGCTCCAGATGATAACAAAGATAGTGATGAAGATCCCTTCTCAGATACAGATTCCGTTGCGGATCCTATGTATGTACCTGAAACATCTACATCGCACTATTCAGACAGTGATGAGCCGGGTGTGAATGATGAACCTGGCCATCCAGAGACCCACTGCTCTGAAAATAACAAGACTCACCATTCTCAGAACAAAGAAACCCACCATGTGATGCATCCTGAGACTGAAAAGGCCAGCGATCCTCTGAATTCAGATGAACACGAGCAGGAGAAAATTTTAACAAGAAAACGTAAATGCACACCTGCTTCTTGGAAAAGAAATAAACAAAAGTTGTTAAGACTTCAAGGGAAAGAACACTTGTCGCAAAAAGGAAATGTAGTGAGAGGAAAATCAGTACAACAAGTACAGTGTCATTGCCATTATAAATGTGGAGAAATATTTTCTTTGTCAGACAGGCAGAAAATATTTGATGACTATTTAAGCCTTCCTGATGAAAGATCTAGATGGAGCTTTATCAGCAGTTGTATTACTAAACATGAACCAAAAAGGCGTTACCTACAGATAAAAACTGGTACTAATGAACACAGTAATGACAATACCAATGTTTCAAGAAAAAAATTCACTTTCGCCTATAGTTTAACAATATCTGGAAAAAAGCATCGAGTATGCAAAATTTTTTTTTTGGCAACGCTAGATATTTCTGGGAAAAAAGTAGAAACAGCAATAAGAAAGTCAGATTCAAGCGGTGTTGTAGAGGCAGATAAACGTGGCAAAAATCCAGCTCCAAATCGTATTTCAGAAGAAAGAAAAGATGTGGTTAGAAACCATATCAAGTCTATACCTGTAACTGACTCACATTATTGTAGAAGTAGTACCAAGCGAAAATACCTTCCCTCTGGCTTAAGTGAGATGCGTTTGTACCAGGACTATGTTGAATTCTGCAAGGAACATGAAATGGAACCAGTGAACTCTTCCTATTACATACATATTTTTACCAACGAGTTTAATTATGGTTTCCATCGACCAAAGAAAGACATGTGTGATTATTGCACCCAGTTCAGCAATAAATCTGTAAATGAGCAACTAGAAGCTAAAGCTGAACATGAACTGCATCTTACACGGAAGCAAGAAGCCCGCGATCATAAAAAAGAAGACAAGAAACATGCTAAAAATGACCCAACATTTCATGTTTATACAATGGACATGGAAAAGATACTACTGACACCACATTTAGAAGTTGGGCAACTTTATTATAAAAGAAAATTAAAAACTTTTAATTTCACGGTATATAATCTAGCAGACAAGCAAGCCATTAACTATATGTGGCACGAAGCAAATGGCACAAAAGGCGCATCCGAAGTTTCAACATGTCTTTGGAATTTACTTAAGAATCTGGATCCTGCAGTAATTGAAGTAACATTCTTTTCTGATACTGCAGCAGGACAGAATCGCAATTCCATACTAGCAGCAATGTTTTTACGGGCTGTTCGAGATCTACCAATACAAACAATCAATCAAAAATTCATGGAATCGGGGCATTCCGACATGGAGTGCGATAGTGTACATTCCACAATAGAAGGCCGAGCTAAACATACAAGCATTTTTGTACCTGAAGGATGGTACACAGTCGCAAGGACTGCTAAAATCGATCCACCAAAATATAAAGTCAACGAAATGCATTATAAGGAGTTTCTGGATTTCAAAACCTACAGTCAAAAACAAATAACAAATAGAAATAAAGCAGAAGACGGAGAAGTAATGAGATGGTTGGATGTAAAGTGGTTACAATTCCGTAAAAATGACAACACAGCTATATTTTACAAAACCCAATTAAGTCAACTTGAGTTCAAGAAACTTACCATCCGAAGAACTATTAGAAAAGTTAATGCTGCAGCTGATAATAATATAGTACTTCCTCTTTACAAGAATCAGTTACCAATTGAGAAAAAAAAACTTGAAGACCTGCAACAACTCTGCATAAATGGAACTATTCCGTCTGCCTACCATGATTTTTACATGAAAACTTTAAAGTCGTCAGTTAATAATGGTGCATCTGACGAGTCAGAAGTTGAAGATTTGGAGAATTGTTAATTAATGTCTATTGTTTTATTATCTGTCCTAGAGATTAAAAACATGGTAAGATAACTCATGTTCCATTTTCTTTACCTTATACTACTTATTTAATCGAGATAATAGTTTATTTAAATTCTTTAAAACTAAATAAATTGGATAACTCTCTTCACAAACGTTACTCCTTCAAACAAAACCTACAATTTTTTCTTTGTTGTGAATACATAGTAAGAGGCCTAGATTCATTCACATACCTGAATTGTACATTGTTTTTGTTTTTTTTTTATGAGGTGAAAAGAGCTAAGCAAAATATTGTCAATAACTTCGAAAATAATATATGAGCATACTTAATCGAACTTTCGAAATTTAAACACCTTAATTTATTACCTTCTTACAAAAAATTATGGAAATCTGGATTCAATTATAAGAGATACAACGAAAATATTTTTTTTGTAGGTACCTCCTTTTTTTAATTGTCTTATATCTTGGAACCGATCTAGTGTGGAATAGCTCCCTTCACTACTAAGGCGACGATATGTATAATAACAACATTAATGGCGTCTATCATGGTACAATAATTGCACTACTAATGATATTTATGCAATATTATCACCCTGATTTAGTTATTAATAAGATGGACAGGTTTTGTGGCTTGGACAACTATTAAAATAACATTTTCTTTTTAATAAAACGTTTCCCCACACTAGGAGCTTTTCCTGTATCGTGGGTGCTTTTACAAACATTTAAACTCACATACCTACTTCAAATACCCAAACCCGGAACAACTCCCTGTACAAATATTTATCCCTTGAGGGGATCGAACTTGTGACACGCAGCTCAGAAGACAATCGCTGAACCACTGCGTCAACCGTGGCGAACATTCCTATAGCAATGGTTCCGTCAGACCGCTACGGACCACTCTGGCTAACACCTCGATACAAATACTTACTAAAGTATTTGTTCCTGTCCAGTCGGTATAATCCTTTACAAGAAATGTGTGCGAAGATTTTGTAAAAGTTGATTCCCAAAATTTTTTCTTATTTATTTTTGTTGTACTCTAACACAATGCTATACTATTTGACCCAAAGGTTGACTGGTAGAGAATGCCTTGTTGCATTAAGTCCGCCTATGTACCACCCTTGTACATGAAGTTTAAATAAATAAATAAAACCATAAATTTGTCAAAGTTATGGTTAAAAAGTTATAAGGGTTTGAACATGGCCGCGCCATTGAAACGCGGAGAACCACGCGGCCACGGAGATCTTTAAAACTAAGCGTTGCAGAGACCTGAGATTGAATTTGTAAAAATATAGAAAAAAAAATCCTAGGTTTATATTTTAGGAGCTGTAAGACTAAAACCCCATGACCGCGCCATTGAAACGGTGAATAACACGTTATCGCCGATATCTCGCTGAAGAAGCATCGCAGAGGTCTTTGAAGTTTTTGTAAAACCTAGATTTGAATTTGTCAAAACTTGTAAAAATACACAATAAAATCCTAGGTTTATATTTCAGGAGCTGTAGTACGGTATCGCTTATAACCTACAAAACGTTCTGAATGTTTCGATAACCGGTGACCATGACTTATTGCTTACAGAAAACTTTCCACCTATTGCATCAGAAATTATTTCTCAAGGATTTTAAATTAAATAAAAATGAAGAGTTTATTTCTTATAAAAATAATTATGTTTTTGTATCTACTTATTCAAATATGTGTTTTACAAAAAACTTCAGACCTCTGCGATGTTTTTTCAGCGAGATATCGGCGATAACGTATTTTTTACCGTTTCAATGGCGCAGCCATGGGATTTTAAGTCTTACAGCTCCTAAAATATAAACCTATGATTTTTTTTTTATATTTTTACAAATTCAATCTGTTATTTACCTAAATTTCAGGTATATGCAAAGCTTAGTTTTAAAGATCTCCGTGTCCGCGCGGTTCTCCGCGTTTCGATGGCGCGGCCACGTTCAAACCCTTCTAACTTTTTAACCATAACTTTGACAAATTTATGGTTTCGGGAATCAACTTTTACAAAATTTTAAAGAAAAACGCCGTAGCCGCTCGTTCGAAACGCACACACAAGAAATGTTTGTGCAATTTTTATGATAGTTGATACATTGCTTGCTTGCTTACGTCTGAACTGTGTCTGTGTCAAGTTTAAACTGATCCTTACTTTTAATACCTGTCTTGAAAGAATTACAACATACATACAATTATTGTCTCATAATTAAAATTTAATAAGTACTACTTATTTTATAGTTCTGTAAATTGACTATATGTAGATATTATATTTAACTAACCATTCAAGAGTTCCTAAAACTTGAGTTACATTTTTGTACCTATTATTATTTTTAAAGTTCCTGCGCAATTTGTAAACATTTAATACAGACAAAACATCAAAGTGATTATAAAAAATATATCGTATTCATTCATTACATAATTTTGATTCTTAATATAATTATGTCGACAAAATCTCTTTTTGTTTTGGACCTAAATTCAGAATTAGCCTAATTGCTTGATCGAAGATAGGCTCATGAAATCCGATCAGCATGTATCAGAAAGGTGTGCCACAGACCACCAAACTGAACAACGTCCTTCATAGGACCAACATCGAAATTGCGAAAAAAAAAAACAGCTATCCGATACATTTGGAGATTGGTTATAAGCCCAACATTCTTTTGTCTGATGGTTGCAGGCTGGCATGAGAGTTGCGCTGTGAGTACTAAGATCCTGTAAAGAAATCTGATGTTCATCAACATCAATTTCAAAGTTCTACTAGATTTACAAACCACACTTGTAATTTTACTTTGTTAGGCAAAGTGAGCTTTTCATACGAATGTTATCTTTATTCGTATGAAAATAATGTTCATAGTCAAACTGATCTGTGAATCTTGCCCTCTTGACCTTAAGTTACATGAGTTTTGAACCACTTAAAAACTGACAGCACACGGTTTTTCTTAAACAAAATTTAAAACTACCGTCACTAGAACGCGGGTAGTCCGAAGAGTTCCGGTTTGAACTTGGCTAAGCTGGGTAGGACGATGGTCGCATGTGTAGTCAGCTTCTTGTCCGTGTGTGGGTCGGGTACCATCACTGTTTGCATGCCTGCCTTCTGGCCAGCCGTAACGCCGTGTGGCGAGTCTTCGAATACTAAGCACTGGAATGGTAAAACAGTAATAAGACGTCAAATCCCTAAAGGTTTAGAAACAGGTTTACACTAGTACTTCCACATTTTGCTCCTTCGGGGGTTTTAGCAACTTCCCCCCCCCCCCTCCCCCATGGTGATACGTGGTGAGGTTTTAGACTACCCCTCCCCCCTACCCAAAATCACGTGTATTTTTTTGGTATAAAGTATAAGTAAAAAAATCAGAATAATGTTAATACAGGTTAAAGTTCGGTTCAAACTTAATGGCGGCTCGGAAGTTAGCTGCGAGTGACGGCCTGCGCAGGAATAAGGCTTTACACTTTATGGCGATTCGGAACATCTTATGTAAAGGCGCAGACAACAATTTTAGGTAACAACAGGGCACAGATGATGCATCGTTTTGTCTGTATAATGCGCAGACTGTCACTTGCAGCTAACTTCTGAGCCGCCATTAAGTTTGAAACGAACTGTAACAGATATTTAATCTAATTTCATCCTGGAAAATTAAGCACCGTGATAAAAATGTCCAGACACAATAATTATTTAGAAACCGCGCGTTCAAAGATAAAATAAATACACGTGATATCTTACTACACCCCCTACTGATATTTCGTGATTTTTTCGACCCACTCCTCCCCTTTCGAGCCTCACGTGATTAACAGACGACCCCATATGTTCGAGTTCCATGTAATAGGGGGAAAATCTTTTGCCATCAACTCAGTCAGCCAGTGTCTCTACTCCATCAGACTCTGGTCTGTTACTGAGAAATTCCTGAAGGCTAACCACAACATCACTTTAAGGTCCTAGGAGTCGAACTCATTATTACGTTACATTCATGGATTATGTCCCTAAGACGCGGATGAGTCTTGCGTGTAATTATAATGCAAATTGAGTCAGTGATCCATGTGACTTTAATATCACTGACGACGATAAAAGCAGAAGCGGCAAACCACAGCGCAGTTTACATTGCCGACCAAATATCGACATTGACTACGTTGAATTAAAGCCGACAATACAGTGGTTTTTAACTAAAAATATTAGCTACAATTTTGAAACTCCAGCCAGCATACCTACATTTAAAAATGAATTGTCTAGCTGTTGCAATTTCGCCTTGAACGCAAAAAAGTCGGAGTGATTAATGGCCCTAATTCGCATCGCACGTTCTCACGATGCGATGCTAACAGCATGGAATAAGTAGCTAAGATTAGTTTGGGTTTTGAGTACAAAACGGATTAACGTTTGCTGATTTGCGTTTGATAATACTAGTCAACCAAGTTAATTAGAGTAGGTACTCAGTCAAGTCAGTCATGTGAAGCGTCATGTGGACGCTGGCAAATCTCAATAAGTGGCAATTGAATTGTACAACTGCTGGACCTGAGATCTTAAAAAGACGTATGGGCCGCATTCTTTAGTATTTTGGTCGGTTTAGTACCTACTAGGATTTATTCAGTGCAGTTTTCAGAAAACAACCAGTTCTTGGCCTGTGTGTCCCACTGTTGCAGAGCAAATGCGGGAGGCCTTTCACCCTATATCCTCCTGTCCATGAGGCCCTATATTCTCAAAATATTCGTTTGTAAATAACATAACAGCACGTCTGTTTTCCCCGAAGGGTTTACATTTTGCCAGTTACTTTGCAAATACACACATCAACACGGTCTAGGGATATTTTTAAAAAAGCGAATTACTATCAATGTGTTAATTATTTATATGACATGTATATATTTAAAAGATACGTTATTTAATATTCTACCATTTTTTAATAATGGTTAAGGTATAGATTAAAATTTCAGGATTTTATGGAAAAAAAATGAAGCATAGACGGAAACCGTATATGAATGAACTTTTAATTTGTGAGTAAAAACTGAAAAAAATGGAAAAATCATTTAATTTGTGTTTATAAACTTGAAGTTAGTAGTCTGAGAAAGCGCCCATGATGTTCATAACACATCGGCAACGATTCGGCATGCTCAGAACAAGGTTGTCAATGTCTTGCTGCGGAATATTGTCCCATGCCCTTCTGAGGTGCGCAAAAAGTTGATCTTCTGTAGCCAGATTTTCAGGAACTTCCTTCAGAGCTCTTCTTTGCAGCATATCCCACGCATGCTCAATGGGATTTAGATCTGGCGATTGAGCAGGCCAGTCTAAGGCCCTAACATTATGTGTATGTAACCAAGCTGCTACCGTTCTCGCCGTGTGTGCCCGGGCATTGTGGTGCATGAGCAGGAAATCTTGCCCCATTTGTGTTCTGTGGGGCAAGATTACGGGCCCCAGCACCTGTTGGACGTATCGTTCTGCCGTCATATTGCCCCGCACCCAAACGAGATCCGTCCGTCCTCCAAGACGAATTCCTGCCCAAACCATAATTGTACCTCCTTGGTATGGGCTTCCTGAGGGTTCTGGAGACGGCTCCATCGTCCAGGAACTCGCCAAACACGCGTCCTTCGTGAATCTGGATGGAAGCCGAACCTGGATTCATCCGTGAACAGCACATTGGACCATTGGTCACGGCCCCAGTCCACGTGGTTCCGAACCCATTCTAATCGTCGTCCACGATTGCCTCTCCGTAAAGGTGGGACCCGGAGTGGTCTACGAGAGCGTAGATTGCTTTCATGCAGTCGCCTTCTTACAGTTTGGTCACTCACAAGCACTTGGTGTTGCACTCGCAGCCTTTGGACCAATTGAGTCGCCGTTGCATTTGGTTGTGCTCGCGCAGTAATTTGCAAAAATCGGTCTTGTCTGGGGGTAGTGATGCGACTTGGCCCCCGGTGCCTCTCCGCTACTTCACCTGTGGCACGATAGCGTGTCCACAATCTTGAAATTACATTTTGATGGGTCCCTATGGCCTCAGCAACATTACGCTGAACAGATCCAGCTTCCAGCATTCCCACAGCTCGTAACATCTCCGCCCTCGTCAAATGTCGGCGTTGCATGGCTACAATACCTCAATTTTAACTTTATCTTTCGTTTAAAAATGAAAAAAAACTGTAACTAAACGTAATTCGTATTGTTATCTAAATTTCGCACAAATGATAATTCCCTCTCCTATACATCAAGACATTTTTATGCCACCGAAACAAAAGAATTTTCAAAAATTTGAATTTGGAATTAGTCTGAGATAAATTACAAACAAATCGGTGTATAAAAGATTCCAATGCGGCCAGTACTTTTCGAGTTATTTAATTGAGTATGAAATATCCCTAGACCGTGTTGATGTGTGTATTTAAGAAATAATCTTGGTTTAAAATATTCATTTTAATAAATACCGACTGAACGAAAAATCATGCACTAGACGCGGTATACCACCCACGCTAGTTGCAATTCAAGCGCTAAAAGTAGTTCAATTGAGGATATGGGATATTTTGGTTCATGTGGGCGCGGCAGCATCGGTAAACACTCACTATTATGAAACGACCGCGATTACCGACTTCAAACGAAACTAGAAACAGTTGTGAACTTTATTACCTACGTAATAATGATATTTTGGCTTCCATGCTGATGATTGTCTACGTCAAATGCCCAAACAAGCAAAACTTTGCCCGTTTTAACACTATAGTCTGCGCCAGATAAGTAGAAATTAAAGGTCATTAACCCGCATAAATTTATTCAAATACATAATTCCGAAAACAGAAATAATGACATAAACTTGTCCCGAAACGACCTTTATCGTGTTCCTTGCCTTTTTAGTAAGTAATAAAAAACGATTCATAATGTATTGTCGGGGTACGCAGAGAAATTAAGGAAAGAACAATGAACTTTAATTCCTACTTATCTGGCGCAGACTATAGACACGACACTTACGCCAGGGTAGCCCGCGAAATTATTGTTAAGCCATATTTGTTAAGGTAACAACATAAAACCTGACACTGACCTGCAAATTGCAAAAAACCGAAAGAAAATTTGGATTTCGCGGGCTACCTTTATGTGTCCGGTGTTAAAACGAGCAAAATATTGTTTGTTTGAGCATTTGACGTAGACAACCAGAATTCAAGCCAAAATATCATTATTGCGTATGAATGTCTGAATAAAATCTACGTCAACTTTCGGCTCAGCGCAAATAGTTAAATTCCCACAGTGTGATTGTGATATTAAAAGCAATTAGATGTCGCTTGGTGTTCGTGAACGAAAAACGTGGATTAACGTCATTGCTCGAGTTAGGTACGTCAATCTTTCAATTAGCGCTAAATATGAGAATTGGACGGACTATATCTATGTACACATTGTATAAGTTTATTACAGGAGTTTTATTACCTACTAACGGACGTCACGCGGTTTCACCCGCGTAGTTCCCGTTCCCGTGGAAGTACGGGGATAAAATATGGCCTATGTTACTCAGGGTGAACGTAGCTTTCCAATGGTGAAAGAATTTTTGAAATCGGCGCAGTCGTTTTTGAGTTTATTCATTACAAACATACAAATATACAAATCTTTCCTCTTTATAATACTCGTATTAGCGTAGATTAGAAGGTACGCCAATGGGGAAGCTAACTAATGGCGCTAGCAAAGCATGTACCCAAACATCATCATTGGTTGAAAATGTGGTAATGTTATTTTATATTTCAAAATAGCTTAACCTCATTGGTCAGATTGAGACCAACTATGGTGGCGCCATCTGATATTTACTTTGCCTTCGCCACCTCATTGGTCACTTAACCGGCTTGATGCTGTCTAAAAGCCAGTCAAATGCCTCATATTACAACTAACATTGCCCAAGGTGAGTTACCCGTTACAAAGTGCAATGTCGAATTCCATTATTCGTCATCACTATTTTTGGCAACCTTTGCGTATAGGCCTTCTCACTTTTGTATCAATATTCCCTGGCCTGCACGATCTTTAACCAGGTCTTATATATTCATAAGGTAACCCTTATCAAACATACCTTCGAAGGATCCGGTTTATCAGGAAACCGTGCAGCAGCCACCAAGAAAATATCAGGATGTGGTTTTCCAAATTTGACTTCCTTATCAGTACTGCCCATGACCATATGATGGAAGTATGAGAACAGTTCCTTATGTTGGGCTATCTTCGTTTCAACTGATCGAGCACTTGAAGAGGTTGCTACTGCGAAGGGTACTTTCGTTTTGTGTAGGTGACGTATTAATCGTTCTGCACCTGTAATGGACAATTAGGATTTTAGATAGATAGACTAGATCTTTGGTATTTTGGTAAGTCTGTGTTCAGTTTAATGTAGGCAGATTTGCCGAGACATACGGCGAAAACGGTGAAGGACACTGTCAATGAAGAAACCAGCCATATTCTTGAACCAAACAAGTAGAGTATTTAGTAAAAAAAAACAAGATTTTAAATATAGTGTGTGACGTAATATTTTTGGGAGTCCGTCATTTTGGATTTAGAATGACGTCTTTTGGCTTACCATGTAATCGAAACTAAACGTGTATGCAACATTTCAGGCTCTTTAGTAAACTGATCCCACACAGGCGGATCCCGCGGGGGCAGTCGAGCTCTATCGGTTGGGCGATACTATATATTTTAAAATTCAGTTGTCAGATTTGACCCAAACAAACAAATATCCAAACATAACAAGTTTAATAAAAGCTTTTAAAAAGAAATTGACCTCTGGGACATCACGGCGGGGTGTATCACGGCCCGCTTTGCACACAGAGAGGGAGCCTATACGTCCCAGCATTGGGAACTATACAGGCTGATTATGGTAAGCTAATAAGCTATGTTGGGAGAGACAATCAGCATTCTTAGTTCGTACTGTAACCAATGGGCGCAATTTCGCATAGTTAAAACTAGAATATTGGCATAGTTTTTGATGTGAAACATTTATAGGCGCGTGTAAAACCAAAAAATGGTGCCAACTGTCAAGTTGTCAACCTGACCCGAACAATCCTGAACGTTACCAGTACCGACCTGTTAAAGCAGCCTAAGATCAACATATTCGCCACAATTTACAACAAGCCAGCTGGTCTCGGGGCACAGCACTGGGTTACAATCTCGTGACTTCGAGTTCGATCCCAGCATAAGGATTTTCTTTTTGTGAATCGATACATTTTGTTTTTATTTTCTTATGTGTTTGTTTTTTATATAGACTTTTTTTAAGCATATTACTTGTACAAAATAATTTCGTCGTTTCACATCTGGCAGGCGTCCCGTGACGGCTCACTTTTTTTGTTGCATAAAACACCAGAAACGAGAGAGGCGTAGAATTGATTTTTAAAAGACTGTTTGTTTGAGACTTTGTTTCTGTGTTTACAATCACATCTGATAAAGTGTAGCCGATAAGAATAGCACATGGCCTACGTTTTGTAGGTCACGCACGTTAATTTGTCGATTCAGAATACAATTTTGTTTTGATAAGCCTATATAGGCTTGTGTCCTGAAAACATCTAATTAGTCCGTCAATTAGATCTGCAAAAAATATTAGACACGTTTTTTTTCTACACCAGAATTAACGAAGATACGACGCTTTTAAAATTCTCAATACGTCATGACGTTCGCGCGTTCTATAATTTTTAGTGCGTTGTGACGTCACGAGCCCCCAATCCCGAATTTTGATGCGTTTTATCTTTGTCAATATTCATTGATTTACAAAAACAAAATATACGTGTCCATTATTTTTCAATACTTTATCTGACAGACTAAATAGATTTGCAATTTATTGATGGTGGACACTAGCCTATACAGAAGAGTTATGTAAGTTTTGACATCATAAAAATCTGACTAGCCTTTCCCCAACTATGTAGGGGTGGGCTCCCGAAATTCCGACAAGTACCTATATTGGAATTGAAGAGTTCTTGCTGAGGTGGTTCCAGTGACGTAATAAGGAATCTTTGGAACTAAGTGGGTGTCTAAATGGATGCAGTTGAATACCAGTATTTTACATGGAGCAGCTTCTAACCGACCCGTTACGACTGTCAAGATTCTAGACTACCAGTCGGGGGTGCACGTGCATTAAACAGGAGTTACATGGTACATAAGCGTTATCTTGTTCTCGTTGAATGCACTGTAAATAAGAGATAAATTATATCATTGTTGTCAACAGATAACGAACGTCTTGTGATTGTTTACTTTCAATATCTTAGAAGTTTTCTTGACGCAACATCAAATTGAATAGGTTAACCACCTGGGCCGACTGCTCAGGGTTCCATAGTGCAGAAATATATTTATTTACCCTACGTTCGAGAAAAAGCAGTTCGGCGTGACCCGATTGAAAGCCGAATTTATGACAGGTCGACTTTCTTGTTGAACAAATACTGCCTAATCGAATGTACCGACAACGTGGCCTCAACGTGGGTTCATGAGGAACCTGGAAATCAGAAAGATAAACAGGAAGACTATAAAAATAATTATGTAAGCCACTGATGTATACAAGTTCTAATTTAGCATATTCTAACCTTGGAATGAACTATCCGTCTCAATGAAGATGGATTTATGCCAAGCATTGGAAATTGCGAAATAAATTGTTTGGTACTGATTGTTAATTAGCTTGTTGTTACTATGTTCATTGTTTCGATTACTTGATAGCATATTAGTTGATGATATTATTTGATATTTTTTATGGTAATAGTAATGGAATTAAATCAGCATATCTGGATGTATGATCTGAATACTAAGTGCATATTTATGGCCATTCTTTTTGCTCATTGCTAGTTTTTAATGCCTTTATAACAATGAACCAATAAACATGGGAGACAATCTCTACATAATCATTGAAACATTATAATTTATTCCTAGTTCTAGGTTCTAGTGAATGCATACATACAGGGTGTAGCGTAATTAATGGATAACCCTGTACCAGCAGGTGGGGGACCCCAAGAACTATACAGTAAAAAATTGTAAACCCCGGAGTCGATGGGCATGCGCAAAGGAGACAATTTTTTTAGGCCCTCTTCGATGTTGCTTAAATATTATTCATATTACACCAAAAAAAAGAAACCATTTTATTATAGTAATAAACGAAAGATTACGGAATCTTAAAATAATACCTATATAAGTTTTATTAGGATTTTTTTTTGCGAGTCAAATCATTCCTGTTGTGGTCAATGTCATTTGACAGAAAATACTTACGTAAATAGGGGCGTTTTTTCCGTTTACAAAAAAAAAGTACGGTATCCATTGGTTAGAATATAATATAAAAAGAAATAATATTAAACTGTGAGCTTTTTAAAATCTGTGAGCTTTTTAATAACATTTTTAAAGGTTTCCGCTAAAATCTTTTAGATGGTATAGAAAATCATCATGGCACGGAACGTTGTAAATCCGTCTTTTTGGTGGTTGACAGACAACTTCATTTGACATTTACTCCTTCCGTTTAAATTTCGATTTTCATGAAAGTGTTTCTGCGATTTTTTCGCATATAATAAAAACTATTTTAAGAAAATGGCATCGGCTGGTCGTTGTGTCAATTGTGCAGTAAGATTTCAACGCAATGTGCGAATGAATACAATTACTTTCAGAGACTGCTACAGACGTGCAGCAACTTGTATGTGTGTGGATTCATTTTCGAATTTCTCATCATTCCGGATAGACATGGCTTAGCTAATATTACCACTGTAATCTAGAGATTATAAGGAAGATATCTATATACGTTTCATTAATATCTGCTACGATTTATGTGCCTGCCTGCCTTTAGGGCCTGTTCTCCAAACAAAAAAAAAAAGACTCCTTTTCGTTTTTACATTATTTCTTGAAAAATTGCTACCTTTACTCACTTCCTTGGCCACTGTGCTCACAAACGAAAGAATTTTCACAATCTGATTTCTGCATAATATTTCTAAATAAACGTGCTCTATGATGTGTACCTATTACAATTTTAAAGTACGTTATGTGGTTTTTTTTTATACTTACAATGGAAAGATTTTGCTTCTGTAAAAACTTTGCAATTCAACCAAATAGTCGTTAATTTGATCAATGCACAACTTGTAATATGATCTCAATGTCGTTAAAGGGTTAAGAGTAAGAAAAGCAAAAAAACATGGAAACAAAATTACACAAAAGAGGAGAGTAAATAATTTCAAATCATACGCAGTACGCGTATGAATTTCGATTTTTTTGAATTTTCTCGTTTTCGAAAAACAACTAAGTAAGTAGGTATGCCATTTGTTAAACTTTTTTTTATTTTAACAAATGGCATTTTTTAAGTTTTGTTTCTATATTTTTCTAGATAAACGGCATTTAGTATGGATTTCACTTTGCTATTTCTGATGTTAATACGCTTTGTTTAGAGTGATAAAAAAAATCATGCATAGACCCTATTTTTTATAGTATAGTTCTTGGGGTCCCCCACATGCTGGTACAGGGTTATCTATTAATTACGCTACACCCTGTATACTTTGTGTTAGTTACTGGGGGGGTTTGCCACGAAAAGCTTTGGGACAATTTAGGGCAGTGGTCTGCAAACTTATTGTGTTCAACATACATCTAGGAAATCAGAAAATTTTGGAGAAATGAAACTTCATTTTTTTATCAGCCCATAATGTTCCCAGTTTCCTACTGCTGGGGCATAATATTAATCAACATTTATTATTAAAGTTTTAGAAAGAAAGAAAACTTTAAGAGATAACCTTTTTTTTCCAAGGCACACTAACAAATGACCACGGTACACCAGTGTGCCGCGGCACACACTTTGCGAAACACGGGTTTAGGGCAACAAATAAATAGACCCAGACTTCGTCTTTGACTAACATTCAGAAGTCAAAACTCAAGGTTTGCCAACGAGCAATGCAGTATACTAGGATTACTAGGTGTTAAATTAACGGATTGTGTTCGAAACACAATACTGCGCTCCAAAACAAATATAGCTGACGTGGCTCAAAAGGCTGCCCAACTCCAATGGGACTGGGCAGGTCATGTCTGCCGCGTGCCGGACAAACTGTCGGCCAAAATTGCAGGAAACTGGTGCCCAGACACAGTGAGGCGGGGAGAGTGGAGGGAGGCCTTTGCCCAGGAGTGGGACAGAGCAGGCTACAACTTCGTTCACATGGATTTTTTATGTGTATGTGTGAGACTAAAAAATAGCCTACAACCTATTTGTCAGACTTACCAAATGTACACAAAAAATTTAATTAAAATGGATCAAGCTGTTTCGGAGGAGTGACACAAGATATTCATGTAATTATTAGATTTTTTTGATTTTTAGATTTTTTTTCCATATGCAAAATACGCGCTTTGACGTGGAGTTGTGGACACCAGCCCGTTATTTATTTATTATTATTTATTAGATTTACGAATTTGAGAAGCTTTTGAGTCATTATTGCAGGGAACGAAAGAGCTGTGCAGGTGGCTAATACTGGTTGGATATTATGAGTCCATCGATATGCTTAGAAGATCTACAGAAGCATCATCCCATTGCTGATACAGAGGTCTTGGATCTCCCAGGAGGATTGGGATGTAACCATGCAGGCTGAGTGAAGTTTAGTGGAATCTTCAAATTTTTTGTTATACTATCCCAATATGTTTCCTCACAATTTCTCAGCGTTTTGTTTTACTATAATTTAATTTACGTACCATCTAATAAAGGTGCTCCAGCTAACATAGTGTCTCCTAGCACTAGCAACTGGTCTCTAAACTCCTCTGGACTGCATGGTAACTTCAGTTCTTTAACCAGGATCTGTGATAGTCGCTGCTCAGTGCCACCTAGTACTTTCATCATTAACTCGTCTGTGTATTTGTGGCCATAGTTTGCACATAGCTGTGTTATCATTTTCTTGTATACCAATTCCGTATCTGAAATAAAAAAGGTTTTGATCTACAACCTCTTTCGTGCTCTTCTTCATAACAAATTCTATGGTTTTTTTTATTTTTTATTTGGGGATATTCATGCATTTATTTTCCAATCATAATTTATAACTCATTTATAAGTATGTGGTGAAATTTGTTTTCCCCTGAATAACTTTAATTAATTAAAATCATTGAGCAAGTTGTATTTAATTTATTTATTTACAAATAAAATTAATATAAAACCATTAAGATGGATAGTCCAGTTATACAACAATGTCAAGCTATTAAAATATGTGTCAGTGGAATATTAATCAATAATGTAGCATTATAGAAGTATGTAAGACACAATAGCCATGATTTGCATTGTTAAATTAAATCAATGGTATGTTGAAAATTAAATAGTTATCCAGTTTCCAAAAATAATAGGACTAGAGTGATTACGAATAAATTAAACAACCGGTTACAAGTTTCGAAACTATAAACGGTTCGAAACTTTTTTTTAAACTAGTTTTGAATAATTTGAGTATTGCGAAACCTTTTCAACCAAATTAGGTACGGTCTTCTCAGTAAAATACATGCAAATGTTTGTTATTAATTATGTAAAAGCTTGACCGCGTTTATAACCTTGCGATCCAATAACATTGACAATAATCTGCAAAGGTCGTAATGTTAGCTTACCAAGCAGAAGTCCGTCCATGTCAAAAATACAGTGCGTAACTTTTTTATAATTCGGCGTAGAGTAACATCTCGCGCCTATCACCCGCGACACACTTTTTAACAAATATATCCTCATGGTGGCCGGTTATATAAAAATATTTACAATAATAAAATGAATATACACTGATATTCCGTTTCCCTTACAAATAAACACTATTGCACTAGAATTTACTCAAATTTCACTTATTTTTAGAGATTATCTTATTTTCTAAACACTAAATAACATAGAACGTGCGTTCATTGATTGAATAAACTTTCGTCTATTTTGTTCATTGACATTTGACACTAGTAGAACTAGTTTTTTGACAATTATTTGACGTCACTGATGTCAAATAATTGTCAAAAAACCAATTGTCAGTAAAACCAATCACAGCAAAGACTTCAAGTGGAGTGATCTTCCATTGGTCGACACTGTTTATTTTCCATATGAGTTACCAATAAACGATACTAGAAAAATATTGCTATAGCAAATTAAACGCCATATGATTTGTGAATTTGTCTGTGTTGCTCAGTAATAAATTTTAGAATGACCAAAAAAGGCGTAAAGAGTTTTTATGTAAAAAAAGTATAACAGTAAAAAAACGGAGAAATTAATAACTTGATTTTACGAACACTTTCTTGGGTCTGATATTTTTGGTTAATTATTTAACACGGTAGAATGGCAATGCCGCCGCCGCCGCCGCGCTGCTAGTCGGCGACTCGGCGTCGCTTTCGGCTCACTTCAGTCAAGTTCAGTCGGCCAGCAGTCGAGCTGCGACCGTCATGGTTCGCAGTTAAATCGTCGCGTGTCGTGCGTATGGCGTATACAGTACCGCAATTTAAGTTTAAATTAAAAATCATTTACTTGTATTTTTATTTATGAACCGTTTTTATAAGTGTATCTCGTTTAACACTTATTTATTCAATAGTCGCGAACATGGCTGTGAAAGAGTGTTGTTGTGATAAACTGTCGCCTAACAAAAAATCGATTTTCGGATTGAGAATGCGGAGTCAAATTCTGTATTTACTGTTGGCTTCTTGTTTCTTAACCGTGGCTTCTGCCGCTGACTTTGAAGGAACTTGTGCAAATGTGAAAAGTATCTTTGAAAAGAATGGAATGTTGACGGCGGCAGACCTGCAAGCGCAACCAAACTCAGGTGAGAATCACGCGCTATTCCACAGCTGAATGTGATAATGATTAGCGATAATGCATGATACGATGTACGAATATATTGCTTTTTGTCTTATGAAACTAGAATGCAATTATACCGACTACCTACCTCCGAAACGCGGTACCTACATAATGTAATGCTAACTTCTTACTACGAGTATGTATTTTTATCGGTACAAATGCATTTTACTACCTAGCTTAAAAAAGTAGAACAGACGGCTTTGTAGGTATGTAGAATAGATAGTTTCTTAGAAAAACTTAATTAGTAGGCTAATTGCTCAATCTTATTATTCACATTTCTCAAAAGTCCTTACAAATCAGAAATAAACTGACAAAACAAAACATGTGTAATCTATCAGTGCGTTATCAAAACAACGAACTGATAAACAAAATTATACCTAAGTAGGTACCTTCATACGAATCATTAGAAGCCGACAAAGCCACAGGTAAGAATCGCCCACCTGCGTTTCTATCTAAGTAAATATAAATACCTACTGAAGATAAGTAGATAGAACCTCTTTTTTGCATGTCCTTACTACCTGTAATAATGTTTTAACATCTTGATAGCAGCATTGACCGTTTGAAGAGATTAGAAGCAAGAATACGCAAATTTTAACACGAATTTGGGTGCCAGCCTAAACCTTTTTGTAAACACCCCGTAATGAAAGGAAAAAGGAACAGAAGCTATTGTTATTTTGTGTAAAGAATAAAGAATTAAAACTCCTTTGCTTTAAACTCATTTTTACCTGATCAGGAACAAGTCAAGACAAGATACTTAGCAAGTTTTTTTACAAGGCAATAATCCAAGAAACTTCTGCCGTCGACTAATTTGACTTTGTGTTCATTGCCTTTTTAATGAAGCCACTCGACTTATAGGGCAACCAAATACCTACTTACTTACATTTTTTTACAGAAAAAGCATGTAATTAGCTACATCGTCAAAAGCTAAAGGCGTAAATTAATGTAATGCCTGAATTCACATTTCGTAACAGTTAGTGCATGCAAGTTCATAATTATCGGAATCATCACACACTAAAATCGTGACTACGTGTACCTACGATATTACGTTATTAGCATTATTGAATTCACATTGATTAATTTTAAATCATTCGCGGGGTCATCTTTGAAGTAATCGTAGGTACGAGTAGGTAATGTCGAGCAAAGTAAACATCTGCCAAAACAATTTGTAAAGGCGTAGGTGTAGTGGATGCAGAAGGCGGAGTTGTGAAATGCCTACATTGCAACATAATAATGATATAAAATGAACATTTCTGCGAAACAAACTCCAGCTTAAAATATCAAGATACATAAAATCGCATCTAAACTGACAATTATAAAGTTCAAATTCGAACGTATCACGATGTCAATGGCAGAAAACATTTAAGTTAAAAAGCCTGGCTGCAAGTAGGCAGGTAATGGCACGCGGAATAAGCGTGGGCGACTCCCGCCGCGGAAGGTTCAAACGCGATTTGACATGGTTTTCAGACGTTTATTTGGCTTATGAAAGCTTTACAACCGACATACTTACTTACACAAAGCTTCTTTGAAAATATCGCATGTTGGTTTTACTGATAAAGTATATAAGTGCTGTCAATTGATTTAGATGTGTATACTTTCTGTATTTAATCAACCTCATCAGGCCTCTGAAGAAGCCGCCCTATTCAAATTAATTTGGGAGACAACTTGATTGTCGAGATTGAGGAAATTATGGCTTCGAATTTAAGAAAAAACATTTTAAGACGAGGGCGCAAGATATCGAGACATCGATTACATTTCCAAAAATGTTTTATGCTTGGACCGGCTCCACGGCACCATTCAGTCATTACATCCTCCTTTTTTGGCATTCGAAAGCATGTTCATCGCCCGCACTCTTTGGAATAATCGCCGACGAATTATTCCGTGAAAATTTACAGTCACGGACACGGTATTTGGCACGAGCATTTCTTTGGTGCCTTCCCACGAATGTCGTTAACACGAAATGCTACCGATTTGAACATCTACATAATTATAATTATTGTAACAACTCGAAACCAGTAAATACTCAGTGAGCGCAAATAATAAGACATTGTTTAATTTAATGAGTTTCCACCACGCACACCCTTACCGACGAAAGCATTTTGCGTCAAACCCTTTGGAGTCGGACCCATCCCATTCGTTACTGTAAACTGATACATTATTAATGAACCAATGCGCCACACCCAACGCATTACCCGTGAAACTACTAAAGCCTTATATCGACCTAATAACGCTAATTGCTGTTTGTGCTGTCGTAATTGATACAGGACTAGGTATTAACAAATCTGGCCCGTGCAAACTTATTAAAGATAATCATAATTCGCCACGGCATAATAACTTATACGCAAATTTTATTCGTCGCCATTGGTAATTCAATGGTAGCGGCAAGATCAGGCGATACTAGTTCTTGCTATTAAGATAAACTTTGTTTTAAGAGCGCAGGTTGACGCCACGTTTCCCAATAAGGCTTACTGTCTGATAGATCGGTCGGCATCGCCGCACTATCAGGTTATACAAAGTATTTTGCATAGCTCGCTGGTTGTTTAGCATGCAATACTCGATCGCCGGGACTTCTAACGGAGACTTGTAGCGATAACTACGCGGCATCTGTACACGACCAACGTTTGAACATACATATTTAAGACCCAAACGAACTTTGAACGATAGCAATTTGAATAGCTGAGAAGAATCGGTGATTTATTACTCATAACAATGAGTTTTTTTTTGGTAACCATCAGTTTTCCACAAAACATAGCTTCGATCTTGTAGTTTGCGCACAAACTACACCACGCCAAATAAATTCTGTATGATATTGAACACCGGATCGTAAATCGCAAGTTGAAAAATAATAAACTGCATTACCAGAAATACGAATATGACGTCAGGAAATGTTACTTCGTTCTGTGATGAATAAAAAAACGCATAGGTAACATATTCTGGGTACACGGTAATCTCGGTAAGATTAAGGTCAGTAGCCTCAGATTTCCTTAAATAAATTTACCTTCGCCGCACTGGAGAATGTCATAAGGATGGACATCGTTATCATGGGTTGGGGTATCCTGTTTGCTTAGGTACTTATTTTTCAACTAACCTATCTATCAAAGCTGTCATAGGAGTTAAAGATAACGAGCATCGACTGCGGGAAAGTCTTACGAACTGGATTCATTTAGTAGAATGCAATTGATACATCAATCAAATCATAACTTAAGCTGCATCTGAAGTATTTGTAAATTATAAAAACAAATATTTACCTTTTAAAATTATTTCTTAGAGGTCTGATAATTTATGACCAATTAAGTAGGATGATATAAATCTTTAATATTTATGAGCGAATTAAACATACATAACATTTAAGTCGTTTTTTTAAGTGATCAAGAAAGTCTTTGTATGTGTAAGAAAACCAATAATAAAATATAGAAACATTTAATAAAACATTATTGCTAAAATGATTACCTATACATATTTTATACAAGTTGACTCAGTGAAAGTATGCAATGAAAACGATTATTTTATAACTTGACGTAAGTACAAGAAAATTAATTAAAGACTGAAAAGAAATTGGCAGAAGGAATCAAAACATTTCAGTCTTGTGGTGTATTTCTAACGCATTAAATTCCAACTAATGTACTTGGAAAGCAACCGAGGAACTCTCACCTATCTGAATGTTTGGAATGACATACAAAATCGTTCAGTGGGAGGACTGGTTGACAAGCCGACTGGGCATTGAGTAAACACGGGTATAAGGTCGACAACCCACGGCATGGCTTCAGCCTCGTTGATTAAAGTCCAAGTGATTACTAATTTATCAGTTACCTCACCGGGAAACTTCTGTAACTAAATTGTGTAAAGATAACTTGTCAAATTCGTTCAACCTTCTGCCAAGCCGAAATTTTTCGAAAGTATTTGTTTTTAAATAATTGGAATTGTTCTTGTAAAAATCCGGTGCGCAAGTACCTACAAATTGCCAGTTTAAAAGCTAAAATAAAGCATAAAAATCGTACCCCGTTGGCGAATTAGCACATACCTGAAGAAGAAATCCCATTATGCCGACATTATTCGGGCTTTCACAGTGTACCCTTTCAATCAAGCTGGTTGAATGGTGCTCCATCAGTCACAGGGAACGTCAGGCCTTTTATGTCGCGTTCCATAACCTCTTATTCTGTAATTAGGCTCGGATAGGGGAAACAGGATGCCGCGTATTAAGTTTTTGCAGATTTTTATTTGAATGATTTGATTGTCGAGTTTCGAGATATTCCATACGTCTAATGATATTGGGTTATTGAATGATCTCTTTTGGGATCCTTTGTGGCTGAGGCATCTAGTTTGATAGTGGTTGCCGCTTGCGTAGATATCCAAGTCTTTGGCGGTTTAAGTTAATTCTTATTAGCTGTTCTCCTCTCTGATCTCTTCAGGAAATAAATGCTCAAGGTTGGGTTGGCTACCAAAGAGAAGTTTGCAATTTCATATCTGAAATAAAACAGAACATTTTACACAAAGTTCTGGATGATCCGAAGCATCCCAGAAAATCGGAAATACATAAATAGCAGATTATAGATAATTAAATACGTAGCATGACCAAAGCATGCCGAAACTATGGAGTTATTGAGGTCGAATATGACGTAAGCACAGTGCATGTTTAAAAATCGTGACCACGTGGTATTTTATTTATTTTATAGTATTTGCTCGCGAATCTGTTCGTGTTCTACTTTTATTTTCATCTGCTGTGATGTAAAACAGCTGCATGTATATAATATGTGACGGGCTTGGATATTATTTTTATGACTCTCAAATAGGTGAAGTGAATTACAATTTGCAATTGCGTTCAACTTTGCAAGATAATGAGTAAGAGGTCAAGTTTCACTAAGAGTAAATAGGTAGGTAATAAATACTACAATATTTTTCGATGCATTACATTCTGATAGGTATTGCTTTGTTGTGCAAAAATATACATTGTTAGTCACACGATTTCGTCATCATTTCGTAATTTGTAAGTTGTTGCTACGGCGTTAGGCCAATGCAAGCAATACTGGCGGGAAATAGAATTTCCAATAATACCACAATTTCAAGAAAAGCTCGTGACTATACAGGCTGCTTATTTAATCACATAACCCAAAAAAAATAGCGATTGAAAAATGAAGGCCATAATTATAATATAAATGACTTCTGAAAAGAAAATACTTACTCCTTTTCATGTGGTTTGTCTACTTTTAGGAACTGAATAAATAGGATGCGTTAGATTCCATTGATCCCAATACAATCGTGACTAAATTGAGTATTTGCAGTCTAAATCGACCTTGGGAAGCAATTTGCGTTCCGAATGTTATTTGTGAGTATAAACAATTCAATAATTTCGGAATTCCGTGTCATTGAACTAAATTTTTATTCAATTGATATCTCATCATTGATCATTACAGGGGTTTGATTCAATGTTGGCTAAATAGGAGGAATTTTAATAGTATTCTTGAACTTGGATCAGGATAAAACTTGCCACAACTGGGACAGAGAAAAACTTCTAGTAGGTAGCTACAGGTAAGAAGCAGTTTGATTGAAAATGTGACTTAATCACATTGAGCTATTATTACTACGTATAGAGAAGACAGCGCGAACAAAATATGTGCAACAAGCGCGGCGCGCGGCGGCAGTGCGGGGCGCGCGGGAGGCGGCTAACCCCTTATATATACTTAGATGCTGTGGCGAGCAAGCGACCGAGTGAACTGCGGCCGGCCGACCGCAGTTGAACGGAGCACAGATTTAGTTCGCGCTGTCGTCTCTATACGTACTAGTAATAGCTCAATGCTTAATCACCCTATAAACAACGACAAAGGGAGGTTTCATTTCTTTAATTATTGGCTACCGAGCTCATTAAAATGCGATACACGTTAAATGGAAAAGATAAAAACTCCCGGTAATTAGCTGTAATCCGGAAAATAGTCATTGTCCGCGACTAAATAAGAGTATCTCAAAGGTTTTTAATTCGCGACCGGACATTCCACGCGCGAGGCAGGTGCCGACCTGTCGCCGTTCCACCGGACCGGTCCCCGGCGCGCCGGTCGTGGCACTGGCCTGCCAACTGCGCGCAAAAAATGTGCATTCGATATTTAAAACCGATGTTACCAATTGTTTATTTAAATTAAATTAAATATTTTATGAATCGAAAAGAATAATGTTCAAGAGTGTTTTTTTTAAGAATGTTGTCTACTTTAAAATTGTAATTTTATTATAATGGATTGCAAATTGCTCTTCTTTGATTTTATGCGACCCTGACATACCTTTCATGACGCAGCAATATGTTTGGTTTATTTCCTAATTAATAATTTTGTAACAAACTCACTCACATCGGAAAGACATAAATAGCAGCCTATGGTGCCGATTCCCTTGTTCACAAACTAAACTAAATTTAAGTTGAATGCATCTTTTTCTTTCTATTTCATTATGAAAAGGACAGAAGATAAAATTAGTTTAATCCTGTCAAATTAGTCAGCACCTGACGTAATTTGATGTAATTTTAGTAGTCAACTTTTTAATCGCGTCTAAAAGTTGTATGGCGCTGATTAGTTTGACAGAACGTAACTAAAATTTATCTTCTGTCCTTTTCTTAATGAAATAGAAAGAAAAAGATGCACTGAACTTAAATTTGGTTTAGTTTGTAAACAAGGGAATCGGCACCTATGTTTTATTATTTTAGCAACTTTATAATGTTCATTGCACTTGAAAATCAGTCTTCTAAATAGATGAAACACTATCGAAATTACAAAAACTCGTTTTATTTTTGGGTTAATGAATTCAACCAAACTTGAACATACGCGAAATATTTCTGCAGTCCGTAAATTGTTTAACGGATTTGAAACGGAAATTTGTCTATGGAGCACGTTACTGGTTTACTTGCACTAGGAAGTTATTATGTATAACTTTAACACATATCTAAGTAGTTATTTATACGGTGATCAAACAGTATTATAATTTCCACATTTCCGTGACCATAAAGGTTGCATTTTATTCCGTTGTTACCAGTAACCACAGATAACGTATGCACAAACCGATTTGCCGAATAAATTATTGAGATTTTATCTTAATTGCACTATCGAGGCACTTCGCGATAAAAGTGGATTACATAAAATAATCTTTGTCGGTATTTCTCGATTGCCTGAGTGTTTGTTCAAAATAACAACTTGTAGAAGTTTTATGGTAAAATTTAATCCGAGGCGGTCGGCTTGGCCGTAATGAAACTGTGTTGGCAATAAACTTAGTTATGTTCACTTACAGTACGTAGTAGTAGTACCAAAGATTGGCTACCAAGCCAGTATACAATTTATAAATTAATTCCAGATCAGAATGAACTTAAATCTTCTTTTTAGATTGATTTTAATTCAGCTATGTTCAACAACTTTTTGTAAAGGTCGCATTCAGCAATTCAAATATCAGTGATTCCGCCTTATTTAATAAAAATACTTGGTAGGTTATAAAATCACATAAAATACTCAGTACTAGTTCGTAAAACATAAATAAAATTTAAGGTATTTTAATGACGAGCTTGTTGAATTGATTCAATTCATTTTCATATTATTTTGTTCCTGAATAAGTTTATCTCGTACTACCTTAATAAAATAAAACTTTCATAAAATTAAAACAATTGCGATTATTGTCAAGCTCTATACAAATTATTTCAATACCTTCATGAACAAAAAAAACAACAAACTTCAAAGTATAACATTTTTCGCGCCACGTTGACCATTGACAACACATGGACGGACGCTGGACGTCACTCAATGGCCATTTATGTATGTGCAATGCACAAGTATCAATTACATTCAGCCATGTTGATATATCAGTATTATTATTCTTCGTTTTATGTCTCGGTATAAATTACGATTTCCTTTGAATATATATTTTATGTAAATAAAATATTAGGTTTACTGAGATGGTTGCAAGCTGCCATTTCTTTTATGTAGTTTCCCGTTGGCTCTCTTTTTAGTGCATTGGGGATTCAGGATCTACGTACATTCAGTCAGTTTTTTTTTTCTAATAATGTACTGTGGATACTCCAAGTAGGTACCTATTCACATGGGTCCGTTTTTTTCCACATCAATTTCTGCCTACAAATATTTGCGGCTGCGGTACAAAAAGAGTACCGCAAATAAAAATGAAATTGGCGTTTAATTTTGATGAAAGCTTGGTTTGTTTGCTTAGATAAACGCTGTCGTTTGTGAAGGCGTGAAAGAAAACAAATATGGTAATAGGGTAATGTTGAACCAAGCACCAAAAATAATAGCTTTACGCTCATTTTTCATTCCCCTAACACCAGTGACTGAACCAGTATTAGCCAACGAATAGAGTAAACACTGGTTCTAATTCGATTCGCACAATCGCATGCCAATTTGAAAATAGCGTGAAAAGCTGCGCACATTGCATTGTAGTGTATCAACAGCGTTACATTGTCTCCCGTTAAACCAAATTGGAAAACTATATCGGTTCAATATTCGAGCACGGACGGCTTCGTGCAGGTCGAGATCGAACATCGAGTTATGACGTGGCGAAAACAAAACGAGTTAGAATCGATTCTGTGCATTCCGACGCTTCACGGATTCTTCGTTAAGAATGTGAGCCTGCGAGATCGTATAATGATTATAATCTCGATTTAGTGGTCGATTCGTCATCGTCTGATTTAGTTAATGGAATAAGCAATAAGCGTGTGAAACGACCGGGATGACTTTACATTGTGATGGACACCCGATTTTGTAATTGATGTTGATAATAGACACCTTCGAGCTTCGAGAAAAAAGTTGTCCTCTGTGACGATTTTCAATTGTCTGTCTAATTAAATTACAGATGCCATCTACCAACGATTCAATTTAGAGAAAGCAAGTCGGGTTTTTATTCAGTTCAAAGCCTTGAGAGATAACATTTTAACAAAGTATAAAATACATTTTCTGAAATCGCAAAATGCTATATTTATGCAGCTTTATGGTTTTTGACGCAATTTTGTTGCATTTTATTTCTAAAGTAACGGGTTCACGGCTAGGTATCTTGCCAAAATTCATCCTTACGAAAGCGGATACTATCCAAATGAACTAGAGAACTCTACAAGCCTACCCCACAAATGAGCTCCATAAGATCAAAAATCGCGAGCTCAGTTACTATCAGCGAAATTAATAAAAACATGACATTTTGGAGAGGTCCTGGAGTCAGGAGGATGCAGGACGCAGTCGCATGGGAGCGGAATGCGGTCCGGCGGGCGGGGTGTAAGGGAGGAGGGGAAGGGGGGCAGGCTGCTCGGTCGAGCCGGCCTATAAACTGCGACGAGTGGTTCACGCGCCCCGTAATTATTATGCCGTGAGAGTGCTTGGACGATCACCCCTGCTGCACCAAAACGCCACTGCAGGTTTAATCGTTGATGCGAACTCTGGTGTAGATGTCTTGAGAGAATGGTTTAGTGGACGGCAGTTGTAAGCCGAGCCGCAAAGTCAGCAGTCGCAGACAGTTTCGGAATCGCAATCTAGTTCGAGATTTTGGATACCAGTTAATAATTTAATAGTTTCTTCATTCATTAGGAATGACTAATGAGGAATATGGGTAGGGATCGCAGCTGTATCTTCAGTGCATACAAACAAGATGAAAAAAGAATAAAAGTAGGTAATTAAAACACATACCGAGCGCTGTATTATTTCTGCGGTCAAAGACACTTTTGTTGTGAACAGAAGTGGGTACAGAAATATTTATGTTCATTACTTGACTAGCATAATAATGGCCGCATTTGTGCCCAGCCAGCATTAAAACGCTTTGATCATGCGTTGACATTTAAAATATCGAGAATAACAAACTTGAAAAAACAGGATTCGACGTTACATGCATGATTTATAAACATAATGCCTAGAACCTACTTTGTTGAAAACATTTTTTGTGCAAGCACTTATTTTATTGTTCTTTTTTTGAAGGTTTTTTGGTGGGTAGTTGAGACCTTTAACTGAAACGGATATCATTAAGTGTGTTTGAGTTCTTGGACAATTAATTTTAATTTATAAGGATTTGGAAGCTGTCTTGATCGTTCTATTTGAATCGTGATCAAGTCTCACTTTATGCGCAGAAAACATTTACCATGCAAATGTTGCACAAAACATTATAATGGTGTCGATTCTGTTGTGCACAAACTAAACTTAATTTAGGCTATAGCTATCTTTTACTAAAAGGCAGTGCGAGAAAAGGACGGCTATAGCAATGAACTAAGTTAGAGATGTCAAACTAGATAATGCCTTGCGCTTCACGGTGATTTTAGTCGACATGTTTTTACGTGCACCCTTCATTTGTATGGAAATATTACTTCCAACTAAATTTTACAGCTCTAAATTACGTTTGTCTCTTTCTCGTTTTATTAGAGAAAAAAATATAGCAATAGCCTAAATTAAGTTTAGTTTGTGCACAACAGAATCGACACCAGTATTAACGTAAGTTTCTCCACGAACAAGCATAGGATTTCATAATAGTTCAATAGTTGTAAACAGCTTTATAATCTGTGACCTACATAAAACCTACGATAAACGCCCACAACACCCCACAGGCTTAACTTTACGACCTTTAACTTTTTATGCATTACTACTCTATAAAGTTTGTTATGGATTACAAAAAGTAGCGGAAAAACATGCTATTCCGCAACTCTAGGGGGTATTAAAATGTACACTTGTAATGCTACCAAAGAAATGCTAACGTGTTGACGACATTTTAATGTTAACGGCTACGAATAGAGGTTCTTCGAAGAGAGGTATTACATTGGCAGAATCCTAATACCTATGTCCCTTAGAATCCTTTTTCTATTTGTTTTATCTAAAGGCCACGAACAAGTCATGTCTTCATGAGTCACATTGTTTACCTAAAATAATGAGTAATATAGTCCATTTCAGAATGAAGACAGGCGAGTCAGCGACGTTGGTGGTTTGTTTTTCTTGGCCCACAATAAATCAAACATGTAAACTAAAACAATTATAGGTTTGTTTTCGTTTACGTTTCCGGTTTGACAGACACATGTGATCGTTTGAAAAGCTAGTGAAAGAGGGTATCGGCATCACGCCGGGTTATGAATGAACCGGCCTGGCCGCCGGCCGCGGGGAGAGACCGCTATCGGAATTCCAAAAACTCGAGTGGGCGATGTCGATGCGCTTACACATAAAAAACTAGTCGATCCGACACAATGGCGCGAGGGGTCGCCGTCGTGTCGACCTGCGACTGTTTCAAGAATACCACACAAAACTCATAATATTTATGCCCTACGATATCTCGATGTTGTAAATATTTCTACTAAAGATATAATTTTATTCAAATCGTTTCTGACATGTCACATTCGTAACGTTAAGGCTCATAAAGAGTTGACATACAAATGTCGTACATCGTACATTGGAAGCCAATACTTCCCTGTGACATTCAATGTGATACCGGCCGTTTGAGAAAGCCCTGTGCATGTTTAAGAAATGCATTTAAAAATACTCGGAGGGGTTTGTAGTGATGTGTACCGGAGGCCGGTTTACGCTCCACGGCTAGTTAAAATAACAGAATAATGAGACTTCTGTTTGGTTAACATGACAAAGACTGGCTGAGGAATGCGGTTCATCTAACCGGCGCCTGAGTCGCGATTGAAAACTCTAGTTTTCCATTCGATCTGGTGTCGTGTCACGTAGGGCTGCGGTGGATCGCTTACTAACCATCCTTTAAGTAATGCAACTATTTGAGATGCACTTAGCTCGGAGATAAGGTGTTTCTAATCGCAGGCATCGGGAATTGAGTGTTAATGTCGTTTAGGAATGAATCTATAGAATAATCTGTTCGTTTTTAACAGACGTTTCAAATTTCTAATCGTAACAATAATGTTAAATGAAATGGTTTATCTTCTAATTAATGATAGTGCTACATTTATTAAAATAATAATCATTATCAACTTATCTAATAGGTTAAACATATATACATACTCTAGGTTTAATAATTTAATTAACTAACTTTAAGTACTCATTAAATAAAAATAGAAGCAAAAACTATCCTATCGGAACTATGCCTAATGATATGATTCAATCAAAACAGTACGTGGCCTGTAAACTTCTGCGGAACATTTCCGAATTACATTGCACTTCCTGCAAAAGCTCATCATGAAATTCGTTGGTCTTAACGTCTTTCTTCATATGTCCTACTACAAGTACATTAATCAACGTAATACCAGTAATATTTACATAATTAAATGTGTAAAGCCTCCTTTGTGTCAGTCGGGCTCTGAATCAAGCCTGATTAAACACGTGGGACAATATCCGTAATGAAGACAAAAGAAATGAGTTAGATGACTTGCTGTTGCTACATGCTTGCTACAGTTGCTATTGGCTGTCAGACTGCCGTATTAGGTTCATGTTTACGGAAGTATCCTTTAACGATAGTTGTTAATAGCTTGTTATTAAAACTATGTTGAATGATAGAATGATTTAGTTGATTGATACCTTTGCCTAGCACAAAAAAAAAGTATATGCTTAACGATGACAGTGACAGATAACCTCTTATGTGAAAATTACATTTTAAACTAAAGATATAATTTTAAAAGTTTTCTTAAGTATGAAGTTTATTACATCGTGAAGTCGTTAAAGTTTAACTTGGATGAATATCTCAGTCGTTTTAGTTTAAAGTGCGGTTTGGAAAGATGTGCATATTTGATATTAAGGTCTAGCTCACACTTGCGACGATCCGGTTTAAATCACATTCATGGTGTCTTAAGTTTTTTTTTCGCACAGATTTTTGTTACTGAATGAATTTACACGTCAAAAAGTAACTAAACAACTTATTCTAAGCGATTATCTGCCGATAAGGACAACTAAAGCCAAACAAACGAGCAAGTCATCTTGATACATAACCCGTTTCAGCACTGAACCGTTATGTCTCGCGATCTCTGTAATGATTTCTCTTCTCTACTTTTGCATAAAAAATACAGAATGAAATGAAACAAGTTTCAAGGTGTGTTATTTTGACAGTTTAGTCGCTTCAGCGCTGCAGCTATTATTTTTGTAGCGATTCATGACAGCTGTCACTTTTAATCTTCGTTATCCGGACCGGATTATGTGGGCCGCACGCAGCTTCCGACTCACCTGGTACTCATTTGACAGGAAAAGGTGTTTCATTATGTCCCATGTGCATTCTTGAAATATCAAGACCTGCAAAGGCCAAATAACTTCGACCACTCCCTTTACTTTACTTTGAAGTCTTTCTCTTGTATATTCACTGGATGTTTGTTTCTCGTGTGAAAAACAACACGGAGTATTGTTGGCGCGGCACTGAACAAGGGGCGCGGGGGCAGCAATAAAGCTTACCTGCTCCACGTAGATATTATCTTGTCGGTCAAAGGCGCCGGCGACTCCATTTCCTAACATCACCCATTCAACTCCAAACCCTAAGCTTCTTAGATTTAAGTTTGTTTTTGACGGAGTTCTGGAACGGTAAAAATATGTAATGGTGTGGAATTACAACACTTTGTCAGATTGTAAGCTTTTGTCATAGTTTGTGTATAAACATTAGGCAGAAACTGCTGGTGCAGTGATGATGTCATCGGAATTGACGTCACTGGAAAGTCATCGATATCTGTATCGAATTCGATAGTCATTCAATATGCTTGTTAATCTGTTTTTGATACCCCATAAGTGTATGGTAAAATGAGCTTTGGAAACAATACGATAGGGTACTTTGATCATTTTACTACATGGCGTTGTTAGTCTGAGTTTTGTTCTCAAATTGTCGTATTAGCTAAACGTTTTTTCTTATTGCTTGCGTTATATTTACATAAATAATAATTATTGTAAAAACTTAGAAACTTAGAAAAATATTATTAAAAGATATCGTTTGAAGTATCTTTTTAACACATCTTATATATAAAATTGCGTAGGTACTATAATTTTTTTTCACTTATGTAATCTGAACTCGGTAACTGGGAAAACTTCTCACTTCTTTTTGATAACCCGGGTTCAAAATGTCGGTGATAAATGTCGACATGGCCACCCACTATTCTTCAGCTTAGAATCTATCACTAAACAACGTTAAAATCCAAACCGATTTAAATTACCGTCGAAGTTAGACCGTTGTCGAAGTTACTGGTTAGATCTTAGCTGAACCTTGCTCGAGCCAGCTTGCTATTTCAGTTATTTGAAAAAACTATTTCAGTTATTTATTTTTTGATAAAAATAAACTGCATAAACGACAGTGGTTCCATCATAGCAGTGGCAGCAAGCAAAGAAAATACAAATTATTACAAGAATTCTACTTTTCTTCTACAATTTAAATGACACCAGCAAAGACAACTGTCAAAAGCTTCAACCTTTCAACATGAGCTTAATGTTGTTAGTTATAATTTTTTTTTAGAAATTGCCTTTATCCTTCGAATGAGTCCAATAAAGCTCACGGAATGCGGGCTGTGTATCAATTAAAGTAGATGTTAGTCTGACAGGGTTGCCAGGTGCAAGAATCCCCCGAATGTGAGGATGCAAAAAAAACAAACTATAGACAACTTGAGGAAAATGTGTTCGGAAGTTGATACATAAATGTAATAGCGGGTCCTTATCATTAGCAGACGACATAATAAGAACCATTTACGTATTATAATATAGTACTTAAATAGATCGAACTATGTACTCAAGGAATAAAGGGACAATGACCTTAATGTCTCAATAATGATTTAATAATTACAGTCACCATTGCGGTTTTCTTTGAAGCCGGAATACCGAAAACATCTATCGAAATACCGGTCATTATAATTAACCTAATTGAGTCAAAATACTTGTGTATAAAATAATTACGTAAGCATTAAGAGCTCTTTTATAAGGAAATATTTCGGGATTGTCTCTTGATAATTACACATTCGTTCTTTTTTTTACACATTCGTTTTCATTATAATTGACAAGTCAAAAGTCAGGTATTTTTAATTCCCTATCTGGCAACACAAGCGCACAGATAAACGAAACGGGTTGTGGCCAGTATAAATAAACTATGCAGCTGCGTTTAGGATTAAAAGAAATGTTTGGTGAGAGTATTACATTAGAGGCGGCGCGCGCATTAGTTCCTGAACGATATTCAATTGCTTTTTTAATAGCAGTGTTAATTTTCGAATGCGTTTTCTTACCGTCTGTTTTATGTTATTTGTAACTGGCCAGTTTCAAGATTTTAAGGGATATGGGTTTATGTTTTTATTTAGAATTGAAAAAGGTTGTACCTACTTGTATTTCTATTTTCTTTTTGTATCCATAATAGATAAATTATATTGAAGAAGAACGGGATACTCTCTAACAGGTTGCGCTCATTCATAAACAATTTGTTCCTACGATCATGCAAAAAATAATTAATCAGACCACCTTTGCCTGATGTTAAAACGCAAACACTGTAAACCAACATGACGAATGAAAATGTAAGTAGTGCCAACATAACCTTGTTATTATAGAGTACCTACAGAATTCTCTCGATCATTATTATTGCAAATATAGACTCCACTTAAGAATTTCTACTAGATAATCTATCGTGCTATTGGAATGTTAACATAATATAAATATGAAAAGCCGATGTAAAATCAAGCTTGCAGCACACGCAAGTTCCAACCTTAACTGAAGTTTAAAAAGGGTTGAATATTGAAATTAAATGAGTCTGAACTAATTTTAGCCTACGGTTTCATTAGGTCTGACAAATGGCTCATTAATAAATGCTTAAAACCGTAGCTGTTATAATAAATGAGTCAGGTGTAAGCTTTAGTTCTATTTCAATGGCCGTCTTGCATTGTTGGATGTTGTCTGTGTTGACAGGTTTCAGCTGTGGGCTTTGTGGGCACATCATGGGCTTATGTTGAAATAGTATCCTAATGCACGAATCTAATAGGTAAGTGCGAAAGTAACTCTATCTACCTGTCGCCTTAACGGCTGGACGGATTTCAATAAAATTTGGCACACAGGCAGGTTATTGAAATTTATTTAATTAACATTTAATGTAATATCAGTTCAGCCTTCGTTCGTTTTTTTACGCAATACATTCGTTTTTCAAAAAAATAGCAATAAAACCACACTTATTCCGAATCTTGTAGTTGTAATTGGTGGAAAATCCTATTGTAAGAGCGCACAAAAGGAGCCTCCACCAATGGCGATATTTTCCTAATTATGTCTGTATCACCCTTCACCTTGCTGACTGGTTCATCACCATCATCTGCCTATTCTTTACCTAATCAAGTCGGAGTCAGCATCCAATCTAATAGAATGCATCTAAATATTCTGAATACCAGTATTTACATGGAGCGACTGCCTGTCTGACCTCCACAACCCAGTTGGTGAGTAACACGATACCTCTTGGCAGGACAGGTTAATCAGCATGGCTCAAGATATTCTCGTGCCTATATCTTATGTTGGCGGGAGAAGATAAGCAGCATATTGCAGTCCAAAGCCAAAGATAAAGCAATGCCAAAAACGATTTCACGCTATTCTAAACTGCCTTGCCAATCAGGTCGGTCCCATTAACGGCCGAGGAATTTGATCATGGCAATACAGTAGTGTTTTCGCGGTTTTTGGGAAAGAAAGTATATAAACATACGAATATGGCCGACGCAATATGAATTTCAATAGTAAAACTGAAAATAAAACTTTCGTTTACCTATACTTATGTCATTGCTCTATATTCGTACATGATAAATAGCTACAAATGCTGCGTAATATTCCATAAATAATTGAGACCACAATTCACACGTTAACAGTTTATTTTCCTGTAAGCTCATCTTCATTCATGAAACTTATTGAGCAAATTCTCCGAAGAGGAAAATTCAAAAGCCTACCTCAATACCGATTTTTTCGACGAATTCTATTTGAATTATTTATATATTTTGGATTGTTCTATAACATAGGTAGTGTTTTCCTGGAAATTAACAGGCGAAGCCAAACATTCCATTTCAATCAAGTCAGAAATAGTCTACTTAACTTACATCAAATAATTCAAAATCGGAATTCCAGTTAACAGAAACCACCTCTCAAACCAATGTTCATTTTTAAATGCCAAGAAATACTAGCACTTTGGCAGTTCACAATAACACACGACTTATTTTAGACTTAACTTACGCCCTTTCGCGCCAATATCTCATATCGCCTAGACTGCATGACCCACATAGCAGTATTATTTTGGGATGGTCAGTTATAACTACGTGAAACGAAACAGCGTCGACTCTTTGAAGTAGACAGCAAACTAGTTACTTTTAAAAATTGTATCTCGATGTTGACAAAGAACAGACTGTTTGACAGGCTAACAGATAGTGCAGAATTTATGTTGTTATTGTAACATTAAATATGTTACGATCTCCGTTTCATTTTATGTGTTTGACATATAAAATTGTGAACGTGATTTATTGACGCTAGAATACCGCACGCCATTTAATCAAAACCTTAATTTCCATTGGCAAAAATAGAACAAGAGTTACCAGAGGTAGCAGTTACCTAATAAAATATTTTTATGACAGCTCTTTACTCGGAAAAGCCAGCTGTTTGAAAAGTTAACCAAAATTGGCGGCAATAATTTCAAAAATAGTAACGGTGATGAGCTCTTCGGCATTATGGAAAGTCGGTGACAGATACGTTTAATGTTACCATATAAAACTCCAACTTCCCCGAAAACTTAGAAAATCTTCTAAAAACCATTGTCTATGTATTCATGTAAACATTCAAATTGTCTTGCTAACCGATGTGCTGGACAAGTAGTCATTACTTTCTCACAAGGATGTTCCTTTACATTATGCAATTGAACATTGTACTTTTACATGCGCCTGCGAGAGTGCATTAGCGGTAGGCGTACCGTTTGCTTTACTAAATGACATAGAACGAGAAAAGTACATAACAAGTTGAAATAGGTGTCAATCTGGTAATAAATAACTATGCTGTCAGTCTGTCACCACAGTCAGATGTGATTTGTTGCCTCACCAAGTCGCCAGTTTATGCAAGAAAAGAAAGAAAGAAAGAGATCTTTGGCGTGCTTTTATGAAGTTGTAAGAAGCCTTTTCCTTCCGTCGGGAATGGTGGTAAGGATTTAGCCAATAGTATTTGTAGTGTAGTCTACTAAAGGATTGTTTTTCACAATAAATCAAACTTTGGAGGCAAGAATTATCCGTTTTTAGCATTGAGCTATTACTACTACATATAGAGAAGACACCGCGAACAAAATCATAAAGCCAGCCATAAATAATCAGGAATGGCTCATTCTTGACCACAGTCGTGAAAATTAGTAAAAAGTCGTGAAAATAAAGCGCGAACACTGTTAGCTAACATTTTGGAAGAACCTACTCTACACGAACGCTTCCAGCGGCGAATTCATGCGCAATAGCCCCCATTGGTCCGACGCGTCAAACCCGCGGCCCCGCCAAGTACTTAAGCTCGTACAGGGAGCCTATGTCATACCTAGTCGGGTGTGTCATATTTGTTATGATAACACGTTCTCAGTACTGTATAAGCTTTCAATGAATACTGGGCGTTGTTTATAAGACACTATTTTCCGAAACAGCTAATCATAAACGATTCATACAAGACTCTGAAGTTCACCACTGTACCTTGACCTGCGGAGAAATGTGGAACTAAATTAAAATGTACTGAATTTGACACTGTTTTGACATTTGTCTATATCACTAGCGCCACCCCATCTGCGAAGTTATTTTGGCCGTTATGTACTAAATAATGAATTATACGATTAAGATTTTTATCCTCATCAACTTGCTTAATTTGCATTTTGATAAACTTTTAATTATGACTAATATACGATGTTATGACTTAGTGAGGCCGAAATATTTTTAATTTCCGTTAAAATGAATGGAATGATATAATCTGGCCACAGATAAGGAAGGAATTTGTAAGATTTAATCGTTTATGGTTGATCTTTACTGACTTACTATTGAATCTTACTGGCAGTATACAACCCTGGGCGTTTATGACACATCGCGGCATAGAAAGAGACAAAAGGCTGACATGAAGGTATGAGTGACAGAATAGAAACTATACAAAAATGAACTTTTTTCTTCCTAAAATCTTGAGTCATATTTACAGCCGAGTGCAGTAGTAAGTACAGTTAATAAACTGCACTGCTAATTTGTACTGGATGAGTAATGGCGTCGTATATCAAAGCAAGCAGGTCAGATTTAGCGCGGAAACCAAACTGCAGGAAGTATGTTAATGGGGTCCTGTGCTACTTGTTCGAAGAAACTGTTTATATTATCCATCCATTCATCAGTCGAAGTAAATGGATAATTTACTACATCAGAGGATAAAAATGAGTGACCAATATCTGCTCTTGCGCGGGGTATTGAATTACTGATCATGATTAACTAAAAAGATCTTCCGGAGTCATCAGCCTATTTCCAACTAAATTGGGGACTACTCCACTGACGGAGATGTCAATCATAATATTTAGAAGCGGCAGATCCTATTTGGATCCAGACTGGATTTTGAATGTACACTAAAGCACTAACATAAACACTATTACCTCTAAAAGTCTCACAGTATAATAAATACGAAACCTTTCAAGGAAGATCAAAGCAATGATGAATCGATTTAGTTCGCACAGATAACGCTAAACGACGTTCTAGGTCATATTAAAGTACTGAATTATTAAATCTAATAGGCCTATGTAATCAGTATCACTCGAGAAACGCGCTATTTGAAAATACACTCTATACAGTAAAATGAAAGGTAGCTATTTCTCTGAAGCTTCTTGAAGATTAGAAACATACCTACATAGGTGGATTCGATTGTGTTACAACAAAAATTCAGTAGTGCTAACATAGATTAATGATAGGTGTAATAATCTCGTGTTTGTTCGCCATTCCTAGTTTCATCTTACTCAAAAGATATTTTCAATCGATTCGGCCTACTTTTGGGAACATGATTTGCTGCTTTCTCGAGTGACAAGATAGTAATAAAAGCGTTGAAGATTTGATTAACGAAGACTGGAGATTTGTAGTCAATTCAAGATGGCGACTGTTCACTAAGATCAATGAAACACTTTATTCGCATTATCGACAAAAAGATAATAATAAATACTTAGATAGAGATATATTAGTCATCGTTAGAGGCAGTTGATTTGAACGAAGAAATAGTGGAAAACGAAACGAAACTGCCTGTAAGTAACTAAGCACCAGAAGCAATACGTTTTTTTTTGTAATTATCTAAGGCAAAAAACCATTTTATAACACTAGTGCCTTTGAATCCGTAATCAATCATAATAAAAATCATGTTAGTCAGACGTCAGAACAAAATCACCCAGCTATCACGGGTGCTTTTCGCTCCAATCAATACTCATGTTTTACTTCCCATGGATAATTGACTGCAATTGTCTTCAGATCGACCAGTCCATATGTAATAAGTTCATAATAGCCCCGCCAATTAATATGCTTTCTAATAATAGAATCACTATGACTTATGATTAGCTTGTGGGTAGCGGCTGCCGTTTAATTAAAAGCTTATTAACTACCAACGTAGTACTTTTAGATTATGGGGACATATGGCAAATAGTGCCAAAGAATATTTTTATAGTGCCAAAGATAATTTTTTAACTCAGAGAAGTAGCGCATAGGTCATACTATAGGCTACCTCTAAGCATAATGGGGCATAAAAGCTACAAAAACGGGATTCTGGATTTGAGATAAAAGGTATTCTCACACAAACAGAGCGGTGCTGAGCCTAAAACTGCTTCGAGTTAACCTTAGAAAACAATCTATACTGCCATCCGTAAGCTCTTTAAAAGTTGTCTCAGGTAGTACGCTATACACTGCTGTAAACTGTCGTTTCCTCCATCCTCTACACGTCCCAACATAATTATAAATCCTGTCCACCATTAATAATTTAATTTCATCCAGGACAGGAAGGCGACAACATACAGTGCTAAAATTATTCAGAATCTGATCAAGCATTGTCGATTGTCATGCTTAGATCATATGAACAATATCTTGGTCGCCATTTTAAAAGCCTGATTCATCAATGCGTAACCGGAAACAGGTAGCACTAACAACCACGGAATACTTAATATCTGTTTTACATTTTATTATTAAAAGTAAAAAAAAAACTTTACACCATGTTAACAGAGGATACAGAAATAAGTTCTTCAAATAGGATTAAGGAAGTTATGTTTGCGCGTGCAAAGGTTTTGTAAACGGCTGTTTGAGCAGCTATACATCAAAAGCAATTGCTTTAAAAACCTTGATGGAAATATTATGTTCTGGAAAACGTATATTCTTCTTTTTTCAAGCAGTAGAGCGATTTACCATTTATCACGGACCGACTTTCTTTAGTTTCTGTTTTTTCTCCGGATTTCTAAAAGAAAATAACTTCCTCTTCCAATATTTCTGTTTGATTTTACACAACGCTCAAATAAACTTGCTTTTTAAGTTACTAAAACATTTCTGAACTTAACCACTTGAATTTATTGTTTCATTCGCAAACCGTAGTGTGTATTCTGACGATAAGTTCCCTTTTTTGCTCAAACATTAAAGATATAACTAAGAAATAGTTGGCTTCTTGCCACGAGCGTAGCTTAACTTAAATATAAGCGAACCAAGTCGTTAATGTAGCAAAATGTACTTATTTTGAAGATCGCGGTGTTAATGCTAAATGAGGCTGGGGAGAATTGGCGAGATTCTTACTTAGATATCGTGCGTATATTCTTACGAACATTATGAGCCAAGAGTATTCCCCTTACGTTGCTTTTAAGTCATTTCAGTATCCGGAAACAATCTGTCTTCTAATTTAGCAATAGGTCTGTCTACTATTTTAGATTTTTGCTTAGATGTGCTATCGAAGTTTCGACTTCAATAAGCTGATATTTTGCGCAACGTGCAAACTTCATCTACATAAGTCGTCCCAACTTAAACTGTCCCCAAAGCTTCTAAATGCAAAATTTTATTAGAATATTCCGAAGAATTCTGCGACTTTGCAAACTTCGATCTTTAACGCTCAATGTAACACCGTTTATGGGGAAGTTATTCTCGAAGAATAAGTTTTTGAATTGCTAAAATTCGAATGAAATTTCTTCCGATATTCTGTGAATTTCGTTTTATATTTTACCAATTATCGATTCTCTTTAACAGCTGCCTTCGAATTTCAAGAGCCCGATGCGTGAAGTGGCTGAGATATGAAACACTTGTACTACATACAACATTTTATCATACTTGGCGTCGACTAATATAGATTCGATCTATTGCATAGATATCAGCATTAAATTCGAAATGCTAATTAGCTATTTGTCGGATCTCTTTGTGTTAAAATTTATTGGGGCAATGAATTCATAGATGTTAGAAAGGTGAAGCGTGTAGAATTTGTATAGGAACCTTTTTAACGTTTACTTCATCGTTAACTTGAATAAGCCGACATTTTGGAAAACGGTTAACATTTTAATGATGATCTTTGATAAAGTTAAAAGCTTCAGTGCTTGAATACTTGGGTCTGAATTGCTTGACAAGCATGAATCTAGATTCGAAGTATTTACCAGCTTTGAGATTCATGCTTTAGTACTGTTTTCTTACGGGTTTAAATTCAATTAGTCTTTAGTTGTTAGGGTACTAAACCTGATATTTTTGATGATCTAATCTTTTACTCTGGACGCTCTTAGTGTGCACGTCTTTCTACATCGTTCTCACATATATGTATAATCTCAAAATTAAAGATGTAACCAAGATTTTGTAACAATATTTTGTTTTTAAAAGAGTGTCCATGGAGTTTCTTGCCCGTTCTTCTCCATAGAGATCTACGCTAGGGAATGGGCAACTACAGTACTTTCTTAAGTTATTATGCCTTGTGACTGGGACTGTAGCTTTGATTTTCTTTTTTGTATTTTTGACATTCAAAAGTGCCGTAATGGTCTAATTGAAATAAATGCTTTGAGAGTTTGAGTTTGATGTTCATTTACCAACTTTATAGCTTCCTCCCTCCATGTTACGTCTAGTATTTCTAACCTAACCTAACACTCATAAATATCCCGGTCCGACTTTGGAAAATAATTTGAAGCCAGACATTTTCAAATTATCAAGCGGTGCTTCTTAGACCACCCAAGACGCATTGTTCTTAACATTAAATACAATTTTACTATGGTTAGATTAGTGCTAGTAAAAGCTTAGCTTAGACCACGTTATTATTAATAAATCTTGAACTTTAAGGTAGGTTAAATAAAGCCACATATTTAAGTACAAAGCGGTTCACTAACGACGACGATTCAAAAGTTTGAACATCTTTTTAGAGGCTCGCCACTTCGGTGTCAAAAATATCTAAAATAAATTGCCACTTTTCTCCTTTTTACCATAGGGGTCCACAAAAGGTGTGCGGTAGGTCCTCTGTCTCTTTCTAATAACAGTTTCGGGTCCCGGCGTGCGCGCAGGTAGGGTGATTCACCCTTGTCGGTGACTCATTGTTATAACACTTAATGTTCATTCCATTGCGTCTTGTCTTAGACAGCTGCTTTAAGGTTTGTTGTTTATGCGGCATTGAATAATGAAATTGGAGAAGTTTACGTTTTACGTACCTTGTTTTGTAATTCATTAAACCTTTGCTCGATAACCTATCCCGGAACAAAATCTTAAGAAAACTCCCGTTTTATTAACGCAACGACAAACATCGAAAACTTTTTAGAAGTTAAATCCGAAAAGTGCATGATTTAGCAAGAATATGAAATCGAAAGTCGCTCGAAAGTAGCTCGTCTGACCAAACCTTTAGCTGCAGTATATTGCTTGCCAGTCGGCAGTCCCTTAAGTCAGGCGGTGTGATTTATTAAGCGCCTGCCGACTGGTGGCGCCGACTCTATTAATTCTTATTACAATTTTCAAATTAACCGTTTTATTTCTTAGCTCTTTGTTTATTTGCTGTTGTATGCGGAATTTATGCGCTCTAACAACGTGTTCAGAGGTGGCGACTAATTTTTTGAATAGAGATGGTATCGGGATTCCATCAAATTGAAATGATACGAAAACCATCCATGTAGGTTATTAAATTTTGAGCATGTGTTCATTCTTAATATTGCCAAGAAAGCCTCGAATAGTTAGTTATAAAGTGCACATTATGTTGGTATTAACTTGTTTTCTTAAATCCTCACGTTCGCACGGTTAATATAATAAGTATAAAAGCCTGAACCGGTATCAAATGCACCTGCTGCCACATTCAAGTAGAGTGTAAAATTATTCATGAGCTAGACTCCTTCAACTTTATCTGTTCAAGGAGTGCTAACATTCTTTGAAATATTCAGGAACGATGTGCAATATGTGCCGTATAAAATTCCCCAGTTTACCTATATGTTAAATCTCTTCGAAGAATTGTCTATTAGCGTTAGTAGGATTTGAAAAGTTGACGGAAACGAGATACATGATTTCTCTATTTAGGTATTTAATGAATACTTAGCAGAGAAATCAATTATTATCGAGGTTTTGTATGAAGTTCAGATGAAGACAAAGCTGGAGCTATTTCTCAGGAATCTTACCATAATGGACGGAACGGTGCCCTACTGGACAGTCGAATTTGCCAGCAGAAAAGAAAAGACAGGCCAGTAGTACGAAGAACTTGCGGTGATGCTCCCCAGTGTATAATGGATTTAGTCAGTGTGCAATAAAATCTGTTTTTTTTTTGTTAGTTTGTTTTGAAACCGAATTGCAAGAAAATATTATGAATCTAAGAACTCTTATCAAACCAAAGCAAAATACTGTTATTTATTTACCTAACATGAACCTTTATCATGAATACACGCTACTTGGCACACCTTAGAAAAAGGCCCTTTTGATACAGTATCAGGCTATCAGGTTCGACCACAAGCTACTAGTGTTATCGTGCGGTTGCAAGTGACATAACGCCTAGAACTAATTGTTATACCTTGTATCTAATCTTAGCATACGATACGTTTCTCTGAATCGATAGGTTACTACCGAGTACACTGATGGTCTGCCACTCTGCACCGTAGGGTCTAAGTAATAAGGCTGAAAAGTGGTCGGCATCAGTGAACTCGGTATTAGTCCTTCCACGGTTATTGTACCATTGGATATGCAACACAGTGGTCTTTATTCTCATTGCTATAAGGTTGCAGTCCGAAGTGAAATAATTGTGAAACGACTGTAGTTTAGTAGGTACTGTTAGTAGCGGTTTACGAGTGGTTAGCAGTAATAGTAACGATTCGTAAAGTGTTATTGATAGCGAAGGTTGTTATTAATGAGTTGACCATAGACATGCAAAACTAACTGGAGGAGACCGCATTACTAAAGTACATTTGGATTATGGTAAAAAGAGGAGGTAAAAGTAAAATGTCGTTTGAGAAAGCAGTAAATGCTGTAATAAGAGTTGAAAGTAAAGAGCATTATAATAAAACAGGGTATACAATGTAAAAGTTCCTGAAGGAAATGGCCAATATAAGGTAAAAAGGAACCATTAGAATTAAAAGGAATGATATGAAAGAGAGGAGTAAATGATGCCGTGACATCTGACAGGGGAGAATGGAACAATAAAACGTTACGCGGATTCCAAGTAGAATGGGATAAGGGCAGAAAGATGATGATTAAAGTAAAGCATTGCTATGCTCTCTTCGGTTTTCAATACCCTCAATAAACAATCAAAAATTCTTTACAATCATTGAATAATCATATAATTTGTAGACACAAGTGTTGTACACAGTTGGCCCAAGTACAGTGCATACAGATCCATATGGAGTACATTGACTACCTACATTCCACAATATACCATGTTTTGTTTCGTAGCTGTTTGAACGTGTTTTAATTATACATTTGTTTCCTGGAATGTTTGAATGGAATCTAACATTGTTGGGTTATGTTTAAAACTTGTATGGTTTGGTTTTGATCTCGAAAGTTGAACACTTCTTTTGATTATCTGAAGTTTTCAGTGGTAACGGTTGATCAACGGTATCATCTCTTGCTGTTTTTATCTCTCTTATGTTATTAGTACCTACTTACTTATAACTTTAAATGTAATATTTCATTTCTAAAGCTCAGCTGCTTACTGTTGTCATTCTCCAGCCCTTATCCCAATTTATTTGGGGTCGGCGCAGCATTTCTTCTTCTTACGGTTGTCACCGTTAAAATACTTTTTCTTAAGAATTAAATTCAGCTAAAAATACTGTTTAACAACAAAATTTGTACTCTATTAAGAGTCGGTTACATAATAATCAAAATAATTATGCCAGAGTAAATTCAGAACGATACAAATGCAAAGATAAATTACTTCAGTAGTATATACTTTTACTTGCGCAGGCATTACGTTTCTAGGTCATTTGGCACAATTGTGAATCCGGATTTCTCCCAGTTGTTAACTAAGAATGACGAATTTATTGCTTTGCTCACTACATACTGTAACGGCTTGTAATTATTTATCTGACTGCCTGGCAAAGGCTTCTTCACATACAGAGAATGCATGCATGAGCATACAATGAAAAAGCTTGATCAGGGCGAGTTGGCAATTTCAGATCATTGGCAGTTCGCTTTTCCTTCGTCGTCAATTAGTTAAAACTCACATCATCGACAAATGTGAGTTAAAACTCACATTTTTCATTAAAAAACGTCAGCATCATTATTTGTAGCCAAAAGAGGTCCTAATTGGTACTGACCACAGGCGTCTTTCATTCTAAGCATCCTCCAACGGTTTTGCGTTACCCAAATCCATCGAATTCTTGCATTGGTTGACATTTGTCCGGTTCGAAACAGCAACCTCCAACTCCAAAGTTTTACCTCCGAACCATCACGACCTACTTCATATATTTATAGCTCAGCCATTAATTAAATAAGCTATTTAAGTGTCGTTTAACAATTCGACGCGGCGTTTACATGGCGTCGGTTATAAATGACACCGGGTGTAATAAATGTGCATACTACAGGCCGATACATTCCTTTTTTGGTGTACCTGGCTTTACTTATCTGTTTTTTTTTTTTTTATTTTAACCAAGGCTTGTTGGTGCTTTTTATAGTGTGTAATGTTCTTAATGTCCTTTGTAGAATAAGTACTTTCTTAGAGCCATAGACCATAAAGTCTAAACCATGTCTTAAAAGCAATAAAATCCACAACTACAAAACCGTATCGATTATTTCAAAATTCTTCTACGTTCTTTACCCAACTATGGCAAGTTAATGAAGAATAATGTTGCCATTATTAAACGCCCGCCATGACGATTAACCAAAAATCGACTAAGGAGGTTACAGCATGTTTCTCAACCGTTTAAAAAAGCGTTTCTGTAATACCGCCCACGGTATCGGCTTCCGTACACACCGTGGGCAAATTTACATAAGGTTTTGGACAAAACGCGGCATCTATGCGTTCAGATACTGCATTATCTAATCTGTATCATGTATGTGCATTGTTCTCAGCTTTGTGAAGACAGACCGACTGTTATGAAATGTCTTTAATTGTTGACTGTTCTGTAATTTGAATGTTTACCTTTCGTTTATGTGTTACGAATTTTTTGTAAGATATTTTGGTGTTGAAATGCGTTTTTTTTTATTAAAAACGTCTAAAGCTGTTTGTAGCGCAGCATATTAGTTGCACCGTTGACACACTAAACGGTGGGCGATAATTTCTTAAGAAATTATTAATCTGTTTACAGTTTTAAAGCTACCGATACCAAAAGCTGTCTTTTAATAAACAAACTGTTTTTACATCAGTATTAATTACCTCAAAAGATAAGAGAAAAGGTTATCAAAAAAAAAAAACACAATTAATATTCTCAAGTTTGCTCAAATGACAGTTCACAGAACACAAGCACATCACTAGTTCACTACACCCCGAGTATAACCCTTCCGCTGCAATGCATGACACACGGCGTCTATTTGCGGTGGCCGGTGGTATATCGACCGTGCGCTCATACACCACCTTTGTTTACTTAACACATCGAGATCGCACCGGGAAACAGCTAAAGATAGCACACGGTACGTTAGGGTTGGTGATGTTCGAAATATGAAATGTATTGACGGCTTAATCTACTTTAAGTTTGGTGTGTGGTCTGTGGCTAAGAATAGTTAAGGGAATGGCCAGTAATTTTCAATTTGGAAGTGTTTTAAGCGGTATTTAGGGTTCTATAGATCTTATATGGATGTTTTTATGTTCAAGTCCGTTTATGTAAAGAGATTTGAGATACTAAAGAGTGGCAGAAAGGAAAGTCTCAGTGACGCGGGGCGGCTTAAACCAAAATGACAATCTAACGTTAGTTTATTTAATTGTCTTTGGTTGTACCTAATATAACTATGAATAACGGTATTCGACAATAAATGGTTGTAATACTCAAGTTTGTTTACCGACTACGTCACTTGAACCGTTATTATGCATTTATGACGCTTGCTTTGACAGTCATATCATCCTTCACAACATCCTGATACTCTTGTTTAGCACTTACAGTTGACATTGTATATTATTATTGTCTTTTTATCGATATTGATAATGATACAATAAAAGGAAGGGTCACTTTCATTTACCGATTAGACAAACGTATCAGTGTTTACAATCAAGATAAGATATTTTGTCTGGTTTATTGATAGTATGTGTTTACTCATAAAAATATCGTCGAGGTAGATTGGGTAACACTCTCTAATTGTACGGATTGTACCTAACAGTTTTGATTTTGTCGGGGTGTATTAATCAACCTCACATTGTGATAGCACTTGTACCACAAAAATGGCCCTTAATGTTAAGAAATAAAAGGCGCTGTCAATTTAAAGTTATTACTCCAGAATGTGCTGTTGACTGTACGATGCTGATAGTAAAAATGTAAACATGTTGTTCCCCTGCGAAAAAAAAGCGATTGCGAGTGACTTGCTTTGTCAGGATGGATGGATGTATGTTACTCTTTCACGCGAAAACTTCTGAACGGATTTGGAAGAAATTACGGATTACCCCATTATGGACGCATGAACCATGCGTGTGGTTTATCAGGATGGAAGCAACAATAGCTCCGCAGAAACTATGAGACCACTCAAAATTCGACTTCTTGTATCGAAACTTAGCTATGACACCGTGGAACAAATAACAGATTTTATAGTTAACCCACCGCAACATGGCAGAAATGAAGTCTAAAGAGCGCCGAAAATTTCTCACAGTTTAATGGTGAAGAGGTGGAAAATTTCGGAAAAAACCTATAAGATCTCTATTTCTACTTCGATTTCTCCAAAACGATCCAATTTGGATCCCAAGTTCATCATCTCAGTCTACAACACTCCACTGCTGTACGTAGGCCTCCTCAATCGCACACCATACCTGGATTAACATAAAGGATTCTTTATATTCCGGTAGTATGATCCCGTGGGACAGTTACCGAACTTCACGCGGGTGAAGCCGGGGCATAAGCTAGTAGAGTTATAATCAAGGTTACCCATCCCAACTGGTGATAATGACCGAAATGAATGAACGAAATCATTGACTAAGTGATGACCTTTAAAACCTTCCTACCTACCAAATAGCGTAGGTAGGTATCGAAACATGATGAACTTTTAACGTACCTAAGTACTTGGTTTGAGTCATGACCACATTGACCCTTTAATGATATTTTGACCTATCACCTCATTTATTTTTGCTATCTACCTACGTCAAACGAAAACCGTGGTGTTATTAAAAATAATCTGTTTTAAATGTTTTATTTTGATAGACAGGAAAACATCCAAAGTTATCAAAATTCACCGCAAAAAACCCAGTGATATACGTGTACTATTTCATCTATTAGGTATAGGAATCTCCCAATACGAATATTTTACAACTCTTAAATTGTACGATTATAATTTAATTGTGCTCTCATTTTAGGGTTAGGATAGACAATCATGTTTTTCTTGAACAGTGACATTACCATTCCTATAATTGACATTGACAGGTGTCAAAACTTTAACGCAGGACACAGGCAACCCTACAAGATGGCCGCGTCGCTCCGGACGTGAAAATAACGTTATCATTAAAAATCTAACGTAGGTACTGACACTCTGCTATTTCGAGCTACGTAAAGTCATGAGTATGAGGCGGTACAGCACATGCTTCAGTAATTATTTAATGTTCAATGCAGCTGGGTGTTACTGCGAAAAAGATTGTTCGCAATCCGTACTCGGGTTTGGGGATGTGAGTCATGTATTTCCAGCTATATATACTAAACGAAAGAGTAATTGTTTTTTCAGTTGGTTAACGTAGTGTATTGTAGGTAATTGTGTTGGGTTGACAGATATTGTAATAAGTAGGTGGACACTATTGGATCATCATCTGTCTAGCTTTTTTTTCTAAAACTTTGTGGGAGTCTGCTTTCAGTCCTAATATCAGTACTTATTTTACTATTGGATCTTGGTGTAAAAAGGCCTTAATATGCATACCTAGGTATGCCGTCGACATGTTGAATAGAGGAGCTCTTCCGAAGACGATCGCGACTCAAATGTCTTTGCAATTGTATAAAAGTCAATAGTGGTCGGTGCGGTTTGCCGTTACGGGCGCCTTATTGGATTCTCAATGCTTTGCCATACCTCTCAAATTAGCTCATGCGTCTATCTTCAATGTTATCTATGAATGATGTATTTAAATACCAAATAACAATACTCTACCTTATTTTTCTCATACAATATCTTAGGCAAAGATCTCACGCCATCCCTTAAAAATTCAAAAAAATACTTTCATCTTCACAATATAACGTTACCTTAAAACTTGAACAAACATAGTAACAATACGTTTCGCTCAAATGACGCGGTTTTATTAAAACCCGGTCCATTGTCGTTCGGCAAATACTCGAATTACTAAGCGATGAAGTAATAAACGCTGTTGAAGTCCATTCATCACCTTTCGTGTGGCGACAGCGGATTATGGCGATCCTTCCTGTAGGGAATAGTAGGGATGCGAAATGTTACTAATCTGGCAACTCGACTAAATGAGGTTGAAAATGCGAAAAGGTCTGCCATTCGTTTTTGGGACTTTGTTAGTTAAGAATTTGAATAGAGAAAAAAACGTAGAACTTTGGGGCCGATTCTGTTGTGCACAAACTAAACTTAATTTAGGCTATTGCTATCTTTTACTACAAGGCAGTGCGAGAAAAGGACGGCTATGAACTAAGTTAGAGATGTCAAACTAGTATAGCCTTGCGCTTAACCCATGTTTTTACGTGCACCCTTCATTTGAACGGAAATATTAGTTCCAATTCCAACTAAATTTGACAGCTCTAAATTACGTCAGTCTCTTTCTCGTTTTACTAAAGATAAAAAGATAGCAATAGCCTAAATTAAGTTTAGATTGTGCACAACAGAATCGACACCAATACCCAATTAAAGTGGAAGCACCAGGGTAGCCCGCGAATTCAAACTAAACAGCATAGCTTATTCCAAAAATCAGCGTCGTGCTAATTCTTTCAAAAAATATCACTACATCTTCCTGTTTTGAACAAATATTATGTAGCTTCTCGCCTTGCCATTCCTTTGTCGCCGATAAAAAAAAACTTAAATAGGTCCAAAAAAAAGGTTGCACATTCTTGAACTTCTAAAGTTAGCCCCATCGTTGCTCTGATTTAAAGATAAGGGATTAGTGGGAATACCGTTTTATGTTTTGCAATAAAACGGTGTACAGTCACCGACAGCGGTGCTCACGAATTGTAAATGAAGATGTTTTATTCATTTTATCTTTCCCGCAGTCTCGCTAAACGAGGGAACGCGTAAAGTAATGAATCGTTTTGTTTTCGCTAGTACTCAACGTTTAGTTAGTTAACATTATTGATAAATGAAGAATTATACGGTTAAAATTGCGAGTTCAATATGCATGTTTTTTCCTAACCAGAAGTTTTTTCCTAACTATACCTAACACTCACATTTCGCCAGTTATGCCCCTTGTAATAGGGGCGAGCCTATTGCCATCAACCGGGTACTACTGACTCTAGGATGCTACCGAGAATTTAGTTTAGATAGAGGAAACAACCTATCAACAGAGAAATAAACGTAGAGAGAGTAATAAACGTATTGTAAGAAATTACCCGACCGATATCAAAATCATCAATCGGAACTGTTGACTCAAATATGAATCAACAAATTCCATGTTAATCAACGAATATCAATTACTTGTTTAATTATCAGCCCCGCCCACGCATCAAGATTACAACATCGTTCTACATTAATACGAATTAATTCAAATTTTATTACCCTATAAAATATTGAGCTCTTCGTAAGGTCCGCTCACACAGACATATTTATTGTTATCAAGTAATATTAAACTAATGGTCTCTTGATATAATTGTAAGAAAATCGTGAGGTCTATAATTACGAGGATGTTTTTCTTGTTTGTAAGTTATAGTAACGTAGAAAATGAGGTTTTCCTTATCCGATCTACCTATTTTATGTCATGACAGTATTTTTGAAGATAATTCGATAAAAATAGTTCTACTTGCACTAAAAAAAATAACTTCAGTATTATAACTATAACCTTTTATTTTAAATCGACCTAAAATTGTACCAACGAGCTCATAACAGAAATTACTACGTTCACATAAAAAAAAACATACAACCGTCTCGTACTCGACTGTCCAATATTCTCTATGCCCCGGTACGGTACTCCAACCTTTGAAACGCGCTCTTCACTTGTCACAATTTTCCGCTCCAACGCACAATGTTTTATTGAGTCGTCCATTCATTTTATAACACAAAGTTAATACCCATCTTGCCCTTAATCCTCAGAGCTCTCGACCTACAATAGTTAAGTGATTTCATGTATTTAGAACCGTACGATTATATTAACATTCAACAATGTGTACTTACGAAAGAATCTTTTCTTTATTTTCAGGTAAAAAGCTCGCGTTGTTTATGGAGCGCTTAAGCTGAATGTGATGTACATACCAGGTGGTAAGGTAATCTTGAGATGGAAAAAACATCTGGCAGAATAGAGAGCTTCCATTTTCGCTGATATTTCGAGTAATCTATTTTATGTTACCTAAAAGAACAAAAGGTAGAGTCAAATGAATATCTTTGGTTATTTAATACTGCAATAGACTAAGCCTTCGTAATAATCTTGGTCAACGTGCCCATATAAACCTCTTATTGTTCCCACTGCGGGTCACTGCTCCACAGGCCACCTCTCTATGAGAGGGAGGGGTCATTATCCACCATGTGGGCCCAGCCTTGGATACAAAGTGTCTGGCAATGTAGCAAACTTTCTTCTTAAGGACAGGAATCCTACTTCAGATCTAGACTCTCTGAAGTCTGATAGTATTAGTAACAGTAACTCTTTAAAAGGTATTCTTTCATTCGTGTTGTAGGCACAACTTCACCAAGTTTCTTAACTTACATCAAGTTCTCCACTTAACCTGAATCCGTAGAAAACAGCGTGAAGCCCACACGTGTCTGTGGACGAGTGAGAACTTGAGGAGCAAGGTTTATGTGTGTAATGGTGTGCGACTGTGCGAACCATGATGGCTGGCGCCAACTGTTACGACTACCAAAGCACCTACGTAGAGTAGAGTGTGTTAAGGATTCTGTTTCTGTACTTATCACTCTGTTAGTGGTTATGGATCGTGTACACAACGGTGGACATTTTGAAAACATATTCGATTAATAAGTATGTAGGCACGTTCAAAATCCAACTACAGGTTTACTTTGAAATCTTGTCATATGGTTAAGTCACATCTGTATTAGCAAGGAAACTGTAGATGAGGGCTAATTTCACCAGTTAAATCGCGATCACTTAAAACGCGATCAGCGCATCAAATCGCGTTCAAGAGCCACCAGAGTGGCAATATGCTTAAATGTTGTGATCTCGTTCATTTTTTAGGTGAAATAACCATGAGTCATAGAGTATCCCCGGATTTCAGACGTCCAGTTAGCGAGTGGAACTTACGTCATTCATCGATTCCAATTTCAAAGTTAGGCGCGAACTTGGCTTCATACATACATAATTATGCATTCGATACTTCGACTGCAGTGACCATTATAATTTGTCAGGAATTGGTTTGCAAGCAACTTTGACATCAAAGCTCTACGTATAAAGGCCATTTTGCTAACTCAATCTAAATATTATGTACTTTCCAAACTATTCACGTTCACGGTTAACAGATAATAATTATAATATTTTCCTTGGCCGCTGTAGGCGTCTGCCTACATCGCTTGAAAACAAACGCATGGGGCCCTAAAGTAAACATGACGTGGTAATGGACATGTTCCAACTATTTGGGCTCGTGGCAGGAGCTTTTGTACTTATATGAGGTACTCGGTTTCTTGGGAAGACAGGAAAAGTTTGGATGCTGAAATTAAAACAAGAGTACCCGGAGATAATGAGAAAGTTTGTCACTGTAGGTAATGTTTTTGCAAATTCTCCCCACACCACAAAATTTATCTGTAAGGCAAGTCACTTCATATGGCTTAACTAGCGGCTTGACAGAACATAAGGACACTTGTTTTTTATATTATGTAAGTTTAATAATTATTCACATTTTAAACTTTACAGAATAAATCATCCAAATAATAGTAAAAACCGAATAAATATCCGTCACGTAGTTTAGAAGTTACAACGTTGTCACAAAGACAGACATGAAAACCGACTTTAATTTTAATTTTATGATATGCGTAGACGATGAATAATATTTTTCAAGAGATATAATATTCTCATCAAAAATACTGTTAAATATTTCAACGAAAAGAAAACCTAATTTACCCAAAGTACACTTTCCCATTACTTTCAGTAACAGAAATATAAAACATTTTCGTTCCATACGCTTTCCATCAACATTCAATTTCCTTCAACAAATATTATGAAATGTCCTACATTATAAGCGTCTTGCGGGCGACCTATATACCTTTGTGGTCCAGGCGGGACAATGGCTTCAGGAGTGGCTCTTCACCCAGATAGAGGAGATAGCATCGACCTCGCACTACCTGACTGCGATAGTACGGAGAGTTTGCGTAGGTTGGACGTATTGTGTAGGAGAGGAATATGGCGTAGATCAAGCTTTTTCAGCTGGTTCTAAATAGGACAGCCTCTACTTAGAACTCAGTTTATTTCGTTTAGTTGGTGAACAATGTACAATAACAAACTTGATTAAAACTAATTTGTATAGAGCTTTAACGGACTATTATTTCGTAGATTAATTACTAGATTCATGTTCCACTAATCCATTTCCCACGAGAAAGGTAAACTGTGTTGTCTATGGTCCTCTTTCGACCAAAGAAGGTTTCGTTAAAGGAGTTTTTGTATTAAAATCGCGGGTTTTACTGCGCTCAAAGCTGCTGTTCCTACCCGTTTAGAATATTGCATGAAATTGAGTTATTAAGTCTGAGGCACCTTCGGCGTCGAATCGATCATGTTTCGCGCTGAAGATGAGCAAGTGCATATTAATGAGTTCTTATCGCTAGACTGTATAGTTGATTACCATCACCTGCATAAGTGGTAGTTAATTAGTTAAACACGTTCTTACAGTGTATAATTATTACAAGTGTGGCTACAATATAACGCACGCTTGTTTTCCTATTGAGTTTGTATGATTGTCCTCAAATTCTTCTATCGTTCTTTCTAAGTTCTTATTGTTTATCTCTGTCCCTTCACTTCACTATTACATTGATAAAAAAATAAATAGTTATTGGACGCTCTCTCATTTTAGGACAATGCATATCTCTATTCAAAGCCATAGTGTTTTTTTTTTGTGGAATTCCCAGTTAAAACTTTATTTGATAAATCCGTTTTACTATCATCAGGGTATTTGCATCGGTCTATCCTGTTATTTCTTTGATGGTCGAACATACTTCAGTTTATTCTAGTTTATCTTTTAAGCCATAATTTCCTGTCTGTATTATAAATTTATAAGTCTTTTTACGAAAACCAACCAATTAAATTGTTTTTCTTTAACTCCAAGATCAGAAGGCAGGTCTCTCATAGAATTTCCTTATATACAATATTTTAAACATTTATAGTTTATATTAAAAGTTCAACGAGTTCATTTAGAATATCTGCATTATCTAGGCGTAAGAATAACATTTCTAATATCTGACTGACAGCAGAGAATGAAGCCAGACCGACTATTGAGAAAGATTATGTTTTATGGTTCGGTTACTAAGGGAAGTCTAGCCATCTGGGAGGTTTAAATATAGGTAGCGTCATCGTACTTGTGAATATTTGTAAAGAATATTGGTGTTGGCAGATGGCTAGTACAATTTTAAAAAGTATCAGTAGTTCAGCTGAAATGCACAGTGGCGGATTATAGTCCCGATCAACATTGTTTTAAATATTTTCGCTATGATTTACTAAATTGGAAATCTTATTCTGTCCGTTAACCCGATATAGAAATCCACAAGTAAAACTCTTTAACATGCCGTTAGTTTTCTCTGCTCCCAGATTATTCTGTCTCCTTGCTCCTAATAAGAATATTTTCTAATCTTTCCCTCGATGCAAAGTTAAATTATTAATTACCTTGCATTTCATTCACAATGTCGTTGATATTCCAGCAACGTTCAACTCGATTTCAAATAGCGAACGTCGAACTTCTTATGAACTATTCCAATTTGCATGTTCGGGATTGTTCGAGCGAACATCTGACAGTCGTATTGACATAAGAATTTAAGATCTATGACTTTCAAGTAGACATTTTGAATAATTATCATGTTTGTAAGTTTGTCGACTTCGCGTAGATGTCTATTGTACATTATTTGTCCTGTATATTCTGTTCTTTATTGTTGAGAGGTGGATAAACATTTAGAGAGCGCTGTAAAGTTTAAATAATTAAACTATTTTGTATTTTTTACATTTAATGCGTGTTGAGCTTAGTCATTTAATATTGTACAGTTGGCTTTAAAGTCACTCTATAAATAATGATTGTAGTAATACATTTTTAAAAGATTACTGTTTTTCATTTCTTAAGACTAAGAGACATGGCGGCAAACAGAACTTAGAAAGAATATAATATTTTCGAACGTTCCAATTTCCGTCACCAGTTTTACATAACCTAATTTAAGTTAACGCGGCAAAATCAGCACCTGTCAAACTCAAACTTGTTCATTCACAGATTATCAAGGGAATTTATCTATGTTAAGTGCAGTTTCAACTTAACGCCCAGTTTGGAGGCAACGTGTGACTGTGTCTAAAGGGACATTTTGTTACACATTTAGCTACGATAACGACCTCGTCAAAAGACATATCCCTTTTCTGACTAACGTGTTCGTGAGTTAAAAGTTAAAAGTTAAAATATCTCGTAATGACCTCGTAACCGTTGTGATTAGATCGTAAATTAAATGAGACTGTCTGACGTTTGTCTATGCTTTATGAAAAAGTTTGTTTTGTTTTTTTTTTACTTGTAAACAAGGTTTAGGATTTTAAGGTGCGTTCATTAAATTCAGCTCAGTCTATCATATTTTTGTTCGGGTTCAGTAATTGACTACATGAAACTATAATTTACTCTGTCAAAATTAATTTTCACTGAGCTTAGATCTTAATCAAGTCTCACGCTGTTATGTTTATTGTTGTTTATTTGTGTGTTGTGTGACATTTATTCAACAATTTTATTCAATGGAAGGGCGACAATAGTTATAACTCGGTTTACGGCCGGATGCGGGCACACACAACTATTTATTACCTTATGAATAGCATAACGCACTACAGATATACCTAATTAACACCTTTTAGTCATGCAAATTCTGGTTTCGTTTTAATAGTGTTATTTCACTGTAGAACCAATAGATGTATATGTGGGAAACAGAGAATTAAGATCCAATATCGTTATCTAGGTATCTATACTGTTTAAATAACACATTTGTGGCTATATATAATTACAAAAATAAAAACTAAAAGTAAGAACCTCCATGTAGAATAATACAAAAAAATGGTAATTGATGAGGAAAGTAGGGCTAACTATCATGTTTTCATAAATCGAAGTAATCATTGCTGATTACTGCTTATATCATTTAATAAATATATTCTAATCTTATAATTAAAAATAATAACAGAATAGTTCGGCATTAAAATTAACACTAATTATTAATATTATTTTGGCGGATTTTTCCTAATAATCTAATTACGAACTAACCTTCGAATACTTAATTAAAAAGAGTTAATCATAATTTAATTAGTAAAAAAAAGCGAAATAATTTTATCAAAAAAAAAGTATGATAAGCCCATAAAACAAATCATTATTTTTAATGATCAAAAACTAGTGCCTATACCTATTTTTTCGATAACATAATTAACAACATCTACGAGTTTCTCATTTAATGAATTGGCATTATTATTAATATTATTTACGTGTTTAAAATTAATGTAGGTGTCACCATCTGCCTTCAAGTTTGTTAGTGCAAAAAACATTGAAGTACCTACAAGCAAGGCGTGCATCGTAATTTAAGTTTGCAATAATGCATCAAGTAATGACGGGTTGCCAGCCACTTTACGACCGCCATGTAACCATTTTCCCTCGGACAACATTTAATACGCGCGCGGAAAAATAAGGCGCTGATTTTAAAGCCTATTCAATTATTATTACAAAAATGAATGGGCAACGCTGGCTTTATTTTGTAGTAGTTCTGTATTTTATTTGACACTAATGATTCGAAATCTAATTTTGGCGGACTGTCAAAATAGTTTGCTGTCATTTTATTTTCCATTGTCTATGCTGTGAGATATACAGCCTCTAAAATGTGCGTTTTAATTATGGTTTTTATATTTTACACAATTGTTGTGGGCCCTACGCATATTCTCCCTAGCGAGCGCATAATGTGTTCAAGCATAAAATGTAAATTACGGCTCGGCTTTTGCATTTCTGCGTCGGCGAACAGTAGTTGTAGAACAATGGATAATAAAATGTTTTCTATACTATGCTAGTAAGTCTAGTAACGTAGACGGATCCGCATTTCTCAAGTTAGGATTCAGTGAATTCAGATTTTATTTTAGCTTTGGAAATACATACGAAAACCGATATGTATGTATTTTAACTGTTCCTAAGAATTGAATAATGGCTTTTTGTTGCGTGTTTGAAAATAACAAACTTCATATCATTGCCAATGCTGCCAAAATTTTAAATGCAAACCAAATTAAGAGTGTTTTGATTTGTTGGCTTGTCCTTCTTTTACAACAGATATGAGTTGTTTTTTTAGTTGTTAACGCTTTGAAATAGGGAAACTCCCGCCGCTGGGAGCGAAGCCGCGGACAAAGCGTATGCCTATCTGTACTTAAGTAAATTATTTTTTAAACTAACTTCCACCAAGAGATTTGGAAGTCGGTTTGTAGAAACAAACCTACGGAATCCTTGAGTGTATGACAAATAAAAGCACCCTCACTTGCCGTGTAACCGAACGCCAAAGAAAGCGCATACATTTTTGCGTCTTTATGAACGATAATTTGCAGACATGCGTTAACATTGTACTGACTGACGTCTGCGTCTGACTAGCGAAGAATACTTCAAACAATACGCTATTCCCATTTTACGAAAGTGTAAAAATACGCACATGACAAGTGATTTTTAAAAAGATATTATCCAACAAATCATTGGGACCCATTCAGACACGCAAAAAAAACTGTGTAAGTAATGAACGTTGATCTATGGGTAATTTTATTTGGCCCGTTGGTAACAATAGGGACCTATTATCATGCTTTGTCGTAAAATTGACTTCGTCTTTAAATAATTGGAAGTGATAAAATCTTTATTGTTTAAATTATACATTTGTGGCTATATATAATTACAAAAATAAAAACTAAATGTAAGAACCTCCATATATACAACGACGTCAATAAGCGTCAAAGTACTCCTCCGCATCGCTGTCACTCGGAAACGTACCCAGAAGACTGGCAGCATTGCCACGTTGAAATTGGAAGTTATATTTTAGTCAACCAGAAATGAACACGATTGAAACGTATATACTTTATTTTAAGGGGGAAGCTCAAACAAAGCCTGCGATATTCAAATGTTCTTAGGTTTTTGATGAATGTGTCATTAAAAAGTCATTCAATGGGATTTAATAAACTTAGAGGGTTGTATCTTAATGATTATAACTCTTTAAAGCCATTATTGTTTCGGTCACAAATCATATTTTTAAATCAACATACAACACCTGACCTGCAAATTGCAAAAATCGAAAGAAAATTTGTATTTTGCGGGCTACCCTTGGCGCTTTTACAGTTTTACCATAAGATTAAATGATCATTAATACGGGATGAACGATCATTTTCATTGGTCCAATCAGTATGCTGGCACATATAGGTAATTTGTATTACGCAAAATCATTACTTATGACTGTTATTAATCGAAATAAGAAAGACGAATATTGAATTAGGTAAGTATTATAAAATAGACATACCAATTTCGAATAATAATGGATTTATTAAAAGCAAAGGTTGCGGTTCATGATCAACTTAATGCCGATTCGTTCAGTTTAGTTATTCGCGTGACATAAATATTACAACTATATGATGAAATTACTAGTTATTTATAAATTAGACTGTTAGCCAATAACACGAAGGATACCTACTTAAATGTGAACATACATGAGTAAAATGTATATTCATAGTTTAAAATGGCAACGCATTCTTTTAGCATAAATATTTGAATTTTCTGTTTAAAAAAAAATAATTCTGGTATCAACACTTCTATAGGTCGATTTGACGAGAACATCGAGATATTACAAAACAAAAGAGAACTATTTCTAAGAGACCGCTAAATTGAAGTTCGAAACTAGGGAACTATTTAATTAATTTGTAATGCACCTAGTTAAATGTATCCTTTGATACAGGCTGTTACAATTTTTTTTACCAATATTTTCTTAAATGTCCTAATCTGTCTTAAATGTTCTTAATTTGTCCTAGAAGATTTACCCGCTTAATAAATACGCAGCTGGTAAAGTTAAAAGGCGCCTACCTACCCGCGGCCGGCCGTTACCTATCTCTGTCGAGACTGCCGAGTCTCGACAGAGATAGGTAACGACAAAATCGCTAACTTTTTCATTCATTTCATTTCATTACACACAACGCCATCTAGTGCCACACTAAGCAACGAGGCTTGTGTCGTGGACACCAGATAGTTGGCATACCTACTAAGAAACTTACCCAATTTATTGTCTTCCATACTTCTCTAACTACTCGTCATCTCTCACACAGTACATCTACCGTGTCTTTGGTCTTCCCCTACTATTATTATAGCCCACCACATTTATACTCAAAAATTCCCTTACGACATTTCCCTCACAATTAAATACATTTTTATCAGTAATTAATGAATTCCCTTTAACTCAGAAATAAAGTAAACCAAGAAGACGCAAACCAACCTCTAGAATGCGGAAGGACACTCCGCAACAAGTAGGCAATTTGACAATATAATTGTATTTACATCTACTCCTACAAAGGCAATAACATAAAATTTGTTGATTGAGCCAATAAACAACAACAATTCAATTTGCTTGTAATGGGCAACATTCCGTCTCGTTATTATTCCCGATCCGTCCACCCATCGATAAGAATCTCGGGTGCTCCTAAATTTTACGACATTTTTATTATTTCACAAGCGGCACTTACAAAGTGACTCAGAAAATATATAAACATTTTTTAAACATGTGGCATTGGCGACCAAAGACAACTACTAAAAAGGCTGAAAACATGTTTTTTTTTTTAATATAGCAACCGCGGCTCACGAGAACACCCTTTACCACGAAATTATTTTTGGTAAAATAAACACATTAACAGAATACGATCGTAAAAAAATAATTTGGATTTTTCATAATGGTGTATTATTAATTTAGGTAAAATAAACCTCTGAAGTTGTTTGTTTGTTACTAACAATTTGTACCTACATAATAGTTCACATTTATTTTAATAGTCATCTGTTCCGCATTTCCACGAATTAATTATCCTCAACTAGTGAAAACCGCATCAAATTCACTTTCAATATTTGCTATTAAAACAAACGCTTTCCTTTAGCGGTACATGGTATAAAGTTTATATTATTACATCTTATTTTGTTTTCAATTCTGGCAATATTTTTCCAGCTAATCTTTAAGACAAGTTTAAAACGGCTTGCACGCTATGATAATACCTTTTACGTAGCATGCCACCGAAATGACAATTTGTACGAATATACTGCAAACAGACAATTAATTTAAAATCTTGAGCATAGCAGTTGAAGTAAAAAACTTAATAATTAGTCGTTATGCCTTCTCATAATACAAGCGCAATATTTAGCGTTTATTGACCACTAAACAGGTGTTTTATTACCATTTATTTACACCCTGTTAGCAGTTGCAATGCGTTTGACATACTTATTATGCGACATTTGCGTATTGAATCCGTCACATTTAATTAAAACGTAAAACTGTTTGCTTTTATTTTTTTAAATATAGTTATTAAAAAATTTGTTTAAGGCTCAAGATAAATCCCACAGCCTAAGAGAAAAAAAAACCGCGGAGCAAAAATAAGCAGCGTTCTAAATAAAATGTCGGGCAGCGTTAGAGGGCACTCTTATCGCCTGTGCTAAGTGGGGTAATCATTTCATTTCATGCCACTCAGCCTCTCTAAGCGTTAATATTTTCGCAGCAACCCCTCAAATCCAGGGTTGCCACGTACTTAGAATTTTATTTGAGGAAAACTTTTTGTTAGCTATTTGTTTGTCTGCATTGAATATTGATTGATAACAATTTTTTTAATGCAAAATCGTCTGCTTTGTTTGTTGCGTCTTTAATTGGGAATTCCTAGTTATAAAATCAGATGTTAAAATAACAACCAATAACTTATAATAATGATATTAATTCGAGGAAAGATAAGAAACAGTAAAACACACAATAATTCGTTGATAGTGTTCTGTCAACTTTAAATGAATACTTAACCTCAGTCTGTGAGCTTTTTCCTGAAGATAACTGCCACAGCTACCTGTACTTATAAATTCAACAAAAAACGTTTATCAGTCCGGGCCATAGGACAAATTGTAGTAAAAGTAAGTTAAAAATCTTTCGGACACAGTTACTAAGTGCGAATTTCACCAATAATGGCGCAATGGTGCTCAAGAACTGTCATTTTCAATATTCTACACCAACTATGACACTGCCAGCTATAACACGCTGGTGCCGCTGGCGCCGTTTACATTTATCTACTGATTGTGTTCAGTCTCCTTGGTGAAACCAAACAACTGCCAGCCCTATCTAAACCAGCTCTGTACATACTAAGTTTAATTGAACAGATCGCATTCAAAAGGAAAGCGTGCTTACTTGCTTAACTACACAGCTTTCAAGCAAACAAGAAGTCTTTGATTATACTCAATAATATTATATTTTGAATTCGATTATGCCTTTCACCCGGAAAATTCTGAAAAGGAAACTTGGATACGCTCTTTTCCACATTTCTATTTGAAACTGGAGTTGAGTTCAGTTTCGGTAAAATCGGTACGGAAAAATTGCGTATGCTACTCCGGGCACGGCCTTCATACAAATACTACTGAAGTATCTGTTAGTCTGGTTATGAGCATGATCTTTTAAGCATTGACTGATTTTTTATGCATTGACTGATCTTTTAAGCTTTGCCTGATCTTTTAAGTATTGTCTGTCGGTCACTAGTATTAAACCGCAGAATATGGAGCATAAAATTACAATAGACAACGTTGTATAGTTTAAGCGCAGACGTAATTTGTACCAAATAAGACGAAGCCATCTTCTCTTACCCACTCTAACTTAAGAACAATGAAATACACAGCTTTTCTAATTCTAAAGCCTATCACGGATTCCATTGTTCATTCATGGTGTCATCACCACAGTTTGGCATCTGCGGTCACCGCACTGTATCGATTATTATCTGTAATCGATAGTGACCCAAACCGATTATCTATAATGGAATGATATAATTTCCAAATAGGTACCTTAGACGCTGTTTATTTGTGAAAACTACATAATTAGAGACGGGATGCCGGCCGACCACCTGCGTAGGATACGTCGGAAATTACCGACGAAGCACGAACCACAGGGAGGGCGGACACTTGGAGAAATGTCAAATGACCACGCAGGTACCATTGGTACAACACTACGATTCTTTTGGCGTGAATCCTTAAGGAGGAAGGAGGAAGGAGCTTGAATCTAGAGTTTTTATTCGAAAGTTGAAGGAGAATGTCGATGGCCCAACGACGACTTTTTTAATGTGAGGTCATTCAAAAGGTATTTGTATCGTATCAACTTGTAAGACACTATCAACGGTTTTATTGAACTTTCTCCGTTAACCCGAGGGTATTAAAGATTATAAGAGTAAACAAAGGCCGCTGATATTTTTATTTAATTGAATTTTCTAATCAATGACTGAAAAAAAAATCACTTTATCAGCTTAGAATACTTTCTCATGTAATAATTTATATTAGTTGACACAGTATCGGTTCCCATTGTTTGCATATCTCACGAAAGACGGATTAGAGCGATTACCATGTGAGTTAAAGTAGTACAACGCACATTTAGAGCGCTATCATCGTAGGTGTGAAAGAGAAAGGGCATATAGAAACTTGGTTGTAATTACATGGACCACACGCGCGATCTCGCACCGACGACGGCGACTATTACAGAAAGCTTTTTGTAGGAAAATAATAATAATCGACACAATGAAGTCATCAAATGGACTTTAGTAATCGAGTTCGCCCCAGTAATCGAGAGGCCCATAGCGATGTTATTGTCCCCTCGGGCCTAGTATACACTGCTCCGGACAGTGCGTGGAACAGGGCAATAAAAGTTGTCGTAACATACAGTCCTTCCACGCTTATTTTATCTCTGACATAAACCTTATGGCCACGAAAATAAAGGTCACGGTACTGCAAAATCAAAGGTAACAAGAAAGGCATCAAACTACCACTACTGTCCGTAGTGGTAGTTTGATGCCAGCGGTAATTCGTGATAGTCTAAGATTTGTAGTTTTGTATCTTCATATACAAGATGAAACAGTTTCGGTTTTTTTTTAAATACCGGTAAAAAAATCTATGACGGTATGAAGGGTTCAGAATGATGTTCTGAATAAAAATACCTTGTTTTAAAATGGCGTGTCACTATGTTCGTACACGCTAATCTCCGAAACCACCCAACCGATTTCAGCGAATTTGTATGGTAAATAGCTTCAGCTTGAAAGGTAGGATAATTTTGGACCCGATAGGTGGCACCGCTCGAAGCAGGGACGGGTTGCTAAGTATAAGTGCTTCCTTCAGTTTGCAGTTTTTTGCGTGACTACTGCATATCTAATGCTCCATGCACACGTCGGAAACACGGGCGTTTGCTGATGGATTACTAATTACTTTGATGTATCTGATGTATGGGTTTGTGTCGATCGATGTTCACAGGCCTTCCAATGTCGGACTTTGTGTATACAGGGTGGAGTAAAATGGTTACCATGTATTCAGCAGTAGGTACGTCAATCTGAGCCTAGAAATTTTTCATCGGAAATTAAAAAAAACAGCTGTTTATTACATTTTGACCGTGTTAGTATTGCACTTTTGTAGGAACAGCTGTTAGGATTTCGTACCCAAAAGGTAAAAACAGGACCTTATTACTAAGACTCCACTGTCCGTCTGTCTGTCACCAAGCTGTATCTCATGGAACCGTGATAGCTAGATTCTAGATAAAATTTCAACTATCTAGCCTAGATAGTTGAAATTTTTTTTCAACACACTTGCTCATAAAATGGCTCTAATTTCACCGCAATTAGGCACGTAATGACACCTATAATCGAACTGTGACTTTTTCATTACTATTATTCACAAGTGAGTTATAGGGTTTTTTTTTTTGGTTGAGGTGCTTGTTGCTTTGTTCCTACAAAAGTTTCTATATAAAAAATCGTGTTCAATAGTACAAATAAATTAATGTACCTATTGCTTGCTCATTTCACTGAAATGTAACTTTTGTTTTCTCTGTAATAGGAAAACTGATTTAATTTTCCCGCCGTTGCGAAAAACTTTTCATTACTCGTTTTCACTATTGAAATTATAGTTATTTATGAATAAAAAATGTCTACAAGTACTAGTTATGAAGAAAATGATATATGTTGTACACCGCCCGATATAAGATGTGAAGCCCTTAACGTTATGGAAAGTTTACTACCTGAAAACTCCAAGGACAAATATCTATTATCTAAATGATTTTTTTGTATTATTTTCTTCACAAGTGTATTGAAAAATGTCGTATGACACACGTGTGTATTGATGATTACCGTCCTCGGCTTTCTTAAGACCCTCGCCTAGCGGCTCGGGTCTCAATCGCGCCTCAGCGGTAATCACCAACATTACACACTTGTACCATAATGTACTATTATGTATTTCGGTTGCTGCTATAACAACAAATACTAAAAACAGAATAAAAATAATATTTAAGGGGGGCATACAACAAACGTGTTATTTTGCCGTTTTATCTAATGTCGTATAGATAATGTACGGAACCCTTCATGCGCGAGTCCGACTCGCTTTTGGCCGGTTTTTTTTTTAATAACTGCTGTTAAATTTAACACTTTTCGCGTCAGTGTCCCGGGATTCCACCTAGTATAGTATACCAGATGTATGAGAGTAGGAAGGTAGAGTAGCCGAGTATAGGAGTATGGGATAGTCATTAGTCATGCAGACAAACAAAGTATGAACAGATTAAAAAAAAATTGAATTGTACTATCTGTCATTATTGCTTATTGCATTGTTCTTAACCGCAGTAAACATTTATTAACTTGTAATGTTCTTTTCTAATTGGTAACGTGTTTATACATAATATACCTAATTTATATTATTTCCAACATATATTGCATTGACTCATTTTAAATAATAGGTATCAAATGAAATGAAATGAAATATTTTTATTACTATTATATAGTTGTATTAACATTATTTACAAACTAATGGAAATAATACTGTTATCATGTAAATAAATATAAGCCAGGACAATAACTGAATAAAAATATATTATATTTTGCAAATTATTCAAAAAGCGATATCAAATGTTATTTTGTTGACACGTGGAAAATACTAATAAAGGAGTTCATTATTAAATCCACTATTTATATTGTAATTACTGATTAATCATAATTTGTGGCTTTTGCGGTAAAATAAAGCCGTGTGGTATCCGGCAGAGTAGAATAGAACCAACCCACTACACTCACGGGTGTCGTATAAGGCGACTAATGTCTGAGGCAGAACACCTTGCGCCTCCGTAGACCAGAGAATGGGCAGCAGCGTTTTCTATTAGTCTTTCATCACTGCGATCTCCAATCCGCCTGCCAAGCGTGGAGATTACGGCAAATTCCTCCCATCATGGGAGAGGCTTATGTCCAGCAGTGGACGTTATGGGCTGTTGTTGTTGCGGTAAAATATAATTCAGTCGGGGACCGGGGATGACACATGGTGGTAGTAGAAACTGTGGGTTTTTAGTGATTAGAGTCTGACATAACTCTCCGCTCGCCCCAGACGGAGGGTAGGTTATCCATAAGGTAAAATGTAATCAAACAATAATATTTAAATGATTAATTAGATTAACGTATATTTTTCTAAATAAGTAGTCAGGTAGGTACATATTTTTTTGCTAAAATATTGAACTGCAAAATTTTGCAGCTACACTGGCCCATATGTCCTTGGACATGTAAATCATTAATAAATAAATAAAAATCACAATAAAAAATATTTTTTTATTTCGTATTAGGTTTTTATAAAATGGGAATTATTTTTCGAAAATTACACTATCCAAATGTAATCCATTACGATCACAGCACTCCATGACTGCCATGCGCGGCAAATCAGTTCTGTGACTGTAATGTTAGCCATTTCTCTCTGATTTTTTCTTTTAGGGCTTTAATTGACCGCGGGTTTGAGTCATACACTTTAGATTTCAGATAACCCCATAAGAAAAAGTCCATCGGGGTTAGATCCGGACTACGTGGTGGCCAGGAAATGTCTCCTCTTCGAGAGATCACTTTGTTGAGGAAAAGTTGACGAACGACGGATGGTCTTGGAGGTATGGGCCGTTGCTCCATCCTGTTGAAACTAGGTCCGCGTAATGTAGCCTGGAAATTTCTGCAACGCTGGTGTAAAAAAGTCCTCGATCATCGCTACATATCGCTCTGAAATCTGAATTAACTGTAACCGCGCGACCTCTGCCGTGGGTAGGATTTTCACGAACAGACTATACACTGTGTCGGTTTTCTTACGTCCGTGATGTCCTTGATGGTCGACCCGACCGCTTTTTATTTAAGTCGAACCAGTCTCTTCAAACTTTGCCACCCAGTTCTTGATCGTTTGAACAGTTAAAGTTGTGTAGATTGTGATGTTATCTTAAAACGCCGCGCAATGGTTGCCGAATAATTGTTCCGATAAAACACAAAAGGCACAATCCGCACGGTCGGGTGAAACGCTCCATGGCGTCTGATTTTCTAAAAACCGAACGTACTGTTTTTGCCCCGCCCGTACTCCTCCCGCGCGTCGTATGCATTTCATTCGAAATTTACATTTTAAAGGACTTATGGGCCACCCTGTATTAGTAAAATTAATCAAAATCCCGTTTTGGTGTAAACCGATTACTTACAGAATACAATAAAAAGTATAGTCCCACATAAGGCTGCGCTTGCACCAGAGATAAACGAGGATACGTAGCGAGGGATGTGTCAAAACAACCAATAATAAGGCTTCTTTTTCACAGATAAGCTAGCTATGAGATTGGTTAGTTTTGCCCAAAACGCTTATATCTCATAGCTAGTGCAAACGCAGCCAAAACCCTCTCCAATAAAAAGTAAACCACACAATCGATAATGACCGTTAACCATATAAAATCTAATTGATTAACAATCTAATCGATTCCGATAATCATTAGGCCTACAAATTAGCAGTTTGAATAAACCATCAATGTAAGACAAGTGTGTTTCCGCGGCCGGAAGAACCGACCGCCTGTGACTGAACGCGGCTGCCGTTCCGGACGATTCCTCTTTCCGGCAAGCACTACACTGACCCTGTGTTACTTGTTTATGGTGCTATTATATTTATAATATATGACCATAAGGGCAACGCGCTAGAGGAGTGCAGTATGACCACTTTAACTGTGCAGTTCAAGTTGGCGTTGCTTGTCATGAAAATTTTGATCGACATGTCAAACTTGGTAAATTTATTTTAGTTTTGTTTTCCCGCCAGCACAGATAAGTTAGTTGAAGTGTAATGGACTAAGCAAAGCTGTACACGAATATTTTGGCGTGTGAGTGACATGTTTCTTTTTTCGAAATATTTGTAACTTCCTTGCACAGTTATTTTACCTCTGAAATGAACCTTATGGTAATAAAAATAAAGGTAATTTTAGTGTATTGTCAAGGTGAAGGGACATTATTTCCGAGTAGGTATTACCCAAATCTTTAGCCCCACCTCCCCCTGTCAACCTCCTTCGAGCTCCAAAAGATCCTTGGAAGAGCAATAAGGCTGAATGGTATACCTTATACTTTTGCTTTTATAGGCTGGGGTCTACGCATTACTTATACGGTTTCATTTCGTCTAGAAGTTACTCGTCTGGGAATATTAAAGGACTTATTATACGAGTACGCGAGTACGCACTTTGTAAGCCAGACTAATAAAATTATAAGCAATAAGTAAAGTTACAAATCTCTCGAAACCACTCTAAGTAATGTAACGAGAGAGAATTAGTTAAAATGAATTTCGTAAATGTTAGTATTTTCTCGTCAATTACTCTTGAAAGTCAAAACTACTATTACTCGAATGAGAAACTGAACTAACCGACTAATAACATCTAAAACAAAACTAATGGGATGTTTCAATATTATTATTTAAATCCCAATACAATTAAAACAATTTATGACTTAACCTTTCTTCTGCCGCGTGATTCAGTGAGTCATAGATTCGGTTCGGACTACATAAAATAATCCCGAGTCAACGGCGAGGCGTTGGCGGCTCCTTACGTCTTGACAACGATATGGATTTATAGCACGGCTAATTTACGCAGTATTTAAGTGCTTTACTCCATACAAAGCTATGTCTTGAGGAAGGTTTTAAGTACAAGTATGATGATGTTTACTCCACACAAAGCTAAGAACCCTCAAAGCAAGTTATTTCAAAGCTCCCTAATGAGGTGTATGAGTTACATTTTATCTTAATGACTTTATGGTCCCACAGACCCATTAAACTCTAAAGTCGAACGTGCCAAGGTGTCTGTGCCTCGTGCTTAATGATAACGAAGCAGGTTTTGATGTCTCAATTTACTCCATTTAGTACCTTTTCACGTATAAATTAGTTGCTGTCAATGTGCTTTGCAGCAAGATATTCATACAGGACCTGGCGTCCTGGCATTATTTCATTGGTTTGAAGTCAAAATGAGCGAAACAAACAGCTATGCATTATTCCACCGTGGAGGTTTGTCCTAAAGAAATTATATTGCAGACCGGGCGCCTCGGCAGCCATCTTAGATTTCCCACTTTATATTTAGTGCACAATAAATATGTCGAAGATTAAGTTGCATTTATAGCCCTGCCTTCACACATTGACCGACCAACAGCGGGGATTTACGTCCATTGCTCTCTTTGTTACAAGTTAATTGGAGCTTATAATGTAAGAAGCGATGGAAGTTGTTCTTTGTGAGAATACAAGTGTTGGACTGTTTCACGCGGGCATAAAATTTTGTGGTCATCGGGCAGTTTGCAGGTGAATGGTTAGCTTGTAATGTGGGTTAATATCGTCGTGAATTTGATAGGCCTTTAGATTGTTTTAAAGACTTTAAAACCACTAAAACTATCTACGGAGACAATTAAATTGGCAGATGTGTGATGTACCTATCGTTGCAAAATGAACGTTCATTTTACCGCACAAGACTGGTTAAGGGCAAATTTTCCTCGAAGTAAAGTAGGTCCAACATTAGGAGGATCAATTTTAACTACATAAGGCAATATGCCCGTTGTATTGCGTCTTGCGAAGTCACAATTATATCTGTAATTTCGTTTAAAACACACGAAATAGTGATATATAGCTATGTTTTATTGCTTATTAAGCCCCTAGGCACAATCCTGAGTATAAAATTACAATTCTATCGTTTCTTCTACAATCGCTATTCATTCGCTCCATAGGGACTTCCTTATTTCACACGATACCCATAAAACGATAGCCTATTCGGTAAACTGCAAACTTGGAATGCACTCGAACGCCTTTAATAATAAGCTGACTCGTTTCTTTTTGCTTGCCAGTGGTAGGATCCAGATTCTCGCCAGATAAATACAGGATGACGCATAAGCGAATTCTTTTATAATTAGACAATCCAGTCGGGATGCCGCATGCCGGTCAAAATTGCCCATATCTGGCGGGAAAAGGGTTAAGTTTGGCGCGAAACAAAGATTGATTATCGTGAAACTAAAGTTCGAAATATTTAATTACACGTTCAGACTGCTTGAGTTGGTGTTCTGTTACTTTTTGCGTTAAAAAGCCTTTAATTTTGTTAAATTTTCGGCCGGATATTGCTGTATCATAATTACTGTTTTGGTAAAGATCGGCTTGGATTAAAAGTTTTGGTGTTGTAGCTGTGAAATTGAGCTTTCTTCTTTGGGTTTGTATTCATTACATCCGCAACGTGTTGAAAAAAATTACTCTTGATTTAGTTTCAAATACATTACAACGAATACTAGATTTATGGTAGAAATCATTGGCTTCTATAATATAGGGGTTCCTGTTCCTGTGTCGTCTTTTAGTGTACTATCTTCAATGTTATTACTCAGTTTATCAGCAATTCAGTACACAAATAAACACCTCCTTTCTCTTTACAAACACCGAGCCGAAACAACACAAAGTAATCAGTCTGTCGACCGCGACCGCGTAGGGCACGCAACTACGCGACTACGCGTCGTGACAATAAAAACGCACAGATAAAATCTTAGAGCTCCCAAAAACACCGATGGCCGTATCAGTGGTGTGAAGAACGGCATTAGGGCATGCCGTAGACAAAGCAGAGATATAGAGAAGGTTTACTCCATGCTTGGGGAAATCACGCACAGAGTAACAAAAAAGGTTCCTTGAAGGCACGTAGTGCTTCCAGCCAGTGTCTCATAATTCTACATCGAATTTCCATAGAATAGGCCTTTTCCAAAACTATTTTTTGATGTTCATCATCGCTTACAGACTTAAAGAATATAACTTCGTCTAAGCCTTCAGGTATTATGAATTGGCGGAACCAGATTCATCTTTGAAGAATTCAACAATGTGCTTTTGACGCAGCATTAGAAACAGTATTGTAGTAAGTTAACGCACACCACAGCATATTATCAAAAGAATATAACTGAAATAGCTGAGCATAAGACAGGAGGTTTGGCTAAATTGCTGGTCCTGTATTGACCTACTATAAAACCACATTTTCGGAACGCCCAAGCAATGATTGAAGCGTTAAAAATAGGGCACGAAATAACCCAACCCAAACTGCTTAACTTTATACAACATCTACATAGAGAAGCCTCCATTTTATGTAGAAACTTACTCATTTTATAGAGTAGGCCTTGGGAATAGTGAGCCTTCTTTACCTCCTCTTTGTGCTCCCTCCGAGGCATCGCATTTGTCCACGCACATCACGTAGGTCCACACGAATTCCCTTACAAGTGACGGCCTTATACATATGCGTAGACTGTACGCATTCCGGAATACTTGCTCTTCTTATAACTTTACTTAGGCGCAATTTTTTCTACGACGCCAGTAGCGGTTTTGAATTTAGAATCAGACAGTTTAAGCTTAAACTGGCCTCTTACTATTTAGAATATTTTATGCCTGATTTCAGTAACACAACACCTAACTAAGTGGATTTTCGATGGTCGTCCCAGCGTTTAGAGTTGAAATTCCGACGGTGCAATAATCTTTAGTTGTCGCTTAGTTTCAGTGAACATGGATATTTAGTCTATCACGGCTATTTGTAAGCGAAATCATGCGTGATAATGTTGAGATAAGTCAGTGTTGCCTGCCAGACGCATTCCTAAGCTAATAGTGTTAGATATAATCGCACGAATGGGCCGAATTGTACACCGCTGCAGTCTAGGGTTAGAGACCAACGCGCAACAGTTGCACGACATTTTGATGGTTAGAATTTAGAAATAAGAGCTTTTTGACCAAAAAAAGCTATGTACAGTCAACAAAAGAATTAGGTGTGCAGGCTACGGCTAGCAATCTTCACTTACTACTATTATAAATAAAAGAAAGGGTTATAATCCATCTGTTTGCAATTTCATCCAAATCCGTTTAGTGGTTTCTGCGTGAAAGAATAACAAAAATCGATCCTCTCAAACTTTCGCATTTATAATAGTAGTAAGAAGATTGCTAGCCTGCATACCTAACTCTTTTGCTGACTGTACTTAAATTAATGTTTTTAATTAAAATTTTTATCAAGATGGATATTTTAGTAGAGAATGTATAAAGGAATTAAGATACTGTCATCTGTGAAGTGTATCTTATAAGCTGTTTATTTCGTGCTTTGAAGAACTAAAATTCCAAAGACGAAAATAACTTAATTAGAGAAGCTGATTTACGAACTTACGTAAATGCTAATGAAGGACTAAATGCTAAGTGGGCGTCTATTACCGAAACGTCTTACTTGCCTACTAATTGACGGGATATTCAAGTTAGAAGCAGACGTAATGGAGACATTAAATATTTCCATATCATTAATGAATGTAACTTAATAGCTATCGACAAGGTATATTCGTTATATTAAATGGAGCATGAAACTCATTTAAGTCGGTTGGTCGGGTTGCACCGCGCCACAGATTATAAATAAAGTATTTTAACTAAAAGTTAATGTCAGGGGTTTAGTTTAAACGCAACGTTAGCGTTTACTTAGTGCCTGTTCTATAACGATAACTTACGTAGGTAAGGTATTAAGGTGCCTCGTCGGCGATGTCTTTGTTCCCAAGTTCCCAGTTCACATCTATCACATATAGTGCTGCGTAATCGGAACGCATCCGTCTTGTTTTTCATTATAATTTCCACAGACAATTTTACAAATGTGCACGCCCCTCCTGTCAATGTCATTCTAGCGCCAAAAGAACTCTTTATCGCTGTAATTAAGCTTCTTCTTCTCGTGTGGAAGTCTTAATTACGTAACGAACTTGCGACCTAGACAAAAAAAGCAAATGAAGATATTCAGCAGAAGTTTCATCCCCACAGACACACAGTCCTACATTTCACCACGCATTAAAAATCAAAGAGAAAAAGAAATGCACCATAGACAGTAAAATTGTATTTCTTTTAACCGTTTCGTTCTCGGCAAACGTAACCAAACTTGCATCCACAAAGCCAGTGCACGAACAGTAACTTTACAATGACCATAAAACACGCAATGTAAGTAAATATAATAAATCACAAAAATAACAAAAGATAACACACATAACGTTTTGTAAAACTGCTCCCATTTCGTAACAGTATTTGGGTCGTCGGAGTGTAAACAAAGCTTATCTTACTGCGTTTAGATACCGCTTGCACCTGAATCTGTAACGAGACTAATCACCGTAAACTTGTCATTTATTGAGATCACTCTACAGTTGTTTGTAGTAGACCAAAGACTAAATACACCTTCCGCGTGAAATATTACTTTACTTTCCTATTTTCATCGGATTTTGTTCACAATTTCAAGGGCTTAATTTATTTGCACGGCCCCAAATCCTTTTTCTAAAATAATATGATTTTATTATAACATCAGCTATCTGCCAGTTAAAGTCTCGTCAAAATCGGTCCAGCCATTTCAGAGATTAGCCGGAACAATCAGACAGTAAAAAAATAAAGAAAAAATGTTGTTAATGTATTAAAGCTATTATTTTGAATTAATAAGCTGACACTTCAATTAATAAGATAACTTAGAATTCATTGACAATCATTCAGGGGATGAAATTACTCAGGGATCTGAACTTTCGTTATGGTACTAACTCCGAGATAGTCAAACGAAACCACCTCTTTCATGTAATCTCGTTTTACATTACAATATTTCAGACAATATTGCCACTGAACGTCACCTTCTAGACTTAGAACAATAACTACTACCAATATCGATTCGTCCCTGACGATCTGTCTGTCAGTAGAACATTATCACTGGTAAAGGAAAACATCGTGAGGAAATCAGCATGCCTGAGGGATATTTCTTGACGGCATGTAGAGCCAAGTCAAAGACCCAGGATGGGCGGAATAAAAACTCTGACGTCAGGTTAGGCACTAAATAAACCACACGATAAAGAAAGAAAGAGCCCATGATTTATCAACATCAGTCTGCTTCAGGACCTAGCCTTATAGGTCTAGCTCTAGGTCCTAGACCATACGCATAGAAAGATCACAAAGAAGACCCGTTATTCTTGCCTTCTTGTCTTGTCTCCGATGTATGTAGACTGGTTCGATCTCGTCGTCTGTCAGACCATATTGAGTTGCAGTTGTCATCTATGGACTTTATGACCAAGCAGTAATACGCAAGATGTATCGACTATCGATACTGCATTGCATAGTAACGGTTCATCTAACAGAAGTCTGTTGAATTTATCATGATCATGTGCTGACTGTAGTGACAGGGTGTTATTAGTTGTTCATTTGTTTTGGTCGATGTGTATGAGTCTTTGGTATCGACGATCAATAATTTCTCGGTTGTATCGGGGTGACTTAGCAAGTTCAGTGTTTTCCTTAGGCGTTTCATGTTTAATTTTACCATTTCCATGGTTTGGACGTACTGTACTGGAGAATGTTTGCTAAAATTACTTTTTAAATAAGTATTGGGAATAATGGTGACCTATAAGTCTTGTTGAATAACTGACATCATTTTAAAACATGGTTTCAAAAAAAGAGAGAAAAGGAACACAAATAGTCAAGCAAAGGTCATCACACCATACGGCGTAGTTATAACAATATTCGAAAATATATTCATAAGTCGGAATTCGAAATCAAATCATGCGCAGCTTGTTCAAACAGTCTATCCGGGGGAGATGTTTGTTTGCGTTTGCATCGCCCCAGGACGCGAGGGGGCGCTGTGCACGATCATACTTCAAGACTCATTCAAAATACGAATCAGAGTTTTAGACGAAAGAAGCAAAAACGGTTTGGTTACGTCACTTGGCTTGACATTGCTGTCAAATGTCACTTTTTGCTTCGAATTTCGAACCAAATCGTGCATCAGTCGAAATATCTAAGCTTTTTTTTTTCTAAGACGTAATGGATATTGGATGTTGGCACATGAACACACCCAAACATCCTAATTTAATGGACGACGTGTATGATAATGGAGCGATTGACGTTGAAGAATGTCCAGACAATGATTGATGTGGCTTTATGGTGTATAAGTTCGAAGAAAGTTATCGATTAGACCAACAACATCTTGAATATTGAATTTGATACAATAGGTACACCTATCGAGTGACCATGGCATTAAGCTAGATATTGGAATTTAAAAGCTGTTACGAGTGCATCTGCTTATGTCGCAAGAGACGAATACATGCATCACGATAGCATACCTAATACGAAAGTAAATAATAAGGCCAAACAGAAGAATAAATTGAAAGAAGAGAAGGCAAAGTGGCATTGGATAAAGATCGCAGCCAGTATTTTGAATTTCCAATGCAATACGATGAAATATTATGGCAATGGAAAATTTAACCTAGCTTTAGGTCAAAAAAAAAAAAGTTTCTTTAGAAACTTTTTTTTTTTTCACTTTATTAGTTTATAGAGGGTTTGATAAGTAATGACCATGCCACCCTCATAGGGGCATTCTATGTCTATCTACGCTTAATTTACAATTTTGTAAAGTTTTTTGGCTGTGTATAGAAATTTGAAGACCTAAAAACAATGACAATCTAACAGCAAAAATGATGATTCGAAAGACGTATGCCACATTGGGCACCCGCTTTTACGGCACCTGAGCTAATGGAACCTGATGAATTCCATTTAGGGCACCTATTAATAAATATACCGCAAAAAGCTTAAATGTCAAATCAGTTGAAAGTCGATGAAGAAACACGAAACGCATATAGAGCGATAGCCACTTTGTCACCCTAGAAGGCCTAGAACAAGAAGTTCAAATGAAGAATCCAACGAAACAAATGAATGATCTCTTAAATTTCCCAAAGCCACTATATCCAATTCATAAAACCACAAAGGCGTTCCAAAAACGAAAAAACTCATAACATTTCCGTGGCGATCACTTTGATAGTAAACATTAGTATCAAAGCCGCGGTGAGTCACATTATTGTCTGTAGACATGTCGCCCCCTAGTTTAGGGCTGTTCATCTTGATGTGTGGCCCAAGGTAGAAGAGGTAAGCGGGACTATCTCACAGTATTTTGTGTTAGTTTGATTGTTAGAAGTTGTTACTTTCGAATGGTATTTAAGTGGTTTGGCAAAAACTGTACAATTTGATTACCCACTTTAGTGTCATTAAGTGACGAATAGATTTTACGATCGATTAAATTAAAATATCTTGATATGTTTTCTGAAAACAAACAATATGAAAGTTCTAATAAAGCCCACATCTTTGCTTTGAAACTTCGATTTGCGTGGAAGTTGTCCTGGTTTCTGAGTCATTGCAGGACGGCTATATTATTTAGATTAAAAACTGTTCGACATGACCCTTTGATCTCTTTGACGTAAGGTTAAATGCATTCTGCATGCAATTTTACAATTTAAATGCATTTTCAGAAAAAAAAAAAATGCATTACATATTCGCCCGCGGTGTTTCGATGCATTGTACCACCCTTCAAACCACTCAATCTGTCATCAAATATTCAATATCGGAACCTAACACCTCACTACAAGGTTTAAATTCCATTGTCTTCAAACTATGTAAATCAGTAATTTCGGCTTATCCCATCTCAGTCGTAGAAAGCACGATCGGAATGAGGAATTAACATTGATTTAGTCATTCAATAGGCATTATGTTTATTGAGCCGTTGTTCACATTGAGATGTGATTGCTTATGCAATTATTTGTCAACACAAGTGAGTTTCAAATGACAACTCAGCTGTTAAATATGCGCCATCTTGCTTTCGGGTGACTGTCTTTTGTTTCCAAACTGAACGTAGGTATATTTCTACGTGATAATGTAAGGACATATTTTAAAGATTTTTGGTCCTAGACAGACCACTATCTAAATTACTTGTTGGGTATCCTTAACGGGATTGGTATTAGGTACGTTATGTTGTAGTGCAATGAGCACCTATTACCATCACGTAACAATAATTGTTACTTGACAAATAAAGCTGAACGACAAACCAAAGATTTCTGAAATACATAACACCGACCATCGACATTTAAACCAAGTTTTCGAAACATCAAACACTACAAAATTACAACACATATCAACAAAGTCAGTTAAGACGCAGACATAAATGTTAGCCAAATCGGGCTAAAGGTGAACTGTGAAAATACTTCAATTTTCACGCCAGTTCCCTTTACGAGGTGATAAAATTTCACACGAGATAGCTCCAAGAGTATTGCTAAAGTAACAGGTTGCTGTCTGCTAAAGCATGCCATTTTCCTCGTTCCCCGAGAGAACGTCTTGGAACTTCATCCATTGCCGCCACTGATTTAAAGACGGTTCAACAAATTAGGAGCTTATGGAGCGATGGATGTAATTCTTTGGCGTTGAAGCGATTGAACTGCCTGAGTGGAATTATAAGTGGTTACTGAGTAGAAGAACATCTAGTCGAGATAAAGCCGTTAATTGGTATTTCTTTGACTTGTTCAAGTAGGAATCGAGTTCGATGCGACTGTCTCTGAATATGGCAATGAAAAGTGTCTTATAAAATCATATTTCTGCTCCAATTTTTTGTCGCTCTACGGAACCAGCATGATTGCTATGCTTTTTTATTTCTCTGAGATGTAAAAATAATAATTATTGTTTCTCGTCTCTCCCTTACAAAGTTAAGCTAACATAACAAAACCAAAGAAGCCATTTCAGTTCGTTAATCCTGGCAACACTTACTGTTTCCCAAAATTTATTGATTTTTGTAAGAATCAAAGAAAACAAGCTCGCACCCTCGTTGCCTCAGTAATGCAATAACGTCGGTACTCGACGGATGTTTAAATTTATTTGCACCCCTCACTTCGCCCCTCTATGGAAGCTCCCGAAGCACCCTATTCGACAATTATTAACTTTTCCTGATCGAAACTACGGGATGTCATTGGCTCTCTGGCAGACGAGACGAAATTCATTTAAAGTCGATAATCGAATTTCTGTTGATCAATAGTTCTTGGTCCTTGGCAGTGTTAAGAGTTTATTTTAGTATTTAAAAGACTACTCATCATAATCATTACCCTATACCCAATTTATTTGGGGTCGACGCAGAATGTCTTCTTCCATACTTCCATTTGAAGACTAGCGTTGACTGTAAAAGCCATAGACATTGGAGTTTACGACATGACAAAAAACCTTGGATTTTTATAGTCTTTATTGTGAAAAGACACGATACCAAATTTAAAAGAGCGAATACAGACAACAGGTTAATCATAGACACCAACCACACATAGAGTAGCGAACTAGCGACACAAAAGTTAAATCTGAAACTATAAAATTTTCCCAATCAACCTTGAACCTAATGCCTGTGCTTTAGCGATAAAGTTGAAAATCTATTAAAGAAATTTGACAGATTGTACTCGTATACGATAAAGTTGAAAATCTATTAAAGAAATTTGACAGATTGTACTCGTAGTAGCTTCATGTGCTAGCGTCTGTACCTACAATCTACATTTACTATTAGTGATCAGAAGCAATATAGAGACCAGTCACAAAGAATTACTACTCGTATGTCAAAAAGTTGACAACATTCAATTTGAAATGTCCATTTAGGAGAGAAAGCGAAACAGTTGCTTCTGATCCCACGCAAGCAAGCATTGACTAACAAATGGGTCACCTCACTTGCTACTAATAGCTCGTAGGCGATAATACCGTCCAAGTTACCGGTAAAAGTAATTCGAAGCTAATTAAATGACTGTCTTAACAAGTAGTTGATGAGTTATACTGTAGACCTTGGAACGATATAAACGTAAGGGAGTTTCTTATGCTTGGACCGCTGACGATGAATCATGAAGGCTGAAATCCGGATATTGTGGTGTAAATTGAAAACCGTGGACAGTGGACCAACATTATCATCGTGGTTCATGGTTGACAGTGGTTGATTGAAATGTTTCAGCAAATTGCCTAATCTTTCCTCTTTTTAGTTCCGTACCCAAAAGGGTAAAAAAGGGACCCTATTACTAAAACTCCACTGTTTGTCCGTCTGTCTGTCTGTCACCAGGCTGTATCTCATGAACCGTGATAGCTAGACAGTTTAAATTTTCACAGATGATTTATGTCTGTTGCCGCTAAAACAACAACGCAATAAAATTTAAAGGGGGCTCCCTTACTACAATGCCTTCATGCGCGAGTCCGACTCGTACTTTGCTGATTTTTTTCTTTCTTTGTCAGCTAAGCAGACATCACACAACATAACAATCCACTTGTTATTAAGGGTAGGCAGATATGTACATTATAGTAATACCCGCATTTAGCCAGTTATGTTTGAATCCCGTGACTTAGGGGGCTACAACAATGGTTCAATAATCGCTAAGAATCATTTATGTGATCACAGGACAGCAAAAGGGTTGAATGAAGGAAGTTGGTAGTTTTGGAAAGAAAAATGTTTATTTGACGTCAGTTCAAGCACAAATACATTTTTTTTTTGCTTTTTTGCATGCTAAGCCATTTGAGGTAGTATAGGCCCTTAAGACGTCATGGTAACCCCACTGAGCCTTCTGTATTCAACTTCTTAAGTCGTCAGTCTTTTTATCTGCGGAACTGCATGTTTATGGCAGAAGTATTAGTGCCGTTACTAGTGATTAGACGGTTTAATGGCGGGGAAAGCTGTTACTAAGATAAAATGAAAATGTTGCACCGTTAGAGCTTGACACTAACCCTGTCAGCTCTAAGTCGGTATTTAATCTTAAATAAAGGACTTGTAGTTACTAATTAGGTATCGATTTACCATTTTACCGCAGTGGCAACTTGGTCAATGGAATTGACAATTGATTTGATCAGTCGAAGCCACAGACAGATCAGATTTAGTAGTACTAAAAATTTTACACAAACAAACAACAAATTACTTGTCTTCTTAGGAAGACAAGTAATTTGTTTTACTCTTTCAGGTTTTACTGATGACACCAGTAACGGCTGCTGCAGCTGTATTCTCAGTCTACCATAAAATACAGCAAACAAACAAACTAACTTTGTTCTCTTTTGCCCACAGACGCAGACCAACTATGCGCCAACCGCGGTTGCTGCGGCGCGGGCGCGCGTTTGAAGCTCTCGCAAGCTGCGCGCACGCAGCTCGAGTCCGCGCTGTGGAGCGAGCTCAGCAAGCTCGCCGACACCCTCACCAATAGAGCCATCAAGTTTGACGGTGAGTTTCACAACCATTATCAAGTAAAATGTGTTTTTTTTTGTAGAACTGGATGCCTTTTATAGATCTTTGATAGTCCGTATGGGTCAGTCAGTGGTCTGAAAGTTACCACGAGAGATCGTATTTCTCAGTAATTGAGTTGTGGAGGTCGCTCCACGTAAAATTCTGGTATTCAGCTGCAACAGACTGGAAGCCGACCCCAACATAAGGCTGGGTAGGTAGGCTGCTTGTCAGTGGCAAGACTGACCTTGAGTTGGCCTAGCGCATTAGGGAGTTTTAATAGAATAGGAGGCCAGCTTGTGCTGGGTTCGGCATCACTAACGTGCGGCTTATCGGACTGTGTTGTAAAGAGCCGTTCTCTGTCACTCACCGACAAGTACCTCCCATCCCCTGACTCACTCACGCAGGTACTAGGTACTCAACATGATGTCATTTTAATTGACAAAAGCTCGACGATTTTATATTATTACCTAAGTGCCGACTACTGTCATCACAGCTATCAATACTGGGCTATTAAGGATGATTTGATGCTAGTAATGGGTAATATATAACCTATTATGTAAATAATAATAAATATAGACTCACAATACCGTTTGATGGCAGAGATAACGGCACACTATGCCTATTAAGGGGAAAACCCATTACAGACCGAAAATCAAAGAACTCAGGTACTTTTCTAAGCAATTAGTTCCACACATTACTTCGAACTTAAAAGGGCAACGAATAAGGAAATAACTTAAGTTAAATAAAATACAAATTTTAATTAAAATTCCGCAAACACTTGGCATCGCAGACGAAGTGTAAAGGCGGAGTTACAATGGACGCGAAAACGGCTTGCTTGCGGCCGTAGCCAACCGCAAATACAAGTGCAAGGTCCATTCCGTGTAATGCAATATTGTGTTGTTGGTTACACGAAGAAGGGACTTAGTCATGATTATTGTTTCAAATAATGAAAACAGGAAATTATAATTTCAATGACTCACATTAGAGCAGTGTTGATCCAGTGTTACCTAACAGCCAAAACTCTTGTCATGGCTCTGGGTTTGAAGCCAGGCAGGCGCTTTACTTTGTCTATTACCACCATTCACCATTACTCAGAAATCGGTGATGGAAAACGTCGTGAGGGAAACCGCCTAGAACCAAAAAAATTGAAGACCCACCAACCGCCGCCGCCGTATAGTGGATTACATACAGGCTTTCGCAGAGGCCTAAGACTTAACAAAGGGAATATTATGGGCTGATTATGCTAGTGCATCTAAGTACGGTACAACATGACGATTTCATAAAGCCCCCTCACCCCTCAGACCCACTTGCACACGACAATACCTCAATACACTTCGTCCGTGTACCTTTACCTTTACCGCGTCGCGTCCGGCGCCAGCGCAGTTGCATCAGAACGGGACCGCAGCCCGCTTGTCCAAACATGGCGGTGACACTTGAAAGTCGACTCGCAATCGTGCAGTCGCTACGAACAAGGTGCACAACGTACTGCCGGACAAATGATCGCAGATACAAGCTTATGTGGTTGTTGTTCAGTGAGAGATAGCTAGAGAGTTTTCCGTTTTAAAATTCGAAAGGATGTTTTATTCTGATTTTGATCGATGATCGGAGTGTTAATTTCAAAAAAAGAAACGAAAAGTTCTTGAATATAGGGTGGGGCTGTCAAAGCTCATTGTCGATGGCATGACCACAGGTCCCATCCGACCAATGAGGCCAAGATCAATGATATTCTAATAAAATAGAATAGAATAGAATTGAATTCATTATTATTATTAATAATTTATTAGAATATCATTGGCCAAGATATTTTGAAATATAAAATTACATTAGTAGATGTTCAACCAAAGACAATGTTTGGAGCTAGCTATACCAGTGCCATTAGTTTCACACTTACCATCTCCATTGGATGAAATAACAGCAACATTTAAAAAAGGTTGCAATGAAGCTAACACAATTAAAAAGTAAAAATAAAACGTGGTGGCAACAACGGTGCGTTGACATTTTGTATAAATGGGTGCACAGTCGAACAAAGGGCACAGTGTCGGATGAATGGCCGCGAATTAATCGAGCACCATGTTGGAATTGGAAGAATTTAATTAAGAAAGATGCTACTGCCGATAACCAGCCTGAAAGAAATGACCAAAATGTGCAAGAAGTTTTCTGGAATATGACAGAAGAGCAAACAAAAATGTACGGAGTTTATTCATTTACAAAAAGTTCAGTTGTTAGCAAACTTGTAATTTAAAGTACGACCACAATGTAGTACAAGTTGTAGAAGTAAACAAAAGGGCTTTTAACAAAGTGGATTGCGACTGCGAACCCGCACTGTTTGAAGAAAGTTTTGTTGTGGCTTCAATTCAATCATGTTTTACAATTCAGACGTTGAAATGAACTCAAGAAAATTAAATTCTACGTAAAAGACGTCTTTGAACAGTTGGTTGGCCTTGTTAGTTTCATGTTCAAAATGTCAAACTTACCAATCGTATGACGTTACAACAGTAAAACCGATAAAAGCATGATGACATGTTCACATATCATTTAATTTGCATGTCTATCTGACAAACCAATCACAATCGGATTACCATTAGCGTTTCGCGCCAATCTGCTGACCTTTCCATTTCCCAACGCTTCGGGATATTTCACAAATTGACAGCACACCGTGCAAAAACAAATATGGTTAGGATAGCCAACTGGCGGTCACCAAACATGAACTTACCTGTTTATTACACTGTTGAATTTATGCTGGAAGTGTAAGCTGGGTTGATTGCATGATTATTCATACAAAATGTTGCCAACACATATTGCAATGCAATCTAACCTGAAGCTAGGAACTTGCAGAAGCTTCATCATTGTATTCATTTAAATACTAGAATTAACTAGGACATCTCTAAATGTTCAAAGACAATAAAATTAATCTAGCATGACCAAGTTCTTCTGTTTACTAGCTCGGCAATATGAAAACGTTTGTCCATCACACAGTGAGTCCAACAAAGTACGTTCGTAATTACGGTGTCCGGTCGGTGACCAGCAACCGGCCAGATCAATATTGACACAGGCCACAGCCACTTTCCAACATTCATTCAAGCGACTTGTGTTTCAATCACACGAGAAACTGTTGATTATTGATAATTTGTACATAAAGTGCTTTTAAATTAGTCATAAAAAAAGAATGTCGTTGAGGCAGACTTTGAAAATCGAGTCACGACTTTACACTGTGTTATGTATAATTGAATGCTCAAACGAGTAAATTGAGATGTTTATTTGATTTCGGAGGTTTTATGTTAAAACATCTTAAGAATATGCCGCTGGGTATTATAAAAGATTACCTACTCTTCTGATTAAGTTATTAGAGCAAAAAGTCGATAAAAAAGCGGTCTTTGACCAGAAAAATCCTTTTTCCTGTTCAGGTGAGAAAGGTCTGTTTGTATCTCTGCTTACAGTGTGAAAATGCTTTCACCAAACTGACCTTATTCCCTCAGGTTATTTCTAAAGCCGTGTGCGGCCCGATAAGCGGCTTACACAATCTATTTTCCTTTTATTTTCCGAACCGTGTGGGAAACCGGCGGACTTTGCGTTAAGCTCACGTTTCCGCGCGATTGCAATATAAATAGAGAATACAAAATATTCAGCCTTGTCAATCTGAAAAGTATGCATGGTAAACTAGGTTGAGTGTCGTAATACGTTTGCTATTCTATAAACAAAAATGATGCCGGCCAAAATTACCTACATGAAAGAAAGCTATAAAAAGTTTATAATAACATAATTAAATGAGATTGTGAGAACAAAAGATATTATAAGCTTCGGTCCGGCCGCAATACTCGAGTGTTATCGTAATAGCGAATGGCAAGACTAAACATTGCCCCTACAATGAGTAATAAGTCGACTATCGAAGAGCCGGGACGCAGATGAATCACTTCGAGCTTGGAGGAATTACTACAGGAACACGATTCAAATTCAAACTGCCGCTTCGCTTTTTAAATATTTTGAAGTCTCGAATGCCAGTAATAACACTTCGTGATGGAATGGACAGAGGTCTCACGTAGTAATGTAACCAATTCATGCTCGTGACTACGTTCGAATAGAACGCCACTAGACTAATGCAGTTAGTTCACTGATCAGATAGCTGTGTCTCAATTTCTATAAACATTCAACTGCTTCAAAGTAACCAAAAGACCAGTTCCTGAACAGAGAAAGGAGTCTCTAACGTCGACTTCAAAGCTCCTGTCAATGATCCTTCGAAAAAGTTCAGGACTTCGAGATCTCCCAAAAAGTCATAGGGGTTCTTTTTTAGGGTTCCGTACCCAAAGGGTAAAAACGGGACCCTATTACTTAGACTTCACTGTCCGTCTGTCTGTCACCAGGCTGTAATCTCATGAACCGTGATAGCTAGACAGTTGAAATTGATGATGTATTTCTGTTGCCGCTATAACAACAAATACTAAAAACAGAATTCAATAAATATTTAAGGGGGCTAATATTTAATGGGCCGGCCACCGTAGGCGCGGGCCTGCCATGTGGACGGTGGGCTATGGGCTAGCTCGCCGTCCGTCCGTCTCATGACGACAGGCCGTGTCGACGGCGCGTTCGTGTTCCACGCGCGCCTCAAAGAGAGTCAGCAATAGGAAGGGGTCCGCAAGGACCGATGCCTGCCGGGGTTGTGGGACTGTTCGAAAGAGATACCGTGACCCCGGAACACAAAGGGCGATGAAGGAACATGGATGGGTTTTAGTCAGTATATTTGTATATACTGCTATATAGTTGTATATTCACTTTAAAAATAAATAATTAAATTAAAACTAAATAAATATTTAAGGGGGGCTCCCATACAACAAACGTGAAAACTCCCCAAAGAAACTCATAGTAGGGGTTCAAAAGTGTGAGTAAGTATTTTCTCGCGATAACCCGCCACTGTTCTGTTCTATTAATACCGTACTCCGGCCGTCTGTCGAAGCTCTTAACCGAATGATGATAGAACAAAGTGTTCTTACGAAACATACACTGAATAATTGCATGTATGCATGATATATAATATGAAGAGATAACCTGGTACGTGTTTTTGAGAGAATTTTGGGGAAAAAGGGAAAAAAGGGGGAAAATGACGATTACGGATGTTTTGATGGGAATTTCTGCTTTCGAGGAAATCTGCAAAGTTTCTTGCATATCATTACATATCATTTGATTCATAGTGTGTGTTTGTTTATTTGTAATTCTATAGAATAGAAAATCATCATCGGCTCGCCTTTTTAACCGACTACAAAAAGGGAGGTTCTCAATTCGTCGGACCTTTTTTTATGTTTGTTTCCCGATTAATCGAAGATGGTTGGATCGATTTGGATTTTTTTTTGTTCGAAGGTGGTCCCATGACCCTCAAGTCAGGATCTGATGATAGGATCCTGGAGAAATAGAGAAAATTCTTTAAATTGTATAATAGGCACACTTGAAGTGATTTGGGTAGTTTTTGGAAGAGTACTTTCTCGGAGTGGTCCCATTTCAATTTGGTAAAGATCCGATGAACTTCGGAGATAGGCAACGGAACTCCTCAATAAATGATAGCAAATAGACTGGAATTGCTGAAATCTTATGTCTGTCTATTGTTTACACCAGTTCATAACATAACATCACCGTAAACCACTAAAAACTGAAAAATAAAAACTTTTTTGTAAGAATAAAAACCCAATTAAAAAAACACAAAAAAAGTGAATACTCGTAATAACGCCGACCCGTAATACACAACCAAAACCAACTACAAAAAACACAAAAAAGTGAGACTTCTGAAGCTAAAGTTATTTTTCACTTTTTCGTGTTTTTTTTTAAGTCTGGTCTTTACGAACTATAGGTCTTTTACGGGTCGGCTTCCAGTGTAACCGGATGCAGTTGCATACCAGTATTTAACATGGAGCGACTGCCTCCACAACCCAGTCAAGACCAGGAATAAGGATAACTGGTAATTGCAAAATCATTCCACATACTGTCGTAGTATCCTAAATATATTCTTCACAAAAAAAAAAAAAAACTTTTTAATTAATTTATATTCGTTGAATTATTGAAGATTTCAACATTTTTTTTCCATTACACCTGTAAAACTTTTGGAACATCATACATTCACGCGGTTTGCTCTACTTTACGTCGATTATGGTTCACACTTTTCCACATAAAAATATGAATATGAATCCATACATCATTCATATACAGGGGTGGGTAGTGGATATAATATCGATCTTCTAGTATAAATAGGAGCACGATAATGGCAGCCATAATTGTAGGTAATTCATGCCGCCAACCGAGGTGACTATCAAAATGAACGATGACGCTACCTGCCTCGTTTCTTAGGACAGGAGATCAATTATATCGGAAACAATTATAATAGCACTATCTTTTATACGTTTTTGATGTGAAACATCTACAGGCGCGGGTAAACCAAAAAAAAAATGGCGTAGCGAGCGTGGCGACGCATGCCGTAGCAAGACAAATGAAAATCGCGTGCTTGAAGCAGCATAAGATCTGCATTATTCGACTTGGTTTACAATAAGTCAGCTGGTCTAGGGGCACAGAGCGCTGGGTTACAATCTCGTGACTTTTGTGAGTTCGATTTCAGCATAAGGATTTTCTTTTTGTGAATCGAGTCATTTTGTTTTTATTTTATATAATTGTTTGTTTTTTATATAGACTTTGTTTTAAAGCATATTACTTGTACAAAATTAATTCGACGTTTCACATCTGCCAGGCGTCCCGCGACGGCTCACTTTTTTTTATAGCAATAAGGGTATCATTATAACCAAATAATGAAGACATTTTGGGGCTTTCATTGAAGTAAAATCCAAATAAGCTGAACTTTAGGTTGGACTGTTAGCAAATGCAAAAGTTGGAAACAGAAGACTTATCATCATCTTCCTGCCGTTGTCCCATTCTACTTGGGGTCGGCGCAACACGTTTTATCATTCTACTTGGGGTCGACGCAACACGTTTTATCATTCTACTTGGGGTCGACGCAACACGTTTTATCATTCTACTTGGGGTCGACGCAACACGTTTTCGTCTTCCATTCTCAGGTCAGACGTCACGGCAACATTTCGTTTCTCGTTCATATCATTCTTCACACAATCCATCCATCTTTTCATTGGCCTTCCTCTCCTTCTCCATCAATCATCATTAAGATCTCGGGAATCAGATCATCGGGAACAGAAGACTAATTTATCAAAAACACTTAGGGTAATTAAAAGGCCTCCCTCTACTTTTCCCACTGTTCTTGATCGAATGCTATAATTGTAGGCCAATCCTCCATAGCCCACCTGGAGACTCTAAACCAACTTAGAAGCCAGGTGGGCCGCTGCAGGTTCAACTTGGTCCGGTCGGGGTATTCCGATAAACTGAGTGCGACTGCGGAGCCTCATCTCAAACCATGACCCATCTCCTGACCTGCTTTTTGAGCAACTCCACCTGCACTTTAAGGGACCTGTCTGATGCCACCAGTCCACCAACAACGCCGTCGACGTGGCTGAGTTCTGGTCGAAACAAATTTAAATAAGTAAGTAACAAAGGGAATCATCGACACGAAGAAGAATAGTCCAATCCTTTAAAAATGAGTGCAACTTCTATCGTCATCTTCTTCTGGGTTTGTCTCTGTGTCGATACTGTCAATATTACTGCATAGTGATAGATAACTGATACTCGTATTCATCTAATTATCGATATTCCACAAAATAATCGGTTGCATGAATTTTGGAGTTTAGAAATCTAAACCAAACGACGATACGTAAAAGCCTATTATGGGACTGCTCTTTTTCCAGCCCCTATAATGAATATTATATAACGTCGTATTCAAACTCGATTGGTATTAGAAACTAGAATTATACCAAGAATTATGAAGGTTCATTCACATGTATCGACTTTACGACAACGGCGGCGCACCAGTTGTTACGAATACGTGCCTTTGCATAAATACCCTTTAGTATTAAAGTACACAGTTTCATCTAAATTAATACCGAGTGTATGCGAGTGAATTTTAATGGAGAATAATTATAGGGGGTTCGTTATTGATCTTAATATTCAGTCTTGAAGATAGGTTTTCAATTGGGTATTAGCGTAGCTGAAAGCAGTCAGTGACGTTCTAAATCTTAACGACTGTTAATTATTCAAAGATGCCTGATTCGTATCTTACCGGCCGGTTATGACCAGCAATATTACAGTTTCGGATGCATAGGATAAGTTAATATTGCAACCTTTTCAAGAGCTTTCAGAAGAATTTCGAAAGATTATAGCCCTATCCGTAGCGGTATTATGTTCTGCAAATGATCATTTAGCAGTTTTATCAGTTTTTGGACGTGAGATACGAGTCTTAAGAGCTAGACTAAATGGTGCATATTATTTGTGAGCTTTTCCGTAATTTTCCGGCACATGACGTGCTCAATACTAATTTCCTCGCACCAGCACATACCTCGGACATTCCCTAACAAGCTAACCTACTGACCCCATTCCTCCACTTCCACCTTCATAATGAACTACAAACATCAAAGGCGACGCTGAGTGTCGTAAACCGTCGTTACTAGTCCGTCGGCCATAACCTTGTCATGACAAGTGGAGATTAACAACGGGTCGTAAGGCCAGGCGTACAACTGCGGAGGCGCGGCGAAGATATGCGAAAATAACAATTTAACTAAACCTAATTTTTTATGACTTGTTGGAATTGGCATCATCAACTAAAGTAGTCCACTGTTGGACATAGTCCTCTCCAATTGCACGCCACCCACCTCGACCACTCTCATTCACCAACCACCGAGGCTGAGGGCGTTCCATCTTACGCTTGCCGATTCGGGTCTCAAGAACACGTTTAGGACGAACGTTGGGGACGTTCATCGGTTCAACGGCTAAAATGGCCTACCCATTGTCACTTCGGTTTGGAAATGGCATGCCAAAGATCAATTATAGCGAACGCGTACGGATCTTTTCAATGCCATGATAGCTCGAAGAACCGGAGACCAAGAACAGTGCTTCGCCGCCAGCGCTGGTGTGCGCTGGGCCTTAGTTGTACGTGTCAACTAACTGCTCGTTATGCCGATTGTGGTGTCGGAGTGTCGTGTTACTGACGATACTGATGATAGTGGGGCGTGGTGCAGTGGGGGTGGCGGTTGGATAATGGAATCGGTAGTTGATGCGGCAGTTCGGGGAGAGGAAATATGTAGGAAGTAAGCTATGAGCAGTAATAACGGAAACATTGTACCAGTCTGCATTGTGTCCGTTTCGACCGCGCGGCCACGGCGAAATTTAAAAAAAAAAACCATGCCATGGTTTTGTAAAAATTTGTAGAAATTGATTCCCAAAACCATAAATTTGTCAAAGTTAGGGTTAAAAAGTTATAAGGGTTTAACCGTGGCCGCGCCATTGAAACGCGGAGAACCGCGCGGCCACGGAGATCTTTAAAACTAAGCGTTGCAGAGACCTGAAATTTAGGGCAATAACAGATTCAATTTGTAAAAAAAATGTAAAAATATGGAAAAAAATCCTAGGTTTATATTTTAGGAGCTATAAGACTAAAACTCCATGGCCGCGCCATTGAAACGGTGAAAAACACGTTATCGCCGATATCTCGCTGAAAAAGCATCGCAGAGGTATGAAAACTTTTGTAATACCTAGATTTGAATTTGTCGAAATATGTAAAAATACTACAAAAAATCCTAGGTTTATGTTTCAGGAGCTGTAAGACTAAAACCTCATGGCCGCGCCATTGAAACGGTGAAAAAACACGTTATCGCCGATATCTCGCTGAAAAAGCATCGCAGAGGTCTGAAGTTTTTTGTAAAACCTAGATTTGAATTTGTCAAATATTGTAATAATCCACAAAAAAATCACAGGTTAATATTTCAGGAACTGTAGTACGGTATCGCATAGAAATAAGTCGTGATTATCTATCGAAGAAAGTAAGTGTAAAGCGAGTTTTTTTTTGTAAACAACACCTATTAATATGTAGAACTACCGATACTAGGCAAAAAACATTTTTTTTTTCGGTTTTTATAACTTTCTATACGTCTTGAATATTTTGATAGGGTGACCATGACTTTTTGTTTACAGAAAACTTTCCACCTATCGTTTTAGAAATTATGTCTCAAGGATTCTAAATTAAATTAAAATGACGCGGATAAGATAAAAAACATATGTTTATTTCTTTTAAATCATATAAATCACAGATTATTTAATTATACTAAGACATTTATATTTCTTTCAAAGTCACAAATCACAGATTATTTACTTACACTAAAACATATATTTCTTTCAAAGTCACAAATCACAGATTATTTACTTACACTAAGATATATATTTGTTTTAAAGTCACAAATCAGAGATTATTTACTTACACTAAGATATATATTTGTTTTAAAGTCACAAATCAGAGATTATTTACTTACACTAAGATATATATTTGTTTTAAAGTCACAAATCAGAGATTATTTACTTACACTAAGATATATATTTGTTTTAAAGTCACAAATCAGAGATTATTTACTTACACTAAGATATATATTTGTTTTAAAGTCACAAATCAGAGATTATTTAGTTACACTACGATATATATTTCTTTCAGTCACAAATCACAGATTAGTTACTTACACTAAGATATATTTTTTTATTCATACGACCTGCCAAGGACTTTCTGGAACATTTGTCGAAATCTTGCAAAAAAAAATGACATTTCAAACCACAACTATAAAATGAGGTATCAATATTATGAGGTGCCAATATTTTTGAGATTTCGACCGGTTCCTTGGGTCATGAATAAAACTGGTTGCCTATAGAAGCTGTATAGTTTTAAAATACCCTGTTTTTTATTATCTTATTCATCATCTCGAAGAAGAAGTCTTGTAGATCTTGGAGAAGTCTTGTAGATTCCCACAGTTTCTCTCGTAGTAAGCAGGCCCATTTGTACTTTGGCAGTGTATTGTACTTTTTATGTGTTGAGGTAGTATTAGGATCACGCCTGGCGTAATTAACGGAGACGGGTTCCACTTTCTTCCAGTCATATAAATCCAGTAAAAAAGTGAACTCTTTAACAGTTTCAACTTCTTTTGAGGTACATTTCACAGGTGAAGAAACTGTGCTTTGGCACGAAGGAGAAGTTGAGGTGCTTTGTGTGAGTGAACTTTCTTCATCATATCGTTGGCCAAAAATCGTCTTGAAATTTCTCTTCAGTCTCATGAACAACGAATACGGTGTTATTTCATTGTTCAGTTCTTGAGCAATAGTTATAAATATAGGATTATTGTATGATATTTTTTCATTTCTGCAAGTAGCTGCATACTTAAGAAACTTGTTATTCAGCTGCACCGCATCAATTTTCGGTTTTCTACCTCTGACCATGTTTCTGTAATTATAATAATAATATTGACCAACTTCTCTACTTCTAAATCTTTTGTTCTATACATATTTGTTTGACCGCCTGAGAACGATTATCCAACAATCACGTAGGTAATAAAATTATTTATTGTTTTACGGGTTTCAAAGACCTGGCGGCTGCCGTGCTGATAAAAAGAACAAAGAACAAACATAATGCTACTCTTTAAGGACACAGCGCCTCGGCAGCGCCGAAACTACGGTTTGTCTTTAATGGATTTTCAGCTTTATGCTCTAGAGAATAAAGTTGAAAATCCATTGGGGACCAAACTAGTATCGGCGACGAGCTTGTCGTAGTCTTTTAGAGAATAGCATAGCAGAATTCACTGAACTAAACAAAATAACGCTTAGGTAACCATTGCTCGCAGACTATCTACCTACGCCCCGCTCGGTAAACAAACAAAAAATACTTATTTTTAAATATTTTAACCATGTATTCTACAAAACTAAGCCTCAGTAATATCTTTGTTTGTTAGAGAGGATTTTTGGTGCCAAAGAGTCTATGTTTTTTTTAAACAGTAGCACTTTTTCCAGACTTACCTAGCAAATACACAATTTAGACACCTTTCCGCATTAAAATATCATCACGATAGAGCGACCAGTATTGAAATAGGTACCTAAGTACACAGTATTAACTGGTAAGAGAAGACAGTAATTAGCATGATTTACTTACCTTGATAAGAAGTATTAATTTGAAATCGTAAGGCTTACACCTTACGCTTTCGAAGTTGTAACAGCAGAACGTAGTTTTCCAAAGATAACTAATGTCCGAAACAGTGCACAAATCAAAGTCCGAGGAAATGTCAAAATTTTAAACACCAACGAGCAATCCGTGCGAATTAACTGAAAGTAAAACGACGACTGATTAACAAAAAAGCCTTTAGAGTTTGGCGGGAAGACGGGGGGGGGGGGAGGCCGGGTGAGACAGCCGGCCTTCGTCTCCCACGCTGCACCCGCGTTCCGTTCGCTCCTGTGTACTGTAGTGTGTTGCCTTATGGTTAATTCCTTCAGGGCAATTCAATGTCGTGTTTTAGTACACAATTATTCATCAATTAATGCTATCTTACAGCTTATCTTATTTTTTATCTTATCCGTTTCATTTTAATTTAAGTTAGAATCCTTGAGACAATTTCTAAAACGATAGGTGGAAAGTTTTCAGTAAACAAAAAGCCATGGTCACCCTATTGAAATATTCAAGACGTATAGAAAGTTATAAAAACCGAAAAAAAAAGTTTTTTTGCCTAGTATCGGTAGTTCTACATATTAATAGGTGTTGTTTACAAAAAAAAACTCGCTTTACACTTACTTTCTTTGATAGATAATCACGACTTATTTCTACGCGATACCGTACTACAGTTCCTGAAATATTAACCTGTGATTTTTTTGTGGATTATTACAATATTTGACAAATTCAAATCTAGGTTTTACAAAAAACTTCAGACCTCTGCGATGCTTTTTCAGCGAGATATCGGCGATAACGTGTTTTTTCACCGTTTCAATGGCGCGGCCATGAGGTTTTAGTCTTACAGCTCCTGAAACATAAACCTAGGATTTTTTGTAGTATTTTTACATATTTCGACAAATTCAAATCTAGGTATTACAAAAGTTTTCATACCTCTGCGATGCTTTTTCAGCGAGATATCGGCGATAACGTGTTTTTCACCGTTTCAATGGCGCGGCCATGGAGTTTTAGTCTTATAGCTCCTAAAATATAAACCTAGGATTTTTTTCCATATTTTTTACAAATTGAATCTGTTATTGCCCTAAATTTCAGGTCTCTGCAACGCTTAGTTTTAAAGATCTCCGTGGCCGCGCGGTTCTCCGCGTTTCAATGGCGCGGCCACGGTTAAACCCTTATAACTTTTTAACCCTAACTTTGACAAATTTATGGTTTTGGGAATCAATTTCTACAAATTTTTACAAAACCATGGCATGGTTTTTTTTTTTAAATTTCGCCGTGGCCGCGCGGTCGAAACGGACACGTCTGCATTCGCGGTGAATCATTGAATTTTCTAAAGCTCATTATGAATTATGATTAAACTAAAATAAAAGCCTGACACAGAGCATGGATTGCTTGGGCATGCTCACTTAGGAGTACTAGTTGTACTCCTAGATGAGCGATAGTAGATAAACCGAGAGAAAGACTGTCCTGATTGGACTGTTTTTAAAATTTTCCATCTTCGTGGCATCTTAAACTAGACAGAGAAGAGAATATGCCTCGGACACCACGTTTCAAAACCTAACTTAATTTTATTTTTAGTTCCCTCATTGTATGACGCAAACAAACATATTCCTTCCTTGTAATTCGATCCTAAGGGTTGGGTGAGATAAAGGGTGAAATGTAAAAATATGTATTTTGTTATGGGATTTGGATTTCAAAGGGTGACTAATGGCTTGTTTACCACATACTCGTTCTGAATTCTATGGAACCTTTATTCACACCATCTACTCTGCAATAGCATAATAAGATAGACCTTTTCCATTGAGACCATCCTATTGTAATTGTAACACACGCGAGAAAAAATCTAATTAACAAGGGAGTTAGACACAAGAAAAAAACACCAGATTTTGCGTTATTACCTGTCGTATTATCGTCTTCTTCGTTCTTTTCCTAAGTTAACTTAGCTGCTGGTGGTCAAAGTCATTACAGAGAACACCAATTTCAGTTAAGTCTGTCTTTCATACGAATTTGACCAAAGACTACAAAGATGGATTAGCAAATCTTAATTTGGACAAAAAGAGCTATGAAATTGTCAATGGTAAAACTTGCCATCACCTCAAATTTTTCGAAATACAGACAGAACCCTCCCAGGGCAAACGTTTGTAATGTGTCGTATTACACTCACGAGACGTCAAACGCTCGGTGTCGGGCAGCTGATGCGCCGGCGCACGTGCGCGGAGGACCGCACAGATCTGATTTAACTGCGCCAATTTGTAGGTAAGGTTCAGAAGACCTACTTTATTGAACTGTTGAAAAAAAGGGAGAAAATGAAGAAAATGGAAGCGGTTTTTAAGAAAATGCCGTGAGGAAAGTTTTCTGAGTGAATGTGGATGGCTATAAGAGTTAGACCAAAGAAACGATGGACGAACTGTAAAAATGACTATTGAGTTTATTAAGATATGGTTTTTTTTATCTCCATCTGGAAATCCTCTATGGATGTCGACCCTTCCGCTCTCTCCAAAGCGGAGGGTCTGTCAGACTCCTACTGACTAAAATCACACTGGTATTCGCACACTTGCGTCGGGAAGCAGCGCGCCGGTATCTGCGACTTCCGCTGCCCCGGACTGTTGCCGGGTCGCTTGACCTGCGGGCTTTGTCCCCGGGGGAGTGGGGTGTAAAACTCACGTTCTCACACCCGTTACGTCTAAGAGAGGCGTGTGTGGAACACTACACACCACCTTCTTGGGTCCAGTGTAAGATATGCTGTGCCAACCCCAAATAAATTAGAAATGGTGATGATAAAGTAGCGATTTAAAAAAATATGATTATCAAATATGTAATCATCTCAGTAAAATCCGTAGAAATCATACTTAACTGCTTCAGTTAGTCCATAATAAAGTTGCTTTCATGAGTACTTTCACCCCAGAAAATTGGCATCGTCCCAGGGGTGAAAGTATTGCACCGTGTTTAGAAATTCATGATTTATTCTCTTTTCCTTCTGTAACTTTATTTATTGTTGTAACTGCATGCACAGATGCGGTGTGCCCTCGACTTGGGTTGCACTGCGTCTGGTTTATGCGTTTTACGATGTCTTATGATCGGGATTTGTTTACTTATAGGAGAGGATGCAAAAACTGTGCGGTTTTTGTGTCTGCACGGATCTTTAGCTCTGTTAATAGCTTAATAGCCATCTACAGATGTTGTGTGTTTTTTGTTCATACTTTTTATTAGCAAGCGTTTTCCATACGATCGACGGGCGAGGAATTTCCGCGTTTTAATTAAAATAATACAAATGCACAATTAAATTATTTATGTTTATTAACTTTACTGTGTTTACGTTCGTATTAATTTAACAAAATAATAAATTTGCCGAAACTAAAAATTTTCATGTAAAGTGATTAATTTAAAACAGGAAAATTAACGGTCCGCCATTTTTGGGTCCCAGCAATTAATATTAAAAGGGACTACCTACAATAATATTAAATCACATTTTTTATTAACTTCAACAACGCGACGGGAAACTCGATTCGATTAATAAATTCAACGTGTTCCGTAAAAAATGGCGCGGAAAAAATGAGTCGAGTTATCGAGCGTTAAAATCGTTCACATATTTGTAACTCGGTAACCGATTTAGTATTCGATTCATTGTATTTTTGTTATTCGTCAAACGAGTGTTGAATGTTTCCTATTTCCTATAAGACGCTACCGTTTTATTATTAAGACTTTTTTGGCTTTTAGAAACGTGACGCTTTCACACATGCTGTGGTTCTTGAGCCATGCAATGATAAGCGTATAGGTAGATACTATCAACATTGACTCAGTAGGTCCAATTATTTTGGCATATTATCACGGAATTGTAGTCAGCGAGATAAAATTATGCTTCTAACCTATTATGTCGTCGGATTCGCTCCTCGAAAGATTAATCATTGTCTAATCTATTTGAAAATTCACTGAAAATTAACAATCACTCTTCGTAAAAAGTAACATACTAATGCACTTTGACTTAACAAAGTAGCTGAACGATTTGTTTTGCTTCGGTAGCGCCACCTGCGCCAAACTACACAATATGGAAATAGGAGAACCACGTGTTCGATTCATTCAATACTTAAATTATCATTTTACGGAAATATTAGACAGGTAATATCATCGGTTACCAGCACCAGTAATATTATAATACAGTACTCCAACTTCATACAAACGGACGAAACGCGAGCTATACCTACGCGCCTCGATCTCGGGGTGATCACGGCTGTACCGCAGTGTCGAACGGACGGTGTGACGGACGGTGTCTAAAAATCAGTTAATATGACGAGTAGGAAATATTGTGCTGTTTTTGGTTGTATGAATTCGTCAATAACGCATCCAGACATAAGTTTTTTTAAATTACCTGGAAACTCTGAAAGGTAAAACTATAAAATAATTTTACTTACTAGTAGGTAGGTACATAATGTGTGTCTTTTTAATGGATAAGTATTTTCTTTTATCTCACGAAAAAAAAAGGTGTTTGGATTAATAAATAAAGCGAATAGAGTAACATGTTTTTTTAATTAAATCTACCAATCAAAAAACAACACGCATTTTTATTGAACACTTCCTATTCAATATACAAAGTATTTCATTTATTTATATAAAAAGGATATTTACAATCACAAAACTAAATAGAAACAGAAAGTAGGCAAATGTAATTAAAATGCTGGAGACGGGCAGCCCTAACGCATGTTTACGTACCGCGCGGCTGTAGGCATTTATTTCTATCATGCGGCCGAGTTACACTACTGTATTATAATATTACCGTGCCAGCACCGATGGGCACAACAAACACATAAATTGATTTCCTTTTGTTTTAATAAGGTTATAGCGTGAGTAGCGTGACATACATTATCGCCAATGATTGTTATTGTAACTTATCAAAGTTGTCACCTTGCATCGTCGCAGTTCTTTTTTTAACTTGATTGACACAGGGAGTTTTACCACAGGTTCAAATCTGTGGTATTAGCTACATCTTATGTGGGTAAAACTTCCTTTTGATTGCTTGACTCTTTATTAGGTAGGTAAGTTACAAGCTAGCAATTTTCAAAACATCCTCCTTCGTGTTCACTTTCCTAAGGAATTCTTGCTCAATTTCAAGCTTCTACTGGACCCAGCAGTTTAGGATTGCGTTTTCTTTAAATGAATTCAAGGATTTTTATTTGAATCCCCCATTTTTCTTCATTTCCATTAAAAAAAACCTTGTTATAAACCTTTTTTGTAGACATCTAAAAATAAATGGCGCCAACAAAAACCTGAAACCAGGCAGTTCTAGTATTCTGAATTCAAATTAGACAAATTCAAAATAGGTCAAAGTTGAAACGGATGGAAAAACATTCCGGTTATGTAAACTTAAACACCGATCACATCATTTACACAAAACATTTATACATGCAGCACTTATATCTACAATAATTTATTTACGTTTTCAGCGAGCTGTGTAGGTATTTGTTTTTTTGTCCACGATACTTTTTGCACGCGACAAAAATACCGCGGCCATGAAAAAAAAAAGTGAAGAGTCAATGAACTCGATGCCGTGTATAATCTATAACACACATTACTAGTTATTAAATACTGTAAATAGTAATTAAAATGCATTGTTTGTGTAATTATAACACTTTAACCTGTTAATGTTAACGTCTTTACAAGAAACGTCTTGTTTATTCATAAAGGTATGATTGGCGATTGAAAAGGTTCTAATGAGTACGTTTTTCTCAATGTCTGCAGTTTGCATCGGTAAAAAATATGGTAACTTACAGCTAATCGATTGACTTTGTATGCTTATCTTTGGTAGGTACATTAACTTTTTAGCACAGTCGTGCTGTTTCATAGCCAACTATAACTAGAAGGAAAATTCAAATAGGTAACCTTTGAAATCAAACAGGTTTTATTTACTTACTCGAAGTTTTCGAAATTAATTTGTATATTTTTCGAATCGATTCTAAAAACAACCTCGTCTCTATTACTAGAAAGTAACTTGTTGAAAGGTAATTGTATCACGGGAACCCATTGGTCAGTTCTGGCGACCAATCAAGTCTCCTTTAAAGCCAAGCTCCAAGAAATAAAGCTGGATTTTTCATAAGAACCGTTACCTACTTTAATAAATTCCCTGAAGTTTGGGCGAATGATTCTGTTTCTCAGAAGGCTGCCTGTAAACAAAGCTTGATACCAGTGTCACTGCCAGAAATAGTTTACTATTCAACACGTCGAGGACTACTACAGGCTACAGATGTTTTATATGTCTGCTTTGATAGCGTAGTAAGCAACGTAAGTAAAAAACTATCATATTAGAGCGTTAGGAACTAATTAGTGGTTTGGCATAATTTTCATCGATTTTAGAATTGAATTGGAAGAGAATTAGAATACAATATGGCTTCTTCTTTGTATAAAAATATTTCCAATGACCGCTCTCTAAGCCAAGAGGCTTAGGTAAATATTGAAAGCCTGTCTTTGATTTCTAGCGTTTCCACCTTGCTCTTTAACATTATCCTAAGGCCCTTCTAACCCTAAAATGAGCAACTCTATTTGTGGTGGTTTAAACTTCGTTTGAAATGCTGTTAGAATAAAGTTCTAATCAGCTTGCACTACAAAGCGGTTGTTACGTCAGTCACTGCAGCTGAATAGTGCGAAATGAGTGTTTTTTTGCGATTTACAAAAATCTATTGATTGGACTAAAAAAATAAAACACATAAGACCTGCTTTATAGTTAGTTCAGTGTATGCAAAGTTTCATGATCTAATTTCAAGTACTTTTTGAATACCAGCGTTTTATTGTTCGATTTGGAGGTAACTTTGGATTTTTTTTCTATCGAGAAAAGTTGTTTGAATCGTGTTTTCGTCACACATAGGACTTAGCATTAATCCTCAACTTTACCATATATTTATTTCAAAATTAATGCTGCAGCATTTTAGGAGTAACGGAGGATCATGCTAAGCCATTTGAGGGATATATAGCCCTTAATACGTCTAGTTGTTATTTTCATTTAAAATCAGTTACTTATATTGTAATTTTCCATTTCTGAGTATTAAATGGTGGTATTAAGATCCGTGAGTGACTCAATAGTCATATAAACATATCTTTATTATAATAGTGTTACGGCCGGCATTAAGAACTTCGAAACATCTGCTATTAATATTTAATGTGCGTTTAAACGGCACTACGCACTATATTAATTCACTCCAATGCCTTCTAAGATTTAATATATATTATTCTGACTGGCCAGATCTCTCTTTCTTGAATAGGTATAGTTTTTGCTAATGTCATTCATCCCTGAATGAAAAGCTAGAAATACTGTGCTGGATAAAGAAATCTCTTGCTATGGCGGGGCTGGCTGTAGGGAGAAACGAATCACTAATGAAGAAAGCATAGCTATCGTGCAACGTGGATTTTTGACGCTTGTGTCACATTGACAGGCGAACGCTGTCATTTGTGTATGAAAAAAAAATGGCGACATTAGTTCTTACTATGGCCACGCGCGAAATGAAACATGCAGCACTATACAATAAAAGCGCAGGCAGAAATTAGTTGAGGAAAATCAGCCAGTTTCTTCTATCCATTCCCAAAACGCCCCGAACAATTTCAAAGTGTTCTTCAAATTCATAATTCTTTTGTTTTCTGTTCCAGAGTTCTTCAGGAGGCTTCTGAAGCTATCTCGTGAGGAGTTCCACATGATGTTCAAGAGAACATACGGCATGATTTACGAACAACACTCCTATGTATTCGAACAATTGTTTGAGCAACTAGAAAGGTAAGATTTTCTTTATTTTCTAGCTACCTTTTGCCCGTGGCTTCGTCCGCGACTAAGAAACATATCCTAGGCACTCGGTGTAGCTTTACATCAGGGAAAGTATGATTGATATCGGATGAATAGTTTCGGAGATTATCTTCTACATCCTAACTTTCGTAACAATTAGTATAGAATTCACCTATTAGATAAGTCACAAGGGGCTTTCCTTCCTACAAGCCTTCTTCCTGGACGATAGCTTTATCTAAATTGTATAAATTGAAGTGTCTAGCTACCTCTGTCTGTGAATTTGGACAAGGCCTGGTGGATATTGATGCGGTTTTCATAATTATTCAGGCCATTAATCGTGGAAGGTATTCCATTAATTTTAAATGGCTCAAAGCCGGAGCTGGTCACTAGTATATTAATAAACAGTGAACACCGTACCCTTTATGATTATGACATCACCAATCATGAGCACGAGGTTCTGACATCAACAGACGCGACCATGGTCAATCTGGACGCAGAATCTTGAATGAAATTCACTTCACTGAAACATAAATCACGATATATCTGTCATGCGATTACGTGCTTTGCCTAGAAAACACGACAAGAGAATTATAGCAAGATAGATATTGTTTGTGCTATTTCTCTCATAATAAATTCAACGGATAACCAGTCAGTCTCATATTTTGCTTCGCATATTGTAAACATTAAGCAAATGAATTCCTCGGGAGTAAACCCACACTGCAGTAGTTCTGAATTTACGCTTCTTGGTAACACATTTATTATTCTGATTGGTCAAGGTACTAACAACCAAAGATTAGTTGAGCGACAGCAAATAACTATTCAGAAAATTATTCTGAGTTTAAAATTAAAGAAAATCCCTTCTTCATAATAGTGTATGACGAAAGTTATGTCCCAAACAAGATGAAAGAAAAAATGGATGGATCGCACAAAGTATTATAAGTTCTAAATCTCAGGATTACGACGTTGAAGTCTAAAGAAATTTATGCAAATCCCCTGTGGAACGTCTGGCAGAACTGAGCGTGATCTTTGCCTTTTTATTATTAAAAGAAAATGTATCAGCAGCCACGCTTATTACGGGGACTTTTTGGTAATAAGGTAAAGCTGGGTTCTTTATGGGATTCTGCATACATATTTTTGTACAGTATGAATGCATAAAACGTCTTTGTTTATCTATGTAGGTACTTGAATCTTCGCTTTGCCATGTATTAGTCCATTCTTATCAAAAAACTCTCCATTATGAATTTCGTTGAATCTTGTAGAGCCTGGTGGGTGTTGTCCCTGAAATATTTATGTCAATAATCTTTCGACGACTTTCCGAATCGGAATCGAATCGAAGCGTTGTGAATGGCTATGTAGATCTCCAATATGATAACTAGTGCCCCCAGCTCAGTAGCATTGTTGATCTATTCTACACCCTATCTGCTGGAGTGTCCCAAAAGTCCGTTCACATACACCTTTGTTGATCGTAAGGCTGCAATAAATGTGGCCACTATACTACTTTTATATTACTAATTAATAAAATAAATAAATAAAAATAAATATAGCTGGACATAACACACAGCGCCATCTAGTGCCACACTTAGCAACGAGGCTTTTGTCGTGGACACCAGATAGCTGATATACTACATAGATATTTTTTGTTTGTAAATACATACTTATTTATACATATAAACATGCATGACTCGGAAACAAATGTCCATGCTCCAACACACAAACATTTGCTCCTACTGGGATTCGAACCCGGAACCTTAAAAACGTAAGGCAGCCTCATTACTGCTGTGTCATTTGGGGCTCAAACAGTTAAATATAGGTGTACAGTCCAATAGAATACGAAAAGAAGTAGACGACACCATTGTAGTCTTTAAATACTGGACTTCTATTAAATTGTATCTCTCTCTGCAGGTACTACACGCGCGGCGACACCAACTTCGATGTGATGATGGACGGGTTCTTCAGCATACTGTACAACAAGATGTTCACCGTACTCAACTCGCAGTACGAGTTTGACGAGAAGTAAGTATTCATCACCAATTACGGTTGAATTGAATCCCTGAGGGGTTAGACAGGGTATAGGTATCTATAGTTACACCTACAATTTGCCAGCTCAGTTATAAATCATAAATGTATTTTTTTTTAGTAATATTGGTTTTTCAAAACATTTGTACATGTCACATCATGTTATGTTTAAAATCTATATAGGGCCGGTATTTCGTTCCTGACTACTCTCAGAAGAAACAGCCGAAACAACCTCAGAGATCACTGTCTCTTTTAAAGTCCGTACAAAATGACTGCCTCGTGTCTAGTGGGCATGAGGTCTTGTGTTCGATTCCTGGTTCAGGCAAAGTGTGATTGGGTTTTCTATCAGGAATTTCTCAGTCTGAATTTGTGCTTAGTTCATGGCAATAGGCTTGCTGTTAATCGATCTAATTTAAGCAATATGTCCTGTGGAAGTTTGTAGCGGTCATTTGTACATGGAGTCCCGTCTCTAATGTACTTGTACCCGTTTTCGGATTGATATGAAGGTTAATGATGTGTATTAATGAAGTCACTTTGAGTGCATTGAACGGCTTTGTTTGGGCTGGTACATTGCACTTAGTATTGTGAATGATAATCACTTCACCATATGCATCCTGGTGAGCAATAAGCAGATTACTTCGACTGCTTAATTATGCAGCTTACCAAATGTTTCATTGTAAAAGATCTGTGATGAAGATTCATGAGAATACATCATTGTTAAGTTCAAGTTATCTCATTCGTAGCTAGACAACAAGTTCCAGGTTTCAGAAAATAATGCTTTGCCGACATTCTGGTAGCTTTCAGTTTCAATGTAAAGTTGCTTCATTTTATAAGACGTCCAAAAGGGTGTAAATAGAACCTTAACGAAGCCGAAAGGCACTTGTTCTCCCCGTCATTGCGATCATTTTTTGTTCTGGACTATACCTGGGATTGGGAACCTTCAAGTTATCCGTAACTAGAAGGTTCCAACTTTTTCACAAGTATTTTTTTTAATACTGTATTTTTTAAGGTCATAACTTTACTTTAAATACCTCCATAAGCTGTTTACTATTCAATCAGCACAATGTTTTGAGTGCATTACATTGGTTTTTACAGTATAAAACGTGATTTTTCACCTCAAAAAGAAAGTCGTTTCCCAGCAATAATTTTTGCGTTGCGTTGACGGGTTCGTGAAGGGTCTGTTTACACCCTGTATTATCTTGCCTGCAACCACTGCCTTTACGCATCGGTCTCACACGAGGTGTCCTTGCGGTCAGTGACGCAAATTGCAATTAATATCGAAGACCGCAATTATAATAAAGTATCCTCATTCATTCAGTATCATATCATTCATCACTCATCACAATGATGGGCGCCTACTTGTATTTGGTTTGCCGAAACTGAGTTATAAGTGAGTTATCAGTATTCTGTTTAGTCTAGACTCGATATGAATCGTCTATTCACAATGCTGATCTTTAAATGGATGTGTCTGTTCCAAATATTGTTGGGTATTAATATTTTATGGCTGCTGTTGTATCAGCTGGATTATTGGTATGTTTGGTGAGATTGTTATTTTGTATGGCCTGTAGTTTGTCGTTCAAATATTTCGTTTTACGATTTCATATCAACTGCGGTGCTTTCATGTAGGTAACATGAGAAAGCTTTGCAAGACTTAACTAACATAATACTCGCATCATTTGTGTATTACTAGTAGCAGGTCCCTTCATCCTAAATATGTGGGTGAATAAAACCAAATGCCAACTTGATAGAATATCAACCATAATAACAATGCGCTTCAGCATTATTCTTTAATGTCCTGGTTATCTGAAGAGTTCCTAGAACCTAGTACTTGAATGAATGAAAAGACGGGCCTGTCCATTCTTATCCAGGAGCTAAACAAAGTTGCAAATCACTATTAGAGATACACTGACACATTTAAGATGTTTACACGTCTCCCCATACTTACTGCACTTCGCACTAAAGAAAGCTCTGACACTAAACACAGTGTCGTTCAGTTGGAAAACGCCCTCTTTGTTTATAAAGTCGCGTCAATAAACCACTTTAGCAGACAGTTTTAGTGTTATGGACACGTAAACAAACGATTAGGCCCGATAATAGGACATAAACTCCTTATAATAGGGCACAGAGTGGCGTGAAACAAATCATGATAACGTTATGAAGGGCTACCGGATAGTTTATGAGTTGTACACAATCAAGTTATTAATGTTATTGCGTATGAAGTGTGTTTTTAGCTGAAGTGGCGACGGGTTTGGTGAATATGGGGTACTTTTGTGTGGGTGAATAAGGTTCAAATTGGTGGAGATTTAAATGTCGCATGCGTGAAAGCTCTTATTAGTTGTCCAGTGTTTCACAAGTAAAGGTTTTCGTAAACGTTTCTTCGGAATTAAACAGTTATTCGAATAATATTCTAGTTTACTTATAGGTACCGTCTGTAAGCATGCCATATTTAGCTCATCCAATCCACCGAGACGCTAAACGCGATATGAGTGCATGACTGTAACAATGTTTTTCATACTGTTAACAGTTTCACCAATTTACAGACTCCTGAGTCTCCATTTAAACTCATTGACCAAACCACCACTTGCTATGCTCCTAATACGATGCAATTACTCATTTCCTTAAAAAATCTGTGCTGAAACCCACAGAACATTCCAGAGAATTTGCCAGAATATACATCCTGCGGGAAACGTTTTATTGTAGCTAGACTAAAGTTAGCCTGACCCAGTACTTTATATCCTGGAAATAGAGCTAAAATACCAGCGGTAATAAAAGTTACAATGTATGGAGTTTACAGTTTAAGACGTGTGAAAGAGGAGTAAAAAGTTACTGTGTAGGGAACCGCAGTGTATAATGGGGGGCACGCCAGCACAACGAGCTACTAAAATCTGTCAAATTTCTTTAAGGCGATTACATGAGCTAAATAAGCAACTGTATTTGTGTTGGTTCAAATTTCGTTTGAAATACTGTTAGAATAAAGTTCTAATCAGCTTGCACGACAAAGTGGTTGTTACGTCAGTCACTGCGGCCGAATAGTGCGAAGTGAGTGGTTTTTTGCGATTTACAAAAAATCTATTGATTGGACTAAAAAAGTAGTTAGGCAGAGGTGTACCTAATAGTAGACCCACATTTCGCCAGTTATGTTAATTTCCCATGTAATAGAGGCATCAACCGGGCACAAATCTAGACTCCGTGGCTGCTACTGAGAATATTCGGACTGTTGGAGTAAAAACTCGGCGCCCAAAATCCAAGAGAATACACATTTAGATGTCGCCTAGTGTATAACAATATGAAAATCGCCAGATTTATTCACTAGCATAAAACTGACAAACAAATTATACAAAAAGGAATAAAACGATTATCACTTTGACATGGTTGAGTTGAATGGTGCTGATCCATGCGTCATGTTCGTGAACGGGCGCTGTCAGTTGTCACTGGTCTCTTAGTTGCCATGGCTTATTCTATTGAATTATTTTGGTTTTTGAATTGTAATTTTTGTTTTTATTATGGACACTTTTAACGTGCACATCTTGCTACATTGTTCTCACATAATAAACCATCTCAACATGAATGATGTAACCAAGATTTTGTAACAATATTTTGATTTATAAGAGTGTCCATCGTGTTTCTTGCCCGTTCTTCTCCATAGAGATCTACGCTAGGGAATGGGCAACTACAGTACTTTCACACTTTTAATGTCTTGTGAGTGGGACTGTAGCTAAATTTAATATTCGTCATTGTTTCGACAATTCAAAGTGCCTGTAACTGGCCTACTTGAAAAAATGCTTTGATTTTGGTTTTGACATCGCATTAAATATTTTAATAATTGCAAAAGATTGCGAAAAAATCTTTTGTCCTAAAACCCGCCTTTTGCAAAGAATGACGCAAGGCCACAATCATTTTAATGTACCACGCCTAACAAAACTGAATGGGTTCCGAGATGTGGTCGCCATATTTTATGATAGGTACACATCTCATTTAGCTAAGGTTATAAATGTCAACTGCTGTTTGGGTCCCACGATTGATTGCTGTAACAAATAATTCTCGTGAATTTTACGCTTAAATTTGCTTGTCATCACTTTTATTGTGTCCTTCTTAGTTACCACAATATTTATGACCTCACCCGAATCTTGTAAAGGACAGCAATCCTTACTCACAACTCATCTTAAGCCTAACGTTCAGCGGAACGTTTTAGGGATTTAGGGATTTGGCTCGACGTTTCAAAGTAATGCTTTTAAATCCAAGGCTTGATCTCAGTGACCTCTTAGTCTTACTATTGTTCCAACAATTTCGTCTTATTTTCTTTGCCATCGTCTTCGTTAGCCACTGCTAGACATAAGTCACACGGCATTCAAATCCGTTCTCGTCAACTCCATCCAGCTACCCTGCCATGATCGTCGCTCCAACTAGTCCAAGGGCGTCCTACTTTACGCTTGCCGATTCGCGGTCTACTCAAGACCACATTTAGCCAACCGGTCATCGGTTCTACGGCTATTATGGCCGATCCATTGACACTTCGGCTTGCTTATTCTATGAGCTATGTCGACCACTTTGGCACAAATCTTGATCTCATACTACTGTTAGTCTCAGATCTATTGATCCAACAATTTCGCCACATTTTCTTCGTAGTTCTAACTCAAATCTTCTATTCCAGGTACTTAAAATGCGTGAACGAACACATGCGCGACATCCAGCCGTTCGAGGACGTGCCCAACAAGCTGTCCGTGCAACTACGACGAGCTGTAGTGGCTACCCGCACCTTCCACAAGGCGCTGAGAGCCGGAGCTGATGTTGTGAGGAGTATGATGCAGGTAAGGAAGCCCTATGAACAAAACAGGCTTATACTATCAAGATTTAGGAGTCCTAATTAATATTGAGGAATGGAAAGTGTGATTAGAGATTGACAACCAAGTAAGCCAGTCAGGGTGGTACCCGCCAACCTGACCATCTCCAATCCTTAAATTCAGAGGAGTGTAACGATTATAGGTGAACCCAGAATTGTTGCTATTGCCAAACTACTGGGTATACATATAGCTTTTAGAAGTTAAAGTAAGGCTACACTGTAAAACTGCATCGTTGATCGTATGTGTAAATAAACACCGGGTGTTCTCGAGTTCCCGCTTATGAATAAATATGAATGCAAACTAATAACAATTCCGCCTACCAAGCTTGAATAATGGTAGCGAAACTCCGTTAAGAGCTTTTAGTATACGATTAGACATTTACGAGCTCTCATGTAAATGTGTTTCTGAATTTGTGATTCACCCGACAGACACCCGGAAACAGTGACAAACCGAGACATAAATCAACTATTATCTAACATCTATTCAACACATATGGCTCTCAGTTTCTATTCTCTTAGATCCAAAAAGGACCACAACCTTCAGAACTAATAATTGCGCACTCATATTATATGATCGGGCACAATTTTTCGCGACATTCTTGGCTTTACTGACCAACATTGCCAAATTTCGCGCACGTTTTAATTTGTCGAATGTTAAGCGTGCTATTAGAATGCAAATATACGCTAATCAATGCGAATTTATATTCTGTTGGCCGCTTGACCTTCAACTTGTGAACGTCTGAGGCTCAGGGTATCATTTTAGAAAATGACTCATTATACGCCTATCATTTGTGGTGCGTTGATCCTGGCGCCATCAGTGACACAGCTTAAGACCTTGGCTGTATTAATTGTAATTGTTATCTTGTCTTCGTTTGATTTATTTTTATTCGTTCCACTTGTTGCCCTAACTATATTATTTAATTGACGCAATGTAACAATGATTGGGTTTTATTCATATGTTTGCTTCGCGTTTATTAGATCAACGAACTTGATAGATAACGCGAGCTCGTTTGAAGCGTCAATTACTTATTCTCAACGCCCACAATGTCTGACGTAGCTCTACTGCGCTATGTCTAGGTATATTTGAATAAACTAACTATTCCTTTGATGTTTTTAAAATATCATCGTCTATGAGAATAATATCATTTAATGGCATGCATCCCAAGAAGTGATCATGAAAAGGTCCGCGTATTTTTGTAGCAATACTTTTGCCCAACAAATTGTTCGTCCCACAGGTGGCAGTGACTTCAGAATGTGTGACAGCTTGGACCCGGCTGCGCTACTGCGGCAGCTGCGCCGGCTACCAGCCGCCCGCGTGCACGCGCTACTGCCACAACGTCATCCGCGGCTGTCTGCCCGCGCACGCCGACCTCGGCGACCAGTGGGATGCCTATGTCGGTGAGTAAACTGATGATGTAACAAGAGACATTTTATAGTTCCTGTTATGCATGTTTTTTTTTCTACAGGATCTATGCCATTAAAATCGTTCTAAAATACTCTCGTTAAATTTCCAGACGCCGTAGATAAAGTGGCCGACAGATTGCTCGGTCCATTTAACATAGCTATGGTAGTCGAACCAATAGACATCAAAATTTCCGAAGCCATCATGAGCTTCCAGGAGCACAATCGGGAGATCTCGCAGAAGATATTCACGGGGTGTGGCAAGCCAGTGCTGGGGGGCGGGGGCGGGGCGGGGCCGTTCTTCGCACCCGGCAAGTCCCGTCGCTCCGTCCGCTCCATCCCAGACTTCGACTGGCCCCAGAAAGTCGATGACGTTGACGACTTCGAGATCGAAGCTTCATTCGAAAGCCTGATAAACGAGGATCCTTCTTTAGTAAGTTTACGGACTCCCGAAGGCATCCGTAAGGCTACAGAAGACATGGCCGAACAGGCGAAGTTGAGAGATCGGTTCTTGCAGTATATGAAAGGGAATATAGACCTTCAGGAGTATGAGGAGCATGAGAGGAAGCGCCGAGATGCGGACCCGGAGCCCGCGGCCGCCGGCGCGATGGATATCGACTTCAAGTCGTACGACTTTGATGAGAAGAAGGGATCGAAGAAGAAGAAGCCTTCAGTGAAAAGCGAAGAGAGTCGCGGTAAGTTGATTTTGGGCTCCTTACGACCTACTATAATGATCTAAAAATTTCTCAGGCACTAACGATCAATTTAGCCTTAACTCACATGCGCACGGGTGAATTATCATGATTTTACCGCGTACTACATTTTTAACTCAGCCTTTCTATTTATTTGCTTTGTCTTAAAGGATATATTAGTAAGCATTACTTACCTTATCGGTCTTCCAGGATCAGATTGGGGCGGCCCGGCACTAGAGAAGCTAGTCCGCGAGACGCGAGTGCGCCTGCGCAACACGAGGCGCTACTGGAACCACTTGCCCGCGCTACTGTGCACCTCTACTAGCGTCACCAGCTCACCCTGCTTTAATGGAACTGACGTTGCAAGGTAAAGGGAAAATCATTCTTAGTATAGGATAGTTTTTGTATTTATTCGGATTTAATTTAACTGCTCTCATTGGCGCCCAACCTGGGAAAATAAATAAATAATAAAATAATTGAAAAATAAATAAATGTTATCATAACTCCCATGTTATAAAAAATGGAAGGCGGGCCTATTGCCATGCATTATACATTGCATGCGGGCCATAAATTCAGACTGCAAGTTTTTACTGAGAAAGTATTACTTTGCCCGAACCGGAAATTGAACCCAAGGCTTCATGTCCACCGGGGTTGCGGGACTGTTCGAAAGAGATACCGTGGCCCCGGAACACAAAGGGCGATGAAGGAACATGGATGGGTTTTAGTCAGTAAAAGTCTGACACTCCCTCCTGCTCCGCCCAGAGCGGGAGAAGTCATTTGATGATTTCCCATCCGAAAAAAAAAAAAAAAAGGCTTCATGTCCAGCGCTTGCATCCACAAGACTATATTTTCTAAATAGCTCGACATATTTTATTTTTACTTCTCAATTTGTCGCCCAACGTGGGACCAAAACATTCAAACACTAATCTCCTATCAAAAAATCCCCAGCTACACACTAAACGCGGCCAGTGAAGGCACAGCCGGTCTCGCCAGCAACCCGGAGGTACGCGGCGCGGCCAGTGCTAGTGCTGCAGCCAGCGTGGCCACGCAGGCAGATCAGTTGCGGACATTGACTGCGAGGTTGAAGGATGCGTACAACGGTGTGGAGGTGCAGTGGCTTGATACTGAAAGCAAGGGTGAGTTGACTACCTTCTATACTTATAAAATCGTTTTTCCTGACTTGATACGCGCAGCTCAAATTGGATAGCTATTGGTGTCGATTCTGTTGTGCACAAACTAAACTTAATTTAGGCTATTACTAACCTTTTCTCTCTAATGAAACGAGAAAGAGGCGGACGTAATTTAGAGCTGTCAAATTTAGTTGGAACTAATATTTCTATACAAATGAAGGGTGCACGTAAAAACATGTCGACTGGTGAAACGCAAGGTATAAACTAGTTTGACATCTCTAACTTAGTTCATAGCTATAGCCGTCCTTTTCTCGCACTGCCTTTTAGTAAAAGATAGCAATAGCCTAAATTAAGTTTAGTTTGTGCACAACAGAATCGACACCGTTATGATGTAGGCATTCACTAAGTAAGAGTTTTGGAAAATTCAACATGGGGTTTGTTTGTATTAGCGGGCGAAGCTGGTGCGGGTCTGCTTCTTCCTTTTTCTTTATACAAGGTCATACATTCGTCCACTCAAACAACACAATGCTCTACAAACAACTTTAATATTATCATAACTGACTAGTCTATTTGAACAAATAATGTCTATTAAAATTGAAAAGGGCATAAAAAATATTGAAGTTACAGCGGAAACTGATCTTTACATCTTCGGTCTTAAAGTGGTTTTAATATCGAAACTAAACCGCAAATGCCAACACACTCCCACACTATGATCTCAGCTATATAATAAAACCCTAATATTCCTTTCCAGACCTACAAATGTCCAGTTCGTACGGGCGCGAGATCATCGAGGACGTGGAGTCCGGCTCAGGGTCCGGAGACTGGGGCACCGACGGCGGCCTGCCTGATGATGACGAGGACAGACTCAATGGATATGATACTGGTATGTTTTTGTCTTAACGACTTTTGATAGGCCGAAGTAAATATGTAGAATCTATTTTGAGGCGAGCTTAGGGGTTAAGGGTTAAGGGTTAAGGGGTTTGAATTTTTTGGTTGGATTTTGATTTTTTTTTCAAAGTAGCGGCCGCGCATAAGACCTATAATAATCGATAGCTGGTATTAATACAAACAAGTTTTGTATGAGACAAAATGTTCTAAAGTATCACGTTTTCAAGATTTAAGCTATCAAAGTCGTGTTGGTAGCGATCACAACGCCATATATTTCGGAAACTTGACATGTCTCAGACAAAACTTGTTTGTGTTGATGCCAGATACCGATTGATTTACGTTTTATGCGTGTCTGATCAAATCAAAGTTGTGCTGAAGATGAATGGACTTAAACTTTGATAATGTTTTAATTGATACCAGCTGTAGGTTAATAAATGTCTTAAACGTGGCCGCTACTTTGATTAAAAAAAAATGGCGGAAGGCAATCCGGCCACGCCTTCATATAAAAATCTTCCGAGCACTTTAAGATGGAAAACCAGACGATTTAATTTTTTTAAAGAGGTTAAATTTGCTCTTGGTCTTGGAATTACAAAATGTCGTCTCTTATTCTACTGTGATCTTAGAAGTGAGCCTTCACATCTTTGTCAAAGCATCTATGCCTCTAACAATGCGGGTGATGAACCATCTGATATATCACAGACTATTGAAACATTTTTATCAGCTGCCATAAAACTCTAATCTCAATCTTCCAGGCTCAGGCGACAGCCCACCAGACGTAGAAGAGGAGCCAACCGAGCGCGAACCCGACGTAGTCCCGCAGCGTCCCGCCGTCGTCACCGAGGCGCCCTTCGTGCCCAGCATCGTGGACACGCCCGGCACTAACAACGTCAACGTGCGCGGCCGTACTCAAGACATGACACCCCATGACGTCATCGTCAACATCGACACGGACACGGAACAGGACACACCGAAACCCCAAGACATACCGACCAGAGAGCAACCCGTCGCCGGCTCAGCAGACAGGCCTTCCCTACAGAAGGCGCTGTTCACGTACGCCCTGCCCGTCGTCTGCGCGTGGTTCGGCACTATAGTCACCGATCTGTTTTAAGGAAGTCGTTATGTGTATAGAAATCGTTTGGTTTGTATATAGCCTAGTCAGTGAACGACGAAGGATGTGTTACAGCGCAAAAAGCGCTACTGTGATAAAAAGTGGACAGGTTATACTTGGGATGCTATGGAAAGTACGGAACGGACAATGACTCTTAACAAATTTATACACAGTGCATTGTGTAGTGAATTAATTTATTTTAATATTTTTGAAATTAAAATATTCAGTTAGTTTACTGTTACACCCTTATTCGAAGTGAACGACAATAAATGGGGAGTATTTTTTTATACTGGCAATTAAATATGGCATTATATATTTTTTTTAATTTAGCGAAAATCTAAAACAGCCAAATTATGTATTTATTAAATGATCTTTTTTCGTGAATGTAAATAATTTGTATATTATAATGAGGTAGATAGTGAATGTATGTTTTAATTTACGAGTAAGTTGTAATGTTTATACGATGCTGTATAGTCTGTGGGTTGGCGCCAAAACCACATTAATGACAGTTTTCATTGCTTCATCTTTGAACTTGAAATTAAATGCCTTATTTCCTCTTTAGTTGATTATTTCCAAAGAAAAATCTCACAGCTACCAAAGTGTTTATTAAAATGAATGAATACTATATTTTTTAGCTTTGGAAATGTTTCAAGAGCTCAAAAATTTTAATTGTTTGGCCTCAAACCACAGATTACCATGAACTTAAAAAAATAACATGTCTAAAAATGTACATAAAACTTAGTCATAATTCTTAAAGTAAGTTTATAGACTGATTTGCTTTCGATTTATATTTTTTATTACATGCAAATTATAATATTATTATTTCATTCGGACTAAGATAACTAATCATTTAACCGACTGATGTAATGATAATTTGAATTTTACATTTTTTTATATACCTAATATTAATAATATTTTTTTGTTAAAATATTTATCTTCGATTTTGGCTTCAGCTTTACTTTGATAAGAATAGAGTTTAGTTTGCAACTTGATGTCGCAGGCAATGTTATAAATTAGGCAAACTGTTATACGACCGATAGATTGCAAATTGAATATTTTTACGCTAGATAAGTCACACCAGTGTATAATATTCTAAGTGTTATTTCTTTTTATACGTAATGTGGCGTCGTATATTATATGTAGATATGTCATCTGAGTCGCAGCTGAAAAAGAAATACATATTTTGAAAAAAAAAAACCTTTTATGGGTAATGTTTAGCTTGTGTTTACAAACGAATAATAATGTTTTGAATGTCGACGTTTGGCAAATATCTAAGTCATTTTATATAAAATCAGTTCGGTTTATTTTAGAGAAAGAGACGGCTGCGACAATAACGCACAATTATTTTTTAATATTCGAACAAGCAGAGGAAGGTCTTGTGTAATAAATAGAAAGTGTACAATTTTACACGTTTTTTCAACTAATTTGAAATAATAAAATTTATTTTTAAAAGTAGTCTTTGTTTTTAATTTTTGGGATCTTGATCTATACCTTCCTTTGTGCTTTTATGAAGTGAAACTTCAACCCGTAGGTCAGACATTAGATCATTTGATTTAAAACCAATAGTCAATGAAGGGTTTTGCATTTACGGGTTTATACAATTTGTGATGCGAATATGAAAAATAATAATATGTAAGATTATCACAGCTACCTAAATAAATAAAAAATATAGAAAAATTATGCGAATTAACAAAAACCATTCTTAAGCAATACAAATTTTATAACCCCCAAAAAATTAAAGTACATATTATAGCAAAAATTACATCAATAAACAAGTATACCGAAACTAAAAACAAGAAAGTACAGGGACCAAACTATAAGGTATCGCTATGTGCCATCTATTTAAGAATAATTTAGCGCACAAAATGTACTGCCACGCTTTACGGTCCGTGTTTTATTTCGATTTGTATGTACGTGTGTCAGGTGAATCGTACGAGCAGAGACAATATTTTACATAGAGTATGAAAAGATAGCCAAAAAAACTTCACATTGGGTCCTATCTTCACTGAAGTTCTTAGGGCCTGCGCAGACGAGGGACTTTTGTCCGACGGATACAAATGACCGTCTCTGTTCATTGGTTGTTGTGTTGTTTTTTCATCTATAGGTTGACGTTTATTGGTTGTTGCAAATTGTCCATCGTCTGATTAGCTCTTAGATTGAAACCGATACCGAGAACTTTTTTAAATATAGGTAGTATTGTAAACCGTCAAGGTCAGAACAGTAACGTTAAAACGAACATGAACTTTTTCGTATCAACTTAATGTTCATAGTCGTATGATAAGCTTGATTACACTCGTTTTATATTTGACTACATACTACCGCGTTCACTGACGGTCGACCCGTTTTCACCCTTATGCTACTACTTAATAATGTTGAAAATTGTACAAAGTCGACCGTGAGTATGGTAGTACATCGAATTCACACAAATCAGATTATTTTCACATGAAATGTTACTTTCTTAATATTGAGTAAAGTTTAACTTCTTTCTACAGATTTCAGCCATTATATGGAAGTCAAAACTGAAACAGAGTAATATTTAACCAATTCCGTATTTAACACGAAGTTCAATAATACCTCGAAATTTAAATAATATTATTCAATGTTTTGAATTCCATTGCGTTAGTACTTCAGTGAAGATGTGCAAAAGACGTTTTTACACAAAATGTGTAATTAATTCCGAGCCATCAAGAGTAAATAATTGGCTCGCATCTGTCCCAAATAACTCTATGTAAAGTATTGAACGGTAGCTCTATGTAATGTAAATAATCATATTTAACATTAGTTACTGGAGATTTATAGATCTTAAATAATTGTCGCGTCTACCTCACGGGTGGTTGAACACAAACAGAATCTATGACCAATGCGTTGAACAAAAAAGTGTTATCTATTATTTGCATAAGTCATTTACATACCTACATGGAGCATAAACCGTTGTAACAAAAACTGGCTTTAAGCCACCGTGAAAAAGTACACTTTACTTTGTATAAACCACCGGTGAAGCAGACCGCGCCAAATGTTGCTAGAAAGTTGTAGTTTTTTATACAGTGTCATGAATTATTGTGTAACAGGGTACCGTCATGAATAACTGCATGTATTCTATATGTACGTATAACGGACTCATTAAGAAATAGGTACGATTTATTACTCAGAACATATGAACGATGATTTCCGTGGACATGGCTGACCATGCGCGAAAACGAATGTCAAGAAAAACTTGGATAAAAACGACAGAATTTTATTTACGCACTCGACGGATACGGTTTGTAACAAAAACGTCATGAAAATGTAACGATACCAATATGTTACAGTAAAAGTAAAAGTAGATGTTACGAAGCATACTGTTTGGTATCAAACTTAATTACTGGAACGAGGAATGCGTTTATTAAATTCTAGCTTTATTACCGGTATCGTTTACTTACATCTATCATTCTATGTTCATTTATAATTGTCGCTTTAACTCAGACATTCTAGCAATTTACCATTTGTCTGTTTTGACTGCGACATAACAGGTGTCATGCATGTCTGTGGGCATTAACGTTTTAATTTCCATAACAATGAATTGATTTTAATGAATAAACTGTGGAAAGATATCAATAAATCTTATATCCTATATAATGGACGAGCATTTTCTGTTAGCTAACTTCAATTGAATGCATTAAGAGTGCATGTTTTCGATGTTTGCTTTGGTTTATTGATTGAAAGGAAACTTTTATTACTGTTTTGAGTAATTTCTGAATTATATCGGACTTATTGTAATGAATGTTACATCTGTGTTTTCAAATCAATGGGAAAACTTTTCGTTGTACTCGTTAGAATTAAAATAAATTGCTCTAGCTACATGAAATAAGTACTTGAAAATTGGGAATTAAATTAGTAATACAGTACCTTTGGTCGAATTATTTTAACATGGTGGTGTTTTGACTTGACTAGTAATTATCTGATAAAATTTAGTTTTTTCTAAGACTAATTTAACTTTCCAATTTTTAATAAAGATAGTACTCGACACTCCCAAAAACGATACAATGCATTTTAATATGTATAAGATCGCAATTCATTCTTATTGATTTGCAAATCGCTAACTAGTCACATGTCTAATGGGAAAAATCCGGTAATGTACTTTTATTCTAAAGGTGCTGTGTTCACTAAATAGCGAAATATACCTACTGTGACTTTTCTCATTAGATATGTAAATGTACCTACTTATATACGTAATATATGAGCGTGCACAGTTGGGTATTATTTAAAAAAAAAGAACCATCTAATAAGTTATAAAGGGATTCTAGGGAAAAAGAGATAGCGCTATTCGGACGGAATTGCTCTATCTCTGTCTAACTCAGGAACAATGCCAAGACCTCCCTTTATGGCCCCAGTACTAGTTTTTGCCTGTGACTCTGTCTGTGGTGATTTTAGGTTCCACATCTCATCTTTAACAGGGTTAAAAGTAAATTTTTCAAGGCCTAATCTGTAACTGTTTGTCAAGTTCTATCCCAATCTGTTTTCGCGTGACTAAATACCAACTTTCGAAATTCAAATAGTACTTTCAATTTCAGCGTATTCTAATTAAACTTAAATATTTTATTTCATTTTAAACACTATTCCCTATTCGATAGATATTATTTTTGAATGGCGGAATTGACACAGACAAAAACTCTGGCTGGACAGAAAAATTGATTGAGTACCTATTTTAGATTTTGACAAAGAATTTAAATAATATCTCACTGGTGCGCTCAGTGAGTGAATTTAGTAAAACGTGAGTTAGGACGAGTGTGTAGACTAATGATTTTTATAAAGATATATTATTACGTAGATTTATAACGTGTACATACAATAAAAATGATAACATGTGTAATATAGTTGTTTTATTTATTTTTAATTCCCCCATTTGAACTCTAAAAACACGTAAATGAGCTGATCGCCATTTTTTAGAGGAATAAAATGAAAAACTGTCTTTACTTAAAATTAATTTTGTATTATTACAAACTTAAAATAAATTACATTACGAGTTTGTATCTTAAACACATCAATATACAGTATTATGACGATATGATAATAATTTGTATTTCTTATTGTTTTTAATCTGTATAATTCCACTTTCAAGTGCCTACGGCAAAGGCGTCCTGTCCCATTAGATGAAACACTTATGAGCCTAATTAATTTAGGTATGTACAGACGCCAGCACAGCAAACTACTACAATCTGTCAAATCCCTCTAATAGATTTTCAACTACATCGCTAAAGAATTAGAGGAGCTCGTGGCAAAATAATAACAGCCGCTCGGGTCGATCTTTAGGTTAAGCCGTGCTTGCCTAGGTTGGTCTGTGGATGGGTGACCACCCATTACATACCGAGTTTCCTCCGTGCCTCGGAAAGCACGTTAAGCCGTTGGTCCCGGCTGTCATTTGTAGATCTTTGACAGTCGTTAGGTAGTCAGTGACCCAAAATGTGACAACCAGACTTACCAAGGGGTATCGTATTACCCAGTACTAACTGGGTTGTGGAGGTCAGATAGGCAGTCGCTCCATGTAAAGTACTGGTATTCAGCTGCATTCGGTTAGACTGGAAGCCGACACTAACATAGTTGGGAAAAGGCTAGGCAGATGATGATGATGATCGCTAAAGAATTAGGTTCAAGATTGAATGGGAAAATTTGACAGTTTTGGGTAGCTTGATGTGCAGTCTGTACATGATTCCTCAGATTCCTATCAGTGACTCGTACATAAAAATAAGTACAAAAAATAAGTTTATCCTTACACTACGACATCACAGCACATTCAAGAGCCAACCTTACTGCACCACTACAAGGTCCAGTTCAGGTCAACCGTCACTTTCGGAGCTGCTGTCATCGGAGCCGCTTTCGGAGTCGTATTCGGAGTCAGAACCGAGCCAGTCGGGGAGGGCGGGTTGTTCTATTAACGTCTTCCATTCGATTAGTTTGTGTAGATCTGTAGAAATAAAAGAATTATTTGAAATTACTTGTAGATCGTCGAAAGTAATTTTAGGAATAACCGTTTTTTTCTTTTTTTTTTTCTAAAAAAATATTTTCTTTACAAAGACATTGTTAAATCTCTGACAAAGCTGAAATGCCGAATGAGTTCTCCTTTGCACAGATATTTTACATAAGCAATGGTGCTTGTCTATGAACGTATAAATATGGAAGTAGTATTTCTATATAGTATTAGTTTGTCAGGACAAATTCCTTTTTGAACATACACACACTACTTCTACATCTCTATGGAATATCCAGTTCAATGTATAGTATCAAAATTAAGGTACATAATATTTAAATGTGGATTCAAAAAGAAAGAACGGGTACCAAAGGATGAAGAAGAAAGTTTCTTTTCAAAACTAATTTAAATAACATAACATCACGCCTGTTATCCCCGAAAGGTTAGTCAGAGGTGTACCTAATAGTACACCGACATTTTAGCATGTTTTACGATCCACGTAATAACAGGGGGGCGGTGGATATTGCCATCAACCGTGCACAAATCCAGACTCCGTGGCTGCTACTGAGATATTCCTGATGGATAACCCAAAAACACTTTGCCCGACCCGGGAATCAAACCCAGGACCTAATCCTCAGCAGTTGCGCTGAGGCAGTCACTTAAAAACCCGCAGTATTTAGAACGTTTAGTAAAGCTTCTTCACTCACCTAAACTATACATATCCGACAGATAGAACTGCTTATCGTCCTTCTCCAACACTCCGCCGTACACGTAGAGTGTGGAGCGTTGCACGGCCATCATGGCCGACATCCGCGCCTTCGGGCCCGAGCGCGGGGCGGGGGCGGGGGCGGGGGCCGGGCCGGGGGCCAAGGGCGCTCCCGTGGGGGCCGAGGCGCCGCCCAGCTTCATCGTGAATACTTCATCAGTTACCACTATGGAGAAGGCAAGGTGGTTTTATTTATAGTGTTAGGTTTATGCATATATTTTTTAAATCAGTTAGAACAGTGATTTTTCTGCATATTTAAGTACTTTGGCATTCTAATCTCAGTCCAAATCTCAAAAATATTTCTAATTTATCTACATTTTTGACAAGAGAGATGATATTTGGCTACTAATTTCGACTAATTAGCGAGTAAATATGGGAGAAAACATCTTCGCTAGGTGCCCTAGTTTTTGAGATATTAATGTGGCTCTGCTTGGGTAGGCTCTTTCCAGAAGGGCCACCTATAAACCCTTATATCTTTTGAACCAGTGACCGACCAAATCTGATATTTGGCGACTAATTTCGACTAATTAGCGATTAAATTTTTGTGTTATCAAAATTAAAATCCCTGATGGTGGTTCTGCCAGTGTCAGCCACAGCCTCTTTCGTGGAATAGTTATCGAAAGGGGTTAAATGAACATAGAGAGAGGGTTGTATTGATGATTATAATTTTAAAACAATTAAACAATCAATCTCAATTAAAACTACATACGTGTTACTTGCGCGAATCATATTTTCATCAATATACAACCTGATACTGACTGGCAAATTGCAAAAAAAAACATAAGAAAATTTGAATTTCAAATCAAAAAAGTGTGGCCACTCAAACATCAGAATTCGCTCAAGCGGTCAGAAAATTACGAAGCGTCTAGTCGCAAACTTGATTGTGAGAGTGAGTGATTTAGGGTCAATTCACACCGAAATGACAGCGGTCGGCAGCGCAGTTTCACTGTCAAACCATTTTATGCTTTATCTCCATTATATAGTGCGTGTGTAGTTATAGTTTCATAACCCGGTTTAAAATATGTATTAGTTTATTGTTTTTTTTTTTAATGTAATTTTTATTTGATTGGGAAATACATAGTTGTAGTTTGAAAGACGCGCGACCGCTTGCGGCGCCGCGAGACGTCACGCGGCCCGTCAAAGCGGCGCATTACAGCTAAATGCTAGACGCAGCTGGCCACTGCCACTTCGGTGTGAATTGACCCTTAACGTACAATAGGTAGTAGTATAGTAGGATAGACGACAAAAAAAAAAACAATTAGTCCGTCAGATAGATTTCCAAAAAATATTCGACAATATTAATTTTTTTTCACGTAAACAAAAATTCAAGACGATACAGTGCGTCGAAAACTAGTGTGACATCACATTTGAGTACATTTTTTACCGGAAAGTGTCGTCACAAGCCGCCAATCATGATCTTTGACGCGTTTTATTTTCGTCAATTTTTATTAATTTGATAAAACAAAAAACACGTATCCAATATTTTTTTCGATAATCTAACTGTACTGGACTAAGCAGAATCATATTTTTTTAATCAGGAATCATCCCTATTATCTTTCGTGTTACCTGTGACGGCCTCTTCCTCCTCATCCATGGCTTCTTCGGCCACCGCTTGCAAGTGCTGCTGTTCAGACTTGAGCGTCACTTTGTGCCACCTGCCACTTTCCAGGTCCAGCAGTTTAAGGTCATCGCTCATCTCACCTCGTAACTCTTCTTCTGTTTCTTCTACGTCCTGTTATCAATTTTTTGAAGTGATAACTTGTTTAAGCGCGTTGAGCACTTTTTAGGTGAACATAAATCATGGAACACGGGAGGGAGGGAATAGAAAATTAAAACAAATAAAAAAAAAAATTGCACGCACACAGCTCGACGATGCAATAGGCATGACGACAGTATCAAAAAATTGCAAATCTATTTAGTCCGTCAGTTAGAGTATTGGAAATTAATGGACACGTATTTTTTTATTTTTGTAAATCAATGAATATTGACAAAGATAAAACGCATCAAAACTCGGGAGTGGGGGCTCGTGACGTCAGAACTAGCTAAAAATTATACCTAGGCGTGACGTATTGAGAATTTTAAGCGTCATATCTTCGTCAATTTTGATTTACGTAACAAAAGAAAAAACACGGGTCAAATATTTTCTGATAATCTAACTGACAGACTAATTAGTTTTTTTTTGCTGTCTCGCCTATTCAAAAGTTACTTAGTTTTCACTTCTATCGGCCCCAAAGACTGCCCCGCATGTTTTTTTTTTTTTGATAAATTATTGAATTCTGGCCACCAAGGAGTAAAATATCGCTGGACATTACACACAGCGCCATCTAGTGCCACACTAAGCAACGAGGCTTGTGTCGTGGACACTAGACAGTTGATATACTACATACATACATAGATACTTTTTGGTAAATACATCGTTATTATACAAACATCCATGACCCGGAAACAAATGTCAAACATGCTCATCACACAGATATTTGCTTCTACCGGGATTAGAATTTCGAACCCGGGACCCTAAGAACGTAAGGCAGCCTCACTAGCGTTGCGCCATTCCGGTCGTTATTGAGACAGCTTTTAAGTTCTATATGGAAATTTTCATCGTTCAGCCAAAAGACGTCCGTTGTAACGGACGTCTTTTGGCTCTCTCTTTTAGGCCTCCCCCAAGCATAGCAACTGGTTTTGAGCTTTTCCTACCCAGCTGGTTATCGCAACCTTCACCAGGTCTTCGGTCCACCTCTAGGGCCAGCTTACTGTCAGCTAGTTAACACATAACAGCTGCTAAGTTAAGTGAACCTGGTAATTGCTTTCTCACCATAAGGCTGAATGTCCCATGCATGTCATAAATCGAAAAGGTCCATTTTGTTTATACCAAATATGTGACAGATAAATACTTACAAAAGATTTTTCCTTATTGAAATTTCAGTCTATCGGGAATAAAGCCTACTTTGAATGAGTTATGGAGTTTCTCTGTCCTCAGGACTAGATTGAGGTCAAGAGTAGGCCCATCAGCCCATCAATACATATTATAAAACAGGTCCTCCGCCGCGTCTGTCTGTTCGCGATAAACCTACTACTACTAACTACTGCACCGATTTTCACCAATGCAATGGATAGAGTGGTTCTCAATGAAGGTTTTAGTATATAATTTGTCAAGTTTTTGTATACATTGGCTAAAATATGATATTTGTTGGAGGGTTGCGGGAATGGGATCAAAAATTTCATGATTACTTTTGGTTACGATGACCGACATCCACACGAACGAAGCCGCGGGCATCAGCTAGTTTAAAATAAAAAAGAGTTCTTGTAACGGATATCTACGAGAAATAAAGATACTCACACTAACTCCCCCAAACACATATCCCTTGTTGCTATGCACATTGACAGCGGCGGCCTGGCCGGCCCTGGCAGGCGGAGCGCTGGCCCCGCCCGACAGCGAGCGCCACGTCCAGCCGCCGCCAGTCTTCAGCGTCAGGCGGAACAGGTCGGTATGAGTGTACGAGCGTTCTGTACGCCCGTCCCGGACGCGGGAGAACCCACCATACACTAGGAGCTAAGGAAGACAATTGGGTTTAATCACATGAGTACTCCAAGCAATGTACTTTTTTTTGGGGTGAAAATTTACGGTCAAACTTAATGTAACGCACTCAAAACATTGAGCTGGTGGATGGATTGAATAGTCGTGGAGGTGTTTAAAGTAAAGTTCTTACATTAAAAACATGTATTTAAAAAAAAACTTGTGAAAAAGTTGAAAGTTTGACCCCCAATATCTCCGTAACTAGAAGGTTCCCAGGTATGGTGTTGAACAAAAAAATGATCGCAATGACGGGGAAAACAAGTGCCTTTCGGCTTCGTTAAGAGGTGTTTTACACCCTTTAGATTCACGAAATATATGCTCATATATCGTCTTTGTGTCCATCCCAACTAGCAAAATCAGTACTTATAACACTCTCAAGACTACGTTTACTTTTACTTATAAATTGTTTATAATAAGCTTCATTGAGGATTTGGGCGCAGTTATAGGAGCGTTTATTTCTATAACTATCTTATAATCAACTTATTAAATGTTACTGAGCCCTATAATATACTTGACGAAGCCAATAGCTTCTATAATGATCTGAGACTACACAATTACAAATACAAACGCTCTTGTTAAAATCTGACATAAGTATCTTACTAAACTAAACCAATCTTGTTTATAATGCACTAGTAACGTGCTTAGTTATTAGTTGTATTTTTTTTTGTTCAGGTTGTTTTGTAGTAACAAAATGTTTTGTGGTAAATACTTAATAAAAAAATATGTTTGAATTACTATCATTTTGTATTATTGTAGAATAATAATTACAAAATATAATATACCGTAAATAGTGTATGAACTCTTGGGGAAGTCATTTTTACTGTAAATATGTACCGAAATTTACTCAATTTTTACAATCCCCTCCGAAAAATAGCACATTAGTATATTGTTGTAAATAAAATATTTCATCAATTCTTGTGAATATTCACCATAATTTGAAATTGCTCTTCATTAAGTACTTTGTAGAACTTCATAAGTAAATTATTACTTGTAGCAAGTAAGTACTTTATAGGTAAATTAGTACTTATAGCAGTTTCAGTCCAGATAACTCGCCTCCATTTTAAAACAAATTAGGGTTCCCTTGGAATATGCCTGCTAATGTTTAAATTTACTTTTTTTTGGATTTAATTAACAAGATGGTTGTATTTCTTTTAAGTGGGGTAACATTACTTAATCTTTTGTTCAACATAGTAGATAGTTCGTTCAGGGCTAGGTGAGGTATATTAAATTGTATAGCTTTGCATATCTTTAAGCAATTCAAGATTTTTTCATAGTCAATGGTTTCTTCGATATGTAAATCGTATTCTGCTTCCCAATTTTCAACTCGTTCACTTTCCGAGTGGAGGGCTAGGGGTGAAAAAATATTTTTGGTCGCGAAACCCTCATTTACTTCTCCTGCGCGTCAAGTGCGAACTTGACGCGCTTGGTTTACTTCCTGATCTTGTAGGTTTACTGATAAGGTTATTGATCTAGTAGCTTATAAGCTTATTTGATCATGAAGCGCGTTTATCAAGTACTATTAGATTTAAAAGAGTCCTGAGCAAAACTATAACAGCGCAAACTTATAGTGATCTCAGCTAAGTATGTTATAACATCTTGTTCCCTCACATAGGATCAAAATGTTATTCTAGATTATTTAGTTTTACTGTAGACAATTAGAAGAGACTAAAAGTGTCCTAGTTAATCTTGTAGCTAACTACAAGTCAGATGTAAGAGCAAATGCACTTGAAAATATTTACGCTTGTGAAGTGCTTTTACTAGTAAACGTGTCCTATACATGTCTTATAAGTACGTCTTGTAGCTAACTATAAGACCGAGATATAAAAACTAATGTGCTTAAGTATGTCAAGGCTTGGCAAATTCTATTATAAGTAAAATAGCAAACCGCAATGCCTTTATAAGAACGGTATTAGTAATGATAGAGTTATTGTCTTTTTTATAGGATTACTTTGCTAGTTGTGCAACCAAAACTCGACTATCCACTGCTACTAAAGATACGCACGGAAAATTTTGTCACGTTTACGGGATTCATTTGTTTGCCAGTGCTTAGTGTCCGAGTGAAGCTTCAGTTTCGGCTTTGGCCAAACCTTCGGTATCTAGCAAACGGCGTTTAACGAACTATTACTAATGCGCGAGAGTCCAATGGAAGAGGCGAAGTGCAGAAGGGCAGGGTTCACACATTTCGAAGTGTTATTGTGTTTTTCATGTTGTAAGTTTCTTGTTCTCACACAAAAAGCACATAAATCTCACCGAATCGCTCCCAGCAGGTAACATGACACAGGCGGACCTCGCACTCGGACGCGTGCCACTGGGGGCTAGCTTGGTCCACGTCCGGCTGTCCAAACAGAAGGTGTATACGTCATCGAAGTAGCGACACTCGCGGCCGTCGTCTGCGTACCCGCCGAACACGACGATGTTGCGCCCGAGCAGGCACATGCGGTGCCCGGAGCGCGGGGACGGGCCGTTCGGGGCTACAACCTAAAAAGGAACACATTCAATATTGTAGGCTACTGTCAAAAATTTAAAACAATTTCGGCGTTCTGACAAACCGAGGTTACATTTTTATTTGAAGGTATAAAGTTGGATTTAAACCTGGGTCGAAATTTTAAATTAAAATAACATAACATCATTAGTTTAAATTAAACATACCTTTTCCCATTTCTTCTCAGCCAATGAGAAGCACCATAGATCCTTATAATGATGGAACTGTGTCTCTGATGGACTTGTGAATTCCCCTCCAAACACCCATAGCTCACCTCTGGAAATAAAAATATATTTGAATACCAAACCAATACAGAAATGTATGGACTGTGTGAAATATGATATGGCTACAAAGGGGGCGACTACTGAAATAATGATTAATAGAGAAGTATGGAAGGAGAAGACATATTGCACGACCCTACACCATTTGGAATAAGAGCAGAAGAATGATGATGCGATCCTATTGCCATCAACCAGGCACGAATCCAGACTCCGTGGCTGCTACTGAGAAATTCCTGATGGAAAAATCCAAAACCACTTTGCCCAACCTGGGAATCGAACCCCCTCATGCTCAGCAGTCGCGATTGCAACCACTAGACCAACAAGGCAGTAATGCATATGTATTACGTGGATCATAAATAATATTCTATTTAAATGGAATTTGTAAACAGTGTGAGACGTTACTTGTTAGCAGGAGTAGCAATAGCTTGATGTGCACTTCTCGGAGGTGGTGGTCCAGGAGCCTTTAGGACTTTCCAGGAGTTGCTCACTGGGTTGAAGAAGAGCAGCTCATTGTATACTTCAGTCTAGAACAATAAAATACGTAAATATATCTACTTTTCTTTCCTTTTTTTACTTTTATCTATTTTTAGGGTTCCCTACCTCAAAAGGTAAAAAAGGAACCCTTATAAGATCACTTTCTTGTCCATCTGTCTGTCACCGATTTTCTCAGAAACTGGTGGACCTAGCAAGTTGAAATTTATACCAGATACTGAGGTCTAGAGTCCCTATTAGGTGTATAAAAATCAAGGACCTGAGTCAAAATGATAAAAAGAAATGGGCAAATTTAGATTTTCGCGAAAACTTGTAAGTACAAAAATTTACCTTAATTTTCAACCTTTTTTATTTTTCGGAATTTTCCCTTTACTTGTGCTGTAAGACCTTTAGCTTTGCTTTATTACTACTATGTTATTAAAAGACACATGGTATTTAATAAATTATTAAATACCATGTGTCAATAGTTTTGTTTTATCGGACCACACCAGGAATGAGATTCCATGCGTCTGGTGGCGGGGACCATCACTGGACACTGTTCACTGAATAAACACTTCCACACCCTAGGTATCACTGACAGTCCCCTGTGCAGAGCATGCATGGAGGCGGAGGAAACGATGGCGCATGTGCTTCCTGTGTGCACAGGCGTTACGAAGATTCACAAGGAGACCCTGGGAGCACCAAGATCCCTTGTGGATGCCCTGAGGAGACAGGGAAGTCTGATCTGCTTCTGGAGGGAGGTGGGCTGGTTGGAGTAATCGGCCACCATGGCTCACGCACAATGGTCCACTTCAAGGACTAAGTGTGGAAACCTAAACCCCATGATAGATAGATAGATAGAGATTCCATGTTTTATAATATCAATTCTGCATAAAAAAGGGGTTTATAATGAGTCAGAAAAAGCTGTTGTTTAAAACTTACTTTCTGTCCGTTATGATATTCTCCGCCAAACACAATAAGCTCATTGTTGGTAGGGTGTGGTGTAAGGGTGGCATATGCCCTGGGTGAGGGAGGACCTGGCAGGGTCTTCTCTGAGGCTGCAGATTGCTTGGCTTCCTCCTTCTCAATCTCTGCTAGCACTTTGGCTATGTCTTCCTGAAAATAAATACATATAAATAATTTCGGGATTTTTGGCACAAAATAAGACCAATCCATATCCCAGCAATAGTATGAGAAATGATATGAAAGAGAAAGGAGTAAATGATGCTGTGACAGGGGAGAATGGAGGGAGCGTGAAATGTGTTGCGTCGACCCCAAGTAAAATGGGATAAGGGCAGGAAGATGAATTGGAACATGGTTATTGAAGTGAAAACTTCTTTAGGCGCGTTGAGCACTTTGAACTCATCGTCACTTGACATGACGTGCGGTCACGCTTCGTAGCCGTTTGTAGCACTCGTAGGTGATCCGCTACGGCGTAGCACCACATAGGCATGCGCGGGGCATAACCAGTGCTACGACTGGGCAGGGGCCTGTGTACTTTTTGTTTTCATTTCTATTCTATCGGCAGTCCCCAAAGACTGCCCCGATTGTTTTTATTTTTAGAATAAAGTATTTTCATTCATCATCAAGTCATCGGCGTGCTTGGCATTCGGGCTGATTCGACATTTTAACAAAGTTACGTATTTTATGTCGAACAAAACGTGGTCTATTTTAGAAATGAAGAATACTTTATCAAGTAATCACATAAGCAGTTTATTTAACTCATTAAATGGCTTAGTTACTACTGTATTAAACTTTTAGATGTACACAGAGCTTTACTAACCTCTCCCAGATTGGCGAGTTCTTTCTTCAATTTACTTGCAAGTTTCTTCTCGGTTTTAGCAGCGGTCTTGACAGCGCCGCTGACCTTATTTTTATTCTTCTTTTTGCCCATATTTCTAGATTATTTACTTGCACTTGGCTTTTATGCAGAGGAAAATTATACAAAAAAATCTAAAAATGTATCAAAACAATCAAGGGATTATAGGTTATGTAGGCGTTAGGTCGACGAGATCGTTCGAATATCTTGATTAAATAGAAAATATTAACACTTTGACTACAGTAGACTTCTTTGAACATTTCCACGTTATTTCAATATTTTTAGACTTAAATAGACTATGATTTCAAATTTAATTTACAAAATCGTCAAACGAATGTTACCTAGTTTTTGAAATATTGCATTTAATAAGTTTTTTTTTTATTTGAAACTAATTTTTATTAGGTGTTCTAAACGCAACTTGTCACCCATAATTTAACGTTTTGTTCGTAGATTCAATTTATCACAATGTTGTAGTAAATACCGTTATTAGATAAAAAATACACCATTTATTTCACGTAATGAATGATGCGTTGTCTATAAATGATGAAATTTAAACAGTGCCCTTTTTAGTAACATGTTTTTAGTACACAAAACAGCACAAACGATAAAAAACAAAACGTATTTTGTCATCTTGGCAAGGGCATTTGCAAAATGTCATTGCCTTGTCAGTGTCTTGTCAGTGTGTTTCAGTCAGCAGATCAGTAATGATAACGTAGGATAATTTTTATTTTCTTGTTAATCGATTTAAGTCCATTTATATAATATACACGTATTTAGAAGATAAAAACACATGTGCAATATATAGTTTTCAGTATAATTTACGGTGAAGTGTAAAAGTGAAAATCATTTCGAAAAATGACGTCGCCTGGGCCGTCGGTACGTATTTGTTTATTTTCCCAATAAAACCACTGTTTACAGCCATTTTGCTAATTACCTAAACCATACAGTAACTTAAAATTGTTATGGAACCTGTATGATGATAGAAGTTAAAGTGCACATTTTTCCTACCAGCTGTAAAACTTATCTTCTAGAAGTCAGTCAAGCTCGTTTAGACTTGACTGACTTCTAGAAGATAAGTTTGAATAATTCTTTAGAATGTATAATTGATGAAATGTATAATTCTTTAGAATGTTTTTTTTTAAATTGATCTGATGTAAATGTTTACAAACCATACTCACCACTGTAATCTTTCTATGTGGTGCGCGATAAACAATAAATTAAAATTTTGCCAATATTCCAAGTTGATAAATTAGTCTTATCATATTTCAATCTTAGCTAAAATGAATAACACTCTTAAAAATCTGCACAACTGAGACACTGTTATTAATAACCTCATTCTTACAAAATATATTCTTATCTTAAGAAAACCTCTTTTTTTCAGAATTCATTCCAACAAACATCAGCTGCAACCGTACAAGAGTTTAAAATCAGGGTCCCAAAGAATGTAAAGAAGAAACACCATGTCATGCGGTTCAATGCCACCCTGAATGTGGACTTTGCAAAATGGACACACGTCAAGATGGAACGTGAGAATAATATCAAGGAGTTCAAAGGAATGGATGAGGATATGCCCAAGTGAGTTATTTTAACACATTTGTTTAGAAGAGACTTTTTATTCTATTCTAAAGATAACAATCTGAAAGTATAGAATTACTCAAGTACTTTTAACTAAGTTGGCCCAGAAGTCTTTTATCCTTAAAGGACAACTGCATTGATTGGCATTGTAAAAATAAAACATTACAAATAATCATTTTCCTGTAGCTACAAAGTGCTCTCAACTTTGTGTATGAATACACCATGATCAGGTTTTCTGCATAAATAACACCCAAAATGAAACAAACTTTCATTGGTAGATATATTGGTATATATACTATCCCAGTCTTACTCTTATCCCATTTTTTTGTGGTTGGACATATGGTATGGTCAACAAGCTATTTGGTTTATATTTTACAATGTAATTTGTGGGTTAAACTGTAAACCAAATAGCTTGTTGGACCATACATAATTATTATATATTATACATAATTTCATGGAGGCGGTCGCAGACAACAGCTAGCTGTTGTCTGCGACCGCCTCCATGAAATTATTATTTCCCTATTTGAATCGGATTTTACAACAATTTTAAAATATAAGTATCCTAATTTACACCTTATAACATCAGCTATCTGCCAGTATAAGTACCGTCAAAATCGGTCCAGCTGTTTAGGAGATCAGGACAGAAAATGTTTTTTTGTTATAAGCACCGTATACCTATACTTTCATTTGCATTCGGTAAAAGCTGTTTTTTTTAGAAATTACAATTAAAATGTATACTTTGTAAATATTATGCTAGCAATTGAGGCATTTATGAAATCCCAATAAGATTCGGCGCTGGTTCAGAATACGGACGTGACGTGCGCGAGGAGGCCCGTCGCAAGAAGTTCGGTATCATCTCGCGGAAATACAAGCCGGAGGATCAGCCGTGGATACTGAAGGTTGGAGGCAAGACTGGCAAGAAGTAAGTATATACTTGTTAAATCACTTATTACCTGGATGACCTTTTTATTTTTGGTAACGTTTTCTAAAAATGAAACCTAGCTAGATCGATTTATCGCCCCCGAAACCCCTTGCATACTAAATTTCATGAAAATTTTGGAGCCAGAGATTCAGATTATATACAGGGTGTAAAAGACCTCATCACGAAGCCGTCAACCAAGCATTCTGTACATCAAACTAAGTAACTTTACGCAAAAATTATTGCTGGGAAACGACTTCCTTTTTTGGGGTTAAAAATCATGTTTTGTGGTAGACTTCAATGTAACGCACTCAAAACATTGTGGTGATGGATGAATTGAATAGTACGGGGGTTGTGGAGGTGTTTAAAAATCTTACATTAAAACTTGTATTAAAAAAAAAAAACTTGTCAAAAAGTTGGAACTTTGACCCTCAATATCTCCGTAACTAGAAGGTTCCCAGGTATGGTGTAGAACAAAAAAATGATCGCAATGACGAGGAGAACAAGTGCCTTTCGGCTTCGTTAAGAGGTGTTTTACACCCTTTATACATAATTATATACAAGAATTGATCGTTTGAAGGTATTAGATGTTGGACTGTGTATTGACCTAAAAAGTATTGCATAACTTGCAATTGTCTGTTTGTTTCCACGAATTTTGCATTGCTTTGCAAATAAATAAAATTGAAACAATGCGAAACATTATTCTTATTATGTCGAAAAAATGGTCAGGACATGTCGCACGCCTCAGTGATGACAGATGGACTATCCAAACCACCAAATGTACTGGGCCACCGGGCAAAAGAAAGGTCGGGAGACCTTTTAAAACAGGGGTTCCTAAACTTATTTTGTCTACTGCCCACTTTGAGAATAAATTATTTTTTAGCACCCCCATTTTTTCACCTGCCTTAAAACCAAACGTCAAATTAAATTAATTTTTGTAAGCTATATCATGCTCATTCTAAACGAGAGTTTTACTCTAACAAGAGTTAACTTGAGACCTGAGTGCAGTAGGTAGTACACAACGGCGCCCAGGTCTCAAGTTAACTCTTACAGGCTACACCTGCCAATGAGAATGATTATTGAAACGCAACTTTATATTATTCAGACAGAGTATCTTTTATTCAAAATAAAACAAACATAATCGATTCTAATATAAAAACTAATGTGACGGATGAATCTGATGCGGTTCACAAGTTGTAGTCGAGAGCAGAGAGCTCAGTCGGTATTTAGGAGTCCTCCTTGATGAAATTACAAATCACCCCCTAAGCCTCTACACAACGCCCCCATTTTTTTTTCTGGGTCTCTTACTGCCCCGCTTTAGGCCTGCTGCGCCCACAAGGGGGCGTTAGCGCCCACTTTGGGAAGGGTGCTTTAAAAGATGAGCTGACGATATAGCGCAGCGCTGGCTCAAACTGGCTAAATATTGCCAAGGACTGTGAGAAGTGGAAAAAGATGCAGGAGGCCTTTACCCGTAATGTAGGGTGGCCATCTGTCCCAGTACACCGGGACATGTCACCGGTTTGGAACTTCTGTCCCGGTCGTCCCGGTTGATATACAAAATGTCCCGGTATGCGGTATTTCAATTGCAACGTGTAATACCCATGCAGCGCAGACCGGTGAGGCGGCGACGGGCCCTGCCGCCGTCTTTAGTAGCTGCATTAAGCTGCAAAGTGGGCCAAAGAACGTAATCGCCTTCACGTAGACACGCTCGAAAGCATAATTATTTCAATGCAAGTTCAATTACAAAATGACATGTTCAGAGTTTCATTTATGTATGTTATGGGCAAACCGTACCTGTTAGCTAAGGTGAAGAAATCTGAAAAATATCATAGCAATTAGTGTTTCCTGAGTAGAATCTACATTGTAGACATCTAATTTATTTTTTAGTTATTTTGTTGTGTGTATTTTGTTTTGTTGTGTATTTTGTTGTTGTGTTATTTTGTTTTAATCTGATTACTTACTGATACTGATACTGTTAGCCTGCTTCATCCCAGTGCTGGGCAAAGGCCTCTCCCCATGACTTCCAGTTTTTTCTATCCAGGGCTAATGTGGACCACTGCATGGTTGTTGGTTTTATCCAGCCCGTCCCGTCTTCTACGAGGTCTGCCGCGACGCATTCTGGTTGTGTCACGGCTCCAGAAAGTGGTTATTTTGGCCCACAGCTCATTCGGCATGCGGCAGACGTGGCCAGTCCAGTCCCACTTCAGCTTAGCGGCTTTTTGAGCAACGTCAGTAATTGTTGTGTTTTGGAGCGCAGTGTGGTGTTGCGTACACGGTCGGTTAGTTTTACGCCTAGAATGCTGCGCTCCATTGCACGCTGGCAGACCTTGAGTTTGGACTTTTGATTATTTGTCAAAGACCAAGTTTGGGATCCATAGGTCAAAATGGGAAGAAGGCACATGCCCATGATTTTTCGCTTTAGTGACAACGGAAGGTTTCCCTTCATAAGCTCCTTCATGGACCAGTAGCTCTTCCAGGCATTTCATTTTCAGTTCGTCTTGTGATTTCCTTGTCTTGCCTTGAGTACTTAGTAAAGTTGAAATGGTAACAAGTAGGTATGTTTAAGTTACTTTAGTGCTAATGTCCCAGCCCGTACCTAAGCTGCTATGGCAACCCTACCGTAATGGGGCTACATCTCCAACATTTTATAAAAACTAACACTACTAACTAGGATAAGTTAAAGACTAATACAACTAACAATTAATTATGAATGAGCACCTAATGTTAAAAAGTGTGTAAATTTAATTGAGATTAGAAAAATAAGGCTTTTTATTTATTTAATTTTATTATGTCGAAAAATGAGGACGGTTGTTATGACTGTGTCATCATGTAGCAAGGCGTATTGGAATTTGGAATGATAAAATGAGTTTGACTTACTTAACACAAACAAAACAAAATTATCAAATCGTTTTTTTTTCTCTTCTCGTCCTTTTTATTTTATCGTGTAACATAACAACTAACAATATATTTATTACAACATGTTCTAAAAAACTGTTACTTACAGATTCAAGGGCATCCGTGAGGGTGGCGTGTCGGAACACGCGGCGTACTATGTGTTCACGCACGCTGCTGATGGAGCCATCGACGCGTATCCGCTACAAGAATGGTAACTACCTATATAAGTACTGTAACAAACATACAGAGCAAACAAACTATCAAAAATTATTTCTTCAAATGAGCCTGAGAAAGCACTTATAACGTTAAAAAAACATAAGACAGTTAAAGACCGGTCTTCACCCCTTCCTTTTGTTTCAGGTATAATTTCCAACCCATCCAGCGGTACAAAGCTTTGTCTGCTGAAGAGGCTGACGAAGAATTCGGAAGGTAAATATCATTTTATACTACCTAAAGAACCACTGGTTTCTGAAGCGAGCAAGTGCGGTTAGGTGAATTCCCAAATCTCTCGCTCGATTATTTCAGCCCACCCGGGGCTTCTGTATACCGGGTGGTCCAACAAATAGAGACGTTATAAAAAAGAATTCTTCATGCTCTGAGGCATCTAGAAATACCCCATATACAGGGTGTAAACGGACCCTTCACGCAAGCATTATGTACTGTACATTACCTTTCGGCTTTGGTTAGGGTCTTTTTACACCCTTTATATGTATTACTTGATAAAAAAAATCAATTTTTACATGCTTTTGAAATCTTATTAGCATCAAGCAAGAATAACCAAAACAAGCAAACACACATGACTTTTTATAACTCGAAAACTATCTAGAATTGTGGAACAAACATTCAGATTTCAGATACCCCTTGGCATGAGGAATAAATTTTTTATGACGTCATTATTTGGTTTGGACCACCTGCATTATTATGAGTTTTTCGACTTCCAGACGCAACAAAGTGCTGAACTACTTCTCGCTCATGTTCCGTAAGCGCATGCGCGGTGACGACGCCGCTGATGACGCGGACGACCCTGACGACAAGAAAATCAAAGGCGGCAAGGCTAAGAAAGGTACGACGACCTATACTAATATCCTTTCTGATTGTGTGCAGGGTGAAATTTTCAAGAGGGCGTTACATCCGAAACTACCAGGAATACTTTAGTTTGCCGTATGTCTTTAGGTACTTCCCAGTACCTCTACCATGAGTTGTCATCGAAAAATTACTCGCTAGCGTTGAAGTCGATAGCGTGCTAACGTGGATCAAATAGATTTCGATAATGCTTGCACCATGAGATTTACGGAGTCTTACGCAGGCGCTAAGGTAAGCAAGATAGATCGTTTCGTCTAGCTAACTTCACTCTACTCACTACTACTTATGTTTTGTTTCTTTCTTTCCCACTAATAAGAAGAGAGAACGGCTCTTAAGCTCAAAATGTACTGTTATCGCTATGCTAAAAATGTTTAGACATTTAATATCACAAATAAACCGACTAAATGAAAAGTTGACGGTTAGTGGACTACTCAAAATTAATAAAAATTCAAAAACCACTAAATAGTGGTGGTTTTTGATAATTTTTTATTCCTTCTATTATGTCCAGGTCGTCTATTCAATTTATAATTTTGTTTGTTGACGTTGTACGTTGTGTCACAGGGCTGTGTTGTGTGATTTAAAAGTTTACAATAATAGATTCAAACAGATATTGAATATAATGAGGACTAGTGTCTCAGTTTCCATTGTTGGTGGAGTTCATGTTTCAACTTTCTGTTCAATTTATTGTATGGAAAAATAAATAAATTAATAATTTACATTTTAAGAAATTACGTTTTCTAATATTACATAAATACATAAAGAGAGTCTGTAAAGTTTAATAAACTTTCTTTCACTTTTATTTTCCAATTGGTATGCAACATGAATTCTCATTTTGGCTTGAATTCACATTGTTCACGTTGTCGGTCTTCAAATTCAGCGTCCACTAACATATTCTATGCTAAATAAGCTCTTGCAGACATTATTTTGTCTGTATTAGACTCAAAAAAGTAAATATATTTTTTATGTAAACACATGTTTCACACGACAAAATGGTAGTGAGCTGCGTAACCACTATCGTAAGCATATTATTCGATGGCTTCAGTGAAATTAGTGCGTCATGGTACCGTTTTGTATGGTCACAGCTGAAAAACGTCAGTGACTATCGAATAGATTTCGTTAGGTTTTTAAACTATTGTAATCTACAGTGCTCATGGTACTAATTTTAATTCTTTCTGTGACCGCTAGGGGCGCTTTACAATATTTCATACAAACAATTTACGGAGACGCTAGCGAGTTTTGGCTGGAACTCATGGTAGAGGTACAGACCTTTTTTTACGGGCTTGTGACTTGCTTGAGTATTTTTCGCTATTCTTCATAGTTTCAGATTTGGCCATCCACGACCACTTGAAGAATTCAAGTGATTCAAAGTTTAGTTATTTTAAGTTCGTCATATAAAAGGTCATAAACGGAATTCGTAAAGTACGAGCCATCGACGGAGTAACCGCCATCAGCGGTAACCTCCGCGATTGATCAAACTGGTTCTTATTTTGGCATAAACCCTTACACACTTTTTATTTAAATAAGTCTATTGTTTATTTAATTACTTGCTACTGTTTCAGATCTAAAGCTGTCGGAGATGGACGAGTGGATAGACTCTGACGACGACTCGTCGAACTCTGACAACGATAAGGAGAAAGACAATGACAGTGACGCCGGCGAAAAGAAGAAGAAGAACAAAAAGAAAGGTAGGTGGCGCCATCTGTGGGAGTGATTAGGAGTTGTTCGGGTGTATGTCAACATGTCCTAACATACTCCTCACTGAATGTTCTGTATTGAGACTGGCACGGGAACGTGAAGATTGGCATTTAGCATTGAGAGATCATTAGGTATCATCCTGTTTTGTACGGCATCAACAAAGTCATCTCACCTGAAGTTACACTCAAACTCTGATTGGATGAAACCAATGCCAATAATAGGGATGACGACTGACTAAAAAACATATGATTCTGTTTAGTTCGTCCGTCAGTTAGATTATCGAAAAATATTGGATACTTAACGTGTTTTTTGTTTTATAAAATTAATAAAAATTGACGAAGATAAAACGCGTTAAAGATCATGAGTGGGAGCTTGTGACGTCACTTTTCGGTAAAAAATGTATCTACTCAAATGTAATTTTTTGTTTATGTGAAAAAAGAAAACAACGTGTCCAATATTTTTTGTAAATATAACTGACGGACTAATTACATTATTTTATCATCTACCCTATAACATAGTTTATTAACTATTGTCGCATGCGTGACCCAACCCATTTTAAACAAAAGTAAATCTATATGGATATCTGAATCTACTTCAAAGGTGCTAAAATTCTGTCCTATCGAAACTGCAACATGTATCAGCAAATCTGTTATTTAAATGGAAGTTTTCTTGTAGCGGCCGCAGCAAACAAGAAAAAGAAGAAAGTAGAAGACGAGGCCTTTGAGGAAAGTGACGATGGAGACGAAGAGGGACGGGAGAGGGACTACATATCAGACTCCTCGGAGAGGTAACAAGATCATATTATTTATATGAACCGGTATATTGGATAGTAGCATTTCGTCCGCGAAAATTGTGATCGCTCGGCTAATTTGCATGATATTAATAAAATTATAGCCTATGTTACTCGGTAAAGATGTAGCTTTCTAACTGCAAAAGAATTTTTCAAATCGGTCCAGTAGTTTTTAAGTTTATTCGTTACATACAAAAATACAAATCTTTCTTCTTTATAATATTATATTATATTATTAGTGTAGATGTAGATAGTGTTGGTAGCTTGTGAGCCCGCATTCTGTTCTATGGTTATGGGTTTATGAGTATTTGTCAACCGGACACGTTAATAAACTGATTGTCCGAACAGTTAACACTAACATTTTTTTGTAGTGAAAACTTCTTTAGGTGCGTTGTGCACTTTTTGGGTGAAGGAAAAATTTTGAACTCGTCACTTGATGTAACGTACGGTCACGCTTCGTAGCACTCGTAAGCGATCCGCTACGGCTTAGCACCACATAGGCATGTGCGGAGCATAACCAGTGCTACGACTGGGGCGGGGCCCGGGGGTGTACTTTTGGTTTTCACTTCTATTAACAGTCCCCAAAGACTGCCCCGTTTTGTTTTTTTGGTGTGTTCATGAAATATAATATTGTTACAGTGAATCAGACCACGAGGGTAAGACTAATAAGGAGCTCAAAGGCGTTTCAGAAGAAGACGCGCTCAGGTAACATACAACAATGCACCATTTTATTTTAATCTAAGAAAATTAACAAGTACTTAATAATCAAGATGAACTTTTGCTAGACAATTTTCAAAGCGTTTGAATCAATCCGACCCAAATGTCGTTTTTACAGAAAACTCCTGGCATCAGATGAGGACTCGGAAGAAGAACAAGAGAACAAAGAGAAGGAAGAAGACGAACAAGAGGACGAGCCCACGAAGGAGGGAGAGGAGCGCGCCAGCAAACTTACTAAGAAGAAGAAGAGCAGACCCGACGACGCTAAGAAAGGTAAGCGGCTTGACTTTAAGAATGGGGAAGATTTCGACTTTACATGAAATAGGGTCAATAAAAGGTTGGCATTATGTATGAGTTTAGTTATGCTTGTTTATATTAACACAACATATTAACTGACTAAAAAAATATGATTCTGTTTAGTCCGTCAGTCAGTTAGATTATCGAAAAATATTTGATACGTGTTTTTTATTTTATCAAATTAATAAAAATTGACGAAGATAAAACGTGTCAAAGATCATAAGTGAGGGCTTGTGACGTCACATTTGAGTAAAAAATTTATTCAAATGTGACGTCACACGAGTTTTCGGCGCACTGTATCGTCTTCATCTTTTGTTTACGTGAAAAAAGAACAGATATGTGTCCAATATTTTTTGGAAATCTATCTGACGGACTAATTCGTTTTTTTTTTGTCTCATCTACCCTATTATCGGCTTGTCTCTGCTTAATCTTTCGGGGTTAACAACGCGACTGCTGTAAATGAGATCCTGGGTTCGATTTTTAAGTCGGACAACTTGTTACCGAGTTTCGCTATCAGGAATTTCTCATTTGATGATTGATTGATTTGCGCCAGGTTGATAGCAATAGGCTGGCCCCTTAATACATGGGACTTAACACATCTGGCGAAATGTAGGTGTACTATTAGGTACACCACAGCCTTACTCTTCGAAATAAACAAGCGTGATGTTAACATGAATGATAGTTAAAAACACATTTGTTTTAATTTCCAGACTCGAGTAGCGAGTTGAGTTCAGACTCAGACACGGATCCGGAAACCAGCGCCCCAACTCCGGCGAAGAAATCTAAAAAGAGTAAGGGAGGTGACAAGAGTGCACCGGCTGCTAGCACATCCGGTATGTACACTGAAAATAAGTATTTTATTTATTAAAACTATATGCACAAGTAAAAACTGTACAAAGGCGGACTTAATGTATTAGGCATTACCTTAACGTGATGCAGAGACAATACACAGTAGGTGCAATAACAGAAAAAAAAGACTAGAAAATATTTATAACTAAAACATATAAGAATAAATACATATAAAGGGTGTAAAACACCTCTTAACGAAGCCGAAAGGAACTTGTTCTCCTCGTCACTGCGATCATTTTTTTGTTCTACAACATACCTGGGAACCTTCTAGTTACAGAGATATTGGGGGTCAAGGTTCCTACTTTTTGACAAGTTTTTAATGTAAGATTTTTACTCTAACGACCCCCGTATTATTCAATCCATTCATCAGCACAATGTTTTGAGTGCGTTACATTGAGTTCTACCACAAAATATGATTTTTCACCCCCAAAAAAAAGTCGTTTCCCAGCAATAATTTTTGCGTAAAGTTACTTAGTTTGATGTACAGAATGCTTGGTTGACGGCTTCGTGATGAGGTCTTTTACACCCTATATACATACATATAACAATAGTACATTGTAATACAAGGGGCTAAAATGACCCATTATATACGAGGTAGTTTTGTGAGGTAGTAAATAGGAACCGAGTTATAATGGGATTTTAGCGCCGTGTGTTACACTGTACTTTTCACTTTGAGTGTGGGAAAAATAGTCAATTTAGTACAAAAATATTTATTAAATATTACTTAATAAAATAAAAATCACTTCAGATTTGTTTACTTGAAGCTAAATGTGCGCATCACGCAGCAGCAGGTCGCGGCAGCCGTGGGAGAGCACGTCGAGGTACTCGTGGCTCAACAAGTCACGACTACGAGATTTACTTTACGCCCTAGGGCTTAAAAGGGCAACTTTATTCCCGCATAGTAAGGCTATATTGGCGTACTTTAAGAGCATGAGAAGTGAAAAATATATAAAGTTAAGAGAGATAAACAAGAAAAACTAAAACAACTTAGTTTTGAGACGAATCTGCCAACTTCTTCTCGAGCCTTCACTTTGAAAGTGAAAAAAATAGCCAACGTCTAACTCGTCATCAGTAACTTAGCCTTATGAGGAGCTCGTGGCTAAATAATAACAGTTTCACGGTTACGCAGTCAGAAGCCTAAAGTTTGACACCCAGTCTTACCAAGAGGTATCGTATTACCTAGGTACTAGGTTGTGGAGGTCAGATAGGCAGTTGTTTCATGTAAAATACCGATACTTAGCTGCATCCGGTTAGACTGGTAGCAGACCCCAATATAGTTTGGAAAAAGGCAAGCAGATGCTGTTGGTTCGATCGAAACTTACGCTAGCCGAGGTCGGTCCGAGAATGGGTGATCATTTATTTCATATCGGGACCCTTCCATGACTCGAAAACCACGTTAAGCTGTTGATCATGGTTGTTATTTGTAGATCTTTGGTAGTCGGTATAGATAGTCAGAAGCTCGAAAGTCTGATGACCAGTCTTACCTAAGGTTATTGGTGACATTGGAAATTTGAAATACCTTAGGATAAATTGAGTGGCTGTAGGATTTTTAAGTTTAGGCCAAGGGACTAAGGTCGTGAATGCAATATGACGCTGTAATGTGACGTATGGAACTGTTCCAGCGGCCGCCACGTCCCGCGCGGGCTCCCCGTCGGCGGCGCAGGCGGCGGTCGCTGCGGCCAACGCCGCCAACACCTCTCAGCCGCCCGCCAAGAGACCTAAACTTGACGCTTCTTACACGTGAGTATACATACCTACATACTTACGAAGGACTAGTAGTTATGATTTTTGTTAAAAGGGATTTGAAACCGTAATTCTATTGTGTAAAGTTGAATTTCTATTGAAACTTGGGCGCCACTTCAAATTATCGCCTCTAAGAATATCTTTGTTTGGAGATTCCTTCACAGAGTTTCCACTGAATTTAATAGCACGGTGAGACTATCGCTGCAATTCTCTCGCCAGTGAAGTTGGCGCTTCAAACTTGTATCATTGTAAAATCAACCTAGCTTGAATGCATTTAAAGTTTTGTTTTGAATTCATCTCAGACTCTAAGCCAGATTCCGACGAGGTATGATTTACTTTGCTCTTTAGCTTCATCATCATAAATATAAGAACAGCAGATATGTCCCAATACCTCAGCCGCCTACGAAACTTCGATTTTGATCTTTATGATGTTAGCGATACAGCCAACATTCAATTGTAGGTAGTATAGATCCACTCTTTTCTGTTTATTGAAACCCACCTCTAAAATGTACTTTTCCTTACAGCGAATGTGGCGTAACAGAAGAGGCGGTACGTCGGTACCTCGCACGCAAACCGATGACGACCACAGAACTACTCACAAAGTTCAAGTCCAAGCGAACGGGCGTCAGCAGCGAGCGTCTGGTCGAGACCATGACGCAAATACTGAAGCGAATAAACCCAGTCAAACAGAATATCAACGGAAAGATGTATCTTAGTATAAAGAACACATGATTTAGTTCAATAAATTGATTATTTTGCATTGTTGTTGTTTTTTTCACTCTCATTTAGGGTCTAACTGATAACGTCATACCATTTCGATGAATTTATAGATATTGCAGGATTCATGATTTGTGTACCCGTCGGGAATTAATGGTGTCACTTACATTTAGCTATCAAACTCAAACTCAAAAGCATTTATTTCAATTAGACCATTATGGCACTTTTGAATGTCAAAAATACAAACAAAAAAAAAACAAAGCTACAGTCCCAGACACAAGACATAATAACTTGAGAAAGTACTGTAGTTGCTCATTCCCTAGCGTAGATCTATAAGGAGAAGAACGGGCAAGAAACTCCATGGACACTCTTTTAAATCAAAATATTGTTACAAAATCTTGGTTACATCATTCATGTTGAGATAATAGATATATGTGAGAACGATGTAGAAAGACGTGCACATTATGAGCGTCCAGAGTAAAACATTAAATCAACAAATTAAAAATAAAGTAATTAAAATGAACCGTGGCAGCTAAGAGATGACCAGTCCCAACTGACAGCGCCCGATCACGAACAAGACGCGTGTATCGGCGCCATTCAACTCAACCATATTGAAGGTAACTAAATGACCCGACACACCCGCCACCATCAGCGAGACATTTGAGTGAGCATGACTTTCTCTCAGCCACCAAGGCATATTCAAGTCAATGAAAGATAACTAAATGCAAATGGTAGCTTAACAATACATGGTCCTCACACATGTGCTATGCAATTATACAATACTAGGAGATGGAATCTATACAAAGCAAAGATACTTTTACAATCTTCTGCACATTAACATGGGAATCAATTCTTCATCTTCTTCTTTACGTGTCGATGGACTCAAATAATGCCCGACCAGAACAATCAATTAATTTGCCCCCCCCCCCCCCCCCCCCTATGGTTGTGGAGCAGGACCAGCATTGAGCCAACATTTTTATCATCAATGTAATTCACCAACTTATAATATGCTTGCCTACATAGTGTGCGTTTTATACAAGATTTAAATTTCGTCTCATTCAGTTGTAGAATGTGGGGAGGTATTTTATTGTAACATTTTAAACAGTACCCCATGAAAGATGAATCTACTTTAGCAAGCCTGAAACCTGGCTGAACTAGTTGGTCCCTATTTCTAGTAGTATAGTGGTGTCTGTCACCTCTTTTACTGAATAAATTCAGATTTTTCCTAACGTAGGTACATGATATTTTCATAGATGTATTGACAAGGTACTGTCATGATATTAATTTCCTTAAACAGTTCTCTTAGAGAATCGCGTCTACGTAATTCATAAATGGCTCTGATAGCCCTTTTCTGCAGAATAAATATAGACTCGATGTCTGCAGCGCGTCCCCATAGTAAAATACCGTATGACATAATACTATGAAAATAACTAAAATAGACTAGCCTCGCCGTATCAACATCAGTAAATTGACGGATTTTTCTAACAGCATACGCTGCTGAGCTCAGCCGTCCTACAAGAGATGTTAAATGAGGACCCCATTGTAGCCTTGAGTCGAGCGTAATTCCCAAGAAAACCGTTTTATCGACAAATTCTAGTTTCTCTTGATTCAATACTACGTCACAATCACGACTTTTGATTAGATTTGCTTTACCAAATGGTAAAGCAAATCTAATGCACTTTGTTTTTTTTTCCCATTTAGAACTAAATTATTAGCGGTAAACCAATTATGAACCTGCAGTAGGGCGTTATTTACGTCGTCCAGATTTGTGGCACGTCTGTTTATCCTAAATATTAAAGAAGTATCGTCTGCAAACAACACCAATTGCGGGTAGTTGTCAAATAAATTGGGTAGGTCATTTATGTACACTAAAAAGAGGAAAGGACCCAATATCGAACCTTGTGGTACACCCATTTTTACTTTTAAACCCATTGAATTTACGCTATTTACTTGTACATGCTGCTGTCTATCATTCAAATACGATTTTACTAAACTGAGCGCAAGTTTACCTAAACCGTAATGCTCAAGTTTCAAGATCAGGGTTTCGTGATTTACGCAATCAAATGCCTTCGAAAGGTCACAGAAGATTCCTATGGCATCTTGTGCCTCTTCCCACGCAGTAAATATGTGTTTTAATAAAGTGACACCGGCGTCAGTCGTACAACGTCCTTTGGTGAAACCGTACTGTTGCTCGTGTAAGATTTTATTGGTGTTAAAATGGTAAAGCATTTGATTGAGCATTATCTTTTCAAACACCTTGCTGAAAACCGGTAACACGGATACGGGCCTATAGTTATTGGTATCTTTACTGTCCCCGGATTTAAAAAGGGGTATTATTTTACTGAATTTCATTAGATCCGGGAAGACCCCTTGATCCACGCACAAATTAAATATCAAGGCTAAATACGGTGCTACAATCTCAGTAATTGAGGTACAAGCTTTAATAGACAATCTAGATCTCTATCTAGAAATAGACCTTAGTCCTAGTGCCATAAGATTGTACATTCTGTGTCATGTAAGTGCCAATGATTGCGCAGTCAATATTTGCTGCTTCAATCCCCCACATTACAAAACAAAGATGAGCTTTAGAGATACTCAAACTGTGACTCAAACCAAGGAACTCGAACACGATTCGAATTTCAAACTTAATCCGAAGACAAGACAGTCCGAAAATAAACATGGCGGCAATCAGCGAGTCGCTATGTATGTTAAATAAAACACAATATAAAAATCATAAATTATACTTTTATTAAAAGTATTGTACAACATCTTAAATTAACTTATTATTTTTATACAATTACTCAGACTTATGCTAAATTATTTTTATTTTACTTACAACATTATAACGTTAGATATAAACATAATTTTAATCTCGAATGTTCTCTTCAAGAAACTATTCATATTCGTAAACGAGAGTTGCCAACAGACTGTCAAACTCATATAATATCAAGTGATTTAATTGGAGTTTGACAATCTATTGGCATTTTTTGTGCCTATATTCGCCTTATACAGCTATTTCATAGTAATTATTGTAAAACCGAGTTCACACGACGGTCTGCCAGTTTTCACCGTTATGCCCTAGGTAATAAAGTTGAAAAGTGGTCGACCGTCGTCAGTGAACTCGGTAGAATCTTAGATTTTGCGTTGCTGTCAACATCAAATTGGTCTTTACTGTCGTTCATAGAGGTGAAATAACTGAAAGGATTGCAGCAAGTGAGTGTTTATTGATTTTTAAAGAAAATTACTATCTAAACGACACACTTTTCCTACATTACGGCCAATCACTGGACCAAAAAATATGATCTCTCTCATTTTGTACAAATTCTCGTCTAGGTACCGTATTATTTTTAATTCAATATAACATTATTAATTGAATTCAATAATATCACAGTACTGTTTGTTCTACTCTGACGTGTAATATACAGAGATCGAAATAGGATTGGTAGAGGTTGTGTTTTTTTCGGCAAATACATACATAACATCACGCCTGTAATTCCGGAAGGGTAAGGCAGAGGTGTACTTAATAGTAAATAGTAGTAGTAAACCCACATTACGCCAGTTATGTTTGATGTCCCATGTAATAAGGGCTTATTGCCATTAACCGGACTCGAATCCAGACTTCGTAGCTGCTACTGAGAATTTCCTACTGGAATAACCCAATAACTTTGCCCGACCCAGGGATCCGACCCAAGCACCTCATGGTCTGCTGTCGCGACCAACCTGGCAGTTTTTGGGGCAAATAAACAATTATTCCGATCTCTTGTAATATAACACAACATACTTACCTACCTATATCTACTGATCTAATAATAAAATTATGATCGTTTCTGAATACCTACAGCCTAAATTACTGAAACGAGCAAAAGCTCTTTTGTTATAGGCACACAACGTGAATACCAAACAAATAAAACAAAAATTATATCGTGATATTGGTACAGTGCGCTTTTTTTTTTAGAATCTTAGGGCGAGATTTACAGACTACACTTAGACATTACTTGCAAAGTGCGACCTGTGAATCTCGCCCTTAGGAAGTCAAGAAATGTCGAATAAGATCCAAACATGTTTTTTTCTGATTTGTTATTCTCGTAAAATATAGGCATTATCAACATTGACTCGTAGTATCAACTTCAATATAAAAAGTAACAGACATGAAAAAATCACTTTGTTTTGCTGACTTCACTCGGCTGATTCGAATGAATGATATTTGCATAACCAATAAATAAGATTTATTCGTCCATCCAACCTAATTAATAGAATAAGGTACTATGAATTGACGAAAAACTTCTGATCAAAGTTTTATAACTATCCAAATGATTTATAAATAAGGTTTATTCGTCCATACTCGTTTTTTTTTGCCTATGGTAGGGTATTGACCTACCTACATATTTAATAGAATTACTATGAATTGACCAAAGACTTCTGAGCAAAGTAATCTGACTATTCAATTTCTAAATTACTGAGAGATTTGAACATACAACTGTTTCTACCTAGCCTAGCTTTGCTTAGCCTAGCACCGAACAATATTATTTCCTTAACCTTCAAAATATTGGAAGCTTGACCTAAAATTTAGATTTAGGCAATCTTAACGGCTAAGGCCGGTCGCTTAATTTTAAATTATTTCTCAATATCACAAAGCGATAATCATGCATATTTTTATCACTACTTACGCTTCACAAAAAAAAAAATTACCCTCATAGGGTAAGTTTAAAAAAAATCTTTTTAAGACTTACCCTTTAAGTTTAAGAAAACTTTTTAACACTTACGCACATAGGAAAAAAACTAAAACTTTTTGAACAATCTACTGCGTGAATAAGCCCTATTTGCGTTTGCAACGCACTCTTCTCAGTGAAGGAACACGTTTCGTTAAAAAATAACCCATAAAAGTTACGTAGGCACCTTGGTACAAACGTTTTAAAATATGCAATCTAGATGTTTAAATTAGCACGATTTCTTCATATTTATCTCTGCTTCAACTAGGTACAGTCAGCAAATAAGTTATGTGTGCAGGCAACTACGCCAGAATTCCGAGTGGCAATTAGAAAGAAAGAAAGAAAAATCTTTATTCATCGCAGGCACATGACGTACCACCACTACTTACCATCACTACTTAGTTTAATGTTTTACTCACACAGTAAAAATGCCTGCAAATTTAACTTCATTGGCTTTGAGTACCTACAGCATTATCCCCCATGTAACACACAATATACAACTTTAATCGACAAATTAACGTTCCAAAATTCATTAACGACTCCAAAATTACAAAAATATTTTGGAATCATCCTATGTTATATTAGGTGATTGTTTAATTACGTACCTATGCTAAAAGAAAGCACCTTTAAGTACAACTGTAGGTAGCCCTTAGGAATACTTAAAACAATGTCTGTCTACCATTGGTAGAACCCATAACAACCGTAAATAAAGTCTTTAACGTTATGTAATTAAAGCCTTTTCTTTCTCGTTCTTCCATTCCGCTTCTTCTATGTCTTCTTCTGCTTTTCTGTGAAACAAAAACATATGATTTTAATAAATTTGCCCCCCGTAAGGGAATTACGTGAAAATTCAAATAAAACGATTTTTACAACTATAACAATTAAAACTTTTATTGCTTTTCTTAGTAGTAACATTAATCAAGTAGGAGGTTTTGGTATAATCAAATAAGTTGGAAACCTTACAAAGAGATAAATACATAACAAAAATGACCACGATTGCGTACAAAAATATAAAAAATAATGCCTCCCCGCCATTGCGATCATTTTTATGTTCTGGACCATCTGGGAACCTTCTAGTGTAATTAATACGGAGATGTATATATATATTTATTGGAGGTAAAAATCCAATTCTCACACAAGCTTTTTTTTTCGCAAGTCCTAATTTATTCGTAAATTTACTAAGTTTGATGAACAGAATGTTAGGTTGACGGCTTCGTGAACGGTCCGTTTACTCACGAGGTAGTAGTGTCGATTCTGTTGTGCACAAACTAAACTTATTTTAGGCTATTGCTATCTTTCTCTCTCTAATAAAACGAGAAAGAGACGGACGTAATTTAGAGCTGTCAAATTTAATTGGAACTAATATTTCCATACAAATGAAGAGTGCACGCAAAAACATGTCGACTAAAAACACGGTGAAGCGCAAGGCATAAACTAGTTTGACATCTCTAACTTAGTTCATAGCTATAGGCGTCCTATTCTCGCACTGCCTTTTAGTAAAAGATAGCAATATAGCCTAAATTAAGTTTAGTTTGTGCATATCAGAATCGACACCAGTGAGTCAGTTGACAACCTAAAACTAAAATAAGTACAAAAATCAGTTTTGAGTTTGGACGGTGATCGCACTTATTTGATCTTTGATGGCGGCTTTACCCCAACTTTTACAGATGCAACTCTTCAAATATTCTTGGTTTAGTTTCGGATTCGGAATGTACTGTAGATTTCACCATCGACAACTTTTTGCTTATAACTCCTCGCTGAGCTGTCTGTGGGTTTCCTTTTCTTTTTCTAATGCTGTCGAGGCATCTAAAACAAAAATGGTCTGTTTATTTAAAAATCATATACATGTACCTACTAACAGCACGCGAGCGAGTTATTATGGAGATCGACTTCCAGCCTTTACTTCATACTGTGTTGAAATGCTTGCATTATTGCAAATGTAGAATTGCAAAAGTTTTTAACCATACCTACTCATAAACTCGTGCGCGAACTACAGTATTTTTTAATATGGGTATTAATTAATGATAGTTCGAGATAAAAAAGCGAAATAGTATAGTTTTTAACGAATAACTGAAATAAATGAAAGCTGAAGCGACAAAAAAGCATCAAAAAGAAAATTGAAAAAACTTACCTCGTCGAATTACCGGCAGGGACAATTCACAAAATGCAAAAAACACAAATATACCGTTCTTATACTACACAAACATTAAAAAAAATACAAATGCAAAAACTCTTGACTATAAGCCAAACGGAACGTTAAAACTCAATATTGAACAATTGAGTCTTTCATGTGTCTAACAATAACACTGTTGTTGACTGTACAATCGCGGTGTTCACATTTGCCCATAATTTATCCGTATTTAATTACCCTTACAGCCCTCTTAGTGAATACCCAATATGCACATTTTTATAACATTTGTCCATCATTCTTACCCGGGAATGTCCCGTTTGGTACCTTTCCCATTCCGACAACTAAACAAAATTACCCTTGCTTGGGCCTGAGTGATTACCAACCATGTTCAGCAACAAGGGCAAAAATTCCTTGTCACTGATCAATATTACCCATCACGTTGTTTTCTACCCTTGCTTGTCTTCAACGATGCGATGCGTATTACACCAATTTTACTATAACTGCAGTTTGCCTCCTAGAGATTGCCCAACAGGCAACATGACCGACCATTTGCCCATGTTTACCTTTATCCCTTGCGATTGCCCAACATACCGATAATTCCCTTTGTAAAATATTACCCATCATGCCCATTTGTACGCTTATTTCAAACTAAGCGAAAACCCGTTAGAAACACTTACCCGCATAACGTTTGTTCCTGTACGATTCTCTCCCCGTCCGCCATTGTCTGTGGCATGGGCCGGCCCTTCGTCTCTGGTAGCACCAGACTGATGCCAGAACCTAGTAATGACACTATCCCCAAGATCAGCAGAGGCAGAGAAGTCCATAGTCGCTCCTGTGAATGACAGAAATGATTAAGTCTTATTTTATGCGATACCTTGTTTAGGTCATCTAAGTATTATGATTCTTTTTAAGTGCAAATTAAGACTTTTATTTAGGGCACAAGTACCTACTTATTGTATGAAAATACTTGGATAACATCAGGACTAGAGAGTGGGTATTTTGTGAATAAATTGACTGAATAATAAGACTCACGTTGATATGCAATCATTGTCCACATTACATTCTTTAAAAGAACAACAAAAATATCGGAGCCAGATTATGCAGGACACTGACTGTATTATGCTTCGATTTCGCGGATCACCTTTTTAATATACCTCATTTAATCTTTAAAGCAGGACCCCAGTATTTACCCTAGTTCTCGATAAATAATTGTCAAACAACTTACTGAGTACACAATATAGGGTGACAGCACAGACGCGACATAGCCGCTCATGTGCAGCGTGGCCGAGCCCGACGCCCGCACCGCCGTCGGCAACAGTTCCGTGGACCACTGGATCACCGCGTTGTACGACATGTTGATGCAGAACCGCGCCATTATCGCCATTGACGCCTGAGGGATACCTGGGAAGGATGTTGAGGGTTAGAAAACATTTATAGAGTACCCAACACAAGTCAGAAACCCTTGACAAAGAAGTTTTTCATAATATTTTTTATCTGACATCAGCAATCTTATTGTAACGAGAGTATCACACACAGAGCATCATATAAAATACTGGTATCACATTAAATTTATTTTGACAACGACGCTTTTTCAACTATAACATAACTGTAAACTGTAAAAATGAAAAGCAAACCAACCTTTAGGCACAAATAAGGCAACACTGATGAGAATACCCGCTATGCACAATGGGCCAGCGGTGAGATTTCTGCGACCCCATCTGTGAAACGACGAATTTATGAAAATCATTTTAAGTCCTCGTTGTGAAAAACAGCGGTGGCCCAGTAATAATTAGTCGTCCCGGTCCGTCTTACGAATTTACGTTCCTTTCCTTTGAATCATGTATTTCATTACCACTGAAACCGATATGTCCAAGAAGTTCTATGCCACATGTATTCGAATGTTTGTTGAGGAGGGGGCTTTTACCACAGAAGCACCATAATAGGCTGATTATAAAAAATAAAAACTTTATTTAGAACAAGAGTTCATGGGTTAGTAGTGGGTGATATGCTATGCTACATGAAGCTAGTTTACGTTCCAAAACCAAAAGGTGTATAATGTATATTTTCCTTACCTGTCAAGCACACAAGCCAGCAGAGTAACCGAGGGTATCTCCGTGGCGGACGTCAGAGTAAAACTGATAAAGAAGTCCAGCCCGAACGCGTCAGACATTCGGACCAGCCCGTCGAAGATCACGGAGCAAGCCATGTAGACGATCAGCATGAGGATCATGGTCAGCCGGAGAGGCGCACTCTTCATCAGGACTAAGAGGGACTCTTTGCTCTGTTTGGTTTGGTTTGATGTAACCTGTAAGAAAATTATGTGGTAAAGATTTTAAAGATTGAAATTGTTGGGAACAGAAACGTCATTACTAAACAGATCTAGGTTTTTATTGCGTTTTTATCTAAACTGGAATAAGTAAGAACTGTACAACGTGGTCAAGGTGAAAGGTATAGTTGAACACACAATGTGATTAAAGTCGGTGAGATTTCCAAACAAAAAAGGACAATTGCCAACTTAAACTTACAATAAATTCATCCATAACATCATCAGGTATTTTGGTGCCATTGACTCTCTCGAACTTCCTGAGAACCTGCACGGCTTGGTTGATGCGGCCGCGGCTCACGTACCATCTGGAATAAACGGAACCGTTACGTACACTTCACCAAATACAGAACCATGGCTCTATAAACTGCTATTGCAACATTATACGGTGGGAGACGAGGAAATCGGAAAATATGAGGTATTCGTCAGTCATCGGAACAGACTGGACGCGAAAAGTGGTAGACAGGGTGTTACTTAGTTGCACAATATATGGACCACTTGTAAACAAACCAAGACTTTACTGAAACGTGCTCCACAAAAACGTGCTCACATCTTCAATGTGTCTGACAACCAGTCTTACCAAGGGGTATCGTATTACCCAGTCAGTACTAACTGGGTTGTGGAGGTCAGATAGGCAGTCGCTCCATGTAAAATACTGGTATTCAGCTGCATCCATCCGGTTAGAGTGATGGAAACCGACCCCAACATAGTTAAGCCGACCCCAACATAGTTGGGAAAAGGCTCGGCAGATGATGATTTTGAGTGAGACTAACTTTTTGTCCTAATGGTCGCAAGCTGAAAAATTCCTGATGGAAAAACCCAATAACACCTTGCCTCGTGTTATTGGGTTTTTCCGTCAGGAATTCTTCAGTAGCAGCCCGAAGTCTGGTCCTGGTTTAGGCCCCCTGGGACTCTGTCATGCCGTGTTTTGTAATGTTACCCTTGAGGGTCAAACTCACCTTGCACTCTCCGGCAGAACCAAAGGCGCGAACACGACCAGCAACATGGGTGTCGACGTGTACCACAGAAGCTTCCTCCAGTCGCTGATCCACAGCGCCAACCAGGGCAGGCACAGGCAGCCCAGCCCGAAGTACAGCGCGATGGACATGTTGGCGACCCACGTGCGGTGCCGGGCGCCCACGTACTCCAGAACTGTACAGAGGAGGAAGGGTACTCGACAAACTGGCCACACGGTACTTGAGGTAGCTATACTTGTCAAGGGAGCTAATTTGTAAAACTGTAGTATTCATATTCGTATGAAACGCTTGTTCAGTCGCATATAGGTGGCAGAAAAAGCGATGATTTGCACAGTAACTTCACATCAATAAGGTTCGTTTACCTTGTGCAATTTGAGCGCAAAGGCGTTGCCTTGGTATGCACGGCGACCAATCAAGCTATACAAAACCAGTTTAAGCGGATCTCTCATTCCATTGGAAATCTATACATACCGAGGCCATGTTATACAAGTATAGCATGATGTGTCCGCTTCCGGTCAGGGTCAGTCTTCCCAGATACAGTGTAGTACTTTCATTTTGTACCAAGGATCAGCTATTCAGTTATGACAATCTTACCTAAAATATAAGTCATCATGAACGCGTTGTCAAACGCCATGCCGACGAGGAACCGGCAGAGTGCGAAGTCCCACACCCCCGTCGTGAAGATGGTCGCTATGCCGCCAATACCACCGATCACATTGGCACCTGGAAATGAAGATAATTACTACCTATTAGTAAGATTTTAGAGGTCTTTTGAGTGACGTTCAAAACTTAACAACTATGCAGAGCAGATTCACAGTCTTTTAAAAGCAGCATCAGTTTATGCAAAAAAGAACAATAAACTAAATAAAGTCAAAAAAATATCTGACATTTTTAAATCAACAGATGCTTCTGTTACAGTATGTCATAAGACTCCAAAATTAATGTCAACAAAAGTTTACCGACTCGTTAATGTCTGAAAAACTACTTAACATGTTTATAAAAACGTGACAAACACAAGTGTCGCGTTGATTCCCACAGTACATAATTAAACAAATGTGGACACTGATGTTTAATATCAGACATCTGGCGAGGATAACACAGACGTTAATTAATATAAATTTTGATGTAACTGCATTGTGTGTGGATACGGAAATTTTTGTCAATTCAAGCAAGCAAAATGATGCTCAAAACCTCATTTGATTGAAACTGGCGATTTTAGAGGAGCGGTCGAATGATTTGGTATTCCATCAGTAAGCGATTCTGGTACAAATGTTAAACTATCAGCAAGATAGCGGGACCGGTCATCTGAATACTGACTACCTAATATTTCTAAGGTTATAATTATAATCGTACGAGTAGGTATCACCATTTTATTTTATTTTCATTAAGTAGTATGCTCCACTACACAAGGATCAAGAAAACACACCGATCAACAAATATTTTACGAATCTTTAAACAACCCATTCTTCCTAATAATTTTATCAGGAACAGGGCATAACAAACATCAACAAAACACACCGATCAACAAATATTTTACGAATCTTTAAACAACCCATTCTTCCTGATAATTTTATCAGGAACAGGGCATAACAAACATCAACAAAACACACCGATCAACAAATATTTTACGAATCTCTAAACAACCCATTCTTCCTGATAATTTTATCAGGAACAGGGCATAATAAACATCAACAAAACACACCGATCAACAAATATTTTACGAATTTTTAAACAACCCATTCTTCCTGATAATTTTATCAGGAACAGGGCATAACAAACATCAACAAAACACACCGATCAACAAATATTTTACGAATCTTTAAACAACCCACTCTTCCTGATAATTTTATCAGGAACAGGGCATAACAAACATCAACAAAACACACCGATTAACAAATATTTTACGAATCTTTAAACAACCCATTCTTCCTGATAATTTTATCAGGAACAGGGCATAACAAACATCAACAAAACACACCGATCAACAAATATTTTACGAATCTTTAAACAACCCATTCTTCCTGATAATTTTATCAGGAACAGGGCATAACAAACATCAACAAAACACCGATCAACAAATATTTTACGAATCTCTAAACAACCCATTCTTCCTGATAATTTTATCAGGAACAGGGCATAATAAACATCAACCAAACACACCGATCAACAAATATTTTATGAATCTTTAAACAATCCTTTCTTCCTGATAATTTTATCAGGAACAGGGCATAATAAACATCAACAAAACACACCGATCAACAAATATTTCACGAATCTTTAAACAATTCTTTCTTCCTGATAATTTTATCAGGAACAGGGCATAACAAACATCAACAAAACACACCGATCAACAAATATTTTACGAATCTTTAAACAACCCATTCTTCCTGATTATTTTATCAGGAACAGGGCATAACAAACATCAACAAAACACACCGATCAACAAATATTTTACGAATCTTTAAACAACCCATTCTTCCTGATAATTTTATCAGGAACAGGGCATAACAAACATCAACAAAACACACCGATCAACAAATATTTTACGAATCTTTAAACAACCCATTCTTCCTGATAATTTTATCAGGAACAGGGCATAACAAACATCAACAAAACACACCGATCAACAAATATTTTACGAATCTTTAAACAACTTATTCTTCCTGATAATTTTATCAGGAACAGGGCATAACAAACATCAACAAAACACACCGATCAACAAATATTTTACGAATCTTTAAACAACCCATTCTTCCTAATAATTTTATCAGGAACAGGGCATAACAAACATCAACAAAACACCGATCAACAAATATTTTACGAATCTCTAAACAACCCATTCTTCCTGATAATTTTATCAGGAACAGGGCATAATAAACATCAACAAAACACACCGATCAACAAATATTTTACGAATCTTTAAACAATCCTTTCTTCCTGATAATTTTATCAGGAACAGGGCATAACAAACATCAACAAAACACACCGATCAACAAATATTTTACGAATCTCTAAACAACCCATTCTTCCTGATAATTTTATCAGGAACAGGGCATAATAAACATCAACAAAACACACCGATCAACAAATATTTTACGAATTTTTAAACAACCCATTCTTCCTGATAATTTTATCAGGAACAGGGCATAACAAACATCAACAAAACACACCGATCAACAAATATTTTACGAATCTTTAAACAACCCATTCTTCCTGATAATTTTATCAGGAACAGGGCATAACAAACATCAACAAAACACACCGATCAACAAATATTTAACGAATCTTTAAACAACCCATTCTTCCTGATAATTTTATCAGGAACAGGGCATAACAAACATCAACAAAACACACCGATCAACAAATATTTTACGAATCTTTAAACAACCCATTCTGCCTGATAATTTTATCAGGAACAGGGCATAACAAACATCAACAAAACACACCGATCAACAAATATTTTACGAATCTCTAAACAACCCATTCTTCCTGATAATTTTATCAGGAACAGGGCATAATAAACATCAACAAAACACACCGATCAACAAATATTTTACGAATCTTTAAACAACCCATTCTTCCTGATAATTTTATCAGGAACAGGGCATAACAAACATCAACAAAACACACCGATCAACAAATATTTTACGAATCTCTAAACAACCCATTCTTCCTGATAATTTTATCAGGAACAGGGCATAATAAACATCAACAAAACACACCGATCAACAAATATTTTACGAATCTTTAAACAACCCATTCTTCCTGATAATTTTATCAGGAACAGGGCATAACAAACATCAACAAAACACACCGATCAACAAATATTTTACGAATCTTTAAACAACCCATTCATCCTGATAATTTTATCAGGAACAGGGCATAACAAACATCAACAAAACACACCGATCAACAAATATTTTACGAATCTTTAAACAACCCATTCTTCCTGATAATTTTATCAGGAACAGGGCATAACAAACATCAACAAAACACACCGATCAACAAATATTTTACGAATCTTTAAACAACCCATTCTGCCTGATAATTTTATCAGGAACAGGGCATAACAAACATCAACAAAACACACCGATCAACAAATATTTTACGAATCTCTAAACAACCCATTCTTCCTGATAATTTTATCAGGAACAGGGCATAATAAACATCAACAAAACACACCGATCAACAAATATTTTACGAATCTTTAAACAATCCTTTCTTCCTGATAATTTTTTAGGAACAGGGCATAATAAACATCAACAAAACACACCGATCAACAAATATTTTACGAATCTTTAAACAATCCTTTCTTCCTGATAATTTTATCAGGAACAGGGCATAACAAACATCAACAAAACACACCGATCAACAAATATTTTACGAATCTTTAAACAACCCATTCTTCCTGATAATTTTATCAGGAACAGGGCATAACAAACATCAACAAAACACACCGATCAACAAATATTTTACGAATCTTTAAACAACCCATTCTTCCTGATAATTTTATCAGGAACAGGGCATAACAAACATCAACAAAACACACCGATCAACAAATATTTTACGAATCTTTAAACAACCCATTCTTCCTGATAATTTTATCAGGAACAGGGCATAATAAACATCAACAAAACCCACCGATCAACAAATATTTTACGAATCTCTAAACAACCCATTCTTCCTGATAATTTTATCAGGAACAGGGCATAATAAACATCAACCAAACACACCGATCAACAAATATTTTACGAATCTTTAAACAATCCTTTCTTCCTGATAATTTTATCAGGAACAGGGCATAATAAACATCAACAAAACACACCGATCAACAAATATTTCACGAATCTTTAAACAATTCTTTCTTCCTGATAATTTTATCAGGAACAGGGCATAACAAACATCAACAAAACACACCGATCAACAAATATTTTACGAATCTTTAAACAACCCATTCTTCCTGATTATTTTATCAGGAACAGGGCATAACAAACATCAACAAAACACACCGATCAACAAATATTTTACGAATCTTTAAACAACCCATTCTTCCTGATAATTTTATCAGGAACAGGGCATAACAAACATCAACAAAACACACCGATCAACAAATATTTTACGAATCTTTAAACAACCCATTCTTCCTGATAATTTTATCAGGAACAGGGCATAACAAACATCAACAAAACACACCGATCAACAAATATTTTACGAATCTTTAAACAACTTATTCTTCCTGATAATTTTATCAGGAACAGGGCATAACAAACATCAACAAAACACACCGATCAACAAATATTTTACGAATCTTTAAACAACCCATTCTTCCTAATAATTTTATCAGGAACAGGGCATAACAAACATCAACAAAACACCGATCAACAAATATTTTACGAATCTCTAAACAACCCATTCTTCCTGATAATTTTATCAGGAACAGGGCATAATAAACATCAACAAAACACACCGATCAACAAATATTTTACGAATCTTTAAACAATCCTTTCTTCCTGATAATTTTATCAGGAACAGGGCATAACAAACATCAACAAAACACACCGATCAACAAATATTTTACGAATCTCTAAACAACCCATTCTTCCTGATAATTTTATCAGGAACAGGGCATAATAAACATCAACAAAACACACCGATCAACAAATATTTTACGAATTTTTAAACAACCCATTCTTCCTGATAATTTTATCAGGAACAGGGCATAACAAACATCAACAAAACACACCGATCAACAAATATTTTACGAATCTTTAAACAACCCATTCTTCCTGATAATTTTATCAGGAACAGGGCATAACAAACATCAACAAAACACACCGATCAACAAATATTTAACGAATCTTTAAACAACCCATTCTTCCTGATAATTTTATCAGGAACAGGGCATAACAAACATCAACAAAACACACCGATCAACAAATATTTTACGAATCTTTAAACAACCCATTCTGCCTGATAATTTTATCAGGAACAGGGCATAACAAACATCAACAAAACACACCGATCAACAAATATTTTACGAATCTCTAAACAACCCATTCTTCCTGATAATTTTATCAGGAACAGGGCATAATAAACATCAACAAAACACACCGATCAACAAATATTTTACGAATCTTTAAACAACCCATTCTTCCTGATAATTTTATCAGGAACAGGGCATAACAAACATCAACAAAACACACCGATCAACAAATATTTTACGAATCTCTAAACAACCCATTCTTCCTGATAATTTTATCAGGAACAGGGCATAATAAACATCAACAAAACACACCGATCAACAAATATTTTACGAATCTTTAAACAACCCATTCTTCCTGATAATTTTATCAGGAACAGGGCATAACAAACATCAACAAAACACACCGATCAACAAATATTTTACGAATCTTTAAACAACCCATTCATCCTGATAATTTTATCAGGAACAGGGCATAACAAACATCAACAAAACACACCGATCAACAAATATTTTACGAATCTTTAAACAACCCATTCTTCCTGATAATTTTATCAGGAACAGGGCATAACAAACATCAACAAAACACACCGATCAACAAATATTTTACGAATCTTTAAACAACCCATTCTGCCTGATAATTTTATCAGGAACAGGGCATAACAAACATCAACAAAACACACCGATCAACAAATATTTTACGAATCTCTAAACAACCCATTCTTCCTGATAATTTTATCAGGAACAGGGCATAATAAACATCAACAAAACACACCGATCAACAAATATTTTACGAATCTTTAAACAATCCTTTCTTCCTGATAATTTTTTAGGAACAGGGCATAATAAACATCAACAAAACACACCGATCAACAAATATTTTACGAATCTTTAAACAATCCTTTCTTCCTGATAATTTTATCAGGAACAGGGCATAACAAACATCAACAAAACACACCGATCAACAAATATTTTACGAATCTTTAAACAACCCATTCTTCCTGATAATTTTATCAGGAACAGGGCATAACAAACATCAACAAAACACACCGATCAACAAATATTTTACGAATCTTTAAACAACCCATTCTTCCTGATAATTTTATCAGGAACAGGGCATAACAAACATCAACAAAACACACCGATCAACAAATATTTTACGAATCTTTAAACAACCCATTCTTCCTGATAATTTTATCAGGAACAGGGCATAATAAACATCAACAAAACCCACCGATCAACAAATATTTTACGAATCTCTAAACAACCCATTCTTCCTGATAATTTTATCAGGAACAGGGCATAATAAACATCAACAAAACCCACCGATCAACAAATATTTTACGAATCTTTAAACAACTCATTGTTCCTGATAATTTTATCAGGAACAGGGCATAACAAACATCAACAAAACACACCGATCAACAAATATTTTACGAATCTCTAAACAACCCATTCTTCCTGATAATTTTATCAGGAACAGGGCATAATAAACATCAACAAAACCCACCGATCAACAAATATTTTACGAATCTCTAAACAACCCATTCTTCCTGATAATTTTATCAGGAACAGGGCATAATAAACATCAACAAAACACACCGATCAACAAATATTTTACGAATCTTTAAACAACCCATTCTTCCTGATAATTTCATTAGGAAGAATGGGTAAAAATATAGAGCCCCTACTACTTACCTACGACAGCGGGTACTCTACCGAAGTGGTCGGCTAGCCAGCCGAGGATCAGGCCGCCCATGAAGGCTCCCGCAAAGAACACAGCCTGCGCCATCGGCACGTTACCAGCGTGCTCACATACCCAGCCTCTCTGGAATAGTTACAGGACACATTGAGGATCCTTAATGTGTTGAACTATGACTAAATGACTCTATGCTGTTTGAGAAGCGGTCAAGAGATTCTTTGGCACCCGAAATTTTTATTCTTAAGCCTGTCACCAATCAAACGAAATTATCACATTTATTTAAAATTAGACTGAGAACCAGAACTTTTTGAACGCCAAAATTACATGAGATGGTCCTCCAAAACGCCCGCCGTTCACCAATTCACTAAGTGTTTCAACTGAAGAGAAGTGGAACAAACTCCCTTGCAATTTTAAAGTCTCACAGACTTTGCTTCGTAGAAAATCGATGAGACCCAATTAAAGTTACTAGAACAAGATAAATGCAGCTCTGCAGACGGAATAATAAAGTGTTTTAGATCCTTACCTCGCTAACAACAGTAGCATATGGAATGTCAGTCAGCTCGAAGTCCCACCCGTTCTGGCAGGGTATGGTAGGCGTTCCTAGTGGTGGCGGGGTCATGGTCTCCAAGACTTGCGTCCAGTTCACGTCGAAAGTCGCACATTTGTCCCACTCGCCCGTGGCAGCGCCTGGTGCTGATAGGTTCCGTCTGGAATGGAGAGGATTGTTAACAATAACGTAGCTGGGCAGATTCGAAGACCGTGACATCCACCAACGCGCACTGGCCCCTTGTGGTCCACTTCCTCTCACAGGGATGAGGCCTGTGTCCCAGCTGTGGGAACGTTCAAGGCTAATTATGCTTAATGCGGGCGAACATATTTTACAAAGATTGACGGCCATCTGACCCCGCAACCTAATTCCAAAATACTGGTGTGGACCGTCATTTTCCGGCAGCCAACGACCCGTAACAAAAGTCATAGATATTCGTTAATATCCGGGATCGACTGAAAGCCAAACCCGACATAGTTGGGGACACGGCGCGCAGTTCGGGACCGACAGTTTAACTAACAGGTTCAATGTGAAAATCTATTATATACTTATGTAACTGTAACTTGAAGATGGAGAAGATGAGGAGGCTTTAAAGTTTAACCTCACAACTTGCTACTCACTCGTGAACGTGATATTTGAACGTCAGATGTCAATTCATGAAAGTTAAATGATCTCAAGAAAACCGGCTAAGTAATGGCTAAGAGAACAGGCCAAGGCATCGTAGTAGGGGAGCGCCCTTCAATTATTTTTTATTATTTGTTGTTATAGAGGCAACAGAATTACATTTTCTGTGAAAATTTCAACTGTCTACCTAGGTATGTATTACGGATCATGAGATACAGCCCGTTGACAGACAGACTGACGGACGGTCGGACAGCAGAGGCTTATTAAATAGTAATAGGGTCCCGTTAATTACCCTTCGGGTAAGGAACCCAATAAAAAGTATTCATAGCCATTTGTTATCCGATAAAACTCTACAGTGGCATTATGCTGTCTTGATTGTATCTTGATTTGAAGATATCGGTTTTATCATAAGCCTTCGGGATTTTCACAGACGATAAGGTTAGCGCCACTTTGCTAATAAAAGTATTTAATAAGCAAATAACAACAGCTAAAATAAATAGATTAGATTTATAAAGATGGTCCTGAAAGGCTGGCCTAAGTGTGTGATAGATTACCTATATACAAAATGTACGAAAGATATGTAAGATTTTTTCACATTTATTGTGCTAACTGCCAGTCTCTGAAATTCACTGCAGGTGCAGCAGGTGTCTCTGCTTCCCGGTCATTATTATAATCTAGATCTCTTCAAAGTTCGAGTGAATGGGTTTCTTCTAGGCAAGTGTGCTCCACCCTAAGCCGCATCACCGCTTCACATCAGGCAAGTTGCGACCAAACGCAAGACAATTTAGTATTAAATTATTATTAGTATAAAATAAAAATGCGTTGCTTTGCGGTGCGGCTTCTCTCACCTGTGCTTACCTTAATAAAAACAACTAGCAATCCGCCCCTGCTTCGGCGCCAACTATCGGGTCCAAAACTCTCCTATCTTTCTAGCCGGAACGAACCTTACGCTTATACAACAAAGTGTTCGAACATAGTGATTTTATTGATTACGATACACTAATTGCCCATTGCAAACAATGTCAAGGTGTGAAAACAAAGAGGGCAGGGCAGATAAGGTGTGATGCAAACTGCGATATAACAGATATTCCATCTGATTACATCTAAAGTTATTTTTTCGTAATGATTGAGTCAGTCAGTTCGATGATAACGTTATCAACTTAAATCAGTATTACACAATTCACACCCACTATTTCGAAGCTTTTCTTTTCGTTTGCCTATCAACAGGCAAAAGTGTTGACTGATCAATTTAGTTATCTACCTAATAAAATAAAAAACACAAGAAGACACATTTATTAATTAATGAGGAAAAACAAGTGGCTAAAAGATATCTACTTAGTTATCATATCTAAGTACAATACCTAAGTTTTTGTTAACGTGGAAACGCCAGAATAACCCGCGCAATTCTAATTTTCTTACGTTTTTTAAATAATCAACACCAATGTTGACTATTTCATGAAAAAGTCATTTAATGGGATTAAATGCACTTTTAAAGGGGTTGTATTGACGATTATAATTCTGTACATACATACGTTACGGTCGCGAATCATATTTTGTTTGCGCTTTCACCTTAAGGTGAAAAAAAAAAAAAAACATCTCGAAAATCGCGAAAATCAAATTTTCTTACGTTTTTGGCAATTTGCAGACCAGTGGTAGGTTGTATGTTGATTAAAATATTGTTCGCGACTGTAAGACGAATGTAGTTACAGAATTATAGTCATCAAAATCATCAATAAAACCCTCTAATTTGATAAAGGTCTAGGAACAACTTTTTCAAGGTCAAAGTCAGTGCTAGACCTTTATGGACTTGGAGGGTTGTATTGATGATTTTCATGATTATAATTCTGTAACAACATACGTCTTTCAGCCGCGTACAATATTTTAATCAATATAGAACCTCGCACTGGCCTGCAAATTGCAAAAAACGTAATAAAATTAGAATTTCGCGAGCTACCCTGGAGCATCAGCCTTAACTATTAAATAAAATAAAAATTCGGCAGACACGTTGCAGCCTAAATCGCTGAATCGAGAAGCTTGGTGGCAGCTTAGGAAGGATTTTGTAAATTCATTCTATAAAGAGTTTTAATTGCAGACGAAATTTTGTATGGACACTCGTCAGTTTTACCGATTGGAAAATTAGAAATCTCATAGCCCATCCTAGTTCGTACTTCCATCTGTGTTTGGTCTACTACGAAGTCACTTAGCATTTTTAATGGGATTAAATCAAAACAGCATGGAAACGAATCTATAATTATCGGAATCAGTGATTCACTAACGTCCAATAAAAAAGATGTCTAAACCACTATGCTAAATAAACCTCCGAGCTTATTCTTCAAGAGAGAAAAAAGTAAACTATTTCCTGCCAAAGTGATTTAACCAAATTAATACCTACGAAAAATTTTGTAAATGGTGCAATAGGTTTTTTGCCATACTACAAAAGTAGACAAAAAAACTTGAATCGTTGTAAACTTATATTAGCATTCGTGTCGTTTCAGAATATTTCTCACACATTTCTCATGTAACTGCCTCGTTGGAGTAGTGGTAGGGTAGTAGCAAGCGCCGCTGCTGAGCATGTTTTGGGTTTGATACACAGGTTGGGCAAAGTGCTATTGTTAGGTATTTCCATCAGGAATTTCTCAGAAGCGGCCTGGAGTTTTGTGGCCGGTTGACTACTTTAACATATCTGGGAATATGATAATAATATAATATATTATGGACAACTCTCTCCTCATATCAGACATTCAGAGGTAACATTAATGTACCATTACCACATCTATCTCAAGTGTTTACATTGGTTATACCGATACGAAACGTTTTGGCTAAAAATAATCTGCACGGATCGATTTATCGCTTTCGTATCATTTATCGCTTTCGTAGCTGGTCAGCCCATTGTTATAACCGAAGAAAAACCATTTCGTTCGTTTTCTCCTATTCAATGGTTTGACGACTTTTTTTAGTAAAATTACATTTCAAAAGATTAATTTCCCAAATTGTATTCTATAGTACTGTTTTAATTATATTATGTCTCTACTGCTTGGCACCTATTAATGTATTGTAAATACTCGAGGAGAATGGTGCTGATAGCCAAAATACAGACTATGCCTAGTTCGGCTACAGACGCTGATTTCTTTGCGTAAATTGAAATTGATGTCACATTGCCATTGTAAAATAGTACTAAGATGTTTGGAAATAAATAAACTATTATTATTATTACTTTTGCATTTTGCTTTATTTCTGCGCCTTTCAACTAAAGTTAATTCATTTGGTTTCCCCCACAAATGAAAGCACATACCAAGAAGATGCCTACCTATTCGTAAGACCATATTTATCAGCGATCAAGTCATTCCAAAAAATAAACAGCGTATCTTTTAAAGCTAAAGAGTTTGTTTGTTTGGTTGAACGCGCTAATCTCAGGAACTATTGGTTGGAATTTGTTTTTTTTTTATTGGATAATCCCCGAGGAAGGTTACATAACATCACGCTACGACCAATAGGAGCGGAGCATTAATGAAAAATATTGCAAAAACGGGGAAAATGTATTCTTTTTGTGAGCTTTTTCTCTCATAAGTGACGCAGACGAAGTTGCCTGGGTCAGCTAGTTAGATTTTATTCATGATCATGACCCGCAAAACAAAGCTTCTTTATTTCATCTTTTGTATGCCAAAGCTTCACCTCACAGAAAATGATCTAGGAACGAACAAAGGAAATTGCGTTGAGCCTGAAAGGCTAGGTCTACGCGCTTTATAATGGATGTGGACTTAGGGGGAGGGTCCCCACAGGCCCACTGGACTGGTGGAAATTACGGTTTTTTCCTACTCCTCCACTATACTTTTCTGATTAATTTCGTTGCGGGATCCAAAACAGTTAAATTCATTCTCTGGGACTTCGTCGAGCTTCATTGTCTCGGCGCTTTTCTGGTGGTCGCCACTGTTGATTCTGGCTTTCAGGAGTTACAGTGATTTGGGAACAGTGTGGCGGGCTTGTCAAAAAAAAAGGCCCACTGGACTATACTATTGACATTTTGTAATCTCCCGCCAGTGAATGCGTTGTGTTCTAAGCCTTTGACCTTATTACTAATTTAACACCTATGATACTCCTGAAACTGTTTGGGAAATAAAACAGACAAATATTAAAGGCTTTTTGTTATGTATAACGTGCCACTAACTTAGAATAGCAACATCTAACTCGTCGGTATGTTTTTGCGTGTTATAAAGTTTGCTTTGCACACGGCAGTATAGCACTGCAAACTTCTAATAAAGCTTTCCTTGACCTGATAATCTAATTGAAGACCTCATGTTCAACAGTAGCTGTTTCAGTAGCAGCGATAGCATATAGTGGTGTGACCTTCGGACTGCCAAGTTCGAACCCAAGACACGTAGGTACTTCTGATTTTTCGGATTCATGTGCGTTAATGATCACTTGCTTCGTTGAAGGATAACACCGTGAGGAAACCACCATGCCTGAGAGATATTTCTCGATGGCCAAGTCAGAGGCAAATGTGCGGCATAAAAGCTTCAGAGCTTTACCAGGCTAGGCACTAACCACACGATAAATAAAGAAGAAGCAGTAACTTGCGATCACTAGATCAATGAATGAGACACTCAGTATAATACAATCCCAAATAGTCTTTCCACCAACCTGAGTTCCATGTCCAAATGCGCCAACTCCGGCACGCTACACCAATGCCTCTGCGGCGTTGCAGCTATGAACATCTGCACGAAGTAGATGAACGCGAAGAATATGCCGAAGGGCATCATGAAGGCGAACAGGAACTTCTGGTAGCGCCCCATGTCGCCCACGTGCCCGAGGATTGCTTCCAGCGCGTCGGCATCATTCTTTGACTTTTTGTTGAGTTCCTCTTTTACGTCCTGAGGAAGAAAGTTTTTGGTTGAGAGAATGAGCTAGTTTGGTAGATTGGTAGTGTCGGGAGAGTGGGCCTTTGCCTTTTTTATTATTATCATCATCATCATCATCATTTCAGCCGAAAGACGTCCACTGCTGGACATAGGCCTCCCCCAAGTGTTGTAACATTGACCGGTCCCGTGCGACTCGCATCCAGCGGATTCCCGCAACCTTTACCAGGTCATCGGTCCACCTAGTGGGAGGTCTTTCAACGCAACGTCTTCCGGTTTGCGGTCGCCACTCCAGAACTTTTCGGCCCCATCAAGTCCATCGACCATCCGTTCTGCGAGCAACTGCCACTTAAGTTTGGCAATTCTTCGGGCTACGTCGGTAACCTTGGTTCTCTTGCGGATGTCTTCATTTCTGATTCGAGCGCGCAAGGAAACTCCGAGCATAGCCCTCTCCATAGCCCTTTGGGTGACTTTAAGCCTTCTGATGAGGCCCATTGAGAGCGACCACGTTTCGGTCCCGTATACAGTAACACACTGGTCATAGACTTTCGTCTTGAGACACCTTGCCTTTTTACAAGCTTTTATTTTAGAGAAAATAAGAAATTTAAATAGGAGAAATAATTTTAAATCATTGACTGACGTGCCTTTGTTTCTTAGCTAATGGAGAAGATAAGTAGGATTTGTGGGCAGCATAATCATATTGACTCGAAATTAACTCAAAGTTGGGAAGGAGGCAAAGGACCAACTGCTTGCTTGTATCATAGACATGTAAACAAGGTGACCCTTTTCAAGATAAAATACTATTCCTAAATAATGCGAGGCGAGCAGAGAAATTCCTGGAGTACTGTGGATATTAGATTATGATTTTCCGATATCAGTACTTATCTTTATGATTATTTCGACTCCAATCATACAAAAACAGAACAAACAAGGGCAAATCGGATCATTCACGATTTTTTTCACCTTGAATTGCCAAAAATGTGTGAATTTCGAAGAAAAAGTGAATGTTAACCGTCCGCGTCGTTTTGTCGATAATCTTAACGATTATCAGCACTTTTTGTTCCAATCGGGCCCTTTATTTACATTGGCTATTAAAGTACGTATTGTAGGTAAGTGTAAGGAATATCGTGTAAAATCAGATGTTTCATGAATCTTGAATGTGTACCACTTTTGTATGGAACCAAGGAAAAAATTAGTTTATGCCATTATGTCCTTTAAACCATTATTAATATTAAAGATATTTGAGATTCGTAAATCAGACATCTTATCATTCACTTCATATGCCCATAAACTTTATCATACAACTACAAGACACGGTTCAGAGCTTCCGATAGCAGACTATTGATTTTGCTGAAACTAAATCGCATCAGAACCTCAATATAATTGAACTTTAGTTAGTCTTTTGAGATAAGTTTGGCAAAACGACTTCCCAAAATCATTTACAATGTTGTACTTAATTGTTTTTTTTTTCAGTTTTAAAACGAGGATAATTAACTTATTTGACACCAAAAACCGTTTTCGCTATTGACCAAAAAACAGTTGACATTCTTCGTTTGAAACCATTTCTTAATAAAATTTTAAAAGCGTAAATAAATTTCGTTTGTTTCAAAATAACCATGAGGAAGTGGAACGGTTATGGTGCTCGGGGGAAATATCCTTTTGTTTAGATATTCATATGGAAACACGAGGATAGTGTGCCAAGACAGTAACTTAGCTCTCTCGAACGTGCGGCCTACATTATTTCACCAGCTTTCCTTGTCTATCTTGCGTAAGGGAATTTCGGAAAACAAACATATTGTAGAAGCCTCCATGCCAAATTAACCGATTTGTTTGGGTAAAAAGCTAACGTTATAATGACATTAAGGTAAAAGCGTCAGGGTGGCCCGCGAAATTTAAATTTTCTTACGTTTTTTGCAATTTGCAGGATTAAAATATTGTTCGCGATTGTAAGACGTAGGTATGTAGTTACAGAATAATAATCAACAAAATCATCACTAAAACCCTTTTTTTTTTTTTTTTTTTTTTTCGGATGGGAAATCATCAAATGACTTCTCCCGCTCTGGGCGGAGCAGGAGGGAGTGACAGACTTTTACTGACTAAAACCCATCCATGTTCCTTCATCGCCCTTTGTGTTCCGGGGCCACGGTATCTCTTTCGAATAGTCCCGCAACCCCGGCAGGCATCGGTCCTTTCGGACCCCTTCCTTTTTGCTGACTCTCTTTGAGGCGCGCGTGGAACACGAACGCGCCGTCGACACGGCCTGTCGTCATGAGACGGACGGACGGCGAGCTAGCCCATAGCCCACCGTCCACAGGCCCGCGCCTACGGTGGCCGGGGGCCACGTGGTGGCCCCCGACGCCCGGGGCGTCTCCCGCGGCGGCCGGGACGCTGTGAGGTTCTCTCCCTCTCACGTTCCGCCACCTCCTTCTCTAGCATTACTGCTTCGCAGAAGGAGGTGACGGCGTCCCATTCCGTCTCGCAGCTGTTTGACCCTTAAGTAAGAATCAAAGAGGAAAGAATTTAAATAACCGTATTATAATGCAATCTTTGGTTGGTTCAGAATTTAATTGGGTATTTCGTTTGCAGATAAAAATGTGCAAGGATATAAAAACCGTTACCTCTTGAGAACACGTTTTGAATAAGTAACTGTGTCTTACATTGTTTAGTAAGTTACTAGTTTACTACTCTACAAGTGAAGCGTTGTATTTGCAAACATAATGGTGTGAAATTCAAATCAAATCAAATGACTTGTTATTTGTTAACACAGGTATACAGAAATACAGTTCTGAAAATTGATAAAACCGAGCGCTATTATGTAATGCCAGTAGCAAACCTGCAGGCTTACAAATATGGTGAGCATCTAGCTCAAGATTAAAATTTAAAGTTTAAAAAAAAAAAAAAACATGCCTAAGTATGATATTTAATTAGCAAAAAAGCATAATTGCAAAAATTACATAATATTATTTTAACATATAAACATGGACTAAAGAAATACGCACAATTTATAACGACACATTGTAATCATATGTAATTTTTGGTTTATGTTGAGCCATCAAAATTCAAAAACTTCGAAATTCTTAAGGATTTCTGAGAGGTTTTACTTGTATTTAATTCAGTCCTTTCTTTCTCTAGATCTATGGTGCAAGCCTCAAATAACCACAGATCTACTTAACAGTGACACTACGTAGAGCCTTGTTCCAGAAGGAAAGTCGGCAGGAATTGGCTTCTTAGGTCCCTCGGGCCTGCTAGCCTGTAAACGTAGATTTACTGAAAGCAACAAAGATCTGCCGCTGTCATTGATTTAGTTTATACATGTGCATTCCTTGGAGACAGGTATATATTATACCTGTATAATTCGATTGCAGAGCTTACGGTCTACGAGAGATTGTGTAGACAATCACTGCATATTCCAAATCAAAGCAAATCCTGCTACTACAGCATCTTGCTACATGGAAATTGCTCCATTAAAATACTGCTGTTCAGCTGTATCCAGTTAGTCTGAAAGCCGACTCTAAAATTGTAGACAAAAGGCTAGGCAGATGATGACAGTAACATCTTGCTACTTAGGCAATTATTACTGTGTAATTATTTGATGAAAAAAACTGTAAATACGGTGAAAGAACTCGGGTCATCTCAGAGTTCAATGAGTTTAATGTCCTCCTGGAATTCAAAACACAGGTTATGCTTTTCTTTGTAATTTTAATTGATTTTTTAAACAATGGCAAATTTCTTGATTTACCTACGGTCTCCATTGAAGAATGGAGTTGTTTACTTGAATGTTTTAATGTAAACTAGGGATGTTACGGAGCGGAGCTTCGACTACGACTCGGACTCCGATATGTCGGAACTTCCGATTGATCTTACACCTCCGGTTCCGACTTCGGTTCCGATACTTTTAAATCGGAGGTATTAATCGGAGGTCGAAATGTATTATAATTTGCTACTTCTGGAGTCATTTAATTTAATTTGCTAACTGTTATAAAAATGTGATTATTTTTATTTGTGATACCTATATTAAATAGGTTTATTAGTTTTCAATTGAAATTAAAGAGGCTGACTAATTAATGTTTGTACTATTTTATTTTATTGCCTGCCCTAACACATCTTCTGCCACCATCTCCGCCTCCGACTCCGATTTCGGTTCCGATAAAACCACCTCCGTAACATCATGTAAACCTACTACTGAAAAATGTATTATATGTAAGTACATGATAATATTATACCTACTAAAGAAGTTAGCCAAAAAAGATTTGTATTTACAACACATAGGTACCTGTCATGGTGTCAACAAAAAAGAAAAAAAAGTTGACGCTCGTTAAATAACACAGTAAAAAACTAAATGTGTTTGACATTTGATTTTAATTTAAACTAGGAAGTGTTCTTTGATTAAGGAAATTTATTAAAATATCATTTTATGACTTCAATAGAATTAAATAAGTTTTATACCTACCTGTGTCTCACATTGCCTGCATTCATTGGATGGTTTTTTATAGGTAAGATAAGGCCACTCGCAATTCAACTCGATAAGGTTGCAACACTGCTCAAGCGGACTGTACAGGCTAGCCAGGCCTGTTCATTGGATGCGACTCCACTACTCCAGTGACCATTTTTTGTTTAAATTTTTATCAACCAACAAAGCACAAAGTATGTAAAAAACCAAAATGTAGCCCCAGGCGGAAAAAAAATCTTATTTAACAAAATAAAATTAAGAAAACACCATCTTTAGTAGGTATAGAAAAGTGTTTAAGTACTTGAGAAAAAAACCACTCGAATAAAATCATCACTATACTACACATTAAAATTTGCAATTAAATTAAAGCTTAACTTTAGTTTTATCTTCGATCAACAATATGATTGATCGAAGAGTTTTTTAGGCTTGGACGTATTTTAAATGTAATTACGATTGTGTACAGTTGCATTTTGATTTTAATATGCATCTAGCACACCACTTGAGAACGGCGGATGTTATTATTTAATTTAGAAGTCTTAATTAATGCCATAATGGTGAAACACCCGGTCAAGTTAGTTTACCTAGCGAAACTACCCAGATGTATCTAAACATAATCACCTTTTTTCCAACTATGGTGGGATCAGCTTCCAGTCTAACCGGATGCAGCTGAAAACCAGTATTTGAGATGGAGCGACTGCTGCCTATCTGACCTCTGCAACCCAGTTACTAGATAATACGATAGCTCTTGGTTATCAATTTTCGGGCCTCTGACTATACCCGTAAACGACTGTCAAAGATCTATAAATGACAGCCGGGACCAACGGCCTAACGTGCTTTCCGAGGTACGGAGGAAACTTGGTATGTAATGGATAGTCAGTATGGTCACTTTCACTTTATACCACCCAGTACATTAAAAAGACAAGGAATAGATTTAGTAAGCACCTAACCTAAATTACAGGTTACTATCTAAAATTGCAATGACTTTGTAACAAAATGGCATTCACGAAATAGCGGCGGGTGAAGAGGTCTACGTAACCAATATCACGCCAACTGTTGGCAAGTTTTCAGCACTACACTACTGACTACTAGTAGCTTAGGAAGTTTTTAAATGTCGAACAAAACCTGTGCCAAGTTTAAGCTTTAAAAACTGGCTTTTGTTTTTAGTTCTTCTTATACTTAGGTAGTGTAGAGATATATAAGCCTCCACATGATGACAATACAGAGCAGTGTCCCAAAATGGCAAAAAAAGGTCAGTCCCTTACCTAATATGATAGCATATTCTTCAACGCTGTTAACCGCTACCTTAATCCTACATAAATTAACCGCAAGCCGGTGACCGGTGCCCGTAAATCAAAACGACTTACAATACGATTTGTTTATACAAAACCGGTTGTTACGAGTATAATTTATTATTATGTACACGGGCAAATATTTCGCCCGGTCAAGGTCGCCATTTCTGTACTATGTTTGACATTTTTGAGGAAAAGTTTTTTTTTGTGGGCGTAGCGTAGTCGGCAATTTGAATACAATAAAATATTTGATATTTAAATGTATTTTAGTTACTAAAAGGTAGTCCACAAAACAAATCCAACAGGTTTTATCATAGGAGCATAGAAAAATACATATAAAATTTGTAAACTAGTGAGAATGCTGCTGTCCTTAGTCGATATCTTTGATTATATATAATCAAAGGTCTACCTATATGTAATAACTATATTAGTCTACTCTAATATTATAAAGAGGAAAGATTTGTATTTGTGTGTGTGTATGTTTGTAATGAATAAACTCAAAAACTACTGCGCCGATTTCAAATTCTTTCACCATTAGAAAGCTACATTCACCCTGAGTAACATAGGCAATATTTAATCCCCGTACTCCCACGGGAACGGGAACTACGCGGGTGAAACCGCGTGACGTCCGCTAGTCCTATACATAACTTTAATACTTACTCGACCCTAATGTAGGAAACAACTGAATATTTTTTGCGTAAGTACCTATATGGTTCTCATTTGATAAGTTAGTAATTATCCAATTCGATCACTGTATATTGTAAGACCTGTGACCTGTGACCTTTGTATCACAAATAAACTGTTTGATTTGATTTGATGGTCTGTGACCCGTCAGGCAACACTTAAAAAAAAACTAAATCTGGTCACACTTTTCTGATAATCGAATCTGAAAAGAATATTTAAAGCGAGCGATCCATTTGTTTTATCTTTATTTAAACCGCGCCTAAACAAAAAAAAAACATTTAAAAACAGCAGTCCTGATATTACTGTTATCGTATTTAAATGGGTCAATGACCCTTGATTAACAAGTTTTAAACCTCATAGATAGATGCAACACAATTTATTTTTATAAACATACCTACAGTAGGTATGTTTATAACAATAAATTGTGCCAAACTGACAACAGTTAGTATTTTTACTGTTACTGTCAGCCTGCGTCATCCCACTGCTGGGCAAAGGGTTCTCCCCATGATTTCCAGTTGTTTCTATCCAGGGCTAATGTGGGCCACAGCCCGCGTAGCATAAACGCCGTAGAAACGAAAGAGAATCGACAAATCTTTTGTTCACAGTTCATCTGTCATTGAATCGACAAAATGACAGATGAACAAAAGATTTGTCGATTCTCTTTCGATTCTACGGCGTTGATGCTAAGCGGGCTGGTCGTTGGTGTAGTTCTATCATTGGCAGAATTCTTCATTATTCGCGGGTACTTTATGCTATTCAATTAAACTTATATTGTCACTTACTTATCTACCGTGATTGTTTATTGTTTTGAGCTCCCGATATTTCGACGCTGTTGTAAGCGCCATGATCGCGGATTGCGGGTCTAGTTTTAAACCGTGAAAGCATAAAACAGTGTTTGGCCATTAAATTATATTTAAATCATGCATATTAGCCGAGGTATCATAATTTTTGCAGAAGAAAGAAGTTAAGTGCTAGTCACTACATAATATTTAACGTCCTCCTTTTTGAAGTCGGTTAAAAACAAAGTCCCCCGCCGCGTCTGTCTGTCCCTAGATATGCTTAGATCTTTAAAACTACGCAAAGAATTTTGATGCGGGTTTTTTTAATACATAGAGTGATTCAAGAGGAAGGTTTTAGTAGGTATAAAGGGTGTAAAACACATCTTAACGAAGCCGAAAGGCACTTGTTCTCCTCGTCATTGTGATAATTTTTTTGTTCTACAACATACCTGGGAACCTTCTAGTTACGGAGATATTGGGGGTCAAAGTTCCAACTTTTTGACAAGTTTTTAATGTAAGATTTTTATTTTCAACACTTCCACGACCCCAGTACTATTCAATCCATCCATCAGCACAATGTTTTGAGTGCGTTACATTGAGTTCTACCACAAAACATGATTTTTCACCCCAAAAAAAAAAGTCGTTTCCCAGCAATAATTTTTGCGTAAAGTTACTTAGTTTGATGTACAGAATGCTTGGTTGACGGCTTCGTGATGAGGTCTTTTACACCCTGTACTATAATTTGTCAAGCGAGCGAAGCCGCGGGCATCAGCTAGTCTGCAATAAATAATAACGTCTGAACCGTTTATTCCACAGTATAGTTTTAAAACCTGTAAAACGCAGGTAGTCTACGTCCGATATAAAACGTATTGTATTGCAGAAAGTATAATCTCCGATAATATATTGATTAAAAACATATGTTGCTTCATTTTATATCAGGCATTTGTAGTAAATTTATGTGACACAACTGAAACGGCAGTACCTACCATTTGGGGTTAACACTTTAACAGTCTACGTAATAAAGAAGCGTTCGTCTGGTAATTAATTCTAAACCCACTTGGTGAGTGATACTGATTTACTATCCATTGTTCAGAATAATCAAAGGATCAACAGTTTTTTTTATAAGTTTTCCTGGTACGTTAATGAATTAATATGTTTTATATGTTTAGTTAAGAGTATTATGATATACTAGCTGATGCCTGCGGCTTCGCCCGCCTGCAAATTATATACTAAAACCTTCCTCTTGAATCACTCTATCTATTAAAAAAACCCGCATCAAAATCCGTTGCGTAGTTTTAAAGATCTAAGCATACATAGGGACAGACGCGGCGGGCGACTTTGTTTTATAATTTATGTAGTGATGATATACAATTATGAGTATTCAAATAATTCATCCTTCGATAGTACTTACCTTAAAACAAAATAAATATCTTGTGAAACGGTAGTTATAAAAGTTTTACTATAATGGGGATGCAGAGCATTATATGGAAACATACTCGTAATGTAACATTTATGAACCATCTAAACTTCTAAAGATAAACAAACAACAATAAATACAGAAAGTTCTGCAGTTCATAAAATTTTACTCCACAATGCGCTCTCCAGTGCACTACTGGCATATTGCCAGTCTACTGCACATGAAACTCTTTACTCGATGGTTTCAGGATTTTTTCGGGAAGAAAAATTAATTAAGTAATATCCAGATCGCTCATCTCTCTTTCTCACGACACGTGTTTTTAAATGAAAAATACTTTAAAAAAAAACACTGACCATAATAACCATCTCCTCCCCGGAAATAATTTTCATTTCGTGCACCACCGTACCCATAACCACCACTTTCAAATATAGAACACGCGTCGCTCCCTTACGGAGTCCGGACACTGAGTGATAAGATTCGGCGCCTGATCATGTATTTACAGGAAATTATCAAAAACGACCGAAGCATTGCCCCCTAATCTATTGTACTTCAAATTGTCGATAACTTCCTGATAGAGGTTTATTTTCAAGGTTAAACCTGGAGTTTGGAAATGTAGATTATATATTATTAGATATTACAGGTTATGTTTTTGAAAGCCTACTATCATTCTTAATATTTAATAATCTAAATATCAACTAATTAATGGCATGATTGTTAATACGGATAACCAATCTAATTAATGCCTTTAAGTTTGCCTACAAGGATATGATAGCTGATTGAAGATCAGAAATTTGATCAGCTAACCCAGTCCGGCATGGGATTGCAAGAAAGGGTAAGTTTTAAAATCATCACCCTGATCAGCCACCAGGGCTGATATACACCAAAACAATATAATAACGTAAATAGGAAGTACTTCATGATAGTTCAGCATCAATCATTCCACCTACAAGATGTCCGCTGGACATACGCCATCCCCAAGCGTCACCACATGGACCAGTCCTGTGTTTCCAGAACTCATAGCGGATACCAAAGGCCAGATCACCAGTTCACCTTTTGAGGAAGGGAGACCTTCCAACGATTCGTCTTCGGGTATACAGTACCCATTCTAGAATCTTTGGTATTGATAGCAAAGAGGAAAAAGTGGAAGGATATAAGTAGGTACCTATCACCTATATCCAGCAGTGACACAATAAAGGAGAACTTAAACAATTGTAAATCCATATGAAAGATTGCCGCCACGAACATTGTACCAACTATAGAGATGCGATCATGAATGATGCAATAAACGTTGTCGGATTTGAAACCATGAAAAAAGAGCTATCGAAGTATCGACCTAGTTGAAGCTGTGTTGAACAGACACACACGCACAAGACAGTGTACAGACACTTAAAAGGAATATTGCTAGTATGAACATATTCTAGGCAGATGATGAGCGGTTCATCTGACTAGCCTTTTCCCAACTATATTGGGGTCGGCTTCCAATCTATTCGGATGCAGCGGAATACCAATATTCTACATAGAACGACTGCCTATTTGTCCCCATTCCAGTAAGTACTAGGTAATGACAGCACTTGGTAAGATTGGTTGTCAGACTTTCGGACCACTGACTACCTGTAACGACTGTCAAATATCTACTACTGACAGCCGGGACTAATTCCAAGGCACGGAGGACACTCGGTATGTAATGGATGGTCACGCATACAGACCGAGTATAGATCAACCTAGGCAAGCGCAGCTCAACCTTGAAGATTGACCCCTGCGGTTTTATTATTTACCCAATAATTAAAATTTTTGGCCTCCCACTAGGTGGAGCGATGACCTGGTGAAGGTTGCGGGAATCCGCGAGTCGCACGGGCGGGACCGGTCAATGTGGCGACACTTTTGGGGGAGGCCTATGTCCAGCAGTGGACATCCTGCGGCTGAAATGATGACGATGATGATAAATAATATTTTTTTCAGTACACTTCCTCGAAAACTGGTCCATAACGCACTACGATTAAGTACAACATGCAATATATTTCACACGTGTGCGTTTTTTTCCATTTTCCCGCACGTGTGCGGGAATGAAAATTGCCACAGATAACTATACCTATACTTAGTCCAAATTGGTTCAATGCCTATAGCCTGAGGTGAATGTTTTTTTTTTAATTTCGGCAAAGCACTAAATATTCAAATATTATAAAAATTAAAATGAATATTCAAATATTATTTGAATATTCAAAATATGTTTATAAATAGAATATCATAAATAAACATGATTATTAAAAACTAATAGTTACTTTTATACAAAAATTATCATTTATTTTGTGTTCTAAATTCAAAAATATAAAAAAAAAACTATATTTCATATTAGGCTGTTTAGCGGCTTCTTAGTTAAGAACCTTTGCTTCTCCTTCACCTGGGAAAAGTAAAACGCGGAAAGAAAGAAAATTAAAATCATAGTTTAAGTAATTCATGACAAAAATATTTTTCGTTCTTATAATTTATTTCTTCAAAAGTGTATTGAAAAACGTCGTTTGATACACGTGGTCATTTGTTATTGCAGTTCTCGGCTCAAAAACACCCTCGCCTACGGCTCGGGAGTTAATTCCGCCTCGTACGCTTTATCAAACTTTCTCCACTTGTATCAAAATGTACTATTTTCTAAAAGCCAATCATCTCGTCTTCATCTTTCCGATTCCGAGCGTTGTGTTACTCAACGGAGTAAGAAAACACAAACTTCCGTGGAAATGATTTACAAGTGGGTAAGTATGTTATGAAAACATTCGTTGCTTTCTTTCAGACAAAGATTAATGTTTGTATTACTTAATTAATTTTTGCTCATTTAAAAAATGAAAGGCTAGGCACATGATGAGGTAATTAAGTACCGGGTAAAACGGGAATGAAAACGCAGGGGTGAATCGGGAAAAACTTTGAAAGAGATTTTAACATTAAATTGATATGATATGTCACCAAAAAGTACTCTATTTGTTGCTTAATTTTACTTTAAGTATTATTTTGAGACATCGATGGCAGCATACCGTATTGTTTCACCGTTATAATCGTTGAAAGTTTTGTCTCGATTCACCCCTGCGTTTCTATACACGCCGTTTTACGGTAGGTACCTACATTATGATAAGATAGCTGTCTCGTCTGCCAACACTTGAAACGTTTAGGTGCAGGATCATTTGTCAGCCCAAAAGATACCTGTCACTATGAGTAAGCCTGTAGGCCTAGAGAGATAGTCGACCTATTTACTTAATCATCGTGACTGCAGCCTTATTACAAAGTAGATAGTCCCAAACATCAGTTACGGATGCGGATTGTCGGAAATTAACTATACTTACATAAATAAAGGAAATATTATAGTGCACTGCACTGGCACACTTCCTGTTCTTTTACTGTCTAAGACCTTTAGGACGGCAATCCGATGTGACCAGAGACAAATCAGGCATATATGCTGACTTGGACATCAAACGGAAAACCCCACGCAACGAGCCCACTGTACTCCATCAGAGATAACGTGCGTACCTCAATTTTCAGGTTTATTTATGAGTTTTATCGATCAATTTTATTTGTTTATCAATGAATAGTTTCAGATTTTTAGCTGTATCGGCACTAAAAAAGTACTACACCGCCATCTATAACACAAATGACGAACTAACATCAAAATTCTGAATCGCTCTATTATAGTTAACATAATGTATACAAAAACCCGACAACAACACTGTCGAGCAGTGGCCGACCAGCAGACACAACACCCGTCTGGTCCGAGGATCCTCTCTTTTCCATGGCGGTTGAAGAACACCCTGTCCTTCATACTCCTAAACAGCGTTGATGACTGATGAGTCAGTCTGTAGGACTTCCAAGTCTTCTGTAGCTGAAGGTCAAAGAAGGAGTAGATACGCATAAATAAAAAAAATATATATAGATACCTAGGTACTTACTGATTTTATTCATAAATAATTTAGATGAATATCTTTATTTTTACGCGAATGATATCAATACCCCCGCGTGCCCCCGCTGTGTCATAATTATTCTAATTACCTGTTTAAATACCTATCAAATTATTCCTCAGTTCTAGTAACATTTTTTTAGACGATGATAGTTCAAAATACACGGCTAGTCACCCATCGGCAGCCAAAGACAATAAAAAGGAAATGAATGGAATTAACAGATTAATCGCCGTTTAACAAAATTAAACGGTTGTGACCAATCGTGTTTTACGCTGGATTTTTCCACGAGGAAATTAACATGAGCTTGTAAAATACATGATCAACAAAACGTACGGTAAGTAGAATGTCAATGGCACCTTCTACATTAATTTATTTTACTATCTTTTATTATCTTTACTATGTTTGGGGTTGAAACTCTGGGGCCGTGGGGTCCGAGTGCCCATAGCCTGTTTAAGGAAATTTCAAAACGCTTAGTTAACGCTTCCCGTGACCCAAGAGCAGGCTTTTTCCTTGGTCAGAGGGTGTTGCCATACAACGTGGCAACGCCGCCAGTCTCTTGGGCACATTACCAGCTGATAGCGTTGAGGAGTTTTTCGATGCCCTTTATAGTTTATTTAATAGTTTATGATTAAACGTTAACAATGAAAATAAATAAAAATACAAAAGCACAAAAAAAAATTACTATCATTAATTTATTTAAGACAAGCCACATTTATTCGTTTTTGTTTACGGAGCACTTATTTTTGCTTACTTAACCTCGACCTCATATCACTCATTTCTTCGGAAAAACTGAAAAAGCCCTCTGCAGCGCGACGACGAGTTAGGAAAATCAGAATTTAATATCTTTTTCGAGTGCTCCGTAGAGGCCTCGGCTCTATTTAGGCTCAAAAAGTCTACAAAGGAGCAAAATTAGATCTATAACGAACGAGTTTCTTACAAAATTAGACGTGGATGTTTTAGGAAAATTACATAAGCCGCGCTTAGATAGAACATTACAAAGGGTGTCAAGCATTTTAGGCACATTTTCTTTACAGAGAAAATGAGTGAATGAGTTTTCTGTACTGAGAAAATGTAGAATAGGTAATTTAAACTTAATATTTGTCTTATTAAGGAGGAGGTCAGATAGGCAGTCGTGAGTCGCTCCATGTCATCATCATCTGCCTAGCCTTTTCCCAACTATGTTGGGGTCGGCTTCCAGTTTTTCCGGATGCAGCTGAATACAATATTTTACATGGAGCGACTGCCTATCTGACCTCCACAACCCAGTTAGTACCGGGTTATACGAAACCTCTTGGTAAGACTGGTTGTCAGACTTCTTGGGCCTCTGACTACCTAACCACTGTCATAGATCTACAAATGACAGCCGGGACCAACGGCTTAACGTGCTTTCCGAGGCACGGAGGAAACTCGGAATGTAATGGGTGGTCACCCATCCACAGACCAACCTAGGCAAGCACGGCTTAACCTAACGATTGACCCGAGCGGCTGTTATTATTTAGCCACGAGCTAATCCATGTAAAGTACTGGTATTCAGCTGCATTCGGTTAGACTGGAATCCGACACCAACGTAGTTAAGGAAAGGCTAGGCAGTTGATGACGATGATTTGTCTTAATAAGTATTGTATTAGGACAATAATTCTAAAGATCCGGCAAATTTTAGAACATGATCTTCCTAAGCAGCGCTTTATCATGAAATTAAGAGAAACCTGAATGTTTTCATTCATAACTTACCATATCGAGTTAAATGAATAGTATTTTTAGTGTGATCAAATCAAACATAAATAAACATAGAATTATCATCATTATAATATTAAAAATAAATTGTTTAAAAATGCATACAATGTAGGATATTCTTATTTTTATTACAATAACAAGTAGTTTCAACTTCAACAATGTTGTTTCCAAGTCCTTGGGTCCACAATGTCCACATGCTCGCTAGCCACGTGCATGAGAAATAGACCAATTTAATTAAATTAATGACTAAAAGTCTAGACAATTTTAATTGAATTATGAACCTTTATTTAAATAACCACTAAAATACATGTATTTTGAATCCTGACCATCGTTCATAATATTTATGATTCATACTCAGACCAAATAAAAAAGTTAGGACGGAACTCTGCGAACAGAGAAGTGAGGCCGGTTTCGTAAACATTGTGTGCATTGAGTGAGACGTAGTTTAATTGTAGTTGGATGTAAATGTGTGCGTGTGAGCGTTTATGCACAGAGCGAGACGTAATTTTGCGCTGGCCTCATTTTATTGTTCGCAGCGCTGTCTTGGTTTTTTATTTGGTCTGAGGATTCATAGAATTCCGGGGTTGCGGGACTGTTCGAAAGAGATACCGTGGCCCCGGAACACAAAGGGCGATGAAGGAACATGGATGGGTTTTAGTCAGTAAAAGTCTGACACTCCCTCCTGCTCCGCCCAGAGCGGGAGAAGTCATTTGATGATTTCCCACCCGAAAAAAAAAAAAAAAAGGTTTAATGTTCACACCAATGAAACACCGTTTTATTCTTATTATCGTCTATAATCCAGCAAGGTACAATACAAGTTTTAATAGTAATGGCCACATATCTTCTTGTAGCACAAAATTATGAAAAATCACTCTTCCAACCACAAACAATCAGTCTCTTAATCTAAAAATGTAGCGGGAAGCTTTCTGATTCGTCGAGTGCCGTCCCGCTCTATGGCGCGACGCTCTCCGGAGCGCGGGAAATTTCAATTTTTGGGCCAAAAGACCTTGTGCGCGTCACAAAGGATTCATAGAATTATAATTTTAGAATGCCTGCCTAGTTTGTACCTATCTATCTACCTATACATAATTATTATGTTGTTATAAACTATTCTACTACTATGTCTACTATAATATTATGTCTGCTTCGTTGCGTAACTGCGTTGCGTTGCGTCATTACGTCCCGGGTTCGACGCCCAGGTCGGGCAAAGTGTTATTGGGTTTTTCCATCAGGATTTTTTTCAGTAGCAGCCACGGAGTCCGAATTTAAGCCCGGCTGATGGCAATAGGCTTCCTCTTCTATTTCATGGGCCTTAAATACGCAACTGGCGAAATGTGGGAGTACCTACTAATATTAGGTCCACCTCTGCCTATCCCTTCGGGGATTACAGGCGTGATGTTATAAATTATGTAAAATTAAACAATCAAGGTTTTCACGTTTGTGAAAACTCTGTGTATCGTTAGGTATGCAAGCCAAACTTGAATAGAACATACGCGAATAGAATTTCTGTAGAAAGTTTCAAATGTAAGTATCTCGAATATACAGTTGGTTTTAATACTTACGAGTAAATGCGTTATACCAAAATCCAATTTTGTAGTTGTACAGCAAAACATGCAAAAACAGCTTTAAACTATGAAACTCCACGTAGGTATGGTGCATTTTCAGCTAGTTTTCCGAGCGAGCAAACATTCTCGTCAGTAGAGGATGTAGTTTAAAAACTGCTCAGAACACTTGGTGGGGACGCAACTGTACTTTTATACGTGTTTATGGCATAGTTTTGTTATGAAGTTAACTGCGTGACTGCGTCTGCCAGTCTGCGCAGCTTTACGGTAGATGTTTCAGCCGCCATATGAACCATTATACCTGCGCATCCGTCAACTTCTGAGGTGCCATTAGGTTTGAACAGAACTATAGGTTATGTAGGTACCCTAGCTGGAGCTACGAATGCAAGTGTTTACTAAGTTACATTTTCTGTTGCCATAATCTCTGTTCCATCTTTGTATGAATTCCGACGACTTTGACGACGACTCAATGAGTTTGACGTTTATCAAAATAGTACATTTTGATACAAGTGGAGAAAGTTTGTTATTGCATTCGAGGCGGAATTAAGACCCGAGCCGTAGGCGAGGAATTATTTTTATAATATATATTTGTGGAATTATTTTTTTCCGCACACGTGCGGGAAAATGAAAATAAAAGCACGTGTGTATATATATTATATATAATATTTTGCATGTTGAACCTAATCGTAGTGCGATAAGAACTCGTTTTCGAGGAAGTGTATTATATAGAAAAAGAAAGTTGCTCCAGCATTGGATTGCCCAAAAGTTTTCTAGCCGGAAGTCAGAACTTTTCTTCTCGTCAGAAGCTATTTACCTTCCACTAACAGTGCTAATTGTGTCACAAAATTCAATGTCACGGTCTCTGTGTTCATTTTAATTGATTAAAATACGGTCATGTGTCAACACAATACGAAGGTTTACATAAAATAATTAAAAATCCATTATTACAATGTACCAACATGACATTTTATTAATTGGCACCTATAGTTTTTTAATAGTACATAATTATCCTATTTACTGGTTTTATTAATAACATGAACAAACGCGAACCGGTTGATTTTAATTAACATGCTGACAACGCAGTTTTTGAATTACCTTTTTTTGTTCTAATCAACCTTTTTTAATGATTTTCTTTTTGAATTTTCAAATTGGAAACGATTTTTTTTTTGTTTTTGGCTGAAGTAACACGTCTAATGAACATATAATATGTTTTTCACTTCTCATAGTTCTCATGCTCTAAGAGCTCGCCTTTATGTCGTGCGTAGGCGACATAAAGTCGCTTTGTATGCTCTAGCTAGAGCATACAGTAAAATCTTCGTCGAAGACCAAGGCAATCGGTCCAACAGACACACGAACAACTTCAATTTAATAGAATAACCTCTTTATTTTAATTCCTTTCGTTAGTATTCTAAAAACAAGGCAAGGATACCAACAGCCAAAGTACCTACACAATAAAACTTCATGAAATAAAGTTTTTTTTTTTTTTTTTTTTTTTTTTCTTCCATTTATTATTTCACATGTTGCTGTTTCATTTCCTCGCAGTCGAAGTGAAAAGTAGAGTGTACAACTCGTCCATAGAATGCGTGCGTGCGTGTGTGCGTTTTATGCACTTGATGTACAATTTTTGAATTTAATTTACACAAATAAATGTTAATTTGTTTATAAAAGTAAATATTAGTTTTAAATAATCATGTTTATCTATGATATTCTATTTATAAACACAAATTGAATATTTAATAAATATTTACACCATAAAGCCGCATTATTGCTTTGCCGGAATTGAAAAAAATCATTCACATCAGACTATATAGGCTTTGAACCAATTTGGACTAAGTATAGGTTAGTTATCTGTGGCAATTTTCATTCCCGCACACGTGTTGGAAAATGAAAAAAATCGCACCCGTGTGAAATACATTGCATGTTGAATCTAATCGTAGTGCGATAAGAACCAGTTTTCGAGGAAGTGTATTGAAAACATACTTAGGGGTCGTCCGTTAAACACGTGATGGATGCTCTAGAGGGGAAAATATCACGAAATAACACTTAGTGAGATAACACGTGTATTTATTTTTTGGGGTTCCGTACCCAAAGGGTAAAAACGGGACCCTATTAATAAGACTCCACTGTCCGTCTATGTCCATCTGTCCGTCTGTCCGTCTGTCTGTCACCAGGCTGTACCTCATGAATCGGGATAGCTAGACAGTTAAAATTTTCACAGATGATGTATTTCTGTTGCCGCTATAACAACAAATAACAAAAAACAGAATAAAATTAATATTTAAGGGGGGCTCCCATACAACAAACGTGATTTTTGTGCCATTTTTAGCTCGATATTAATAACGGCAACAGGTAGACGCTTGAAATATTCACAGAATATTCAGTAGTAAATTCATTTTAAAAATAAATAATTCAATTAAAATAAAATACTTATAGATAATGGTACGGAACCCTTCGTGCGCGAGTCCGTCTCGCACTTGGCCGGTTTTTTCAAGATACTTTGTACCAAAAAACACACGTGATTTTAGGTAGGAGGGGAGGGATAGTCTGAAACCTCACCACCTATCACCATGGGGGAGGGGGGGGGGGGTTAAAAAGTTGCATAAAAACATGTGATGTAGGAACAAAGAGCGATTATTTTGTTAAAGTAATTAATTATATGGTAATTGACCTACTAATTCACTGTAAAACCAAATACTTAACATTCCATGGTGAACTGAAAACGAACTCCATACCATAACGGGGTCAAACCGTAAAGGTTGATTCATTTTTCAATCGGAATAAAAATCAGTGTGGGCTATATTTTTTAAAGTAAAATAGTAAATGTGTCAGCCTAGCTAGACTTTAGTCTATTATTTCCTAGTCGACCTAACCTAACATTGTGAAGGTCGAAAGGCTTCTCCAAAAGCTACATTAACACAAAACCTTGGAAATCGGTACTGTTTGTGAATTCAGCTGGTAAATACTCTGCAAAATATGCTAAAAGCGTCGTTATCTGTTGACCTTTGACCTTGAGTTTATCACGGTCGTTAAAATCTTTCCGGACTGAGAGACGCATTGCCTAAAGAAGTTTGTGATAATGAGGTTTATCTAACGAATAATTGCTGTAGGTTTTAGCGAGGCTTTAGGGGATACAGAGCAGCGATGTCCCAGTGGAGGTAGCCCTGACTTACGAACAGTAGGTAAGTCGTGGTTCGAACCCAGAACGGCGCATTACTTTGTGTAATTTATTTCATCACCACTGCTCTCAAAACGGTGAAGGAAAATATCGTGAGGAAACTATGTCCTAGAACCAAAATTTTGAAGACATGTGACATCTACCAATCCGCACTGGGCCCGCGTGGTGGATTAAAGCCCATTCCCTCTCATTGAGAGGAGGCCGTGTCCCAGCAGTGGTAACATTATAGGCTAATGATGATAGGGGACACCCCTTTTCGACTGTAAACGGTTTTCCAGAGGGGTTGGGACTTCCCTAAAGATGAGATGGACTCTTATGTGGAGTTGTGCAAGGGGCAGGGCGTTCTGGGATGGTGTTTTAAGAGAACCGGGACCTGATGGTTACTATGAGTTTAAATGGAGTTGGGCCATGTGCTGATGGGGTAGTTTGAGTGTGGTAAGAATCCCAAACTATATGGTCTTATCCCGAACCCCCCAGGCGCCTTTTGAAGGTAACAACTCAAGAAAACAAAAAAAAACGTTACATTGTCAGTACGAACCAGACAGGATTGACACAATTCGACACTAAAAAAGAAGGAATGCTATCAAGGGAGGTATTAAAAAGACGAAAGAGCCTGTGGATGACGATATTCATTTAGTTTTTTTTTAAGTGAATAAGTGACTTTTAGAGAGGTCGTCGAACTCATCACTTACCAAGAGGTAAGATAGTGGTCCAACGAGAGCCGAACAACAATCATCATCATATCATTTCGTTTCATCATTTCAGTACCTACCTACCTTTATTTTGTAAATCTTAGGCAATCAGTGATCATCAAAACTTGTTTATTTTACCTGTTACTACAGGCGGATGCATAAGATAATGTTATTGGGGAAATACATTGGCGGTAGAGCATGTTCAACGTTATCGGAGATCTTATGTCCGATTGTGCTACTTATATTTTTATCAATGAAATCCATCGTAGGTACCTAACTATTTAATAAGTTTAGGTACCTACTTTCTTTTAATCTTTATATTTTAATCGTTTTCCTGGTGTGTTGTTAGGCTTAACATTAGTTTTGTAATAATTATTATACTTACCAATCGTGCGACCACGATTTATTTATTAATGTTGCGTGTTAACGAGCACGTGAGCCTACACAGGGGTACGTTTAAGTAAGCCGGCGAAATTTTCGCCGGGAAAAATTAAACTAGCGAGGGTTCGCTGAACGGAGTCATAGGTCTACTATGGTCTTAATCAATGTTAACTATCAAATTCAATTGACAGCTCAGCTTGTCAAACAAGTAACAACTATCAATTCAACTCAACAGTCCATGATCCACAAATAAAATTCACGGAGACGATGAATTAAAGTACTCGGTAGAAATATTCGTTTCTGGGGCGTGAATCGAACAACAAACAGCTCAATGTCAATGTCAATCTGACAGCAGACTAAAGCGAGGTAAAAAGGTCCCTAAAATTTATCCTAGTCAGGCGAAAACTTATACCAGCGGACGACCGTGAACGGGGCAGATTAAATTTTAGTCAGTTTAATTTTTCACCTTGCGGTGTTCTTGAACGGGGTGTTTGACGTTTAGTCAGTATAAATTTTAAACTGGTTAATTGACTTAAACGCACCAAAGGGTTGATTTTTGTTAGGTTTGTAAGTGTATGTGCTTTTACTGTTGTTGTAGTTACAGGATTACGGTCAGTCGTTACTCGTTGACTTTTTAGGGACCTACCTGCTACCTGTTATAAGTACCTACAGTTAGCAGTTAAAGTTAAGGGCAGCAGCATTTTGTTGACTTAACGTGGAATGTGGATGCTCCAGGGTAGCCAGCGAAATTCTCCTCAAAAGGCCTCCCTCTCATAGAGAGGAGGCCTGTGTCCCAGCAGTGGGAACATTAATAGGCTGATGATGATGACCCTGGAGCATCAGATTATACTGCGCTTAAGGGATACATATCCCTTAAATGGCTTAGCATGATCCTCCGTTACTCCTAAAATACTGTAGCATTAATTTTGAAATAAATATATAGTAAAGTTGAGGATTAATGATAAGCCCTATGTGTGACGAAAATACGATTCCATAAACATTTCTCGATAGAAAAAAAAATCCAAATTACCTCCAAATCGAACAATAAACCGCTGGTATTCAAAAAGTACTTGAAATTAGATCATGAAACTTTGCATACTAACTGAACTAACTATAAAGCAGGTCTTATGTGTTTTAAACGAAGTTTGAACCACCACAAATAGAGTTGCTAATTTTAGGGTTACACCAGGTTAGGAGAAAATAACGAATAAATATTGAAGTAAAAAAAAAGTGTGGATTTTTTGTGAAATATGACTCGTTAGCGGTTTAGGTATGAATATGTTGACTTCATGGCAGACCCATACGTCAAAACAAAAGACATAGGTATAGAACCTCTCAGACCAATCTTTGCAATTATTTTCTATCGAGCCGATTTCGTCCAATTATGGAGTGCGTGAACGATCTTAGAAATATGAAGATTAATTAACATTCTATTTTTTTGATGTGCTAGAACAAATAGTTTTTCTTAAAAAACTGCTTATATAACATCAATTAGGTGTTGTCAGCCTCTTAAGCCTGGATGGAGAACATGAGGAGTAGCTCTCCAGTATAAAACATAAAATTGGCCAAGTGCGAGTCGGCCTTGCGCACGAAGGGTTCCGCCATCGTACTACCATGCGTAGCCCCCTTTAATTATTAATTCATTTTCAATTATTTGTTGTTATGGAGCGGCAACAGAAATACATCATCTGGGAAAATTACAACTGTCTAGCTATCACGGTTCATAAGATACAGCCTGGTGACAAACAGACAGACGGACAGTGGAGTCGAACCCTAAAAATCCTCCCTCTGACACTCACATTGACGCAGTGACTTGATTGACATAGAAACGTTTGATACAGGAGCTGTGATCTCACCTTTCTTTTTCGTTAATTTTCGCGCGATATAAAAAGCGCTACGGCATTTTTTTTCCTTTGGTGCCTTCTGCTTGACATATTTGGTGGCAAAACTAAGAAATAAGACAATTTTGAACAATACAATTTTGCCTGCCAGTGCAAAACTGTTTTTAAAGTAGCTTTTCTATTATTTACCGCAACTCGTTCGACAATGTTGTGCTTCTAAAACGTTTCGAATATGCCGTGAAATCGTAGTAAATAGCTTGACCACTAGCGTCGGTCGGCTTGACAAGTTGTGGCATTTGTTTTATAAACATGGACGTGAATGATACAACCTCGAGTAGTGTAAACTATATGTTTAGAGTTATGATATTTAGGCACGTGCGAAAGATAACTGAAAACTCATGGTCTAATCATCTCCCTGCCCTTATCCCATGTTATTTGGGGCCGACGCAACACGGTTTTTTCGTCCATTCTCCTCTGTCAACCGTCACGCTATTAGACACCCTTTTCTTTTATCTCATTCTTCACATAATCCACCCATCATTTCCTTGGTCTTCCTCTCTCTCTCTCCCTCTCCATCCATCCACATTTATATTCATCACTCTTTTTAACCGACTTAAAAAAGGAGGATGTTCTCATTCAATTGTTTTTATTTTTATTTTTTGGAATGTAGGTACACCGTTTACGCTGAGATTTATGATCCGATTTACGTGATTCTTCTTTAGTTTGATGCGGAATTGGTCAAATACATACAAATTTAAACTTAGTTTGGCCTAGTAGTTTTCATTTTATGAACATTTTTACTTCAGTCATGTGGTCTAATTTCATCATGTTCACCGATTTCTCTCCCATTTCTGGAGCGATTCTCAAAATTCTTTTTTACTTGAAAGAGTATACTCCTGAGAATTTGGTGAAGATCTGATGCTGATCTTCGGAGATATACAATGGAACTCTTCGGTAAATCGGTCGTTATTGCTACAATCGCTTAGATATTTATTGTTTATACAACATCACAACGTAACATCACGTCTGTATGCTCCGAGGGGTACGCAGATGTGTACAATACACCCAAATTTCGACAGTTTAGGATATACAGGGTGGAATTTTGTAATGCCACCTGGAGGGAAAGTACTCTTAAAACATGATAAATTAAATGAAAGGAAAACCAGGAAATTTGAAGTTACTCAAACTCAAACTCAAACTATAACTCAAAGCATTTATTTCAATTAGACCATTACGGCACTTTTGAATGTCAAAATTACAAATAAAAAACAAAGCTACAGTCCCAGTCACAAGGCATAATAACTAGAGAAAGTACTGTAGTTGCCCATTCCCTAGCGTAGATCTCTATGGAGAAGAACGGGCAAGAAACTCCATGGACACTCTTTTGAATCAAAATATATACAAATTCAATGAGTCAAGTTAAAGCTCCTAATCCATCTTTTGTAATGCAGAGCATTTGTATAGGATATTACAAATAAAAATGGAAAAATAAAAATAAACTCTTTTGCAAAAAATAAAACCGACTTCAAAAAACACAAAAAAGTGAAAAATAACTTTAGCTTCAGAAGACGGTGACAGAAAAAAACTACTTAAATGAATCAAACAAAGGTTACCGACTTCTCTTCTTCTTCACTTTTTTGTGTTTTTAGTCAGATGCGATTCTTCCCTCCTCATCACATGCTCATACCAAGACAGTCCATTCCCTTTCAACTTTTCTGTAACTTGTGGTCACCTTCACCAATAAGTGAAGGAGTACACCCACCTAATACCTTGTGTCTTCGATTAACTAATAATGCTTTGTGTATATCTTTTGTTGGAGATCCTTAAATAAAAAAAAAATAAAAAAAACAGGTGACAAACACCACTATAACACTAGAAATAGGGAGCAACTAGTTCTGCCAGGTTTCAGGCTTGCTAAAGTGGATTTATCTTTCATGGGGTACTGTTTGAAATGTTACAATAAAATACCTCCCCACATTCTTTAACTGAACGAGACGAAATTTAAATCTTGTATAAAACGCACACTATGTAGGCAAGCACAATTATTATAAGTTGGGGGATTACATTGATGATAAAAATGCTTGGCTCAATGGTGGTCCTGCTCCACAACCATAGGGGGGGGGGGCAAATTAATTGATTGTTCTGGTCGGGCATTATTTGAGTCCATCGACACGTAAAGAAGAAGATGAAGAATTGATTCCCATGTTAATGTATTGTGGAAGCTGCAGAAGATTGTAAAAATATACTTGCATTATATAGATTCCAGTTCTTAGTATTATACAGGGTGTAAAAGACCTCATCACGAAGCCGTCAACCAAGCATTCTGTACATCAAACTAAGTAACTTTACGCAAAAATTATTGCTGGGAAACGACTTTTTTTTTGGGGTGAAAAATCATGTTTTGTGGTAGAACTCAATGTAACGCACTCAAAACATTGTGCTGATGGATGGATTGAATAGTACGGGGGTCGTGGAGGTGTTTAAAGTAAAAATCTTGCATTAAAAACTTGTATTTAAAAAAAACTTGTCAAAAAGTTGGAACTTTGATTCCCAATATCTCCGTAACTAGAAGGTTCCCAGGTATGGTGTAGAACAAAAAAATGATCGCAATGACGGGGAGAACAAGTGCCTTTCGACTTCGTTAAGAGGTGTTTTACACCCTTTATAATTGCATAGCACATGTGTGAGTACTTTGTACTGTTCAGCCACCATTTACATTTATTTATCTTTCATTGACTTGAATATGCCTTGGTGGCTGAGAGAATGTCATGCTCACTTAAATGTCTCGCTGATGGTGGCGGGTGTGTCGGGTCATTTAGTTCCCTTCAATATGGTTGAGTTGAATGGCGCCGGTACATGCGACATGTTTGTTAACGGGCGCTGTCAGTTGGGACTGGTCATCTCTTAGCTGCCAAGGTTCATTTTAATTACTTTATTAATAAATTGTTGATCTAATCTTTTACTCTGGACGCTCCTAATGTGCACGTCTTTCTACATCGTTCTCACATATATGTATAATCTCAAAATTAATGATGTAACCAAGATTTTGTAACAATATTTTCATTTTAAAAGAGTGTCCATGGACTTTATTGCCCGTTCTTCTCTATAGAGATCTACGCTAGGGAATGGGCAACTACAGTACTTTCTCAAGTTATGATGCATTCTGCCTTGTGACTGGGACTGTAGCTTTGATTTTCTTTTTTGTATTTTTGACATTCAAAAGTGCCGTAATGGTCTAATTGAAATAAATGCTTTGAGTTTGAGTTTGAGTAGGTATGTAGCTATAGTACTTTTTTATTATGCCGCTACAGCGTCGGCTTCAAACTTTCCTACAGCTTATCTGGCCTCCACATTCTAGTTACCTAACCAGTAACTAGGATATCTACCCCTTGAAAATACTGGTTTTCAGACTTTCGGGCCACCCAACACGACTGTCAAAGATCATCAAGTCCCAAGACAAAATTATACAAGCCTGTTCGTGTTCTACCTAGGTAAGCTTCTCAATTTAATCTTCATAACTTGCCCACGAAAGCAACGAGTTACCCCGATTGCATTTATATTTCGTAGGTACAGAATTGCGAGGGAAAATCCCTCGTTTTTATTAAACAAGCTGAATTACATATTAACCTTTTAAAACACACTGGCCGTGAAGGTTTTATATCTTTACATCAAGAAGTTAAATTTAACGATACTAACCAGATTTTAAAAGTAAATAACCAGTTAACCTGTCGCAGAAATGGGAAATACCTAACTAGATCAACATATTATTATTTATGGCAAAGGCCCAATAATGACTGTTCTCCATTATCTGCAATGGCCTGTATGCCTAGTGCTAGATTCAGACAAAACGTTCTCGATTGGGTGAAAACAAACTCTATTGGTATGAATTAGGTAGGTGTCCCATTATTATTACTAGACGAGCGCGGCACTAGATCAGGGGCCCTACTCTCTAACGTTTCGTCCGTATTTTCGGATTTATCCATCTCTCTCACTCGCACTCATCTGCAGACGTGCACGAGAGGGACGGATAGATTCGAATATACGGACGAAACGTTAGAGAGTAGGGCCTTAGTTTCAATGCAAATTACACTACTGTGTTGTTCAGAAATGCACATTATCTATTAGACTTTACGTTTGGCAGACTACGATACTACCGATTGCAAAATGGATTGCCTAGAAGTAATCTAATCACTCGTGACTTCAAGACTCGGAGTTACAGCTGTTAGCAATCCTAGACTCTGGCAAAGAGTAAGGTGGGGTGAACTAACTGGACATTCATAACACAGAAGATAACAACGATAATACACAACAAACACTTAAACACACAGTGGACCATACTTACAAATGTTTATCATTTCCTTGGCCCAGTTCAAGACGAGTAATTTCACAAGGCACATGTTTCTCTATTATGATTAAAAGACTGTAATCAAGTATGCGACGGCCCGCGAAACTTGGCCACCAAGAAGGTTGTATACCATACTTGGTGGTAGTCAGACCTACTTGGTCATTCCGTTGCTAAAAATAAAAAGAAACAAATGAAAGGTGACGGAAATGGAAATTGGAGATAATTTGGACGTTGCAATACTTGTAAGCCTTCATTACAGGTTTTCAATGTTAAGAACTTTTTGCAAATGTCCAGAAAAGGTACAACTTATCCAAATTATGTCATGTGAAAAGTAAGAGCAGCGTTATCTTCCAGTATAACAAATAAGTCACCAATCGTATCATGATCTTATGAATGTATGCAAATGACAGTAATTTCGAAAATCAAGGCTGATAATGCTTTGATGACACTAATAAGCCACAGTGATCTGATACTGTGATCGGTGGAGACAATCCCCATAAAAATAGTAAATGTGCAATTCGGATCACAGACCCCTAAGCTGTTTGTTTTTGTCTGAAGAAGAAGACTATTGCCAGTGAAGCTTCATTTGTATCATGATCTGCCAAACCTTGTTGGGTTCGGCTTCCAGTCTAACGAAATACAGCAGGTTTTCACGTTTCAAATTCGTTATAGCTTTACAGCTGAAAATGATAAACATTTCACGGTGTTTAACACCTAGCTATTTCAACTTTAAATCAAACACAGATAGTTTAATTTAAACTTGATATGGAACTACGCGTTTCCTCAAACAATTACTTTACAATTGTAGTTTGAAGCAGTCAATAGGCTTACAATTTTAGTTTCAAACCGTCAATAAATAGGCAGGCTATTATTATAAACGTTACATAATGATTACGGCTCTCCCTAACTCATTGTTGCTAAGTTGACCTTAGGGCCACCCTGCACGCATAGCTCAGACGATTACGTACAAATTGCTATAAAATCTATGTTATGTATGGCTGCAAAAGGTTTCTATTCATTTTGTCTGTTTGTTCAATAATTATTTGCATTTGTGTGACATAAGTAATTTTTTCATACAACATAATGAGGGCACAAATAAACAGGTACAGTTCAATTGGAAGAGCAGTTACAGAGAACGACATAAGGTTAGAAAAGGGAACCAGATGACGACTAATACAGAACTGTGGAAACATAAGGCATACTGCGCCGGCACCAAATTAATTGGGATACCTGAGGGTAGGACAATTATGAGTTTCAGAAGAGATCATTTAGCCAAAAAACCAATGAATACGTATCCCGTATCAGTACAGTACAGATTAGTTATTCATAGATAGCTGTTCCATTTTAAGATATCCACTTTTCAATGTACTAAGCAACTTATATCCAGCCAATGCTTAGTCAAGTGGCATCTAGGGCATTTGTCATTAGTGGCCTTTGGTCAGCAATCGGATGAATCAGAAAACCTCTTAGAATGTCGTTTTCTTTGCAATTTAATGGATATCAAGACGCAAGAGCATAGTAAATAAATCAATTAATACAGGTTGATATATTATGTTCTAATTAAAAAACTTACCGAGGTATAATTATATAAATAGATTACTTTATACAAGGTATTCTCAATATGTAGTAAATTGATATAATCGGCCATCTTGCGCGTGATTAGGTGGCATTATCAGAATTTATTTATATTTATGGTACGACGTGATTTTTTTCTCTAATGGATGAATTATGTCCACGTGACGTGATTCTGCGTGCTTTGTGGCGCCAACTGATGAATATCAATCGGTTACCTTCCTAACGTTCCAGTCGGTAGGTACTCTAATACTGAGTTCAAACAAACTGTAGTTGAGGTGAGGTCACTATAGCTTCCAAACTGCTAACTAATACAGAATGACTAGGAAGATTTATGTTGTTGCAGAAACTACGACGCTGCCGTCCTATTTTGGACATAACCTCTTTCAAGTTTGGTTACAACGCACGGTTCTCCACCTTTTATATCTGGCCTCCTTGGTTTCTTCAGACCATTTATCTCCAGACAGACCGAATGAAAAAAGTAAAAGTACTACTAGATTATAGACAGGGGCCCGCCTAGTGCCTCTACAAAAGGATTTCATATTACGTAGTCCGCTATATCACTTTTGAAATAATATAAGCCAAAGAAGGATTTACCTAACGGTAAGACCAATTTTTGGCAAAGCCGACTCCATTCAAATTCATCAATGCACTAGTCTTCTTACGACATCGAGCAATGTACGTAGGTTGTAAGCAAACATCTGAACCATAATAATTTGTCTGAATGTTTGTTCTCTACGCCAAGTAGCGGCCAAGGCGAATGTGCCCATTATATCTTGACAGTTCATGGTATCGCCACTTTCAAAGACAAGCGACGTAAATTGGAACAGTTTAATAATTTCCAATTTTTCCCGCATGTCAAAATATATTGGATGATTTATTTTGTGGAGAATCTTTCCAAATCACGGTGCTAAGTTGTTGTGTAAACTGCATTCCTAATAAGTAATGATGAGTGATGGACGTGTTCATAGATTGAGTAAATGTTGAGAAGTTAAATGGCGCTTACTAATAACCAGTCTTCAAGGATACGATAAGATACTTTAAGGAAAACTTGAATTACAAAAGTTGCAGTGTTCATTCCGCCTACACTAAAATAATAATTAGGTACAATCATGACTAAGTACTACATTTTAAAACATAATTTTCACATCATCCAACAAAGAAACAAGTTTAATCCATGATTATCAAATACTTATCTAAACTAACTGTTATGGTTTTATTGTGGGAATCTTTGTAGGACTAAGATGAAAAGGCCTTTCGTCATTAATTACTGCAAAATGTTAGAAATTAATTCAATTCAATTCCTTTTATTTCAATCAACAGTCCTCACTACTTATTACTTAAAAATTAAAACCACCACCAAACCCACAAAAACACGCCCCACCCCACGATTTTTTTTTTTTTTTTTCGGGTGGGAAATCATCAAATGACTTCTCCGGCTCGCCCAGAGCGGGAGCAGGAGGGAGTGTCAGACTTTCACTGACTAAAACCCATCCATGTTCCTTCATCGCTCTTTGTGTTCCGGGGCCACGGTATCTCTTTCGAACAGTCCCGCAGCCCCGGCAGGCATCGGTCCTTCCGGACCCCTTCCTTTTTGCTGACTCTCTTTGAGGCGCGCGTGGAACACGAACGTGCCGTCGACACGGCCTGTCGTCGTAAGACGGACGGACGGCGAGCTAGCCCATAGCCCACCGTCCACAGGTCCGCGCTTCCTACGGTGGCCGGGGGCCACGTGGTGGCCCCCGACGCCCGGGGCGTCTCCTGCGGCGGCCGGGCCGCTGTGAGGTTCTTTCCCTCTCATGTTCCGCCACCCCCTTCTCTAGCATTACTGCTTCGCAGGAGGTGACGGCGTCCCATTCCGTCTCGCTCCGGACCATGGCTTGCACCAGGGCCGGTCGCGAGAGGTCGCCGCTGCCAATCGCCCCTTCGAGGACACGGCGGTGCTCCGTCCACGCGGGGCATACCTCCACCGTGTGCTCCACCGTGTCCTCCGGTCGATCCTCACAGTGGAAACACCCGGGCGTTTCCTCCTGCCCGATTCGGTGCAGGAACCTTCCGAAACAACCGTGTCCGGTGAGGACCTGCGTCAGGCGGAAGATGAGGACGCCGTGGACTTACCGCCACTGTTGTGGCGTGCCCCCCCCCCCCCTATAATTACCACTTTTCCAGTAATAGGCAGCGGTAGGTTCATGAAATAATATTAACTGACTGGTTATAAAGAAGCAGGTATAACCAAGTCTTTTTCAAAAGATAATTATTGGTATTTACAGATGAAAAAGAGTCAATTACTTCACAAAGCGAGCGCTTCATACATACATGTATGGAACTGCAGTAAATGTAAATAATCTAAAGTAATGTAGGTTCATTTGTTACTGCTTCAGCACAAACTTTTACAGTATGCCTGATTTTATTGCCATCGGAAAAAAAATACGGTTGATTTTCATCCTGTACTTGCTTCGGCTAAGAGATGAATTTACAAAAACCTTTGCGTGGTGCTCACTTTTGTTATGTAAAGAACTTTTCTGCAAAATTCCAAGTTTTTGACCGGCAGTTTAGGCTGTGCTGTGTGTTGGTGAGTGAACAAGTAGAAGGCCTGACTTGAGGCCAAGTTTCAGATTCAAAAGTACCTTTAAGATGACTCACGAAACTATGGAAATATATGACTACTTAAGCAAACATTCTTACAGACGAGTTACACATTTGTGAGTGATGTGCTAAATATCCTGTACAATCCGTGCCAAAACTGTGGCGAGATTTTCCCAAGAGTTTTCCCCACTGTTTCAATTTTCTTTCTATGACTTTTGTCAATGAATGGTTAAAACTATTTGAGAATGCATGCAGTCGCGCTTTTTGATGGTTGTTTTACATACATAATACAAATGATTATAGGAGTGTTAAAAATTCAGTGTACTTCCAGCCCGCGTAGCACGACCACCGTAGACACCAAAGAGAATCGACAAATCGCGGGCTGACAGAAGGACGAGGCTATGAGTGTATAAGTAGTACAAGAAGTCGCTTGCTTGCATGCAAACTTTCAACCCCATCCCCTCATCGTCTTTTACCCCTATTATTCAATTTTCAAAAAATCTTACTTAGTGCTTTCAGAACTTATAGAACGCTTGAGCAAAATTTCTTATTTCTAGGCCTTGCGATTTGGCTGTAAGTTGTCAGTCACTAACGGCCGTTTTCTATAACTTACTTACTCTTATATATATCAGTGTTTCTATAAACAAAGTAAGCTTGAAATATCCTATCCGCGTCACCTACCTGTCACTTGATTCGTAGAAAATTCAAAGAAAGCTTTTCTGTGACGTTTTGTTTCTAACGGTCCGTCAGCTAAATGTCCAACAGCCAGAGAAAACAACCTACCGATACCTGTTAGTAAGTTATTGAAAATGGCCGTATGTGAATTTAAGATTGATGGTTTAGCAATACTTGAATTATATATACGAAATATTGATGTATATTTAAATACGACATTTTAAGACACATAAACATTCCAGCAGTAGGTACAAATGTCATCGTCCTACATCAATCTACGTGCGACTTAGAGTGGAGCCTTGCCCTATGCCCCGGGGTCGATGAACTGTGTGAAACTGACGCTGCTAAGATAATCTACTCTCATTACAGGATCCCTATCTTGGAAATGGGTGAGTACTCTAGAAAATGTGTGCTAATAGAGGTAATAGGTACCTACGGCCAGGTAAGTTTAGGATTTGTAGTAAATAAAGATAAGTGCGATTGTCGTGCTGAGATACTCTGAGAAACATTTTCCCTCTCTCTGGCTTATCGATCGACACAATATCTTCTATACGTACAAATAAATAAAATTGAAGTGTCTGTTTGTAATTTCAAAGTAACAGCTTTTTAATAAATGCTTATGAAAGTATGTTACACAAAATATATATATATATATACCTATATGTATTTTTTTAATTAGGTAAGTATGTATTATTCTTATTTTTAAGTTTTGTCTGACTATTTGCTTGTTTCGGCTAATCTCCGAAACGGCGGTTTGACAGGTCTTTTACTGGAAAATAGCGGAAGGGCTTGTTTGCAAAAAAATTAAATAACAAAATCCGATTCAAATACTACTAATATTTTTATAATCATTTCACGCGGATGAAGGTCACGGACAGTTATAAATAAGGATATTTTATGATGTACTGTCTTGTTCGTCTTATTCTGACTATCAATATTTTAACATAGTACTGTACATAATTTATATTCATAACATAAGAGGATTATGTTAAGTGCAAAGGTTCTTTATATGTTTGTAAAGACTTGGTATGCTAGGTCATATAGTAAGGCCGTGAGACTATTATGAAAAATCGAGGTATGAAAATGGTGCAAAGTTTATAAGTTAGGATGGAAGTACCTAATCTCCGAAACTACTCAACCGATTTCGAAAATTAATTCTCTGATGGAACTTTACACTAGTGCTGGGTGATATAGGAGTGAAGTTTAATGTTAAAAAATGCGGACGTAGTCGCTAGTGATTAATAAACCCAAAATTCCATTGCATTAAAATACGGAATTATAAACTTCGATTTGTTTGGAATAAGAAATGTGTTTGGGATTTAATCACCATGATAGCGTTAAAATTCAGTTTATGAAGATGTAGGTAATCTCGCACTGAACCTTCAGAATATCCCTTCTGTCAACAATTAGCATCTTCCAATTCCTACATTGAAGATACTTACTTACTTAAACTTAGCACCGAGATTTAATTTAACGAGTAAGTATACATACTTTCAAACACGGGATGACCGAGTTCCATTGGTGTATAGGGTCGATCGATTTGCATTTATTTTTTCGAGCCCCACATGTTCATTAGAATCGCCAATCGTTACCTAAAATTATTAGTAAGTTGGAAAATGCTGAAGTTTCAAATCAAGGAGTATCGTGTTACCCTGTAACTTGTGGAGGTCAGACAGAGGCAGTACCGTGTAAAATACGTGCATTCAGCTGCTGCTGGTTAGACTAGAAGCTGACTCTGACATGGTTAGATGGTGGGTCAGACTCCCGTCAAAAAAGGAGCCAGTTGGAATAAAATGTTATCAGTAATTGCTGCTCATGGTTGCTGATAGGGAGAGGAAGACCAAGGAAACGATGGATGGAGTGTGTGAGGAATGATACGAAGGAAAAAGAAGTAAATAATAGCATGACGATTGACAGGGAAGAATGGAAGAAAAAACGTGTTTTTGTGACCATAAGTAGCATGAGGCTAGGGCAGGGAGATGATGAAGTACTTGCTGCTCGTGGCTGCTGGAGCCCTGACACAGCCAGAAGGCGTTGCGGTAGACCTCGTAGAAGACGGCGGGACGAGTTGGACAGAAACAACGACCACTGGTCCACATTAGCATTGGACCGAAACAACTGGAAATCATGGTCTTTGTCCAGCGGCCAGCAGGCTAACAGTAACAGTATCATCACTATTTACTGACGAGTTTGTTGCGCCAATTCTATCCAGCTTAAAGCCTAGCACTAGGAACAGGTAAAGGGTTAGCGACTTTCTTGGGAGACCCCAAGAAAGACGCTAACCCTTTTCCTTGTCTATCGTAATATGGACGTTCAAAAAGTACCTACCTACTCGTTTACAATAAAGTCTTGGCATGAAATTTTGTACTGCCGCGGCCGCTACAATGAACAGGATAGTTTGAAAAAAGTCTGTTGTTTTTTTGTTAGGCTCTGTTAAATAATGTGGGATTTGTTTAACAACTGTTATGAACTCAACCCTGGGGGCGGCTTAGGTAAACTGGATGCAACGAAAATCGCCGTCATGACGGCTTTGCTGCATGGAGTCCAATATTATCTAGCCTTTAACGATATGTTGTTGTAAGAATACAGCGCAAACCAAATTTTCCATGATACCTACATACTCGTACACCTAGTAGTATCTACTAAATATAAAACGAATTGTTGACAACATAAGAAATATTATGACCCGCATCTCGGCAATTGAAGGCGAAGAGACTTGTAAACAATAATGTACGATTGACATCTTTTAACCCAATGCACAACGGTGCATTGGGTTAAAAGACACATAACAACGCCTATGCATGCAAGTACCACGGTACTTGCATGCATAGGCATTGTTATGTGACCGACACGTCTCGTGTTTCTAATCGGGCGAGAGTGAAAAATTATACAGCTGTTTCAGCGCGTAAGGCCGTATTCACAACAAGCGTATAGTCGGTCGCCCACTGTGAAAATGTATGAAAGACAAAGTTTGAAGTTTATTTTTCCAACGGGGGTAAATTGACAGACACGACCTGACTATACAAATTAATATAAGTTTTTTCTTAATTTTATAATTTACATTCTGAATATGTAATAATATTGTAATTTTTTCACAAATATGTTGCATTCTCAGTTTAAATATTAAAAAGGGGCCCAGATGCTTTGCCATACAAACGTTTTTGTGTCTGAACATTCTAAAAGTCAACGGTAGTTTTGCTACACACACAGCAAAACTGACTCATAACTGTTCAGCTTAACTAGAATCACTTGTGTAGTGTTTCTTATTCCTTATTAATCAATTACAGCCGCTTCACTTATAGGAGCCCGCCTCAATGTTGCCTTAACCTTCTAATGACTAGACCAGCATGCAACCACTTGAGGCCAGCCTTGAACTCTATTTGCCAATGTGTTTGACGCAGCGAATTAAATGCTCTCCTAACTCAGCCCAGTTCAAGTGCGGAAACTGCACTGCATCGGACTGCACGAAACTTTGAATGAGACGTCATGTTGATTGGTCATCTTCCTACGAAACTGAACAGGATTTTTTAAATCTTCACGGTGGCTACGCCAATCACGGCATCTGTGGCGATTTATAAAGTCCTCAGCAAAAGTGAAGTGTTAGAAAATTTTCTCCAACAAATGACACATGGTTTGTTTGGGAGCACAGGCTGTGAATTAATGCCAAAGCATCACCTAGTTTCAACTATATCTGCGCAGGCAAGGTTTAATGTATTTCCCCTTACCTGCATTTCTCCGGTCTAGGTTGTTAGGTACTGAAATCCGTCAAGCTTGTCCCGCCATCGCTGACTATGCCTACCGCATTTCAAAGCTATGTCAATATTGATTTAATCCACGATTTATTAGGTAAAACATCTCGAACTCGACATATTTCATATAAATTTAGCTACTCGCATAGGTACTATAGTCTTACATATCCTATGTCACGCTGTTATTGTAGCGCGTCAAGTCAGGCGTTCCCTTAAAAATATTATGGGATCGTCTAAGTGAACCATTACGGATGCTTTATACCTGACTTCGATTGTATCATAGTATAGGTTATATCATTCGTAAACGCTTGACTAGGTACGGGACACACAATCAAACAACAAGCATTTTGCAACAGCAACTGAAGAAACAAGAAAAACACGCGTGTTGCGTCGCGTCTCCTGACCACATGAGTAGGTAAACTCATGTGTCCTGACAGACGTTCGTAATTAATCGTCGCAAGTCATCAGACGGGCGGCACCATGTCAAGTCAACTCATCTGTTAGATAATGGACGTGAATGGTGGTTCAACGGGAAGATTTACACCATTCTGATGATTTATTTCTAACGTAGCATAAGAATTTATTATTGGTTTCCTGTGTGTTTCAAGTGCTGTCATGACAAAAAATGTCTAAAGGCAATAATAATTTTAATAAATTAATTTAATCTATTTGGTGCGAAACATTGTGTGTTTCGAAAATTCATTGGTGTCAAAGACTACACAATATATATTTATTGGCAAATCGCACTGCGTTGGAATATTTGAAATATCAAAATTCGTGGGATCCTTGTTGAGGATTGTTGATGTTGATACCATCTAGCATACCACAGAGGACTGCTATCAATTAAAGGCTTATAAGGAGATACGAGTTCGTCGCTGAGGCGAGGCGAGACCAGGCTTCATTTACCAGACAACAGTGCCCGGGGCTGCGCCGACATGTGTTCTTCAGCGGTGCGATACCCCAGGCCCCCAGTGTGTGTTCCGCCGCTCCTGTCTGTTCATCACAACCTACAATAGACTGTTCAGTGTTTGTTTTTAGTTTGTTTTAATAAAGTTATTTTTATTTAGTTTATTTTTAAGAGGTACTTTATCATTAATGAGTAGTAGCAGCAGCGATGCGGTGGGTAATGGTAGTAGTCAACCTTCAACATCGCTGAACACCCTGGAGAGATGCCCGCTTTGCGCCCAGGCACGATTTTTTAAAGGTAAGCGGGGTCTGAATGTGCATATTGGTAAGGTACATAAACCTCCAAATGCACCCTCAGACCCTGTCTCAATTCTTCCACCTACAACTTCGGCTACATCCACTTTCGACCCGATCTGGCAAACCCTTTCCAAATTCAAAAACTCTGTTCCTGTTTTAAAGCGAGTTCCCCGCGGTGCTAGGCCTTTAGTTGCACAAAGCCTAGCAGGTTGTGTGCGCCTTGTCGTCCGTGAGAACTCGCTAAGTGCTTGGGAGCAGTTGCTTACCTTCCCTTACCGTATTCTGCATGTTCAAAAGAATTTGGCCACAAAAAAGACTTTAACCGCTCAAATCAAAGATAATTGTAATATTTCGGCTCAAAATTTTGTTCCCAATTTATCGGCACAGGGATATTCCTCTTCGAGAGGTATATCACACCTGGTTGAATCAAAGTTAGGGGAAGGTGACATAAGCGGTGCAGCCAGGATTCTCTTCAGTAGCGATGTGGTGGCTCCGTGTTCTCCAGAAACACTCGCAGCTCTGGAGACTAAACACCCTGCCCCCGCGGATGGCCTTTCTTTTCCCGACCCTCCTGATTCGGACATTCACTCCCTCACCATTACAGGTCGTGAGGTGGTCACAGCCGTTTGCTCCTTCCGGAGTGGCTCCGCCGGCGGCCTCGACGGCCTAAGTCCCCAGCACTTAAAGGACCTAATCTGTTCAGGCGCCGGGGAGGCTGGTGAGTCGCTCTTGAAGGAGCTTACGGCTCTGATTAACCTTCTACTCTCCGGCAAGGTGAACGAAGCCGTCATCGGTGTCTTGTACGGGGCCAATTTATGTGCCCTGCGCAAGAGGGATGGCGGCATTCGTCCCATTGCTGTGGGTACTACTTACCGTCGTATGGCAGCCAAGATTTGTTGTAAATTTTATGGTGAGGCTGTTTCGAAAAAAATTCAGCCCCTGCAGCTAGGTTTTGGGTCTAAAGGGGGCTGTGAGGCTGCCGTACACGGTTTGTCGACCTACCTAAATTCTGGCAAAGGTGAGGTCATCCTGAAGGTTGATATTAAGAATGCCTTCAATTCAGTTAATAGGGACACCTTGTTAACAGAAATTAAAAAAGAATTACCTCAAATTTATAGTTTTCTTTGGCAGTGCTACAGACACCCGTCTAAATTACTGTATCGTGACAAACTTTTGGAATCTGCTGTTGGCTGTCAACAAGGTGACCCCCTCGGGCCTGTGATATTTAGTTTAGCGATTCACCCAATTGTTAGACAGCTAAATTCAAAATTTAACGTTTGGTATCTTGACGATGGAACCTTGGGCGGCGATGTAGAAACAGTTTTAGATGATTTAATTTTCTTAAAAAATAATCTTCACTCCATTGGCCTTGACCTAAACCTTGCAAAATGTGAACTATATTTAGCAGACTGTACCGACAGACAACTGACAATTCCTAAATTTAACGCAATAGCCCCTAACATCAAAATTATTGAAAAATGTTCTCTTCGTCTCCTTGGGTCTCCAATCTTCGAAAATTCCTTTCCCGATTTCATCGAGGAAAAAATTCAAAATTTCAATGATATTTCGGAAAGGTTACTCCAAATTAACATGCATTCGGCCATCACCATTATCCGTTACTGCTGTTTCGGCCCTAAATTAACATATTTCCTACGTGCTTCTCCTTTATGGAAGCACACTCATCTTTTAGACAAAATGGATCAAATTATCAGAAATACTTTATCATCCATTTTAAATGTGGCCTTGGACGACCGAGCCTGGACCCAAGCTACTCTTCCCATTCGTATGGGTGGGCTCGGCGTCCGCAAAATTTCTAGTATTAGTTTACCGGCTTACATATCCTCGGTCCACGGCACTGAGAAATTAATCAGGAAAATCCTGGCTTCCACACTGATTGATTTTGATGTGCCGTGTTTCTCCGAGGCTATCAACGCCTGGAAACTCGCTTGCCCGAATTCTGAAGAACCCGACTACCCATTTTCCCAGAGACGGTGGGACGAGCCGCTCTGCAGAGTAGTTCAGATCAATCTACTAAACACGTCTGTTACTACTGCTGAGCGAGCACGCCTGCTGGCTGTGGGTGAGTGGGAGTCGGGTCTTTGGCTTCACGCACTACCGTCGTCGAGCACAGGTACGTTGCTCGACGACACCACTTTCCGCCTCGCTGTTGCTCTACGCCTAGGCGCCCCATGTTGCTCTCCTCATCACTGTCACTGTGGTGAAGTTGTCAACAGCCTTGGACACCACGGCCTGTCATGCAGCCGAAGTGCGGGCCGTTATGCACGGCACGCGAATTTAAATGACATCATCCGTCGGTCTCTTGTCACCGTCGGCGTTCCAGCTTTATTAGAACCCAATGGCTTGGCACGCGACGATGGCAAGAGACCGGACGGCATGTCTTTGTTTCCATGGAGGATGGGTAGGCCTTTAGTGTGGGATGCTACATGTGTCGATACTCTTGCGCCTTCCCATCTTCCTAATTCGTCGTGCTGTGCAGGGGCTGCTGCTTTGGCTGCGGAGAACCTCAAGCGGCGAAAATATAGTAACCTTATTGGTAACTATATTTTCGAGCCGTTTGGGGTTGGTTCGAACTCTAGGACCGTGGGGTCCGAGCGCTCACAGCCTTTTCAAGGATATTTCAAAACGTTTAGTTGACACTTCCCGTGACCCTTAGGGCTGGCTTTTACCTTGGCCAAAGGCTTAGCATTGCCATACAGCGTGGTAACGCCGCCAGTCTCTTGGGGACATTACCAGTTGACAGTGTTGAGGAGGAGTTTTTTGACGCCATTTTTTAAGTTTTTTAGTTAAGTTAGTTAGTTTAGTTTATTTTAATAAATTTGTAAATTGTTACTTTATTAAATAAAATATTATTAGTTTCCTATCTGAATATACGTAAATTCATTCTGTCTGATCAAAATATTCCGATATTTTTTGCTAGCCTTGTCTAGTTGGTCCTTGAACCGAACATCGGAAAAAAGGTAATTATATTCAAACGCCTGACTAAAGACAAACCTCTCTACAATTTATGTAGCACATGAACAAGTCTACTCAATGTTATCCTGTATGTGTCTGCCATTTTGAATAGGTAAACCATAAACAAGTTTGTCAACTACTGCATCGTTATTCATTGGTAAGTAATATATTGGCACTGGGGAGTAGAGATTGGTTTGTACCAATTATAATCATCAATACAACCCTCCAAGTTCATGTGATGTAACTCGATTGAATGACTATTTCATGACAAAGTAATTCAATCGAGTTACATGAATCAACATACAACCTAGCACTGACCTGCAAATTGCAAAAACGTAATAAAATTTGAATTTCGCGGGCTACCCTGGAGCATCCACCTCAATAAGTTTTGTTTTTGTTTGTTTGTCTTTCTCTCTTCGGGATTACAGTGGAGTTCGTTACAGAGCAATTATTTATAGTTAGGGCCGAGTAACTAACAGGCCTGAATTATTGTCTTGTTTGCCCATTCTGTTAAAGCCCCTCAGCTCCTGTCAAGTCTCGTGGGAAAATACTAAAGGATTAATAAAGATTATAATTAAATGACAACTGGAATCCGACCCTACACAGCTGGATAAAGGCAAGGATGATGATGATGAATTCAATACAACTGAGAGCTTCTAGCAATTCTTTTCTTAAAGTACAATTTAATAAAAGTGTGGTATATGAGACATTTCGACTGTCTTCCTACGGCCACTGATACCATTGATCATCATTGATGTTAAGGATGGAGTATGGAGGAGGAAGTTACAGTTTTGCTCAAAGCAGACGTTACTATAAGTGAGAGAAAATTAGGCTAATACTCTTTCCATCAGGTAGACACAGTCTGTCTGTTTATCAACCTAACTATCATAAAAAGTACGTGTCGGGCCACGCGCAGTGTAGGGTTCCGTAGTAGCCCGTTATATTTTAGATTTTTTATTCAATGCAAGTCTTCACACGTTATAACAAGCAAGTAATCTTAGTCACTTTAAAGGATTGTTTCTAAGGATTTTGTATTTGGTACAAAATTATCCAACACCCACGTTCAACGACTGTTACTGCTAAACTAATAAAGTTAACTTGACCGCTATAGTTTTCCTTTAAAGTTCATGAAATGCACTATCATTACGATTTCTTCCAGATTTTTCAATCCAGCGGTTTAGCTTTTAGGGGGGGGGGGGGGGGGGGGGGGGCTACTGGAACAAAAATTTGCACTTTAAAGTTTAATATTTCGTGGAGCATTAAATCGAAAAATAGTATTAGCAACCCTTAAGTCATTTTAAAAGACCTATTCAACGATACCCCACACAATGGGGCAGATGACAAAAAAAAATTCATCCTCATTTCAAATGTGGGGGGGAGTTACCTTAAAAATAAAATATTTTTATTTTTTATTTTACCACTTCGTCGGCGTAACCGACCCATACACCTTCAAAATTACAGCTTTCTAGTACTAACGGTCTCTTAGCAAAATCTCGGACAGACAGACAGACAGACGGACATGACAAAACTATAAGAGTTCCTTGTCAGAACTACGGAACCCTAAAAAGCAACCGTGCGTCTGTGTTATGAATAAAATGTTTACATTACAACCGTGTTATGGCTTCGTCTCAATCTGTAGAAGTAATTTCGCATCAGTCCGGTTGTTTATTTTTCTCATCATTTATCCGTACCTAATGATTTGGGTTTACATCTACATCTCAAATTTGACTATTGAAATGATTTATTTCCTTGTTTCGATTTTTGAAAGAAGGCTAACGTCATCAAGTCATTGTTGCATAGTGAATAAACATAGCTAAATCATAACAGCCGCTCGGGGTCGATCTGAGTTTCCTCTGTGCCTCGGAAAGCACGTTAAGCTGTTGGTCTCGGCTGTCATTTGTAGACCTTTAAAGTCTGACAGCCAGTCTTACCAAGGGGTATCGTATTACTAACTGGGTTGTGGAGGTCCGATAGGTCGCACCATGTAAAATACTGGTATTCAGATGCATTCGGTTAGACTGAAAGCCGACCCCAAAATAATTTGGGAAAAGGCTAGGCAGATGGATGAATGAACATAGCTAACCAGTAACCAGCCCACGGGGTTCCTATTGCTGGCATTGGCGCACTTGGGTTCCTCTCTATGATAGGGATTCGGATATAATTTACTAATCGGGCCCAGTGCGGGTTAGTAGATGTATTTATGGTTTTAGGAAATACCGGTTTTCTCAATTCGTTTTCCATTTCCTTTAGTGTTTAATATCATATCATTTTTGCAGGAATTACACTGGGAGAGACTCTGATCAAGAACTACCAGTAATTGATGGTCATCTTAACCATTCTGGATAAACATTTTTGTTATGACCTTAAGCTTGTAGTAAAACCTGCTGGCAGATGGTAATACACAGTTTTTCCTATGTCATCAGCAACACGTGATGGACTACCTACAACGACCACCGAAGCGTGGGAAATCGAAAACGTGATGTTACTATGATATTTATAGTTCTCTGCAAAAATATATTATGCAGGCTGTGCTGGAATTCCCACGAGTGCCGAGCCAAGAGTGTAATTAAAAGATTTTGTAATAATAAAAAAAAGTCCTATGTAATAGAAGGCGAGCTTATTGCCATCAACCGGACACAAAACCAGACCTCGTGGCTGCTACTTAGAAATTCCTGATGGAAAAACCCAATATTAGGTACTGTCCAAGACTAAAACCTATGTACCTATACCTTTTTTTTTTTTTTTTTTTCCGGATGGGAAATCATCAAATGACTTCTCCCGCTCTGGGCGGAGCAGGAGGGAGTGTCAGACTTTTACTGACTAAAACCCATCCATGTTCCTTCATCGCCCTTTTTGTTCCGGGGCCACGGTATCTCTTTCGAACAGTCCCGCAACCCCGGCAGGCATCGGTCCTTGCGGACCCCTTCTTTTTTCTCTTTGAGGCGCGCGTGGAACACGAACGCGCCATCGACACGGCCTGTCGTCATGAGACGGACGGACGGCGAGATAGCCCATAGCCCACCGTCCACAGGCCCGCGCCTACGGTGGCCGGGGGCCACGTGGTGGCCGGGGGCCACGTGGTGGCCCCCGACGCCCGGGGCGTCTCCCGCGGCGGCCGGGACACTGTGAGGTTCTCTCCCTCTCACGTTCCGCCACCTCCTTCTCTAGCATTACTGCTTCGCAGAAGGAGGTGACGGCGTCCCATTCCGTCTCGCTCCGGACCATGGCTTGCACCAGGGCCGGACGCGAGAGGTCGCCGCCGCCAATCGCCGCTTCGAGGACACGGCAGTGCTCCACCCACGCGGGGCACACCTCCACCGTGTGCTCCACCGTGTCCTCCGGTCGATCCTCGCAATGGAAACACCCGGGCGTTTCCTCCCGCCCGATTCGGTGCCGGAACCTCCCGAAACAACCGTGTCCGGTGAGGACCTGCGTCAGGCGGAAGGTGAGGACGCCGTGGCGTCTCTCAAGCCACTCCTCAAAGAGGGGACTTACCGCCACTATTGTGGCGTGCCCTGCACGGGGTTGCGACAGTCGCTCTCTCCATGTCGCCATGAGACCTATGTATACCTAAATGCTGTACACAGAAGCTGTTGGTGAACCTATATAAATAAATAAATATTACTTTGCCCGACCTGGGAAGAAGCCAGGACATGCTCAGCAGTCCCGATTACGACCACTAGCTAGAGCAATGCGGCACCCAAAAACGATAGGTACGTTGAAATCCATATCTCAAGTCTCTCTTGATTGCTCGAAACTTATACGTCTCCACAGCGCTCTACTCGTGGCCGCTTTGGTGACAACGGAGCCTGAGGCAAGACCATTGTAGGTTAGATCTCTCCTTCCATTGCCGTGGGAAAGCTAGGTTAAAACACAATGTACAATTAAGCTTTCTCTAATTAGCTAAAAATCTCCGAAACCCAAGAATATGCTACCTTCAACATTCACACAAAGTTTTTTGACTCCTTTTCCTGACTAACGAGACAATAACCGCAAGATAAGTACCAAATAGCATGCATCTCTTGGTGAGGTAACGACCACCATTAACCCATAAAGTACCATTGACCCTCAATACTGCAGTAGTGCAGTAGTATCGATCAGAAGAGTGGCTCGACAATATTCTAGTGGGTTCCGAGAAGTAAAACTGAGGCCAATGACTTGACAAAGTGGTATAATAATTGATCCGCCGGCCCTAATGTTGATTAAGTGTAATTGAACTGCATGCATAGAGTACTTATTGCTGAACAACTGAGAAGAACTTGAAGCTGTTAGTTGATCTCATTCTCAGGATACTTAAGAAAATACAAGGGGTAATTTGTACACGTAATAAGTAAATTGTACACTGTATCGGTACAAATAGTATGGCATTCAAAATCAATATTCTACAGAGCTATAAAAGCAAAGTTAAAAGTTCATCCTACGCTTGGTCTAGTACTCGCAAAGAACTACTGCTGATGAGGTCTTGAGTTCGATTCCCAAGTCGGGCATACTGTTATTAATAGGTATCTGGGGAGTTTATTTCCGCTACTTCTTTTTCCCAGCTATAACACTAGGAAGTGGCAAAGGGTGGGCGTTTTCGGGGACTGTCTTGAGTACCTAGTTGACGTTCAAAAAGTGCTGATCTTCGGCCTAGTTTATTTTGAATGGGTTTTTCCTTTAGAAAATGCTTGGTAATGGCGCTAGTACTATTAACTATTCTGTGGTAGTGGCTCGGAGTCTGGAGTGTGCCCGTTTAGTAATAGATCATCGTTTACGGAGGTAACGAAATTTTGGTATACTACTCTGTCAAGAAAGTACCGGGAAAAGATCAATAATACACAAAATGTCTGTTATTCATCCAAATTTATTTTATCACCTTCAAAGTATGCTCCTTTAGAAACGATACACTTGCGCCAACGAATAATCCATTCATCAAAACATTTTTTAAACGCTGCTTCCGGAATTGAGTTCAGTTCTCGCCGCGAATTCTCCTTTATGTCTTCTATCGATTGAAAACGGGTGCCACGAAGTGGTAATTTGAGTTTAGGAAAAAGAAAAAAGTCAGCAGGAGCCATATCTGGTGAATATGGTGGTTGCTGGATGGTATTTGTTGAGTGTTTGGTCAAAAATTCGTTCACAATGATAGCCTTGTGCGAAGGCGCATTGTCGTGGTGCAAAATCCAAGAATTTTCTTTCCACAAATCTGGCCTTTTTCGTCGAATTTGCTCTCTTAAACGCCGCATAACGCTCAAATAATATTCTTTATTTACCGTTAGACCTTCCGGTAAGAATTCAGAGTGCACAACACCGCGATAGTCAAAGAAAACAGTCAACATGACTTTGACTTTTGATCGACTTTGGCGTGGTTTTTTCGGTTTCGGTTCAGTTGGAAGGCGCCACTCCGAAGCTTGTTGACTAGCTTGCATGTCAAACTCGTAAACCCGCGTCTCGTCACCAGTAACAATGCGTTTCATGAATGTTTTGTCCGAACTGACTCGTTCTAGCATGTCCTCAGCGACTTTCATGCGATTGAGTTTTTGGAGAAAATTCAGATCTTTTGGGACTAGCCGAGCAGCAACATGTTTCATACCTAAATGATTAGTTAAAATGGTACGGATCGACTCGTGAGATACAGAAAGTTCGGCGGCTATCTCTCTCAGAGTTGAATGGGGATTTTCAGTCACTATTTTCTTCACTTTTGCGATGTTAACTTCAGTTGCAGACGTTGACGGCCTACCAGAGCGAGGCAAATCTTCCATCACATCTCGACCGCTTTTGAACGCTTTGAACCACTCATAAGCACGAGTTTTTGATAAAGTCGATTCACCGTAAGCCTTCTGTAACATTTTCAGTGACTCCGAACACGAAATTCCATTGGCGATGCAAAATTTAAGACAAACTCTTTGTTCGATATTTTTGTCCATTATGAAATTCGCAATACACACTATATATGATATTACTAAAACCAGCACTGTATTTAATATAAATAACAGATGCAACTCAAATTCCGCGCCAAAATGGAAAACAGTTGTGCCAATCTAACAACTACAAAAAAACAAAAATTTGAATTTGGAACCATAAACAAATCATCCATTCCCGATACTTTTTTGACTGAATGTACTTTCCGTCTGATTAATGCCTTTGGAGGTGATGTGATGATGATGATGTTTTTGATGTGAATTTATTTGTGAAACTAAAGATATGTTCATCAATAGGATTGAAAGTAAACTTGAATTTAAATTCAGACGAATATTATTTTCAAACTCGTTGAATAACAATGTTTTAGACAAGCGTTTTACGATAACCATGGGTCCAGCGGAAGTTTAATCCATAAAATAAAATCGCCATCGTGAATTATAAGGAAAATAGTGAAGGTCGAATGTTATATTAAATCCTGTTATATTTGCAATTGCCGGAGCTTGTCATCGTCTTACAGGTAGCTACGGGGTCTGAAATATACATATAAGTAACATTAGGCATATTGTAGTGACTAAAGTAATGTACTTATGTAAATGTAACCATATCAATGTCACAATTTGAATACTATGGTCTGCGATGATAAATTGTTTACCTACATGTGGGTGTTAATGTTAACACTACTTTGTAGAAACTATTCAATAAACCATACTTACTTAGCAACTATTTAGTTCCTACAAAGTTCAAGTAATACGTGAACATTGGGTAAATATTTTATTTAATGTTTCAGCTCATCAATTATGTGGTGATAAATTAACTGTTTTTTTATGTATTGTGTTGTCTATATTTGAAAATGATATACCTAATGATAGTGTGATGAATGACTGATAGGGGGAATAGAAGAAAATACGTGTTGAGCCAACCTCGGTTCCATGGCACAAGGCCATGACGATGATGAGGTTTTGGTAAGTCCATAATACGTACTTCATTGACTGTTAGTGTATTTTAGCGGACTTGAGGTCTTTTCCTTTGCTATGTATGAATCGTCAGTCATAAACATGAATATAACTATAGATAAGACACTTTAGTGGATAAGACATTGGTTAACTTCACGTTACTTTTACTATAGAGATTATTACTGTAACCAAATTCATTCAAGCATTTGTCTACCTAACTACAGCTATAAAGATTTGGAACAGTTTGCAAATCCTACTATATTTTAATTGCGAAAGTTTGTGAGGATGGATGGATGTTTGTTACTCTTCACGCAAAAACTACTGACCGGATTTGGATGAATTTTGGCAAGCATGATTATAGTTTATAACCTGGATTAACACAGGATACTTTTGTGAAGCTGCGGCCATAAACTAGTAGCAACATAATTTGCATTATCTCCGCAAAGATGAAACGTCTGAAAAGTGGAAACAGAATAATACCGTGAAATAAGTATTTGGATTTGCTTTGCTTCGTCTGTAACGAGGTTTTGAACTGGCTTTACTATTTGAAAAGAGTTACAATAAATCAGTGTGTCCTCAGCCTTCACGCTAATGTCTTCTAAAGCGAGCTAGGTAATCTCTAATTCTGCAAACGAAATCTTTAGGACGACAGCCTTGGTCATTGCAAAAAGTGTGTGTTTTTCCTGTTTTCTGCAGAATCTTCAGAAAACAAATGAAAAGCGTATTTTTTTTGTTGTGTTGGTTTTTGTTTCAGTTGGCTGACACATTCGTTGATACTACCGAGCTTCAACTATTATTCTACTTTTTAATTTAATTTTAATGTTTAATAGTTCAGTCTAGTCTAGGTCTAGATATTGGTGTCGATTCTGTTGTGCACAAACTAAACTTAATTTAGGCTATTGCTATCTTTTACTAAAAGGCAGTGCGAAAAAAGGACGGCTATAGCTATGAACTAAGTTAGAGATGTCAAACTAGTTTATGCCTTGCGCTTCACCGTATCACAGACCGTGTTATTAGTCGACATGTTTTACGTGCACCCTTCATTTGTATGCAAATATTAGTTCGAATTAAATTTGACAGCTCTAAATTACGTCCGTCTCTTTCTCGTTTTATTAGAGAGAAAAAGATAGCAATAGACTGAATTAAGTTTAGTTTGTGCACAACAGAATCGACACCATTAACATCATCAACTCCCTGCCCTTATCCCATGTTACTTGTGGTCGGCGCAACACGTATTATTCTCCCCTGTCCTCTCCACCTTTCTCTTTCATATCACTCCTCACACAATCCATCCATCGTTTTCTTTGTCTTCCTCTACCTCTCCACCCATCAACAGTGTTTAACAATAACATAAGTCACACTTATTTTCCCTGAAAAGATCAAATTCCTCGATAAACCTCTAAAAATATTTTTGTTTCAACAAATAAATTCAAGGTTCACACAAAGAACTTATAACCCTATTCAATGGAAATGACCTTGAAGGTAGACCGTCCCCAGCGATCTGATAACAAAATAATAGAACTGATTAGTGCAAGCTCAGCACGCACCCTTTGACTGTTGCTGACGAAGCACGCAGCTATGTAGTATGTAGAATTGTAGAATAAACAGATTGGTTACTCAAGGGGAGGGTCAAATTCGAAATTTGATTACAAAATCCTCTTTGCATGCAATGTAAGGTTAGAGTATGAACTATAATATTCACTGGTACTTAATTTGATATTTAGTAGAGCTCAATACTCTTTGGATTTTATACCACTGCCTGCTAAAAAAGGAGTGTGGAAAGCAATTATTTTCATAATTGCTAAAGTTGGCAGACAGATCAATGTTCGTCGTATACAATGGTTTTTTCTGGATATAATAATTCGTTGTTAAATCACCCTGAAAAATCTCCTATGATTTTTTTTTGTAAATAAATAAATCAATTAACTCGAGAAGTTGGACTTCGTTGCGTGTTGAGCTCAATGGTTATTATAAAGCTCGTGACCATGAGCTTCGTTGGATATTGAACGAAACCGATTGTTAAACAACAGTGAAAATGTTAAAAAATGTAAATGTCTTGTTTAAGTAGACTTGTAAGGTATGTTATGTTATGTAAATGAGTAAACAAGTGATTCCCTTGATGGATTTATTGCTACTGAATTATAATGATACGATTATATACTTAGTTACAGAAATGCACACCTAAACAATATCGATGTGCATAAAATGAGTATGACGTACAAACTACCGAAAGGTCAATGTACAGCGTAGCTCGTTCACCGATTGAACGATAAATATGGCAGTAAAACAGGAAACAAACAAAAAAAAACTTGAAAAGGTTATTGAAAAATGAGTACCTATAGATTAACTGCAGTAGCAGGAGGGATAACTTTCCCATTTTCGGAATTGGATCAGTAGTTCCGAAGATCAATCTCTTCATCCAACATAAGTACAAACTTTTTCTCTTTACAATTTTAGTAGAAGTCGGTAGAAATAGATAGAAAGTTTTCTTAGAGAGGTGCAATAACTAGGCGACGGGTGCTTTTACATAATGTATCTCCTGAAAGCGAGGCCGTTCTAAGGATGCCCTCAAGGCAACTGGAAGGTAAGGTCAATCACCTTGCTCCCTGTCAGTAGGTACGTATAATTTCCAGTTGAGCCTTACGATTCCCGCGGGTGGAACTGAAAATTTGTAGCTAAGAAAGCTACAATATTTTGAGAAACCAATCACAAAACTACATTTATTTATCAGCAGTAAACATACTAACACGTTATTGTATTTTAACATGATTGACGAATGAAATGCGATAGGTACCTAAAGTAATTTACTTGCAGTAGCGATGGCGAGCAGAAAAACGATTCGAGTACCTATCGCATAGTATTTAGGTTACTAGGTACGAATATGAACACTTGAATTTTCGCACCGACGCACGTAGGTAAACGTAACGTACCTATCGTTTAACTTTTATATTTTATAAACATATTTTGGGTTTTTCTTTTCTTTTTTGCAAATTAAAACTCGTTACAATGGTGGACTTGAGACTTATTTCCTTTGCGTGTTCTTTTATATGCAGAAATTTCAATTATGTTTTTTTCTGCGTCTGGCATCTGAATGTCAATGGCCAGCACCAAGTGTCATGACTTTTTTTTCTCTACAGTCTTTTCATGATCTTGGACGTAGATGTTGTGCATGTATTTCCGTCATGCATGCAATAAGCCGCACATCAAAATAATAAAAAAATACATTGATAGCATGTTGAAGCGCCTTTATATCGTTGCAGTGAGGCCGCGTTCCCACTTTGTCGTGACGACAGATAATCTTGTAGTTTTAAGTGTTGTTGTTGGCAATTTTCAATAACTCACCTACTAACAGGTATCGGTAGGTAGGTTGCTATCTCTGTCTGTTTGACATTTAGCTTATTGACCGATAGAAACAAAACAAGTCGTCACAGAAAACCTTTCTATTTATTTACTAAAAGGAGAACCAACAGCTAAAGTAACAATTTGTATAAGCGACACAGAGCCAATTACAGGCCATTAATTATAATTCATTTTTTTTTCCTATAAATCAAGTGACAGGTAGGTGACGCAGATGAGATACTTACCTATTTCAAGCAAACTTTGTTTATTAAATAGAAACACCGATACCTACGAGATGTAGGTATATTAACTGACAGTTATACGTAGTAAGTTATAGAAAACGGCCTTTAGTTTATGTACAAAGATTTAAGAGCCTATCAACGGAATTTGATAAGGTAGTGATTAGCGTGTAGGTACAGTCAGCATCAAAACTCGATGACCACATTCAGATTTTCAAAATCACTGTACACTATATCACCCATAAATCGCTCAACAAAATAGGGCGCCAGTATTGAATGAACATCATTAAAGTTCAAAATTAACTGAACACTACTCGTCAAAGGTCACTGAACACCATTTTGTCAAAAATTGCTGATCGTTATAATTTCCGAAAACATCTTAGCATTCAGTTTTACAAAAGTCACTGAACAATATAAAATGCTTGTTTTGGTTATCTAGTGTAATCACGGCAACGTCCAAAAATAACATAACATCCTAGAAAACAAAAGTTACTGAACATTACTTTGTTTCGGATACGTAGCGTGTAAACGTAGTATACTTTTACACGCTACGTATCCGAATCAAAAGTAGCTGAACTGCAAACTAAAAAAGTGCTCGTTACTATCTTCAGAGTTATAAATCCAATCTTGCCCTATCCAAACTAAATCATGTAAAAAAAAAAAAAAAGGATGTAAATTTCGAATTTAACTTTCCAAAATATTTTTTTTTTTTTTTTTTTCATAGTATCAATGAGAAATATTAGAAGTGGGTGTTCAAGTGGCAAGCACATTTTTAAGCCTATTTCTCAAAATAAGCACGCAAGCACGATTAAAGAAGATAAGCATATTCCGCTTAAAAAATATTCCGTCGACGTCATCTAAGCTTTCTACATTACGATTGAATAGTAACCTTATTTGTATAGCTATAAGACTCACTATCAAAAATCACGCAGATTCTGTTTGAATTTATACCATCGACTTAATTAATGATTGCTTTAGTTCGATTGAATTGTAACCTTATTCGTGAAGCAATAAGACTCATTTTCAAAAATCACGCAGATTCTGTTCAAATTCATACCGTCGACTTAGTTTATGAATTTTATAGTACGATTGAATTAGAACCTAATCTATACAGAATGAATCTTCTATGTATACACATAGAAGACTCATTTTCAAAAACACACAAATTCCGTTTTAATTCAATTCTTTGGTAAACATAGTTGTGGGTATTTGAAAAACTGTTTACCCTTGAATGTAAAAAGAAGATTTCTATTTAATTCCATTCCCACCAAAGAGCTCGGACCTTAACCCCATTGAAAACTTATGGGGGCTTATGGTCCAGGCTTGGGATGAAAGCACTCCTCGAACAAGGGAAAATCTACTAAATCACGCCATAGAAATCTGGGAATATTTTAGAGGACGAGATACTTGCAAATATGATAAAATCCATGCGAGCACATCTCCAAAATGTCATCGATGCAAATGGGGGACACACTAGGTTTTAATTCTAAGTAGTTTAAGCCTAATCATAATTGTATTTGATAAAAAATTAAACCTTGTTTTTGTTTATAAAACATTGATTTGATTATGAAAGTTTAAATTTGTTGATTTTTAATAAAAACAAATAATAACTATTAACTGTATTGATTTATCGAACGATTTAATTTAATTTTGTTGATAATAAATAAAAGGGTGGTGATTTACATGTGCATGTGTCTACTTAATTTATATACTAAACATATAAAGGGTGTAAAACACCTCTTAACGAAGCCGAAAGGCACTTGTTCTCCCAGTCATTGCGATCATTTTTTTGTTCTACACCATACCTGGGAACCTTTTAGTTAAGGAGATATTGGGGGTCAAAGTTCCGACTTTTTGACAAGTTTTTTTTAAATACAAGTTTTTAATGTAAGATTTTTACTTTAAACATCTCCACGACCCCCGTACTATTCAATCCATCCATCAGCGCAATGTTTTGAGTGCGTTACATTGAGTTCTACCACAAAACATGATTTTACACCAAAAAAAAAAATTGTTTCCCAGCAAAAATTTTTGCGTAAAGTTACTTAGTTTGATGTACAGAATGCTTGGTTGACGGCTTCGTGATGAGGTCTTTTACACCCTGTATATATACCTACCGAAAAAAAATACACACACATATTAAACCCAAAAAACATTTCATTTTGTTCAAGGACTTTAGAGATAAACGATGGTATGCTATTTTTGTCAAAAATTTGTTCAAAGACTTTAGAGACGAAGAATGTTAAGCTTTTTTTACTAAAACTTTGTTTAGCGACTTTTGAAAAGTGATGGTCACCTACTTATGCCCTTTTATGATAATTATTCATTTCTGGCGCTTGTCATGTTGAGCGATTTAGGTATAATACGGTATACAGCGATTTTGAAAATCTAAATGTGGTCATCAACTTTTGATGCTGACTGTACCATCATTGTATACGGTACGGGAGCGTAAATGTATTGTAGACTCGTTAAACAGCATGCATTGTTTTATTTTGTTTGGCGAGTCAACGACTCGATGAATCATACTGAAATCAATTTACCTAAATAGTGCGTAGGTGTATGCCTACTTTTATTTAAAAATAAGTTTAGTGTTATAATGAACTCATTTAATTGTTGGTAGGTAACTTAGAAAATTTAATTAAACTTCATGTACTTACCTATAATAGTGGTACATAGGCTGACTTAATGCCACAAGGCATTCTCTACCAGTCAACCTTTGGGTTAAATAGGAAAACATAGTGATAGGGTACTTAGTAATGTCTAAAAAAACTAACTTCTTGTTTAAGAGAATTTATATACTTAAGTACTTATTATTGATACTAAGCGTAAATGACCACCGTAGAAAAGGGGTTCTTCCAAGAAAGAATCGACAAATCTTTTGTTCATCTTTCATTTTGTCTATTACACATTACAAATAAAATAAACTAATAGATATTTTAACAAATCAATACTTACCAAAATAAAAATATCTCCTAAAACTTTGTGTTACCTTTGGTAGGTAGGTAAGTACTTCATACTCGTACCTACTTGTGTTAGGTACCTAGGTACCTATCGTTCGAAATGTAGATAACATTAAAAATTATTAATTTACCAAAAAGAGAAAAATAATATGCATGTCTGTCATTAATCGGGAATAGTTAGCTAGTTAGGTACAATAGGTACTTACCTAAAAAAGATGAAATACGACAAAATACCTAGAATAATGATTTTGATGTGTAAATTTATCTGTGAGCACGTTTTAGAGAACCTAATCTTTATCTTTAAGGTCATCTTAAAATTAGAATCTAATATTGTGGATAGTGTTAAAACATTAGGTAGGTAGGTACCTAATCGACCTGGGAGCTCTGGGTCAAAATTTTGCTAAGATTAGTCAATTATGGTAATTCAAAACATGCAAAACGGATGTTTGACTAACTATCAAATAAAATGTGAATTACTAGGCCACATGCTACATGCTATACCTACGTGTATTAGTAGGTACTATTAAAAATTTAACAGTTAGGTACGTATTTAATGTTCAGTGCGTGTTCATTATTATTTATAACTTAAAAATAATTAAACGCTAAAATTAGAACCTGGGACATTATCCTTCCTCCACGAGGCTGAAAAAAATATTTCCCAACTCTATTTCCCCAATAAAAGAGCTAAAGAAAACACACAACAAAATCGGAACATGTGCCAACTTACCATTTTGATGATAACACTGTTTTAATTTTAGAACAACACTGTTATTTTGAGTTTTATTCACAGCATTTGTAAATACTTATCATAAACAAAATTCTTTTGCCACTTCGACTGTCACTTAAGTAAAAAAAAACAAACGTGTTCGTAATTTTTTTTTAAACCGATTGGCGCGACCGCTCCATGGTATCACGAATGTGTACTGCCAGATGTGAGATGGCACAACACATGAATGACTGCAGTAGTATTTACATCGCCGGCCAAAGAAATGTCTACTTTACCGTGAACTGTTACAGTTTAAATTTGATAATTATAGACACGAGACGGAACCTACCTCACACAGCTGTGCGGGTAAACACGTCTTTTTTGTTTCAGAAGAAAGTTCTGTTTCACGTTGGGCGCAATGCCGCATTGTCGGCTCACGCTAGCCAATAAGGTTAAAGCTGGCAAGTTTTATCGACGAATCAAGAGTCAAGGGCGCGTGAAAATATTTACTACAGTTCACCTTCTTCGTACATTTTCGCATTTCCTGGCCGGCTTTGTTGCGAAAGCTATAATGATAGAGAATTAAAATATTCATTGTAGTGGCGGCCGCACTAACACTGGCGTAAGCATCCATTATGCAACGATTAAACGCGTAGGATTAAAGTCCATGCTCCTTCGCTTTCACTGCATGTTTTGACTTAAAATTAAGCTTAAATATGTGTAGCTGGACAGCATGTTTACCAAACATTCACTTCAAGCGATCTTGTTTATAAATATACATTTGTTTATTAAGCTCAGCGCTAGTGGGTACATAATATATTAGGCTATAAAGAAAAAAGATAACTTGATTATATTCCCGAAGAGACCAGAAACACAATAAAAAAATCTAATATTAAAGAAACCCATTTACCAGCAACTACAGTATGGATGGTCTACCTACGTTACGTCTAAGACAACTGCTGCGCTGAGGAAGACTACGCTACGCAGCAACGTCTGTGACCCTGAGTAGATACGCTACGCAGCTACGCCTCTGTAGATATGCTACTCAGCTACGTCGGTGATGATACGCTACGCAGCTACGTTGGTGTAGATACGCTACGCACCTACGCTACGCCCGCCCCCGGTGTAGCTACGCGACACGGTAACGCTTCTGTATAAACGCTACGCATAATTATGTTTGTGTAACTACAGCTACGCCATCCAGTGTAACTCCGCTATGCTTATAGACGCAGTTGATAATTGTAGTCCAATAGCCATTTAAAACTGAACGTTGTTATAGTAAAACGGTGTTGTAATTAGGGCTTTCAAATACCGGATTTTGTCAATACCGGTATCAATACCGGTATTGGAAAAGTCAATACCGTGATCCCGGTATCAATACCGGTAGTCCGGTATTGAACGCAAGTTCAATTAGGACATTAATAAAACCAATAAAATACGCCTTTTTATATTTTCAAATCTGTCTTTACTGTTCTTAGTTATTGAAAATAATAAAATAAATACGTTTTATACATACCTATCTTATATAATAATTTGGTATTGGTTGATTATTTCGGTAGGACTAGGAATTGGGAACATAATGAAAACTTAAACTTAATCTACTCTTTTTGCAGGAAGGCATTTCACACAGAGTTTGTTTGTACAATATCAAAAAAATATAGGTACATTTCTTATTATTATCTAATTGTCATCATGTCTCATACTCTCATGTAAAAATCAACATAGGTAGGTATCATTATTTGTAAAAATGTAAGTAAGTTAAGTATAGATAAGTGCTAGTGTAGTTAGTACTAGCTAAGTAGCTAGCAATCATTTCAGTAACATTATTAACAATAATATGTAATAAAAAATCAATCAAAAAATCTAAAACTAGTAAGTAAGTAAAAAGTAACAAAATAAATCAAGCGTTCATAACAATTTCTGAAAAATAGTAAAAAAATGTAAAAGTATATAAATAACACAATAATACAAATTTGTGAATTTTAAACGTTATATTTTTTTTTTGTGAGATCGCAAAAACGAAAGCGCATTCAATGTTGAATCAAACTGCGTACTTGTCAGCCTGTTACATAAATAACTTAACACTACACAATAACAAAGTCTATGGACGCGTTATCCCGTCGCCTTTGCGAAACTGACTAACAATAACAAAAACGACATAACTACAGCTCGATTTCGGGCATTGTCTCAGGCGGGGTGCGGGAGGGTGAGCTTAAGATAACAGCGGGACGCTTGTGCTGGAGGAAACAAGTGTGAGAATAAGATCACATAATTTTCAGATCTAATGTTTGTAATACCACCGTGATCACGGTATTGGGGCGACAATACCGGTATTGTAAAAGGCCAAAATAAAATCCGTGATCACGGTATTACGGGATCCCGGAATACCGGTATTGAAAGCCCTAGTTGTAATGGTGAAAGTAAGTATTCTTTATTCAGTTAAAACTTGTTGAACGAGTTTGAATATACCTACCAGTCAATCGAACTATTTCCAACACACGAGGCTTTCGATTTGTCTCTGGGTCACCTGTCGCTGCAGTGCATTGATACGCCGAAATGAGAATTTGCTTACTATACAGGTTGCCGCAAAAACGGTCACAACGTATTCAGTACATCATACCGAACTCCACATAGAAATTTTTCAACAGTCATTTAAAAAATAAATTAAGTACCTACTGTTTTTTCAAAATGTATGGAACAGCAGATTTTTAACATACAACCAGCATTTCTAAGAACCAAAAAATGCTCACTAAGATCGCGAAGTGAATAGGGACCCTTTCCTACAGCAAAGAGGCCTGTAGGCCTGTGTCCCAGGTGTGAGAATGACACAGGCTAAATAATACTGAGTGCATGTCCTACGTCAACCGTAAAAGTGACCTAAAAATAGGAATATAAAAAAAGGAACTGATAAATTTTATTTGTTTTCGCGGCAATTTACTACTTACATTATGTAATACCTACATAGGACTATACTTTAATTATCAAAAACATAAAAAACAGCTTGATCCATAGATAGTTAGAATAAACTTTATTGAACACTAGCGGACGCCACGCGGTTTCACCCGCGTAGTTCTCGTTCCCGTGGGAGTGCGGGGATAAAATTATAGCCTGTGTTACTCGCTGACAATGTAGCTAGCTATCCATTGCTGAAAGTATTTTTAAATCGGTCCAGTATGTTTTTAAGTTTATTCGTTTACAAAAATACTATAAATCTTTCCTCTTGTAATATTTGTATCTAGTACCTATGTACATTACATTCCTATGTACCTTCTAGGTAAGTAGATTGTTCTAGGTATTTTTAATTTCTTGGTAAAGCTGGAAAGTTTTAGTCAAAAAGCTTGGCTTGTCCTTATAATCTAGATCTACTACTCTTCATGATGTAAAATAAGGGTTTCTGTACCTGTACCTACAGTTTACTTTCCATAGGGGCTTGACATATTGTTTGCCCGCTGCGGTTTTAGATAATAACATAAACTATTGGACTTCCTACTAGGTACTAGGCAGGCCTTTCCTCTCTTTCTGTTTGAGTCAATCTCCTCGTGTCTAATTCAGTAGGTACTGAAGTTTAATTGTCATTTCATGCTTCCTATTTTTATCTCGACAACGATTCTATTCTTACGTAAGTAGATCCGCTTAGCTAGCAATAAACAAGTCGCGGAAAATCAACATTAATTTTCAACGCTTTGTTTTTATTATCTGATCACTTAATTAGGTGTCTAATTAGTTAGGAGAACAATTCATACCGTTTCACGGTTGTCATGACTTAATTAGATAAATTAGTGCTATCTATGGCTAATAGTTATTTATGGGTATTTTACACTGATTTGTTTCGGTTCTTATAGTTAGGTATTTCACGAGAGGCCATTTTCGGTGTTATGTTTTTTTTTTGTTTTAAAAATTTCTCCACATTATGAATTCGTATGGTAAATGTGGGTAAGTACATTGATTATTATCATAAGACGGTAGGTTGTGCTTAAAGGATAGAATTAGTAAGCGATTAAACTTGAACTTTAAACAGGTACGCTTACTATTCATTCCCGCGTGTCCCGGACATCAAAGTGATCCAGAACCCCAGAATATCTCAGTACAAACAATGTGTGTTTACAAACATTTAAACTCACATACACTAACTACCTCTTATTTACTTTATAGACTACCTGTAGGTCATGTCAAATATATGTTCCGTGCGGGAATCAAACCCGCGACACGGAGCGCAGCAGCCAATCGCCCAGCCACCGCCAACTGTGCCGGCGAAAGTTGTGTTTTTTTTGGACAAGGCGTGTGGTCTGATTTCCGATTCAAAAACTGTGCAAGCAAGTAGGTACTGTGTAGTAGTAGTAACGACATGCTGCACCTACACCTAAAAATAAAAATAAAATAGAGGAATAATAGACGTGGCTAGAGGATATCAGTAGGTAAGTAGGAGTAGGACAAAAATTATACATAACGCTGGAATCAGCGCAAGTAAAATTGATTAAAATGTCCTCCAAATTAAAATATAGATACAAACGTTTAAAACATTTCGTATACTTAATTAAATTATTACAAACAACTCACAACAACAAATCTTCCCATTTGTACCTACTAAGTTCGTTCTTTTTTTTAAACAGGCGCCTGTTTGAAACAAATAACGAACCCTTAATAACCTACAGAACAAAAAGTAATTTAAAAATAATCAGGCGCTTTAATGAAATACAATAAACTGTTCTATTTGCTATACGTAAACTAATAGTCCGAAACGTTTATGATTGTCAATAACGTTAATTTCACTGCTAACTAGTGGTTTAACCTTAGTATGTACGCACGAGTAGGTACTAATACCTACTCGTGCGTACATACAATAAAACACGCTTTGTTCTTTTTTTCCGACGGGTCACACAAAAAATGCATTTTTAATTTTGTGAAAAGACATCTCTTGAGCTTTGGAATGTTTTAGGTGAGTTATCATTACATACCAACATTCACTAGAACATTCTAATATTAATCGAGTCTAACATATCTGTTGATATTTTGAACTTAAGTTTTGAACATTGAAATAATCTCCCCAAAAAAAAACCTATTTGTTAATTTTGACATCAAGTCTGATAACCTAACCATGCGTTCCGAACCTGGTCCAAAGTTCCATTTGTCATCGGCCAAAGAAACGGAATTTGTTTCTTTCAAATTTGTTTGTTTTCTTTAATAAATTTCATTCTATAGACTTGATACAAATTTAAAAATTATAAAGATGTACTATTATGAAGTTATTGGACAACATACCGCAATAATTGAATGCAAATGCAATCGGAAAGACAACTTTGACAAGCAAGAACATTTTAGAACACACTTCAGTTTGACGTTTCGCTAATTTTCCAATTCGCCGGCTTATTTAAACGCACCCGACGAAGAATGAATTAGTCGTAATTTATAATTTTTCCTGTTAGTTTCGTCTAAATTCTCATGATAAAGTGTGTTGTTGACAAACTTAGTGTGTTCTGACTAAATCGGAGGAGATAATATCGTTTAATAGATAGTAAGTAGCGTTGTGTCGAACAAACAAACTGTTAATGCGTGTGTATCATGATATTTGCAGTGTTCTATTCTGTGTGTGGACTCGTAGAATGTTATAGTTACGAAACCAAATCGTTATCATCCGCAAAACATTTTATTTGTGCATCATTGTGTTGTAAACGGTTGTTGGTTGGGTAGGAACTTGTCAAACCAGTTCCTGATACAGTTTAAAAAAAAATAATGAGTTGTTGACTGATGCCTACATCCCTGACAAAGTGACCAAAATAAGAAGTTTAGATTGTGTTGAGATTCACACCAAACTATACTTTAAGTGTTTTATTAGTGTAATGTATCTGTTCCTACCAGTTTCAGTCCAGTTATGGCCAATTTTTCACCTGGTTTGACATTGTGACTCTATAGAAACTATATACACACACACACTATGTTTTGTTTTTACTTTTTATACTATGTGTGGCCAATTCCTAAGTTGATTGTTGTTTGTTATGAACTGATGCTTATCAGTGTCAGTAAATAGGTACCTACATCAGATCCTATAGCTTTCTTATTGGCAGTTATTGGTTAACTTATCTGTCTTATTGGTATTTGTAATTCCTCGTAAAATTGAAACTTGGATACCTACCCTCATATAAAACATCTTACTGGATTGCTAATACATTCATTTTAAAAATGAATGACTAACACTGACTAACTCCAATATTCATTTTTACAATTGACTCATTAGTTATATGGATTAATGCACTGTTGATACAAATAGCATTTTTCATTAAAGTATCTAATATTGTTGTAATTCTGAAATGGATGAGTTGCATTTTCCCTTGTGTCTACATCATAAAGAATAATAGATTTTCAACCAGTAGGCAAAATCATACACTCAGAAATTCCTCTTTATGTAATTCTATCATTGTTTTAGGTACAAAACCATGCAATCACCTCATTGGCGTACACCCACCTGCGTAGGAGCGCATGAGACTTGAGCGCTGCAAGTGCACAGCACGTATTACGTGCATCCATCATGTTTGGCTTAGCAATCACACTGCATTTGGCGTTGCTGACGGAGACGTTTGGCAATGTCATTGTTTACACGCAGAGTACGCCTCATGGTAATGGTATGGTAAGTTTTTTTTTGTCTCTTTTTACTTGTATAGTCACAACGCATTTTAATATTATGTAATTTTTATGTGACATGTTAGATGTCTTCCTTGGTATGTATTATATCCTTGTCGACGTCATTAGTTAACTTAATCCTTGTCGTTATCACTATTATTTATCCTTGTCGACGGCGCGTTCGTGTTCCACGCGTGCCTCAAAGAGAGCCAGCAAAAAGGAAGGGGTCCGCAAGGACCTATGCCTGCCGGGGCTGCGGGACTGTTCGAAAGAGATACCGTGGCCCCGGAACAAAAAGGGCGATGAAGGAACATGGATGGGTTTTAGTCAAAAAGTCTGACACTCTCTCCTGCTCCGCCCAGAGCGTAAGAAGTCATTTGATGATTTCCCATCCGAAAAAAAAAAAGGAGTATTGAAATGTGGTTCAGAGAAAGTAGCTTGGATGCGTCAATTGCAAAATCTGCCTACCGGAA